>OX369307.1:1250000-2500000 GCA_947284805.1 Coleophora flavipennella
GCCCATAGTAAGCGACCATGTCTCAATTCTGTATTTCATCACTGGTAACACACACTGGTCGAAGAGCTTGATCTTAAGACACTGCGGTATCTGGGACGTAAAGATATTGCGTAGCTTCCCGAACGCTGCCCAGCCGAGTTGGATTCGACGATTGATCTCTTTCTCGAAGTTGGACCTACCTAACGGGACTGTTTGTCCCAGGTACACATATTCGGTAACAACTTCAAGTGTAGAGCCTCCAACCTTTAGAGGAGTAGGTATGACACGGACGTTTGAAATAATTTTCGTTCCTTCAGGACCAAGGATTTCCATGACGACCGGTTCTACGCTGCCTGCATCAAGCGGCTTCCCGCGATCTTTACCAGGTCGTCGGTCCACCGCGTGGGAGGCCTTCCTGCAAAACATTTAGAGTTTGTAAAAGCCCCAATTAACGGCTCCTAAATCAATTTTGTAATACCCTATACAAGGTAGAAGAATCATGTTAGTGTATAATTTTAAATGATCGTCAATACACCCAGATGGTGCAATCACCACCATATCAGCTCATATACGCCCCCACCGAGGGGCTCGAGCCTACCCTGAATTAGGGCGATCGGGACTTAATCGACTACGCGGGCCCAGTGCGGGTTGGTCGACTTCACACACAACCTTTGAGTTTCTTCGCAAGCGTGTGTAAGTTTCCTCACGATGTTTTCCTTCACCGCAAGAGCATCGGATAAACGTATACATATGAAATAGAAATTCGAAAACACATTGGTACGTGGCAGGACTCGAACCACCACGACCTCCCGGACAGGAAGTAGCGGCCATTACGCCACCGACGCTCAATCACGCTTACAATCACATTGAGTTAATAAATGAACCACCTTCGTCAATATTGGGCTGCATCTTTTGGTTGATGCAATTGATACGTAAATAAAAGCGAAAGCTCATTTATTGATAGAAAAAGAAGAAAAAAATAAGAAAAAAAATCAGTTAAATTCTGCCTAATCAGGTGCACACAATACTTACATGTACCTAACACAATACTTGCCCTTAACGGCTCGAAGATATCTCGGAGCAGTGGAGATTTGCACTGGAAATGGCCTCAGGATCAGTCGGGAGAAGATGGAGTACCTACTTGGAATGCAGTTTTAGCTATTCCAGACGGATCTGCCTTAATGGCCAACCGTTGCCAGAAGTAGCCTGCCTTAAGTATCTTGGCTCCATGATGTCCACTGATGCCCAAATAGACGTGACGTGACGCACAGAGTGCAAGTAGGCTGGCAGGGCTAGAGAGCCCTCACTGGTATGCCAGTCCGCGTGAAGGACAAAGTGTACAAAACTGCAGTTAGACCCGCGCTGACATACTCCGTTGAGTTTTGGGCTGTCATTAAGGTACGAAAACAGCGCCTGCATGTGATCATCTTCATCATATCAGCCGAAAAACGTCCACTGCTGGACAAAAGCCTCCCCCAAGGATTTCCACGAGGACCGATTCTGCGCTGCCTGCATCCAGCAGCTTCCAGCGATCTTCACCAGGCCATTGGTCCACCGCGTAGGAAGGCTGCTTACGCTACGTTTTCGGTACGCGTTCGCCACTCGAGAACTTTACTACCTCAACGGCCATCTGTTGTCATTTGCATGTCAACGAGATGAAAATACTGCGATGGGCCGGAGGAGTAACCAGTCTTAATAAAGTGCTGAACGAGCACATCAGAGGAAGTTTTAAGGTCGCGCCCATCGTAGAAAAGATCACTGAATATTATATGAGATGGTTTCGCCACGTGATGAGGCGGAACGATGACCATGCCGTGACCACCCTCCGTGTCCAAGGACCTGAAAAAAGCCCAATTAACATCTTCGACAACCCAGAATAGAGCGTTCTGGCGCCATAAAACGCGGAGGGCCGCCCCTTTATACACAGAAAAATTAATTATAATCAAAACCTCAATAAAATTATGCAAAACCATTTTAGTATAAAAAAATACTAAAAAAAACAAGTTTGAAGGAAACGCCTTAAAACTTATAAAGGACCTTAACTGATGAAAGATTAGAATTGTTATAAGAAATTTGTGTTTGTATTGGACTGCTCTGAAAATACAATATAATGCGCATTGCCGAAGTAAAATTTGAAATTTAAAATAATCACAACCTCTAAACTGCCATAAAATTTATTCCCCGATTCGTATAATTTAGGAATCTTCAAGTCGAGAGTAAATGGGCACTACTTGAGCTTACATGTTACATCCTTGGCTACATCGGCATTTACCATCAGGTGAGGTGCGGGCAAACGCACTCAAATTTCCAATAAAAAAATAAATTAAAAAAGAGTACAAAAATTGACCAATATTATTGCAGGAGTGTGGCATACCATGGGCCTCTGGAACGCTCCCCCACCTTTCCATAGCCTCTTTCAACTAGTTGTAGAGTACATATCGTTTGGCATAGTTAACCATGCTATCCAAGTGATACACGACGGTTGCCTGATGTTGCAATCACCAGCGGTCACGTGTAGGGCATTTTTGATTTACAACTACGGACGTGTGCAACGCGACCTTTATACACATCTGGGATGCAGGTTTCCTCACGATGTTTTCCTTCACCGTTAAAGCAATCTGTAAGTATTATGTACGTAAATTTTGAAAAACTCATTGGTACATTGGCCGTCTGGATTTGAACCTGGCACCTCTAGTTAGGAGGACCGAGTCGTTACCGATTGAACCACCGACGCTTTTTTTTTATTAAACGACGTATATAATGCATTACTACATAGAATATACTTGTGACTGTAAATTTGAAATATGGACTGTAAAGGCCTTAAGATAGGTCAAATGACAAATATTCAATTCAAATTATTGAAAGACTGTGTAAAGTTATCATTAGAGAAAAAAATATATAATATACTCGTAAGTAAAGTAATAAAAAATTTGATTTAATTGAATACAATTTTAAAAATATTACCACTTTTGATGTAAAAAATATACTGTAGACCCTGTTTGTGGCATAAACTGCAAAATTTTTCGAAAATATACAGTTAATGTTGAATAAAACCAACACATAAAATCGGCGACTTTAAGACCTTTCATTATAATTGAACACATTTTTTTTAAAATCATTTAAAAGTATAGAAAAATAATAAAAACATGTAAAGATCTAGCATAGGGGCCTTCGGTTTTAACGTAACAGCCACGCTGAAGCCTGCATTGATTTGAAGTTAAAATTAGTAGACTTACGATCGATATTATTTTAACACGTATCAACCTGCTCGGATGGAGGCATCTTAAAGCTTAATTGTGTACCAATCACTGGAAAAACACGTCATGGATTTAACGCCACAATTTTGTGAATGAAGTCGGTTGGTCTTAACGTTTTAAGCGTTGTCAATTATTCATTGAGCCCTTTACTCTATTCTTCCCTTATCGGAACATAGATATATGCACAGCTTACATTTTGTCACATCACATGCGAAAAGGATAGTACAGCCACAGTATTACAATATAGCGGCTTACAGTAGCACAACGAATGTACTACTCGACCAAGCTAAGTTTGCACCTCGCGTTACGTCACACTGACGCTTAGGTACGGTCTGCAAAAAAGGATTCGCTATGACTTTTTGTTGGCCACAACAATCCACTCGAGGTGAAAAAAAATAACGTTAACAGTTCAGTAATATAACAAAACGGTGGTAAAAATAAAACTTCACAAAAAACCTAACAAGAACAGTTCAATAATTTGAAATTCAACGTATAGGGAGACGAAAACTCGTATGACGCGTGTCGGCGACAAA
This sequence comes from Coleophora flavipennella, assembly GCA_947284805.1. Taxonomy (NCBI): domain Eukaryota; kingdom Metazoa; phylum Arthropoda; class Insecta; order Lepidoptera; family Coleophoridae; genus Coleophora; species Coleophora flavipennella. Next base: position 1,253,770 of record OX369307.1, read on the forward strand.
GATGCTAACCGTACTGACGCGACAAGGCTATCGCGGGAAAGTGAGCGGGGGAAGCGGGCGGGGCGTCGCATTCCAGCGAGGTGCAAACTTAGCTTGGTGGAGTTGTACTTACGCAGAGCAACGGAAGGGTACTTGCGGGGCAGCGGGCGGTGGGGCACAGCCTGGCAAAATCGCGGCGCATCGTGCGACATCAAAGAAGTTGCGCTACTGTAAGCCATATCGTAATACTGTGGTACGGCCGTGCTCGTCTTGACGAGAGCACTCTCGTGCTCCCAGATAACGACTTTCAACTGTTTTAAACCGATTGTAAAAGGGGAAGTTCAAATTCAATTTTCAAAACGTTATTTAATTATTGAGATTCAATAAACATATTCTAAGGCACTCCAACCGGCAAATCTAAATTTCAAAGTGCTTTTATTTGCGTAATCCTAAATTCGATAGGTCCACTTCTTAGAAGGTCGTCACAATTATTGACGTGAATTCGACGAACGTGACATGAATGAGACACCCCAGAAAATAGAGCCACGAATAATTTCATACGCTAAAAACGCTTTAATCGCCTCCGTGGCGTAATGGTTAGTCCATTCGCTTCACACCAGGAGGTCGCGTATTCGATTCTCAGTGGTATCAAATTGTGAGGCTCGGTTTGATTAGTGGTAGGGCATTTCCTAAGCCTGCCTGGCTAGCTACCACCATCTTATCCATGTCTAGCCGCCGAACATCAGTGTTAACAACATTGATGTGTTCCGGCTTGAAGATAAGATAGCCAGTTCTCCATTACGTTGGGGAATCTTGGTAAGCCCGCTTACGTCTTCGGCATCATCGTCACTTACCATCAGGTGAAATGATGCCAAGGGCTTACAAATTGTAAATAAAAAAAACGTAAAACACAAACCGTCTTCAATTACAAAATTACAGCATTAAACCGACGACGATTGGTACATATCTTGAAAACTACTGAACGGATTTTGATGAGGATTTCACTGAACCCTAAGGTGAAAGATACTTAATACAATAAATAAAATAATTAATGTATTCTAATTTAATATATTTACATACACTAATGAAATTTTACCTGTTTAGATAAGAAGCCTATGCGATTCTGACAATATTACATACCTAAGGGTCGAATTCATCATAGTAATCTGAGGTATTTTTTTATATAAATATTCGTAACAGTTCAAATAAGGTATTAGGTTAAGAAAAAATTGAAAAGTTGCCCAAAAAATAGGAAAATACGGGAAAACTCAAAATTAGTTTTTTCTACGATATTTTCGATACACCCTCATTAATAGTCATAAAAACAATATCGACTTGTGGCGAGCCCGCGGGCAAAAGCTAGTCACAAAATAATAATAAAAGTATAATAATCTAGATCAAGCCTATCGACAACCTACAACCTATTTAGGTTTTCTATTTATAATTTAAGGTTTAGCAGCTTTATAATTCTTTATTTTTAATTCTGTACAAATGTTTCCAAAAAAACTTGGGAAAAACTGGAATGTTTGGTTAGCGACGGAACAAGTGACTTTGATTCGGCGCACACGGAGCCATCTGCGGCGTTGCCCAAATCTAAGTCACGTGTTCCTTCGCTAACTAAACAGAGTCAAATAACAAAAAAAAACGAACTTTTCTATTATTTCATCCACAATTGATATGCCGAAGATGGAAACCCGATTTCCCGACGCAAAGGAGAACTGGCTATCTAAATCCTCAAGCCGGAACAGATCGATGTGTTCACATTTCATATGAACTTGTTTCGATCAGATGTTTGAGAGGTCCATAGGAGAGACTACTTTTCAGAATTGGTTTCTTTACTTGTTGAGTATCACCAATTCACCAAAAAAAAGCATATAAAACGGTTACTAATAAATTTACACCTAATATGTAGGCATAGAACATGCGTGATCGAATCAGAAACCAGCAAATCCATAGGAGAATCAAAGTAACTGACATAGCTCTCAGAATCGCTAAACTTAAGTAGCAGTCGGCGGGGCACAAAGCTTTTAAAATAGATTGCCATTGGGGCAGTAAAGTTTTCTAGTGGCGGCTGCAAACGTAGGCAGGATTCCTACTCGGTGGACCGATGACCTGGTGAAAGTCGTGGGAAGCCGCTGGATGCGGGCAGCGCAGAACCGGTCATCGTGGAAATCCCCAATGGACTTAGTCCAGTAATAGTCGTCCTTCAGCTGATATGATGATGTAGGTATTATCTGTATTTGGCTAGCTTTACGAAGCTAAACGAGAGCGTCGGTGGCGTAACGGCAAGGGCCGCCGCCTTCTGTACGGGAGGTCGTGGTTCGAATCCTGCCACGTACCAATGTGATTTCGAATTTAGATTTCATATGTACGTTTATCCGACGCTCTTACGGTGAAGGAAAACATCGTTAGGAAACCTGCACACGCCTGCTAAGAAACTCGCAGATCGTATGTGAAGTCGACCAACCCGCACTGGGTCCGCGTGGTCGACTAAAGCCCGATGACCCTAATTCAGGGTAGGCTCGAGCCCCTCGGTGCAGACGTATATGAGCTGATATGATGACAGGCTTTGCCTAGTGTGGGGGTCGCTAGTAAACTTATCTTATGTATGTATTTTTGGCAAATAAACTTTTTATTCTTTTTATTCTTTTTTTTCTTTTTAATACTAGAATACTTTCTGGCATCATAAAATAACATTGACTCAAACAATATTTTTCAAAGCTGACACTTCCACAGGCTTAGAGGAACTAAGAGACTCAAGAGGAAATACAGTGCAAAGATGGCCTCAATTGTCGGGTCGAAACCAGCGGGAGCTGCTGCCGTTGCCGAGACCGCCTTCAACTGCTAGCTGCCCGCGTTGCCCCCACTACCTGAGCTATGACCGTAAGTACCCACCATCATAATATCAGCTCATATACGTCCCCACAGAGGGGTTCGAGCCTATTCTGAATTAGGGCCTTAGTCAACCACGGCACCCAGTGCACCTGGTTGACTTCACTCACAACCTTCGAATTTCTTCGCAGGTTTCCTCACGATGTTTCTCCTTCACCAAAGTGAACTACCCATAGCGAAAAAAAACCAAACACCTGACACTAAAACTGAATTCGAAACCAAAACGGGAACTTTAATAGCAACCAAAAACCAAATGAAAACACAAACCGAAAATTAAACCAGTGTCATGAATAAAACATACGGAACTGTCATTGCAACTGTTTTTTTTTTAATTCACAGTAGGTAAGCCCTTGGCATCATCTCACCCGATGGTAAGTGACGATGATGGCGAAGATGGAAGCGGGCTTACCAAGATTCCCCACCACAATGGAGAACTGACTATCTTATCATAAACCGAAATTAAAACCAGTGTCATGAGTAAAACATACGGAACTTTAATTGCAACCGAATTAGAAATAAAAACTGTATCATAAACCGAAAGTAAAACCAGTGTCATGAGTAAAACATACGGAACTTTAATTTCAACCGAATTAGAAATAAAAAGTGTATCTTAAACCGAAAGTAAAACCAGTGTCATGAGTAAAACATACGGAACTTTAATTTCAACCGAATTAGAAATAAAAAGTGTATCTTAAACCGAAAGTAAAACCAGTGTCATGAGTAAAACATACGGAACTTTAATTTCAACCGAATTAGAAATAAAAACTGTATCTTAAACCGAAAGTAAAACCAGTGTCATGAGTAAAACATACAGGATGACTTTTTATTCGCTGAAAATCAGCAAACGGTACATGCTACTCTAGAAACTGAACAACTTTCCCTAAGGAACATAATATACAATCGATCGAAGCAAAAAAGTGCAGATTCAAATCGATTGTACAATTCTCTAATGAAAACCTGGACACAATTTTCAGAATGATGGGTAAAAGCAGCGATTAAAAAGTTGATAGCTAATAACACAGGGTGAAACAAAATTAGTTTAGGACTCGTTTACTTGGGGTTCTACTCATCTGCCATCATACTCAGCAGCTGCTTTTCTCCTTAGTCATTTTTTAGAAACAATTATTGAACTCTCTATACAAAATTGGTCTATCGTGTTCGATTTGTATGAAGAATCTAATTTCTTTCGCTTATTTACGTAACATATTTTTAATGTATGACTAGTAGCCAAAGCTGACGGGTCCTACACAAATTTTATTAAAGCTTGTGATTATTTGTTATGTAGATTTCTTAAGTGAAACGGACTTAAAATTACAAAGACACTAGTAGTATAGAATAGAGTAGACACAATCTCAAAAAACATAAATGTGGAATGGGGTCAAGTTTGTTCTAAAAAACACAGCTATCTATATGGGTAGGTACCAAGTTCTATAGTGTTATTTTAGAAATATTTATTTTAGACTTCTCCAAATAATAGAGAATGTACAACAGTTTTCAGTTGCTTAAAAAATATGTTCTGTGCTAATACATCGTGTAACTTAGCAAGTTTTCACTATCCAATTTTATTCTATATTGCTTTGCTTGCTTGGCGCCTTGACTATTTAAACTTGCCAAGTTACACCATTTAGTAGCACAGAACATAACAAAAATTTTTAAGCATCTGTAAACCTTTGTACATTCTCTACTATTTGGAGAAGTCTAAAATAAATATTTCTTTTTGAAGTCTCGTAGCTATGATTTAGGAACCACTATATATCTCAGTACCTACCCATTTAGATCGCTGTATTCTTTTATATCAAACTTGGGTCCATTTCAAATTTATGTTTTGTTGGGATATCATTAATTTGTGTATAGTATTAATACTATTTCTATCTTTATTAAAGTAATAGACATACATATAAGATATTTCTGTTGGAACCGAACCCTCGGTGCGCAAGCCCGAGTCGCATTTAGCCTGTTTTTTGAATTTTTACTCAATACGCCTAATAAAACAACTTCGATTGCAAATCTCAAATTGAAAAGTCACCTGAAAGTGCTCTATACAATTATTCCAATTAGTAGTGGTGGTACGGAACCCAAATTTCATGAGTTCGACTCGCACTTGGCCAGTTTTTCTCTTTCCTTTGTATACGCCTATTAACCTAACCAGTTTCTAAGTCACCTGGAAATATTCTATAATTTTAATAAATAGTAGTGGTAAGGAACCCTAATTCCACAAGTCCGACTCTCACTACGCCAGTTTTTCGTTTTTTTTTGCATACGCTTAATAACTTATCTTGATGGCAAATTTCAAGTTTATAAGTTACCTGGAAGTAGTCTATATATTTTGCTGAGTAGTGGTGATACGGAACCCTGAGTGCGTGAGTACGACTCAAACTTGACCGTTTTCCGAATTTTCCCGTTGTATACGTCCAATACCCTACCTCGATGCCAAATTTCAAGTTTATAAGTTACCTGGAAGTGGTCTTCATATTTTGCTGAGTAGTGATGATACGGAACCCTTTATGCGCGAGTACGACTCGCACTTGGCCGTATTTTGAATTTTTCTTTTGTATTAGTCCATTAACCTACTTCGGCGCCAAATTTGTAAGTCACCTGGAAGTGATCTTTATTTTTGATGAGTCGAGTCAGTCAGTCAGTGAGTTATAAAAATAGTGATTTTCGGACGTCAATATTTCAAAAATGGTAAAAGATATATTTATAAAATTTGGGATCAATGATAATTGAAAACGCTAAACACGTTAAAAAACCGACTTCAATCGCAACAAATTAGTACATTTTTGCATTATTATTTTTGGTTTTTGTTAATTATCTACTAAAGTACTACACCGATTTTGATAAAATGTATATGGGACCACACGGGAAGAACTAGCTTTCAAATAAAAAAAGAATCATAAAAATCGGTTCACCCAGTCAAAAGTTCTGAGGTAACAAACATTAAAAAAAACATACAGACGAATTGAGAACCTCCTCCTTTTTGGAAGTCGCTTGAAAAGATCTTACTTGACACACAGAATTGCAAGTGTGTAAGCCAAACAGATATTATGTAACAGGTAGGTCAAAAGTGGCCCGAAATGGTTCATGTAATATAACCCACTGCCGGTGTCGCCTTTTTCTTTCCGAACTTTGCGGACACACTGCCGTGTGTCTAGATAGAGTAGACTATAGACTTGAGTTATTTACCTATTTTGAAATCCCAAGCGTTGTTAGATAAGGGTGCCTTCATCGTAAATATTGAGTATGCTCGTTGATTAGCCTCCAGCAAGGAATGCGGGTACCTATTTTATTATCCCCCTAGGATCCAACTGGAGGCCTAAATCTGGAAGAGAATATCGCAATGACTTGTTAGATGAGTTTCCCAAACGCAGTTATTCCTTTCAGCTAACTTTCCTTACTTCAGTATTTCCCTGTTTTACTATATCTTGGTAGCGACTTTTATGATCCTCTCCATGCAAAATTTGTAAAACGACTAATCAATTTTATCTACAATAATAGGCATTGTTAAATTTTTTAAAAGGCATTAAATATAAAATCACTTTAGAAATATTTTAATTTTTAAACCGACTTCAATGTTTGAGGAGGTTTTCAATTCGTCGAAATCTTTTATTTTTTATACTGCAAAAAGTTAATTAAAAATAAGTAATTACTAAATTAACTTGTTATTTGTCGATTTAAATTAACACTGAGGCTGTTTACTTACAGTATTTGAGCCTGTGACGTTACGCACTTTTCAAAAAAGCAGTGTTTAAAAAAATATTAAAAATAGTTACATAATAGTATAAATAAAATAAAAAACTGGTGCGATGGAGGGACCCCGTCAGGAACGAAGTTATTTTAGGTACAAGCTTTTGTTCTAGTCCATGACATGAATTATCAGGCTGTATATTCATAGGTCGTGCATTATCGGGTCGCACATGATACAAGCTTGCAGCGTGGGCATACCCTCTGCTACGCCGAGACACGTACGATATGGATATTAGGTTACTGGAGGGACGAGTCAGGGTTCTTTAAAAAAATATTCGAGTCCACCAAAACTTTATTTGTCTTAAAAACTGATATTAAAAATAAATAAACGTGAAAATATGGAGCAGATGTGAAGTATCGATGATGAGGATAATAGAGTGACAATTTCAAAACAAACAACCAATGACAAAAAAAAAAGGTCGAAAAGATGATATTATATAAACAGTTTGGACATAAAAAAAGATTGACTTCGTCACAAGCTTGTATTTCAGTTTAAATCCATGACACGAGTTATCGGGCTGTACATTCACAGGTTGTGCATTATCGGGTCGTGCATTCCCATAGTGCATTTTATACCTTAAATGAAACTCGTAAGCGCTATGAAATTCCTGGCGTTTACGACGTTTTGGCCGCAAACTACTTTGTAGGCGATTTTCGTTACTGACGTGCCGCGTATTAATTCGCGGTATGGAACTTCGTTTCACGAATACCTAGTTAAATGTCCCTTAAATTTTTTGAACACTGCAATAATGAAAGTAAACATTTATTTTTTGCCCCGATTCTTTAATTCATTCGGGATGTTTGGTTTCGTAAGTAGAATAGAATAGAATTATCGCTTGTTAGCGAATAAGTGTTACCTTGTATAAATAGTGAAAGGCACTACAATACTAAGTGACCAGTTCGAGACAGCGAAACCAAATTCACGGAGTTTTCCAAATTAATCTATTGTACGTATATAGATTTAAATAAAAATCACGCTGTAGACTTTTGTATTTGGAACGTTACGACGCGTATATCTTAAGGGGATTTCCGAGTAGACACTGTATGTTTGGCAAGGCAATTTGATCTGCTATCTTTAGCTGCTGACTACGCCCTTACATAGTATATGGTATATGCCATAATACGCTACATTGTTATGTGTAGCATAGCGGGTAGCTACGTTGACCGCATCATAGAAAACAAAACAATACACTACGAAAAATGCTTCATCATTATCATTAAATTAAGAATTAAAATTAAATTTAAAGATTTGTAAGTGTATATGTAAACTAAGCTAAGCCTGTAATGGTAGATGTATGTTGGTTAAATAAATAAAATAAACAAGCATCTAGAACGCGCCACCTATCAAAGATTCTTCGGAGTTTAGCAACTCCGAAAAAAGGAAGAAAAGAGTGTAAAAAAATTGGTGTAGGTCCCGTTAACTGGGGGTTCTACTCGTCATACTGAACAACTTTCTCCAAGGAACCCATAGTCAATTCTAAAAAAAAAATTTAGACCCTCCATACTAAAATGCACCAAATCGGACGATCAGCTGATCGATTTGAATGAAGAGTAAAAAAAAATTTCGATTCCCGGCGGGGTCACCTTGTAAGACTCGGTTTGGTTGGTGGTAGGGCATTTTCTAAGCTCGCCTGGCTAGCTACCACCATCTTATCTAAGTCTTGCAGCCAAACATCAGTGTTAAAAAAACATTGATGTGTTCCGGCATGAAGATAAGATAGCCAGTTCTCCATCGCGTTGGGGAATCTTGGCAAGCCTGCTTCCATCTTCGGCATCATCGTCACTTACCATCTGGTGAGATGATGCCAAGGGCTTACCAATAAAGAATTTAAAAAAAAACTGCTGAAATCGCAAAAAAGACTCTCCATACAAATCAATCAGCTGATTGACCAATTTTGTGCATTTGTGTAAGTATGGAAGTTCCAATTTTTTAAATTGACTAAGGATTCCTCCGGAAAAGTTGTTCAGTATGATGAGTAGAATCCTCAGTTAAAAGGTTCCTGTACCATTTTTTTAACAACTGTACAAAGCTGTAATAAAATAGGTGTAGGACCCGTTAGCAATGCCTATACTCATCATACTGAACAACTTTCTCCATAGTCTTTTATCCAAAAAAAAATGGAGTCCCCATACTCACTAAAATCTTAGTTAGTCAGCTAATCATTTTGTATGGGAAGACGAGTAGATCTCACGAGTTAAGGGTCCCCAGGTAGTTCCAGTTTAATACAAAAACTCCATTCCGAATTGAATCTAAACTTTGCAAATATATTGAGTAGACATATATCGATGTTTATAGTTAGTTTTCGATGTACTAATATTAAACGGAAAAAAATAAGACCAGTGTCAAACTTTCAGTACAAAACTAATTTAAGCCTTCGGTTAGTTATGTTTAAATTTACTACGATGAAAACTAATTACAAACATCGTGTCTACTCAATATATTTAAGAAGTTTAGATTCAATACGGCATGTAGTATTTGTATTAAAGCGAAACTACGTTTGTATAGAACTCGAGCCTCCTGGGGACTCTTAAAGGATGACAGCTAATAAATTAAGATCTTATATCGGTCGTACCAAGCAACGTACTTCTACTGTCATTGAACTCGCTATTGTACATATATGAAAGTGTAAATTCGGATTTTTGTTTTTGCAGCGTTCATACACGGAAGGAAGGCGTAAGTTCAGCCTAGTCAGTGCTGGTTGGTGATGGCGGGCTACCTACTCTTGAAAAAGATGTATATTTATAACTCTTGAACATTTAAAGTGAATTTGTTCTGTGTTATATATGTGGTAAAAATTGTTCATGAACGTTGTACACCTGTATAGATGAAGTGTGAACATTATATTGTGCAACGTAGCTGGCGACGACTGGACGTGTAGATCCAGTTCGACACCGAAGTGTAAAGGTGGATGTAGTCGATGCCAGACATTACTCCAGTGCTATGAATAAAGGGCTAATCTACTTTGAGCCAGCAGCTAACCTAGTAAATTTGTATAGAAATTTTGATAGACTGGCTTCACTGGTCTATATTAATCCGGCCTAAAATTCTATGACCAACAATGGACAAGCATCATTGTATTAGTGGGTCCCCAGGAGGCTCGAGTTTCTATACAAACGTAGTTCTGCTTTAATGCAAAAACTACATGCCGGATTAAAATACATTACGAACATATTGAGTAGACAAATATCGAAGTTTGTAATTAGTTTTCACCGTAGTAAATTTAAACATAACTAAACGAAAGCTTAAATTAGTTTTGTACTGAAAGTTTAAAATTGCTCCTATTTTTTTCCGTTTTGTATTAGTACATCGAAAACTAATTTTATTACAAACATCGATATGTGTCTGCTCAATATATTTACAAAGTTTGGATTCAATCCGGCATGTAGTTTTTGTATTAAAGCGGAACTACGTTTGTATGGAAACTCGATCCTCCTGGACCCTTAAGATTAAATGTAAAGACCATAAATAAATTAAATGTGTTGAATGTAGGTTTGATTATTGAATGTAAAATCCTTAACGGGGTAAACAAATGGGGATGATGACTGCAAAAAAAAAACTATGAACTATTGTGCACAAAATTTCCCTAAAACTGAAATTTCATTAAATCGTTTTGTTTTCCATCACGTATACAATTTTAATTGCTAATAATCAAAAATTCATTTACCCCATTGGGTGCCAGAGTGCTGCTTCAATTTTATTACAACCTGAACTTTTTAAACATATAGGAATGACAACTGTGAGTCAGTTCAGTTACTTTTTATCACCTGTCGAATGGCATTATGTTTTAAATTTTTTTGAAATATTGTGACTTAATAGATTTTCAGCATCATTTATGTACTTACTTTTTTAAAATTTGTAAGAGCCTCAGGAGAAAATATCAAATAAATTTTATCTAAATCGGCACGCAAATTGAATGGTCGGTCTTCAGGACTACATGCGTTGCGATAACATATCAATAATGTCACGTTTTAGATAATTGCGTTTGTGTATTTTAATTTTCTGTATTTAACAATATTTTAAGAGGAAACGCGGGCGCCATTTTTTCCATACAAACGCAGTCCCCTGTTTCCTCCCTGGATAATGACAATAGAGCAAAAATGATTTTTCCGTAAAACCTATTTTACCATGGCCATGCCCCTATGTTTTGTTTTTTCTCATATTCTAATTATAATAAGAAGTAGGAGCCTTCAAAAATTGAAAAAAATGCCCAATTAAAACGTCTTTTTCAGACACCCACCAAAAAAAAATATTAACAATAAAATGAAATCATAGAGCCATAGGTAAATAATTTTTTTAATTATTTTTGAAAAACATATTATTATTGCTCTAGTTTTGGAGTAGTAAATAGGGGAATAGGAAATGCTGTTTTGGTCAATTTCAGTGCCTATTATCGGTCTGCGCTGTAGTTTTCCCTTTCTTGCTGTATACGGAGAATTTTGGGGGAGGGAGACAGCAAAATTTATTCAAATAACTATTCTTTAGACCGCGTTTCCTCTTAAGTTCAATATTTATTTTTTTTATTTTTCAAAGTTACTATTCCGTGCATATTTAATAGTTGTTTCTGAGAGCTGCATACGATGGAATAGTACTCGTAGACATTTCGATGACGTGATTTTGTTTACATAAATCCGTATTTACTGTACTTTGATTTTCTTTAATTAAAATTATTAAAAGTACCTACAATAATAATATTTTTTTATTATTATTCAAAATTCAAATTTTTCTGTGTGATATCCTGTATTCAATAGACTGAAAAGACTATTGTGTATTTATAAATCGAAAGAAAGTTAAAACGAAGGTAGTGTATCTAATTTTAGATGTAGGTAGAATTGTAATAAATGTATTTTACCCTTCTTTTATTGTGATCCATCTGCCTATTGCTCAAGGTTTTTTTTCTAATTATGTAATTTTAATTATAAGTAGGTAGATCGAAATCGTTATAGTAAAGACAAACTATATTATACTTACCTATGTTAGTCATGTCCGTGAAAAGAACATTATTAAAGATTTGACAGTTTTTGATAAGTACAGAAATCGGTGCTAAAATATTAAAAAATCAAGTTCCAAATTTTTTTGGTAGGTAGGTATGAAAAATATTAGTTGAGTTTTTTTATTAAATCATAAAATAATTTATTGTTAGTCAGAAAACATGTTTTAAATTTATTTATTATATGTAGTTTAGTACAATATAGATAAAGCCAATGTCTAACCTTAATCATAAAAATTTAAAACCTAACTTGATGAACCTAACATAACAATAAAAATCGAAACCCCAAGTCCAACCAGTCGCAAAGGAGCCCATGACACACATCGCGTTGCCGCACTGGATGGCAATAGACAACCTTTGCAGCAGGTACAGTGATGCCAACAATAATTTTGAGATTCCGCCGACTTTATTACGAAATTCCGTTAAAAATCCGTTAAATCTCGTATTTACAGACAATTTCTATTTTTCTTTTTGTATTACAGAATTATTTTACTAGCTAGGGATTCAAGGCCTGATAAAGCCGCCTACTCACGATAATGTTGATACAATATTACACTTTACACAAAGAGTATCTATCGGTTTGTATACTTTTTTCAACCATAAACCGAGCGCGCCAGGAAACGGACATATAGGTCGCGTGAAAATAATTGAAATCCATCTTTATTTAATAAAGATATTTAAGAAAGTTAATTTTTAATACCTGTATTACATTATTGTACTCAAAAAATGCTTGTGATTTGGTCATTACTTTGACAGCCTTCTTTGAGCAAATTCAGCCTTGCCATACTAGTCGGAAAACAGGATCGCAAATTTAATTGCGATTCTAGGACCGCAATTTTCTGTACAGGGATTTTATTCAGAATTAGGCTCTATCTACGTATCTCACAGAAACTATGTCGCATAGGCGATAACAAGCATTATTTCCCAAATTTTAAAAACGGCGTGCGCGGTAAAGAAATTTTATACAGAATTATTCTGTATCTATCTCACCAGAAGGGAGGTCGAATATGCATATCAAACATCATTAATCTAATTTATAAAAACGTATGCTGATGAAGATAATATGATCCTTGCTAGGATTATCCCAAACTATAAATAATACAAACCCTGGAAAAGCGGTCCTGAGTTTTAATAACAGTACTATGCTCTTTTTATTGAATCCTTACTATTCATATCTAAATTGAACTGGTTGCATTTAAATTATTAGCATTTTTTGAGTAAAGCACTGTAGCCTTGGTCCCTAATGACTGTACTGCTGGCCACAGTATGATGACTTCGAGCTTAGCTTAGCTGCGCTCTTGGCCTTAGGGCGCAGTTGTACCTAAAAATCCACTTATACAGGTTTTTAGAATTCATTTTTGAAGTAGTTAACAGTAAATTTAAAATCAAGGAAAACATATTGGTATTATTGAGAATAGTTATGAGGAACTATTTCGAATGGAAACACGATTTAATAAAGTTGGCTCGATAGAATAATTTCGCAAAGGTACCTCTTTTCAAACCATTTTATTGTCTATTTTCGGTTTTATTCTTAAAATAAGTAATTTGATAATATGATTTATTTACTAAAATAAAGTTCATAGGTGACTGAAGGGAAAACATCGATTGGTTTTTTATTTAAGATAAATATGATGAAAATAAAAACGAAAACATCGAAAAAGTGCAAAAGTATGGTTATTTTCTTTCCTCTTTACACGTAAAGAAAGAGACATAGACAGATTTTTAAGTACCACTGCGCCTTAAAGATTGGCGCTGTAATGTCTTAGAGCGGCGCTAAGCTGCGTTTTCAGCTATCTTTAACGTGGCGCGCAACGCAGTCATAATACAGACCACGGCAGTAATGTACTATTCAAATATAATACTTACCTAGATCTTAAGTCACAGTAATATTTGTTGTTCAATTATTCTTTCGATATATTTTAAAGGACTGTTTACAATGAGGGTCTCCATTCGACTGTAAATTTTTATTTTCGCCGAATGTTACCCGATTCTGAATGATTCTTTTTTTATTTAATAGGTTATGTTGCGAAGTTGGTCTCTTTTAAATTCTATCAAAAATCAGATCAATTCTTTGTAGGGATTCACAAAAACAAAATGTAGCAAAATTTGACTTGGTTGTTGCGACTAAAAAAAAGGTCTTTGAACGTGTTTAGCGTTTTCAATTATGTTGGTCAAAAGATTATCTTTAATTTAAGTACTGTGTTTTGATTGAAAACGTTATTTTTGTATGTGCTAATTAGTTTAAGTACTTATAAGAAAACCTAAGTTAGTTTATAGATAAAGGTTAGTTTTGGTATGTTTTGTATTTCAGTGTTTGTTAAATACTTACTGTTTAAAAAATGTACTTTAAATGACAAATATACAAGGTGTAACAAAATTGGTGTAGGTCCCGTTAACTGGGGCTTCCACTTATCATACTGAACAACTTTTGTTCTACGACTTTGCTGAAAAGGTAAAAAAAATTTTTACTCTTCATACAAATCGATCAGCTGATCGACCAATTTTGTGAATTATAGTAAGGGGAGTCCAAATTTTTTTTTCGAGAATTGACTACGGGTACCTTGGAGAAAGTTGTTCAGTATGACGAGTAGAAAGCCCAGTTAACGGGACCTACACCAATTTTGTTACACCCTGTATATGTTTATTATCGGCTTTCTCGGTGCACTGAACCGAGCACCAAGATTAGTAGGTTGTAAACAACGAAATGTTGTAAACAAAGAAGTTAGAGCTCGCTCGGAGTTCGCTCTTTGGTTGTAAATATTAAATAGATTTTTGTAAATGTTATAAAAATTGATATTTGTATTAAATTTACCTTAGTATATATGTTTAATTTTGTACTTATCAATTAAAAAATAATGTGAAACAATATTTTTTGACCAATTAAAATCCGAATTCCTGTATTGAATGTTTTATTCTTTTCTCCTTCTACTTTAACCCCATTAATTGGGGATTGTGACCATCCATTTTTAGGGCTCCGTCGAAGTAACTATTTAGTCATCTGTGGCTCCGTACCGAAAGGGTAAAACTGTATTTCATGAACCGTGATAGCTAGGCAGCTGGGATTTTCACAGATGATGTATTTCTTTTGCCGCTATAACGTTATAATACTAAAAATTTGAAAAAGTATTAAATAAGGGGGTCTCCATACAAAAAACGTGTTTTATTTAAACACAAAGAAACTAGCGCCATCTAGTATGATGGTTTTTGACACATGAAACTAGCGCCATCCAGAATGATGGTACGGAACCCTATGTGTTCGGTTTTGACTAAAACTTGGCCGTTTTTTTTAGAATTTATACATTAAGCTCTTTCTTTTGATACCCAACATGACCCCTTTACCCCGTTTTAAATTTTGACGCCCCATGTCAGACCCTATTTTGAGTAAAATATTATATTCATAATCAATTAAATTTAATTTTTTTGCGTTAATATGAACTACAATCGTAGAAAATTTCAACTTCTTAGTCTTAGTGATTATCGTATTTACTGAAATCATTTATTTTTTTAAATTTCACCCAAATTTTGTAATTGTCGATGTTATCCTACTAATGTTATAAATTTGAAAGTTTGGATGGATGGATGGATATTTGTTATTAAATCACGCCAGAACCTCTGCACGGATTTAGATGACTTTTGTTAGGTAGACATATTAGGACCTGGATTCGCCTCCAAGACCAAAACACGAAATCCGTGAGCAAGCTGCAGTAAGGAATGACATAGAGAGACGTCATTTTTCAGAAACGTTCACCACCACCCTGGAAGATGTTTTTTAGCTGTTGGACTGGGTTGGACTCGGTTGGACTCTACATCAACATGAACAGCGTGTACATCACCCACCTTCGCTTCGCTGATGATATCGTGGTCATGGCTGAGACCATGGAAGTCTTAGGCATAATGCTCGATGGCCGCATTAGAGAAGATGTACAAGAAAATAAAAAAAGTATGAGTGTCAGCTCCGACGCACGACAGGAGTTTACTCATGAACAATATTTTTAATATTTTTTTCCGGGATTCACCCTACTCGGAGCACGGCCTACGGCTTCGCATTAGGTGTTCTGACCATGGAGCATTAGTCTTTTTTTTATATTGTCCAATTAAATAGGTCCAGATACGAGAAAGATAGATAAATCGTCGAATTTAACTCGGCTGGGAAGCTTCGCAATATCTTCACGTCTCTGAAAACAAATGTTTTAAAACAAATATCTTTTACCAGTGTGTGTTGCCAGTGATGACATACGAAACTGAGACAGCCAAGGCTCAAGGTCACCCAAAGGGCTATGGAGCGTGCTAAGCTCAGAGTTTCCTTGCGTGATCAAATTAGAAACGAGGAGATCGTAAAAATACCAAAGTTTTAGAACTTGTTTTTCAGTGCGCGGTCTCCACTTGAGAACTTTACTGCCCAACTATTTTACGACCTATGTGCCCCGCCCACTTAAGTTTTAGCGAGTCTGAGGGCTATATCGGCTAACCGATATGTCGCGGCAGTGTCTGATGGTTTGCTTGGTAAAAGGACATTTTCTAGCTACCACTATTTTATCTAAGTCTTACCGCCAAACATAAGAAGAAGATAAAATAGCTAATTCCCCATTGCGTTGGGAAATCTTGGGAAGCCCGCTTCCATCTCCGGCAACATCGCCACTTACCATCAGGTGAGATGTTACATGTTACATGTTGTGTGATGTGTGGTGTTACCAAGCGCTTAGCAATTGTGGATTAGAAAAAAGATTTTATTTCAGCAAATTGACTATGGTTTTCTTAGTAGACAGTTGTTAGTTTTGTAATTAAAAACCCCGTTTTAAATAAAAGAGCTCGGCACATATTTCTGAAGAAGTTGTAAAAGGCAAAACGTTTGTCCTCATCGCTCTAGAGCAATTTTTATCATCCATCTCGCTCAGAAAATAGCTAACTATCTTCGTAAACATGGAGTTTTTATTGATTAGATCGAAAATTAAAAACTTAAAAAAATGGTAGATATTTCCCAATTGCCCTCGGTCACATTCAAAGGTATTTTTTTTTAGGTATTATGTATATACGAGTTATCATGTTAGTACATAACTGACATTGGTGTAATTAAAAGGTTTCATTTTTTTCTTGCAATGTTTATATCTATGTTTGTTTGAAAATTGGTAATAAAGCCGTATTCCCGGTGACAAAAGTTCCTTTTGGTATTTTGAAATTGACCTGATGAACTTTGGATGAGGAATCAAGGTCCTAGGATCGTCTTTTGTTTTCAACAGAATCGTTGGTACTTAATACTATGCTCGCCTTTTTTTTGAATTTGGAACCGTCGTATACTTATTTGGGATAGTGAGCATTTGGCTTTTTAACCCTCCGTATGCCTGGTGGGGTCCAATGGACCCCACTCGATACAAAATCTGTCTTAACTTAACAAATACAAAGTTGAGTGACCTGTGACTCTCGTTAGCTTCCGTAAATGAACCTTACGTGCTAATAATCGCCTCTCCGCAGTCTTAAGCCGGCTTTCTCCTGAGGTAGACGCGATCAAAGTGATCAAAGAATGGTAATTGTCTCCAAAACGTCGGTCAAGAACATGATGAAAAATAATTTTGCAGTTTTGAAGGTCTTTTCTTAAGGTTAATAAATATGCTAATTTGGTAATATTTGATTAAAGTTTTGACTCATTCATTAATTTTATATTAATTTTATATCTATTTAAGATATAAAATTAATCGTAGCTAATTAAAAAAATATGATATTGGTATATTTTTCTACTTAAAAACAGTCATTCTAATTGGGATCCAATGGGCCCCACCACGCCGTGTGATTTTCATCCACCAGGCATGCGGAGGGTTAAGCATAAAAACTCTTTTCAAATAAAAGCTGGCACATTATTTTCTCAAGGTTTTTTGAAAATTATTATAGAGGTAAGTTCGCAATTAATTTTTATCGCAGAAATTAAGAGCAATCGCGTTTTCGCTGAGGTCAGCCCTCTACAAATACCAATACAATCTTTTAATTCTATCGCTGTACGCGTACACGCCGCGTAGAACGTAGTAAACTCAAATAAACACTGTATATAGTCGAATCGTCATTTGATAAACCGAAGCGTTACCGTTGAATAAACAAATGAAAAGCAAAGGAAGATGTAGAGCCTGCAGCTCCATTACATGTTTAGGTACAGATGATTTCCATTAGAGTGTTACAGAACTGTACCTACCGGCTAAATTAATGAGATTCCATTTATAACTTTACCTTAACCTATATGCCTACGCCGTATATCTGTCATAACCATATTGCAGAATAAGCCGTTTTACAAAGCTTTGTAAACCTACTGAGTAGAATACTGAGAATAAAAGCGAGACGATCTTAGCTCCTCTTCACGGTAGAACAAGATAATGTTAACCTAACCTAACCTAACCGTCTGTCCGTTCGACTGTCCAACTCGGTTTTGTTCGGAGTTTTTACTCAGTAGTTTACAAAGCGTCGGTGGCTCAACCGGTAACAACTCGGTCCATCTAACCAGAGGTACCGGGTTCAAATCTGGACGGCCAATGTACCAATGAGTTTTTCAAAAAACTTACGTACATACTTACCGATTGCTTTAACGGTGAAGGAAAACATCGTGAGAAAGCCTGCGAAGAAACTCGAAGGTTGTGTGTGAAGTCGACCAACCCGCACTGGGCCCGCGTGGTCGACTAAGGCCTAATCGCCCTGATTTAGGGTAGGCTCGAGCCCCTCGGTGGGGACGTATAGGAGCTGTAATGATGAGTTTACAAAGCGGCGCGAATTCTACAATTTCTACAAATCGAACGAACGGGCAGGCGGTTAGGTTAGTTTAGGTTAACAGTTCAAAATTTTACACCTATTTGCGTCTGGTATCCATCATTGAATTTTGATAAGCTGATATGTAAGGTACAACTCCTTAACGGTTAGGAGTTGGAGAATAAGTCTTAAAGTATAATAACTAGGTACGTATAGAACGATAGTTGTATATTCTTTCAGGTTATTCAGGTCAGCTGATGATGGAAGGTTTGACTCCTTAACTGTTAAGATGATGATGGAAGCCACAGGCCTCTGTATCGGTTAATGAAACACAGGATTATGATTTGATGATTCCTATTGGCGAGTAGGTAATTGGGTTTAACGTTGTTAGATAGTTAGCATTACCAATAAAAAAATAAAAATAAAAGTTTAAAAAAACTAATAATATACTTGAAAAAGAAATTCACTCAAAGGTATGCGCGGGTACCACAAATACAAAGCTTACATCAAGTAGATCAATTTAGACTAGATTATTACAAAACGCTGTAACAAGGGTTGCACTGTTTTGTCCTGACAGGGCCGTACGCAAAGAAAAATGATCAAGAAATAGTAGTTTGGTTCAGTCGAAAGTAAGATAAGTATTATGTATCTATTTAGTAGTTGTTCTGCCTTTTGTTTTTTAATCCACAGTTTATAATTCAATTGTTAAATGGAATATCTTCCCTGTGAACTAATTATCTACTTTAATTATTTTTTCTGAAACAAAGGGTCTCCAGTGTGTTTTCAGGACCTTAATTTTGTAGCACGATAGGTAGGTATGGTAAGACCGTGGGTTAAAGATGCTTGTTCTTGCTCACAGAATTAAATTAGAAATAAAAGACCTAAATTCTGTTAGTAATTTGCATAGAGCAATCTTCTAATATATAAAAATGAATCGCAAAATGTGTTGGTAAGCGCATAACTCGAGAACGGCTGGACCGATTTCGCTAATTCTTTTTTTGTCGAGTTCGTTATTGTCAGGAGAAGGTTCTTATGTAGGGTAGTGTAGGGTAGGGTAGTGTAGGGTAGGGTAGTGTAGGGTAGGGTAGGGTAGTGTAGGGTAGTGTAGGGTAGGGTAGGGTAGGGTAGGGTAGTTTAGTGTAGGGTAGTGTAGTGTAGGGTAGTGTAGTGTAGTGTATGTAGGGTAGGGTAGGGTAGGGTAGTGTAGGGTAGGGTAGGGTAGCGTAGTGTAGGGTAGTGTAGAGTAGTGTAGGGTAGGGTAGTGTAGTGTAGGGTAGAGTGCATTGTGCATAGATTAATTATTACATTCCTATGCCGGTGTACTGTGCTGGTACTGACAACGTGCAATGATCTGCACATTTCTTGTCAATAACAACAGTTAGGGGCTACCCTCAGTTACCTAGTGCCGCCATTAGTAAAAAAATAATAACTGCATATCTAGTACGAATAGCATGTACACCAAGTGAAAGCTAGTTATTTAAGCTTAATTTTCAAATATAGAACACACTTCAAAAAATGGGTATAGAATTTTTTTCACCGGGATCTGAGTAGGCAAAGCCGCGTGAAACAGCTAGTATATATACATAAATTCACTGACTTGGTTGGCGCTTTGGTATATACTATAAGCTGGCCATGATCAGAAAATTTCATGGAAATCCGTCCAGCCGTTTTGAAGGAGTATGGCAACTAACAAGTAACACTGTTACACGAGAATTTTAAATATATACAAGCGTCATAAGGTCACAGTTATTGAATTTATGAAGTAAAACCAATATATTATGATAAATATTAAAAATAAATGAAGAGGGAAATGTTCTCAATGTGACAGCTCCTGTCATTGAAAATAAAAAAACATAAGACGTTTAGGAAAGTTCCAATATTGAGTTTACAAAATAGTTTTCGGCTCGGAAAATAGTATCGTAACAGTAAAGTATCACATCACAGTAATATCACAGTGTTACGAGCCTCAAAGGCAAATGGAAAGCGAGATCAATCCATCATAATAATTGCTGAATGGGAAGGTTTGTCTTAAACATTCTCATAAAGTTGAAAACTTACAAACGTTTACATGCCGGGTCTGTACAAACTTAAATATTTCATCATTAAATATTTCGATTCTCCCATCCTTCACAGTCCAGTCGTCTTAATAACAATGATAGCAAATGGTGAGATCAATAAGTCTACAAACGTTATAGTTATATTGGTGATCAGGTCGGGTTCCATACATATCTGCCCATTATTCTTTACGCATGCCTCTTATTAACCATGGTTACGAAAAGTCATGCGTCACTACGTCTATTTCTCTCACAGGAGATAAAGTTGCTATTATAAGTTGAAAGCGAAAATTGAAAATTGAGTTTCATGTGACTTTATGTAGGACACATTGGGGATCAACTCATGCATTGGACTGACACTCACTGAAACTAATGCGTATTTATTAAAATAATTGATCATTTATTAGTTTCAGTGAGACGCATTAGTTTCAGTAAGACGCATTAGTTTCAGTGAGTGTCAGTCCAAGCGCATCAGTTGATCCCTAATAAGGGTTAACCTTTTGGAGAAGCTATGTCTCTTAGATAAGACGCGGACAGACGTACATACAGACAGACAGACATGGCGAAACTATAAAGGTTCCTTTTGACTGCGGAACCTTAGACGGATAATATTCAAAGGCGGAAAAATGTTATCTCATTTTATGTGGAGAGTGAGTGCTATTCTGTACATTTGGAATAACAGCAGGACGCGCGTCAGGGCTGTAACAGGAGCATTGACGGGCCACTTCGCCACAAACGCTCACCTGCAAAAAATCGGCTGACTAATGATCCGACCTGCAGGGCCTGTGGTGAAGCTACAGAATCAATGGAACACTTACTGTGTCACTGCGATGTCCTGGCTAGCAAGCGTATGTACCTCCTAGGTGATGGCTACCCAAAAACCGGAGGACTACAAGCACCTTCCAATCAGGGGAATTGCTGCATTGATGCAGCACATCTTCGAGTAGGTTGGGGTGAAAAGGTCATAGGGGTAGACACAAAAGATCCCATTGGGTCGAAGTGTCGCTGCAACTGCGGCCCCCACTTGCAAAGAGATAAGAGTGCTATTCTACCCTCCTTATATCGACTCGTTAACAAAAATTTGGCCTATCGAAAAAGAGACATTTCACAATATTTTTTTTAAATTTGAATTAAGTAGGTAGATACGTATGTATTTTAAACGCATTTTACATTTGATCTAGTTACCAGTTGTGACCTAAGTAAGTTGCTGTACGAAATGCTGTTAACAAAAGGACATCAAAACGTTTAAGTAAATAAAGAGCGTTAACATGTAGATGTACTTGTCTTTAATTTTTTTGTAGTATTTACCTAAAAACCTACGCATTAAGAATTTACCTAAAAACCTACGCATACGCTGCTTTGAAATCATTTCCATGTTATTTCAAAGTGTCACTCGACAAAAGACTTAATTTCCCTCTTGTGTCACAAAATGTCAACCGTAGGAACCGAACCGTCGTCGTGTTCTTCAAGTCTTATCTACTTGTGTACTACATATGGCGTCATCTTATTGCAAGAAGTCACTTACTTGAAAATTTCGGTTGTGAGTAGATCGTGTTTTGTTACTTAGTAGTATGTCATCATATCAGCTCATATACGGCCCCATCAAAGGGTTCGAGTCTACCATAAATTAAGGCGACCGGCCTTAGTCGACCACGCGGGCCCAGTGCGAGTTGGTCGACTTCACACACAACTTTCGATATTCTTGACAGGCGTGTACAGGTTTATTCTTCTCGATATTTTCTTTCACCGTAAGAGCATCGGATTCATTCATATTAGCCAAAGGAAGTCCACTGCTGGACATAGGCCTCGGATAAACGTGCATGTTACAACGAAAGAATTGAACGAATCCAACGTAGATTTCTTAAATATATCCAGTACAAATGTGGTAAATATGACATTGACTACTTAGAAAGATGTAAGCGGCACCACTTGCTACCCCTTGCTCAGCGCAGAGAGCTGATGGATGCAGTGTATCTTTTAAAAATTTTAAATGGTACGGTCGATTGTCCTGAACTAGTAAATTCACTTAATTTTTATGTACCTGCTTTTCATCAAAGACATCCTAGGGTCTTCTACATTCCCCAATGTCAAACTAACTATAGGCGCAACTCCTATTTACTGCGTGCACCAGGCATTATGAATGACCTAGTCTTCAATTTCAATTTTGATATATTTTGCATTAGTCCGAATACCCTAAAACGCGTATACAATAGCGAATTCTTTGGTTCTCAATCTCAAACAACGTAACTAACTTTAGGATATTATTAACATTTTCTTTCTATTTTATTGTTGCTAAGAACTGATTTAACTTTTTTTTTTATAAGGTTTATGTTTGTTGTACTATTATTCTTTATATTACTGTTGTACTGTTACTGTTCGAACTGTATGGCGTACGTCAAGCTAGCTTATCTGTAACCTAAAGGCGAAAACTTCTCAATGTTCCATATCTTCTAAATGTTTGATCATATAATGTAACCTAGTTTTCCTTAAAAAAATAAAATAAATAAAATAAATAATATGAAATCGAAAATGACTTTTTCAATTGTTTTTCGTTTCAATTAAAAACTACAATTAATTTATAAAAATCCAACTGACATATTGAAGTGTGTGTATCTATGATCTATCTCTTGGCAATTTTTTGCATAAAAACGTTTTTGATGGGAAGGTACTTACTGCTGCCCAATAAGGGGCAAAAATTAATTCTGAATTATGATGGTTCTCATTTGCGTCGGTAATGGTCGGCCAAGAGGCCCCGATAGATGCCTCTGGGCATTAATATGATACATTTGAAAGTAATTATAGTATCTGTGCACATGTGCGAGGATCACATGGCTCTCAATACTGAATTCCACACAAATATGACGTCACAATTAAATAAAGTTTGTTTGTTAACTTTTTATGATACAAAAGGTTTCTTTTATCCAACCTTTAATAAGCTTTTGATCGTCTATTTAATTTGATATAGTTAGATTCAATTTAAAATCTGAATGACAATTTATGTTATTAAATTTCACTTTATAAAACACCCAAAATAATGAAATTTACGAAATGAAAAGTTTAAAAAACCTAATAACCAACTTCAAAAACAAATTGACTCAAAAGTATGAAATAATATTTTTACTGAATAAAAATGTATTTAATTATTTTTTATTCTAGAAAATACACAAAAAAAATAAAATTATGAAAACAAAAGTTAAAAACCTAAAAACCGACCTAAAAAAAAATAATAAACTAATAAACTTTTAGGTTTTGGGTATTTTCTAGAATCACAATTAATGACAAACATTGTTTTTTAGTAAAAATATTATTTCATGCTTTTGAGTTGCTTTCTTTTTGAAGTTGGTTTTTAGGTTTTTTAAACTTTTATATATATTTTTAGTTATTATGCTATCTATCAAAGTTAAACCAAATCACCTACTCGCCAATAGGAATCATCATATCATAAATATTCATAATGCATGTGTTTCATTAACTGATATAGAGTCCTGTGGCTTCCATCAACGTCACAGCAGCATGAAAGTTAAGGAGTCAAACCTCCCATCATCAACTCACATGAATAACCTGAAAGAATACAACTCTATCAGTCTATGTATACCTTAGTATCTACGTATAATATTCAAAGAATATTAATCAAAATTGTACCTTCCATCATCAGCTCATCATCATGGGATGATGACCACCAGACGCAGATACGTCTTATACCTACTCTTTCAATCAAAAAAAAGTTTTTTTAAAATCGGTCTACAAGTGACAGAGTAATCAGTGAATATACATTACAAAATATAGGTATATACAGTGGAACATAGAACCTCCTCCTTTTTTGGAGTCGGTTAAAAATATCGGCGAAGTGCGACTCGGGGTCACACAAACAGGGTTCCGCACCAAAACTTTAACTACCAACAGAATAAGACCTCTCAGAGTAACTAATTAGTAATCTGTGCTCTCAGTACATACTTTGCTTTGGGTAAAAAGGGGTCTACTTATACTGGTCTGTTTTTTAATTTTTTTCTGTGGGATCAGAAGGACTTTCTTTTTCCTGTAATCTATGCATTAAACCCAATATACTGTGATTTTTCCACGATTTTAGGCCCAATAGTTTCGGAGATAGGGGGTATGGTTAATTTCCGCCTATTTACTTTAATAACTTCAAAACTATTTAATTTAAAATTAAAAAAATATATCATAGTATCAGCCGAAAAACGACCACTGCTGGAAAAAGGCCTCCCTTTAAGATTTCCACGACTACCGGTCCTGCGATGCGCTGCCCGCGTCCATCGGCTTCCTGCGATCTTCACCAGGTCGTCGGTCTACCGCGTGGGAGGCCTTCCTACGCTAAGTTTTCCGGTGTGCGGTCGCCACTCGAGAACTTTACTACCCCAAGGGCCATCTGTTCTACGAGCTATGTGTCCTGCCCACTGCCACTTCAGTTTAGCGATTCTGTGAGCTATGTCGGATACTTTGGTTCTCCTGCAGATCTCCTCGTTTCTGAGTCGATCACGCAGAGAAACGCTCCATTGCCTTGAGCCTTCTTATGAGGCCCATAGTAAGCGACCATGTCGCAGTTCCGTAAATCACATGGCAACCCACACTGGTCAAAGACCTTAGTCTTGAGGTATTTGGGACGTGAAGATATTGCGAAGCTTCCCGAACGCTGCCCAGCTGAGTCGGATACGTCGATTGATCACTTTCTTAAAGTTGGACCCACCTAGCTGGACTGTTTGTCCCAGGTATACATATTCGGTAACAACTTCGAGTGTAGAGCCTCCAACCTTCAGAGGAGTAGGTGCAGCACGGGCTTTAGACATAATTTTCGTCTTGTCCATGTTCATTCTAAGACCTACATGTTATGAGGCTCTACTGTCGTCAGCGAATCGAAGTTGGGTGATGTACTCGCCGTTGATATTAATGCCTAGTCCACCCCAGTCCAAAAGCTTGAAAACATCTTCCAGGGCGGCTGTGAACAGTTTCGGAGATATAACGTCTTCCTGTCTCACTCCTCGCTGCAACTGGATAGGTTTCGAGTTCTGTTCCAGGAGGCGATGTATGTAGATAACAATTATTATTAACCCAATGTGTAATATTTCTTTATTGAAACTGAAATGAAATTGAAAAACGGTTTATTTGTAGTAAAAACACATAAATTATTTTGAAACAATTAATCTTTAAATTTAGCGCGAAAAGCGCTTTTTTATGCACTTTTACAAAATCTAGTGCTGAATCGCGGTTAGCGCTGAGTGGGTATTTGATCTAAAAGCTCTCACTGAATCAGTCACAGTGTTGCCAGCTTATGGTAATTTACCCTAGATTAAGAGTAAAAATTACCAATAAATTTTTAGGGTAATTCATTTAAATACTTGGTGTATTTTTCGGGGTTATTATCAAAGGAAGACAACATCATATCTGCTGATGGAATTAGTTAATTCACTCCACGTATTCCACTCATCCAACTTCTTTGTTCAATTTCTTTGATCTTTCTATCCAATGTTTAATCGTACTTCCACTCGTTTCCCGTCCCAAAGTCGATCTCTACTTTAATAAGGTGTGTTGGAATACAAGACTAACTAGAGCCTAACATTACTATATAATATCGTGATTCGGAATACACGTAGTGTATCTGTCGCAGCCGTTACGCAGAATCCACCGATTTCTAAAACGGCGTGCTAAATGATAAAAAAGCGACGGATTTTGCGCCGCTTTGTAAACTAGGTACTGAGTAAAACACTCCGCATAAAACCGATGATCACTTCTTCTGAGAGGCATTCTGCTACCAAGGGGAACGGAGGGAACCTCACTTCGCGAGGTTGACTGTATATTCAGTCACACCTGACCGAACCTAACATCACTCGCTTCGCTCGCTGATTTAAAATATGTTACTCAGTAGTTTTTACACAAAGCGGCACCTCATACAATGCGGCGTACTTTCTTTTAACCGAATTGCAATCCAGCTGAACGTGATGACGCCGCATTAAAAAACGACGCCGTTTTACAATCTGGCGTTGTTCGGCGCGCTGTTTTAAACCAGCAGATTCTGCAATATGAAAAAAATTATTAAAGAACTTATGAATTTATGAAGGATTTTAGATTTTTATTTCTATTAGATTCTAGAGAATTATACTTTTTGGTATAAAACTTAAACTGAACCAATTTTTTAATTTTTTTTGGTTGGTTTTTAAGGGAATTAACTGTCTGTATCAAACGCCACCAGAATTGGTTCGCCTCCGTGAATAAAACTCGAAACCTATCCATTTTCAGCGAGGGATGAGACAGGGACACGTCTCCGAAACTGTACATCGCCACCCTCGAAGATGTTTTCAAGCTTTTCAACCCACTACACCCACTACTACTTTACACCTCCGATTCGCTGACGATATCGTGGTCATGGCTTAGACTATGGAAGACCTTAGCAAAATGCTTGATGGCCTCAGTAAAGTCTCTAAATAAATATGGACAAGACGAAAATAATGTTAAATGTCCGTGTCGCACCCACCCTTCTAAAGGTTGGTGACTACACTGGAAGTTGTTGACGAATATATATACCTGAAAAAACAGTCTAGCTAGGTAGGTCCAACCACAGAGTACTATGAATAAACCGGAGGGTCCAACTTCAAGAAAGAGATCAATCGACGAATTCAACCGCAGTGTCTCAAGAGTTAGGTCTTTGACCAGTGTGTGTTGCACGTGATGACATACAGAACTGAGACATGGTCGCTTACTATGGGCCTTATAAGAAGGCTCAAGGTCACCCAATGGGCAGTAGGGGGAGCTATGCTCGGAATTTCCCTACGCGATCGAATCAGAAACAAGGAGATCCGCAGGAGAACCAAAATAACCGACATAGCTTATAGAATCGCCAAACTGAAGTGGCAGTGGGAAGGGTAAAGTGTATTCAGGTGTAATAATATGAGAAAATTTATTTAGGGTAATTTTTGTAAAAAATGCTGAATCAAGGGTAAATTGAGACTAAGCCTGGGGCAAAGTGAAAAGTGGACCTGGCAACACTGGTCAAACAGTCACGTCAGTCAGTGTGACGCGAGAGCCGACTGAGAAGGCGCGTGCGCATTTATAACCGTTCACTACAAACAAAACGGACGCGGATGAAACTGCTTTAATTAGGAGAAAGCGAGGATTTCGGAACAAGTGCAAAGTGTATGTAGTGCAAATAAATGAATTTAACGAGTAACTACCGTATAAACTGCTTTTTATAGTGTACACTGAGTGATTGAAGCGATGGGATTGTTGTGTTGATGCGTTAAATGTCCTTTCATATTTTGGAAAATGTAGGTGAGTGGAGTAACTTTTATTAAAGGTTGTGTAAATTGTCCTCGGACATATTCAGGTAATGATTCTTTGCCTCGAATATTTATTTATTTATATATTTCATTGGCGTACTTATAACATTTAAAAAAATAAGAATTACATGACATATTCCATACTTTGTATTTTTGGAACGACTACTATTACAGAGTGTATATTTCCTTTCCTTCAATTTCCAAAATGCATACGGGTATAACGAAA
Source organism: Coleophora flavipennella (assembly GCA_947284805.1). Classification (NCBI taxonomy): domain Eukaryota; kingdom Metazoa; phylum Arthropoda; class Insecta; order Lepidoptera; family Coleophoridae; genus Coleophora; species Coleophora flavipennella. The sequence continues at coordinate 1,281,665 of OX369307.1, forward strand.
TTGGTCTAGTTCCCGTTAACTGGGGCTTCTACTCATCATACTCATCAACTTTTATTCTACGACTTTGTTAAAAACGTAAATAAATTTTTACTCTTCACTCCTTGCCTGCGTCTGTGTTTCCCGACTCCTACAATTTGGTGATCTTCAAGGCGAGAGTAAATAGGCATTATTTGAGTTTGCGTGTACCATCCTCGACTACATCGTCACTTACCATCAGTTGAGATATATAGTCAACCGCACTCAAATTTTTAATTAAAAAAAATTCGAGCGAGACCTACAGTACTCGCATATGATGTGTAACATGTGACAAAATACTTTAGGTTAGTTAGATTTGATGACGATATTTAACCTGGGTGGCGGATCTGACAGTAACGAAAAAAACCGACCAAGTGCGAGTCGGACTTTCGTAAAGTAGAATTACGCGCTTTCGCGACTTCCTGTTACACATTTCCGTCCCATTTCACGAAATCACTCCCACAAATTGCAGGAAAGCGAGAGCAAAGATGTTACACATCAAAAAAAAAACTAGACCGATTTTGTGCTTTAAAGCGTGGAGTGGAGGGTCCAAATTTTTTTTTGAGATTTTACTATGGGTTCCTTGGAGAAATTTGTTCAGTATGACGAGTAGAATCCCCAGTTAACGGGACCTACACCAATTTTGTTACACGCTGTATATATCTTTTTGATAAGTTTAATAGAATTAACACTGTGTGTGTTGACCATAATATTTCTCCTGTCGTTCTTTATGTAAACTGACATTATTCTGGGCGATTTGTATGAAGAACTAAAAAATTTTTCGCGATATCAACAAAGTTGCAGAACAAAAGTTGTTCAGTATGATGAGTAGAACCCCCAGTTAACGCGTCCTACACCAATTTTGTTACATTCTGTATAATAGGGTATATGACAGTGTTTAAAATAAATTAAAAAATATTATTCACTCAATAGCACTTCTCCTACAAAAGCATAAAAACTTATTAATTTAACATTTTATTCTAATTTCAATTTTATATAATATATCAAAATCACTAAATGAGTTCTTTAAAGACAATGACGTCACAAGTTTGTAACACGAACAATTTCAGAACAAAATGTAGTTTTTGACAGTTGATAAAATGTAACTCAAATAACTACAAGTCAAATACCGGAACCGCCGGTGGCGAAACGGCTACACGGCTAGGTCCGGAAGGTCGTAGTTCGAATCCTGCCACGTACCTAGTACAATTATATCGATGTATGTACCAATCTGTTTTCAAACGTTACGTTTAACCGGTGCTCTTACGGTCATTGAATTACTACTACTACGTAAGTAGTAGTAATTCAATGATTACGGTGAAGGAAAGCATCGTAAGGAAACCTCGAAGTTTGTGTGTGTAGTCCACCAACCCGCACTAGGCCCACGTGATCGACTAAGGCCCGATCGCCCTTAACTCAGAGAAGACTCGAGCCCCTGGGTGGGAAAGTATATGAGATTATATAAAGATATATTAAAAACCGGCCAAGTGCGTCTCGTCACAGATTACTAATTAGTTACTAGTCTCGTAGTCACACAAACAGGGTTCCGCACCAAAACTTTAACTACCAACAGAACAAGACCTCTCAGTGCATACTTTGCTCTGGGTAAATAGGTGTCTACCTATTCTGGTCCTTTGATTTTTTTTGTGTGTGGGAACGGAAGGATTTTAGATTTCCCCATAGATTTTCCTGTAATCTATTAATTCAGTATCATATACTGTGATTTTTTCAAGATTTTAGGCTCAGTAGTTTTGAAGACAACCGTAAGGTCAATTTTCTATTTTATTTCAGTTTATTTTCTATTTGAAATTCTCACTATTAGCACTTTAATTTAATATGTCACACGATATAGTTTGCAAAACTTTTTTTATATTTTTTAATTTATCCCTAAAGTGGCTATGTTTAAAATTTATTTATTTACGTAACATGTCCGTCTTTGGGTCCGTCATATGTGTACCAAATTTCAACTCAATCGGTCCTTTAGCTTCTGAGCAAATCGGCAGCGGCATACGGACGGACAGACACAAGAGAGACCCTTAAGGGTTTCGTTTTTTACTGTTGAGGTACGGAACCCTAAAAACCATAAAAGCTACCTGAAAGCGGCAATCACATTTTTTTTTTATTAAAAATTTGAGTGCGTTTGGCTGCACCTCACCTGATGGTAAGTGCTGATGCAGCCGAGGATGTAACACGCAAGCTCAAATAGTGCCTATTCACTCTCGTCTTGAAGATTCCTAAATTAGAGATGGAATTTAGCGTAATTTGTTTCTGTTTGGAATTTCTATATATAGGTACATACAATAGGACATACAGGCATAAATCATCATATCAGCCACAAATCGTCCACTGCTGGACAAAGGCCTCCCCCAAGGATTTCCACGACGACCGGTCCTGCGCTGCCCGCATCCATCGGCTTTCCGCGATCTTCTGTCGGCACTTGACAACTTTACTGCCCCAACGGCCATTTGTTCTACGAGCTATGTACCCTGCCCACTGCCACTTCAGTTTAGCGATTCTGTGAGCTGTGTCGCTTACTTTGGTTCTCCTGCGAACAATATTAGACTCAATATATTAAAATGCCATGCGAAGGTAGGTACAGTCGAGTTTATTATTTTAAATGGCAGGGCTAATGTTTCAAAACATTGTAAGCGTCGAAATGAATATAAAGTTCTATACGATCATAATGTAGATATCAATAAAATGTTATCATGTAAACGCTTCAATTATTGTTTTTATAGAACTTTATATTATTCATTTCGACGCTTACAATGTTTTGAACTATTGGCCCTGCCAATATATTATTGACTCCACTGTACCTGCTCTGTTCCTAGACGTCAAGATTTATTTACAAACAAAACAATACCTACTCGAATTTCCTAGTAATTTTTGACTGTTAATTCGAAGGTTAAATCTGGATATGAATGTCGAGTTAACGTGTACCTTAACTCTGTGAACAGTTGAATGTACAAACTTACAAGGTCATGGGCTTAATCGCAAAAAGGTAAGTTACCAAGTTAACAACAAAGAGGTACGTGTAGTACTTATAATGATACTAAAGTTACCAAGAGATCAGAGATTAGAAAACGGTAAGTGATTGCATTCTCTTTAGAAACAGAGACCAAAGGACACAAAGTTAATAAAGAGTACAGCCACGCTCGCTGTTCATATTTTCTCGTGAAGCCTTCACTCTTTTTCTTAGTCGAGCATACACAAATCCTTACTGATGTAAGTGAAAAATGTGTTTGTTTATTTGTTACCTCTTCACGCTTTAACACCTCAACTGATTTTGACGAAATTTGGCAATCAGATAGTTTGTGTCATGCATGAGTCATGAGGAAGGACACAGGCTACATTTTATCCCGTGAAAATAGCATAGTCCGTCCAATACAGTTTATGAGGGAACTGAAAAAAAAAACTCTTTTTGGTTGATTTTTTTTAACATAGCGACGGAGTGACGGATTGTTGTTTTTTTTGCATAAAGATGGTTGAGGGGGTGGAAAACTCATTTCCAGACTCGCGAACGTCGGCGTCGCAAAGGAACAACGGATTGAGTTGATTTTTTGGTGGTGGGAATTTAAGTGACATAGACTACTACATAATAATCAGAATAGCCCGATATAGTTCCAAAGGTATTTGAAGTAAACTCCTGTCTACGCACCAATCACCTTTAAAGACAGTCATTAAAAAAGACAGTCATTAAATCGATAAATTTTTATTTCAACTCGATACCTCCACGCGTCCACGAAAAGCGTCGGTGGCTCAGCCGGTAACGACTCGGTTCTTCTAACCAGAGGTACCGGGTTCAAATCTGGACGGCCAATGTACCAATGAGTTTTTCAAAACTTACGTACATATACTTACCGATTGCTTTAACGGTGAAGGAAAACATCGTGAGGAAACCTGCACGTTGTGTGTGAAGTTGACCAACCGGCACTGGGCCCGCGTGGTCGACTAAGGCCTGATCGCCCTAATTCAGGGTAGGCTCGAGCCCCTCGGTGGGGACGTATATGAGCTGATATGATGACCTCCACGCGTTCCCGAGATAAGGGGACTTCAGAGACAGACGGACGGACCACGAAGTGATCCTATAAGGGTTCCGTTTTTTCCTTTTGAGGTACGGAACCCTAAAAATGGCTGAAGATACTACTCATATACTTAAAATATTGCTCTTACTCTTACCTAAATTGTACCCAAATTCGTCTAGTAGTTTAGCAACTAAAGCACCGAACGGATGCAAAAAGACACTCACACACATTTTTTTTTTGTTTTTAGTCTCTATTCATTATATTATATCAGCTCATATACGTCCCCACCGAGGGGCTCGAGCCTACCCTGAATCAGAGCGATCAGGCCTTAGTCGACCACGCGGGCCCAGTGCGGGTTGGTCGACTTCACACACAACGTGCAGGTTTCCTCACGATGTTTTTCCTTGACCGTTAAAGCAATCGGTAATGATATGTACGTAAGTTTTTTTTTTGCAAAACTCATTGGTACATTGGCCGTCCAGATTTGAACCCGGTACCTCTGGTTAGATGGACCGAGTCGTTACCGGTTGAGCCACCGACTCTATTCATTACATCAGCTCATATATACATCCCCATCAAGGGGCTCGAGCCTACCCTGAATTAGGGCAATCGGGCCTTAGTCTACCACGCGGGCCCAGTGCCGGTTGGTTAACTTCACACACAACCTTCGAGTTTCTTCGCAGATGTGTGCAGGTTTCCTCACGATGTTTTCCTTCAACATATGAGCGTCGGATAAACCTACATATGAGTCGAATTTCGAAAACACTTTGGTACTTGACAGGACTCGAAACACGACCTCCCGGATATGAAGTAGCGGCCCTTGCCGTTGCGCCATCGACGCTCTATTAGCTCTATTAGTCTCTATTAGTGTAAGACAATAAATCCCCATCAAAATCTCCACTTCGATTTTTATGCCATCACAATACCTTTTTTACTCCTTCATTGCTCGTTAAAGCTCACTCCTCAGTTGTTCGAAAGCAAAAATTAATCCCTACTATCCCTATCCCTACTAATAATATTATAAAGGCGAAAGTAACTCTGTCTGTCTGTTACGCTTTCCCGCAAAAACTACTGAACTGATTTGGCTGAAATTTGGTAGGTAGACAGATTAGGACCTGGGTTAAGACATAGGCTACTTTTTACCACGTCTTGTCTTAAACATATGCGCACCCTCGAAAAGTCATAGAAATGTGGTCCACGCACGTGAAGCCGCGGGAAACAGCTAGTGGTTATATATATATATATATATATATATATATATATATATATATATACATATATATATAATGTTGGGAAATCGAGAACTGTTTCCAGTGTTTTTTTTTTCAAAATGTTTTGTTCAGAATATTTTCAAATATATTTCTACTGAGTGGGTACAAGTAATCAAACTGTTTGATACAAATTTCCCAGAAGTAATTGTTCTTCTCTCCAATTAACTTAAAGAAGTTGGCACAACGACATCGGAAAACTTTACTCAACAAATTAACTTGATAATTCCAAACCGTTTTTGAGCAGCTTTGTTTATTATTCTATAAGTACAGCATGATTCCTTCATTAAGGTTGCAGTCTGCCTTTTTGAAGTTCCATAGTCAACAAGAAAAAAGTGTTGCCATGTCCGCCGTGTGTCCGTCTGTCCGTCTGTCCGTGGCCTAGCTCAGAGACCATTAGTACTAGAAAGCTGTAATTTGGCATGGGTATATAATTACACAGACAAAGTGATATAACAAATTATTAAAAAAATAGAAATGGGGTACCTCCCCTACACTTAGGGGATGGTATCCTGAAGTGGTCCTAAAGAGGGGATGATTTTTTTTGTTGACGTAGCCTATCGTGTGGGGTATCGTTGAATAGGTCTTTAAAAATTACTGAGGGTTTACTAAAAATATTTTTCATTTCATTGATTGGTTTGCGAAATATTAAGCTATATAGTGGATTTTTTTTGTAAAAGTTGATGTCCTGATATTTCACCACCGATAGATGACCGCTATTTATATTATTTAAAAATGTAAATAGTAGGACATATAATCAATTTAAAAGGAAACCTATACCGGCTAAGTAGGCTTTCTTAGTTTAGGAGTAACAGTCCACCAACTTAAGGTGTGTAGTTAGATTTGTAAAAAGTTTTTAGATTTTCCATACAAAATTTTCTATAAACCACTTGCAAAAAAGTAATTTTGTTATACATTTATTTTTTGAAAAGACCACGGAAACCTACTTTGCGCGACTCCAACTCGCACTTAGCCGGTTTTTTGTGGGTATTTTCGATTTACCGCTGTTTGCTCATTGGAACATACAAATTGTAATATTAGTTAAGCAGTTAAGAGCATAAATCGAATAATAACATATATTATGAACAAGTTTATAGGTATTTTATTTTTTTACATTGTGTTTGTTTTTTTATGTTTTTTGTGTTAAGTTCTTTTAAGTTTATATAATTTGTTTATATTTTTTAGGTTCCGTACAAAAAAAACAAAACGGAACCTTATAGGATCACTCGTGCGTCTGTCAGTCCGTCCGTCTGTCCAAGCCCATTTGCTCCGAATTTACTGGACCAAATCAGGTGAAATTTGATAGGATAGTGTAATACTATGACCCAAACACAGGTGTGCAAAGAAAATACATACTTTTTTAAATTAGGGTTATTTTCAAGGGAAAAATTAGGAAATTAAAAAAATAATAATTTGGAAAACTTATTATGTCATATATCAAATAAAAGGGCTCGTTATCAGGATCTTAATTTTTTTGTTCAAATTGTTAAATAAATAGTTTTGATTTTATTTATGAAAGAAGACGAAAATTGACCATTCCCCCCTGTTCTCCGAAACTACTGAGCCTAAAATTTTGAAAAAAATACAAAATATACTTCATGGCTTGTAGATTACAGGAAAACCTATAAGAATTCTATCAATTGAAAAAAAAGTAGTAAACTCAATGTAATACGTTTACCTACGGAATAAAGTTCTAGTCATAATAGAAAATAGTCTATCGGTGTTCTATACAAGATTCATTTCGGAAAGTGTGCTGCAGCTTCAAGACCTCATTTCATCATCGAACGACCAGGTGCGGAGGGCGATTCCACCCGTTTGTCGGTGATGTTCCACCTTTACGTATACAAAGCGTTTTGCTTCTTCGTTCATTAAGCGAAGGGGCAAGTAGTGAAATTCCCTGCCGACGTCTGTATTCCCCGATTCGTAAAATTTAGGAATCTTCAAGACGAGAGTGAATACGCACTTTTTGAGCTTGCGTGTTACATCCTCGGCTGCATCGGTACTTACCATCAGGTGAGGTGCAGCCAAACACACTCAAATTTTTAATAAAAAAAAAAATACTTGCATCTTACTGTTAGGATTTCAAATGTGATATTTTGTATTTGACTTTGGCATTGTACGGAACCTCTCCACGCGAGTTCAACTCGCACTTGGCCGGTTTTTTTAGTTTACAATAAAGAGTATACATCTTATTTATCGTATCTTTTTTTATCAGCATATATAGGTTATGACACACAACATTTCAAGTTCTAAAGCATTTTTTCTGTATTCATATATTTTATTACAAGAACAAAGAAGGACAGGCTTATAAACCTTAAAAGGGTTTTTGTTGTATGTTTATGAATATTTTGATATGAAAAACTAATCAGCGTAAATTTTAAAAGAAAAGATGTTTTTTTTTTTTTAATTGTTGCCCATTTTAGTTCTTTTGACTTATTTATATATCAGTCTTATGATTTTTTTTCGAAATCGTTGTGTTTGGAGGCAAGTTCCAGCCTTATTAAAAATTGTAGCAGTTTCCTTGCCTTGGTCTACTTGCCTTCCGTCTTCACAGTTTGTGATTACATCCTCTTGATCGAATTGTTTTGGAAATATGAATTTTGTCAATAGACAGACCCAGAGATTTGTTTTTTTTTGACAGAGAGATTATTGTCATCGTCGTCAAATGGTGATTCGATTTTTTTTGTTCTCTTAATTTATTATTTCACTTCGTTTTTGATCATCATCATCATCATCATATCAGCCGAAAGACGTCCACTGCTGGACATAGGCCTCCCCCTAGGATCTCCACGACGACCGGTTCTGCGCTGCCCGCATCCAGCGGCTTCCCGCGACCTTCACCAGGTCATCGGTCCACCGATAGGGAGGCCTGCCTACACTACGCTTTCGCCACTCGAGAACTTTACTGCCGCATCGGACATTTTTTTCTACGAACAATGTGCCCCGCCCACTGCCACTTAAGTTTAGAAATTCTCAGAGCTATGTCGATTACATTGGTTCTCCTACGGATATCCTCGTTTCTGATTCGATCACGCAGAGAAACTCCGAGCATAGCACGCTCCATTGCCCTTTTAGCCCTTTGAGCCTTCTTATGAGGCCCATAGTAAGCGACCATGTCTCAGTTCCGTATGTCATCACTGGCAACACACACTGGTCGAAGACCTTTTTGATAAAATGCAATAAATAATGTGTTTGCCGAACCCTCGCCGGATATTTTGAGGTATGTTTGTTCATATTCTTTTGTCGTCTTCGTTTATGCTGCGTGGTGGTGTAGATTCTGGTCTTTATATGTTATAGGGTCCTACTATTCCATCACTGCGATTAACCCATCTTACCCAGCACCAAATAAACCTGAGTGTTCTCACCCGACGATTATCATTGACGGCAATTTTCTACGCCCGTGCCACCAATGTTGGCTGGAATAACACCACCCGCAACTACCCAGCATACTCGCCAAGGGAAGTGATACCTTTATATTTTATTTCTATTCCTCTCTATGTTACCAGGAATCTTCATTGGACTTGATGAGCATTTTAAATTGTAAGAAGTTTAACAAGTCCTATCTGATTTAATATTAAGAAAGAAAATGTTTACTACGCGCCCCGTACGTACGTGGTTGCCACCTAAAACCCAACTAGGAAAAATGTAAAAATTACTTATTTTAAGGTGTAATTTCACATTGCAACTTTCTATTCAATTTGGTCAAGTTGGTCAAAATTCTTTTTTTTTACTGAAAGGCTTTAGTTTTTAGATAGAATGGCGATGAAGAATTCTTTTATAAACACTTCGTCCATTTTAAATCAAGTCCACTAATTATATTAAGTATTTACTTGCTTCATCTACTTTTTCTTTTCTATATTACAACCTTTTAGGCTTATTAGTTCCAAATTCCACGTATTCATGTAGCTGATGATTTTCTGGGATAGTTTTCTTATTTTATTAAATTTTGCTACATGATGTAATATCAATAAATCAAATCATCACCTATTTGTTTAAAGGAATACCTTCGTCATAATTATAATTCTTTTTAATTTAATTTTATATAGTTTAATCACACAACGTGCGCAAACATGCGTGAAAGTTATCAAAAGCTAATCTGCAGCCATAAAAGAAACATTTCAGGAAGTTAATTTATTGCTCAATTAGGCCCACGAAGCTGAAATGTGAAATTACAGCGACTCAGTCTTTATAGCGTTGATTGAATTTCTCAACAACAATTTTCGATATTCAATGATATTTTTAATATAATATCGAATCTAATCAAGTTTCTCTTTGGAGATAAAGAATTAGCTGTGGACTGGCGGCTTTAATTGCTAAGGGATAAGCCAAGTTATAAAGTATTTAAAATTAGGTTAAACTCCTCACAGACCTGATACAAAACCGAAGTCAAAAAAGGTTATTTTATCAGATGTAAAAAATATATATTTTACCCAAACTTTACCTACCGTATTGACAAAAATCCAAAATTATCTAGGTAAGGTAAGGTAATTAGAAAGGTACTTAGGCCATTTGTTTCTTACTATCACATTTATTACTTTTATCATTTACTAGCTGTTGCCCGTGGCTTCGCCCGCGCAGTACCCGTTTTTTGCCACTTTCTTAATTATTTAACCTTCTCCTGACAATAATAAACAAAACAAAAAAAGAATCCATTGCGTTGGGGAATCTTGGTAAGCCCGCTTCTATCTTCGGCAACATCGTCACTTACCACCAGGTGAGATGTTGTCAAGGGTTTACCAATTGTGAATAAAAAAAAATAAAAAATTGCGAAATCGGATTAGCCGTTCACGCGTGATCCGATGTCCAAGGGAAATAGAGATTCGTTTTTATGTATTAAGATTAATTAATTAATTTATTATAAGTTTGGTGTTTGTTTAGAACCGAACGGAACCCTCCGTGTCGATTCTCGCAACGCTGCTAGCCGTGTCATACCGCGAGGCCCGGTTGGTCCCGCGCACGGAGCGGTGAGCCCGCTGTCACTATCAGTCTGCCTGTTGGGCGCCGCGGCGAACGCACGCGCCGTCGCCAGAAGGCGCCAGCTTAACACTTGTTCGGATTGCCGTGTGGAAGCACCGCTGGGGTGCCGGCTTTTGAGACCGAAAATAATTGTAGCATTGATTCGCGAAATCAAATACCAAAACGTGATTCGTGTTGACGTGATTTCTTTGCCGCGAGCTAATTTGGTGTGTGAGATTCAATTGTGTGTAGAAACGCTAGGCGGCCTTCTTGTGTTTGCCGTGTTGTAGGGACACACAACTCGACTGCTGGCTGCTGCAAGTTGGCTAGTGGATACCAACAAAACACCGACGTGCCATCTTGGAGTCCTGTTGGAATGGCTAGTGACGTCACATATTACACACACAGTATTACACTATAATCACGAACACTATATATAAGTATATATTGTCACGACCCACCCGACTTTGAGGTGCCGAGAGGAATCCACCAGGTGAGTCACTTGAATTATAGTGTGCATAGACTCGGAGCTCCGACGCCCGGGCTTTTACCCAACAACCCCCTAGCCCCGCGTATCACGGGCATAGTTCCAGACGGCCAGCCCGAATCGGGCCCGCACGTACTCATATGGGCCCAGCCGTGCGGCAGCTATAGGAGGCCTTCTTTGGACTGATAAGTACCGTTTGGAACACTTTTTGGTAGCAGAGCGTGGTTAAGCTAGTGGCTTAAACGATCCCAAGGCTTAGGCCCGCTCATTCGTTTGACACGCCTTGATAGCAGTGTGTGCTAGCGTATTATTATTTAATGTAGGTAGTTGTAAAAATTTATGATTTTGTTGTATCTAGTTTGTATCTTGAACATATGACGCGCTTTGATTGAGTTACCTCCCGTAGTAGCCGGTGTCCGTTCGTAATCAGTGTCGCTTGGTAATCGGTGTCCTTTGGTAACCAGTGTGTTTTGTTAGTTTGGCAGCCGGTTCAATTTTATTTTGTTGTTGAAAACCGGATTTCTATTATTGACAACGCGATATTATATTATTAATATCTGTAGTGTATTGAAGTGTTGCTATGTCGCTGCCAACTACTCCTGGGAAATGCGTGGCAAAGATCGAGGAGAACCTTCGATGGTTCGCCCTCGTACATTCCATGATTGGCTTAGGAACACGCGATGACGTAATCTTGATAAGATCGGACCAAGTTGAACAGCGTCTCTCTGACGTTCTCGGGCTGTTCACTCACTACAGGGAGATTAAATCCGATAACGCAACGGCCGAACAGGAGGCCATGGTGGAGTCTACGGTTTGCAAATGCGAGGACTTCGGTTGCAGCATAATACAGGCGGCCGCTGAAATTCGTGCGCAGCGCGCCGGTGGTCGCCCCCCTGTTCCCCCCCCGACACATGCAGGCCCTGAGGTGTTAGCCCCGCTCCCTCCGGTGACCGTACCTGTTTTTTCGGGAAGCTATGCCGACTGGCCGAGGTTTCGGGACCTCTTCGATAGCGTCGTGCATAGGCGCACGGGCTTGCAGCCGGCCTATAAGATGGCCCAGCTGCTAGCGCGCCTCGAGGGGGAACCTCACGACTTAATTAGTCACTTGCACGTCTCGGACGACAATTACGAGACGGCGAGGCACCTGCTGATCGAGCGGTTTGAAAACAGGCGTCTTATCATAGATAGCCTCCTCGAGCAGGTTTTGACGGCGCCTCGCGTGACACGTGTAGGTGACATACGTCAACACTTACTGAATCCAGTCAACGTCGCAGTGAACGCTCTAGAGCGTCAAAATCTGTCGCTAACGCCGGGCCCGACTGACTATGTGCTGGTCCACATCCTCCTCCGCAGATTGCCGAGCGACGTTGTCGCTCGCTTTGAGCAACTGCACGGAGGTAACTCCGACGGAGGGCTCCCGTCATACACGGATCTCAAGGCCTTCCTCGAGGCTGAATGCCGGCGGACGGATGCACAGCTGGGCGGACCAGCTGTTTCGGCGCATCATGCGCTCCTGTGCATGAACCGCAACGGTGAGCACACCCCTCAGAGGAGGCAGTCGAGCGGATCGGACCGCAGCAGCGAAGCACCGCGCGCACCGCAAGCGGGAAGGCGTATGACTTCTGGACGGGACCGGCCCACACGGTCCCCGGCGGCCGGGCGGGGCGAGCAGGGATACGCTCCCCCCTCTCGATCCCCCCCGCGACCAGCACAACGAGTGCGAGACCCTGCCGGCCAGCGCCGGGATTATGGTCAGGGTCAGGAGTCGTACTCGCCAGGCCATGACCACGTCAGACAGGGCTCACATGACGACGACCGGACGCCGAACGCGCGATACACGGCGGGTGTGACCGCAGAGCAACGCAGGGCAAACCCTCGTATGTCGCCGCCTCTGGCCGAGCACCCTCGTCTTACTCCACACACCCCACCGTTCGGTCGGGTTCCAGCGGTATACTATCGCCCTCCTGACATGAGTCAGTTAGGCAGAGGGACGTACTGCCAACAGTGGAACCCGTACCAATATCTTGGTCAGCGGGATTGGTCTCCTCAACCCCAAGAGACGATTCGTCAATCCCCCTGTTAGGGCCTCGCCATCTGCTCATCAGCTCCTGACCCCCAGCCCGTAACGGTACTCTTACCTACAGTGCGAATTGTTGTCTGGGGACCTGGTGGCAGGAAGGAGACTGTACGAGCCCTGTTCGATACAGGAGCTCAAGGGTGTACTATCACAACTGATCTGGTGAGCAGACTAGGCTTGTTGATGGAGGCGAAAAGGGAGAATGTGATTGGCATCGGGGGATGTGTTGCTCCTTTGAAGGGTCAGGTCGACCTGTTTTTCAACCTTGATGGAGCAAGGACGGTCTCAGGCCTGCGTTGTCACACCAAGGCCGCTGTGTTGGACGAGGTGGTCGGTATACTTCCCCAGGAACGGTTGCCATCGGTGGTACGGGAGCTGGCCACAGGTTTGGACCTGGCAGACCCAGAGTTCGACGTTCCACGGCGGGTGGACGTACTGCTTGGCTCAGACGTGATAGGTCTCATGCTGAGGGGCACCAGGAGGGTGCTTCAGGCTGGTGGTCTTGTGGCAGTAGATACCTTAAGAGGCTACATTATCTTTGGACCAGTCTTTGAACCTCAAGACCTACCGGAGGACGGCACGCTCTTCTATGGAAGCGTCCTATCGGAGGTCCTCCAAAAGTTCTGGGAAACGGAAGAGCCGCCGTCGGCTCCTCGAATCAGTAACGAGGATAGGGAGTGCGAGTTGTTTTACCAGTGTAACACTGGTCGACTCCCAAACGGCAAGTTTATTACTCGTTTGCCCTTTATTGCAAGCCGACCTGTGTTAGGTACCTCGCACATGCTCGCCTTGAAGAGATTACTGTCAATGGAGCGCCGTATGAGGCGAGACAGTAATTTCCGACAGAAGTACGTTGACTTCATGCGAGAATATCTCGTGTTAGGCCACATGTCAGTGTCTAGCGTGGATTGGAGTCGTGAGGAGCACTACTTCCTCCCACATCACGCTGTTTTGAAGACACCTGCATCGAAAATCCGGGTTGTATTTGACGGATCTGCTCCGACTTCGAATGGAGTGTCCTTGAATCAATGTCTGCACTCGGGTCCCAAACTAAATCGGGACATTACAGACATTTTGACTGACTTCAGGAGACATCAAGTAGTGTTCGTAGCAGACGTCAAAATGATGTTCCGTCAGACGGAGATACACCCGGATGACCGTCGGTTTCAGTTGATTCTCTGGCGTGAAGGTCCAGAGGAACCGATCGGTGTGTACGAACTTAACACGAACACCTACGGCTTAAAGTCGAGTCCTTTCGTGGCCGTTCGGACGCTCAGAGAGCTGGCTGACCAGGAGCGGCTGCGCTTCCCGCGTGCTGCGGACGTAGTCGAGCGAGATGTCTATGTCGACGACATATGCACTGGTGCCGACAGCACGGAGCAGGCGCTCGTCTTACGTGACGAATTGATAGCGCTTATGGCCTCTGGAGGGTATGAGTTGAGGAAGTGGCTGTCGAATTGTCCTGAAGTGCTGGCTGGTTTACCAGGAGAATTCCAGCAGGACCCACTCCTCTTTGAGGACTCGGACAACCCTCACATGTTGGCAATACTGGGAGTTCAGTATTTGGCCCGCCACGACGTCTTCACGTATCGCGTGGAGTCAGACCTTCTGACCAAAACTTGGACCAAGCGCTCGGTATTGTCGACCATAGCCAGAACGTTCGATCCAAACGGCTGGATCTCGCCGATCACGTTCTGGGCCAAGTGCTTCATGCAAAAGCTATGGCTCGCCGAGCTGGGTTGGGACGAACATCTTCCCGCAAGATTGCTGGAAGAATGGAGCTCTTTTGTCTCCACGCTTGGGGAAATCAACCAGATCGCAATACCACGTAAGTTACTCCCATCGGCGGGATGTAAGGCGACCTTACATGGGTTTTGTGACGCCTCGGAGCGTGGATATGCTGCGTCTGTCTATTTGAGGACGATCAGCCCAGATGGGGCTGTCGAGTGTCGTCTCGTGCTAGCGAAAAGCAAGGTGGCGCCGGTCCGGACCCGCTGGACCATCCCGAAGATGGAACTGGCGGGTGCCGCGCTATTAACACGGCTTTTGAACCACGTTGCTTCTAATCTTGTTGCCACCATAAACATCGACAACACGGTATATGCCTGGACTGACAGCCGCATAGTTCTCTGCTGGCTCAAGACATCAGTCCATACCCTTGAGGTGTTTGTCGCAAACCGAGTATCTCAGATACTTGAGTCGAAAACTCCACTGATTTGGAGACATGTGCCGGGTGAGATGAACCCAGCTGACTGCGCTTCACGTGGTCTCGAAGCCCCTGATCTTGCGGGTCACCCCCTCTGGTGGGGACCTCAGTGGCTCACGGAAGCGCCTCAGCAGTGGCCTGAAAATAAAGACAGCGGTTCGCCTGGCCAGCCCAATCAGGGCCTGTTGGCCAATGTCGGGCGGAAGGTAGAGAAGCCAGATACCACGTTTTTGTTAGAGCGGTACAGCTCTCTGGACAAGCTTCTCGGTGTGACCGCTTGGATGCGACGCTTTATCGATAACTGCCGCAGGCCTGCTGCGGAGCGGAACCTGCAGCCTGTTCTCTCGCCTGTAGAACGGAGTACAGCTCTGTTACACTGGGTCAGAGTTGTACAGGCGGATAACTTTGAAGAAGAGATCAGGACGCTCCGCGCCGGCTCTGGAAAGCTGAAGGGATGCCTTGCGCGCCTCAGCCCGTTTTTGTGTGAGCAGCAGCTGCTCCGGGTTGGTGGGAGGCTTCGGAATGCCAACCTCCCTTACTCAGCACGACACCCCCTGATCCTACCAAGGAAGGGAGCCTTGGTAGAATTGTTGATCAGCGATCGTCACGTGAAAAACTCGCACGCGGGCTGCAACGCCCTCTTAGGGATCTTACAGCGTGAGTTTTGGATATTGTCTGGTCGGAGGACGGTTCGTAACGTCGTGTTTCGGTGCCTGCCTTGCTATCGTTTGAAAGCGGCCACGATGCAGCCGATTATGGGTGACCTCCCTCCAGATCGGGTTAACGTGACTAGGTCATTCGATGGTGTCGGAACGGACTTTGCAGGTCCGTTCATGGTAAAGACATCGCACCTTCGCAATGCGAAGTCATATAAGGCTTATCTGTGCGTATTCGTATGTCTTGCTACAAAGGCCGTCCATTTGGAGCTTGTGGCTGATCTCTCGACGGCAGGTTTCCTGGCAGCGCTAGATCGTTCGTCTCGCGAAGAGGATTGCCATCACTGATTAGGTCGGACTGTGGCACCAACTACAAGGGTGCCGACCGGTGTTTGAAAGAAATCGTTGAATTCTTAAATCAGAGACAAGTAGAGATCGGTACTAACCTCTCCCGTCGGGGCATTACATGGGCCTTTGATCCGCCGGGATGCCCTCACTGGGGCGGAATATTTGAGGCTGTAGTTAAGTCCGCTAAAACACACTTGCTACGGGTCGTAGGGCTGACGGTGCTCACGTTTCAGGAGCTCGCGACCGTGTTTTGTAAGGTGGAATCGGTGCTAAACTCACGCCCGATTTGTCCACTCAGCTCCGACCCGAATGATTTAGAGGCCCTGACACCAGGGCATTTCTTGATCGGCCGACCACTTAACGCCTTACCAGAGTATCCGTACACTGACGTACCGAGTAATCGTTTGTCGCGTTATGAGTTGTTGCAGCAGATGACCCAAAGCTTTTGGAAGCGGTGGTCTCTTGAGTATCTGCACATTTTGCAGCAGCGCCTTAAGTGGTCGGACAGAACTGAACCTCCCCGCATCGGTGACCTCGTTTTGGTAAAGGATGCGAACCTTCCGCCACTACGATGGCGACGCGGACGCATCCTCAACTTAATCTTTGGAAGCGATGGTACACCTCGTGTTGCGATAGTCAAGGTGGGAGATTCAATTCTCAAGCGAGCAGTAGCAACATTGTCTCGCCTGCCTTTGGAACGTACCGATTTGTCGGTCCGTGGCGGGTGTATGTTTAGAACCGAACGGAACCCTCCGTGTCGATTCTCGCAACGCTGCTAGCCGTGTCATACCGCGAGGCCCGGTTGGTCCCGCGCACGGAGCGGTGAGCCCGCTGTCACTATCAGTCTGCCTGTTGGGCGCCGCGGCGAACGCACGCGCCGTCGCCAGAAGGCGCCAGCTTAACACTTGTTCGGATTGCCGTGTGGAAGCACCGCTGGGGTGCCGGCTTTTGAGACCGAAAATAATTGTAGCATTGATTCGCGAAATCAAATACCAAAACGTGATTCGTGTTGACGTGATTTCTTTGCCGCGAGCTAATTTGGTGTGTGAGATTCAATTGTGTGTAGAAACGCTAGGCGGCCTTCTTGTGTTTGCCGTGTTGTAGGGACACACAACTCGACTGCTGGCTGCTGCAAGTTGGCTAGTGGATACCAACAAAACACCGACGTGCCATCTTGGAGTCCTGTTGGAATGGCTAGTGACGTCACATATTACACACACAGTATTACACTATAATCACGAACACTATATATAAGTATATATTGTCACGACCCCACCCGACTTTGAGGTGCCGAGAGGAATCCACCAGGTGAGTCACTTGAATTATAGTGTGCATAGACTCGGAGCTCCGACGCCCGGGCTTTTACCCAACAACCCCCTAGCCCCGCGTATCGCGGGCATAGTTCCAGACGGCCAGCCCGAATCGGGCCCGCACGTACTCATATGGGCCCAGCCGTGCGGCAGCTATAGGAGGCCTTCTTTGGACTGATAAGTACCGTTTGGAACAGTGTTTTTAAAAGAGGTTGAATAATATGTATAAGACCTGTGGCACACTCGTATCTTATCTAGGCCTCTGGATTAAAATGATTATGAGCGAAAATGACTCCTTTAAGGAAAACCGAGGATTCCGTGCCACCACACCTCTCCACACTTAAAACAACATTTTTTTTCCATTCGAGATCCTTAGCGTGAGTAAGACTCACGCTTGACCAGTTCTAAAAAGTTGTTTTACTTTTGAATTACCTAGTTATTTTACACAGAGTTCTATGAAACTGGCGTAAGTTTCATGCTGTCCTTGTGATAGAACAAAGACAAAATGAAAACTTTAGAAAACACTATTCTTGTATGGGGAACGCTGTAACTTTACTTTTTTATTTTTTATTATTTGTTAGTAAATTTCTTATACATGGTGAAGAAAAGATCGTGAGAAATCCTGCACACGCCTACGAAGAAACACGAAGGTTGTGCGTGAAGTCGACTAACCCGCACTGGGCCTGCGTGGTCGACTAAAGCCCTAATTCAGGGTAGGCTCGAGCCCCGCGGTGGGGACGTAGCTGAGCTGAATATGATGAAATATATTTAAGTAACGCATGTGTGAACATTTCAGCCGGCTACCTATTACAGTTTTTTTTTTGGAAATAAATGATGATGAGGATAATGATGATGATATTTACAGCCCTTTAAAGGTCAGACAGACGGACAGAGTAGGTTTAGTACTAGGGTCCCGTAACCTGGTAAACCGGCCAAAGTCGGGTTCCGTAGGCTTTTCATGAAATAAATGTATGTTTTAACAAACAAAATTATATTTGCAGTTGATATGGAAAATTTTGTATGGAAAATCTGTTTAATCCAACTGCACACCTTAAGTTGGTCGCCTATTACTCAAAACTAAAAAAATCAAATTGATTTTATATCCTACTATTTACAATTTTTACAGATGTCCTTAAATAGCAGTTAAGCTTTTATGGGGTTAAGCAGTTAACTTGACTCTAACAAAAATTTGCTCTTTCAAGCTTAATGTTTGACAAACTGATGCCCTAGTCGAAAAATAATTTTAGCAAGCCCTCAGTAGTTTTGGAAGACCTGTATGTATAACGATATCCCACACGATAGGGTACGGCAACTAAAAAAATCAGCCCCTGTTTACATGTAGGTACCCTATAATTATTTTTTTCAAATATTTTATTATACCACTTTGTCGGCGTGATTAATATATATACCCATGCCAAATTACAGCTTTCTAGTGGTTTAAGCCTTCGAGCTAAGCCGCGTACAGACGTACAGACAGACAGACATATTTTAGGGAAACTAAAAAAAACGAGACTAGCTTTTATGGGCATATCTATATATATAAAAGAAAGTCGTGTTAGTTACACCGTTTATAACTCAATAACGGTTGGCCCATTTTGTATGATTTTTGTTTTTTTGCATTTGTCTTCGTCGAGAATAGGATAATAATTATTAAAATATGATATTGATCAATAAAAAAAACAGTCAAAAAATAACTGGTTTTAGGGTAGGGTAGTGTAGTGTAGGGTAGTGTAGTGTAGTGTAGTGTAGGGTAGGGTAGGGTAGGGTAGGGTAGGGTATAGGGTAGTGTAGTGTAGTGTAAGGTGGAAAGAAGTTCGCCGGGACAGCAAATTTATTATAGGAGCTTTTTATCTTTCAGGCTCACCCAAGCTACTTATGAAAATCGTAAAACTTACCGAGAGAAAATAAATTTATAAAAACTAAGCAATGTTAAGTTTACCTTATTACTTTTGTTTTGTTGTTGTTATAACTAGTTACAGTTCGGGTTACTTGCACAAACTCTCAATTTGCACAAGCAAAACGGACTCAGACATAATTAGAAACGCTAAAACGGTTTTTTAACGTGTTTACTGAAACACGTTAAAAAACCGACTTCCAACGCAACCATTTAGTACAATTTTGCATTATTATTTTTGGTTTTTGTTAATTTTCTAAAAAAATACTAATTTTTTTAAAAAAATTATATGCGACCAACTCAGGAGCATACCCTATCGAAGAAAAAATATGCATGAAAATCGGTTCACATTCTGCGAAGATATAGCGTAATAAACACATACAAAAAAAATTCGAGCGAGACCTACAGTACTCGCATATGATGTGTAACATGTGACACAATACTTTATAAAAGGACGGCAAAGATACGGCAGACTAGGCTGTATGGTCATAGATACCTTTGCCTTTTCCGCGCTTTTAAAGCCTGAAAAAACGCGACTCCCTGTTACACATTTCCGTCCCATGGGACACATTTCCGTCCCATTTCACGAAATCACTCCCACAAATTGCAGGAAATCGAGAGCAAAGATGTTACACATCAAAAATACAGTCGAATTGAGAACTTCCTCCTATTTGGAAGTCGGTAGAAAATGGTAGACTGTGCAAACGGCTTGCGCAAACGCTAATGTGTACTAACTAAATTATCTCAAGTAGGTAAGCATAGGTATGTGTCAGCGTGAAATGGCGCAATCTGCCTTTTAGGGTTCCGTACCTGAAAAGGTTAAAAAATAATTTTTAACAAATAATTTTTAACGCAAGTGATATTTTTTTTATTAAAAGTTTGAGTGCATTTGGCTGCACGTCACCTAATGGTAAGTGCCGATGCAGCCGAGGATGTAACACGCGAGCTCAAATAGTGCCTATTCACTCTCGTCTTGAAAATTCCTAAATTATACGAATCGGGGAATACAGACGCCGGAAGGGAATTCCACTCCTTGGCCGTTCGCATGATGAACGAAGAAGCAAAATACTTCGTTCGAAAAGGTGGAACATTGCCGACAAAGGGGTGGAACCGCCCTTCGCGCCTGGTCCTCCGATGATGAAATGGAGAGGGGGAATGAGGTCGTGAAGCTCTAGGGCATACTCTCTGAAATGAATCCTGTAGAACACCGATAGACAGGATAGATAGGATAGGATCACTTGCGTGTCTATCTGTTCGTCTGTCACAGTCAATTTGCTCCAAAACTACTAGACTGATTAACCCTAGAACCGTACCCTGGGGTACCAATAAAAAAATAGTTTTAACTTTTTTTATTATTTGATGGTTTGTTTCGCTTGTCCGTGTATTAACGAGGGTCGGGGGCACACGCTGATTTTTTAGTTGGACGTCTGGCGGTCCTGCTTGCGAGGGGACGTGGCACACTGCTTGTGGGGTTCTTAAACGTGGGGTATTGCCAATGTCCCTACAAAGCCACCAATATTTACGGCAAATTCTTCTAATCCAAAATCCGTAAGGTATTCTTTCTGCCCGAGGTCCAAAGACTTAAATCACGCGGCAACACAACGGGCAATATGCAAAATTTTCATTTGTTACTGATCCAAAAGTGTTTGTAGTTTCTAATTAATGTGATCTAATTGTGTTCAGTAAGTCTGAAATATTGTTAAAATAGTCTATGTAAGTTGATTCAACAAAAAGTTTAATATACTTTTTTTATTATTGTTGTGGGGTACACCTGCACCCCAGGTGCAACGGTTCTAGGGTTAAACTGAAATTTAGTGTACATATGTAAGTCGGAGACCCAAAGACGAACGTGTAATATAAATAAATTGATTTAATATTTACAAATAAATAGTTTTAAATTTATTTAAGAAAGTAGGCAAATATTGACTATTCTCCCCATAACTATATCCGAAAATACTGGGCCCAAAAACTATAAAAAATAACAGTACATGAGGTTGAATGCAACCTATGAGAAAACTTAATGTCTAGAATAAGTTAACTGTTATTTCCCTCGAGAAAAGTATGTAACTGAGAGATCATTTTCTGTTTGTAGTTAAAGTTTTGACGCAAAACTCCGAGTTGTACTTGGCCGGCTTTATTTCACTAAACAAAACACCGCATAAAAATCGGTCCATTCTTTTAAGAACTACGATGCCACAGACAGACACGTAAAACTAATAACACCTCTCTTTTTGCGTCGGGGGCTAATAACCGTTTTACGCAAAATCACTAATAATTAAAGGCTCCGCCGGTTTGGTTTCGCGGGGCTCTTTTTTGCAGGGGCATCAGAAAAGCTGTACTAACTTAGGAAAATAAATAATGATCTTTTGCACGATCTTCGGAAATGAAGCAATCATAAGGTTACATGTACCTACTAATGAATTTGAACCTAAAAACATTGCCACAGATGAGATGTAGATAAATCTATAATCTATAATCTCCTTTGGGTGTCACCTACCCTCAACATTAAATTAAATAGTCTTCGACTTCTGTGCAATACAAAAACCCGATAGAGTTTCCTTTGTACTGTATTAATATCTGTATGTTTGTTCTTTAAAGCAATAAATAAAAATAAATAAAATAAAATAATGCTCTCGTAATCACACTAATATTATAAAAGTGAAAGTTTGTGACTGTGTGAGTGTGTATGTTTGTTACTTCTTGACGCAAAAACTTCTGAACGGATCTGGCTGAAATTTGGTAGGTAGACAGATTAGGACCTGGATTAACACATAGGCTACTTTTTTTCACTGCGCACTCTCGAAAAGTCATAGAAACGTTGTTCACACGGGTGAAGCCGCGGGAAACAGCTAGTCTGTAATAAACTGTAAAGATTTTTCTTATCCATATTTAAAAATTCAATATGGCAATAGTCATTTTTTTATTTACCGCTGTCGGGTAGTTAATTGGTTTTAGCAATGTAAAGGAATGACGTTTAGTTTTACTGTCATTTTCACTCAGGAAGTAGTCACGCGCAACTCATCATTACAGAGAAAAAACCGGTTAAGTGCGAGTTGAACTAACGTGGAGAGGGTTCCGTACAATGCTAAAGTCAAATACAAAATATCACATTGGAAATCCTCACAGTAAGACGCGAGTTAACTACTACTAGCGCTATCTAGTGGTGTTTTAGTGAACTATTTTCCGTAAGTGAACATATTATACTGAATTTACCACTTTATTTTCAATTGATAGAATTCTCAAAGGTTTTCTGTAATCTAGAAGCAATGAACTATATTTTGTATATTTTTTTTAAAATTTTAGGCTGAGTAGTTTCGAAGATCAGGGGGGAATGGCAAATTTTCATTTCTTTCATGAATAAAATCAAAACTATTTATTTACACTAATATATTTGAGATTCTCAAAAAGAGCCGAACGGACGGAAAGACAGACAGACGCACTAGTGATCCTATAAGGGTTTCGTTTTTTTTGTACGAAACCCTAAAAAGCAATCGTATGAAACGTACCCGGATTTTTATGGCAGCTAAATTTTTATTTTTTTTATTTTATTTTTTAAGGAAAACTAGGTTACATTATATGAACAAACATTTAGAAGATATGGAACATTGAGAAGTTTTCGCCTTTAGGTTACAGATAAGCTAGCTTGACGTACGCCATACAGTTCGAACAGTAACAGTACAACAGTAATATAAAGAATAATAGTACAACAAACATAAAACTTATAAAAAAAAAAGTTAAATCAGTTCTTAGCAACAATAAAATAGAAAGAAAAATTTAATAATATCCTAAAGTTAGTTACGTTGTTTGAGATTGAGAACCAAAAAATTCGCTATTGTATACGCGTTTTAGGGTATTCGGACTAATGCAAAATATATCAAAATTGAAATTGAAGACTAGGTCATTCATAATGCCTGGTGCACGCAGTAAATAGGAGTTGCGCCTATAGTTAGTTTGACATTGGGGAATGTAGAAGACCCTAGGATGTCTTTGATGAAAAGCAGGTACATAAAAATTAAGTGAATTTACTAGTTCAGGACAATCGACCGTACCATTTAATATTTTTAAAAGATACACTGCATCCATCAGCTCTCTGCGCTGAGCAAGGGGTAGCAAGTGGTGCCGCTTACATCTTTCTAAGTAGTCAATGTCATATTTACCACATTTGTACTGGATATATTTAAGAAATCTACGTTGGATTCGTTCGATTCTTTCGTTGTAACATGCGTATTGGGGATTCCAGACTTGCGATCCGTATTCAAGGACACTACGAACAAACGAACAATAAAGAATTTTAATAGTTTTTATTTCCTTAAAATTATAAGAGCTTCTGATTACAAAACCTAATGACTTGTTAGCTTTAGAAATAATGGAATTGATATGGCAATCAAATAGAAGTTTGTCATCATGAATAACCCCTAGATCACTGGTTTCATGAACTCGTGCGAGTGACTGGCCATTAATAGAATAGTTTACTATTGTTGGCGTTGTCTTCCGAGTATATGACATAACTAAACATTTTGACACATTAAGGTCTAGTTTGTTGAGTAAGCAATAATAAGTCAAATTGTCAAGATCAGCCAGAAGGCTAATAGCATCAGCAGTACAATTTATTTCTTTAGCAATTTTCATATCATCAGCAAAAAGAAATATTTTAGAATTTTGACAATAAAGTTTAATGTCGTTTATGAATATAATAAATAACAATGGCCCCAAAAGAGAACCCTGAGGTACACCAGATGGTATTGATGACCAATGTGATATGTAACCTTTAGCAACAACAGCTTGAGTTCTATTAGATATGTAGGATGAGTACCAACGAAACAAGTCACCGTGTATTCCTGCTAAAAGCAATTTTTTTAGAAGCAGAGAATGATCTATTCGATCGAAGGCCTTACTGTAGTCCGTATAGATACAATCAACCTGACCTCCAATGGCAGCTATAATTCGTTTAAGTTTGAAAGAACGCAGGAACCTACAATAGCAGTAGCAACTGACAGTTTTCCAATCTAGACGGATTCATATCTCTGTTCATGTACTTTTTATACGTTTACCAACTTCTAAGGAAAACGGGAAGCGTAGTGTAGGCATCTCCACGACGACCGGTTCTGCGCTGCCCGCATCCAGCGGCTTCCCGCGACCTTCACCAGGTCATCGGTCCACCGAGTGGCCGCCCTGCTTACGCTGCATTTTGCGGTGCGTGGTCGCCACTTGAGAACTTTACTGCCCCAACGGTCATCCGTTCTACGAGTTATGTGCCCCGCCCACTGCCACTTAAGTTTAGCAATTCCGAGAGCTGGCAACACACACTGGTCGAGGACCTTGGTCTTAAGACACTGCGGTATTTGGGACGTGAAGATATAGCGAAGCTTCCCGAATGCTGCCCAGGCGAGTTGGATTCGACGATTGATGTCTTTCTTGAAGATAGACCTACCAAATTAGACTGTTTGCCCCAGGAACACATATTCGGCAACAACTTCGAGCATAGAGCCTCCATCCAACCTTCAGAGGAGTAGGTGCGACACGGACGTTTGACATAATTTTTGTCTCGTCCATAATATGTTAATTCTAAGACCTACTTGAGGCCATCGAGCATTGTGCCTAAGTCGTCCATAGTCTCAGCCATGATCACGATATCGTCAGCGAATCGAAGGTGGGTGATGTACTCGTCGTAGATTTTAATGCCAAGTCCACCCCAGTGCAAATTCTCTAGAAAAAAATTATGCTTATAATAGGGTGATTTTTAATTAGGTATTGATAGCAAAGGATGTGAATGTACTCGTGATTACAAACAACTTTCCCAAAGACTCTTTATGTCAAATATGAAAAACAAAAAATTTTGGTATATTATACATTTTTGCCGATTTGATAACTTATTATGTATCGAGGACCAAAAAATTTTTTACTGATTTGACGTATACTTTCTTTTGGAAAGTTGTTTGTAATCACGAGTAAATGCATATCTTTTGTTATCAAGAACTAATTAAAAGTCAACCTGTATTATAATTTCTCCATGAGTGCATTTTCTATTTTAGGTTTCGTATATCGATAAATAATAACCGGCCAAGTACGAGTCGGACTCGTGCAAAGTGGGTTTCCGTAGTCTTTAAAAAAATATGTATTTTAAAAACAAAATTATATTTGCAGCTAGTACCTAATAGAACATTTTGTATGGAAAATCTATTAACTTTTTACAATTCCAACTGCATATCTTAAGTTGGTCGACTATTACTCCTAAAGTAAGTAAGCCTACTTAGCCGTGATAGTTTTCCTTTTTTAATTTAATTTTTTAGATGTCCTGAAATAGCAGGCGAGCGGCGAGGACACTTGACTCTAATAAAAATTATCATTTTCAAGCTTAATATTTTACAAAGCGATCCCTGAACCGAAGAATGTTTTAGCGGGCACGCAGTAGTTTTAAAATATCTATTTAACGATACCCCACACGACAGGGTACGTCAACATAAAAAAATACCCCCTCTTTACATATAGGGGAGGTACCCAAAAAAATTCGAGCGAGACCTACAGTACTCGCATATGATGTGTAACATGTGACACAATACTTTATAAAAGGACGGCAAAGATACGGCAGACTAGGCTGTATGGTCATAGATACCTTTGCCTTTTCCGCGCTTTTAAAGCCTGAAAAAAGGACGGCAAAGATACGGCAGACTAGGCTGCATGGTCATAGATACCTTTGCCTTTTCCGCGCTTTTAAAGCCTGAAAAAACGCGACTCCCTGGGACACATTTCCGTCCCATGGGACACTTTTCCGTCCCATTTCATGAAATCACTCCCACAAATTGCAGGAAAGCGAGAGCAAAGATGTTACACATCAAAAAATGGTTTTTGAAGATTTTATTATTTATACGACACCGCAGCTTCAGTCTACTCTCGACCGCGGCTATCGAAGTATAGTCGAAACGTTGCGGTAAAAACAACATCAATTATATAAAATCACGTCAAGCCCCGTTTTCAATTTGTCTTTATTGTACCACTTTGTCGGAGTGAATAATATGAATATACATGCCAAATTACAGCTTTCTAGTACCAATAGTCTCTGAGATAAGCCGCGGACAGACGGACAGACGGACATGGCGAAACTGTAAAACCTTTTTGACTTCGGAACCCTAAAAAGTAAGTTCAAAACCATAAAGCCGACAACTGAAAAATCACTCTCTAAAAAGTTCAAAACAAGAAAATATTCTCATCTAAAATTGTAATATACAAACTATTGTAATCTTATATATATAAATCTCGTGTCACAATGTTTGTCCCCAATGGACTCCTAAACCACTTAACCGATTATAATAAAATTCGCACACCATGTGCAGTTCGATCCAACTTGAGAGATAGGATAGTTTAAATCTCAAATTATAGTCGCAATTTTAATTAAGAATCCAGAAATTCCGTAACGAAGAAAAAAACTTCACGCTCGGTTGCCATGGCAACAATATCGGTTGTCAAAACAAACATATAAGAAGATTTGATCATGTGCAGTTCGATCCAACTTGAGAGATAGGATAGTTTAAATCTCTAATTATAGTCGCAATTTTAATTAAGAATCCAGAAATTCCGTAACGAAGAAAAAAACTTCACGCTCGGTTGCCATGGCAACAATATCGGTTGTCAAAACAAACATATAAGAAGATTTGATCATTTTCGGAGAATAATAAAACTCTTTTCATAAACTGTATATACCTCCAGATGACAAAAAAGATTTGATTATTTTTTATTTATAAAATGCAAAAACATTTTTATTTAAGACACAGCTGTTTGTATTTATAGAGATAGGTACAAAAAGATTGTATTCCATATAAATCTTCTGTCCGTGTGTTAGTCATTGAACTCCTCCTAAACGGCTGGACCGATTTCGCTAATTCTTTTTTTGTCGAGTTCGTTATTGTCAGGAGAAGGTTCTTATGTAGGGTAGGGTAGGGTAGGGTAGGGTAGTGTAGTGTAGGGTAGGGTAGTGTAGTGTAGGGTAGTGTAGGGTAGTGTAGTGTAGGGTAGGGTAGTGTAGTGTAGGGTAGTGTAGTGTAGGGTAGTGTAGTGTAGTGTATGTAGTAGGGTAGGGTAGTGTAGTGTAGGGTAGGGCAGTGTAATGTAATGTTAGGCGGTACGAAGTTCGCCGGGACAGCTAGTTGTAATATAAATCATAGAATAAAACTGATTCATTGTTAACTGTGTTGTAAATGTCCTTTTTGTTGAAATAAATTATTATTATTATTAAATATTTCAATAAACGTCCCCACCGAGGTCACAGATTACTAATTAGTTACTACGTAACAGATACTTCACTCAGTAGTAAATTTCCAATACCTACTGCTATAATAGCCTACTCCATCGCGTCAGCAACCGCAGTGCTTGCTTCACACCGCGCGATCGCAGGGCTGCCTCTTCGATAAAATTAAATTAACATAACTTTTTGTGTCTATGTTATTGAGAACTGTGAATATGTTTTGACTTATAGGTGGTGGTTTAAAATTGTATCATTTATCTATCTATCTATATATATAACCCTCGTGTCACAGTGTTAGTAATCATACTTCTCCGAAACGGCTGGACCGATTTTTATGAAATTTTGTGTGCATATCGGGTAGGCCTGAGAATAGGTTCTTATCTTTTTTTCATACCCCTACGCGGGCGAAGCCGCGGGCAACATATATTTTTTTTTTTATAAATTGGTTTTTATATTTTTTTTATCATTTGAAAATCGGTCTGTAAGTTCAGTTTCCACATACTATTTAAAACGTTTATTTCAACAACTTCTAGCAACTTTAGACCTATGGTCTCCGTACAATTTTTAGCTTGTATAGTGATATACAATCGAAATAACAAAAAAAAATTTTAACAAAAAGTCATATCTCCGGAGTACATACTCCAGGACCTATAATTTTTTTATTTTT
Source organism: Coleophora flavipennella (assembly GCA_947284805.1). Lineage (NCBI taxonomy): Eukaryota > Metazoa > Arthropoda > Insecta > Lepidoptera > Coleophoridae > Coleophora > Coleophora flavipennella. Next base: position 1,309,813 of record OX369307.1, read on the forward strand.
TAACACGCAATTTTTATTTTCTCTAAAATTGAGATCACGGTTCTTAAGAGCGCTTTGCTCTATCTCTTATAATTTAGAAATTCCTCATAGAAAAAATTCACCATGTATATTTTTTACAAATCGCATAAAACCGAATCACAAGCACAGATTACTAAATAGTTATGTCAAAAGTTATTTGTGTGCGCTAACAGCACGACAAGTTGAGACAGGTCGCCGCGCCTGCGACTCACATATTATCACAATTTTATTTTAATAAAAATAGCTTTTTAAACGTGTTAAAATAGTGTTTAAGGTAAGTATGACGTTTCTATGTAACAAAAAAATGAAAATCGGTGTCTGAAAGGCAAGCTAATGCCACAGTGTAATAAAGAGTACTGGCTATTGCTTAGTATACCTAGTATTAAAAATAATTTTAAAACGACAAAAAATAGTAATATTTTATCACTTACCTTTCTTGATTGACAGATAAATGGAAAAATTTTAGGTGTTTATCTCTTCTTTTGCTTGATTTGCACCCATCTACAGCACATAAGGCACCAGACGGCATCATAGGTACGCGTACGAACGAACAAAACGATTTAAATTAAACTACGTGCGTGCGCTTCGTTTGTGAAAACCGCAATGAATTGGGTCCGCAAACGGCCCGAGAACGCTGGGCCGGGCGGTAGGTAATTATAGCGCGCAAGTACATGGAGTGACGGAGGCCTGCCGAGGTGCTCGAGTCTACTCTAAATTAGAGTAATCGAGCTTTCGCCTTGATCCCGTGAATGACTTAAGATACATTTTTATACGACAATTAATAATATAATTCTTAACGTTATTTATAAAATGTATTGATGCATAGAATATTTGTCATGAAGCATTAAAACCTTTGTTTTAAAAAAACATTTTAACCGACTTCAAAAAAAGGAGAAGGTTTCTCAATTCGACTGTATTTTTTTATGTGTGTTCGCAGATAACTTCGTCGTTTATGACCTGATTTTGATGATTCTTTTTTGTTGGAAAGGAGATATCCCTAGGGTGGTACCATGATAAGGAAAGCAGGATCTGATGATGTTGATCACAGAGAAATCGAGGGGAACCTTCGAAAATCGTAGTGGCGACTAGTGTGTTTGAAGTCGGTTTTTTTTGTTTTTTTTTAGGAAATTATTTTAGGAAATCTATTTCTAGTCCGTCCTGCCGTTTTCTATTAAATCTATTTGTTTAGTTATTTTTTACATGAATTTGTCATCAAGCATTGAAAATCAACAAATTTACGCCCTTCTCAAAGTTACACTCAAACGCGATTTTCAGAGCTTTCTTTCTCAATATCTATGGTTCTAATTGAACGAGAACTTTTTCGTTTAAGCTATTGTCCTCATACATTTTATTGGTTGGGTTGGAGGAAAGCTAGATGTGAACATTCAACGCGCACATTCTCGCACACCGTGCAGCGTCGATGGCGAGCCACTTGCGAGTTGCGTGTTGCGGGCCGCCAGCCGGCGCACACTAGATGTCCATAATAAAAAAAAAGCTGATGAGCAGCACGGGTCCTCCGCGTGGCTATGAAGATATTGTATTACAAACATTGAAATACATTACTCATACTAAAATGCCCTCAGTGCGCGAGGAATTTCGCTGCGAAGATTGCCTACATAAACCATCTTAGAGCGCACGCGCAGCAAACCGACTAGGAGTCGAAGTGGTCGCCATGACCGAAATCGGTCGGATATATCATCATCATCACATTACTCGTGAGTTGTTTATTTAATATACGATATTTTTTTAATAGTTTCTACATTGCAATTTAAGATAAAAATATTTTCTTGTTTCATACTTTTTAGAGCGTGATTTTTCAGTGGTCGGATTTAATTTAAAGCGTAGGAAGTTCAGCGTATACTGGTGGTGACGTGCGGCCAACCTTATCCACCTAAGTAGGTGGATATCATCTTAGTCTAAAATATTCTGTTTGTATTGGACATCTCGCTGTCGTACGGAATACCAAGTGCTACCCACACAGACAAACCTGTCTAAAAGCATTCAAGACTCATATACTCATATCCCAGTTGACTTTCGTAAAGACTAGTTTTTGCCCGGGGCTTCGCCTACGTGGACATCGTTTTTATGACTGTAATTGAGAATGCATCGTTCGAATCGTGAGTTATGGTCTTGAATTTATACACACATTCTATGGAAAAAGACAATTTGATTTTTCATATTTTCTATATTTTGTGCAATATTTATTTAAAAAAAATTTAAAAACCTTATTCGGAATACTACGAACATAAAAAAATGCAAAATCAGTTCAGCTGTTCTCCAGTGATGCGATTACCAACGAACAGCATAAAATTTATATTTATATCTATTCTATTCTTTCGGGATTTATTGTTCATTAGTTTCATTTTTAACCGACTTCACAAAACGGAGGAGATTTCTTAATTCGGCCGTGTGTATGTCGCAGGATAATTTGATAATCCGTCGTTTCGCGAAAATCCTAGGAATATTAGATACTATGGAGTAGAAAACTCCTAATAAAACCAAATCGAACGGAGCCCCGCTATGCGGGGCTCCTTTTTACGGTAGAAAAAGACATGCTAACCAAACCTAACCTACCTAACGAAGCGGGGCTCCGTTCGATTTGGTTTTATTAGGAGTTTTCTACTCCATATTATCTAATATTCCTAGGATTTTCGCGAAACGACGGATTATCAAATTATCCTGCGACATGTATATATTTATATTTTTAGGTTCTGTACAAAAAAAACGGAACCTTAAAGGATCACTCGTGCGTATGTCTGTCTGTCCGTCCGTCTGTCCAAGCCAATTTGCTCCGAATCTACTGGACCAAATCAGGTGAAATTTGGTAGGAGTGTAATCCTATGACCCAAACACAGGTGTGCAAAGTAAATACATATTTGTTTTGGAAACCTTATCGTGTCATATATCATATGAAAGGGCTCGTTATCAGGATCTTAAAAATATTTTTGTTTAAATTGTAAAATAAATAGTTTTGATTTTATTCATGAAAGAAGACGAAAATTGACAATTCCCCCCCCCCCCCTGTTCTCCGAAACTACTGAGCCTAAAATGTTGAAAAAAATACAAAATATACTTCATGGCTTGTAGATTACAGGAAAACCTATAAGAATTCTATCGATTGAAAAAAAAGGAGTAAACTCAATGTAATACGTTCACCTACAGAATAAAGTTCTAGTCATAATAGAAAATAGTCTATCGGTATTCTACAGGATTCATTTCGAAAAGTGTGTCCTGGAGCTTCACGACCTCAATTCCCCTCTTCATTTTATCATCGAACGACCAGATGCGGAGGGCGATTCCACCCCTTTGTCGTTGATGTTCCACCTTTACGTACAAAGCGTTTTGCTTCTTCGTTCATTATGCGAACGGGCAAGGAGTGGAATTCCCTGCCGGCGTCTGTTTTCCCCGATTCGTATAATTTAGGAATCTTCAAAACGAGAGTGAATAGCCACTTTTTGAGCTTGCGTGTTACATCCTCGGCTGCATCGGCACTTACCATCAGGTGAGGTGCTGCCAAACGCTCTAAAATTTTTATTTTAAAAAAAGAAGTTCACTAAAACACCACTAGATTGCTCTAGTAGTAGTTAACTGTATGGAGTACTGCTCTCACTTGTGGTACCTCATCTAATCAAACCTAACATCGCTCCCTTCGCGAGCTTATTTATAATGTGCCGTACGGCATTTTGACAATTTGCCTGATTCAGCATTGCCGTTTACATACGGACGAATCATTACAATTTGCCTGGTTCGGCATTTTACAATCTGCGCACAGAATTTTACATTTTGCCTGACCGATTACATACGGATGAACTAAACAATTTTCCTGACCGTATGTAAAATGACTAATCATACAATTTGCCTGCCACTTAAATACGCATGCTAAAGTACAACTTTCTAGTACAGACAGACATGGCAAAACTATAAGGGTTCCTTACTGACTACGGAACCCTAAAAAGGTAAAACGCAGAATTATTTGGTCCTTTTCATCGATTTTTTCACGTTTAGGTCCCTATGTCACACTCATAACAACAGTGCTGTAGAGGGTTAAAAATGGTTGTATGGAGACTGGCATTGACTGTACTGGGTGTCAGGTATAACCAATTTAACTAAATACCCGACCGCATAACACCATTAACCCTGTTTTTTGGGCAGTCGGGTTAGTATGTATAATCTGTCACTTTTGGGATCAAGGCCAATCTAACGATCTATCGCACTTTCAAATCCATCAAGACGTTAAAGCTACAGGCTCAGCCAAAGGAGCATACATAAATGCAAGTATTTTTCGGTTTTTTTATACATACATATATATAACCATAATATATACACACATAAAAATATCCGAAAAACGTACCTTTTTTAACACTCGGATATAAATGAATCTTTTGTTTCCTAGTTGTCCAATTATGTTAATAATTATTTGAGGGGGATTGTTACTCATGATATTCTCTCTTTTTTTCTACAACTTTGTCGAACTTACAAAAATCTTTTTGACTCCCCATACAAATTAATAATTATATAAGAAGTTATCATTTTATTATAGCTTCACGAATTTCTTCTTCATGCCCTCTCAAAAATTTGTTATTTTTTACCTAAGAGCCTGTATCATCATCATATCAGGCGGAAGACGTCTACTGCTGGACAAAGGCCTCCCTAAAGATTTCCACAACGACCGTTCCTGCGCTGCCTGTATCCAGCAGCTTCCCTTGGCCTTTACCAGGTCGTCGGTCCACCGAGTGGGAGACCTACATACACTACATATTCCGGTGCGCGGTCGCCACTCGAGATTTTTACGTTCCCATCAGCCTTCTGTTCTACGAGCTATGTGCCCCGCCCACTCCCACTTATGATCCTGTATACAGTGTGAAATTTTTATATTTCCAGTTTACAGTTTCCGTTAACTGAGGCTTTAGTCATAATACTCTTCTCAAGAAACCATACAATAGAAACAAAAAATCGTTGGTACGTACAATTTTAATAACAAAGACCTAACCATCCCTGCGCCTGGTTGTCCGGTGATAGAATGGAATGAAAGTACGAGGTCGTGAAGCTCTCGGAGCATACTATCCGTAATAATTCTGTAGAATAAGTTAGGCAAGTGACTTTGCAGCGATGTTCCCCGATATCCAGACTCTTACAATTGGGATAATGACTGCATAAAAAATAAATTATAAATTATTGAGCCCTACATTACCCTTTTTTTTATTCACAATTGGTAAGCCCTTGGCATCATCTCACCTGATGGTAAGTGACGATGATGCTGAAGCGGGCTTACCAAGATTCCTCAACGCAATGGAGAACCGGCTATCTTATCTTCAAGCCGTAACACATCAATGTTATTAAACACTGATGTTTGGTTTGGTCAAAATGCCGTACGGCACATTATAAATAAGCTCGCGAAGGGAGCGATGTTAGGTTTGATTAGGTGAGGTACCACAAGTGAGAGCAGTACTCCATACAGTTAACTACTACTAGAGCAATTAAAGTTTTTTGAAACTACAAGAGGAGAGCAATTTAGGAAATCATATTTTAGATTTTATTTTTGATGCAGTCCGATCGGACTGCATCAAAAATAAAATCTAAAAATAATATGATTTCCTAAATTGCTTTTGATTGATTGATTGATTTCCTAATTTGCAAAGTTTGGATACAATGGGGGATCCCCATTGTATCCAAACTTTGCAAATATATTGAGTAGACACATATTGACGCAGATACTCATTTTCTTAATAAAAAAATAAATAAAGCTCGAGACTTAGGAGCTTGTTGAAGTGAAACCCCCCGTATTAGGTTTTTTTCTCTCACGAAAAAGCGTTGGAGGAGGTAGACGATGTATCGTGTGGTAAGAGGTGGCAATGTTGGAGGGATATTTCTTAAAAAAAAAATTTTGAATGATTTTTTGAAATATATTTTGCCTTTTTTTATTACTTTTTTAAATTTTTTTTGGAATGATTTATTGTAATACTTTTTTTAATTTTTGAAATATTTTATTTGATGTATTTTTTTAATATTCTTTTCTTGGAAATATATATTTTTTTAAATACTTTATGCAATATTTTTTTAAAATATTTTTTTAAACATATTTCAAACACTTTCTTTAAACATCAAATTGGACAAGTACATTAACAATCTGCCCGTAAAACTTCTAGTTAAAATTTTTCGAGATTTGTTTTGCAACTTGTCCGTTGCGATTCGTTTTTCCACTTGTACGTTGCGATTCGTTTTTCCACTTGTCCGTTGCGATTCGTTTTTCCACTTGTCCTTTGCGATTCGTTTTTCCACTTGTCCGTTGCCATTCGTTTTTCCACTTGTCCATTGAAGTTTCACTTCCACTATTTAATACAAGTTCCTCATCGTCAATGAGCCTCTGGGCGCATCGGTCGATACAGTTCAAGGTGTGTAGTTAGTAACGAGCTGATCCACCCCATAACGATAACAGTACACCATACGTGACTGGACCTGTATATAACGTCTCAGACAGGAGCTGCTCTGGTGTGAAGTACAGTCTCGCTCCTGAGAGGATTCCGCGAGTTTCCTTTTTATTAATAGGGGATTGGACTGCTAGTCATTTGAGTTACTTTTTATGATCTGTCAAAAAGGAAATATTATTGCTCTCAAAATGTTTGAAATACCCACAAGTGACATCATAGATTTTTAGCGTCATTGACGAACTTATTTTGTGAATTTGATCAATTAAATATTGAAGACGTGGTGGAAAAACAAAACAAGTAAGGTTTTTTGAAACTTCAAGAGGAGAGCAATTTAGGAAATCATATTTCAGAATTTATTTTTTATGCAGGCTGATCCTCTATTGCTACTTGATAATCGTAATTACCTGACTGCGTGGGTTTACCTGAATATTTATATACTAAAACTCAGATAACTCTTTATTCGTACATGAAAATAAACAAATACTCGTACAAAACAAAATTAATAACTAAGAGATGTACAATTTGGGCAGTTTTATCGCAGAGAGCGATTTCTATACATGTATATTTCTATGTTCCTTCGTAATTACTAAAGCCTAGGAATGGATGAGGTTAGACCATCATGTCACTATAATACTTTATATTACGCAATATGTTGCTTATTATCATCACCATCATCTTCATCATAATTTAAGAGCCGTGCTCTTGTCGGTGCAGCTCTTTCCTCCAGGTCTCTCTATCCCACACTATCTCCTTCATTTCTCTATACGTTTCCACCTTAACTTTCTTCTTAACTTGGTCTATATAAGTAATCCTAGGTCTTGCTTATTATCATCATCATTACAGCTCATATACGTCCCCACCGAGGGGCTCGAGCCTACCCTGAATCAGGGCGATTAGGCCTTAGTCGACCACGCGGGCCCAGTGCGGGTTGGTCGACTTCACACACAACCTTCGAGTTTCTTCGCAGGCGTGTGCAGGTTTCCTCGCGATGTTTTCCTTCACCGTTAAAGCTATCGGTAAGTATGTACGTAAGTTTTTGAAAAACTCATTGGTACATTTGCTTATTATACAAATGTTAAATTAGAAATATTTAAAAAGGCGGGATCCAATTTTATTTACTGTTCCTGTTACTTTCGGAGAAATTTCAAATCATTAAAGAATCTAGACTTCGATTATAGATCAGAATGTAATAATATTTATTACAAAGAGAATTCTAATGGAAACAAGGTCAGATTCTCGAGGTTAGAGAGTTCTGTAGTATCCAGTTTCATAAGAAATACTATACCACCCAGTCACAGTGAATATACACTATCTGTGTTACCACCTCACAGGGACATTTGACAGACTTTCAGACACTGAGACATTGTACTGTAATAATAATGACTCCGTGATTTCATACTTAAATATCTATTGATTTAAATTACTCCGTATATACAATCATCCACACTTCAATCTTCTAAATATATATAACTCAAAGGTGACTGACTGACTGACTGACATAGTGATCTATCAACGCACAGCCCAAACCACTGGACGGATCGGGCTGAAATTTGGCATGCAGGTAGATGTTATCACGTAGGCATCCGCTAAGAAAGGATTTTGGGAAATTCCCACGGGAACCGCTAAAATCGGGATCTGCGCGGGCGAAGCTGCGGGCATCCACTAGTAAATAATATGGCGAATTGGTTGAAGAAGTGACAGCAATTTTTTTTATGTAGCTAATTTTTTTTTACTTTTTTTTTTCTTGTTCGTATATTGTCTCAAGACTAAGGTCTTTGACCAGTGAGTGTTGCCAGTGATGACTTACGAAACTGAGACATGGTCTATTGGTCTCTTACTAGGGCATGCTCCCGGGAAATCCCGGGATTTTTTAACAACACGGTACCGGGTCTTCAGCGAACGAATCCCGGTTCTTTCGATACTTTCGGTACTTTAAACGTGCATATCATTTTCTCACTATCTGTCTTTCAATATACGATAAAATCAAATAAAAAACCTACTTTTTATACAATGTTATAAAGTAACACAATTTTACTTCATCATTTACAGTCACACCAACATTTATTTAAAATTTAAGTAATATTTTAAATTAATAATGTATACTTTGTAATAAGCTCAGAACATCGTTGAGTGACAGAAGCGTTAATGCTATAAGTTTTCTTAGAACTTATTACCGAGATAGAAAAGCTATTCTTAAATGTAAATGATGAGTTTATTTATCAGTTATTCCAAAAGTTGAGTTTTAAATTGTATTTACTGCAATTACTTTTCAACCGACTCCAAAAAGGAGGAGGTTCTCAATTCGACTGTATGTTTTTTTTGTATGTTTGTTACGCGATATCTCCGCAGGATGTGAACCGATTTTCAAAATTCTTTTTTTATTCGAAAGAGTATACTTCCGAGCGGGTCCCATTGTCACCAAGTTGGGATCTGATGATGGGATCCCAGGGAAATCAAGGGGAAACCCTCAAATTTTATAGGCACGTATTACGTGATTCATATGTTTTCTAAAGCTATTAAAGTATTAGCGTCTTTTAGTCATCATCTTAGTTAATGAGGTGATTACGGATGGTACAACTCCCTAATGGTTTGGAGTTGGAAGATAATTCTTGAAATATTATACGTAGGTACGCATAGACCGATAGTTGTATTGTTTCAGGTTATTCAGATGAGCTGATGATGGAAGATTTAACTCCTTAACTTTGATGCTGCTGAGATGATGATAGAAGTCTGTGTATGTTTTAATAAAACATGCATTATGACTACTATTACTATTGGCGAGTAGGTGATTGGTTTTAACGTTGTTAGATAGATAGCATTATTACTTAAAATAAAGAAAATAAAAATAAAAGTTTAAAAAACTAAACATCGAATTCAAAACGAAATACACTCAAAAGTATGAAATAATATTGTTAAACTTAAATACACGATATTAACCAACAATAACGAAATAAAGGTGGGTAAGAATTAAATTAGGGGCCTAAAATTTTTTTTGAGATCAGTGTCAGCAAACCATTAAATCTGAAACATTTGGAACGTAAGTAATTGTGTGCTGGCAAAGACCTCAAAAAAAAATTTAAGACCCTCATTTAATTCGTACTTACCTTTGGTTTCGTTATTGTTGGTTAATATCGTGTATTTAAGTTTAATAATATTATTTAATACTTTTGGGTGAATTTCGTTTTGAGGTCGATTTTTAGTTTTCTTAACTTGTTATTTTTATAAGAATAACGTTTGTAATTATATTATTATTTGTAACTTGGAAATATACACACGGCGCCACATGCCTGTGCGTTTCAAAATACGTGAGGCACGTATATACTGGTTTTGTATAGATTGAGATGCCACCGTGTGTAGATACCTCTAATTTTGTTGATTTTTAATATTTTCTAATATTTTAATCTCGAAGAAGCGTTTCAGTTTTGCTTTGCTCAATATGTTTAGTGAGATTATAGTTTATAGTGGACGGAACAAAGACTATTCTACTTCAAAATGTAACTCGAATTTAGTTCTATTTGATTATTTTTTACTATTTTGATCTCAAAACTTGTATGTTTAATGATACTGATTGTGTTTTAATGATTAATGTCAATAAAAGACACAGAATAGAAAAAAAATAAAACAACAACCCATTTCTAATGAGCCCATTTTCTACAGTTTACTTAATTATATGCTCACTGCATGCACTCGTGCCCTTTACACAATAAATTAAAAGCAAGTACCGAAAGTACCGAATTTCCCGGTAAATCCCGGTTCCAAGTACAGTACCGAAAATCCAGTCCCGGTTCTTGAGACGGAACCGGTACTGCATCCCCTATCTCTTACTATGGGCCTCATAGAAGGCTCAAGGTCACCCAAAGCACACTCTGGACACTTCATACAACGGGCCAGAAATGACTTTTCAAAAAAGGTATGACGGAACAAACAAAAAGGCGGCGAAATCCTATACGTTCGACAAACAACTGTATCCAATCTGTATCAATCTGGGTGACGAGTGGGTGAGGTCGCAATCTAGAGAGCGGCAGGGAGTGTCCATACTGTATGTTAGTAGTATATACTTTGCCCAAAGGGCAATGGAGCGTGCTGCTCGCAGTTTCTCTGTGTGATCGAATCAGAAACGAGGAGATCCGCAGGAGAACCAAAGTAACCGACATAGCACACAGAATCGCTAAACTGAAGTGGCAGTGGGCAGATCACATAGCTCGAAGAACAGATGGCCGTTGGGGTAGAAAAGTTCTCGAGTGGCGACCGCGCACCGGAAAACGTAGCTTAGGCAGGCCTCCCACGCGGTGGACCGACGACCTGGTGAAGATCGTGGGAAGCCGATGGATGCGGGCAGCGCAGGACCATTCGTCGTGGAAATCTTTGGGGGAGGCCTTTGTCCAGCAGTGGACGTTTTTCGACTAACATGATGAGGTATATTTTAGGTATTTTTTGTTTTTACTTTTTTTGGCGAATTTTATTTATTTTTTAATAATTTGAGTGCGTTTGACTGCAACTCACCTGATGGTAAGTGATGATGCAGTCGAGGATGGTACACGCAAACTCAAATAATGCCTATTCACTCTTGCCTTGAAGATCCCCAAATTATAGGAATCGGGAAACACTGACGCAGGCAAGGAGTTCCACTCCTGCGCTGTACGCATAATAAATGAAGAAGCGTAACGATTCGTGCGAAAAGGTGGAACATCAACAACAAAGGGGTGCAACCCCTCCCTGCGTCTCGTTGACCGACGGTGGAATGGAGCAGGGGGAATGAGGTCGTGAAGTTTTTGCGCGCACTCTCCGAAATGAATTCGATAGAATACCGATAGACAGGCGACTTTGCGGCGATGCTCAAGGCTTTGGAGCTTGTCATTTACTAGCTCGTCGTCACCAATGAGTCTCCGTGCGCGTCGGTCGATGGCGTCCAAGGTATCCAGTTGATAGCGGGCTGATCCATCCCATAAGTGTGAACAGTACTCCATACATGAGCGGACCTGTTCTTGATACAAGGTAAGCAGCTGTCCAGGTGTGAAGTACCGTCTCACCTTAGAGAGAATGCCCAGCTTCATTGCAGCAACTTTTGCCTTGGACTCAATGTAACGACCGAAGTTAAGATTGGGTGTTAAATCCACGCTGAGGAGTTCCATCTTTTAATGTTAGGTTAATAGGGGATCGGACTGCATCAACAATAAATTCTGAAATATGATTTCCTAAATTGCTCTCCTCTTGAATTTTCAATAAACCTTACTTGTTTTGTTTTTCCATCACGTCTTCAATTTTTAATTGATCAAATTCACAAAATAAGTTCGTCCATGACGCTGAAAATCTATGACGTCACTTGTTGGACTATTTCAAACATTTTTAGAACAAAATTTCGTTTTTGACAGATCATAAAAAGTATCTCACATGACTAGCAGTCCGATCCCCTATTATTCTTTAGAGAATCTTTTAATGTTAGGTTAATAATTGGAACAATAAATTAAGGCGACGCATTAGAAACTTTGGTCGCAGGGATTTCGATTTTAGGTAGCAATAACAACACATTATTGCTTCGGTGGCTCAACCGGTAACGACTCGGTCCATATAAGCAGAGGTACCGGGTTCAAATCTGGACGGGTAATGTACCAATGAGTTTTTCAAAAACTTACGTACATATAATTACCGATTGCTTTAACGGTGAAGGAAAACATCGTGAGGAAACCTGCACACGCCTGCGAAGAAACTCGAAGGTTGTGTGTGAAGTCGACCAACCCGCACTGGGCCCGCGTGGTCGACTAAGGCCTAATCGCCCTGATTCAGGGTAGGCACGAGCCCCTCGGTGGGGACGTATATGAGCTGATATAATAATAAAACAACACATGTGAAAGTGATATTTTGTACCCTAATTCTTTTGTTAACTTTTATAAGAGAAAAAATATATATCTAAGAAACTTCTTTTAACACAGAGATTTGCATTCTAAAGGCAAACCAGACCGATTTAGTACCTTTAAATTTTCCAAGTCGATTAGTCTGAACACATACTTCAATATGCCACTTGGTTTTTATAAATTCATTGTAGTTTTAGGCACTATGCCGAGTATGCCATTTTGCTGCCCCCCCCCCCCCCCCCGCACGAAAACTGGTGAAATGCTAGTTAAGAAATTAAATCATATTTTTTTTAAATACTAATATTAGATTAGTATAAATAATTCAGGGTAGACTCAAGCCCCTCGGTGGGGACGTATATGAGCTGATATGATGAATATCAGATTGTGTGCGATGCGCGAGCCGCTATGGTTACGCGGAGATTTTTGTTATGTACAAACTTTTCTCGTTTATCGCTCTTTCTATTACTAAAAACCATATCAAAACCCTTTCAAAGCCTTTGCTTGGATTTTAAGAAGAAAGCTGAGAAATAGGCTGAGGCACATAGCGCCTTTGTTTTGTACTGTTTAGAGATAAATTATTGATTGAATAATTCTTATTGTAGCAGGAGGGGAGACGAAAGGCAAACTACTTGGATTATCGGGAACAAACAGATTATATTGTAGATTAATGTTTTACAAAGAGGCTATGGTCCGTGAGTTGTCTGGAGGCCAGATAAACTACGTACACACTCTATGGTAACCCTTATTATACTTGGTTGATCCAGGAAACCGTACACAATCAAGGTCCTAACGAGGATAGCAATACAAAATTTATGATCTGACATAGGTGAAGTAATGGAACAAAACGTAAGCGCGTTTTAAAATAACAGTAGCGCCATCTGTTGGAGGGCGGTAGAACTACTCCGTTACATTATAATGTAAAACAATAGCTAATTAGTTCCAGACCTTCTCTAGTTTCCGATGATAAAATAAAAAGATAATGTTGGTATTTTAATACTATAAAACAGAGTCTCTTCACTGTGCGATTGTCACTAATATTACACCCTGTATAAGATACATTTTTCTCCCAAAGACCTCGTACATTCAATGGAAGAGACATTCCGGGCACAGAAAATGTCATTTTCTGTCATTAATTCTTTCAGACATATGTCAACCTTAGTACGTAGTCTTCTGACGAGGAACACTTTCTTTAGCATGGGTAATGAAAGGAATTAGAAATATTCAATGATTTATACTGGGTGGTGCAAAAGTACTGGCACTATAGAAAATACTCATATTTTTTAAATGACATCTCCTGTCATTCTGTTCTTAAAAATTGTGTAGTAAACAAATGTAAAATACAATGAAAATAAACATGGAGCCCGTTTCACTCCCCAACAACGTGGAATAATCGTGTCAATATCTTTACGGAATAATCAGTGATAAAAACACAACGTGAATTTCGTCGACGCTTTCCCCACCGTCCGGTATCGATTGGTCTCACAATCCGACGCTATGCCACACGCCTCTAAGCAACCCGCTCAACATTGGATATACCTGACCAAGAACAGGCCGTTCAGACGAAAATATCAATGCTGTGCGTGAAGATGTGGAAGAGTGTCCAGGAACATCAACGAGGCGACGTGCCCCGCATTTGGGAATTTCGACTCGACCACGTTACTGCGGCACACGGAGCTGTGACAATACGGATTCCAGGTGGACTCTGCAGCGTATTTTGGGGAAAGGCATGTTCCCGTATAAAACTCAGATGACTCATCAGCTGCTGCCTACTGACCACCGAGCTCGTCTAGAGTACAGCCAGCGCATCATAAACCTCAACCTTGAAGAGTATATTTTTTCTTCCAAATAGGTTATGAGTGACGAAGTGCATTTCCACCTCTTGGGGCAAGTCAATAAGCAGAATACTCGGTTCTGGGGCACTGATAATCCACGCATTATTCAAGAAACACCTTTAAACCCACTAAAAGTTACTTTATGGAGTACACAACCATGTTCTTGATACCCAGTTTGGATGAATTGGGGCTGGAGCATATCTGGTTTCAACAAGACGTCGCCATGGCACACACAGCGCGCGACACTATGGACTTAGTAAGGGGCTCTTTTCCAGGCCGTGTTATTTCGTTTTGGCGATTTGCCTTGGCCTGCAAGATCACCCGATCTGACCAGTTCAGATTTCTTTCTTTTGGGTTATTTGAGATCTCGAATGTATGTGAACAAGCCACAGTCTCAGCCCTAAAAGAAAACATTCTTCAAGAAATAAGGAACATACCGCAGAGAGTGTCTGTTTGTAAACTCTTTATTGTACAATAAAATATACAATTATTGATACATAACAGCAGTAGCATGCACAAAGGCGGACTTATCCCAAACAGGGATCTCTTCCATCCAACCCTTAATTACTGAAAGGATTTACACTATAATTTAGTTCTTCTACGAATCCACCTTCCAAAATTCAAACGCCTGAAATTTTAATCGACGACGTGGGAAAATTTGCAAATGGCTTCTAGTTAGAACATTAAACATTTAGACAATCAACAAATTAACTATGTATTTTTAACAAAAGTCCCTGTAGATATAACATCACATCTGTTTATCCTGCTTTGCTTTCGTATTTAATTTATTCGGTAACAGACAATTTGCGTAACGAGCACGGACGCTTGCTCATTTGTAGAAACGTCACATCCGTTTGGAGCTTGAGAATCTAGGACTTGAGCTTACGTCATTATTTAAAATAATAATGATTTATTAGGAGAACCAATGTTATACATTATTACAAACTTTATATTAGCTTGCCGTGTTTGTTAGTTTGGGACAAATCTCGGAAGCTAAATTGGAATCACTTCCCGGTATCCGATTGAGCTGATATTTTGCATACACGTTAAGTTTGGAGCACAATGCATGGGCACACCTTGGACATTTCATACAACGAGCCAGAAATGACATTTCAAAAATAAATGACGGACCAAACAAAATGGCGGCGAAATCCTATACGTTCGACAACCAAACTGTAACCAATCTGTATCAATCTGGGTTACGAGGGGGTGAGGTCGCAATCTAGAGAGCGGCAGGGAGTGTCCGTACTGTATGTTAGTACTAATATAATATATACTTTGGTAGCTAAGTGACTATTCTAAATCCAATATGGCGGACTCCCAAAGATGGCGGACCAGTTATTTTTTATGCACCCCATGTTATGGGTATTAAATTAAAGCGTTTGCTTAAAAGAATATATAAAATCATTAAAATTATTTTCAAATTGAAGCTATTGTACTTAAAAGTAATAAAGTTTTTAGAAAATAATTTTGTAAGTGCAAAATATCGTACCTAATTTACAATCTACCGACCGACGGGAAGACTCACAGACCCCTGAGGTTTTTAAAATTTTGACTGCCTCCTTGGCGTAGTATTTAGTTTATTAGCTTTACATCAGGGGTCCCGGGTTCGATTCCCGGTATGTATGTATGTATGTATATTTCTTTGGCACGCTCTGTAGAGGGATTTTGAAGTGCGATGGATTTTGGAGTACTAAGATTCTATTTCATTCCGTGAGTGCTATACGATACATTTTTCCCCGTCTTGGCCATAAAAGAGGCGGTAAGATTTATGCAGTCGGTTTTTTTAATGAATTCCTAGTTTATTGCTTTTACTTAGCTCAATTTTTACGGCTTCAAGGGACTTTAGACCTTAGTATTTGATATTTATTTTAAACTAGCTTTTTCCTGGGGCTCCGCCCGCGTGGACATCGTTTTTATAACTGTCTTTAAGGGTGATTAGTAAATTATGTCTTTTCCCACCTACTCACTCAACCATTTCTGTGCAAAAAATCACAACAATCGAGTATTTTTTTAGTTCCCTCAGGAACTGCATCAGATTGTGCTATTTTCCCGGGATAAAAAGTAGCATATGTCCTTCCCCATGACACAGGCTACCTGCATGCCAAATTTCATAAAGATTGGTCAAGGCGTTGAAGCGTAAAAAGGTAACAAACAAACACATTTTCACATTAATAATATTAGTAAGTATTGATTCCACGCGTCCTTGACAGACTAGACCGACAACTCTTATAAGGGTTCTTTTCTTTTGAAGTACGGAATCATAAAAAAGTTACTTTTTTTTAACTGAATAAAACAACGTTCTCTTTGATCTCACGTCAACATTGGCATGACAAAAACTCTAGACGGTGATTAAAAGAGAACCATGTTTAGTACTAATATATATACTGTGACCATGTACTAATAACAGTATAAATTTAGTATAAATAAGAAGAAAAAAAGTACCTTGTTGTCGTCAAAACCTTTGTGAATTCGAGTGTGATTTCTATTGTGTAATAGCTTGGATATTCGATACGTTTCAACAGAGACGGGGAAACCCTAAACTCTTTGAAGACGAATTCACAGGGCAACAAGATCGTCAAATAGGTACGAATGAGAATGTTCGTGTAGATGTTAACCTTTAACTAGCGACATGGGGTCTGTGAGACCCCACCCTAGCCTGTTTTTAACCGACTACCAAAAAAGAGGAAGTTTATAATTCGATTTTATAGTAACGCGATATTTTCGCAGATTGTGAAACTATTTTCATTTTTCTTTTTTTTCGATAGTGTTTGCACCCGAGCTGGTCCAGTAATTATTTTATCAAAATGATTGTAGTCATCATATCATCTCATATACGTCCCCACCGAGGGGCTCGAGCCTTCCCTGAATTAGGGCGATCGGGCCTTAGTCGACCACGCGGGCCCAGTGCGGGTTGGTCGACTGCACACACAACCTGCGAGTTTCCTCACTGTAGTACTTTATTAGAAAATTAACAAAAACCAATTTTTTTTAACGTATTTTAGCGTTTACAAGTATGATGTTTGCGATTTAAATAAAGTAGCTCCGGTTTTAGTACTAAAACGATCGGGAATGGAGAAGGTTGAGTCATCCAGTGCGGCACATGTGAGTAATACAACAGGTATTCGAGAAGGATTCTGTGAGAACCCATATTCCCTATTTCCTATTATTAGATAATTGTGCACAAAATGTCAGAAAAAAAATTAAGAGCTCCCCTAGCTGCGACTAGGGGAGCTCTTACGTTGCCGAGCAGACGACGGGGTACATCCTATAGTATAGTGTCCGAATCGGTGTTTTAGGGGTGGCTGGGAAGATCTGAACAAACTCACCCCGGAGGCCAAAAACTGGATCCAAAATCTTGATATTGATTTCTAGTTTATATTGCAGGAACTAAATGAGGCCATTCGATAATAATAATAATAGAACACAGTATAATAATTATATGCAGTGATTCTGGTAAAAAGAGGTTATTTTAAGGTTGCTTATTATTATTATTATATCAGCTCATATACGTCCCCACCGAGGGGCTCGAGCCTACCCTGAATCAGAGCGATTAAGGTTGCTTAAGGTCAAGTCAATAACCTCGTACAAAACTACTGCAGGTAGATGATCCAATTTTTGAACATCTTATGAGTAACCTTCATCTAGGTTCAGAGATGAATCGGATATTGAAGACGAGTGCCTTATTATAATAATATTCTTTTATAATTCATAAGATAAATAAATTAAGTTGATTATTTAAAGTATTTTCAACCGAATTCCAAAAAGGAGAAGGTTCTCAATTCGACTGTATTTTTTTATGTTTGTTATCTCAGAACTTTTAACTGGGTGAACCGATTTTGATGATTTTATTTTACTTGAAAGCTAGTGCTCCCCGTGTGGTCCCAAATAAATTTTATCAAAATCGGTCTACTACTTTATTATAAAATTAACATAAACCAAAAATAATAATGCAAAATTGTACTAAGTTGTTGCGATGGAAGTCGGTTTTTAACGTGTTTAGCGTTTTCAATTATTATCCTTAATCTATTACATATAATAAAACTGTAGAGGTCGAATGTCTGTAGGAAAAAAATGCTTAAAACCAAGTCAGGGGGGTGTAAAAAGAGGGAAAATACCAAAAAAATGTTTTTTTAATGTTTTTGTTTCTCTGTCTGTCTGTTTTTCTGTTCGTCTGTTTGTACGGGCTAATCTCCGGAATGGCTTGACCGATTTCAATGAAATTTTGCATGGTGATACCATATATCCCTGGTCAACATCTTAGATACTTTTTATTCCGGAAAATTAAAGCGATAGTTAAAAAACCATAGTAACTTGGACATCTTAGTACACACAATGCTGATACTTTATATTACCGATCGAATTAAGTATAAATCCTATAAAAGCGACGGGATTCAGCGGGAAAGAAAATTGCTACGGATCCCTATCCAATGCGTGGCCTGACACACACTTGGCAATAACCTGTGAAAATCTCAAACCGACCTTCTGGCTTTCCCAAATCGATTAAAAAACGAGATATTATTTTAATAATAAGTATTTTTTAGTTCTATTCTACACTACAGAATCGTTCTCTAAAAATATTATAGATGGCGCTATTCGTTTTTACAACGCAACGCGCTAACGGAATTTTAACGTGGGTGACTTTTTACCCTGTAATTTACGGCAAATTTTCAATAGATGGCGCTGTTATGTTTAAGAAGGCGCTATTGAAATTAATCAAAAGTTATGAAGTTATGATACGCTCGCATTACTTAGAAATTATGGAATACAGTATTTTTCGTAAATTCACTTGGTTTAGGCAATACGGAAACTACTGTAGCCTTGCGATTTGGTGAATGAAAATTGTTTTCTTCTTATTTGGCTAAGGAAAAACGGATTTTGATATAGCTCTATGATTTGGTAATTTGGTCAATAAAAATTGTTTTCTTTGTAACTTGGATTAGGTAATACGGATTCCCTCAGGAACTGCATCGGGCTATGCTATTTTTATGGGATAAAAAGTAGTCTATGTCCTTCCTCGTGACACAGGTAGCATGTCAAATTTCATAAAGATTGGTCAAGGAATTGAAGCGTGAAAAGGTAACAAACAAACACATTTTCACATTTATAATATTAAGTAAGGATTCGTTGAGGGGGTAGCAAAGTGACATAGACTGCTAATCAGACTAACCCAATTTGGGTGGGTTTGAAACCGGGAGTTGCCCCTAGATACTGATTCATTGCTATGTCAATGACCACTCGGATTGAGCTTAAGGGCGGCTCTCGTACGTCCACTCAGACCTAGTTTGGAGAGCTTTGACGATAATATTCCGCCTATACGCACGAAGCGTTTTGCTTCTTCCTTCATTATGCGAACGGCCAAGGAGTGGAATTCCCTGCCGGCGTCTGTATTCCCAGATTCTTATAATTTAGGAATCTTCAAGAAGAGAGTGAATAACACTATTGGAGCTTGCGTGTTACATCTTCGGCTGCATCGGCACTTACCATCAGGTGAGGTGCCATCAAACGCACTCAAATTTTGAAGAAAAAAAACTTGTTAATTATTCATACGATTTCTCCATAATTTGTAAAGTCATCGTTTACTCAGCGTTGTGTATCAACTCCCCTGCACCTACAACACAAGCGGTAAACCTAGTGCGGCCTTTTCGTTGCTAGGCAGGCTTTCCACTAGGTGGACGGATGACCTGGTGAAGGTCGCAAGAAGCCGCTGGATGCGGACAGCGTAGGACTGGTCGTCGTAGAAATCTTTGGGAAGGCCTTCGGCTGATATGATGATGATGATGATTCCGTTGCGTATCTTCCGATTGTTCCACGTGATCTGCCGCGGAATACGCTGCGCTTTGTTTGCTTTTATACTCTAGGCTTTAGGTACGTTAGTACTAATATATATACTGTGCTTTAGGGTAGGCTCGAGATCCTCGGTGGGGACGTATGTGAGCTAATATGATGGTGATGATATGATAAGATAAATATCCTTTATTGCACACTAAATATACAAAAATGAAAAACTTATTATCTAACAAAATACACAATGATATGCAAAGGCGGAGTTATCGCTTTAAGCGATTTCTTCCAGCCAACCTTTGGTAAATGGAGGAGACGAGAAATTGGAATGATAGCGGGTGGGTGCATGTGCAATTAAAAATTAATAAAGATAAATTACAAATACATAATTAAATATACAGGTTGTAACAAAATTGGTGTTGGTCCCGTTAACTGGGGGTTCCATTCGTCATACTGAACAACTTTCCCCAAGGAAGCCATACTCAATTCTCAAAAAAAAATTTGGACCCTCCATACTAAAATGCACAAAATCGGTCAATCAGCTGATCGATATGTATGAAGAGTAAAAAACAAATTTTACGTTTTCAGCTAAGTCGTAGAACAAAAGTTGTTCAGTATGATGAGTAGAAGCCCAAGTTAACGGGACCTATACCAATTTTGTTACACCTGTATATAAATAAATATTATAAATTACAAATACATAAATAAAGATAAATATATACTATAAAAATATATGCACACAAAGAATGCTGATGATGATTTTACTGCCTATTGTACTCATAACTCTAATTAAAAAAAATTCGAGCGAGACCTAAAGTACTCGCATATGATGTGTAACATGTGACAAAATACTTTATAAAAGGACGGCAAAGATACGGCAGACTACGCTGTATGGTCATAGATACCTTTGCCTTTTCCGCGCTTTTAAAGCCTGAAAAAAGGACGGCAAAGATACGGCAGACTAGGCTGTATGGTCATAGATACCTTTGCCTTTTCCGCGCTTTTGAAGCCTGAAAAAAGGACGGCAAAGATACGGCAGACTAGGCTGTATGTTCATAGATACCTTTGCCTTTTCCGCGCTTTTGAAGCCTGAAAAAAGGACGGCAAAGATACGGCAGACTAGGCTGTATGGTCATAGATACCTTTGCCTTTTCCGCGCTTTTAAAGCCTGAGAAAACGCGACTTCCTGTTAAAATGGGACACATTTCCGTCCCATTTCACGAAATCACTCCCACAAATTGCAGGAAAGCGAGAGCAAAGATGTTACACATCAAAAATTGCCCATATCTTAAGCTGTGTAGAGGGGAATCTTCCATTATTTTTCTTTTCGCCATAGGTGTTGTAGCCAAAGCGAGGACCGAGCGGAAGGACGGCCTCACACATCTGGTTATAATCTTTATCATTTCAGCCCACCCAAGCTCCGCCCAACCAAGCAAGGTGCAAGGTATGCTCACTATAGAATCTCCTCAAAAATCAATATTCACAAGAAAACGCGTTCTCGTCTCGCGCCAAATCACGGTACAAGCACCGTGTTTTTAATGAAGCCTAACTAGGCATTGGTCACTGACTCCGTCTAACGGTACTCGCGTGCCGACTCACGCGCATCGCATTGCTCACATGTTCTTAACATGAAGACATACACAGGTTACAAACAGGTCCATACTGTTGTCTGGCTTGGGTCTAGCCGCTAGTCTCTACATCTCCATTTAGCAAAACAAAGCCATGAAATGGGTCCCTAATAAATAAATATTATTTAAATGCAACATTCTATTTTTCCTTTTAACTGATCTAAAAGTGTTCAATATAGATTTCAAAAAATTTTGTTGCAACTGAAGAAAATATATATACCAAAAAGTATATATGTTATTGATATACTGTAGAGGTAGGTGAAGTAACGGTTAGGGCCGCTACCTCCTGTCCGGGAGGTCGTGATGTGATTTAAAACCAATACCAATCTACACAATTTAATGTATAAAAATACCAATGTGTTTTAGAATTCCGATCTCGTATACGTTTATCCAACGCAGTGACTTATATATTACTGGCGTAAGGACCCGGCCAACACGCGCGACTAATGCTCCCAGCGAATTGGTGCGAAAATCGAAAGTTTCGCACACTCGCGACTCAGTCGTCTGCGGGAAATTGTACAATGCGGTGGAAGGATATTCCATATATAAATGCCATAATGTGTTGTTAGAGGCTGTAAAAATCACGAAAGAAAGGCTTAAAAGAAACATGGGATGTCGTATCATTGTTAGGTAACCTAAAATTTTATTTTTTCTTGTAAACAAATTAAATAAACTAATTTTTAAAGCGACAATTCTATCAAGGTTCTTTTAGCGCGGCACGTCAGTCAACTCTCGCCCACGCTAGTTCGTACGAGTAATGTCAGATGGCGCTACTTTTTGCTTGTATGAAGAAAATCTGAATGAAATATGGAGACGGGCGGATCCTTTTGTCCAAATCTGTGATCCAACGCTCTTACGGTGAAGGAAAACATCGTGAGGAAACCTTTACACGCCTGCGAAGAAACTCTAAGGTTATGTGTGAAGTCGACCAACCCGCACTGGGCGAGCGTGGTCAACTAAGGCCCTGATCATCCTAATTTAGGGTAGGCTCGAGGCCCTCTCGGTGGGGACACATAAGAGCTGATAAAAAATTTATTTAATCATAAAAATGCGCTTTTATCAACCAGTTTCAACTTTATTGACGTAATCACTGACATGATTTATGTGATCCCAATCACAATTCAAGTACTGTAAGTGTTAACAAATTCCTCTGACTAGGGTCGAGATTATTTAATAAACCCTGGTCTTGTCTTGTCATTGGGGGTATTCACTGAGATTGAATCAAATGAGCTCAAACACAATATCGGTATACTATTAACAAAGTTTTATTGGTACTTTTAATCCGTAAGAAGTTTCTGTAACCAGGGTCCTACGCCATCATCAAACAAGGTCCAAAGTTTGGACCAAACTATAAAAACATAGTGTAGTAGGCCGTATAAAGTTGTAGTAACTTACAATCTATCTATAATATAATATAATAAAACTGTAACGGGGCCGTGTCTGTACATTAATATTTTTGGTACTTTTAATCCGTAAGAAGTTTCTGTAACCAGGGTCCTACGCCATCATCAAACAAGGTCCAAAGTTTGGACCAAACTATAAAAACATAGTGTAGTAGGCCGTATAAAGTTGTAGTAACTTACAATCTATCTATAATATAATATAATAAAACTGTAACGGGGCCGTGTCTGTACATGAAATATTTTTGGAAAATAATAACTGTGGTGGATATTACTAACGATACAGAGGCCAAAACAACAACTTTTGGAATTTTTGTCTGTCTGTCTGTCTGTCTGTATGTTCGCGCATCACGCAAAAACTACCAGGCCGATTTTGATGAAATTTTGTATGGTGGTTCCTTAAAGCCCGGGTTAACATATAGGATACTTTTTATCCCAGAAAATTCAAGAGTTCCCGTGGCAAAATCAAAAGTATTCATTTATAGAATGGCTCACCACGCAAATGTGGCTTGACCTATTACAATCAAATTTTACACGTTGATACCCTTATCGCGAACTAAAACTGGGATATTGAGAATCCAAAAAAAATTTGGGTTCCTACAGGAATGCAAAAATTTGTATCTTTAGAATGACTCAACGTAACAATATGAAACTTGGGATGGGGTGTTTTGACCATCATTTTATAGTCGGGTATGCTTTATCCCGGAAAACTAAAGAGGTCCCGTGGGAAATTATTTATCGATACTTACAATAACAATAGAGAACTTTTTTCTGTATATTAGCTACACATACCAAACAGTATAATCATAGTAGCAGAATGTCAATAGATGGCACTGCAGGGATAATAAAACGCGCTTAAGTTGTATTAAAACATTAAAATATTATTTCATACTTTTGAGTGGATTTCTTTTATGTATTTTTCAGCATACGCTACTTAAAACTCTGGAACTATGGTACGTAGCGATGTGTTTCATAGACGAACAGAGAGGTATTTTTTTACAGAATCCAATCGTGTAAAAAAATAAAAACACATAAATCGAGTTTAACATCTTTTAACAGGAGGCACAGATATGGGAACTCTTCTGACGGCGACTATTTGCGTGTGGCAGTTGCTCTCCGCCTGCAATATCAATATCTGTGAAACTCATCAATGTATTTGCGGGTCCTCGGTGGAGGCAATTGGCCATCACTCACTGAGTTGCAATCGTGTTTGTGAAGATTACCACGTCACCAATTCCTTAATGACCTCACTCGGAGGGTACTGGTCTGGTCAGATAGAATATTCCATCTTTGATGCAACCGCCGACCGGGCTTTAGGCGATCTGATGGCAAAAGGCCGGAGGGTTTAAACAGGTGCTATGGCAGAGAGGAACGTGTCTGCTTTGGGAAGCCACTTTTTCTGCCTCACTCCTCACCCGTACGGTACTGCTGCTCAATTAGCGGTGAGAAAGAAGCATAATAAGTACTCGGTCTTGGAGGCAAATTACTGCTTTGTGCCGCTGGTCTGTGAGACAACCGGCTGCTGAACCCTCATAGGCCTTTGCCTTCACAAAGAAGATTGGCCTTCGCCTTCGAGAGAGGAGATGTGACGTGAGGTCCTACCTGCTGCTAAGGTTGTCTATTGCCATCCAGCGCGGCAACGAGAAGTGCGTCTTGGGCTCCTTTGGAGCTGATACGACTCGAGGATTTGACCCATATTGTTAGGAAATTTTATTACTAGATTGATACCTATAATGATTTGAATTAGTTTTTTGATAATATTTCATCATATCAGTTTATATACGTCCCCACCAAGGGGCTCGACCTGCCCTGAGTTAGGGCGATCTGGCCTTAGACGATCACGCGGGCCCATTGCGGGTTGATAGACTTCACACATAAGCTTCGAATTTCTTCGCAGGGGTGTGCAGGTTTCCTCACGATGTTTTTCTCACCGTAAGAGCGTCGGATAAACGTACATACCAGTATGAAATCGATATTCGTATAGATATTGGTAAGTGGCAGGATTCGAACCACGGCCTTCCGGACAGTAGGTAGTGGCGCTAACCGTTTTGCCACCGACGCTCTATATTTTATTTAAGATTTAGAAATCCTTACTTTATATTAGAAATGTAAAAATGTGTTTGTTTGTTTGTTACCTATTCACACTTCAACACCTCTACTAATCTTGATGAAATTTGGCATGCAGGTAGCCTGTATCACTGGAAATGTAAAAGTCAACCTTTTATTTGTGGAAATTATCATAGCCCGATGCAGTTCCTGAGGAAACTAAAACAATACTCTTTGTTCGTTTTATTTAAAATCGTAACGAAAAAATGGATTGGTGTGATTTTTAGCACAGAGATGAGGTGGAAAATGATATAATTTTTATTATTTATTATTATATCAGCTCATATACGTCCCCACCGAGGGGCTCAAGCCTACCCTGAATCAGGGCGATTAGGCCTTAGTCGACCACGCGAGCCCAGTGCGGGTTGGTCGACTTCACACACAACCTTCGAGTTTCTTCGCAGGCGTGTGCAGGTTTCCTCACGATGTTTTCCTTCACCGTTAAAGCAATCGGTAAGTATATGTACGTAAGTTATTGAAAAACTCATTGGTACATTGGCCGTCCAGATTTGAACCCGGTACCTCTGGTTAGATGGACCGAGTCGTTACCGGTTGAGCCACCGACGCTTCATACAAAAAATATAATCCATAATTCTCTCTCCATATAATTTACTAATAAGTATATCCTGACATAGTTCCCGAGGGATCTGGGGACAACTGTTTTCTACGCTCGCGCACGTGGGTGGCGTCGCAACGGAGCAACGGATTAAAGTGATTTTTTGTATAGAATTTGTTGAGGAGGTGGGAAGTGACAAAGACTGCTAATCCGAATAGCCCGATACAGTTCCTGAGGTACCTGGAGAAAACTCATGTCCACGCTTGCGAGCTGATTGCGGCTCGCGCACCACTCAACCTTTAAAAAGAGTCATTAAAGCTATGTCCACGTGGGCGAAGCCGCGGGCAAAAGCTAGTGTTACATAAAAATCGTTAGAGCCATTTAATAAAGAAGATTTTTTTATATCCCAAAAAACCAAAAGGATTTTTTTTAATAAAGTTTTTTAAACTCTATTAGTGTATTAAGACAATTCACCACCATCAAAATCTCAACTTGGATTTTTTGCCATCAAAAATACCTTCGTCGCTCGCTTAAAAGTAAAAACAGCAGAGTAAGATACCTAAATATGGACTAGTCTTGCAATATGGACTCCCACCCTAACTCGGTAGGCGGCGCTGCTAGCGCAATGAAGTTAGCAACATTCAATGCCCGCGCCTCGCATCTTAGTGCTCCTCGAACACAGCGGCCATATTTTCACGTGTGCGTAAGTGGCAACAATTTCATCACTTTGCCTTCATTTGATGAAGTTTTTTGGTGAGTTTCTTAATAATATTACTACCATATTGTTATTATTTCAGTTTTAGTAATATATAAATAAGAAGCATAATTTTATCGAGATATATTTGTGATATTGCATATAACCTCACCTCCTTGCAATATTTTTTTACGCAATCATAACCTCAAAAAGTCACTGTTTTGAAATATGGACTACTCAGCAAGTACTAAAAATGGACCAGGGGTCCATATTATGTGCATGTGTTCCATTTAATAGATCCTTTTTTAATTTTTATTTTTATATAGCTTCACCTGTCTCGGTGTCATTCTGTGTGCTGAAATCAAATCTTATAAGTTTTACTTTTTACCGCCTTCCGATTGAATGAAATTTTGTACAGACGTGTAGATGTACGACAGTGAAATATAATGGACTTAGAAAGTCATAAAGAGAAATATAAAATTTGTTTTTCTTTTTATATTTATTTATTTCTTCTCATTTATTTATTTCCTTAACAATAGTTAACTGTGTTCGAACAAGTAGTACAATTTACAATTTAAAATATACCTTAAATATAAAAAAAATATTTGTATATAAAATTCATTGAAAAAATAAATAAGTAAAATAAGTTATATAAAAGTTAGGTGACATGAAGGGTAAAGAAAAGACAAAGAAAAAAAAAACACCTGCAAGAGAAAGCGAGAAAACAATAAGAAACAAACAAAAAAGATAGCTGAAAAAAAAGGAAAATAACAAAAAAATGTTGTGATTCCGTCAAGTCCCATGCATCTCAAGTTGATATAATTAAAGTATTTTTTTAGTTTTCTTAATGTTTATATAAATATTTTAAGGTATAGGTAGATTTTGTCTTATGGACCTCACAAATTTAATTAGTAAGTGTTATTGTAAAATGATGGTCCATTTTATATACCCAGGTTCCATATTAAAAACCTGGTAGTCCATAAAAAGCGCCATTTTTGGAAGTGCCTTTTTTACCAACTTTTAAAAAACGAGTGATTTCGTTAATAAAATTGATCATTTTCCTATTTTTGATAAAAGATTGTTATGTTTAAATATATTACCTTGTGAAACGCAAACTATCGTTTCGAGCCGATCTCTTTTCGTGCGTTTCATAATTAAATTCTCGTTAGATTTTGTTCGTCTATGGAAATTGAATTTGAAAAAATTTGTTTCTTTTTGACAAGAAGATGAGAGAAAAAAAATAAGAACCGAATGGTGGTCACCGTAAACCTATTTTGACCGAAAATAAGATTATAAATTTAATAAGTTGCCTTTTGCTGTTTTCAAAGTTGTATGGTGCAGTTTTTTAGTATATTACAAATCCTTTGCCGATATTTCGAGGATTTTTACCGAGTACCTAATGGACAACTAATATGATAACAGCGTAATAGCCGACGTATTACATCAGCAGACTAAGCAGATAACTGATCGAGTCTTGGCTGGTACAGCTCGAACACCTTTTTCGTCAGCCTGAGCATCTACCACCGTCGTGCCACCTGCGAAGGGAAGTAGTCACCTTTTTTTCTTCACATTTCCCTATTCCCCGGTCAAGATTCCTTTTGGTTTTCATGAACTTTAGAAATTGAACAGTGTTATTATTTTATGTGTGCCTTTTTACGTTTAATTTAAGGTATTATCTATCACAGAATTAAGAGTAACAATCTATACGTATGGATTGTCCCTTCTACTACTTATTAAGGTTTAGCAATAACTAAAAGTGTAATCACACGTTTGTACTCCATGTTCAATTTTAGTCATAGTCATAGTCTCTCAATCTATTGAAAATTGATATTATTATAAGTACCATTTTACATTTCGCGGTGACCAATTTCTTTTGATACTAGCTGTTATTAAATACAAATTTAAATAATATTTTAATTTATTACCTCTAAATATATATTTTAATTTATTACCTCTAAATCTTACGTATCATATGTGGCAAATTCCTTAAGGGTTTTTATTGCTAGTTACCATTATTTTTGTCACACTTGGTACTGAGAATAAGAGACTTTCACAATCTGTAAAATGTTGAGTTTTATTTAACGATAACGATATGGGGGTCCATATTTAGGGAACTTACTCTAGATAGTTAAGTACCAGGTCTAATTCCTTCTAATACAAAAGACATCAACGAATTTATTAGTGTTTGTGAAATACTAGGAAATCTTATTTAGAAAACTTTTTTAACTGACCACGCCGAACACGTTAAAAAACTAATTTCAATAGAATCAATCATTTTCAATCTTTGTTAATTTATTTTTTCTTTTTTGTTAATTTTCTTAACAAGAACTGAATTTATTTTGATTAAATTTATATGGGATCGCTCTGGACATTTATACTATCGATTGAAAAAAAAATCCCAAACGGCGATGAAATCGCGTTACTTAAACATATACAAAATAAAATTCGAATTGAGAACCTCCTCCTTTTTTAAGGTCGGTTGAAAATACCAGACCATTGCGTGTCGGACCACACATACGAGTCAAAGTGTATATATATATATATTAGTACTAACATAGTATGAACACTCCCTGCCGCTCTCTAGAATCCGACCTCACCCCCTCGTCACCCACATTGATACAGGTTGGTTATAGTTTGGTTCTCGAATGTATGGGATTTCGCCGTGATTTTGTTTGCTCCGTCATTTGTTTATAGAAATGTCATTTCACTACCGTTGTATGTAGTGTCCGGGGTGCGTACGAGTAATGTGAGGTTCTGCATACTTCATTAGTGGAAAGAACGTCTAAGGTGATTTCAAGTAAGAAAACAGTTAAGAAAACCAGGGGGGGGGGAGTCACATTGTTCACTTAATTTTCAAACAACTTTAAAAAAGGAAGAAATTATTTTTATTGTTGTGTTTGTTACGCGATTTCTGTAATGGTTGTGTGTGAACCGATTTTTGATATTTTTTTAAAGTAAAAGGATTTTTTACGTCACGTATTTTTACTAGCACACTTACCTGTTAAATGTTTTAGATTAGATGATTTTGCTAGCACTGACCTGAAAAAAATTGTAGGCTCCTAATTAGATTCGTACCTTTCTTTGATTTCATTATTGTTAGTTAATTTTGTGTATTGATATTTAAAAATATTGTCATATTTCTTTTTGAAGTCGGTTTTTAGTTTTTTTTAACTTTTATTTTCATTTTTTATTTTTATTTTAAGTGAAAATGATACCTTTGTAACAACGTTAAACCCAATCACCTACTCGCCAGTAAGAACCATCATATCATAATGCATGTGTTTCATTTATCGATACAGAGACCTGTGGCTTCCATCATCTTTTCATTAACAAACTTCTATCGTCAGCTAACCGAATAACCTCAAAAAATACAACTATCGGTCTATAGGTACCTACGTATCTACGTATAATATTTGAAGATTTATCCCCTAACTCCTAACTGTTAAGTAGTTGTTCCTTCCATCAACAGCTCATATACATGAAATGATGACTACCAGACGCAAAAAATTGAAGAGCTTTAGAAAATACATGAATCACTTAATATATGCCTATTGAATTTG
Source organism: Coleophora flavipennella (assembly GCA_947284805.1). Lineage (NCBI taxonomy): Eukaryota > Metazoa > Arthropoda > Insecta > Lepidoptera > Coleophoridae > Coleophora > Coleophora flavipennella. The sequence goes on from OX369307.1 coordinate 1,339,671, forward strand.
AGGGTTGCTCTCGATTTCCCTGGGATCCCATCATCAGATCCTGACTTGGTGACAAATACAACTACCGGTCTATACGTACCTACGTAAGTAAAGTACGTATAATATTTAAAGACTTATCATACAACTGCTAACCGTTAAGAAGTTTTACCTTCCATCATCAGCTCATCAACATGAGATGCTGATTTATTACCAGACGCAAAAACTAAGAAAACTTTAGAAAATACATGAAACATGCCTATAAAATTTGAGGGTTGCCCTCGATTTTTCTGTAATTTCAACATTAGATCCTGACTTGGTGACAATGGGACCACCTCGGGAGTATACTCTTTCGAATAAAAATTATAATTTTGTAAATCGGTCTACAGCTGACAGAGTAATCAGTGAACGTACATAGGAAAATACATACAACCTCCTCCTTTTTTGAAGTCGGTTATAAAATGAAACCACAATCTTAAATAATTAATAGTTGTTTTCTTTTTAATTCAAAATTATAGCTAAGATCCACCTCGATCACGTCAGCTTTCAAACTAAAAAAAACCACATCAAAGTCGGCCCATTCGTTTAATAACTACGATGCCACAGACAGACACACAGATACACACCTTAAAATTATAACACGACCCCTCTTTTTGCGTCAGGGGTTAAAAATCTTTCTCTAGGTACCAAATACGAGTAGAAATCTTAGAAATCGAGTATAGAGCGCAAAACTTTTTATTGAACGCAACTCAGTGCATGCACATGACGCGGTTAAACATACAAATGTTTTCCCCAATTGATCTCACCTGTTCTCACGGTTACAAGAAACTTAATCAATAATTTATATAATATTAAACTTTAGTACCTTAGAAACAAAGTAGAGGATTGCGCAGTGGTGCGCTGTGGTGGGGCTGACTGACGTTCGCTGTCACGGATTCTGCGATTTCTGTTCTGCCGTCTGCGTACGCGCAGTCAGCCGCGAGATCCGGCCGCGAACGTTCCGTGGTGGGAGTCGCCATTTTGATTTTTCAAACTCTCTGATTGGCTACAATAACAATTTTTTGCTAGCCAAGCAGTCAGTGAACGTTGTTCAAAGCCTTATTCAGCTTTGAATTATCATTGCGTGTAAGTGAGGTGTGAAGTGGTATAAGTGTTCAGTGTCTTATCATAACTAAGTGATTTTTAAAGGTACGTACTTACCGGTTTAGCTGAATAGTAAGCTGATCGTGGCGAACAAAAAATTTAAAAGATTGTAATTGATTCCGCCATGTTAGATTTTCAGTGACGTCATAATCATATTGACGGCTAAAGTTGTGCATATACTTAATTATTTTTAAAGCTCGGCAAACTTATTTACAAGAAACTTGAAATGTATACCTAGGTTGTTTTTTGTTTTAATGCAGTGCTTTAAAAATATTTCACAAATTTAAATGAGAAAAATATGAAATGAATGAGAAGCAAGTATACATAACTAGTTGTCATGGAATTATAATTTTAGTTTCCAAAATAATAATAATTATATCTAGTGACAAACTTTCAAAAAATAATATTAGTCAATTTCAAATCATTAATATAGCGAAGGTTAATCGAGAGTCTGGGTAAAGGAGCATATTTACGTCTGCATTCTTCGTCTATACTTTCTCTTATTGTCAGTATAATTGCGTCATTATCTTTATGGATAGGTAACATAAAATAGTACCTTTACGCGTTTATTTTTATCAAGACCCAACGCGTTTTATTTAGATTACATTAAATTATATTTTTATGCAGGTTAAAAATGTATATTTTAAATCACATCACATTCTTAGTTAAAATTAAAGAAAAAATCAGCAAACTACGCGTTGTTGAGTCAAGCCTATTGTAGGGGTTGGGTACCTATCTAATTTACCCCTTACCACACCACGGATCATAGTATTTACTTTTACTATGCCGCGGACACTGCATACAAGTATCAGTAGGTATCATCCCCTTATGATTAAGATAAACATGTAATACTAAATATTAGTATTAAATATTTATCTTAATCATAAGGGGGTAATCGAGGTTTTTTAAGGAAATTTGCGTAAGTATAAGAGTATCATAATCCCTCAGTAGTTTAAGGTTAATTTGCGAATGAAAAACGCACAATTTTATTCGAATTTTCGTGAGACCGAGACGAGTCCAGATACAATATGGACACTCCCTGCCGCTCTCTAAAATCCGACCTCACCTCCTCGTCATTCAGTTTGATACAGATTGGTTATAGTTTGGTTCTTGAATGCATAGGAATTTGCCGTGATTTTGTTTGCTCCATAATTTTTTTTAGAAATGTCATTTTACGACCGTTGTATGCAGTGTCCGGGGTGTGATACCGTGTTCCATTCGACAGCCATTAAGAGAAAGCACTTTCAACTACGGACGGCACGCTAGTGGTCAAGTAGACCACTGGTTGATAGAGTACACTGTACAGGTTATTTTTATATACCAATTAATCAGAAACCCATGAAAATTATTTGTTTTTAAATATACTTTTCAAACGTAATCGTTGGGCCAGTAAAGCCAACTTTTTATGAAAAAATAACCACCTCCGTGGCTAACCATTATTAGTCCATTCGCTTTACACCAAGAGATTGCGGGTTCGATTCCCGGCGGGGTCAACTTTGTAAGACTCGGTTTGGTTGGTGGTAGGGCATTTTCATAGCCCGCCTGGCTAACTATTACCATCTTATCTAAGTCTTGCCGCCCAGCATCAGTGTTAACAGCATTGATGTGTTCTAGCTTGAAGATAAGATAGCCAGATCCTCATTTCTTGGTTGGGGAATCTTGGTAAGCCCACTTCCATCTTCGGCATCATCATCACTTACCATCAGGTGAGATGATGCCAAGGGCTTATCAAATGTGGATTAAAAATTATTTTGCAATTTTATCAAAGTTGTTATATGAAAGTTTTTTGATAGCATAATATTAGCACAGATAAATCCTACTAAATCTATGTAAATAAAAATCAATAGCCGCATAATTCTACAAAATTCTATAATGTTCGACCGACAAAGATTGTGACTATTATAATTATCTAGTTATATTTTTTTGAATTATATTGCATGCTGATTTTAATATTAGCTATACAGAAGAGACATAGTTAATTAAGTATCATCATCTATAAATATACCTGTGTAATGCAAATAAATCTTATCTTATCTTACCTTTTCTTCTCTTGTCTTGTGTTGTCTTGTCTTGTCTTGTATTGTCTTGCCTTGTCTCGCCTCGTCTCGTCTTGCCTTGCCTTGTCTTTTATTGTCTTGTCTTGTATATGAAAGGTCATCACTTGAGAATGGCGCGACCGATTTGACTGTTTTATTTTTCAAGGTTTGTATAAGCGCACACTTATACCCACGAGGGCGATTTTTTTTATTCACAATTGATAAGCCCTTGGCATCATCTCACCTGATGGTAAGTGACGATGATGCCTAAGATGGAAGCGGGCTTATCAAGATTCCCCAACGCAGTGGAGAACTGGCTATCTTATTTTATGAATTCGCAGGCAACAGCTCGCGAGCAATAATTATCAAAAAAATTTAAACATCTGTTTCCGCCCTCCTTTTCCCCATGACATTAAGTGTCAAAATACAAAATAGTAGTTTAGATGTTTCGATAAGAGTACGATAAGAAGAACCCATTTTTAATAAGCCTGAACTGTCTGTGTCACTTTTAGAGGGCTTGACTATATCTTTTGAACCATAAAAAGTCGTCCGGCTGAAAGGTTCACGAAATGTAAGTTGTTTATTGCAGGGAAATTAATAAACAATAATAAAAATATCAAAAAGAAAAAAAATACGTGTTCAAGGTCTTATTGTTTTTGCTTTGACACACGTTTGGTAATAAATGCAAGCGTGAAACTTCATTAATTTTAGTACTAAGTAGTTTAAAAAAAGGATTGCCTTAATTGGCACTGGGTGGGGCTCATAGCTCGTAGAACGGATGGCCGTTGGGGCAGTAAAGTTCTCAAGTGGCGACCGCGCACCGGAAAGCGTAGCGTAGGCAGGTCTCCCATTCGGTGGACCGATGACATGGTGAAGGTCGCTGGAAGCCGCTGGATGCGGGCAGCGTAGAACCGGTCGTCGTGGAAATGCTTGGGGCAAGCTGAGGCCTTCGGATGATATGATGATGATGAAGTACGAGCACGGACATTCCAATGCTGTCTATGACATTGTTACAGGAGACGAAACGTGGATTTATTGTTTTGAAACACAGAAAAATCAGCAGTCTTGTGAATGTGTTCGAAAGCGAGAATAGACCAAAAAAATTTGAAGCAGGCGAGGAACGTGGGTAAAAAAATTACCCCTTTTTTTTCTCGTATGGGTCCAGTTTGCACGATTTCACTTGAGACGATGCTAAGGGCTTACCAATTAAGAATTAAAAAAAGGATTAAAGGAGTGTTATTGCCCAGAAGCTGAAACCTCTTGCACTATAACAATGCTTCTTCGCAAACAGCCAAGAAATCAAAGTCGTTTAGGTTTCCGAAAAAGTAGAGTTCGTGATCGTGACCCATCCTGCACTCAGTCCGGACCTGGCGCCCTACGATTTTAATTTTCCCAAGAATCAAAAATTTTATGAGTGGTGTCAATTTTACGAACGCAGAAGAGGCAGTGAGCGATTTCAATCAGGGCGTGGAAAACACGCCATCAGATCAGTTCTCCTCGTGATTTCAATGAATACTTTGAAAAACAATAAAAATAATATTTCGCTTGCAACTTGTTTAAAGGGTTCCCAGGAGATTTAAATAATATTTCGCTTACAACTTATTTAAAGGGTCCGCAGGAGATATAAATAATATTTCGCTTACAACTTGTTTAAAGGGTCCCCAGGACATATAAATAATATTTCGCTTACAACTTGTTTAAAGGGTCCCCAGGACATATAAATAATATTTCGCTTACAACTTGTTTAAAGGGTCCCCAGGAGATATAAATAATATTTCGCTTACAACTTGTTTAAAGGGTCCCCAGGACATATAAATAATATTTCGCTTACAACTTGTTTAAAGGGTCCCCAGGAGATATAAATAATATTTCGCTTACAACTTGTTTAAAGGGTCCCCAGGACATATAAATAATATTTCGCTTACAACTTGTTTAAAGGGTCCCCAGGAGATATAAATAATATTCGGTTACAACTTGTTTTAAGGGTCCCCATGAGGCTCGAGTTTCCATACAAACGTACTTCCGCTTTAATACAAAAACTACATGCCGGATTGAATCTTAACTTTGCGAACATATTGAGTAGACACATATCAATGTTTGTAATTAGTTTTGGAAGTACTAATATAAAACAAAAAAAAAAGTTTCTAACTTTCAGTACAAATTTAAGCCTTAGTTTTGTTTAAATTTACTGCGATGAAAACTTATTAAAAACATCGATATGTGTCTACTCAATATATTTGCACAATTTGGATTTAATTCGGCATGTAGTTTTTGTAATAAAGCGGAACTACGTTTGTATGGAAACTCGAGCCTTCTGGGGGCCCTTAATAATATGATACGCAAAACCTTCAGTGGCCCTATTTAGTCACGAGATTAAATAAAAACCTTTTATAAAATATATTTCTTTTAACGTACAAAGTGATTAATCGAATAAGCTAATTAAAACCATTCAGTTGATAGCTATCTATATTAATTATAATTATGAACTTGTTTATTTATTTTACAAACAAAATAAGTTTTTAATTCCACTAAAATACTTCGTAGCAAAAAATAAGAATACCTCTTCATTCTATTTAATTTAAAATGAAGGTACTGGCCAAGTGAGAGTCGGAATGATACCTATTCACTTGTTTATAAAACAAAAGACATACATAACGCTAGCGACAGAAAAATGAAACGTTTTGTTCTGTTCGGACTCAGTAAATTTCACACTTGTATGTGTTACCGTTTTTACGATAGAGCTAAATCAAAAATAACTTCTAAAGACCTATAAAAAACACGTTTTTTGTATAAAGAATGAAGACCCCCCTTATTTTTTCACTTTTTTTAATGTTTAGTATTTTTTGTTATACTCGTAGCGACAACAGAAATACACATTCTGTGAAAACGGTTAATGAAATACAGCCCGCTGACAGACGGACAGACAGCGGAGGCTTAGTACTAGCACACCCTGGACACTTCATACAACGGGCCAGAAATGACATTTCAAAAAAGGAATGACGGAACAAACCAAATTTCGGCGAAATCCTATACGTTCGACAACCAAACTGTAATCAATCTGTATCAACAGTTGGGGCAGCAAATTTCTCGAGTGGCGAGCGCGCAATGGAAGACGTAGCGTAACGGACAGACGACCTGGTGAAAGTTGCTGTAAGTCGCCGCTGGATGTGGATAACACAGGACCTGTCGTGGTGGAAACCCTTAAGGGGAGGAATTGTCCAGCAATTGCTGCGGCTTAGTCTCCTGCAAAAAATACGCGCGTATTCGAATACTTTGTGTCGAAATTCAAAAGCAATCGGTGAAGAACTTTCGAAGATTTAATATTTTGAACAAACGCGCATTTTAATTTTAATTTTTATACTGTGCTCGTAGGTATTGATAAAAGTAAAACAGCGTGCGTAGCATTTTTTAATAGAAAAATATTCTCGATCATTTAAGTACATTCGATGGCCTTAAATTACATGCCCCAACCTCAACATGAGCCTCAGCCCAGGCTCATTTTTTACTCCTAGATATGTACAGAATGTGTCATACTCGGTCGATAAAGCAGATATTGATAACTTATACTGAGCAAGCAAAAACAGATCATAAGGTGGTCAACCTTTTCATTGCAACTGCATCGGACTATACTATTTTTACGGGACAAAAAGTAGCCTATGTCCTTTCCAGTGACACAGGCTACCTGCATGCCAAATTTTATCAACATTGGCCAAGGTGTTGGAGTGAAAAGGCAACAACCAAACACATTTTCACATTTATATTAAGGAGTAAGGATTTTCGTTACAAAAATTACATGCTAAAAAATCATTAATTTATGAAGTATTGTTAAACTTTAACCTTGATTATAAACCACGAAACACTACAAACATGCTAACCACTGATTTGCACATCTAAATTTGGCGCATATGCTCAACTGTTAACCCATATTCAAGCGCAATTCAAATATTAGGAAAAGTATTTCTTCTAAATGTGCTCACTCCAGAGGAGTTTTGTTTACTGATCCTAAAAGATAACATCCTAAACTATACTTTTATTGTAGTAAATGGGCCAGTGTAGCATTTTTATTTTTAAAAAGATCTCCGAAGCGCAGCCAGTGCACGTAGGTCTTCTGATCTCCGAAGCGCAGCCAGTGCACGGAGGTCTTCTGATCTCCGAAGCGCAGCCAGTGCACGGAGGTCTTCTGATCTCCGAAGCGCAGCCAGTGCACGGAGGTCTTGTGATCTACGGAGAACCCACAAAGGGCCTTAAAGAACCTACCGCGCATGCGATTTACGGCCTCAATGACATCCCGATTGCGGAAGCTAAGGGGCAATGTGGAAGCCGTGGCCTCTCCTCGGGAGGCAAAGTGCGGAATTCCTGAATCGCCTCCTCTAGTATACTCCTGATTTGCTCTAATTCCTGGGATATCGTTGCCGCCTCATTATCCTCGTCAAGTGATGGTGGAGGTGGTGGGTCTGAAATTGGCTCCACTTGCGGCACATGCGCTGATAATCGGCGCGAGTCATTTAATGAGGATCTTGAGGCGGGAACGACCTCGCGTCGTAGTCCTTCGAGTTCGGACACACTAAAGATGTTCGAGCGTAATATGTACCGAACTCGATCCGCTATTGCTCCGAGACAGACAATGCAGGCTCCAAATGCATGAATGCTTGGTGCCGCCTCACTCGGTAGCCCGTCCGACGAGTTTCTCCCCCCGTCGCACCGTAGAACGCACGCATGAGGTTTTCGTTTTGTGATCTAGTCCATCTCATGCGGCGTAGGTACTCCACCAGCGGCGGGCGCCACTTGCTGAGCCTGTAAAGACTCTGCCGGCGCCAAGTGCACTGGTGGCGATGATGGAAGTGACCGGCCAGATGATCGGGCCGGTCGTGGTGCGCCGACTCGCATTCTGTCACGTCTGGCATCAGCGCGACCAGACCCCCGGGTAGCGATCCTATTCACTCTTCATTATGTGACATTTCCATCACCAAGTACAAAGTAACCGTTACGGACCCCAATATTTTTGTACCCGGGGTCAACTACGGGCACAGCACGGTCAACACTGAGTCCAACGCGTACTGACTGACTACACTGATGAAGTAGCTACATTGTCACTATAGCTACTTCCTCAGTGGCGATGGGGTCGTCACATCCCTACGCTTATTATTATATTATTACTATTTAGTTTTTTAACAAGTCTTCAATTTTTTAATCAATATATCACATAATGAGTACATTAATAACTTTTCTAGGTAATTCATACATTTCTAGAAAAAAAACTGCTATGGAGTATTGCTATAGGGTCAGGAGTGTTACTATACAAATAAGAGGAATTTAATATTTGACGTTGATAAGAAAATGGAATTAAGTCAGATGATACCTACGTATACTTAGATGCGAAAGTACTTACAACGTTAATGACTACAAAACAATAGAGCAGATTACAATAGGTTTAGGTAAGTTGTTACCAATGAACTAATTGTGCATTGATTAAACGTCATCATAGTACATGTTAATTAGTTATTAATTGTCTTTAATTGTCTGATTTTATTTATTATTTTTATTTGCTGAGGGAAAAAACAGCTGATAAATATAACACAAAATAGATTATATCAGAAAAGATTAAAACATTGGACAATAAAATTTCCACTACTATTTTCTGTCAATTTCGTATATTTTTTTTATTTGATCTTAAGTAGGTAAGTGTAAATAAATTACAATTAACATACAAATATAATCAGTTAAACTCAAAAAAAATAAGGTATTTTTGTATGAAAATTTAGACTACTTGTCAGAACTAATTCGAATATGTTTTTTAATGACTGGTTATTACGGTTCCTTAGTTAAAAAGGCATCCTTATTGTTTCGTCATGTCCGTTCGTCTGTCTAACCGCAGCTTAGTTCAGAGAATCTTAGTATTAGAAAGCTGTAATTTGGCATGGGTATACACATACATATTAATCACGCCGTCAAAGTGGTAAAATAACATTTTTAGGGTATCTCCCCTACACGTGAAGCGGTCAAAAAAATCATACAAATCGATCAGCTGATGGACCACTTATGAGCATTTTGTATGGGAATTCAATTATTTTTTTTGGGAATTGGCTGTGGGTTCCTTGGGTGAGTTGTTCAGTATGTTAAGCCCCGGTTTTTTTTTCACCCTGTAGTAAAACTGTGTAAAGGCTGCTTAGCACCTTGTAGTGTTGAAGTCGCTCTCAAATCTAACTTGAGGTTACCGCAGATACTATAAAATTATCATATCAGCTCACATATTATGTCCCCTCCGAGGGACTCTAGCCTACCTAGATTAGGGCGATCAGGCCTTAGTCGACCATACGCGGCCCAGTGCGGGTTGGTCGACTTTATTAGTATAGTGATACCTTTATATAAATTATGTTCAAAAATTGATCCGGGCAACTACAGACCAGTTTATGTGCTGCAAGATTTAGTAAAGTGTTTTAAAAGATTATGCTTAACCAAATGCTACAATATTTTACAGAAAAAAAACAACTGCATACATACTTACCAACAATTTGGTTTCACGATAGGTCGATCAACAACCGATGCAGGAGTAGCATTAACTCGCAACATCTATGATGCCTTCGAGGAATCGTAAAATGCAATTGGAGTGTTTTGTGATTTATCTAAGGGATTTGATTGTGTTGAACATCAAATATTACTTGTGAAATTAAAGCATTATGATATAGACGATGTTGCCCTCAGTCTTTTATATTCATACTTAGACAACAGAACTCAAAAAGTACAAGACAAATATATGTACATATACTCGTATGTTGATTATATAACAAAAATCTGACACAGTAACAGCCTGATACAGTAATCTGAATCATTACATTATTTGTAATAGACAATAAGGTTTTTTATCTATTTAAAAGTGTGTGTAAACACCTATTTAAAATACATATTTTTAATTTGATTTGATTTGACTACACACAACTTTTGAGTTTCTTCGCAGGCGTGTGCAGGTTTCCTCACGATGTTTTTTCCTTCAACGTAGCAATCACAACGTCCATATAAAATAGAAATATGTATTAAGATTTTTAGGGTAGCTACTCTGTAGGTTTTTTGTAGTATTTTTTTTTTCATTTTTTGCTTGACAACAGCAAAGCAAAAGAAGGGTTAGGTATAAATTTAACTGTATTTTTTACCTGTCCGCCCAATAATGAAGGTAATGTTTATCGGGTGTATGTATGTATATCTGTTTCTTTGACTGAGCCTGTAGATTAAACGGCTTGATGAATTTTAGATTGCGAGGATAGGATACATTTTTACCCAACTGCCTAAAAAAGAGGGTAAAATATTTTAATGCATTCGCGTTTTTATTATTTAAATTAATTTTTTTAGGTTATTTCATCCACCATTGATAAGCCCTTGACATTATGTCACCTGATGGTAAATTAAAATGATGCCCTTGATGAAACCGGGCTCACCAATATTTCCCAACGCAATATGTAACCGGCTATCTTATCTTTATGCCTGAAGATATCAATGCTGTTAACATTGATGTTTTGCAGCAATACTTGACCGCCTCCGTGGCGTAATGGTTAGTAGCTTCACACTAGGAGGTCGCGGGTTCGATTCCCGGTGGGGTCAACTTGTAAGACTTTGGTTTGTGGCAACGCATTTCTAAGCCCGCCTGGCTAGCTACCACATCTAAGTCTTGTCGCCAAAACATCATTGTAAACAACATTGCTGTGTTCCGGCTTGAAGATATAATAGCCAGTTCCCCATTGTGTTGGGAAATCTTGGTAAGCACGCTTCCATCGTCGGAATCATCGTCATTTACCATCAGGTGAGATGATGCCAAGGGCTTACCAATTATGAATAAAAAAAGACTTAGATATGATGATGGTATGGTAGCTTGCTAGGCAGGATTATAAAATGCCCTATTTACCAACCAAACCGTGTCTGTCTCCTGGTGTCAAGCTAATGGACTAAGTATTACGCCACGGATGCAGTTATTTGTGTATAAATATATATTTTGTTTAATTTTCCACACGAGTGTCCCTCCTATTGGATAGATTTTAACAAAATGAAGTGACAACCGATTCACCTTTATTGAAAGAAATACTGCAGGCTAGACATATCACCCAACTACGGTAAGAAGAGTTAGGTTATTCCGTCGTTAGTATTAATATAATTAAACTAGCTGTTGCCCACCCAGATCCCATTTTTATATGATTTCTCCATATACATTTCAAAACCCCCGAATTGTCAAAATCCGTTCTTAGCGAATGCCTATACGTCGAAACTGCTTTCTGTACATGCCAAATTTCAGCCCAATCCGTCCAGTGGTTTGGGCGATGCGTTGAAAGATCAGTTAGTCAGTCACAGTTTCCTATATACAGGATGTAACATAAAGGTGCAGTGGTACTTTAAGGTGGGCTTATACTCATTAAACTAAATAACTTTTGTTCTATAACTTTGCTGATATCGCATTTTTTATTTATTTATTATACTAATCGATTAGCGAATTAGCCTGTATTGTATGAAAAATTCGAGAAAAATTCGCAATTTCAGCGCAGTTGTAGAACAAAAGTTGTTCAGTTTGATGAGTACAAGCCCACCTTAAAATATTACTTCACCTTTATGTTACATCGTGTATAGATACTTAGATTCCGTAGCCAAATTAAGATTTGTAATCTTTTAGCTTGAGAATTAAGTAAATACATTGTTTGTTTCAGATACAACTTCTCTTGGCTGACAACGTAAAAGTACGCACGTCGACTCATGTTAGTGACAAGGTGCAACTAGATAATTAGTGCATCAAAAGTGTTTGTAGTGCATCGAACAAATCACAAATGAGGCGACGCAGACACCGCCCTTACCTCACTCCGGCCGTACAGTGACTGCCATGCTTTTTGAGATTATTTGGATTATTTGCACGGGATGTTTCGCTTTTGGTAAGTATTTATTATCATCATCAAATGGAGCCTAATCGCATTATAGGTGAATACAAAAAAAAAGTATTTTACTATGATTACTTACTCTCTAGATACAGCGCGGCGGCGCAGATGCTTGGAAAATAATACATAAGAAATGTTCTCCAGTAATACACGTATACACCGAGAAAAATTGAATGACAGGCGGGAGTGTAAGTCAGTGGTAGTCACGCACACCAACATAGAAAAGCTGACCGAAAAAAATACCGGAGAACTGTTTTCCGGTAACACTCGCACATCGAGACAAATTGTATGACAGGCCCGGGTGTAAGAGAGTGGTTGTCATGCACACAAGCATAAAAAGCTAGCCCGTTTTTGTTAAAGCGCTGATTACAGGATGACGCTATAACTAGAGAATAAATAATCAAAGGTCTTTGAATTGTCTACAGTTCTATTTCTTTTGTAGCAACAAATCCAGCTAAAATATGTAGATAAAATGTTTTAAAAACAGCGTTCGGATCAAAGTCAGCTTAAAACCAAACAACACAGTATCAAACGTCAATGTCAAGATTTCGTTTTCCTTGATGTGTGAAAATTTTCAATCGACTTCAAATAAAGAGGAGGTTTACAATTCGACTGTATGTTTTTCGTATGTGTTACGCGATATTTTCACAGATTATGAACCGATTTTCATGAAACTTTTTTTATTTGATTGATTTTGGTCCCGAGTTGGTTTTATATAAATTTTATCAAAATTGGTGCAATACTTTATAAAAAAAATTGTCATAAACCAAAAAAAAAAATTCTACATTGTACTAAACTGTTGCGATGGATGTCGGTTTTTTTAACGCGTTTAGCGTTTTCAATTATTATGTTATGCAATTGACTACATTGATTCAGCAGCTAATTGCACAACATACAAATTTCAATTCACCGTTGGACTCATAGGCTTTCTCCAATAAAATTATACACGGTGAATTTTAATGGAGGATACGAACACTACGTAACGTATATCGTATATCTTATATATTTTTCGTTGTCGTAGTCAGCTAGGCTATCATAATATGGAGTTCCGAACTAAAGTGTCTTATCGACTCATTGTTAACATAACTTACTACTAATATTAAAAATAAATAAAAATGTATGTCAAATTCAATTTAGAGCAGACCCCAATTAGAAATTGAATAAGGTCTGAAGAAGATGAAGTACATATGTCAAATTCAACAAATACTCCTTTAAAATTAATCAATTAACATTTCCCAAAAATTCGGTCACTATTTTTGTCTTCAAGGAAGTCATTAATACGTAGAAGTAATTAGGAATTGATTCATTAATTTATTTCGTCAATAAATGATTCCTTTACGAAATATTAAATTTTTAAGTGATGACTTTGTTAGAGCTACATAATATTTCCAACCACACCCGTACAAGCTAACTACTATTTTAGGAAATCTAAAAAGTGCTGGATATAGTAAAGCATAAAATTATCACAGCTAAGTACTTGGAGACTTTCTTAGTTTAGGAGTAACGTAATAGTCGACCAGCTAAGGTATGCAGTTTGATTCTTACAAAGTTCGTAGATTTTTTATACAAATTGTTCTATGCCAACTGCAAAAATAACTTTGTTTTTGAAAACATACATTTATGTCTAGAAAGGACTACGGAACTCTACGTTGCGCGTGGTACGACACGCACTTGGCCCATTTTTTTAGTTAGAGTTTCCAACAAACTCACAAAAAATCTTTAAAAATCTATCTAATTAAATTATAATGATTATAATATATAACTCACATATCGTGCACGCTACAGGAACGCCAAAAATAACCCTTACATAATTAATTACAGATTTACAATAAATTTAATTAACAATCAAATTAGGCAACAAGTGGAAGGTAGCTAACTGAATGGGTAGGTGGGTACTTGATTAATTTCACAAAATTACTAAACCACAATACGAAAAGTTTGTTTCATTTTGATTGTGCGAGATATTAAATTATTAATGAACGTTATATTGTATATTGTTTAGAATTTCCCTATTGTAATCATTCTGATATGAGTTAAAAGAGAATAGCTTGTATTTGGTTAACTGTTCAATTACTTAATGTTGAGTAAAACTATTACGTTTATATATTTTATTATTTATTACACTCAAGACCATGACCATTAGATTCCTAAGAGCATTAGATGTTCTTAGAAAGTACTAGGGCACCATGAGGCCTGTAAAGGTGTTTCTTCCCAGCTTCCATGCATGTGAGTTGCGACCGGAATCCTTCGTGACGTACGCACATGCACAAGTGCACGTACACAATCGCACACATCAGAGACAAGCAGGTGCCTAGACAGGTTTTGTTCCCTACACCTGTCCCGCTTTTGCTTGTAGCCAGCCGCGGCTTTGAGACAGTTCCCTCAATGGTTTCAACAACGAACGGGCCTGCACTGCCTGCATTCAGTGGCTTCACTCGATCTTCAACCAAGTAGTCGAACTAGCAAATGGCATGCCTGCCTACGCTACGGCTTCCGGTGTGCGGTTGCTCCCGGAGAACTTTACTATTCACAACGGCCATCGGCCACACTGTGAGAAAGAAAGAAATAATAATAACTATAAGTCACTTTATAGTGTGCAGTTTTCAATTTGCTTATGAAGACACGGCGGCCGAGTGTCTATCAATTTGTTGTACCTACTCTGTTAGTTGTAATCAAGGTAATGAACGACACAAAATTACGGTTTTCTTGATTAGATCTTTAAACCATAGATAATTTTGCAAATTTTGAATCGTTCAAACGGCTATGGCAAAGACATGTATGAGTGGATTGCTCACTGCTCCCTGAGTTATGTCAACCGAAGTGTTATTTTATACTTAGTCTGCCATTTTTCTTTATTCACAATTGGTAAGCCCTTGGCATCAATCTCACATGATGGTAAGTGACGATGTTTTCATTCCATCACATTCAGTATAAGACCATTCAACCCTTTCAAACTTGTAGGTATAGTCCATTTCAAATGCCAAGACCATGTTCCACATAAAACTTATCAATGAGGGCTCTGTTATCTGCCATTCCATCACATTCAGTATAAGACCATTCAGCCCTTTCAAACTTGTAGGTATAGTCCATTTCAAATGCCAAGTCCACGTTCCACCTATAACTTAACAATGAGGGCTCTATAATCTGCCATCCCATCATATTCAGTATAAGACAAATCAACCCTTTTAAACTTGTAGGTATAGTCTATTTCAAATGCCAAGACCACATTCTACTTAAAACTTAACGATAAGAGCGCTGTTATCTGTTTTAAAATAATAAAAAAATAAGTCCACCAGTCTGCATAAAAACTTAAACCCTATTTTTTGGCCAGTAGGGTGAAATCTATTCTATGTCACTTACACCGTATCAAGACACATCTAACGACACCTCGCACTGCAAAATCCATCAAGCTGTTTAGGCTACAGAGCGTGCAAAAGAAATATGCATACATACATAAATACAATCGAAATACGTAACCCTCTTTCGGTCGCAGTCGGTTAACAATAACCAACATAGAGTACGAAGTTTGAAAAGAAGAAAAATTATTATATAAATTTCAAAATTTAAAATAAATATTTTTCCTTCAAAAGTTTACAGGCTTTTTTTCATTTTGCTTCAATTTATGCTATGTTTGGGATTTTTTATGATCGAGTCAAGTTAATCTAATCGTGTAATGAACTTACAAGGGCCCTAGGTTAATATAAAATATCTTTTTTTCAGGCCGAAAAATTGAGCGGGAATAATTTTCCTTTTTTTTTTTGCTAAGCACTTCTCACTGCTTATTTACCAGTATACCGCCTTAAAATGTAACATTTCCCCGAAAGCGTTGCAAAATGCTCAAATCTTTTCCAAACAACGCTGCGATCTCTTGCTGATCTTGTTTAATACTTTTGAATAGGCAGTTAAAGCCGTAGTGGGAAACCCCAAACTGTTTTTTTATTAGCCCCAGAGTTTCGATAGCTTTGAAATGAGTTAAATGGTTTCCTGTTGTGATTAAAATCTTGGGGCCTTGACCTCCTTAAAGTCAGCGTTTAACTTTCAATTTAATTTCTCCTTCTTTTTACAGGATTTATATTAGCTAGCCGTGACAGTTTGTTTAATAGTTTGGGACAAATATTGTAAGCTAAATTAGAACCATTTCCCGGTGTCCGATCGAGCAGAAATTTTGCATACACGTTAAGTTTGGAGCACAATGTATGGTTAGCTAAGTGACGTCATTCTAAATCCAATGTGGTAGACTCCCAAAGATGGCGCATCATATACTAGCCTGTAGCAAAGTATATATATTAGTACTAACATACAGTATGGACACTCCCTGCCCGCTCTCTTGATTGCGACCTCACCCCCTCGCTCGTCACCCAGATTGATACAGATTGGTTACAGTTAGGTTGTTTGTTGTTGCTGATTTCGGGGCCATTTTGTTTGTTCCGACATTCCTTTTTTTAAATATCATTTCTGGCCCGTTGTATGAAGTGTCCAGGATGTGCCTGTAGTCAGCCTGCTAAACTCGCGGAGTTTGGCAGGCTGTGCCCCGCCGCCCGCTGCCCCGCAAGTACCCTTCCGTTGCTCTGCGTAAGTACATTCGTTGCGCTACTGTAAGCCACTATATTGTAATACTGTGACCATGATATTGGTGTAGCAAATGAAAAGGTTTGCTTAAAAGAGTATTAATTAAAGCTTGCATCTAAAAAATTTTTAGGTTTTTCGAAAACTTTTCGAATAGAAAATGATGCGTTTATGTTCGGCTGTACTAAAGACATCAACGAATGCTGTATTGAACGTTGATTGTCTTTTTTGAGATATCATTCATCATGATTTTCTATGGTTTATCCTACAAAGGTGTAATGGAGGAAAACATTGTTCTGTTCACTTTTTGGCTTTTCAATTTTGGTGATTTGATATTTTGTTTTTATTTATTTTGAAGTTTTTTTTATTATGTAAGTACTAGGATGACATTGTTTCTATGACTGTCTTCGAGGTATTCGTAACATGTTGCGCGAGCCGCAAAATGAGTTTTCTCCAGATCCCTTAGGAAGTTATGTCGGGATATGTTAAAAAAACAAAACAATCCCTTGCTCCTTTGCGACTTATAAATGAAATAATCAAAAAATAGTCTTGATTTTAGTTCCCTTAAAAAGTAGCTTATGTTCTTTCCGTGCCACAAGCTGCATGCATTTCATCAAGATTGGTTTAGGCGTTGGAGCGTGAAGAGGTAACAAACAAACGCATTTTTACATTTATAATATTAAGTAAGGATTAATGCCGAAACTATTGAAAACTGACAGTAGTTCTTTATTTTAAGAACCATGATAGTCCAAACCTAACTAATATTACATTTCGAGTGACTAGCTTTCTATAAATGACATTTCAATCCGTCTATATAGTAGTTTTCGACGAAAACAAAAGCACTTTCTTAAATAACGATGTACAGACAGTCGGCCGAACGTAACAATTTGACTTTGAGCTGGTCTCCAGTTTTATGGTCTTCATAGCGTTTTTCCGGTTCAGTGTTGGTTGACGTGAGACCGGCTGTATGATACTATACAAACCTATTTATTTACGACGCGGCATCCGCAAGAAATAAATGTTTTCACTCACGTGCTAACCAGCATCTTTGTCAAGAACTCTAGAGCGTATCATAGACCTATAGAGCCAAGTATATACCACACGGCACTGGAAAAAATCATTTATCCTTGTCAGTGTAATGCAACGTTGTTAGAGGCGAGAAAAGGACGGAAAGTGAACCATGCCATGAGAGCCTTCACGGCCTTGATGGAGTATGCTATGAATGCCGCCGATGCACCTACATACACCGATGCAATGATCGTGGGCGACTAATCGTGGCCGAATACTAGGCAAGCAGAATAGGGCTAGAGGTAGCTCTGAACTAGTACAAGAAAGATGGTATTTCGTTAAAGCTGTCAAGTAAGCATTAAAAATTCACAATTTGCTTGCGACCTCTGAACTTAGCATAAGCTCATAAATTGTCAATACAGAATGTTAAATTGGACTAATTGTAAAAATAACTGAACCCTACTTTGTGGGTGGTTCGACACGCACCAGGCCTGTTTTTTTATTTTATGTTGTTTTGCTTTAAGGGGACTATTTCTATAGTAGGTACTATAATGGTCAGCATAAATGAAACATGTTTTTGGATTTTATGTTGTTCTCAAAGAAGCAAGTACTTAAACATGTTGAGGAAGGGATCTTTGGATATAAGAGACTATTTCTATTGTAGGTACTTATTACACATGTCTCGAATGGTCAGCATAAATGAAACATGTTTTTGGATTTAATATTGTTTCATCCTCAAAAAAGCAAGTACTTAAACATATTGAGGAAGGGACCTTTTAATATAGGTAAGGGGACTATTTCTATTGTAGTTACTTACAGATGTCTAGAATGGTCAGCATAAATGAAACACGATGTTGGATTATATGTTCTTTTTTCCTCAAAAAAGCAAGTAAATATTTTGAGGAAGAGACCTTTGGCTATAAGAGACTATTTCTATTGTAGGTACTTATTTCAGATTTCTAGAATGGTCAGCATAAATGAAACACGTTTTTGGATTTTATGTTGTTTCATCCTCAAAAAAGCAAGTACTTAAACATTTTGAGGTAGGGACCTTTTGATATAGGTAAGGGGGCTATTTCTTTTGTAGTTACTTACAGATGTCTAGAATGGTCAGCATAAATGAAACACGTTTTTGGATTTTATGTTATTTCTTCCTCAAAAAAGAAGGGACCTTTTGCTATTAGAGACTATTTCCATTGTAGTTACTTATTACAGATGTTTGGAATGGTCAGCATAAATGAAATACGTTTTCAAGTAAATATTTTGAGGAATTTTGACCTTTTGATATAAGAGACTATTTCTATTGTAGATACTTACAGATGTCTAGAGCAGTCAGGTAGGGTAACGCCCGGCATACTTTTTTAAAAGCTGAAATCTCTGTAGTCTCTCTGATGCAACACTGACACTGATATTTACGTGAATGGATGATAGTGAACAATACAAATATTGTTAACTAACGCCATGGCTTGTTAGAACAGTAAAACTATGGCAGGTTAGGAAATAAAATATGATATTTTAAAACTTTGCGTGAAGACGGGCTTTCCCAAGCATTAGAGGAAAGTCCGCCTGTAAAGATAAATATAGTTACAGCTATGAATACTATTACATATGTAGTCCTACACGTATCCTTCACGGTGAAGGAAAACATCGTGAGGAAACTTGCACACGCCTGCGAAGAAACTCGCAGGTTGTGTGTGAAGTCGACCAACCCGCAATGGGCCCGGGTGGTCGACTAAGGCCCGATCGCGCTAATTCAGGGTAGACTCGAGCCCCTCGGTGGGGACGTATATGAGCTGATAAGAAGAAGTAGTCCTAGTGTATGACAATCGAAATGTGTGCTTTATTGTTTATGAATTACGGTATATATTCGTTTATATTGTAATTTAAACGGCCAATAGGGTAAGTCCAGCATATCCCTAAGATCAGAGGTTGTAAACATTTTTGAACGTGATTGATTGATTGAAAACACTTTATTTCACAACATTAGAGGAAAAAAAGGTACAATGATTAAGGAAATCTTACATATAGGCGGTCTTGTCGCTAATAACGTGTTTTTTTAATAAGTTTTATATCCTTATTATCCAAAATGTTATATCCTTAATGCACTTTAATGTGAAACCAGGTGACAATACACTATTCTGAAGATTCCGCAAGGGTAATGAATCTTTGCAAAGGTTATTATGATTATGGACCTACATTTTGGTGAACATTTTGGCTGCACCTGAATAGAGGCAAGACCAGGCATAAGACAAACTTGGCTCTTAATATGTCAAACGGACTTCCCAAATGATGTTTTGAGATTATGAAAACAAACAAATAATATCACAATAAAGGGGTTTTACTTAATTTAAATCTCTTCAAATAAGACCGTAAATCATTATGGTTGGAGGTATCCTAGACAGAGTTCCAAATTGTCACCTTAAATGTAACATGTTTTTCGATTTTATGTTGTTTCTTTCAGAAAAAGGCAGATATCTAAACATTTTTAGGAAAGGACCTTTTGCTACAAGGGGACTATTTTTATTGTAGGCATAGATGTCTGAATCATCAGATCTGAAGATCAAAAATGATAGTATATAGCCCATCCAACGAAAACTAAAAACGACCGAATAGGGGAAATAACTCGTCTAAAAGCGAATTTTGGCTTAGTTGTAGAGACAGCTGTCTTAAACAACATACTCAAAGTACGTAAAGATCCGTTTTTGTAGTTTTCGTAAACAGCTCGAAAGCGGCGGCCTATATCAAAAAAAAAATTCTTCTACTTAAGTAATCTACATAAAATTATCTACAAAAAAGATCTTATACATCCAGCATGTAGTTTTATAAAAGTGGAACTACGTTTGTATGGAAACTCGAGCCTCCTAGGGACCCTAAAGTAGAAGAAGATTTTTCACTATAGGCCGGGCGGCGTTTTCGAGCTGATTACGAAAAACTAAAAAAGGGACCTTTTCACAGGTTAGCTCCACTCCCATCCAACAGTACTTTGAGTATGTTGTTTAAGACACTTTTCCCTACAACTGTACCAAAATTCGCTTATACACGAATTATTTCCCCTATTTTTCTTTCGTTGGACGGGCTATAGCCCAGTATGATTTGCGTGGTAATGTTGATCACGCAGGTTAACTGACCCGGTCATTACCTAGATGGGTTTGACTGTTAGTAGCATTTTCTCGACCATTTCCGTGCTTCGCAAGCCACGTTAAGCCGTCGTTGGTGCCGGTTGCTATCACTAGATGGCAGCCGTCAAGCCGTGTCAGATACCTTTAAAAAAATTCTGACAGTGGAGTTTGCCTCTGTAGCCCTACATACAACCTCCACCAACCCAAACTTGACCCCCATTTCACACCCTGGACCCTCCTGCATACAAATGGTCGTGAAATGACATTTGTAAAAACAAATGACGGAGCAAACAAAATCACGGCGAAATCCCATACGTTCGAGAACCAAACTGTAACCAATCTGCATCAATCTGGGTGACGGGGGGGTTAGGTCGCTATCTATAGAGCGGCAGGGAGTGTCCATACTGTATGTTAGTACTAATATATATACTTTACCCGTGTTTAGAGTAAGACCCAACTTTCCCGAGCTTGGAACCCGTGCCCCAGTAGTGGGGATGTTATGGGTTGTAAACGAGCAGTGGGTTGTCTGGTAGAAATTGCTCTCAGCGATAAGACCGCCAAAATTGTGCGTCTCTTAGTTGTTTATTAAATTTGGTATATTTATTTATTTAATTTGATGTACAATAAAGAGTTATTTGAGTTTGAGATGTCTAGAAAGATCGTTACATACTTATTAGTTTCTTACAACGTTAACACTAACAACGATGTTTCGGTTAGTATTGTTATATAAATACAGTGTGAACTCTGTAAAACGTCACTCGATATAACGATTCACTCTTTGAATCGTCTAAAAAAATTCTGGCTCCAGTTGGTTTACTTTGACGCTTATTTCTCTCTGTATAACGAAAACTCTCAATAACATCACCAAATTACCGGTACCTCTATATAGAGTTTACACTGTACTTTGGTTACGGTCTAAAACGAATAAAACCTCATTATGTAACGAGCACAAAAAGCTTGGAAAAACGTCCTAAAAAGCAGATGGGTTTTAACGTTCATCTGTTTCATTTTATTCTGTACGTTGAAAAGAGAGACAAAATTTTATTACTGTACATACAGTATAACCGCCAGAGAAAGTATGCCTCGTTCGGTACTTTCACTCGCTCCGGCCAAAACAACCTTGGATTATGGTAGGCACACGTAACGTTACCATTCGATAATAATATCCAGTACATTCCATCCTTAAATGTTTCGTAATATGAATATGACATGTAGGTACTCTGTTATCATTTTTGATTGGCTTAAAAATAATATGTACTTACCTACTCGTTAACCGGCTATCGTAATAAAAAAACCGGCCAAGTGCGAGTCGGATTAGCGCACGAAGGGAACTTTTGTTCTAAGACTGCTAAAAAAACTATTTTTTTTATTCTTCATACAAATTGGTCAGCTGATTGACCAATTTTGTGTATTTTAGTATGGAGGGTCCAATTTTTTTTTTTGGAGAATTGACTATGGTTTCCTTGGAGAAAGTTGTTCACTTGTTCAGTATGACGAGTAGAACCCCCAGTTAACGGGACCTACACCAGTTTTCAAGCGACTTCCAAAAAGAAGGAGGTTCTCAATTCGACTATATGTTTTTTTTTATGTATGTTACCTCAGAACTTTTGACTGGGTGAACCGATTTTTATGATTATTTTTTTTTATCCTAAAGCTAGTGCTTCCCGTGTGATCGCATATAAATTTTATCAAAATGGGTGTAGTACTTTATTAGAAAATTAACAAAAACCAAAAATAATAATGCAAAAATGTACTAAGTTGTTGCGATGGAAGTCTGTTTTTTGACGTGTTTAGCGTTTTCAATTATGTTACACCCTGTATAAATTAAAATCAGCGTATATAGAAAGTAATGTGTAGACGAGATAATAGCTGTAGAGTCATGTGGTCCCCCTCCCCCCCACCCCTGCCAGCTAAACCGCTTTTTCAGGAAATCTGAAAAAAATTGCAAATAGAACGAGTTTATCATATAATCAGTAGGCTTTCTTCATCATCATAATTATCAGCCGAATAACGTCCACTGCTGGACAAAGGCCTCCCCCAAGAATTTCCACGACGAACTGTCCAGGCTATCTTAGTTTAGGACCAATTTAAGGTGTGCAGTTGGATTTTTAAAAGGTTCACCGGTTTTCCATACAAACTGTTAAGATAAAGATAAATAAGATAAGATAAATACTCTTTATTGTACCCAAAAATATAAAAAAAATATAAAAATAAACACAATGTAAAACTTAGAAACTATAACTTAAAAATGTTTCAAAAATAATGTTGTTTTGTAAAATGTACATTTTATTTAAAAGACTACGGAACCCTACACGCACTTGGCCACTTTTTACTCGATTGCACCATAAGGAGGGTTATGTATTTCGAGAGTATGTTTATTTATTTATTTCTATAAGTGGCACGCTTTGTACGGCTTGACGGATTTTTGTAGTGCGAGGTGTCGCGTCCTGATTGTGTTAGTGACATAAGAAACATTTTTATCCGACTGGCAAAAACAGTGGTTAAGTTTTTATGCAGTATTTTTAATTAATTCCTAAAGTTACTTCACATTTTAATGGATGAATTTTGGAGTCCACAACATTTATTCTATTACTTTTATTTGCCAATTAAGGCTTATAATAACGTGACCATTTTTAATTCTAGGAAAAAACAGATTTTCTTATATTAATTCTCCTATTTAGCTACATCACCTAGTTTACATCTTTTAGTTGGCTTTTTAAGAGCAGTCATGTTTCCTGTTTTTGTTAATTTACTTTTTTATTAACGTCTTTGCCATCTATTCTACGAGCTTTATGCTTATGTGCCCCGCCAACTGCCACTTAAGTCACAGATGAGATACTAATTACTCTTAAGTTTATCAATTCTGAGAGCTTTGTCGGTTACTTCGTTTCTCCTACGGATTTTCTCGTTTCTGATTCGATCACGCAGAGAAACTCCGAGCATAGTACGCTCCATTGCCCTTTGAGTGACCTTGAGCTTTCTTAAGAGGCCCATAGCACAGACGACATACTAGTTACTTCCCATAGTAAGTGACCATGTCTCAGTTCCGTAAGACAATGGCAACACACACTGGTCTAAGACCTTAGCCCTGAGACACTGCGGTATTTGGGACGTGAAGATATTGCGAAGCTTCCCGAACGCAGCCCAGTCGAGTTGGATTCGTCGATTGATCTCTTTCTTATAGTTGGACCTACCTTTATTTTTTTTATTTTATTTATTTATTTATTTATTTGCCAGGAAAAAATACAATACAAGTAAATTTATAGAACGGTGGTCCCTACACTAGGCTAAGCCTGTATCGTAGCTGGACTGTTTCTCCCAGGTATACAAATTCGTCAACAACTACCAGTGTTGAGTCTCCAACCTTTAGAGGGGTGGGTACGACACGGACATTTAACATTATTTTCGTCTATGAGGCCTATGAGGCCCATAGTAAGCGACCATGTCTCAGTTCCGTATGTCATCATTAGCAACACACACTACTGGTCGAAGACCTTAGTTTTTAGTCTTGGTTTTGGGCACATAGCTCGTAGAACAGATGGCCGTTGGGACAGTTAATTTTTCGAGTGGCGACCGCGCACCGGAAAACGTAGCGTAGGCAGGCTTCCCACTCGGCGGACCGATGACCTGGCGAAGGTCGCGGGAAGCCGCTGGATGCGGGTAGCTTCCCGAACGCTGCCCAGCCGAGTTGGATTCGTCGATTGATCTCTTTCTTGAAGTTGGACCTACCTAGCTGGACTGTTTCTTCCAGGTATACATATTCGTCAAGAACTTCCAGTGTTGAGTCTCCAACCTTTAGAGGGGTGGGTGCGACATGGACATTTAACATTATTTTCGTCTATGAGGCCTATGAGGCCCATAGTAAGCGACTATGTCTCAGTTCTGTATGTCATCACTGGCAACACACACTACTGGTCGAAGACCTTGGTTTTTAGTCTTGGTTTTGGGCACATAGCTCGTAGAACAGATGGCCGTTGGGGCAGTTAATTTCTCGAGTGGCGACCGCGCACCGGAAAACGTAGCGTAGGTAGGCTTCCCACTCGGCGGACCGATGACCTGGCGAAGGTCGCGGGAAGCCGCTGGATGTGGGTAGCGCAGAACCAGTCGTCGTTGAAAACCTTAGGGGAGGCCTATGTCTAGCTGTGGACGTCCTTCGGCTGATATGATTATAATGATTAACGTCTTTTTAGTAGGTACCAATAATTATTTATCAGTATATCTTTATTTTAACCGCCTCCGTGGCGTAATGGTTAGTCCATTCGCTTCACACCAGGATGTCGCGGATTCGTTTCCCGGTGGGGTCAACGTTGTAAGACTCGGTTTGGTTGGTGGTAGGGCATTTTCATAGCCCGCCTGGCTAGCTACCACCATCCTATCTAAGTCTTGCAGCCAAACATCAGTGTTGATGTGTTCCGGCTAGAAGATAAGATAGCCAGATCCCCATTGCGTTGAGGAGTCTTGATAAGCCCGCTTCCATTTTCGGCATCATCGTCACTTAACATCAGGTGAGATGATGCCAAGAGCTTATCAGTTGTGAAACCCAAAAACACCTATTTAGTAAACTTCACTGAAATCTCAGAGCCTTTATACACAAAAATAGTTCTCGTTTAATACATAGTACAGGAGATACATATCTAAAAATCATCGCGTAGATAGATATTCATATCGTAATATATTTTAATACCTCAAGGAATTCAATGTAGATTATTGCACAATTTCAGATTTTATGATTATTGCACGGAACGGCTGTAAAATGGTCAAGAAAACATCATATTGATTTTAAAAGATCTATGCAGTGATACCCCACAATATAATGTGTGGTACACGAATTTTTCTACTCCCATTTGGTAATTTGCTTAATACACAACCTCAAATCACATCACAAAAGTATTCATTCCTTCATGTCGTTTTACAATGATCATTTCAAAACGAGACTACTGTACTAAAGTGAAAGATTTTATTAGTTATTTATGCCACTGCCAAGTAAACAGAGCCATTGTTACATGTAGTAGTAGAGTGCACAATAGACAACACGAGTGTTACAATGGCTAATTGCGTGCAGTGGCATACAATACTTTTTCTACGACCATGAAAGAAATAAAAATACATTGAAATTTTGTCATATTCATATATTGAATTTTTGAAGCCAAAGACATAAAAATATTTAAAAAGTTTCTTTGTAGTACAGCTGTCTCGTTTTGAAATACTATTCTTTTCTTTACCTCCCTTTCGTATTCCACGACCGCTATATTTGTTTTATTTTATCAAAACCTACTCTATAAACATCGCATGGTTTAGTCGAGTCAAATAAAAATATTTAAAAAGTTTCATTTGTAGTACAGTTGTCTCGTTTTGAAATACTATTCTTTTCTTTACCTTCCTTTCGTATTCCACGACCGCTATATTGGTTTTATTTTATCAAAACCTACTCTATAAACATCGCATGGTTTAGTCGAGTCAAATAAAAATATTTAAAAAGTTTCATTTGTAGCACAGTTGTCTCGTTTTGAAATACTATTCTTTTCTTTACCTTCCTTTCGTATTCCACGACCGCTATATTGGTTTTATTTTATCAAAACCTACTCTATAAACATCGCATGGTTTAGTCGAGTCAAATAAAAATATTTAAAAAGTTTCATTTGTAGCACAGTTGTCTCGTTTTGAAATACTATTCTTTTCTTTACCTTCCTTTCGTATTCCACGACCGCTATATTGGTTTTATTTTATCAAAACCTACTCTATAAACATCGCATGGTTTAGTCGAGTCAAATAAAAATATTTAAAAAGTTTCATTTGTAGTACAGTTGTCTCGTTTTGAAATACTATTCTTTTCTTTACCTTCCTTTCGTATTCGACGACCGCTATATTGGTTTTATTTTATCAAAACCTACTCTATAAACATCGCATGGTTTAGTCGAGTCAATAACCACATTATTAAAACTCAACCAGTCGTTAAGATGCTTTAAGGGTATTATGAATCCCGGATAATAAATCCACGAGCTGTTGCCCACGGCTTGGCCCACTTAGATATCAAGGTTGCGCGATGCGCGAGCCGCAAACCGTGAAATTTATAATCCAGTCTTTGCTGTCGCGGAGCGGAAAAATATTATGGTATTCTAAATAAACTTTTTCTAGACTTGGTATGTCTTAAAAAAGAGGGTCTACTCTACTCTTAAGGTGGAACGTTCATCGCAAAAATTTCATTTTTAGGGTTCCGTACCTCAAAAGGTAATAAAAACGGAACCATTATAGAATCACTCGTGTGTCTGTTCGTCCGTCTGTCACAGCCAATTTGCTCGGAAACTACTGGAACGATTGAGTTGAAATTTGGTACTTATATGTATGTCGGTGACCCAATATCGTACGTCAATAAATGAATTTTAAACATGGGGGCTAATTTTGGGGGTAGATTAAAACTTTTGCGAACTACATTGTGTGACATATCAAATAAAATGGCTTGTTGTGAGAAACTTAAATACATTTTTTTAAATTGTTTTGAGATAAATAGTTAATAAATTTTAAGTTATTTAAAAAAATAGGCGAAAATTTATCATTCCTCCTCCCCTATCCCCGAAACTACGAGGTCTAAAATCTTGAAAAAATTGTAGCATATGAAGTTAAATGCATTAATTACAGGAAAACTTATGAGAAAAATTCCAAAGTCTAGAATAAGTAGATCTCTATTTACCATATCAAAGTATGTACCGAGAGGTCTCGTTCTGTTGGGAGTTAAAGTTCTGATGCGGAACCCTGTTCATGTGACCCCGAGTCGCACTTGACCGGTTATTTTTAAGGTTTTTCGTGAATTTCGACTCTATATTACCGAATGCAGTTAAAGCAGAAAATATCTGGCTAGAAGATAAGATATCCAGATCCCCATATAGCGTTAGGGAATCTTGGTAAGCCCGTTTCCATCTACGGCATCATCTTCACTTATCATCAGGTGAATAAAAAAAATCCTAACTCATACACTTATTTAGGTCATTTCTGCAATTAAATTTAAACATAACCTATTAGTGTACAGTTAAGCAAGGGTGGGTTGCACATTGTAACTATAACCTTATAAACATCAACGTGTACAGCAATGATACGAAACACATTAAAGAGAACTACAGGTTAAAATTCTTTTGTTTCATTCAGATTTGGATCCTTAGCGCGAGTCCCACTCACACTTGGCTGGTTGTTACTATGTATACAGGTCCAGCTTTATTTAGTTAAAGTTTTGCAACTTAGGGTGGGTTGCACCATGTAACTATTTTTATTATAACAGCTCATATACGTCCCCACCGAGGGGCTCGAGCCTACCCTGAATCAGGGCGATTAGGCCTTAGTCGACCACGCGGGCCCAGTGCGGGTTGGTCGACTTCACACACAACCTTCGAGTTTCTTCGCAGGCGTGTGCAGGTTTCCTCACGATGTTTTCCTTCACCGTTAAAGCAATCGGTAAGTCGTATGTACGTAAGTTTTTGAAAAAACTCATTGGTACATTGGCCGTCCAGATTTGAACCCGGTACCTCTGGTTAGATGGACCGAGTCGTTACCGGTTGAGCCACCGACATTTTCGTAACTATAACTGAACAGGACCCACCTTCCCCTCCTAAGACCATAGGCCTGTGTCTTAGTGAAAGTTAAGTGTTCGTCTAATTTATTCTGAAGTGGATCCGGCATTAAGTTCCCTACTGATGGAAAGTTATACCTATGGAATAAAAAGTTTCCACGAGATGCATTGCATCTATCGTCTACCATCATATCAGCTCATACACGTCCCCACTGAGGGGCTCAATTCAGAAATTACCAAAATGCGAGTTACATTATTTTCTGGTCTAGTTCTAAGTGAAGGGAATTCGTAGACTCCCTCAAGGATGCCTCAATGTTGCATGCAGAGGGTGAAATAAATAAAATGACTTTATTGAGTCTAAAAATTAATTATGAATTTATTTGACTCAAATTGTGGAGAAACCTTTTTATTTTATATAGGCGTAAAACTCCACGTTACATTGCTTAATTTGCGCTATTGTTTTGTTAATACAAAACTTTCAATGCAGAAGTTACATTGATTTCAGCTCTATATTTTATAGAGCCATTTATTCTAGCATTTAATAGTACAAATTTGATATTATATTGAATTATACAGCTCGCCCTGTAAAATGTCACGTACTAAACTTACGGGCGTATATGAATTAGCATTTAATTTATCTACATAAAATAAAGAATTAATCAGAATTAAGTAGACTAATGACAGTAATGAAAAGATAATTTAGATATTTTAGACTATACATTTACGTCAAGCAACCAAACTACAACCACTGTACATTTCTGTAACTCACAGAGAACCCTAAATTTTAAAGAACCTTTCGAGTGCTTCCCTATTTGGGTTTAATAAAACTTTGGACATTTAAAAGGTGATTCAAGTTAGGCCTTGAGACCTAAAGAAATACGTACCCAGACACACGGCGCACCTCACAAAACTATATACTTTTCACACCAAAATTCGCACAGAAAAACAAACAATATTTCCGCCTCGAGACACGACCAACTCGTTCCGCCATTCTCTCCCCTGTCCCCCTGCCCACGCGCATTTTCAAGAAACAGCCCTGGCTTTCTATCTCCTTCACACACAACACAAATCCAATTCTTTTACTCTTTCGCCCTTTCCTACCCTATCTTGCGAACGTTAAATCGTATTTCATTGGTCCCAAGTGCTAGCATTTTACATACTTGAGTTATGGAATTCGGCGTCAGACCGAACCTTCAAAAAAATAGTTCAGCAACTCAATATTATTATTAGGATTCCATGTGGTGTTACGCAGTAGTTCTATTTCAAAAGTTATTATTATTAGGGTTCCGTATGGTGTCACGAAGGAACCATCACACACCCCCCCTTGGGAATGAGACAGCGAAACCACAGGCAAGCGGGCGCATTTCCACACTGCAAACAGATACAAAATGTTAAATACAATACAGTCATATCGGAATCCTTCACATTGTCGGACCTTCCAATTGGGTTTATTCTGGTTTGTAGAAGTGAAGGTGTCTGAATTCGAAGTTTCAAATCTCTATTTCGCTTCTTACAAGACGTTTGAAATAATTTAATTTCATATGCTGCTACCTCACCATTTTTTTTTTAACTCGCGACACAAGCCGTCGGCCTGTGCATCTGCTATGAATACGTGTCATGGCTTCAGCCTCCTGTTAGACTGCTAGTCTTGTCTAGTCTAGTCCAGCCTAAGGCCTCGGATGTGCTGAGCATATACTTGTGACCTTTTATTAATTTTATTTTTATTATTTGTTTAAAACAGAAATATGCTCTCACATGGAGCAGTAGGTGTCTATGACTCTGGGGTTAGAGTTCATCTCATTTCATTTCATTTATTCATTGCTGTGTCACAACTAATGGTGTACAAACATAATAATATGTGTAATAGTAGGTAAGTGTTTTTTTTCCTTTTCTCAATTTATTCGTTTGTTTATAGAAATCAAAAAGATCTCAGTTTACAAAAAAAAGTACTAAGCTTTTCTAGAAATAGAGCGGATTTCGGGGCTCAGATGCTGCGAGATCTCGTCCCTAGACCAAAAAAGCTGAAATTTGTAATATAACTGATCATTGTAGATCATAGGTGTGGTATGTCCTCCTTATATTCTTGTTCGAATTCCCGGACACCGATTAATGAGAGGCTTGTTACCCATCGAACAAGCCAAAACCTTAACTCAGTGTATGTACGGTGCCAGAAAGTTGCCACTTCGCCTCTCCAAGCCCATATGAAATACCTAGGTTAGGTATTTCTTCTAGATCTAGTTTATTATAGTTTGAATGGATTATATCCATTTGTTTCAAGCTGTCTTTAATATTTGTTGCGTTTTGTTATATAATGTGTATATGTTGTGGTTTTGTTTTGATAGGTGAGCGTCCTCACGCAAAATTTTGTATTTCTATCGGGTATATTTAAATTTGTGTTTATTTGAACCCGATATTTATGTTTGTGTAGATGCATCTATAGACAGCTAGATAGGCCTATTATTTGGTATTTGGGTTGGTGGCTAGGTTTCACCTGGCTAGGTTTCCTATTTAAACTCACTTTAGCCTAACAACATTTCTCAAAGCAAAATCAATAATAATAATACATCAATCGATAAGAACTACACACGAAGTCCCGAATTATACTATATCATACCAAATGGTATTGCAAACTAGATTCCACACCACACAAAAGGCAGATAGGTATAAGAATTTTAGATCTGAGACCTTTCATTTTCCATTTATCTAATTTTTCAGATGCCTAGTCAATCTGTTCAAGCTATAGCAGAGACACTGACTAGAACCTTAAGGTCATAAATTAAGGAGGTTATTCTATTATTCGCAAGAGCTGTTTCTCTAAGCGAATAAAGTAGATTTTGCAAAACTGCTCTATCATAACCTTGATGTCTATTTATTGCATTAGTAATTGTTAATATCACCAAGTGTTACCATATAATACTTTGTTCAAAGGAATAATTATTTTAAATTAACGTAATTAATTTAACTAATGATCAAAAGGTGTACGTAATCCATGATATAGAAAGGTATTTGATTGGGTTTTATAAATACTAAACATTTCCTTACATATGAATCTTTGTATCCCCTTTTCCATTAATGAGTTTTCGTAAACTTTATGCAAAGCATTATTCGACAAAGTACAGTATTTTTGTTTTCTTTTCTGATCTATGGTCGAACAACAAAAAAAAACCCAATTAAAGTCTATCAATCGATAGTCGCAAACAGTGAGATAACATCATATATATATTTATATTTTTTTCTTTAATTAACAGTCCCTTCGATTCTACAGTTATCATTCATTTTTTTTTATATTATTATATCAGCTCATATACGTCCCCACCGAGGGACTCGAGCCTACCCTAAATCAGGGTGATTAGGCTTTAGTCGACCACGCGGGCCCAGTGCGGGTTGGTCGACTTCACACACAACCTTCGAGTCTCTTCGCATGCGTGTGCAGGCTTCCTCACGATGTTTTTCCTCACCGTTAAAACAATCGGTAAGTATATGTACGTATGCTTTTGAAAAAAACTCATTGGTACATTGGCCGTCCAGATTCGAACCCGGTACCTCCGGTTAGATGGACCGAGTCGTTACCGGTTGAGCCACCGACGCTGCTTTTTTTTTGTATAATCAAATTATTTTCTTTTATAATATCAAAAAAACATATTAAGTATTCCGTTTAAGTTTAAGTTTTTTTCTTGAATAGTTATATTGATTGCATATGTACTATCAACAATTATTTAGGGATTCTTTGTGTCTTCATCTCTCTCCACTCCGGAAACCGTAAAAGTGTGGAAAAGTGCGTAATTTACGGCATAGACTACAGTTACTTTAAATAGTTTTGTGTAGTCTTTCAACAATTACTGTTCTAAAGCCGCTAGATACTGGCAGCTGAACACGTGGCTATATGTTGTACCTCACTATATTTTCTTTCGAAGTTGTGGAGTGACGACCGCTACTAAAATAGCGTCGTACGCTAGGTCTGTCGTCCTACGTACAGACACCAGCGAAGCCACTTCGGATGCAACCTTTGCGCCAAATTGCACGTGGAAATCTCATGCGCAGATATATATATATTTTTTCTATATGGTAACTACATATTAACATTAATGTGTAAATAATACACCTTCGATGTCGTTGCCTGCCTCAGCTCCCTCAGGCTAAGGGATAAGGTGAACATGTGGAATTGACATTCAGTCCATGATGACGGTAAACTATGTCATTTTACCGCAAATTTCCAGTTTAGCGTAAACAATAGGTACGCTTATGTCTGAAATAAAATAAAGGAAACTAGGTGATACTTCTCTGGCATGAGAAATCTCTTCTATTCTCTCTCTGTCCATGCTGTCCTGATAATGTCTCCCTCGTCGGCATTCGTCAGCGTCCGCTTCCAATGTTGTCGGCTCGAATCCGCCCCGGCTAACCAGCTTTAGTCACGACAAAATTGAGCAGGATTACCCTGGAATTATGCATTTTCAAGTGCGTTTAAATCCATACAGAATAATTTATCTTTTTATTTTCAAAATATAAAATTTTTCTCCGTCTAATGTTAGTCAGCTTTTCTCATGTATGTTCTTCATCACAACTTTGTACCAAATAAGTATTCCTTTAATATAAGTCATCATTCCTTGATTAATTTTCTGTGCGAGAATCGAACCCGCTATCCTGGCTTGAACGCAACCCTCTAGAATTGCGCTATGTTGACCATCCTCCATATTGAACTGCTTTGGCTTAATTACATCCATCGATCACGACAAGTGCTCGCTATAAATATGTATGTTTTTTTTTAATCTCTATACGCAAAACTACTGAACTAATCTGGCTGAAATTTGGTAGGTAGACAGATTAGGATCTAGACTAATACAAGGCCTTTCTCCTTTTTTTTTTCTTTTTTTTGCTCACACTCGCGAGCCGCTTGCGGCTCGCACACTGTGCACCTTCTATCTGTCATAGATACGCTGTTCAAGCGGGCGAAGCCACGGGAAACAGCTAGA
This sequence comes from Coleophora flavipennella, assembly GCA_947284805.1. NCBI lineage: Eukaryota > Metazoa > Arthropoda > Insecta > Lepidoptera > Coleophoridae > Coleophora > Coleophora flavipennella. The sequence continues at coordinate 1,372,953 of OX369307.1, forward strand.
TGACATAACATACATGTTACATTGATTAGTTCGTTAAGATTCCACCCATCTTAAATCGATTTGCGAACATATTCAGTTATCAAGTAGTTAGGTATTTGCGAATAAATTATTTATATGTTGTTCCTGAAGCATACTTGATTTATTATGCTCTTAATTTCATTGATCCTTTTATTAAAACATCACCACATTATACTGTTGATCTAAGAAAACAAGACACGGTGATGTCTTAAACACATATAATGAAATTCAATTTAATTAATGCTTAAAGAATTAATGGAATGCACGAATGCAAGTGAATATAGAAATTTCATTCCTCTTTTACCAGACGTGTAAAACTTAATTTCTCAATTTGGCTCAAAGATAGGGACCACTTAACTTGTTCGTCCGCACCCCAAGAGCAGGTAGAAAGTTTTTTTATTGTCTCCGGCCGGTCAATGCAAAAACCCCCGCATTCCTTCGTCTAGGCCTGGATGCACACAAATCCCAAAGCACGCATCTGTAATGTATAAAAAAACACAAGCAGAATCTTTTGCACAGTAACAAAAAAAATTGACCTGTTCCGAAGCCATCCTAAGTGGCGAACTTTGTCAAACCAAATGCTTGATTTATACATAACTTATGTTCGTGGGGCGATATTTCAACCCACGATACAAAATTGGCTAAAACTAGCCTCTGTCAGCTAAGGCAATAAAATTATATTATACCACGCCGATGTTGGTTAATGTAGCTAATGATTCGCCACACTGTTACTAATAGATGGTAAATCGAAAAAAAAAATGCACTCATTAGATACCCGAGGTTACAACCATCTTTAATTCCAATCCCAACTTTGTGGAATGTGAAAACTGAGAAGTTATACTAATTTTTATTTTTTTTTATTTTTTTTAAAAACCCCAAATCCTATGATTACCGGGTTCTTTCAATATTGATTCGTCACGGGCCATGCATACGCATGCAAAATTTCAGCTCAATCGGAAACCGTGAGCTGGGTCAACGTAACACAATGTTTTAATCATTTACTACGTGGTGACCTCTTATTAAAATGTCTTATTTTTTTTTTTCGACTGCATTGAAGTTAAGAAAATTGGTTATAAGTTTTATATCGAACTCATTGAGTTATTACTTTTTTTTTTTGATTGTGAACGTACAAAATGAAATTAAAATTATAACTAGTCAAATTATAACTAGTAAAGACAAGCTATGACATGGTTAATATTTAAAATATTAGTGAAATTAAGCCTCATGAAAATAACATAAATTCTGCAAACCCTTCTGTTCGTTTTTAGGATTTCGTACTACAAAGGAAAATGAAGCGAACCCTTTGTCGGACCACTTTGTTGTCCGTCCGTTCATCCTTCTGGGGACTTTGTGGGAGGTTAACGTATTATACGTCTTAGATACAAGAAGAGGGAAACAAGATATATATTTTGTTAATTAGTTATGCAATAATTATGCTTTCTAGTCCTCTGTGTAATAGACGACAGTGATATACAGGAAAAATATTTTCCTTTGTATTAATCTTGTTAGGTATATGTTTTAGTGTAAGTTTAAAATTATTAATAATTAATCATTAAATTTTATGTTATTGTTGCTCGCGTACTACCTGTCTCCGTGCCTTTTCTCTGAACACTGGATTGTTTGGAAGAAATCGCTCTCAGCGATATAACCGCCTTAATTGTACGTCTCTTAGTTTTAATTTAAACTTTGCATGTTATGTATTTATTTTTGATGTACAATAAAGAGTTATTTGCATTTGAATAAATATATTTAAATATTAATTCATATCTATAGAAGAATGAATTTCTTTTTCCCTTGATTATCGCTTCACGCATGAACGGTTGGACCGATTTCGATGAAACTGTTTAGGAAAAATGGCTTTTCTCTTTTCTCATTTTATGAACTGTAATGATACATTATGTACTTATGATATGTTTAATTTTATTATTATTATTTTTTTCAATGGACCCGCTAATTAGCTAATTACGTTGTGTTTTATTTATTTATTTATTATTATTATTATTATTATTTTTTATTCAGGTTTCCAAAGGTGCGTTTCTTTTAGTTAACGCAACGCTTTGATCCGTGGTCACGCGGACCAGATGAACAGGACCCACCTTCCCCTCCTAAGACCATAGGCCTGTGTCTTAGTGAAAGTTAAGTGTTCGTCTAATTTATTCTGAAGTGGATCCGGCATTAAGTTCCCTACTGATGGAAAGTTATACCTATGGAATAAAAAGTTTCCACGAGATGCATTGCATCTATCGTCTACCATCATATCAGCTCATACACGTCCCCACTGAGGGGCTCAATTCAGAAATTACCAAAATGCGAGTTACATTATTTTCTGGTCTAGTTCTAAGTGAAGGGAATTCGTAGACTCCCTCAAGGATGCCTCAATGTTGCATGCAGAGGGTGAAATAAATAAAATGACTTTATTGAGTCTAAAAATTAATTATGAATTTATTTGACTCAAATTGTGGAGAAACCTTTTTATTTTATATAGGCGTAAAACTCCACGTTACATTGCTTAATTTGCGCTATTGTTTTGTTAATACAAAACTTTCAATGCAGAAGTTACATTGATTTCAGCTCTATATTTTATAGAGCCATTTATTCTAGCATTTAATAGTACAAATTTGATATTATATTGAATTATACAGCTCGCCCTGTAAAATGTCACGTACTAAACTTACGGGCGTATATGAATTAGCATTTAATTTATCTACATAAAATAAAGAATTAATCAGAATTAAGTAGACTAATGACAGTAATGAAAAGATAATTTAGATATTTTAGACTATACATTTACGTCAAGCAACCAAACTACAACCACTGTACATTTCTGTAACTCACAGAGAACCCTAAATTTTAAAGAACCTTTCGAGTGCTTCCCTATTTGGGTTTAATAAAACTTTGGACATTTAAAAGGTGATTCAAGTTAGACCTTGAGACCTAAAGAAATACGTACCCAGACACACGGCGCACCTCACAAAACTATATACTTTTCACACCAAAATTCGCACAGAAAAACAAACAATATTTCCGCCTCGAGACACGACCAACTCGTTCCGCCATTCTCTCCCCTGTCCCCCTGCCCACGCGCATTTTCAAGAAACAGCCCTGGCTTTCTATCTCCTTCACACACAACACAAATCCAATTCTTTTACTCTTTCGCCCTTTCCTACCCTATCTTGCGAACGTTAAATCGTATTTCATTGGTCCCAAGTGCTAGCATTTTACATACTTGAGTTATGGAATTCGGCGTCAGACCGAACCTTCAAAAAAATAGTTCAGCAACTCAATATTATTATTAGGATTCCATGTGGTGTTACGCAGTAGTTCTATTTCAAAAGTTATTATTATTAGGGTTCCGTATGGTGTCACGCAGGAACCATCACATAACGATAACCAAATCGTAACCAGCCGTCAAATCGCCATTATTTGATCATAACACTAACGGTTAACGTTAGCGTTAAGTTATGACGTCATTTTAACCGTTGTTAAAATGGTGCAACCCTATAACCGGCGATTTGTCGACTGGTTACGGTTTGGTTATCGTTATAGTTGTATGGTGCAACCCACCCTAAGTTCCAAAACTTTGATTAAATAAAATTGGACCTGAACACATAGTCACAAAGACCTTAGCAGCGTCGGTGGCTCAACCGGTAAAGACTCGGTAACGACCGGTAATGACCTAACCGGAGGTGCCAGGTTCAAATCCGGACGGCCAATGTATCAATGAGTTTTTCGAAACTTACGTACATATACTCACTGATTGCTTTAACGGTGAAGGAAAACATCGTGAGGAAACCTGTACACAACTGCGAGAAACTCGAAGGTTGTGCGTGAAGTCGACCAACCCGCACTGGGCCCACGTGGTCGACTAAGGCCCGATCGCCCTTATTCAGGGTTGGCTCGAGCCCCTCGGTGGGGACGTATATGAGCTGATATGATAATGATGATGATATGATGATGATGATGATATAGTAACAACCGGCCAAGTGCGAGTCGGACTCCAAAACTGAATGAAACAAAAGCATGTAGCTCTCGATAATGTCTTTCGTATCATTGCTGTACGCGTTGATGTTTATTTATAAGGTTCCTTATTCAATGCAAAGAAGTGGTGGTACGGAATCCTTGTTGCGATAGTCCGACACGTACTTAGCCGGTTTTTTGTAGCACTTACATATTAGCATATTATGGCTTTTTTTATTTAACAATGTTCTTGTTTAGCAGAATTAAATTTTCCCTAAAACTTTTTATTGTGATGTTACTTTGAGGTATTCGTAACATAAAAGCTGCTTATTCCTACTCGTTTTCTTACTTAATTATAATAACAGTGCTAAAGCTTTTATATATAAGTCCTTAATATACAGGGTGTATGAAATTAAATTGTAGACTTTACAAAGATTAAGGGGAGATTCGAAATCGATTATTGAAATTTAAAACCGGGCAATTGCGAGTTAAACTCGCGTGGAGAGGGTTCCGTTAGATATTTCCGCTATTTTAAATACTATATTACTTCTTATAGGTTTTCCTGTAATCTCTAGGTAAAGAAATATTTTCTGTATTTTTTTTCCAAATTATAGGTAGGCCCAGTGCTGTAGGTTCGGGGGGATTTTTTTTAATTCACAATTGGTAAGCTCTTGGCATCGAACGAGATCGACTTCATCTTGTTGACGAGAAGGCAAATATTCAATGATGTCTCTGTGATCACCTCAGTAAAAACAGGAAGCGATCACCGAATGGTAAGAGGCACATTGAATCTAATGACCAAGACCAGCGCCCATCCAGCTCCAAAACCCCGAGAACTTTCAGCTCGAGTTGCGAGACTGCGACAATGTGGACGATTATAACGACAGGTTAGTGGAAATTGTCCAAACAGGGTCTAAGATTTTTAAAACTCGCCGTTCAAATAGAACCAAAAAAAATCGGAATTCACCAGCAACCTCATTGAAGAAAGACGCAGATTGGTTTTGCAGTCCTCTGAAGACGCTACTCAGTATAGGCAACTAAACAAGCAGATCTCTAAGTCTCTAACTCGCGATTTGCGCCACTGTAATATAAATTGTATTAAAGAGGCGATTGAGAACAACAAATGCTCAAAAGTTTTCGCGAGAGATCTGTTTGTTGGTCAAAGCCAACTGACCAAGCTGAAGACTGAGGATGGCAGGATCATATCGTCTAAGACTGAGTTGCTGGAAGAAGTTGAGAAGTTCTACCGATAATTGTACACGACCACACGTCTGCCTGTCAGCGATCTGGCTAAAGACCCAAGAGCTAGACTTACCCGACACTATACCGAAGATATCCCGGACGTCAGCCTGTACGAGATTAGAATGGCTCTTAAACAGCTTAAAAACAATAAGGCACCGGGTGATGATGGAATTAAGGCTGAACTTCGGAAAGCAGGTGGAACACCGGTACTTAAAGCTCTTCAGAAATTATTTAATTCCGTTATACTCTAGGGACAAACGCCTAAGGCATGGCACAGAAGTGTGGTCGTGCTTTTCTTCAAAAAAGGCACCAATACCCTGCTGAAGAACTACAGACCCATCTCACTTCTGAGTCATGTCTACAAACTGTTTTCGAGAGTCATTACAAATCGTCTCGCACGCAGGTTTAACGACTTCCAGCCTCCCGAACAAGCCAGTTTCCGAAAAGGATTTAGTAACACATGCATACGCAGCGGCAGATTACACTGAAGACCGAAGAGTACAATCAGCCACTATGCTTGGCGTTCGTGGACTATGAGAAAGCCTTCAATTCGATCGAAACTTGGACTGTGTTACATTCTCTCCAGAGGTGCCAAATTGACTATCGATATATCGAAGTGCTGAAGTGTTTATATGAAAACGCCACCATGTTGGTTCGCCTCCAGGATTAAAACTCGGAACCTATCCAGCTGCAGCGAGGGGTGAGACAGGGAGACGTTATAACTCCGAAACTGTTCACCGCCGCCCTGGAAGATGTTTTTAAGCTTTTGGACTGGGGTGGACTCGGCATCAATATCAACGGCGAGTATTTCACAACCTACTCCTCTGAAGGTTGGAGGCTCTACACTCGAAGTTGTTACCGAATATGTATACCTGGGACAAACAGTCCAGTTAGGTAGGTTCAACTTCGAGAAAGAGATCAATCGTCGAATCCAACTCGGCTGGGCAGCGTTCGGGAAGCTTCGCAATATCTTTACGTCCCAGATACCGCAGTGTCTTAAGACTAATATATATTCATACATATTCTTATATTTAATACTGTTATAACTTCTTTCTTTGTGTACCTGTCTGCCGTTTCAGTTAAAACTAACTCTTTCCCGGGTTTGCTGGATGAAGTTTCTTATTAGAAAAAAGTAATACCCTTTGTTTGACTTTCTTTTGTTTGTTATTTTATTTGTATACAATAAACTGTTAAATAAATAAAAATAAAATAAATAAAACTAGTTTAATTACGTTACATGTCCGTGTTTGGGTCACCGAATCACATATGTGCACCAAATTTCAACTCAATCGGTTCAGTAGTTTCAGAGCAAATTGGCTGTGACAGACGGACAGAAATAAACGCGAGTGATCAGTTGATAGTTCCGTTTTTTCCTTTTGAGTTACGGAACCCTGAAAAGTAAAAATTATATTGAATTTAGGGCCCACTTCATTGGAAAAACCTTTTAATTAACGTGCGAATTGAAAGATTAAAACCTGAAAAAGAAGTTACTTTATCTGCGCCACGAAGTGTGATGAAATTATTATTTTTTTGCATTCCGTGTTATTAGTACGCATAGGTATACCATCTTTCAATGGTAAAAAAACCATCCAATTTACCGTGATCAAAGTATATATATTAGTACTATCATACAGAATGGACACTCCCTTTCGCTCTCTAGATTCGACCTCACCCCCTCGTCACCCAGATTGATTCAGATTGGCTATAGTTTGGTTCACGAACGTTTAGGATTTCGCCGTGATTTTGTTTGCTACGTCATTTGTTTTTAGAAATGTCATTTCAAATCAAATCAAATCAAATCAATTTATTTGTGAATCACAGGTTACAGTAAAAAGGTGTTATTAAATAAAGTTGGACGCTGTGTTCTGCCTTTTGGCATACAAATTAATACAATCTTAATTAAAATAAACATAAATCACGGAATCAAATACACTATGTCAAAAAAAATCATAATTCATGAAGCATGTCAAACCAACTTATACACACTATGTCATTTTTTTTTTAATATATAAATCATGTCAAACTATTTTAACAACATTATTATGGTACATATATATGTCCTCAATTAAAATAACAATGTCAATGGAATGCTGTGTCAGTGTTATCGAGAAACTCTTTAATGGAGTAAAATGTCTTATTAGTGAGGAAGTCAAATAGCTTTTTCTTAAAGTCATTGATTGTGGAGCATGTTTTTATATCAGCTGGAAGTTTGTTGTATATTCTTGGTGCCATTCCTAACACACTATTTTGAAGAAGGGATGTTCTACCTTGTCTGGGGCACAACTGGATACGTCGACGCTCACTCATGGGGTTTTTGAATAGATGTGGGTTATTCTTTGTAAAGATAGCAATTTCATAAATGTAGAGTGATGGCATTGTTAATAATTTAAGACTTTTGAAGTAAGGGCGGCAGCTGTCTCTTCTTTTCAGTCTACAAATAGCCCTTACGCATCTTTTTTGTGCTATAAATATGCTCTTACTATTTGTTGCATTTCCCCAAAATATTATTCCATATCTTATTCTAGAAACAATGTACCCATGATATGCTGTGAGTATAGTTTTTTCTTCCACCATCTTATTCAATTTATACAAGGCATAGGAGAATTGATTTATTTTAGTACATACAAATTCTATGTGTGATTGCCAACTCATGTTACTATTAATGTATAATCCTAAGAATTTAGTAGTTTCAGTAAGACTAACCTCTTTGTCGCCATGAAATATCTTAGTAGATAAAGTATCACATCCTCTCTGCCTGAAATTCATGATTTTAGTTTTATCTATATTAATTTGCAGATTATTTAATTGTAGCCACTTAATTAATGATGAAAGACTGTTACTTATTTCATTTTCATTTTTATATATGACTGTGCAATCATCTGCAAAGAGTACCATTGGATCTGGAATCGCTTTAGATATATCATTAATGTAAACCAGAAAGAGAAGTGGTCCCAAAACACTACCCTGAGGCACTCCATGGTTTATAATTCTTTCAGAAGATATATATACTCTTTCTATTCGAGATTTTGTATATATTCTGTTTAACTTAGTTACCTGTATTCTGTTGTTGAGATATGATTTTAAGAGGCAAAGTGTGTTCCCTCTTATGCCATATGTCTCTAACTTGGATATTAGGATATTATGTTTCACGTGATCAAATGCCTTAGACATATCCAAGTACATTGCGAGCACTGGTTGTCTGTTATCCATTCTAGAATAGATCATATCTACAAACTCGTAAATAGCACCGTTAATTGATTGATTTTTTCGAAAACCTTTCTGTTCCTTTATTAATATATTATTAGATTCAAAGTAATTATACAGATTATTAAAAATTACCTTCTCAAATAGTTTGGAAAATACTGAAACCAGAGCAATGGGTCTGTAGTTGTTCATATCACATTTATCGTCTCTTTTGTATAATGGTTTTATAACAGTTGTTTTAAGCTTGGATGGAAATACTCCTTGCTCCAAACAAATATTTATTATATGACTAAGAATAGGAGATATAAGGTAACATAGATGCTTCACTACTTTGGTTGATATTTCATCGTATCCTGTACTGTTGGTGTTTCTAAGGTTTTTTATTAACGAGCAAACCTCGCTAGGGTCAGTAGGATTCATGTAAAATGATTTATGTGAACTGAATATACATGTACTGCTTCGTAATACCTTATCATCCTCTGATGAAGGCTTTCCCTGGTCAATATAATAATCGTTGAATAGTTGAGCTATTTGCGAGGGATCTCTAATGTTGTTACCGTTGACATATAATTGATTTACATTTTCTTTTGGTATTATATGTCCATTATTGTTTATAACTTCCCATGTTGCTTTAGATTTATTCACGACCGTTCTATGCAGTATCCGGAGTGTGCCGTGAGTATGAGTTTTACAGTTTACAGGTGTAAAATATTGTAAATAGGACCCGTTTACTAGGGTTTCTACTAATCTTACTGAAAAATTTACCTCAAGACACTCTAGTCAATTCTGAAAAATACTTCAGATTAGAATTTAAAAAAAAATCTTAAAAGCCCCAGTTACGAGTCTTACACCAGTTTTGTTACACACTCTATACAGAAAGGAAAAATTTGGTGTAGGAATTTGGTGCCGTTAACCTTCAAGCGGGCAGTCATTTGAAACGACAGCGGTCGCGCGTGACCTTTTCGACCTATTAAAGATTTTTGCGAATTAAAACAAATTAAATTTAAGCAGCGGATGTCCTTCGGCTGATATGATGATGATGATGATGAAAAAAAAATTAACCCACTTACTACGGAAATCACTATTTTTTTATATAATTGCATGTAATTTGTAATCGTTCGTTATAACAGCCGGTAGGCGTATCTACGTTAATAAAATAACTATTTATATCTAAATCACACAATTTTTGGTTAAGGAAACAATGGGTACCAAAGTTTCACTTAAATATCCAAAATGGAATCTATTTTACGTTTAGCCTTCAAGCGGGCGCGCAGTCATTTGAAACAGCATCGGTCGCACGTAACCTTTTCGACCTATAAAGATTTTTGCAAATCTTTTAATTAATTATTTTTTTTATAATTTACTTTTGTTTTCAAAACTAATAAAATAATTAAAGATTTTTCTTAATTTAGGGGCTTGTACAAATGTTGTTACCCCTACGTCATTTAAAGGAAAACCAGAATCTTCAGTGATAAGATAAAACTACATTATTATATATTCAACATCAGACACGCGTAAACTAATCAATGCCTTTGCCGCAACTAAATGAATCAATAGGAGGCGAGTAAAAACGGTCAAGTAGTACAGTTTTTTTGTGTACGTAATGAACCCATGACAGGCTATTACAGACACGTTCTGAGAATGTACGATTTTATGACGGGAAATGTGTAGTGCGGTCGATTTGATGCTGCGCGACCGCTTGAAGGTTAACTGGGGGTTCTACTCATCATACTGAACAACTTTCCCCACGTAACCCATAGTCAACTCAAAAAATACCCTCCATAGAAAATTGCACAAAATTGGTCGATCAGCTGATCGATTTGTACGAAGAGTTTTTTTTTGCGATTTCAGCAAAGTCATCGAACGAAAGTTGTTCTTTTTTTTCACAATTGGTAAACCCTTGACAACATCTCACCTGGTGGTAAGTGACGATGTTGCCGAAGATGGAAGCGGGCTTACCAAGATTCCCCAACGCAATGGGGAACTGGCAATCTTATCTTCATGCCGGAACACACCAGTGATATCAACATTGATATTTGGCGGCAAGACGATTAGATAAGATGGTGGTAGCTAGCCAGGCGGGATTAGAAAATGCCCTACCACCAACCAAACCGAGTCTTACAATTGACCCCGCCGGGAATCGAACCCGCGACCTCCTGTGTAAAGCCAGTGAACTTTGCCTCTGAGCTACGGAGGCGGTTAAATTGTTCAGTATAATTGAGGAGGTCAGGAACAAAAGGCAACTACTTATACTTGTACTACTAATAAATGTGATATGGGTATGCCTATGAATATTAAAATATAATATATTTAGGGAGAGTAACACTTTAGTTAGCCAATTATATCTGTAAAGTTATAATCTCATCAATAAATATTATGGGAAATATATAATTTAATAATTTTTAAATATCACCTTTTAATCCCACGCAAAAAAAAGAAATGTAAATGTTACCTTTTGAATAAAATACGACTTTAAGATGCTGTTTTCCCATGAGATATGTCACTATTTGAACCAAATCGGTTCAGAAATTGATAAAATACAAGGTTTTGAGTCCGATTTAAGAAAAAACGAATCGAGCCGGTTGCGTAAATATGACCTTTTGTTACCTTTTGTTACTGACCCCCTCAAATGTTACCTTTTGAATAAATTACGACTTTAAGATGCTATTTTCTCATGTCATATGTCACTATTTAAACCAAATCGGTTCAGAAATTGATAAAATACAAGGTTTTGAGTCCGATTTAAGAAAAAACGAATCGAGCCGGTTGCGTAAATATGACCTTTTGTTACCTTTTGTTACTGACCCCCTCAAATGTTACCTTTTGAATAAATTACGACTTTAAGATGCTATTTTCTCATGTCATATGTCACTATTTAAACCAAATCGGTTCAGAAATTGATAAAATACAAAGTTTTCAGTCCGATAAAAAAAGAATCAAACCGGTTGCGTAAATGTTACCTTTTGTTCCTGACCTTATCAATTAGTACAAGCCCCAGTTAAAAGGACCTACACCAAATGTTTATACCTGTATATTCTTATACCCAGCACTTTATTTGCTTACTGAAATAAAAAAAACTAAAACCCGACTTCGAAAAACTTTACTAAAAAGTATAAAATCTAGCTTGATTACAGGTATAACATAAAGGTTATTTTTTTGGATTTTTCTTACAAAGCCTGCCGATCAGCTGACCGATTTTTATGAAAAATTCAAAAAAAAAACTTCGAGATTTCAGCAAAGTTGTTTAGTTTGATGAGTGCAAGCCGACCTTAAAGTATAACTATATTTTTGTGCTCAGAGTACAAAACCGCCCCACCTCGCTACCCGCGGCCGCGAGTCGTGTCGTTTGATTGTAGCGCGCGTAGGTATATTGATTAAGCCGTCTCATAAAATCGCGTGTGAGACCATTTCCTAAGAAATCACGTACCCCAACGCGATGACTTAACAAAATATTATTACTTAAATTAAAGAGCCAACACATGTTATTTTTTACTTTTTTGAGATTTTTTTTTGGGGTTCTTTTAAATTTTTAATTTAATTTTTATTCAAAGCTTTTTAATATACTTTACATACCTTTTACTAGTAGACACGTTACAATCGAAACTCTATTTCCACCTTCACACAAATGCTTTACGGGACAAAACACGACTATGTGACAAGAAATCTAGCCTATTTTGAAACGATCAAACCTGTGGAAGCTTCAATAAATTGTGTTATAACTGTGAACTGCAAATCAATTGGACTTGTGGAAGTTTCTAAGGCAACTTAATGAGCTAGAAAGCTGATGACATTTTTTTAACCTCTGCCTCAGCAGATTCCAGGACATGCTGCAAACAACATGTCAAGTTTAACATGTTTTCATTGAGACTATTCATAACACCTTTTCATTTAGACTATTCCAATGAGCCCAAACACGATACTTCTGCTGTAGGTTGGTGAGGAGTTGGGTATCCTGCCGATTCTAGGTGATGCTGCAGCATCAGATTAAGGTCACCACGTTTTATTTAACACCTATTTATTAAGACTATTCCAATAAGCTCAAGCACGATACTTCTGCTGTAACTTGGTGAGGAGTGGGGTTTCCTGTGGATATCAGGAGTTGCTGCAGCATCAGATTAAAGTTACCGTATTTTATCTAACACCTACTCTACCTATCTATTATAATGAGCCCAAACACGATACGATATAGTTGGTGAGGAGATGGTTATCTTGCAGATACCAGGATTTGCGGCAACATCAGGTCAAAGTTACCATATTCTTGTAATATCATTAAAGTAACCGAAAACCAAATTTTGAATAGATCAGACTGGTGAAACTTGCCCACATCCCTTCACTTCACCTAGAAAAGAGCTGATAATCTTCAAACAGCTGAACAAATCTTCATAAATTAAAGCTAAAAACCACCTCGATTAACATTCAAAAAAAACCTTAAACACGTATGTTGTTTTAAATTAACTAAATACTGCTTTAACAGCGCGGGTCGGTTTTCTAGGCATAAGGCGATAAATGACATCATTCGGCGAGCTGCTGTTTCCGCGGGAATACCTTGTATCCTGAAGCCTCCCGGTTTGTGTTGCACTGACGGTAAACTGCCGAATGGACTCACATTGATCCCTTGGCAAAAAGGTAGATGCCTGATTTGGGACGTCATCAGCATGAGCACATTCGCGCCCTCTCGCCTAAGGAGCACACAGCGGACGCCCGAATCAGCAGCCGAGAAAGCAGCTGCCCATAAACAAACAAAATATGCCTGTCTGTTACCTAAATATGAATATGTTCCGATTTCTCTCGAGACAGCGGGGACGTGGTGCTCTGAGGCCAAGTCTTTTGTAAACGATTTAAGGCGTCGTATGAGGGAAAAGGGCCTGGACCCGATATCAGGCTCCTTTTTGACCCAACGCATTTTGCTGGTTATCAACAGCGGGGGAACGCAGCAAACGTCATGGGCACCTTTGGGCATGTTAGTCAACATTTGTCGTAGATTTAAATAAAAGTAGGTAACTCATTTTTAATTATTTTTTTCATTTCTTTTTCATTCTTTTTTTTTATTTCGCCGTTCTCTAATTGCACTTTAATGTAGACAACATTTAACATTTGACTTATAGTCCTAAAACCCGCATCGCAGTGTTTTCGAAAACATCCTTGTAAATTATTATGATATACAGCAACCTAAATTATTCTCCGAGACACAACATCATTCTTACAGGCTGGAAAAACATTTAAGTACTTAGATGCTGGGGAAAATGTATTTTGTGCCTTATCACATTTACCGCTATCTTTAGAACACTTTTAGCAATAATGCGACACACGACAATAATATTAAGCTCTTTGTACCGTAGCGATATTTTTTTCCTAGAATTTAAGCTTAACACAAAAGATTGTACGATTGGAACATCAAAATTGAAAGTTCATATTTAATAACTAATAATAAATAACTATTACTAGATTACTAGATTATTTTTTTAGCGTATTACTAGATACGCTAAAAAAACTACTTCCATCGCAACAACATAGTAGGTACATGTTTTTTTTTGTTTTTGTTAATTTTCTAAATAGTACTACACCGATTTTGATAAATATTATGGGACCACCTTGGCACATACCCTTTCGAAAAAAAAAGAATCATGAACATTATTACCCGATATCTTCGCACTGCGGTCCACAATCTGCGACGATATCGCGTAACAAGATACAAAAAAAATACAATCGAATCGAGAACCTCCTCCTTTTTGGACACACGTAGACGTACACTTTTATTTGAAAAGAGTTTCCATACTCAAAAGCCAAATGCTCACGGTTCCTAATGTGAATATAATACACGTTTTCAAATTTAAAAAATTCAAGCCTAAAAAATAAAAGACGATCCTTTGACCTTGATTCCACCTCCAAAGTTTATCATCAGTTTAACTTCAAAATACCAAAAGGCCAAGCCGTCCCTGTACCTGGACACTAGCCAGCCGCTTGTCATAGGCCAAGCCGTCCCTGTACCTGGACACTGACAAGCCGCTTGTCATAGGTCACGCCGTCCCTATACTTGGAAACTAGCCAGCCACTTGTCATAGGCCAAGCCGTCCCTGTACCCTGGACACTAGCCAGCCGCTTGTCATAGGCTAAGCCATCCCTGTACCCGGACACTGACCAGCCGCTTGTCATAGGTCACGCCGTCCCTATACTTGGACACTAGCCAGCCGCTTGTCATAGGCCAAGCCGTCTCTGTACCTGGACACTAGCCAGCCGCTTGTCATAGTCCAAGCCGTCCCTGTACCTGGACACTGACCAGCCGCTTGTCATAGGTCACGCCGTCCCTATACTTGGACACTAGCCAGCCGCTTGTCATAGGCTAAGCCGTCCCTGTACCTGGACACTAGCCAGCCGCTTGTCATAGGCCAAGCCGTCCCTATACTTGGACACTAGACAGCCGCTTGTCATAGGCCAAGCCGTCCCTGTACCTGGACACTAGCCAGCCGCTTGTCATAGGCCAAGCCGTCCCTGTACCTGGACACTGACAAGCCGCTTGTCATAGGTCACGCCGTCCCTATACTTGGAAACTAGCCAGCCACTTGTCATAGGCCAAGCCGTCCCTTTACCTGGACACTAGCCAGCCGCTTGTCATAGGCCAAGCCATCCCTGTACCTGGACACTGACCAGCCGCTTGTCATAGGTCACGCCGTCCCTATACTTGGACACTAGCCAGCCGCTTGTCATAGGCCAAGCCGTCTCTGTACCTGGACACTAGCCAGCCGCTTGTCATAGTCCAAGCCGTCCCTGTACCTGGACACTGACCAGCCGCTTGTCATAGGTCACGCCGTCCCTATACTTGGACACTAGCCAGCCGCTTGTCATAGGCCAAGCCGTCTCTGTACCTGGACACTAGCCAGCCGCTTGTCATAGTCCAAGCCGTCCCTGTACCTGGACACTGACCAGCCGCTTGTCATAGGTCACGCCGTCCCTGTACCTGGACACTAGCCAGCCGCTTGTCATAGGCCAAGCCGTCCCTATACTTGGACACTAGCCAGCCGCTTGTCATAGGCCAAGCCGTCCCTGTACCTGGACACTAGCCAGCCGCTTGTCATAGGCCAAGCCGTCCCTGTACCTGGACACTGACAAGCCGCTTGTCATAGGTCACGCCGTCCCTATACTTGGAAACTAGCCAGCCACTTGTCATAGGCCAAGCCGTCCCTGTACCTGGACACTAGCCAGCCGCTTGTCATAGGCCAAGCCATCCCTGTACCTGGACACTGACCAGCCGCTTGTCATAGGTCACGCCGTCCCTATACTTGGACACTAGCCAGCCGCTTGTCATAGGCCAAGCCGTCTCTGTACCTGGACACTAGCCAGCCGCTTGTCATAGTCCAAGCCGTCCCTGTACCTGGACACTGACCAGCCGCTTGTCATAGGTCACGCCGTCCCTATACTTGGACACTAGCCAGCCGCTTGTCATAGGCCAAGCCGTCTCTGTACCTGGACACTAGCCAGCCGCTTGTCATAGTCCAAGCCGTCCCTGTACCTGGACACTGACCAGCCGCTTGTCATAGGTCACGCCGTCACTGTACCTGGACACTAGCCAGCCGCTTGTCATAGCCCAAGCCGTCCCTGTACCTGGACACTGACCAGCCGCTTGTCATAGGTCACGCCGTCCCTATACTTGGACACTAGCCAGCCGCTTGTCATAGGCCAAGCCGTCCCTGTACCTGGACACTAGCCAGCCGCTTGTCATAGGCCAAGCCGTCCCTATACTTGGACACTAGCCAGCCGCTTGTCATATGCCAAGCCGTCCCTGTACCTGGACACTAGCCAGCCGCTTGTCATAGGCCAAGCCGTCCCTGTACCTGGACACTGACCAGCCGCTTGTCATAGATCACGCCGTCCCTATACCTGGACACTAACCAGCCGCTTGTCATAGGCCACGCCGTCCCTATACTTGGACACTAGCCAGCCGCTTGTCATAGGCCAAGCCGTCCCTATACTTGGACACTAGCCAGCCGCTCGTCATAGGCCAAGCCGTCCCTATACTTGGACACTAGCCAGCCGCTTGTCATAGGCCAAGCCGTCCCTGTACCTGGACACTAGCCAGCCGTTTGTCATAGGCCAAGCCGTCCCTGTACCTGGACACTGACCAGCCGCTTGTCATAGGTCACGCCGTCCCTATACCTGGACATTATTGAATAGTCAAATTACATTCTTCAATGTACTAATCAGAACCAAAATACATATTTACTCAAAACTCAACTCAAATAACTCTTTACTGTACATCAGAATAAAAAAATACAGTATAAAATAATAATGTAATGACATACAATCTTCATTTTCTCTCTTGTAATTAAACTCATCAAATTAATAAGTAATTCCTTTTGCAGCATCGTCCCAATTACCCCACATACCGTCCATTACCTACGTGGACCGCAATTGGTACGTTCGCTCCAACGACCCCAATGGTACGGTGGTCACCCGGGTCCACAGTGAGAGGACCAACAACCACCCCGTGACTTATGGCCTCCAGACCTCTGACCCACCGTTGCCGTTCACGATAGACCCCAGCACTGGAGTTGTCACTGTCAATGACACGCTGAGTGATAAGGTGAGTTTTAATTCTATCCTAATATGTAACTATTTAAAGCATTATATATTTTTGACTGTCTATGTGGCGTAATAATTAATTTAATCCATTCGCTTCACATTAGGAGGTTGCTGGTTCGATTCCCACGGAGTCTAACTTTGTAAGACAAGAGTTTGTGGTAGGGCATTCTCTTAGCCTACCTGGCTAGCTACCACCATCTTATCTAAGTCTTGCCGCCAAATATCAATGTTAGCAGCGTTGGTATGTTTCATTTTAAATATAAGATAGCCGTTCACTATTGCTTTGGAGAATCTTGGTAAACATGATTCCATCTTCTGCATCATGGTCACTAACCATCAGGTGGGATTGCGATGATGGGACTTCGGGTCGTAGGTAATAAAGTATAACGTCTCCGTGGTAGCTCGTATAATGACAATAAAATGTAATAATTATGATCTTATATACTACAGCTTAACCAATATGTCTCGTAGGGTGAGGTGAGTCATTTACACACTACAGATGATTTATCCGAATTTTTCTTAATTGGCAGTGGGCGGGGAACATAGCTCGTCGAATGGATGGCTGTTGGAGTGGTAAAGTTTATAAGTGACAACCGCACACTGGAAGACGTAGCTTAGGAGGCCTTGAAGTCGGTGGAACAATGACCTGGTGAAGGCAGTGGGAAGACGCTGGATGCGGGCAGCGCAAGACCAGTCGTTGTAGAAATCCTTGGGAGGCCTTTGATCAGCAGTGGATGTCGTTCGGCTGCTATGTCAGTCAGTCAGTCACTTCTCCGTGTTCCGTGCTCAAACACTGACCGCTGAAGCTCTTCTGGAACATATAATATATTATGATCCTTACCTTCATTAAGGATTTTTTCTATATCGATTCAATTCAATTAATTTATTTTCTCTAAAATAGGTATACTTTGTACAATTTTAAATCTCAATCAAATAATGTAAAATTTAAAGCACTACATAAGTAATATAAAGAAAAAAAGTGGAAGACTATCCCAAACAAAAGTCTTAACAAGAAAAACAGAATATGGACTTGCACTACTTTTTAAATATTTTTTGTATAATAAAGTAGTAAAACAACCAATGATAAATATTATAACTCAATTTTTTAAGTTTCAAGTGGAATGAATCCCTCACATTTGAAATATTTTAAATAAGTGACGTTTATCTGACGCTCTTACGATGAAGGAAAACATCGTGAGGAAACCTGCACACGCCTGCGAAGAAACTCAAAGGTTGCGTGTGAAGTCGATCAACTCACACTGGACCCGCGTGGTCGACTAAGGCCCGATAGCCCTAATTAATTGGAGGTTCGAGCCCCTCGGTGGGGACATATATATGTGCTGATATGATGATCTAAAATAATATTATTTATTTTCCAGGAGAACAGAACTTATGGACTTTGGGTGACGTCATACGACGGAGGCATATTGCAACGCACAGAAGTCGTGGCCTCGGTGACAGACAAATCGGGGCAGAGAACAAAGATTTTTCCACCCTCTTTATCACTTCCATACTTCCCTGGCATCCGCGATGTAAATTATCATACCAAAATACCTACTGACTTTCTTACCAAAAAACCTACAACAGTAACAACCACGCAAAGATACATTGAAACAATACCCGATACTACAGTCACTACGCCAGCTCCACAAAGACCAGAAGTAGTTTTAGAGGACACAGCAGTAAATGAAGATAAGAAAGATAATAAATCAATTAAAATCGAAGAAAACAAAGTAGACAATGTATCAATGACAGTAATACCCCTGGTAGCAATATGTGGATTAGTAGTGATAGTTGCAGCTGTAATATTCTTCGTGTGGAAGAGAAATACTTCACCCGGGTCAAGCAAAAAGGATGACATGGTAAGTGAACCTAAAATGAACATAAAAGCAAAAGCCTTACAATGAAATTTGTTTACTTAAATTAAAAAGTTATATTTTTAAATGTGTACTTTGTACACTAATTTATTGGACATACTTGTACGAGTAGCTGATATAAAGGATCTTTCACATTGATTGGGTAATTATAATAGTTATTGCATAGTTGAAATAATCCTTTCTTTGAAAGTTTACACAAATATTTGTATTTTTTTATAAAACCTATTTTTTAATGTTCAACTGTATGTCTAAGAGAATTAATAGAATCCATTAGTTACAATTTCGGTACCAAGATTAAAAAGGCATATAATAGTTATTTATGGTACAAGGGTGGTAATGATCATTTACCTTTTACACACATGTATCATACGACGCTTTTCAATACAGTTGTGCGAAAACATATAAAATAAAAAAGAACCGTAACAGTAAAACAAAATAAATGGGTACATACCTAACTTGTGGCTAGTTTTAAATGTAATCTCTCTTTGTTTTTTCTATACCTACACATAGGTATATTTTTATTACACCTATATCAACTATTCATTATTTTTAGTATTCATAACTAAAAAAATCAGTTTTACAAAATGAGTACCTTATTTCTGCTATTAGACACACATAATGCGCATGCGTATGTTTCTTTTAATATTTAGGGCTTCGCATAGAAGGCATTGTAAGCATTAAAACCTCCTTGGAAGAGATGACCTATTTTTTGGTGTAACTTATGTGCTTTAGGCGTCATCAATCTATTTCCTTCTGACACAGGCCATTGTGGTATTTACTCTCCTTGCTTCACAAAGATAAAACCCAAAGAGAATCTAAACAACTAGCGTTATTAGGTAACTTCTCGGAGAAACAACCTTTCTCTTTTATGGTTCTTCTTGTAAAGATTTTGTATCCTTGGTTTTTTTTTTATTTGCTAGAAATTTCTTGTTCCACTGAGCTAAAAATCAAGAAAAAAAAGCACGTGTGCGGTAAAATAAATTTTGCGCACAGTAGACTGGCATACTAAGTACCACTTTTCGAGCAACTGTATTAAAACATGTTGATAAAACCAGTCTCTGTACTTCGTACTTAAAATAACAAATTTTCATCTGTTACCTTTTACAGATGGAACCTTATTACTATATTTAATAGACAAAATTAACACAAGTTCATACATACGTTATAATTTAAAAAAAACTGAGGTGTCGGGGCATGCGGCCTAAGTTTTAACGTGAAACGTCTAGTTTTGACGCCCTGACCTTACAGGAGGGACGCTCCAGGCTTTGCCCTACGCGGAGCTCGGCCTCCATCCTCGCAGTTTCTTAATTGCACAGACAACCCAGAGGCTATTCTGTGGTTACTTCGTCGTTTGCGGTATGGCTATGGAACCTTCACCTTGTCGTGAAACGGAAACAGATTTAGTCTCTTTCTTTTAGTCTCTTTCGTTTATTTCCGCAACGGTCCAATTTTTTGAATTGGTACCCCGTAATTGATTTTAAAGATGTTTCACGTCAAAACATAATCATATCATGTTCGTAATAATCAACAGAACTCATAATTAAATTATTAATGTTACCAGTGGTTTTATCATCCAGTTTTAGCTTTTGTGTGTGTCACTCAGAACTCTATTCATATTTTGAAAATCTATAATTGCCAAGCTACCATTATCTAACGCGACAGTTTTTCATTTCATCTCAAAATAACCATTTTCTATGTCTAAATCATTATCCCGTGGCCTCATGCTATTTTTGTGGGATGGTTACCTTATAGTTTAAGTACATAACTCTAATACCCACTTATCAAAAAGTTACTTTTCATTTCTTATTCTGCGGTTACTAATAAACTGAACCTTTTGTTGATACTGTCACATAGAAGTGATGATGCTTCATAGTTAAATAGTTTCTCCCCTCCTCCGTTTTCTCTCATTGCCTCTCAATTCACCTCATAAAATCATCATTCACAGAGCCAAATCATGCTTGTAAATGATCAGATTTGTTGTTCACAGAGCAAAGACTCTAATGGAATTGTCCTCCGTGATGCGGGTGCCAACTTGTGGGATCGCCCACGGGCATATTCCAACCGCTACGAGGGTTGGGACAACAACCACTTGCAGGTCGGTGTTGACCTTTCTGCCAGCTAGACACTATGTGTTATTCTAATAAGACACTTTTTAAATTTTTGACGTGTGTTCGTATGAACGTCTGTTCGCTGTGAACTGGGGTGCATATCAGAAATGGGATTAAGATAATTTGGATGTACTTACTTTAGAAGTCTTAATATCTCGAAACGCATAGTAGATAGCGGGATGAGATTGTACCATCACATTAGGTCTTCCGTTTATTATTTTTTACCGCAACTTATACGTGGGTATCGTAAGAGACGACTTAGGGATTACCGGAGGTGGGGAAGGAGCGTCTTTTTCGCGTGGTGTGTCACCACATTGCAAACCCTAACTCAGAAGAGGCCTATGTCCAGAAGTGGGCGTGTTTTTAATCCCAGACGCAAAAAGGAGGGTGTTATAAGTTTAACGTGTGTATCTGTGTGTCTGTCTGTGGCATCGTAGTTCTTAAACGAAATGACCTATTTTGATGTGTTTTTTTTTTAAAGCTGACGTGATCGAGGTGGTTCTTAGTTTAATTTTATGAAGATCTGTGTTCAGCCGTTTGAGGATCATCTGCTCTTATGTGGGCAACTTATACAAGTCTGATCGATTCAAAATTTAATGCCCTGTTACTATACAAAACCATGGTCACCATGACCTGATGCTGCAGCAACTCCTAGAATCTGCAGGATACCCAACTCCTCACTAATTTACAGCAGAGGCATCGTGTTTGAACTCATTGGAATTGTCATAATTAATTGGTTTTAGATAAAACATGGTAACTTTGACCTGATGCTGCAGCATCTTCTAGAATTTGCGGGATAACCATCTCCTTATCAACTTACAGCAGATGAATCGTGTTTATGCTTAGTAGAATAGTCTAAATGAATAGGTTTTAGATAGAACATAGTAACCTTGACCTGATGCTGCAGCATCTCCTGGAACCTGCAGGATACCCAACTCCTCGCCAACTTACAGCAAAAGTATCGTGTTTGGGATATTATTATTATTTATTATATCAGCTCATATACGTCCCCACCGAGGGGCTCGAGCCTACCCTGAATCAGGGCGATTAGGCCTTAGTCGACCACGCGGGCCCAGTGCGGATTGGTCGACTTCACACACAACCTTCGAGTTTCTTCGCAGATGTGTGCAGGTTTCCTCACGATGTTTTCCTTCACCGTTAAAGCAATCGGTAATGATATGTACGTAAGTTTTTGAGAAACTCATAGGTACATTGGCCGTCCAGATTTGAACCCGGTACCTCTGGTTAGATGGACCGAGTCGTTACCGGTTGAGCCACCGACGCTTCATTTACCGGTTGAGCCACCGACGCTTCATTGGGATATGTAAAGTTTAAAAAGCATAAAAAAAACTTAAATTATAAATTTAAAAACCCCGAAAAAACCGCTAAAAAATAGAAAATAATATGTCCCTTTAAGTTTAATATAAGTAGTTTTATTTTGATCTAAGAGTTGTCGCGTAATGGGACAGCTAAGTTATAAAATGAAAACAGAATACAACTGTTTTACTTTAACTACAACTAATTACCTATAATTTCACAACTTAACGGTCCCCCTACGCGACGACTCTTAGATCAAAATACAGAATGTCCAAAAAATTAAGGATAATCCTGTAACTGCGGATAATTTATAACATAGCCTATTACATGATAAAATTTAAATAACGTAAAAGTCTCACCATTTTCGAGATCATTAATTTTTTCATTTTCACATTTGTTTTTTTTCTAATTTTGTATGAAAAACGCATTTGTTTAAATGCTTTGTGATTTTCTAGAAAAAGTTATAATACAGTTGGAGTGGCTCAATAGGATAAAAACTTCTTTATTTTATCAGCTTTTCAACAAAGTAAAAACGTTAAAAAATACAAATTAGTTCCAACAAAAACCAATGATTGATGGCAAAATGGTGCCTCAAATCCCTTACTAACTAGCAAGCAAAATGATTTATGGTAGGGTAGTGTAGTGTAGTGTAGTCAACTGAGTGGACTATAACTATTATGCCACGGAGCGATCAATATTGACAATCCACCATGTTAGTCTTTTATGTCGAATTTATTATGACAAAATTTGTAAAAAATTAAACATTTTCAAATTTTATTTAGGTATTGCTTATTTGTATATTATGTACTACCGAATAAAGGAATTTTATACGTTTTTAAAGATAGATTTTTCAAATGATTCTTTTATTTCTTTATTTATTTTTTAATGTTTTCTGTTATTATTCGCTTACCCTTTTATCAATGTTAGCAAAGAAATAATAATAACATATCCATGGTTATTTAGATAACAACACGAGTAAACAAGTTTATTTACCGAGATACTTGGAAGTAACATTCTCCATTTTGAATATCATTAAATAATTGTGTTCTTAATTCAAACAAAGGAAGGTGAAAAATCACGTAACGTAATTTAAATAAAAGTAAACACAATTTTAAACTCTAAACTAAAATTTTGAACATAATCCTATGCCTTTTATGCTTTGTTTCCAGTGCTATAGACATGCTGTTTTATAAATGACAGAAAAATACTAAGACATTGATTTGCACGTGGCCTATCCTTAGTTAAAACGGAGAACTCTGTTACTAACACACTTATTCCCTAGCAAAAATAACATTGAAACACATCTTAAAGCGACCACGCACCGGAAAAAGTAGAGTAGGCAGGCCACTCACTCGGTGGACCGACGACCTGGTGAAGGTCGCGGGAAGCCGCTGGATGCGGGTAGCGCAGAACCGATCGTCGTGGAAATCCTTGGGGGAGGCCTATGTCCAGCAGTGGACGTCCTTCGGCTGATATGATGATGATGACTTCTAAAAGAGAAATAATAGTAAAATTAACACGCCAGACTAGTGCTTAGTTTAGATTATATACGAGCAACGAGAAAACGAAAAAAAGCTATCCAACAAACATTCGAAGAATTGATTTGAAAACACTGATATTATATTCGCTCTTTATTATCGTGTGGCACAATTAACCGTGCTATCCAATTTATTAATAAATTGAAATATTTGTAACTTAGAATTATAACCCAAACCCAAGTCTGAGTGACTGACTCAGTAGTCTAAAGCTAAACGTTGGTTCGATTCCCAAACACGTAATCATCCTTATCTTGTAAAAAAAAATTCCGAAAACCTCTTTTCATTGGACTAAACAACTTGAAAACGCTGATTTTCTATTAATAAATTTAAATATTCTTAACTAAGAATTATAACCGAAACTCAAGTCTGAATAACTTACTTAGTAGGCCAACACGTTGTTTCCATTCCCAAATTACTAAATATTCTTACCATGTAAGACAAAACTTCCGAAAACTTTTTTTCATTGGACTACACAACTTAAAAACGCTGATTTTCTATAAATAATTTTAAATATTATTCGTAACTAAGAAATATAAACCAAACTCAAGTCTGAATAACTCACTCAGTAGGCCAAGACCAATGTATATATATTAGTACTAACCAAGACGTTGTTTCGATTCCCAAAACTCCTAAATATCCTTACCATGTAATAAAAAACTTCCGAAAAGTTCTTTTTTTTGGACTAAACAACTTGAAAACGCTGATTTTCTTAATTAAGATGAAATATTCTTAACTTAGAAATATAACCCAAACTCAAGTCTGAATAACTCACTCAGTTGACCAAGACGTTGTTTCGATTCCCAAACTCCTAAATATCTTTACCGTGTAAAACAAAACTTCCGAAAACTTCTTTTCATTGGACTAAATCACTTGACCACGCGGTTTTTCTATTAATAAGATGAAATATTCGTAACTAAGAAATATAACCCAAACTCAAGTCTTCATAACTCACTCAGTTGACCAAGACGTTGTTTCGATTCCCAAACTCCTAAATATCTTTACCGTGTAAAACAAAACTTCCGAAAACTTTTTTTCATTGGACTAAACCGCTTGAAAAGGCTGATTTTCTATAAATAAATTGAAATATTATTCGTAACTAAGAAATATAACCCAAACTCAAGTCTGAATAACTCACTCTGTAGACCAAGACGTTGTTTCGATTCCCAAACTTCTAAATATCCTTACCATGTAAGACAAAAACTTCCGAAAACTTCTTTTCATTAGACTAAACAGCTTGAAAACGCTGATTTGCTATTAATTAATTGAAATATTCGTAACTAAGAATTATGACCCTCACTCAAGTCTGAATAACTCCTAAATATCTTTACCGTGTAAAACAAAACTTCTTTTCATTGGACTAAATAACATTTTACTGTATTTTCCATTGTACTCCCTGTGAGGTTATTACATATTTTACTGATTTAATCGTTTCAGATATCAGACGAGACCACTGTGGTTGAAAAGGAAGAACCTCGGGACGAGTGGGAATTTCCGCGGCACAGGATAAGGATATTCAACATAGTCGGGGAGGGCGCCTTCGGTCAAGTGTGGAGGGCGCAGGCAATCGATATTGATGGTAAGCGACACGTCTTACTACCTCAGAATACTGAACTTAATACATAATTTAAGCGAGCTTTCAGCAAAAGTCCGCTTAGCCATTTACTCCATAAAAAATTACTGATAGGGCAACTTACAGATAGCCTAAACCCACTGGTTTTGAAAACAGTGCTATAGAAGCTTGAAATTTTGCACAGGAGTTGAGGGTAGCTGAGCACTGAAATGATTTTTGAATAATTAAAATAAAATGAACACCCTCAATGACAGTCATAATACCACTTCTTAGCTGTTGGCAGGTTAAAACTAAGTTTTAACACACGGCAAAACCGCGAGCAATAGTTTCCAAATAAAATTTAAGGTCTGAAGGGGAAGGGGGTGCAAAAACATTAACTTTAGTGACTGAATTTTTATTAGATTTGTTTTAACTTGATTTTAGTTTAAACAAAATATCTTTATTATAACTTAGTCAAAATACACATCGATTGATGCATTTAACCTACCTGATTCACGGACTGGACACTTCATACAACGGGCCAGAAATGACATTTCAAAAAAGGAATGTAGAAACAAACAAAATAGCGGCGAAATCCTATACGTTCAACAACCAAACTGTAACCAATCTGTATCAACTATATTGTGACGAGGGGGTGTGATCGCAATCTATAGAGCGTCAGGGAGTGTCCATACTGTATGTTAGCACTAATATGTATACTTTGATTATACTGTCAGGCCCAAGTCTACTCCGAAATACAATTATAGATAAAAAAAAATATAATTTGTCAACTACACTACTGGGGCAAGGTTCTCTTGCCAGTCTCAGGAAGGTTAGGCCATATATTTTTATATTTAAAACACAGTATGTCTCATAAAATTTTTAAATAAAATACATTTATGTCTATATTTATAAAATTCTCGTGTCACGGTGTTTGTGTTCGTACTCCTCCGAAATGGCTCGATCGATTTCAATAACTTTCTTATGTGTATTTGGTAGGTATGGGAATAGGTCGTAAAATATATTTTACTAAGGCAAAAGAACGTTTGCAGGGTCAGCTACTTTATTTATTTAAAAAAACCATTTAAATGAATATTAAAAAATCACGAATTTTACACAGGAAAGAAAGGCGAAGCAACTGTAGCAGTGAAAACACTCAAAGAAAATGCTTCTGAAAAGGAGAAAGCAGATTTGCTTCAAGAGTTGATCGTGATGAAGAACCTTGGGCCACATCCGAACGTCGTCCGGCTAATTGGATGCTGCACTGAAAAGGTATTCTTAAATTTTTGTTGATTGACTATTTAATGACGTCGAGGGTAGGTTTATAAACATCATGTTGTATGACCAGATTGTCCAGAAATTAAATTCAAAAATATGTGCCCAAAATCTTCTTACGATTAAACTCCTATACTCAAAGTAAGTATTTTTTTATAATTACCTATACCACAGTATTACAATATAGCGGCTTACAGTAGTGCAACGAATGTACTTACGCAGAGCAACGGAAGCAACTGAAGGGTATTTGCAGGGTAAAACTCCGCGAGTTTGCCAGACAGGCTACAGGCTAGTACTGCTAGTACCTACGCCGTGGCGGCATCGTGCGACATCAAATGCGTTGCGCTACTGTAAGCCATATCGTAATACCGTGCCTATACAGTGTGTATATTATGATCTCCTCCGTGGCGTAGTGGTTAAAGCCATTAGCTTCACATCAGGAGGTCGCGGCATTGATTCGCGACGGAGTCTGTAGCTGTATAAGACTCGGTTTGCTTGGTGGATTGGCATTTTCTAAGCCCACCTGGCTATTTACCACCATCCTAGTTATCTAAGTCTTGCTGCTAAACATCAATGCCAATAACATTGATGTGTCCGGCTTAAAGATAGGATAGCCAGGTCCCCATTGCGTTAGAGAATCTTGGTAAGCCCGCTTCCATCTTCGGCATCATCTTCACCTACCATCAAAATTATTTTTGCAAATTGATTATGTATCTCTGGGAAAAATTTGTTCAGTATACAATAGA
Source organism: Coleophora flavipennella (assembly GCA_947284805.1). Classification (NCBI taxonomy): domain Eukaryota; kingdom Metazoa; phylum Arthropoda; class Insecta; order Lepidoptera; family Coleophoridae; genus Coleophora; species Coleophora flavipennella. Next base: position 1,400,361 of record OX369307.1, read on the forward strand.
ATGAAAATTAAAATAGTTGATTTAGGCACTACAAATTATAAACACATTTTATGAAGCCCGAATTACCAAAATAGTCGTTAGATTGTATATTTATAATGTACAATGAGTAGAAGTTTCAGTCATCGACTCCTGCACCCATTTCGTAACAACCTTTATAATATAAAATTAGTTCCTCAGAAACGGCTCTAACGGTTTGGATTATATTTTGTATTATTTTACTCTCCAAGTCTATCTAGATAGGTGTCATCGTTGAGAAAATTTGTTTGCACACCAAACAATATTTTTAGTTTTCTATTTACTACTTAACAACAGATGGCGCTCCATCACGAAGACAAGCTTGGCCGCCCAGGTACTGTTAATGAAATGGTGACGAATGGATGTCACAAAGACAACCCTTATACATAGGCTGCACTAAAAGTATCTGGAATGGAATATTTCCATTGTTGCTATATCTTCAAATGCTGTATACAGCGTCGTATCAGGTGACGAATCCTAGATATACGCATACGAACCCAAAACAAACCAGACACGAGTTTGGGTGTTCAAAAATGAGTTGAAGCCAACAAAAGTTGTTTGTTCACGGAGCGTTGCAAAAAAAATGGTGGCCATGTTTGTCTCCAAAACCGGCCATGTTGCGACTGTTCCTCTTGAGGGACAAAGAACGGTCAATTCAGAATGGTATGCTAGCATTTGTTCGCCGCAAGTCGCTCTGAACTCCGTAAAGAGAACTACAACCCCCGCATCATCCTCCATCACGACAATGCGAGCTCTCATACCACCCACAGCACAAAAGAGTTTTTGGAGCAAGAAAACATTGAATTATTAGACCATGTGCCGTAAAGCCCTAACCTAAGCCCGAATCATTTTTATGCTTTCCCCAAAGTTAAAACAAATTGCGTGGTCAACGATTTTCGTCACCTGAAGAAGCTGTAGACGCCTACAAAACCTCCATTTTGAATACCCCAACTTCGGAATGGAATGATTGCTTTAATAATTGGTTCCATCGAATGGAAAAATGTGTCTCGTTTCAAGGAGAATACTTCCAAAAACAATAAATATCTTTTCCACTAATAATGTTGTATCACTTCCTTGATTCCCGAAATTTTCAGTGCCGCCCGTACATAAAAACAAATTTGGTGTAATTAACAGGAAAAAAATCTAGAAAACAAGACATAGTAATCTGGTTTTTTACATTATGTATTTTCTTAATTACAATACAATTCAGCCATCTATATAAATAAAAATGAATCGCTAAATGTGTTGCTAAGCGCAAAAGTCGAGAACGGCTGAACCGATTTCGCTAATTCTTTTTTTGTTGAGTTCGTTATTGCTAGGAGAAGGTTCTTATTTAGGGTAGGGTAGGATATTGTAGTGTAGCGTAGTGTAGTGAAGGGAAGGGTAGGGTACTGTAGTGTTGTGTAAGGTGGTACAAAGTTCACCGGGATAGCTAGTTTATTCATAAATTGAATAAATTTACGTGTTAAAAATTATAATATAATATAAATTTATCAGTTATTGAATTAATCATTTAACTATATTAACTTCATACTGTTAATCCACTTGGACCACGTCATAGCAAAGAATTCGTTTGTATCATATAATGCCGCATCAACCAACATTTCCTTTAATGTACCTTTCGAATTACAAACTCTGTTATAAATATAGGAATGGGTTTGAGGTTTATTTCCGGACATTCTTCACCAGCTCGTATACTTTAACTTAACCATTCTGTAGCACAAACTTTGATGTAAATGTATGAATCAGTTTGAGGTTTTATTTCCGGACATTCTTCACCGGCCTGCATACTTTAACTTAACCAATATGTAGCACAAACTTTGATGTAAATGTAAGAATCGGTTTGAGATTTTATTTCCGGACATTCTTCACCAGCTCTTATACTTTATCTTAACCATTATGTAGCACAAACTTTGATGTAAATGTAAGATTAGGTTTGAGGTTTTATTGCCGGATATTCTTCACCAGATCGTATACTTTAACTTTACCATTATGTTACACAAACTTTGATGTAAATGTAAGATTAGGTTTGAGGTTTTATTGCCGGATATTCTTCACCAGATCGTATACTTTAACTTTACCATTATGTTACACAAACTTTGATGTAAATGTAAGAGTAGGTTTGAGGTTTTATTGCCGGATATTCTTCACCAGATCGTATACTTTAACTTTACCATTATGTTACACAAACTTTGATGTAAATGTAAGAGTAGGTCTGAGGTTTTATTGCCGGATATTCTTCACCAGATCGTATACTTTAACTTTACCATTATGTAACACAAACTTTGATGTAAATGTAAAATTCGGTTTGAGATTTTATTTCCGGAAATTCTTCACCAGCTTTTATAATTTAACTTTACCTTTATGTAGCACAAACTTTGATGTTAATGTATGAGTCGGTTTGAGGTTTTGTTTCCGGACATTTTTCACTAGCTTGTTTAATTTAACTTTACTGATTCATAACAAAAATTCCTAGGAACCAACTTTAGTCATCATGGAGTTTGTGAGCCTTGGGAAACTGCAGCAGTTCCTCCGCGACTCCAGAGCCGAGCGTCACTACAGGAACACGCACGGTGGAAGCCAGTTCCTTACTTCGAGAGACCTGACCCACTTCGCTTTTCAAGTCGCTAGGGGAATGGACTTTTTAAGCTCTAAGGGGGTAAGCTTTTTTTCTTCTTCTTCGTTGGTAAAGCGGTCGTGGTCGTCAATCACAAACCATATATCGTCAATCCATATTGGTGGCACGCTTCACAATCCGTTCCCATTCTTCTTGGACCGTTTCTTTTCTGGTGCACTCAGTCATGGAACCTTTTTTAACAGACTTCAAAACTAGGAGGTTATCAATTCGGCTCAATCAAATTTCAAAAATATAACGTACCTACATTTTCAAATTGCACAATATTCGTATATGTTAGTTTATGATGGCTTCTGAATTTTAATTATTGGATTAATTACATTTCAACTTAAAGAACAGTGCAATTTGCATCAAAATTGGTTAAGTTAAGTTGTTTCAAAATATAAACGATTAAGGGTGGCGTAATGGCAAGGGCCGCCGCCTTCTGTCCGGGAGGTCGTGGTTCGAACCTGCCACGTACCAATGTCATTTAGAATTTAGATTTCATAATATGTACGTTTATCCGACGCTCTTACGGTGAAGGAAAAAATCGTGAGAAAACCTGCACACGCCTGCGGAGAAACTCGCAGGTTGTGTGTGAAGTCGACCAACCCGCACTGGGCTCGCATGGTCGACTAAGGCCTGATCGTCCTAATTCAGGGTAGGCTCAAGCCCCTCAGTGGAGACCTATATGAGCTGATACGATGAAACGATTAAGTGTGTACCATTCACTAAAAAAACACGTCGTCGGTTTGACGCCTCAATTTTGTGATTGAAGTCGGTTGTTCTTTATTGTCAATTATTGTGTATAGTTCGTTTGCTGAATTAGCTGCACCTTTGATAAATGCCGCTTGCTGCTGCTGGCTCGCGTCAAAGGGGCCGCCTTGAGTTCAATCGCGGCGCCGACAATGTCGGCGGCGTGGTGGGCGACCCCTTTGATGGAGTGTTTGATGCCAGCCGACAAAGGTGTAGCTAATTTAGCAAAAGAACTTTATTGAAAATCATGAAGCCTTAGAAAGTTTTAAATAACAGTATTCAAGAATACACTTGTTAGAAGCCAGTTCCTTGAGGTCTCCTTTCTGGAGACTTCGAAGTGACTTGACGCCCTTTGTTTTTTTTTTTCAAATCACTGTTCAATCACAATTCAATTTTGTCTTCTGTTCGAAATCATTAAGATTGTGGGACAATGCAAAATTACACAAACTTACACACTATGACTATACATTTCACCTTTGTAAGATATATAAAACAAAAGTAATAAAGCTAAGAATGTCTAGGCAGTATAATAACACGTAGACGTTCGTTTGCAGATAATCCATAGAGACTTAGCAGCAAGGAACGTGCTAATATCGGAGGAAAGAACGTGCAAAGTGGCTGACTTCGGGTTCGCTCGGGACGTGGGTGGGGCGCATGTGTACGAGAGGAAAAGCGATGGCCGATTGCCGATCAGGTTTGTTTGAACTCCTTTATGAATTGTTAAGGCGTGGCAATACTGTCACTGTAACGGTGGCAGTTAGTGTACCTAGTTGTGTGTGTCATTGTCAGGAAAAGCGATGGCCGATTGTCAATTAGGTTTGTTCGAACTGCTTTATGAATAGTTATGGTGTGGCAGCACTGTTACTGTAACGGTGGCAGTTAGTATACTTTGTTGTGTGTGTCACTGTCAGGAAAAGCGAAGGCCGATTGTCAATCAGGTTTGTTCGAACTCCTTTATGAATAGTTATGGTGTGGCAGCACTGTTACTGTAACGGTGGCAGTTAGTATACTTTGTTGTGTGTGTCACTGTCAGGAAAAGCGAAGGCCGATTGTCAATCAGGTTTGTTCGAACTCCTTTATGAATTGTTAAGGTGTGGCAGCACTGTCACTGTAACGGTGGCAGTTAGTGTACTTAGTTGTGTGTGTCATTGACAGGAAAAGCGATGGCCGATTGCCAATCAGGTTTGTTCGAACTCCTTTATGAATTTTTATGGTGTGGCAGTTGTACTTAGTTGTGTATGTCAATGTGTGAACTGCGCGAGAGACAGACATATGTGTACTAAGTGTAGGTTACATTATGATGTGTAAATTTGCTGAAAACGAAATTGAATCACTATTTTTTTTATTTTTTTTATTTAGCAATTTCAAAACAAAATACAAAACAATCTAGAACCATTAAACCTGAATGGTTTGTCTAGGTGCTCAATTAAAATAAATAAATAAATTAGAATCACATTAGACCTTTTTTACAAATCGACGAGTTTACTAACATAAATAACCGTATTTACAAATAGCAGCGCTCATAGCTCAGTGTGACTTTCGTAGCTGGGTCGATCATACAGGTTAACTAACCAGAAGCACGGTCATTACTTGCATGGGTTAGACTGTTAGTGGCATTTTTCTTTTTTTTTCCCATTGCGTTGGGGAATCTTGGTAAGCCCGCTTCCATCTTCGGCAACATCGTCACTTACCACCAGGTGAGATGTTGTCAAGGGTTTACCAATTGTGAATAAAAAAAAAAAAAAGTTTCCGTATCTTGGGAAGGCACGTCAAGCCTTTGGCGCCGGTCGCTATAGCTAGATGGCAATCGTTAAGTCGTATCAGAAGCCTGAAAGGCGGCTTGAAAACGACTTTTATGGGTTTCGCCATTAGGGCTACAAACGTCCACCAATTCGGACTCGGCCTAAGAGTGTGGGACGAGACCTTAGCAGTGGGGACATTATAGGTTGTCAACTAGTGGCCCGTCTACACGCTATTAGATACGGATTACGCAAACCACCCTAAAACTGCTGTAACTCTTTGATTTCCTGGATTAAAATGAGTACTTAATTCCATATTTTATATAGTTCGTTCGCTCATTTAACAGCATCTTTTACGGTTCCCGATAATCACTCCGTCGAAGGTCCCCAAGCTCAATCGTGCCGCCCACCGCGCCGCCGCCGACGATGTCGGCGCCGCGATTGTATTCAGAGCGGCCACTTTGTCGGAGTGTTTATAATAATGCTAGCCACAATCTGTATATCAATTTGCCTCCACCAAACGTCTTCAAAAGGTGCGCGCCGAGACTTCTAACCAAAAACTTAATTTTTATCTGATTAGAGCCTTTAAATGTGTCATGCTTAGCAAAGTGAACTATTCTTAATAATAATGCTAGCCACAATCTGTTTTATTTTTTGACTGTGTGTGACCAGTCCTTAAGGCTCCTAAATCGTTCGAGAAACACAAAGTAAATTGTGATACATTATTGTTTCGGACGTAAATTCTCGTATATTTTGAATGAACAAGTTCAACTTGTTGGTACATATTGAAATTCGGGGATGTAGCGATCTTCTTAAAACGACTAAGTATAATAAATGATTGATTGATTAAAAACACTTTATTGCACAACTTAAGAGAAAAAAAAAAGATACAATGATTGATGAAGTTGTACATAAAAATTAAACTAATTGACTTATTGTTTCTTGCTAATTTTTCGATAGTTAGTAGGTAGGTACTAGTTAAAATTTAATGCGCGACATTGGTTGCGAACTTGAAATACCAGTAACGGTAAAATTCAAGTTTATTGGCCCTAAAGCTGTAGTAAATGTGGAAATTTTGTACTTAACTCACGTTTTGTTCCTTTTTAACCGACTTCAAAAAAGGAGCAGGTGTTCGCGGACAACTTCGCCGTTTATGAACCGATTTTGATGATTCTTTTTTTGCTGGAAAGAAGATATCCCAAGGGTGGTACCATGATAAGGAAACCAGGATATGATGATGTTATCCCAGTGAAATAGAGGGGAATCTTAGTTTCCTGTTTGTAGTCGGTTTATTTTAAATTTTATTTAGAAAGTAATTTGTAAGTGTTTGTGTCTCCGTTAAGATAAGTAAAATATCTATTTAAAGTGAAACTGTATAAAAACTTGAGTTTAATTGAAATTTAAACTCTTCAAGTAAATAACCTGCATTACTTTTAATTAATTTAATGCTTATTACTTTACTTTTTAACTAAGTAATTTAAGTTTTTTTTTTATTTTTATTTTTTTTTATTAAAAAATTGAGTTCGTTTGACTACATCTCACCTGATGGTAGTGACGATGTAGTCGAGGATGGTACACGCCAATTAAAATAATGCATATTCACTCTCGCCTTAAAGATCCCCAAATTGTAGGAGTCGGGAAACACAGACGCAGGCAAGGAGTTCCACTCCATCGCTGTCCACATAATAAATGAGGAAGCGTAACGCTTCGTTCATATAGGCTGAATATCAACAACAAATGAGTAAGTAGTTTGAAGTATTGCATTTTCATGTAATAAGTAGCTAAAAAATGTGTTGACATGTTTACCCACAAGTTATGTTTAAATAAGAACTTTAACAAATTATTGTTCTCAAAGGCTTATTGTCTTAAGTACTTAAATAAAGGAACCCAGGTCTACTTAAATGTCAAATTTTAGGCTACATAGTTTAAGTGTGACTGTATGGTATTCTTACATCATCATCATCATCATATCAGCCGAAGGAAGTCCACTGCTGGACATAGGCCTCCCCCAAGGATCTCCACGACGACCGGTTCTGCGCTGCCCGCATCCAGCGGCTTCCCGCGACCTTCACCAGGTCATCGGTCCACCGAGTGGGAGGCCTGCCTACACTACGCTTTCCGGTGCGTGGTCGCCACTCGAGAACTTTACTGACCCAACGGCCATCTGTTCTACGAGCAATGTGCCCCGCCCACTGCAACTTAAGTTTAGCAATTCTGAGAGCTATGTCGGTTACTTTGGTTCTCTTACGGATCTCCTCGTTTCTGATTCGATCACGCAGAGAAACTCCGAGCATAGCACGCTCCATTGCCCTTTGGGTGACCTTGAGCCTTCTTATGAGGCCCATAGTAAGCGACCATGTCTCAGTTCCGTACGTCATCACTGGCAACACACATTGGTCGAAGACCTTGGTCTTAAGACACTGCGGTATCTGGGACGTAAAGATATTGCGAAGCTTCCCGAACGCTGCCCAGCCGAGTTGGATTCGACGATTGATCTCTTTCTCGAAGTTGGACCTACCTAACTGGACTGTTTGTCCCAGGTATACATATTCGGTAACAACTTCGAGTGTAGAGCCTCCAACCTTCAGAGGAGTAGGTATGACACGGACGTTTGACATAATTTTCGTCTTGTCCATGTTCATTCTAAGACCCACTTGTTGAGAGGCTCTACTGAGGCCATCGAGCATTGTGCCTAAGTCGTCCATAGTCTCAGCCATGACCACGATATCGTCAGCGAATCGAAGGTGGGTGATGTACTCGCCGTTGATATTGATGCCGAGTCCACCCCAGTCCAAAAGCTTAAAAACATCTTCCAGGGCGGCGGTGAACAGTTTCGGAGATATAACGTCTCCCTGTCTCACCCCTCGCTGCAGCTGGATAGGTTCCGAGTTTTGATCCTGGAGGCGAACCGACATGGTGGCGTTTTCATACAAACACTTCAGCACTTCGATGTATCGATAGTCAATTTGGCACCTCTGGAGAGACTGTAACACAGCCCAGGTTTCGACCGAATCGAAGGCTTTCTCATAGTCCACGAACGCCAAGCATAGTGGCTGATTGTACTCTTCGGTCTTCTGTATAATCTGCCGCAGCGTATGTATGTGGTCTATGGTACTAAATCCTTTTCGGAAACCGGCTTGTTCGGGAGGCTGGAAGTCGTCAAACCTGCGTGCGAGACGATTCGTAATGACCCTCGAAAACAGTTTGTAGACATGGCTCAGAAGTGAGATGGGTCTGTAGTTCTTCAGCAGGGTATTGTCGCCCTTTTTGAAGAAAAGCACGACCACACTTCTGTGCCATGCCTTAGGCGTTTGTCCTTCAAGTATAACGGAATTAAATAATTTCTGAAGAGCTTTAAGTACCGGTGTTCCACCTGCTTTCAGAAGTTCAGCCGTAATTCCATCATCACCCGGTGCCTTATTGTTTTTAAGCTGTTTAAGAGCCATTCTAATCTCGTACAGGCTGACGTCCGGGATATCTTCGGTATAGTGTCGGGTAAGTCTAGCTCTTGGGTCTTTAGCCAGATCGCTGACAGGCAGACGTGTGGTCGTGTACAATTGTCCGTAGAACTTCTCAACTTCTTCCAGCAACTCAGTCTTAGACGATATGATCCTGCCGTCCTCAGTCTTCAGCTTGGTCAGTTGACTTTGACCAACAGACAGATCTCTCGCGAACACTTTTGAGCCTTTGTTGTTCTCAATCGCCTCTTTAATACAATTTGTATTATAGTGGCGCAAATCGCGAGTTAGAGACTTAGAGATCTGCCTGTTTAGTTGCCGATACTGAGTAGCGTCTTCAGAGGACTGCAAAACCAATCTTCGTCTTTCTTCCATGAGGTTGCTGGTCAAGTCAGAGATTTTTTTGGTTCTGTTTGAACGGCGAGTTTTGAAAATCTTAGACCCGACCGTTTGGACAATTTCCACGAACCTGTCGTTATAATCGTCCACATTCTCGCAGTCTCCTAGGCATTCGAAGCGATTGTGCAACTCGAGCTGAAAGTTTTCGGGGTTTTGGAACTGGATGGGCGCTGGTCTGAGTGTGGACTTCATCAGTCGACATCTTTCTAGCTTGGTCTTTAGATTCAATGTGCCTCTTACCATTCGGTGATCGCTTCCTGTTTTGACTGAGTTGATCACAGAGACATCATTGAATATTTGCCTTCTTGTCGACAAGATGAAGTCGATCTCGTTCTTCGTTACGCCATTGGGATGCAACCATGTCCACTTTCGCTGTTTAGGCTTTTTGAAGAAGGAGTTCATCATAAAGAGGCCCTCCTTCTCCATAAAGTCGGCCAGCAGCTGGCCACGTGCATTTCTCTCTCCATATCCAAATTGCCCCACTCTCAGCTCACCATCACTTCGTTTGCCCAGTTTCGCGTTAAAGTCCCCCATAACAATGGTGTATTGAGTCCGGGAGCTGTTATGTAGAGCTCTAGAGATATCCTCATATAGGAGCTCCACTTCGTCGTCGGAGTGTTGCGCGGTCGGTGCATAAACCTGAATAACTTTCAGCGAATACCGTTTGGTAATTCGGAGAATAAGGTACGCTACCCTCGTCGAAACACTCTCGATCCGGACCACATTGTTAATGAGGGACTTGTGGACTAGAAACCCGACACCACCCTCGGACAGTTGGTCGCCCTCCCGGAAATAGAGCAGGTTTCCGGATTTAAGGATTATGGTGTCCTCCCCCTCTCTTCGGACTTCACACAATCCTACGATGTCCCATCGTAACCTGCTCAATGCTTCCTCGAGTTCTGTTAACTTTACGTCGGTTCGCAGTGTGCGCGTGTTGTAGGTTGCCAGGGCCAGAGGTCTTTTGTGTTGGTAGCCTGGCATCTGCCGGGGATTCTTCGCACCCCATGCCCCGCCGTTACCTTGACCGCTACCGGAGCCAGGAATATCGGGGCCGCCGGGGACTAGGGACCGTTTTTTATTTATGTCGGTCATTTGGGGGGTGTTGCCGTAATCGCCACGCTTGGCAGGCGGGTTGGCGATCGCAGTGTTGCAGATTGGCTGCAAGTCACGGAAAGACGCTGCTTACATATAAAAACCTAACCACTCCGGGAGTGACGAACGAAGTGATTTATTTTACAGTTTTATCAGTTTTGACCCTCCGTGTGTTCCTGGCGAACGACTAGGTTGACAAAGTTTTGACCCTCCGTGTGTTCCTGGCGAACGACTAGGTTGACAAAGTTTTAACCCTCCGTGTGTTCCTGGCGAACGACTAGGTTGACAAAGTTTTGACCCTCCGTGTGTTCTTGGCGAACGACTAGGTTGACAAAGTTTTGACCCTCCGTGTGTTCCTGGCGAACGACTAGGTTGACAAAGTTTTAACCCTCCGTGTGTTCCTGGCGAACGACTAGGTTGACAAAGTTTTGACCCTCCGTGTGTTCCTGGCGAACGACTAGGTTGACAAAATTTTACCCTGCGAGTGTTCCTGGTAAGGTGTCGGTGTCGGTAACGGTGTCGCGAGTTGAATGGCTTTTCCCCATCTCAAAAAATGCCAAACGCGCCTAAAGAAGTTTTAACTTCAATAAAAAAATGGAATATCTAACAATTTCGTGTTGATAAACAATTTAAATCAACGTATCAGTCAATATTAAACAATAAAACACGACAAATATATCATATTGTGTTAATAATTAGGGTTTACCAATAACTTTAACATTAACTTTTGGTTATAGGGCGTTTTCTAAACCCGCCTGGCTAGCTACCACCATCTGATCTAAGTCTTGCCGCCAAACATCAGTGTTAACAACATTTATACCAGCTATCTTCACTTACCATCAGATGAGATGATGCCAAGGGCTTATGAACTGTGGATAAAAATAAAAAATAAATTGGTTTAATTAAAAATTTAATTAAAAATAAAGAGACGTACAATTAGGGCAGTCTTATCGCTGAGAGCGATTTCTACCAGACAACCCGCTGTATTATTTATGTTATTTATCATTCATGTTATGTGTGTACAGGGTGTAACAAAATTAGTGTAGGTCTCATTAACTGGGGCTTCTACTCATCATACTGAACAACTTTTGTTCTAAGACTTTGTGATGAAATCGCAAAAAAACTCTTCATACAAATCGATAAGCTGATTGACCAATTTTGGTGCATTTTTGTGCACGGAGGATTTAAATATTTTTTTGAGAACTGACTTGGGTTCCTTCAGAGAAGTTGTTCAGTATGATGAGCAGAACCCCCAGTTAACGGCTTCTACACCATTTTTTTACACCCTGTATGTATACCTACCACAGTTTATAGGGCACAGTTTACGGTGGAAATCCTTGGGGAAGGCCTTTGTCCAGCAATGGACGTCTTTCGGCTGATATGACGATGATACTACAGTCTGTGTTTTAAAATATCTCAAATAAATTATTGGATGATTTTAGTGTTCGTATCCAATTTTAGTATCAATAATGTTTATTGATTGCTTTGCCCACCTTCATAGATATGTTTAAATGTAATAAACTAATAAAAAAAGCGTAGTTGCGTATAGTTTATCCCGGGATTCCCAGAGACACACAAAAGTAGATTTTTAATTAAAAAATAGTATCAAAATACTTTTGTTGTAGAACAATGTTAAGAACACCAAGTAGGTAGCTATAAATAACTTTGTTAGGTGAAACCGCTCTTCAATATCAAATTAACCTAATATAATGGAGCAAATAAAACTAGTTCACTTCAAACTATGTAACCTTTATTTATCATCACTATAGTTTGAAGTGAACTATTAACTAAGTGATTTATCTTAACTATCAGTCTAAATAAAGACTGAAACTTATTGTTTTCGAAAGTATAAAAATATTGTGGTCATTAATTTCTAGATCATGTTAAACAACTTTTTTGATACATTTGTATTGATATTTTGATAAAATCGCATAATGATAAAGTACGCAAAATGACACATATGCGAAATTACATACGCGAAATCTAGTCTATCTAACGCGTGGCCAGATCATGAAATGGTCGGGCGATTACTGGGAAAATCATGAAACGCCCAGACGAGCTAAGTGTACCCGGCCATTTCATGATATGTTCGAGTGCATGTTTGTATGTGTTTGTGTTTGTGTGTGTATGTATGTGTGTGTGTGTGTTGTTTTGCGTGTTTGTCGTTTTGCGTATTCAAACTGTTTCATTCTGCGTGGAACCCGAATAATTGTCTGTACGCTCAGCATGGAAAGTTTAAGTTTCATTCACATTCGTTTAATTTCCGCATTTATACAATAGGGATGACGACTGCGAGTCATTTGAGTTACTTTCAAAAACGACAAGCCATCTGTCAAAAACGATATTTTGTTCCAACAATGTTTGAAATACAAAGAAGTGAAGTCATAGTTTTGCAGTGTTATTTATGTATTAATTTTGTGATTTTGACGAATTAAAAATTTAAGACTTGTTGGGGAACAAAGCGAGTACTTTCGAAGGATGAAGGAGTGAAGAAAGTATTGTAAAAAGGAAGTTGAGATTTTGATGGGGATCAATTACTTGTCTTACACTAACAGAGTCTAAAAAACAAACAAAAAATGTATATATGTGTGTCCGTGTGTATGTGCGTTCGTCCGGTGCTCTAGTTCCCAAACTACTAGAGGGATTTGGGTAAAATTTGGGTTAGGGCAATATTATTTTAATAAGATAGCAAAAAAATACTTATTATTGTTTTCTCAAAAATGGCTTTAACGATTTTGGTATAACTCGGTAGGTACTTAACTATAACTTGACATAGCCCACAGCACGTGGTAGTTTGTTATTAAAAAAAAGGAATAAGGTACCTACCATACAGGATCTAAAATGATTTCTCTAAAATGACTCTAACGATTTAAATGAAACTCTGTGAATAACTAGGACTTAACAACTACACTGGGTACTTAACTATTCCAGGAAAAAATCGGGTAAGGTACCTCCCATACAAACCGAAAATATTTGTAAAGTTTTAAGTCTGATATACCCTGTATTCTTTGCTACTAATTAAGTGTAATGTTTATAGTTGATTAGTGTATGCCCGACTACGACAGACGGTGAAGGCTTCGCGATAAAGTATGCACAGCGTGGCTGTACAATTCACTTAAATTTTCAGTAGGATTTTAGTGTAGTAATAATTTAGTGTGTAGTTTAGTGTTAGTAATAGTTTAATTTTCTAATGTATATATTTCCGCACTTCAGTTTTTTTTTTACTTCATTAAAGTATATACAGGCTGACTGGTAAGTAGTGCAAATCCTTTTAAGAGGATAAACTACATCTAATTTGCAACAGAAAAAGTCATACTAACTGGGGGTCGGAAATCAACGGTTTTCGAGTTGAAGCCTATTTAACTTTTTAATTTTGTATGAAAAACTATTTTGATCAAATGTTTTGTGATTTAAAAAAAAAAGTTATAATACAGTTGGCATGCAAAATGCGGTAAAACCTACCTCATTTTATCACGCTTTCGAACAAAGTAAAAAAGTTAAAAATGTACAAAATTAATTGCAACAAAAACAATGATTGTTGTCAAAAGTCCCGTAGGTACTAATTATCCAACAAAGTTCGAATTTTTTGGATGAGCTTGTGAATCAAAGTTAGTCATGATGCTAGAGAGTCAGAAATGTTTGTTTATGCGAAAAACATGATAAATTATGAAATTTAAAAAAACATGAAAATAATGTTTATTGAAAATTTGTATGGGATTTGATGCACCCTTTTGACAACAATCATTCTTTTTTGTTGCAATCAATTTGTATTTTTTAACTATTTTACTTTTTTGGAATGCTGATAAAATGAGAAAGTTTTAACCGTATTTTTCACGCCAACCGTATAATAACTTTTTTTTTGTAAAATCACAAATATTTGAACAAAATAATTTTTCATACAAAATTAAAAAGTTAAATAGGCTTTAACTCGAAAACCGTTGATTTCCGACCCCCAGTTAGTATGACTTTTTCTGTTGCAAATTAGATGTAGTTTATCCCCTTAAAAGGATTTGCACTACTTACCAGTCACCCTGTATATTAGTACTAACATACAGTATGGACACTCCCTGCCGCTCTCTAAATTGCGAACTCACCCCCTCGTTACCCAGATTGATACAGATTGGTTACAGTTTGGTTGTCGAACGTATAGATTTCGCCACCATTTTGTTTGTTTCGTCAATCCTTTTTTAAATGTCATTTCTGGCCCGTTGTATGAAGTGTCCAGGATGTGACTTCATACTACTTAACACTTAACACTGGCCTAATTCTAAACATGATGTTTCAAACAAACCCTCAGATGGATGGCTCCAGAGTCCCTCTACGATGACATCTTCAGCGTCAAATCGGATATTTGGAGCTTTGGGGTGCTTCTATGGGAGATCGTCACCCTTGGCTCCACCCCCTACCCTGGCCTGTCAGCTGGTGATGTCATGAAAAAGGTAACCTTATTAGCTATAAAAAACCCGCTTCACTCTTAGACAAAGAATACTTGGGCCTAAATAAATTGAAATAAACCCATATCATGAAAAGAACCTTAAAAAAAATCACACCTTCGACGAGATTCTAACCGAGGTCTAAATGGCTTGTAGGCTAGGCTCGTAACCGATTGGCTAGGCTCGGTCCTGGAATGATAATGTTAAAATATGATATGATATGATATTATATTATATTATATTATATTATATTATATTATATTATATTATATTATATTATATTATATTATATTATATTATATTATATTATATTATATTATATTATATTATATTATATTAAATACATTATTGGTTTTTTGGAAACGGCTCGAACAATTTGGCTAAAAATTGTTATACAGGGGTTTTGGTGTCACAAAATCGATCAAGATAAGTCTCATCTCTGAGAAAACGGTATCCAATTTAAAAAAAAATATGCAAAAACTGACCAAATATTCGGTTGCGATATGGAGCATGAATTACCATGAGTACGACTAGTACTTTCATTTTATACCTTATTCAGCCATTTCCCTTAACGTTTTTTTTGGTCACGAAAACTAGTTTTTTATGTGCTTTATGTACATAACGCAATCACTTTGCGCAGGCAGACCGACATATTTAACATCAGAGGTTTGCCATTTATCCTCTCAACCTAGTTTGTCCATTTTATTTGTCGTTACCTCCTGGGTATAAGGCGATTTAATGCCAAGGACGTACCATAATATGTAAACAAAAAAAAGTGTACGTGTACGTACGGAGCTACCGACGCGCGACAGGAGGTTACTCATGAAACAATTTTTTTCGGCCTCTGGTCTCTCTCTGGGTAATGGGCGGTATGGCCATGTTTCTTTAGCCTTCGTGCCTTAAAAAAATAACATTAAAAGTAACGGTAACGCATACCGATCAACACTAGATTCCTACTCGGAGCCCTACGGGGAGCTCCCACGCGGAGCTCAGTCTGCCTGCGAATACGTAGGGAGTGCTCTGGACTTCGCCCTACGCGGAGCTCGGCCTCCAGCCTCGTGTTAGGCGGCATGGCCATGTTTCCTAAGCCTTCGTGACTGTAAAATTGCAATGACACTAAATGTAACAGTAATACGTTTCCGATCAATATTCGATTTCACCCCTCATATATTTTTCATATCGTACTCTATACTTAATCAATTCTAAAGAGTTAACTCCAAAAAGATTGAAATGAAGGAAATAATGTGTTTCTATTGCCGTTTAACCGCCTCCGTGGCGTAATGGTTAGCCCATTCGCTTCACACCAGGAGGTCGCGGGTTCGATTCCCGGTGGGGTCAATTTGTAAGACTCGGTTTGGTTGGTGGTAGGGCATTTTCTAAGCCCGCCTGGCTAGCTACCACCATCTTATCTAAGTCTTGCCGCCAAACATCAGTGTTAACAACATTGATGTGTTCCGGCTTGAAGATAAGATAGCCAGTTCTCCATTGCGTTGGAGAATCTTGGTAAGCCCGCTTCCATCTTCGGCATCATCGTCACTTACCATCAGGTAAGATGATGCCAAGGGCTAACCAATTGTGAATAAAAAAAAAGTGTAACAACATATAATAAAAATTAAAAAATTGAAGAGGCCCCATACAAGAAACGTGTTTTTTTTTCTTGTACGATGGTATACATTTTTTCGTGTTCGATTCCGACTCGAGCTTGGCTTGTTTTTTTTATACGTTCAGTTATGACTTTTTTCCAGGTCCGCGACGGCCACCGCCTGGAGAAACCAGAGCATTGTCGCCGAGAGCTGTACAACATTATGTATTACTGCTGGGAGGCAGAGCCAACCAACCGACCTGACTTCAAAGAGGTCGTCAGTATGTTGGAACGCCTTTTATGCACCGAAACGGACTATATTGAACTTGAGAGATTTCCTGATCATTCATACTACAATGTGCAAAATTTAGAAGGCGAAAAGCTTTAGCCAAATACCTTCAAATACCAAACTCATTTTTATATATATTTGCTTGAACGTCTGTGCTTAGCGCGACCAATCTGTAGTTACACCAAGTTACCACACTAGTGTGACTGTATCATTTTATATACCCGTAGTTACACCATTGCACAAAATACAAACAGTTATCTGTATTTCCATAGCGGCTTCCCAATTTCAAAACACAGTAACTGATAATTCTCAAATTTAAAAAAATTGCCTTTTTTAGATTTAAAAAAATTACACGACAAATTGATAATAATTTATTAACCGAAAATACTCCAATAAAAATATTTGGAAGAAAAATACTTACTTGAAATTTAGTCCTAAAAGTAATGAAAAATGCAATAATACCAAAATAAAAATCAGGTATAAAAATTTTGCAGTTACTGTGTTTTAAAATGGGGCAGCCGATAGTTTCATACGTTACTTGTAGGTTTTCCAATCGCTCAACGATTACTACTTGCAAAAAATTGACATGTTTTTTGCCCACAGATACGTAGTGCTGTTTTTTATATGTGACACAGATAAAATAAATTGCTGCGCTTCGCTAGGTTTTGCCACGTACCTATGCCCGACGGCTAACCATTTTTTTCCCAATTAACTTTAAAACTCACTACTAGCAATAAATAGATCTGTTCGTTTTCAGCCGAGAGATCCGCTGGCCTACCTCGTTAGTTATTTTGCAGCAGGCCAAGCCAATAAATAGGCTGAACAAAATATTTTATTTTTAATTTTTTTTGCTTTAATTTATGGGCACGTAAAGGTTTGCAGGCTAGCAAGTAGAAAATTAAAGTTTCTGAAAAATGACGCTAGCTTGCCGCACTAAAATCGGATAGTGAGGTGTTAAGGCACAAAAATAAATTTTAGTTCAAACATTTTTACATAACAATTTTGCATGAGTACATCATCATATCCCCCAAAGATTTTCACGACGACCGGTTCTGCGCTGCCCGCATCCAGCGGCTTTCCGCGACCCTCACCAGGTCATCGGCCCACCGAGTGGTAGGCCTGCCTACGCTACGTTTTCCGGTACGCGGTAGTCACTCGAGAACTGCTGCCCCAACGGCTATCTGTTTTACGATCTATGTGCCTCATATCATAATAGATATTATTAAAAGAGCTTGTACAATTTTCCAGGAAAACTCTGAAATTAGAATTAGTACACAGACAGTAAACCAGCCAGGTATTTATATTAGAGGAAACAGACATTCTTTGTCGTTACAGTTCGTTTCACATTAAATTTAATTTTCCTATGTGAATTACTGAAGTAATATTACTTCAGTTGCTGTTGTGTTTCCTACCTTCGTGAATCTCTTTTATGTACCTTCCTAGTTTTTTAATATAATAAAATATCAAAAATACGTTTTGGTAGAGAAAAAGACATGAATCATTCTTGTAATTAGTGTATGTATTTTGTTAAAGTAGACCTAGTTTGACTATGCAATTAAATTTAGGTGATTTTTTTAAGTACTTTCATATAAAAAAAAGGATTGAAGGTATACATACTTTGTTACTTATCATTGTAAAGCTTTTGTAAATATTTAATGTAATATACGTAAATAACTAAAACTGTAGTGAAGTTTTATACAAATAAAAACAGTTTAATTCAATTACATTTAATTTTTATTTTCAGAATACTCTTAAAATAACTGCTTTGAATTAAAAGTTCAATAATTAACACCATCGTACCGCCTAGATGGCCTATTAGTATCAACGCCATAAAGCCACCTTGTAAATGCTGAAGTGACAAAGGCTTCACATCCTCCGAATTCTCCATTTTTAAAGAACGTAACAATTTTGCTCTCTTCAAAGAGTTTTTAACAGCGTATTCTCTTCTCACCAGCTCAGTTATGCCTGCTTGTTGAAGATTCCACAAAGTTTGTGAAAAGTTATCGATAAACGCAAAACCCTTCAAAGCGATCATCTCCATGGAAACTGTTAACACATTACTCTCGAATGCAAAGTATTTGAACGTTCCAGAACTATCGCTCAGTTCAGGCATATTAGCAGATAAGTGATCCAGCTCTAAACGGCTACAAACTATCGAGAAGTTTCGGTAAACCACAACGTCTATTAGTGCTTTACTTATATTGTCCACATCCATCCAGCGGTTTCCAATAAAGTTGTCAAATTCATCACTAGAATTAAAGAATAGGTCGTGAAGTTCTTCTAACCCTCCAAATGGCAAACCACTGTTCACTAGTTCCTCAATAGTGTCAACTTGCTCTTCAAAAGTGGGATTTTTTAGTACATCAATCAATTTCGTTTGGTAGCATGTTATAAATAGTATGCAATACAAATTGAAGAAAACGTAAAACACTCGTAAACCCTGAGTCACTGGTCGCGAATAGCAACAAAATCCCAACTGTGATATCCACGAGTTCATCAAACAGTGTTTAAAAGTTCTATGATATAAACTTTCCGTATTGAAATTGCCTAAAACATTCCAACTGCAAACGCAAACGACAAATCCCGCTGTGGCTGAATACCAAACTAGGTCTTGAAAAATAACTACTAAAGCTACCCAAGGAGGCGATGGAAATGCACGCGGCACAACCCAGGTATAAGAATCTTTTAAGTACGTGGAACTATAAGCAAAGTCTTCGTGGACTTCGTTATCTGGAAAAATGCCTCCTATGAGCACATGCCCCTTTTTAGCAGCTATGGCGTTAAGACCACCACTCCAATTATCCTCATCAATTTTTTGGCCTCTGTTTTCATTCAAAATTGTATAATTGGTGGTCAAATTAAAGCTTTTAGCAATAACATCTATTAAATTTTTTTCGATATTTGGGTCTTCCAAATCAGCACTTACAAAAGGTTGCCTTTCCAATGCCAGTATTTGAAGTACGCAACCTCCCATATCAGATGGAATTCTCTTTTCAAATATATTTTTCTTTTCCTTCACGATCCCGCGTTCACAAGTGGTTTCTACTATTAGCCTGTTCTTAGGGCTTTCATGAAAATATCCACAATATTCTGGCGGATCGTAAGGTTTCCAACTGTACACTAATGCGTTCCGTATCTCTGCCCATTGAGGAACGACAACTACTATGTTTATAACATTTAGTTTAAAAAGACAGCTAAGCATTTTTTCTGCATTCTCAAACATCAAGTTCTCGGTTTCTTCGAGACGAAATAATAGTATTACGAATTTAGCTAGAGGGTTCCATGATCTAGAACGTACCAGTCTGCTAGCAACAAACGTGAAATCTTTATAACTGTCCACAACAATGACAAAATAATCAGTCAAAGGGATTGGTTCAAAATGATCTGAATGTATCACACTGAAATCTTCACTATCGTCTCTTTCGCAAATAGGTGGGACATCCTTTGGGCTTTTCACTTCTACAGAATATTTCACATATCCGTGTATTTTTCTTAGTAACTCGGCACGAATCCTTCCAACAGAGGACGTAACGTTAAGTGTGTTGGCAAATATTAAAAGGCCGGGTTTGATAAAATTTGCTTCTAATAATTCACTAACGCAGTTTGAGAATTCGCTAACTACTGTCGGCCCGATTGGATTGACGAGGGCTTTTGTATGTGAGACCGATATTATGAGCAATAAAGCGAGTATCATTTTATGAAGATCGTGGTTTGAATAGCAACTAAACACGCACGTCCGAGGTGGTGAAAAAGTAGTGAAAAAGTGAATAACTCATGACTAAAATCTAAACAAGTACGAGACTATTGCGCGAATTGGAGGTTCCGTATCACACTTTTTTACATGTGTTCTAGTATATAAGTTGGTACGACTTAAGAATTTATATTACATTTATAAGGCCTTTATAAGGCTGTATCTTTTGAACCGTAATATGCAATCGAATCAAATCACAGAGTATATATATATATATATATATATATATTAGATGCACTAAAAAAAATATAAAGAAAAATAATTGGTGTGGTCACGATACAAAAAAGCAAGTTTTTATGTTTTTTTTGCTTTTGCTCTATAGCCAGAACAGTAATACCTACCTACAGTCATACAAGCGAGAAAATTGGTGTGGTTATACTTACCAAGTA
The DNA here is from genome assembly GCA_947284805.1 of Coleophora flavipennella. Lineage (NCBI taxonomy): Eukaryota > Metazoa > Arthropoda > Insecta > Lepidoptera > Coleophoridae > Coleophora > Coleophora flavipennella. The sequence goes on from OX369307.1 coordinate 1,420,878, forward strand.
GTACAAACCTAAAAGTAAAAACAAAAACGGGTGAAGTGTGAATCGTACATTTCGCCTTCGTTGATGTCTTTTGATGTGAGAGATGTGGTGGTACGGAACCCTCGGTACGCGAGTCCGACTCACACTTGGAATATACCGAACCCAAAACCGTAGTACTATTGTATGAAAAAGTTTATTTTTCACCATTGGTAAGCCCTTGGCATCATCTCACATGATGGTAAGTGAAAATGATGCCGAAGATGGAAGCGGCTTACCAAGATTCTCCAACGCAATGTAGAATCTTATTTTCAAGCCGGAACACATCAATGTTGTTAACACTGATGTTCAGCGGTAAGACTTAGATAAGATGGTGGTAGCTCGTCAGACGGGCTTAGAAAATGCCCTATACCATCAACCAAACCGAGTCTTACGAGTTGAACCCGTCGGGAATAGAACCCGCGACTTTCTGGTGTGAATCGAATGTGCTATCCAGCCACGAAGGCGGTTAATGTAATTTGATCTGTAAATATGTAAACAATTAGGATCCTGTATCCTAATTACAATACATGTAACTAGTATAATAAAGACAGATGAACAGTAAACCCCTTTTGTTACTCAACCCTAAAAATATGGCTAGCAAACATGCGTTAGTATTTATGTTATTTTCAGAATGGCAAGTTAGTAATTACTGGATAGTTATCTACAATAATCATTACTTTAAAACCGTTTAGATTGATGCATTTTTATTTCACATAATAGTTATTGTTAATTTTTTTCTCGTCACGCAATGAAATTACTAACGACTTTTTTTCGCCATTAATGTGGTAGATTAACGTCCAAACAATTAAGAACATGATTACCCGTGAATAAATTAGTAAGATAATTACGAAATGGGAGTCTGTTTTGTTACTAAGTACTTAAGGTGGAATTTCAATATAATATCGTGGCGCAAATTATCATTGTTTTTGAGAATTGAGTCTTTATACATCGTTGTTTAATAGGGATTATTGAAAACGGCTGTGCCCCGTCGCCCGCTGCCCCGCAAGTACCCTTCCGTTGCTCTGCGGAGGTATATTTATTGCACTACTGTAAGTCGCTTTATTGTAATACTGTGACTTAGCGATCTAATTGCCTAACTACATATATTATATACTATCTAGGTTTTATTCTGAGATCTAGGTACCTACCTTATGAAACTTTTTGTTACCTACTGCTCTATAGAATAATTATAGTTATTGACTGATGCACTTAAATTAAGACTCGAAAAGTTACTAAAAGTTACGACAAACGAATTTTTAAACGAACAATATGGACTTTCCATATAGAACAGGTGATTGATTTGTTTTTTTAACCGACTTCTTTTTGAAGTCGGAGGAGGTTCTATGTTCCACTGCATGTATTGTTTTTTTGCTTACTGACTATGTATGTTTTCTAAGTTTCTCAGCTTTATAAACCACCCAGATAAATCATGTCAGTGTTACCTTTCATATGGCTCTAACTTAGGAACTGCAAATGAGTACGAACAATAGTGACAATGTATGTACACAGTTTATTTTTCGAAATCTTTCGCAGACGATTAAACCTACATATTTTGATGGAGGGTGATGCAATTTCAAATCAAAAATATACAAGACCTCAAACGTCACGGTATCGAGATATTTTTAGTTAAAAAAAACCTAAAAAAAAGAACAAAAAAGACATAACGTTACAGAAAGCTAGATTGATATACTACGTATCTTAATAACATGCTTACTATTTACTAAACATATTGATTGATAATTTATAACTTACTTACATTAAATTATATCAGTGTAATTATATTTTTGTAGATTAAGATGAGCAAAATAAAAGAAAAATATATAAGAAAGAATAAGAAAGAAATGAAGTTTATTCGACAAAAAATAAATGAAAATATAATTGCAATTATATCAGTGTAATTATATTTTTGTAGATTAAGATGAGCAAAATAAAAGAAAAATATATAAGAAAGAATAAGAAAGAAATGAAGTTTATTCGACAAAAAATAAATGAAAATATAATTGCAATATTAAGTACTTGATTTAAATAAACTATAGCTAAAGATTAAAACTAAAAACTAAAATTAAATTTTATGCCGAATTTTAAGACTCAAGATGAAACTCCATTTAATTGGCGCCCAATGTGGGACAATCTTCAACTCAAAATGTCTAAGCACGAGTAACTTGACGCTTTTAACCGCCTCCGTGGCGTAATGGTTAGCCCATCCGCTTCACACCAGGAGGTCGCGGGTTCGATTCCCGGTGGGGTCAACTTGTAAGACTCGGTTTGGTTGGTGTTAGGGCATTTTCTAAGCCCGCCTGGCTAGCTACCATCATCTTATCTAAGTCTTGCCGCCAAACATCAGTGTTAAAAACATTGATGTGTTCCGGCTTGAAGATAAGATAGCCAGTTCTCCATTGCGTTGGGGAATCTTGGTCACTAGTTAATGCCAAGGGCTTACCAATTGTGAATAAAAAAAAAAGGTCAAATATGTTCTAATATATTTTTGGTATGTATTTGCATCTCCTATCGAAATATACAGGTTTAATCGTGATTGAAATATTTTTGTGTGAACAAATTATATTGTTGCTACGCCGCCACGCTCAAATAGGGATGACGAATGCTAGTCATCTGATTTACTTTTTATCATTTGTCAAAACCGACATTTTGTTCTGAAAATGCAGCGTCGTTTATATAGGTACTAATTTTTTGATTTTGGTGAATTTAAAATCCAAGACTTGATGGAAAACAAAACGAGTAAGGTTTTCCGAAGTTTAAGTAGGAGGGCGATTTAGTGATCAAAAGTTTATATAATTGATTTTTGATGCTGTCGTCATCCCTATTAAAAAAATGTTCCAAGCCCTAGAGTAAGGTTCCAATCCCTTTAAATTTCTGTCTCCATTGTCATCTCTAGTTGGTTAATATCTCTTCTTAGTAATTAGACGTGGCCTTTCATCCCCTCAGACAATATTCTACATGTAGCAGTAAATGTTCATAGTGAGTCAATATTAAAATTACCTTCTACTGATATGTTTCTACACATTAGGTAAAAAACTTAGGTAACCAACAAAAATAAAACTATTATTGTAGGTTTAAGAGGAGTGTAAAAAATCCATCAAGCCGTTTGGACTACAGAGCGTGCCAAAGAAATATACATACATACACTCGAAAAACATAACTCCTTTTGGCGAAGTCGGGTAAAAAATAAGTTGAGCCAAGGGATCGACATACTAAAAAGAAGAATTATATATTTTTAATATTTAATAAGTCATATTAGGCTGAGTTTTGAAAATAATCTCCAAAGTAGTTTTAGTTTGACGGTAACCCGAGATGATAACCGCGGAGGTTGAATACATTATAGTTTAATCTTTGCTAATGATAAGGATTACTATCACACAATCCCGGTCCTATGTACATAGTTCGATTCCCACTCAGGACAAACAATGTGACGAACAGGTTTGTTTCCTATGTATCTGATGGGTGTTTATTTGGTGGGTATGTCCGTATTTAAACGTATAGGAGATATATAATATTAGGGGTTTAAGTATGAAATTTCCGATTGGATAAAAAAAATTAAAGAAGAAAATTAATATTAAGAACTAGCTGTCCCGGCGAACTACGTACCGCCTTACATTACACTACCCTACCCTACCCTACACTACACTACCCTACCCTAGACTATCCTACCCTACCCTACACTACCCTACCCTACACTACTCTACCCTACACTACACTACTCTACCCTACACTACTCTACACTACCCTACACTACACTACCCTACCCTACACTACACTACCCTACCCTACACTACCCTACCCTATCCTACACACACTACACTACACTACCCTAAACTACACTACCCTACACTACACTACCCTACCCTACCCTACCCTACCCTACACTACCCTACCCTACCCTACACTAGCCTACCCTACCCTACACTACCCTACCCTACATTACACTACACTACACTACACTACTCTACCCTACCCTACCCTACCCTACATAAGAAACTTCTCCTAACAATAAAGAACTCGACAAAAAAAGAATTAGCCAAATCGGTCCAGCCGTTCTCGAGTTATGCGCTTACCAACACATTTTGCGATTCATTTTTATATATAAGACTAGCTGTCCCGGCGAACTACGTACCGCCTTACATTACACTACCCTACCCTACCCTACACTACCCTACCCTACACTATACTACCCTACACTACACTACCCTACCCTACACTACACTACCCTACCCTACACTACACTACCCTACCCTACACTACACTACACTACACTAACCTACCCTACCCTACACTATCCTTCCCTACCCTACACTACCCTACCCTACCCTACACTACCCTACCCTACACTACACTACCCTACCCTACACTACACTACCCTACCCTACCCTACCCTACATAAGAACCTTCTCCTGGCAATAACGAACTCGACAAAAAAAGCATTAGCGAAATCGGTCCAGCCGTTCTCGAGTTATGCGCTTACCAACACATTTTGCGATTCATTTTTATATTATAGACTAGCTGTTTCCCGCGGCTTCACCCGCGTGGACCACGTTTCTATGACTTTTCGAGGGTGCGCAGTGCGCAAGCCGCAAGCGGCTCGCGAGCGTGGTAAAAAGTAGCCTATGTCTTAATCCAGGTCCTAACCTGTCTACCTACCAAATTTCAGCCAAATCCGTTCAGTAGTTTTTGCGGGAAAGCGTAACAGACAGACAGAGTTACTTTCGCATTTATAATATTAATATAATATAATATATATAATATTATATTAAGTAGGGATAATAGTTATTAAAACAAATATTATTTTCAAAATAGCATTAGAGTATTAGAAATTAATAGCTGGTAAATGTGTTTAGATATTTTGAGAGCATGGTGGCTTTAATTTAAACCCATGAAGATGGTTATTAATTATCAACTCAATAAATCACCATTTTTAAGGTAAAAATACAGATTTTTAAACGACTTCAAAAAAGGAGGAGGTTTCTCAATTCGACCATTTTTTTTAATGTGTGTTCGCGGATAACTTCTTCATGTATGAACCGATTTTGTTGATTCTTTTTTGTTGGATAGTAGATATCCAAAGGGTGTTACCATGATAAGGAAACCAAGATCTGATGATGGTATCCCATAGAAATCGAGGGAAACCTTCAAAAATCGTAGTGGCGACTAGTTCGTTTTTATTTTTTTTGTGTATTTTCTAAAGGTATTCAAGTGTTTGCGTCTGATAGTCATCATCCCATGTTGTAGAGCTCATGATGGAAGGTACAACTCCTTAACGGTTGGAGTTAGAGGTTAAATCTTTAAATGTTCTACGTAGATTAGTAGGTAGACATATAGACCGAATGTTGTATTCTTTCAGGTTATTCAGGTGAGCTGATGACGGAAGGTGTAACTCTTTAACTTGCATGCTGCTGAGATGATGATAGAAGCCACAGGACTTTGTATCAGTTAATGAAACACATGCATTATGATTTGATGATTCCTATTGGCGAGTAGGTGATTGGGTTTAATGTTGTTAGATAGATAACATTATCACTAAAAATAAAAAATAAATGTTTAAAAACAAAAAACCGACTTCAAAAAGAAAATACACAAAAGTATGAAATAATATTTTATACATATAATTACACGAAATTAACCAACAATAATGAAATTAAAATTAGGTACGAATCAAATTAGTGGACTACAATTTTTTTTGAGGTCGGTGCCAGCAAAGTGATCGAATCTTAAACATTTGATAGGTAAGTAGCTGTGTACCGACCTCAAAAAAATTGTAGTCCCCTAATTTAATTCGTACTTAGGTACCTTTGAACGTTTTTTACCGTTTAAGCTTTTTATTTTATTTTAAAGATTTAAAGTTATCGCAGCAATTTCTTCGTTACTAATTTAATATTTGTGAATACCCCGCATAAGATTACGTCACTTTTAGGAAAATTAAAGAAAATTAAGCAAGAAAACGCCTTTGTTCCATTCAGTGCTACGTAGCTCAGGGGATTGGTACATGAAAAACATGCCACTGTTACTAATAAAAAAAAGAAGTGTCATCATAAGGTGAGTCACAAAAAAATTATATCTTTTTTGGCATTGAACTTAAAAAAAACTGAATCGGCAATTTCATACTTAAACCCCTATTATATACAAGTAATAGTAAATAAAGGTAGGAGTCAATATTAAATACTAGGCTGAAATTAAAAACTAGGTAATCTACACCTAGCTAAAGATTTACCTGCGGTTTCGCTAGCGAGAAATCTTTAATATTAAAAAATAGGTAAAGTGTGAGTCAGAACCGCGCACAAAGGTTTCCTTACCATCATACGGCGCTAGTTTCTTCTGTATGGAGACTTTCACTTTTTCAAATTTTTAGTATCTATTGTTATAGCGGCAACAGAAATACATCATCTGTGAAATTTTAAACTGTCTAGCTATTACAGTTCATGAAATAAAGCCTGGTGACAAACGGACGGACGGACGGACGGACAGCGAAGTTTTCGTAATAGGGTTCCGTCTTTACCCTTTGGGTACGGAACTCTAAAAAGGACTGAGGCTTACTTTATTCTTTGTTATTTGTTTTATATTATATAAATGTTTGTTATAGGCTATTAAAACTATTATGATTATTACAAAAATGTAATAAAAGCAGTACTTAACTAAAAACTATAGTAGATACTTGGGGCCCGAAATGGTTCGTGAAATCATAACCCACGGCCGTTGTCGCCCTATTCTTTGTCTAAGTTGGCTGACACACTGCTGTGTGTCTAGATATTTTTTTATTGTCTTCAAAACCATTTCATTTTGATACCCCACTCGATGGGTTTGGAAGAACAAACCTAAATGTAAAACCCCGAAAAATGGCGCCCAAAGTCCACTTTTTTTAATTTAATGAACACAGTGTACCGAAATCTTTATATACAATTATACAATACAATACAATTGGAACATGAAAAACATGCCACTGTTACTAATAAAAAAAAGAAGTGTCATCTTAAGGTGTTGTGGTGTTGTGTATATCTTTTTTGGCATTGAACTTAAAAAAAACTGAATCGGCAATTTCATACTTAAACCGCTATTATATACAAGTAATAGTAAATAAAGGTAGGAGTCAATATTAAATACTAGGCTGAAATTAAAAACTAGGTAATCTACACCTAGCTAAAGATTTACCTGCGGTTTTGCTAGCGAGAAATCTTTAATATTAAAAAATAGGTAAAGTGTGAGTCAGAACCGCGCACAAAGGTTTCCGTACCATCATACGGCGCTAGTTTCTTCACATTTAAAAAAAAAACACGTTTTTTGTATGGAGACTTCCACTTTTTCAAATTTTTAGTACTTATTGTTATAGCGGCAACAGAAATACATCATCTGTGAAATTTTAAACTGTCTAGCTATTACAGTTCATGAAATAAAGCCTGGTGACAAACGGACGGACGGACGGACGGACAGCGAAGTTTTCGTAATAGGGTTCCGTCTTTACCCTTTAAAACTATTATGATTATTACAAAAATGTAATAAAAGCAGTACTTAACTAAAAACTATAGTAGATATTTGGGGCCCGAAATGGTTCGTGAAATCATAACCCACGGCCGTTGTCGCCCTATTCTTTGTCTAAGTTGGCTGACACTCTGCTGTGTGTCTAGATATTTTTTTATTGTCTTCAAAACCATTTAATTTTGATACCCCACTCGATGGGTTTGGAAAAACAAAACTAAATGTAAAACCCCGAAAAATGGCGCCCAAAGTTCACTTTTTTTAATTTAATGAACACAGTGTACCGAAATCTTAATATACCTAAAGTGCAAAGAAATCTAATTAATCTACACTAATAAAATAAACAGGTAAAATTTGTGAGTTTGTTCGTTTGAAGTTCTTTCACCAGTAGTAAGCTACATAATTCCTAAGTGACATAAGACATATCCACCCTATAAGCTATATTACCCTCCTTTTAGGCTTCGCCGCAATCAGGTGAAAAGACTCACAACCACGTTCTGCAACACACTAAAAATTGATCTGACCAGTGGCAAAAAAATCACTTTATGTTAATTAAATACGTTTGAAGGACAATACAGACAAAATATTAAGGCTTTAACCAACCTCAAATTAGCAGCTTAGTCAGTAGAATTTTTTATCGAATCTGCACTGAAATAACGTTTATAATAGTTTTCCCGTGACTTGGTGGTTACTACCTTTGTGAGCAATACAGATATTTTTAGAGCAATATTCTGTGAATTTCATAAAATATAATTGATTCAAATAACTCCTGCTTTTAAGATATCAAGAAAACTACAAGGTATATTTTACTATAAACAAGTATTTTTGTCAAGTTGGACTACAATCGAGCATCATAAAAAAAGGTTTTTGGATGTATTTGACGGACCTAGTATTTCTTACAACTAAAGAAAGCTACGTATTTCCTGAGTGACATAAGCTATATCCACGCCAATCACATTACCCTCGTTTTGGGCTTCGCCGCAGTCAGGTAAAAAAACACACTAAAAATTTATCTGAACAGTGGCAAAAAACTCACTTTGTGTTAATTAAATACGTTTGAAGGACAAGACAGACAAAATATTAAGGCTTTAACCAACCTAATTTGAGGTGTTAAAAAAAGGTTTTTCGGATGTATTTGACGGACCTAGTTTTTCCTACAAAAACTAAAATAAATGGATAAAATAAAACATTACATAGCACTCAGTGCTCACGAAATATATTAATTAATTTTTGTTCGATCCTATAATCCCGCGACGTAGTATTAAGATAATATTAACATTTATTCGACAAAAATACACACAGAAAACATAAAGATAACAAAAAAGGTACAAATAACAAAAATAAATGGATAAAATAAAACATTACATATAGCACTCAGTGCTCACGAAATATATTAATTAATTTTTGTTCAATCCTATAATCCCGCGACGTTGTATTAAGATAAGATAAGATAAGATAACATTTATTCGACAAAAATACACACAGAAAACATAAAAATAACAAAAAAGGTACAAATAACACAAAGAAAAAGTAGAAAAATATGAGTAGGATAGAGTTGTGAACGTGCTATGTGCACTTTGCCGAACCGGCCCCGACTCAGCATAATGCTGCAAGCAGGGAGACCTACCTGCTGCGCTGTTATTCTGCGCTATTGTTTTTGGAGCAAGCAGAGCAACTGTAGATCCACAATCCTTAATCCTAGAGTGCTCGCGCTATGAGCATTTTGCCGCCATCGGCAAATAATGTATAATATTTTATAAAATATGCAATCGCCAAGGTCAAGCCTCCCAGTAGCTGCTCCTCTGTCCTTTACCTAACTGTATCATACGTTTGAAGAACCTCAGTGCGCGGGTGACCGCGTTAGGAAAGTGTTGTTGCTTGCCAGGTCCAAAAATAGTTGCTTCATATGAGCAAATTTACCGTGGAGCGAGCACTGTTTGTACATTATCAGGACTTATTTTTACTAAAATATATGCCAAAAGTAATGAAAATATACAAATCCGCCATTAAATTTGTTTTTTTGCAATTGTCTTCGTCCGGAATAGGATAATAAGTTATAAAATATATTATTCATCAATGAAAAAAAAAATATCAGTTAAAAAATCATTGGTTTTAGGGAAGGGTAGTGTAGTGTGTGTAGGTGTAGTGTAGTTAGGGTAGGGTAGTGTAGTGTAGTGTAGGGTACGGTAGGGTAGGATAGGGTAGGGTAGTGTAGGGTAGGGTAGTGTAGGCTCGGGTAGTGTAGTGTAGAGTAGGGTAGTTTAGGGTAATGTAGGGTAGTGTAGGGTAGAATAGTGTAGTGTAGTGTAGTGTAAGGTGGAACGAAGTTCGCCGGGACAGCTAGTATATGATAAAAAAAATGGAATATTTGATTCATCGCATAGCTGGTTTTAGTTACATAGTCACTGGGCAAAAATACAATTGAAAAGGAAAACAAAAGTAAATCAATGTATTTGTTGGTTTCAACAACTCCATGTTATATATTTATCCCAACAAAACATAAAATATGTGAAATGTGGCCAAATTCGATATAAAAAAAAATACAGCGATCTAATGGTATATTTTTCTAAATCATAGCTACAGAACTTCAAATAGAAATATTTATTTTAGTTGCTGTGTGTGTTATGTTCTGTGCTACTACATGGTGTAACTTGGCAAGTTTAAACAGTTTAATCTACCTTAGTGCCAAATTGCAAGTTTCTTAAGTCACCTGGAAGTGGTCTATAATTTAATGAGTCAGTGTGTGAGTGAGTGAGTCATAAAAACAGTGATTTTCAGATGTCAATATCTCGGAAACGTTAAAAGATATATTTATGAAAATTGGGGGGGTCTTACTAAAAACACAAAATCGCAAGAGTGAATGTCAAACTTTAAGTTACAGGTAGGTCGAAGGTGGCCCGAAATGGTTCAGGTAAACCCACGGCCAGTGTCGCCTTTTTCTTTTCGAACTTTGCGGACACACTGCCGTGGGTCTAGATCTCTACCTATTCCAATCACTGAGCACTAAGTAAACTTTACTATGAACTAATTGTTGGCTACCAACTGTTCCTAAGTTTCACTAGAGACGCTCAAAGATAAACGTTTTAGGTAGGTTTCCTTCTATCGGCGTGTAGTATCCTTCAAAGTTATTTATTAAATTAATCAAGTAGGTAAGATTGAGTTAACAATTATTGGTGAAAGCTACTTCTAGGTAGAAAGAACAAACTACATTATTTAAGAGGGGATGTAATGCAAAACGAACATTTAAGAAATTATATATAATGAGCAATGATTTAAAAAAAAATATAAACTATATTTTTTCAAAATTGTTTGAATTAGAGACAGAATATATTATATAATATGCTAAAAAGCCTGTTATAACAACACAACGAATGACTGTGACACGCATAATAATGTTTGTATGATAAGACAAAATAAATTAAGTAAAGCCCGATTCATTTGTTATATTGTAGTACGTAGTTAAATTTACAAAAACAGATTTAAATTTAATCTTATTAAACTAAACTTTAGTAAATTATTTCACATTGAATTTAATAGAATCTTGAAGCACATTATCACCCCAAATAACCAACAACTTTCCCTAGAATTCTTTGATTGCGGAAGCAATACAAAATATCTTTTCGGAATTCTTTGGGAAGAGGAAACGCATTTTGAAAATATCTATTTTTCTCTAGATCCCTCAGGAACTATATCGAGCTATTCTCATTAGCAGTCTATGTCACTTCCCACCCCCTTAACCAATTTTGTACAAGAAACCACTAAAATCCGTTGCTCTGTTACGCCGCCAACGTGCGTGCGTGGAAATTAGTTTTCCCTAGGTCCTTCAGGTACCATGACCCCACCTGAATTAGGGCGATAGGGCCTAAGTCGAACACGCAGGCCCAGTGCGGGTTGGTCGACTTCACACACAACCTTCGGTGTTTCTTCGCAGGCGTGTACAGGTTTCCTCACGATGTTTTCCTTTACCGTATAAGAAAATCGGATAACCGTACATATGAAATCGAAATTCCAAAACACATTGGTACGTGGCAGGATCGAACCACGACCTCCCGGGCAGAAGGTAGCGGTCCTTGCCATTACGCCACCGACGCTTATGTCAGGATATACTTCATTATATCAGCCGAAGGACGTCCACTGCTGGACTCCCCCAAGGATTTCCACGACGATCGTTTGCGCGCTTCTGTTCTGTATACCGTTCCTATGTAAGGATATGCTTATTAGGAAATAATGTAATTTTCCATCCTCTCAACCATCTCTGAGCAAAAAATCACATCAATCCATTGTTCCGTTGCGATGTTTAAGAAATTAACCAAAAAAAGAGTATTTTTTCAGCCCCCTCAGGAACTGCATCGACCTTTGTGCAACAGGATCAAAAGTAACCTATGCCCTGCCCAGTGACATAGGCTACCTGCATGCATGCCAAATTTCATGAAGATTGGTCGAGGTGTTAAATCGGGAAAAGGTAACAAACAAACAAATACATTTTCACACTTATAATATTACTAGCGTTTGCCCGCAGCTTCACCCGCGTGAACATAGTTTTTATGACTGTCTTTGAGGATGAGTGGTGCGCGAGTCACAAGCGGTTCGCGAGCGTGGACATGAGTTTTTTCCGGATTCCTCAGGAACTGTATCGGACTATTCACACGTCAAAATTATAAAACCCCTCTTTTTGCGTCGGTGGTTAAAAAATCACTTCAAACGAGCGTGGAAATTAGTTTGCTCAGATCCCTCGGGAACTACATCCTGTTAGGATATACTAATTAGTAAATTATGTCATTTCCCACCTCATCAATCATCTCTGTGCAAACAATCACAATATTCACAATCTGTTGTTGTGTTAAAAAATTAACAAAAAAAGAGTATAAAATTGAATGTGACATACGGACAAACAGACGAAATAATAAGGATTCCTTTTTTGCCATTATGGTTTCGGAACCCTTAAAAAGACAGAGTGTATTGTGAGAGGAGACAGTTTGTGCTGATTGAGTTTGTTTGCGTTATTTTTTGTTCTCAATCCCGCGGGGTGTAAGTGTAGACAATGCAGGTAGCCTGTGTCACGGGGAAGGACATAAGCTATTTTTTATCGCGTAAAAATAGTATAGTCGGATGCAGTTCCTGAGGTAAGTAAAAAAAGTTTTTTTGCTTGATTTTGTTGATTGAGCAACGGTTAGTTATAATTTTTTTGCTCAAAGCGGTGGCGAAGGTCGCGGGAAACCGCTGGATGCAGGTAGCGCAGAACCGGTCGATGTGGAAATCCTTGGGGGAGACTCTATGTCCAGCAGTGGACGTCCTTCGGCTGATATGATGATGATGATGTAGAAAATGATATAGACTACTAATTAGCATAGCCTGAAACAGTGCCCGAGGGAACTGTTGAAAAACTCATTTCCAGGATCGCGCACGTCGGCGTCGCAACGGAACGACGGATTGAAGTGATTTTTTTTGCAAAGAAATAGTTGGGGGGGTGGGAAGTGACATAGACTGCTGAACAGAATAACCAGATATAGTTCCCGAAGGACCTGAAGTAAAATCCTGCCTACGCTCGCGAGCCGCTTACCACTAACCCTCAAAGACAGTCATAAAACGATGGCAAAAGCACCAAATTTCGTCAAGATTGGTAAAGGTATTAACACATTTTCAGATTTATAATATAAGTAAGGATATATGTACTGGAAAACGTAGCGTAGGCAGACCTCACACGCGGTAGACCGACGACCTGGCGAAGATCGTGGGAAACCGATGGATGAGGGCAGCGTAGGACCGGTCGCCGTGGAAATCCTTGGGAAGGCCTTTGTCTAGCAGTGGACATTTTTCAGCTGATATGATGAAGGATATACGATGTAAGTGAGATAGCATAAGACCTGTCGCTTGTATTGTACATAGGGTTTCATTATCTGTATAAGATTTAGATTTAAGCGGATTAATTCGTGTTGTGTGTGGGCTGGTTATTGTACCATTTTCCAAGCTTTGAGATCTTAAAACGATTTCCAGAACCAAGTAAATAAGAATTATTCAACAGAAAAGGAATTCTTATCATATCACCAAGCAGGATTATTGAGTAACTTCTTGGAAAAATAAGAAAATACTTTTAACGATCGTATTTACATGCGCAAAAAATACATGTTGAGTTTGTTTGAAAAGTAAAAAAAAATAGCAAATATGTAGAACAAAAGTTGTTTAGTTTCATTATAAGTATCACTAGTGCCAAGTAACGTTAAATTGTCGATACAAATGTCGACCAAAGTAACACAAAATAAAGCCTATTATGGCGGGCGCTACAATGTGGCTGTTATGACCTCGACTTCGTCTTCGTCCAAGCAGCGAGAAAATAAACGCAAAATAATACTTTCCACGTTTTACCGATTTGAATAATAAAAAAAAACTAAACACTTATTACCATCTATTATTTATTACCTACATCTATCTATCTAATCTATCTTTGTATATAATAATTGCTTTAATAGAGCAATTCTTACATACATATCTATCTATATTCTATAAACATATATAAAAGAAAGTCGTGTTAGTTACACCATTTATAACTCAAGAACGGCTAGACCAATTTTTATGTTTTTGCATTTGTCTTCGTCGGGAATAGGACAATAAGTATTAAAATATGATATTCATCAATAAAAAATATTATCAGTCAAAAAACAATTGGTTTTAGGGTAGGTTAGTGTAGGGTAGGGTAGGTTAGTGTAGGGTAGGTTAGTGTAGGGTAGGGTAGTGTAGGGTAGGGTAGGGGAGGACAGGGTAGTGTAGGGTAGTGTAGGGTAGGGTAGTGTATGGTAGTGTAGTGTAAGGTGGAACGAAGTTCGCCGGGAGAGCTAGTATATGTATATATATATAATTTGTATCACGGAAACGGCTCCAACAATTTGCTTGAAAATTAGTTTACGGGGATTTTTGGGGGCGAATAATCGATTTAGATAGGTCTTATCTTTGGGAAAATGTTATTTAATTAGTTTTTTTCACTGGAGTCGGGCGCGAAACGATATATGACGCGCAATAGGTAGTTAGCGTATTTTTAAATGTTTTTAACGGGTCTGGGTACTATTCCCCGAGCAAAGCTCTGTGGCCCGGGTAATATTTTTTTATCCTAATCCTATCTAATAATATAAATGCGAAAGTGTATTTGTTTGGACAGGTTGTTAATAATCGAAATATTTTTGGTATTATTTTGAAGTTAATAATATGATGACACGTTAAGACATTTTTCAACTTAGCCAAACCACAACATCGTATAAATTCTCAAGTACATATTATATTTTTGTAGCCTTAAAACTTTTATTAGATAGGTAGGTACATACCTAAATGGTTACAATTTTCCACCGTTTTTCAAACTATGCCTCCTAAGGCCTTAAGATGGTTCAACATATTATGACAATGTTCAATTCAAATTATTTAAAGACTGTGTAAGGCTTTCACCATGGAAAAATATAATAATATACGTAAAGTAATAAAAAATCGATACCATTGAATATAATTTAAAAAATATTTCCACTTTTGGTGTAAAAAATATACTGTAGAACCTGTTTTTGGCATTAATTGCAAGAGTTCTCGAAAACAGTAGTTAATTTTGAATGTAACCAACACACAAAAATCGGTGACTTTATCACCTTTCATTTTAATTTCACAATTTTTTAAAAAACTTATCAGTAAATGATGAAAAGTATTAAAAACATGTAAAAATCGAGAATTGGGCGTTCGGTTTCAACGTAACAGCCACGTTGAAGCCCGAATTGATTTGAACTTAAAATACACTCACGTTCGATATTATTTAAACAAGTATCACTGCTCGGATTGAGTGATCTGAAAGCCTTAAGAATCTTAGTGGTTCGCACCTATGTACCAGTAAGTATAAGAATATATTGTTCAAACAGCGTTAAATCCTGTTCCATAAAGCGTCTGCTCAGAGTTTCTTGTATCGCTGTTCTATGATCAGAAAATCTATTCTACAAAATTTAATTCTTCAACCACTTCTGTGCCGTGATTCCCAGCGGAGTCTTACTTTGTTAAAAAAAGTGTGTTTAGGTCAATTTAGACCTAATGGCCTATAGATACTCGTCTGACGAGTAAAGAGTTACAACCAAAGAACTTGTATACATTTTGTAGGTACTAATAAGTTCTTTGGTTAAGGCGGCAATATTACAGATTTTTGTTATTTTTCACGTCAATTACTCCTAAACGATAGAAAACCGCCTCCATAGCTCAGAGTCAAAGTTCACTGGCTTTACAGAAGAGGTCGCGGGTTCGATTCCCGGCGGGGTCAATTGTAAGGCTCGGTTTGGTTGGTGGAAAGGCATTTTCTAAGCTCACCTAGCTAGCTACCACCATCTTATCTAAGTCTTATTGCCTTATGTTAGTAACATTGATGTGTTCCGATTCGAAGATTAGAGAGCCAGTTCTCCATTGCGTTGGGGAATCTTGGTAAGCCCGCTTCAATCTTCGGCATCATCGTCACTTACTGTCAGGTTAGATGATGCTAAGAGCTTACTAGTTGAGAACAAAAAAAGGGAATGAATACCTTTTTCAAGCGACTTCCAAAAAGGAGGAGGTTCTCAATTCGTCTGTATGTTTTTTTATGTATGTTACCTCATAACTTTGGACTGTGTGAACCGATTTTTATGATTCTTTTTTTATTTGAAAGCTAGTGCTTCCCGTGTGGTCTCATATAAATTTTATCAAAATCGATGTAGTACTTTATTAGAAAATTAACAAAAACGAAAAATAATAATGCAAAAATGTACTAAGTTGTTGCGATGGAAGTCGGTTTTTTAACGTGTTTAGCATTTTCAATTATTACGTAAAAAGAAAGAAAGAAATACGTTTATTGGTTCTTGTAACATCGCACCAAAGTCTCACTAATATTATAAAAGCAAAAGGTTTGTGAGTGTGTATGTTTGTTACTTCTTCACGCAAAAACTACTGAACGGATCTGGCTGAAATTTGGTAGGTAGACAGATTTGGATTAACACATAGGATACTTTTTTTTTCACGCACTGCGCACCCTCGAAAAGTTATAGAAACGTTGTCCAAGCGGGTGAAGCCGCGGGAAACAGCTAGTACATAATATATTAGTAACAGAAAAGTTTAGGTCAATAAATAGTAAAGAAGTAAACATAAAAAGTATATATTTTATTATTGCTTGCCTATGAAGAAATATACTACCAGTTTTAGTAGTTTAAAGGTGTTTTTGACTGTATATTTTCGAAAGATAGTTAAGCAGTGCTGTTATAATTACCATTTATTTTTAATTCTTCAATGCCGCTTTTTCTTACACCAAAATCGAATGAATGCTTCCTTTGATATGAAAAAACGAAAATTTACGAAAATTTTACCATCTATTACGTACATACTTATATCCAATTGAGTGAAACTCGAGGTAACTTTGGTATTTTTTGTAGTTTATTTTTTAAAAGCCTTACATTAATTTACTGTGTTATTTAGTTTGGGAAAAATCTTTAAAGCTAAATTAGAATCACTTAGGTTTCCATTAAGCTAAAATTTCGCTTATAGGGTAAACTCGCATAGCAATGTGACAACCTTAACATTGTGATAAGAGGTTTAGAAGATTTGTTCAAGTTATATAAAAGAAATTCCCCGATTTAAATGCGACCTTACTGTCAGGGAATTAGTCTTCTTTTCGTTTGTCAAAGTTTCATTCAAATTGAGTGAAAGAGATAGTAGATAACAAGAGCGAGATTTGTCATTCAACCCGCCATAGTTTTATATAATCGGCGGCGAATTGATGCGCTCTGTTGTTTTAATCGTTTAAAATAGCTTAACTTTATTTTAACCATAGGGATTGTGTTTCAGTAATTGAATTGACAAAGTACCTTTAAGCACTATAGCTTATGTTGTCATTATAAAAAGTTACCGATTTAAAAGTTGTGAACGTGAAAGCGTTTCACCGAGTTAACCAAGATAAGTGAGATATGTTTATGATTGTATCATGAATAATTGATTTTTTCACAATTCATGAAGTTATTCTATCTACTTAAAAATAAACGAATTAATGTAAAAACTGAAGTAGTGTACGACTAGAAATACAAATTTTATTTAATGTTTAATTAGAAAGTAAGTACATTTACTTTAATATTTTACTAATTTACTTATATACCTACTGAATCGATAGCGTATTGATTACCGCTGCTGATTTTTAAGCCATTTGGTCGTGGGTTTGATTCCCACCCAGGGTAAACACAATAAAAAAGTATAAAAGTAAATAATAACATTTGAAATTAAAAACAGCTATACATTATAATACTTAGTGACGAATATTTATTAATAGTTTTACTTTTAGTAAAGAAATATTTTTGTTGACCTGTTCTAAATGTAGATCAACTTCCACCGGAGTTGCACTTTGCAGAAGAACACACATCATCATCATCATCATCATATCAGCCACAAATCGTCCACTGCTGGACAAAGGCCTCCCCCAAGGATTTCCACGACAACCGGTCCTGCGCTGCCCGCATCCATCGGCTTCCCGCGACCTTCACCAGGTCATGGGGCAGTAAAGTTCTCGAGTGGCGACCGCGCACCGGAAAACGTAGCGTAGGCAGGCCTCCCACGCGGTGGACCGATGACCTGGTGAAGAAGAACACACATGTTAAATTAATTAAATTCATAAAAAAATAGATAACTCACCTAACTTTGATATAATCATAGGAAGAGCAATGGTATCACACAATTAAAGATGTTATCACAGTGGTACGTGCGTTGACACGTCACAAAAATCACATATTATTCATAGTTTTTTTGAGTATTTACTACATTTTGATTGCGCCTATGTTAGAAGAAAGTACAAATTTAGGTTTTAATTAAATAATAAAGAAATTGATCGTAAGCTTCTAGGATTTTATATCTTATTTCTCAATTATCACAGAGTTAGATGAGATCACCCGACGTTAAGTTTGGAGCGCAATGTATGGTTAGCTAAGTGACGTCATTCTAACTCCCAAAGATGGCAGGCCAGTTACTTTTTTAAGCAATCACAAAGGGTTTGCTGAGAAGGATACGAAGTAATTAAAATTATTTTCAAATAAAGCTCGTACCTCAAAGTTTTTAGGTTAAGAAGTATGTCCAGGTCTTACATCGTTTCATCCATCATCACGGTATCGTCAGCGAATCTAAGGTTAGTGATGTACTCGCCGTTGATACTGATGCTGAGTTCACCTCAGTCCGAAGCTTGAAAACATCTTCCATCATCCAGTGGTGGTTTCATACATAATACAAGCACTTCAATGCCTCGATAGCCGATTCGGCACCGCTGCTGGAGAGACTGTAGCACAGCTCAGGTTTCGACCGAATTAAAGGCTTTCTCATAGTCTACAAACGCCAAGCATACAGGCTAATTATACTCTTCCATCTTTCTGAGGGTTCCGTAAAAATAAACAAAACGGAACCCTTATAGGATCACTCGTGCGTCTGTCTGTCTCATCAGGTGAAATTTGGTAGCATGGTGTAATCCTTTGACCCAAAGACAGACGTGCAAAGTAAATATAAGTAAGGGTCATTTTTGGGGGACAAATTAGGAAATTAAAAAAAAAAGTTTTGGAATCCCTCGTTTATCAAATGAAAGGGCTCGATCAGGATCTTAAATATATTTTTATTTATATTGTAAAATAAATAGTTTGATATCATTCATAAAAGGACACGAAAATTGACTATTCCCCCCCCCCCCAGATCTCCGAAACTACTGAGCCTAAAATTTTGAAAAAAATACAAACTATAGTTCACTGCTTGTAGATTACAGGAAAACCTATAAAGAATTCTATCAATTGAAAATAAAGTGGTAAACTCAATATAACACTTTTACTTACGAAAAATAGTTCTAGTCATAATAGAAAATAGTCTATCGGTGTTCTACAGGATTTATTTCGAAAGGTTTGTCCTGGAGCTTCAGAACCTCATTTCCCCTTTCTATTTCACCATCGGATGACCAGGTGCGGAGGGCGATTCCACCCCTTTGTCGTTGATGTTCCACATTTACGCACGAAGCGTTTTGCTTCTTCGTTCATTATGCGAACGGACAAGGAGTGGAATTCCCTGCCGGCGTCTGTATTCTCCGATTCGTATGATTTATGAATCTTGAAGACGAGAGTTAATAGGAACTATTTGAGCTTGCGTATTACATCCTCCGCTACATCGGCACTTACTATCAGGTGAGGTGCAGTCAAACGCACTAAATTTTTTATAAAAAAAAGAAGTTAACTAAAACTCCACTAGATAGTGCAAGTAGAAGTTTACTGTATGGAGTACTGCTCTCACTTATAAGACGGATCGGCTCGTTACCAGCTAGATGCCTTGGATTCTATCGACTGACGCGCTAGGAGACTCAATGGCGACGAGGAACTTGAATCAATCAAACTCCAAAGCCTCGAGCATCGTCACAAAGTTGCCTGTGTATCGTTGTTCTACAGGATTCATTTCGGAGAGAGTGCCCTGGAGCTTTACGACCTCATTACCCCCTTTCCATTTCATCATCGGACGACCAGGTACGGAGGGTGGTTCCACCCCTTTGTCGTTAATATTCTACCTTTACGCACGAAGCGTTTTGCTTCCTCGTTCATCATGCAAACGGCCTTGAGGTGGAATTCCCTTCCAGCGTCTGTATTCCCCGATTCGTATAATTTATGAATCTTCAAGGCGAGAGTGAATAGGTACTATTTGGTCTTGCTTGTTACATCCTGGGCTGCATCGGCACTTACTATAAGGTGCGGTGCAGCCAAACACACTCAAATTTTTTATTAAAAAAAAGAAATTAATTACTGTGTGGATTTCAAATGTGATATTTTGTATTTGACTTTGGCCTTGTACGGAACCCTCTCTACGCAAATTCAACTCGCACTTGGCCGGTTTTTTAATTTGACGCAGCGTATGTTGTTGCGTATTTGTTTGGGATGCTGGAAGTCGTCAAACTTGCATGCGAGACGGTTCGTAATGACTCTCGAAAACAGCTTGTAGACATGGCTAAGATATGAAATGTATATAATACTGTTCTTCAGAAGAGTGTTGTCGCCCTTTCTAGGATTCCGTGGTCAACAAGGAACCCTTACAGTTTCACCATGTCTGTCCGTCTGTCCGCGGCTTAGCCTTAGACTTAGTACCAAGTCAAGTAAAGCTGTAATTTATATTTACGAGCTTATTAATCACGCCGACAATGTGGTAATGTTTTGTTGATGTACCTTATCGATGGGTATCGTACGGGTATGTAGGGTATCGTTAAATAGGTCTTTCAAAATAACTTTGGGTTTGTTAAAAGCCTTTTTTCGATTCAGAGATCAGTTTGCGAAATATTAAGCTTTTAAATGGTTATAAGGGTTCCGTACAAAAAAAGTTCATAGATTTTCAATACAAAACTATTACCAACTGCAAGTATAATTTGGGAATTATATTTTTCGTTTCTCAATTAAATAGATTCATCTCTATTCAATATTTTGGTTCTCAAATTAATAGATCTGTCATCAAAATGATAGATCTGTCATCGAAATGATAGATCTGTCATCAAACTGATAGATCTGTCATTAAAAAGTACGCGTGGCACCCGGGGACTGCCGCAGTAAAGCTATTGCATGGTAACAAATCTAAAACAAGGGGGTAATCGGTCAAGGTCTTTTCAAGGTCAAGGTCAGGGTCAATTCGATCCCAAAGATCCATAATAATTGGTAACAAATCGAAAACTAGGGGGTAATCGGTCAAAAACAATAAATAAATGAGCGAGCGAAGCGAGCGATGTTAGGTTCGGTCAGGTTTGATTGATTTAACAGTCAAAGAGCCAGAGCGAAGCGAGGCTCCCCACCCTGGGTACCAAAATACTTCGCAGCAGAAGAAATCATCGGAAGATGACCCCTAACGGGGGCGTAGCCCCCGGCGCCCGTTTCGAACCCCAACAAACTTTCGGGATCCGAGGAGGATGTGGGAGTATCTGTAGGTCACCTTTAATTTTAGGCGTTTTTTTGGCGACAGATCTACTATTTTGAGTACAAACTATGTTATTTAGGGAATTTCAAATTTTGTATTTAGTGATCGAATCTATTAATTTGAAATCGATAAAAGACTTTTTTGGTGATAAATCCTTTCCATAGGAGTATTGTTTTGGTGTTGTTTGATGACTTTACTTCGGCGACAGATCTACTATTTTGAGTACAAACTATATTATTTAGGGAATTTCAAATTTTGTATTTAGTGATCGAATCTATTAGATTGACAATCGATAAAATCATACCCGTATAATTTTGTTTTTAAAAATATAGATTTATTTTTTTAAAGGATCGGAACCCTACTTTGGGCGAGTCTTACTCGCACTTGGGCGGTTTTTTTAAATAGAGCACCACCGCACTTATGTGCCATGCCTTAGGCGTTTTTCCTTTGAGTACAATGAAATTGAATTACTTCTGAAGAGCTTTTAGTACCGGAGTTCCACCTGCTTTCAGAAGTTCAGCCGTAATTCCTTCGTCACCCGGTGCCTTGTCGTTCTTGAGCTGTTTGAGAGCCATTCTAATCTCGTATATTATGCTGGCGTCCGAGATATGTTCGGTATAGTTTCGGGTAAGTCTGACTCTTGGGTCTTTAGCCAGATCACTGACAGGCGGGGTCAATTGTAAGACTCGGTTTGGTTGGTGGTAGGGCATTTTCTAAGCCCGCCTGGCTAGCTACCACCATCTTATCTAAGTCTTGCCGCCAAATATCAATGTTGATATCATTGGTGTGTTCCGGCATGGAGATAAGATAGCCAGTTCCCCATTCCGTTGGGGAATCTTGGTAAGCCCGCTTCCATCTTCGGCAACATCGTCACTTACCAGCAGGTGAGATGTTGTCAAGGGTTTACCAATTGTGCATAAAAAAAGACGTTTGGTCGTGTATAATTGTCTGTAGCACTTCTCAACTTCTTGCATAACTCAGTCTTAAACATTTTATGATCCTGCCATTCTCAGTCTTCAGCTTCATCAGTTGGCTTTGTCCAACACTGTTGGACTAATAGATAGACTTTAATGCAAACCCTAATAAACTAGTGAAATTCCCGAGTAGACTTGGTGATCTGCTTGTTTAATTGCCGAAACTGGGTAGCGTCTTTGCCGTATGGCTCCCTTACGCATCTAGTACGCATAACGTAATCATTATTTTAGATCTTATTCTTAATGATGGATACGGGAATCACTTTAGTCTAATATGTTTTGTATGTTTATATATAAAGAAAAAAAACCCGGCAAATGCGAGTCAAACTCGCTGCACTAAGGGTTCCGTAACAAAAACTAATTCTCATCTACAGCGCCATCTATAGATAAAGGTTAAAGGGAACTAATTAACTACGTAGAAGGTGTCGCTAGTTTCTAAACAATCGGACTTTGGAAGTAAAATTTTTCCTGTTTAATACAAATTTATTTACTTTGTATGTCCGTCTTTGGGTCACCGACTTACTGTGTACCAAATTTCAACTCATTCGACCCCGGAGTTTCTGAGCAAATCGACTGTGACAGACAGACGGCAGACATATGAGTGATCCTATAAGGGTTTCGTTTTACTATTTTGAGGTACGGAACCCTAAAAATTAAACTTCACTAAAGTCTTTTTGTTTCTTACTTGTCGTTGTCAACAAAAACCACTCGAAAAAAACACCACTTTCCGAATACACCATACACATTATTAGACTAAAAAACATTGTAAATGGTAACTGAGACGTGGACATATAAATTAACACTAAAAACTGCTATTAGTTTATTCATTTTTGAACCCTTTTTTCATGAACTCGCTTATTGTTAGAAATCGACATGACAATTTTGTTAGTTTGGTGTAGAGATGGTATGAAGTGAATGACTAAATGAATGACTTTGAACTGATGTAATGTTACGAAGTGAAAAATAAGGTCATCTTTGATATTTTTGGAGTTTACTCCTTAAGAATCGATTTGCATATAAGGCGCCCGGTATGAAAAAAATATTAGGAGTAAAATCTAGTGATCGAAAACGTAGTTTGTTATATTCTCTTTGCGCGTTACGTTTTTTACGCGCAACCTATTGTGCGCACCTCTGTCACGTGATACAAAACAGTCAGGATTGGCTGAATCTGACAAAAAGAATATAAGTCAATACGAAATCTAAAATGAAGTCACAACACAGTAATCAAATCAGATCTGTTATTGTTGCAGTCTTACAATTTTTGATCGGTTAAGATTTTAAAATTTGTGATTTTTATATAATTTGGTATTCCACTCCATCATGGGTGTCAATTTTGTGAAAGCAGATAGCAGAAACTTGCCCAAAGTGGACGCAATCATGTTCTTTAAAAATAACCCCGATTTTTATTCTGCAGAGCTGAGAAATGTAAAAACAGCAATGTAAGTACTATAAAATAATATAACACTACCTACGTAAGTAACCTTAATTCTGCTAAGGCGAAATAATAGTCTTTCTTTCAGTAGTAGTTTTTTAGGTTATAAAGAATAAATTTTGTTTACAGTAAGTAATTAGTTTGCATTTTCAGGGCTGCACGAGAATCTTATGGTGACGATGCTATTGGGTACGTGCAACTACGTCGTGGATCAGGACTTTGCACACTCAATTGCAAGATCTGCCCCGAGCACAAAGTGAGGGCTAGTTCATACAAATTTACTATGGTGATAGACGAGACTAAAGGTGAAATCGTCAGTTGCCAGTGCTTGGACTGTGCAGCTTTAGCATGCAGTGGCATTTTTGATGTGGACCCATCGTCGCAGTGAAGAACCTTTCTGCACCGAGGTTGAATGTTACTGGAAAAAACCCGTCCTCTCGAGAGTAGGGACTACTATGAAATACGTCACTGTATATCAAATTTGAAAAAAAAAAACAGCTCCACATCATGAAACCAGCACAGACCTTTTCCACGGGTTTCTTCAAGAAGCAAAAAAGAAGAAAATTATGAATTGTGAACTTTTAAAGTATCAGAACGACTTTAAACACAGTGATGTTCGACAGTTTTCATTTCCTTATTCAAGTGAGTGATGATATAAAGAAAGATGTCAACAAATTACTATAAACATTACAAGAGAAACTTAACAAATATGCTCTTGATTTAATTGAAGAGTCAACACAAAACCAATGTTAGAGCCCTTTATGGTATGACCTAAGATATGCTCGTATAACCGCATCTAAAGCATACGAGGTTAGTCGCTGCCAAACACCAAATGGATCATTAGTAGCTGCGACCATGGGAGCTAAAACACCTGACACAGCTATGAAAAGAGGCCGGAAATTGGAATGATTAGTTATAAAAACTGTGCAGAGTAAACTTAAAACTAAAGTCAAGCCCTGTTTTGTGCCTGTTTAGACAGTCGTACTTAAGTAGTAAACTCCAGTCGTGCGTCGGAGCTGACACACACACTTTTTTTTATCATTTTATTACATTAAGTTTAGCAATATTTATTTAATTACTCCCCACAGCTAGGGAAATAGAAAAATTACGAAAAAACTAGCTTGTTAAACTCTACAAATACAAATAAATTTATTAGATAAAATATTATAAGAATACATATTAAGCACTCGATCTCCACACTAGGCAGAGCCTGTATCGTGGAGATTTCCATGGAGTTGTGTGTGGTAAACATCCATTGTTTATATCCTGAAAAGTGCGCGCGTGTGTATTGAAAGTAGGTATGTGAGTGATCATGAGTGTAAAAGTGTGTGTGTGTGTGTGGGTGTGCCCTTATTTTATAATTTCCAGTAGTTCCTCAGTATCTTTATAGCTTAAGGTTTTTAAGAATTTTTGTAAAGTAGACTTACGTTTGTTATTATGTACTTCAGAAATATTTACCTGATTACTTATTTTGTTGTATATATTGAGAGCGCGGGATTTCTTATGTCTCTGTGCGAATGTCGTAATTACTCGTTTGCATACTAGGTGTGGTCTCCTAGTTGGTTTGGCCTCTTGTGGGATGTTTAAATTAGTTAATATACTGAGAATGTACAGTTGCCTAACTGTTAACAGACCAGTGTCTTTGTAAAGGGTCTCAGTGCTATAAAGAAAGCTTCTGTTCGTCATCACTTTCAACACCATGCGATGAGATCTTTCGAGTCTTAAGAGGTAGGTCTTGCAGGCGCCACCCCAGGCTGAGATTCCATATGTAATAATACTTTGACACAGAGCATAATAAACCATGAGCAGAAGTTTTTGACTCATTATGTTACGAATCCTTTTAAACAAGTACATAAGCTTTCTTACTCTTCCCGACAGGCGTGTTATATGAGCATTCCAAGAAAGTCTATTATCAACCAAAACACCCAGATATGGGACAACCTTTTCTGATGTTATGTTAACACAAGTGCAATATTGGTCCACATATTTCCCACAAGAATGCATAATGGCCCAGTTCAAGAAGTCCATAAGTCCATTTTTAATGTATTGCGTATCCACAAAATTTAATACTTTTTTTGATATTAAAACGAATAATAAACCAGTTTGAACTATTGATAGTGCTCTTAAGGCAAATTATAGGGGGTTCTTATAAGTAAATATCTGATTTTGAAATTCTAATAAAGTTCATAGAAGAAAAGTATTGAAAATTTGATTGGACTTAAACGAAAATCTTTTGGACTTAGGGATTTCTTTATGGGACTTAGGGTCTTTTGGTTGGACTTAGGGATTTTACTCCAAAAGTTTTAGGACTTAGATAAATACATCCTAACATGACTGTAAAAAACACAGGTTTCCTTATAACTTCTGTTTTTGGGTATGGAGAAAGGACAAAACAATCATGTAAGTAAGCAAAGTATGTTTAATCATTGCAACAGTAAAAATTAAACGACTATTAGAAAAAAATTACACTTAAATAAATTTTTTTTAAATTAAATTTAAACTGTTTATTTCAATAAAAACAAGGAAATATGATGCCACACAAAAAACGCAAATCTTGATAAGAAGATTATGTGCGTTTATTGTTAGTTGCACAGCTCGCAACTTGAGCGTCTGGATGTCCACCAGCCTCGTCAGTTAGGTAGTTTTTCTGAGCAAGGAAACTTTTAAGGATCTTTTTTGTTTGGTTGTTGTTACTATTTTCTATTTTTTCTACAAGGTCTTTAGGTAGATTGTTTAGGACACAAGGTAGTGTGCACCTCCAGACTCTCTTACCATATACATTATTAGATTTAGGTATACAAAATAAAGGAAGATATGACAAATTACGCATATTACCAGGTCTTACACGTTTTTCTAGTTGATTTATGTTATTGTTATATTGTGTTACAATTGCAAGTTTCACTTTGTCGTACACATTTAGAACATTACAGTATTTAAATAACTTGTCGTAGTTGTCTTTGTATTTATATTTAATTTTTAGAGGGACAATAGTTTTTAGCATTCTTAATTGTAAGTTGTAGATATTATGTAAATAAGTTTTGTATGTCCTACCATAGCTTGACAATCCATAGCTTATTACAGAATCTGCCAATGACAAGTAAAGTAGTCTCAGTGTATTATACGGAAGCTTGTGTTTAAGTACACTAAGTTTAGCTAGTATTGATCTCAGTTTACTGCACACATGGTCCACATGTGGTCCCCAATTAAATGTATGGTCGATCTTTAGCCCAAGGTAAGTATGTTGGTAGACAATATGAAGAGGCTTACAGACACAAGTATTGGTTCGTAGGTGCATGCAGTTGTGGTCATGGGCCACGATGGTGGGAGTGTCGGTAACTGTTTTGTAAGGAGAATGAATGTACATCAGTATAGTTTTATCGTAGTTTATCGACAGTCCCACGTCGTGTGCCCATTTACACAGTAGATCAAAATCTTCCTGGAGTCTAGCCTGGGCTATTTTAATATCCTGGTGGGCAGTTACAAGACACAAATCTAAACCTTTTATTAGTTACTATTCTAATTCTTCTGCTTCATCTTCTGCTGCATAATATAAACCAAATTATTCCAGCATCAATCATAAGCCTAAAATAAATAAAACATAAAACAGTCAATCTTTTCATCATAGTCATAATTTTTGTGTAAAATGTTATCAGAATACACTAAAAATCTTCACAACACTTACCTTCGTAGCTTATCGTCATTCATTGCTCATTTCTATAAAGAACAATCACAAAACTTCAGTATTTTTTAACTTTTCACTTCAATCACAGCAAATTTCGGTTAGCAGAAAGAATCATTTTTGAAATATTTGACAGTTTTCTGTTGACATAAGGATTTTTTTTAAAAAAGAATGGACTTAGGCATATTAAAGAAAAAAAACCTGGACTTTTCTTTGGACATAAGGATTTTTTGAACTCAAGTCACTGGACTTGGGCATAAACAAAGAATACAAAAAACACACTTAGGAACATCTTATAAATGACTTACATACAGAAAACCATAGACAATGACGTGCACAACCTAGCAGTGTTGCTAGTGCATAAAGTCCCTAAGTGGACATAGGGACTTCTTGAACTGGGCCATTCTATTTTTAAGAGAGTGAGTTTTTGGAGCAGCTGTTCGAGCTGATACAGCAAAACTTATTTATTTCGTTTTGGAGGCATTGAAGGTTAGTAGGTTATTGTCCAGCCATGTTTTTACATGATAAAGCCCTTGGTTAGCTTTTTTGTAAACATCACTCCAGCTGGCTGCAGAAAACAGAAGAACGGTGTCGTCTGCAAAGCAGATTATTTTCTACCTCTTTCTGTGAAGTTAGGCTATCGATATAAATAAGGAATAAGAGAGGCCCTAGAACACTGCCCTGGGGAACGCCATATTTGACACTTAACTCGCTACTACTCGCTACTCTGACAATATTTTTTTTTTAATTAGGTAAATTTTGATAGTTTTTATACAAGGTTTAGCAGTATTTATTTAATTACTCGCAACAGCTATAGTAACAAAAAAATCCCGTCTCACGGCTGATATACGGCCTATGTACTCAAGCAGAAATTAATGGTAAGCATTATTGCAACTTAACTTTATTCGCATTAGAAAGTACAGTGAACAGCACATACATGCAGTTGGACATAATGGCCTTGAAAATGTTAGAAGTTGAACAGAGCGAATGCGAAAAAGAGATAGTAATTGTTCTCTTCGCATTGTTTTCAATCTGCGCTGCCGCTTACCGCTGGCCGGTGCGGGTAGGCGGGGTCGGGGAAGATCGCGTTCGTCCGAAGATTTTACATACATACCTACTTATTGATGGAAATTCCGATTTATTTGTGAAAAAGACCAGACTTTTAAGAATAAAATATTATAGGTAGTGGTAAGGTTTGTTTATTTGTTTGGTTGTAGGGGGTTAAACTTTAGAATTATTGAACCGAATCTAAAATTCTTTAATCGCCTCCGTGGCGTAATGGGTAGGTAGTCCATTCGCTTCACACCAGGAGGTCGCGGGTTCGATTCCCGGTGGGGTCAACTTGTAAGACTCGGTTTGGTTGGTGGTAGGGCATTTTCTAAGCCCGCCTGGCTAGCTACCACCATCTTATCTAAGTCTTGCCGATAAACATCAGTGTTAACAACATTGATGTGTTCCGGCTTGAAGATAAGATAGCCCATTCTCCATTGTGTTGGGGAATCTAGGTAAGCCCGCTTCCATCTTCGGCATCATCGTCACTCACTATCAGGTGAGATTATGCCAAGGGCTTACCAATTGTGAATTAAAAAAAAAGCAGTAAAGAATGAGACGGTGTACGCTCACAAATTCACAATATATGCTATCTATATCTATGCGACTGGACTTGGACTGACAAACGTAGTAAGTATTGGTGACTTTCAGTGTTAACAACATTGATGTATTCCGGCTTGAAGATAAGATAGCCCATTCTCCATTGTGTTGGGGAATGTAGGTAAGCCCGCTTCCATCTTCGGCATCATCGTCACTCACTATCAGGTGAGATTATGCCAAGGGCTTACCAATTGTGAATTTAAAAAAAAGCAGTAAAGAATGAGACGGTGTACGCTCACAAATTCACAATATATGCTATCTATATCTATGCGACTGCACTTGGACTGACAAACGTAGTAAGTATTGGTGACTTTCAGTGTTAACAACATTGATGTGTTCCGGCTTGAAGATAAGATAGCCCATTCTCCATTGTGTTGGGGAATCTAGGTAAGCCCGCTTCCATCTTCGGCATCATCGTCACTCACTATCAGGTGAGATTATGCCAAGGGCTTACCAATTGTAAATTAAAAAAAAAGCAGTAAAGAATGAGACGGTGTACGCTCACAAATTCACAATATATGCTATCTATATCTATGCGACTGGACTTGGACTGACAAACGTAGTAAGTATTGGTGACTTATATTCCCTTTGGACGGGACGAGACGAAGACGGATGAGTGAGTGACTTTAATATACTGGCAGTGTTGCCGTTAGGACAATCTTGTTTGTGGTTATTAAAATGTAAAAGTGGCCAATTTTGTAATAAGGATGTGGGTTTAATTAAAACAGTATCTAATACATGTAGAAAAAATAAATTGTAGGTCTACAATGGCATCTGGTAATTCTGAAATCTCGATGTCAACGTCAATCGATCGGTGATGATGATGTAGATGGGGTTTCAATTTTTTTGATTGCTTTGTCCGCTTCTGTAAATTTGTTTAAAACGGTGGCAAAACATAGTCGTGGCATTTTTATTATTTATTTTAATTGACTTTTAATCATAATTATGGAATTAAGTGTTAATGCACACATTTTGTTTCATAATTTATTTTTCAGTGTGTTCATGACAGTTAACTACTTACTTCCGCATTAGAGTGAGGAAGACAAGACCGCAGTAACTAGGTCAAATATTTGGTCAACTGTAAACAGTAATTATCAAAAACATAATTACCAAAAGTAGCTAGAATCGTTTTGTTAGCTAAAATTATTTTTGGCTAAACCGTTAAAAATATGCTAGATCTAGCCACAAAGTGGCTAAAACGGCAACACTGCTTGCTAGCTCGTGTCACTGCGCGGATGCTTGGTTTATTAGATCTGTGGCGGATGCTTTGTAAGGGGCGTGGCTTATGATTTGTCAAAAGCACAGATCTGTGGTCATAAGTTTGTGTGAATTCGTTATTGGTCATAAATAGACGCTTATTTAGAAAAGAATGTCGATTGGTATATTTTCGTAAAGATGACAAATTCTACCAATCACCGATGTGTGCGAGTGTTCAACTGTTAAAAATCGGTCGTAGTTATATGTGTGTATACTGTCCATCGCCACGTGCTGGCCACTGTACAAGAAGTTATGAAAATAGGTCATCTTTGGTTCAAAGCATTATGTTCAGATTTGAAAGATAATAAATTTACTTTTACAGCCGATGAATAAATATTTTAGTGTACGCAAGGAATTTCTGTATATCTACACATATGAATTCCTTGAGTGTACGGAACTCGGTTGGTATGTTAAAACAAAATATAATGATACTTCTTGAGCTTTGATTCCTATCTCACTCCCTCCCGAATTTCTGACCACAGGTCTCATGCGTTCCTATTTTTGGTAACACTGGTCTACTATTTTCGGTTTGGTAACACTAGTCTAAGTCATTCTTCTCGTCACTTCACTCGGTGTGTGGTGTGATAAGTTACTCGTCTGTTCTTCCTTGTGTTATTGTTTTATTTTTGACGACTTGGCTAAACGATTCGAAACTGGTCGATTAAATTAATAAATTTATAAAAAAATAATAAATATTCATAAATTAAATTGATTGATTAATAAAAAAATCTTACAAAAATTAATATTTTTTTTTTGTTTCGTACTTTAAAAGGAAAAACAGAAACCTTTAAAGATCACTTCGTTGTCCATCGGTCTGTCACCTGAAAAACAAACCTGTCACTTTTACTTCAATCAATCAAATCAACCAAGAATAAGATTCAGTTCATTTAACGGTTCCCAACCCTATGAAATATCATTTCCACTGACATTGACATAGGGACGCCATATAAAATGTTGATGAGATAAGACAAGTAAGGAAAAAAGGGTTTAGTTTTGATCGATGTAAGAATATTGACCTGGTAGGAACCGTTTTCCTGGAACATGTTTAGGTCGGTGACTTTTAGCTTTGTACCGTAATCATTGATTTCTTGACCGTGATTCTACATCAAAATTGATACCCGGCCCGAAAATTAAACACCCCGTTTCCTTCAAAACTCATGCAAGTAATGTTCTGTGGTAGGAAATTAAAAGGTTAAGCAGATTGTGGCCGCCGCTTCTGTAGATCTTCGATGAGCAGATCTGGAGATCATCCGCTAGTTGAGAGGTAGATGGAGGTCCTCAAGTTGCGAGGTGGTCCTCAAGTTGCGAGGTGGTTGATGCTTCTAGTTGAGAGGTTCTCGCAGGTCCGCTAGGTGAGATGCAGTGGAACGGCGAACCGATGCATAGGGGCGGTGTCAAATGAAACAGCTGCTGGTACGATGAGAGCCGCAACCGAAGAGCGAGGTAATTCTCCAAGCGAGTTTTTTCTGGATTTTCTTCTTTTTCCTTTTTTACTGCTAGGGCGGTCGGGTGCTAACTGTGTCGGGAACCGGCAACCGGCCCTGTATTTATACCAATTTTTGCTGGCCAGCGATCCCTATTTTCGCCCTTTATAAGCAAACTCGCTTGGTGAGCCCCTCACCGCTGGAATGCGTTTTTATTGAAACCTAGTTTTATTTACAATTTTCATTCAAATCCTTATTCTAGGTCTTATTTCTAGTGTTCCTAGATCTAGGTCTTATCCCTATCACGTCTAGTTTTTGACTGAATCGCAATTTCCTTATTTTTCATATTTATACTACCTCACCCCCCGCCTCAGGTGTATAAATATGTCGCCCTAAGCGGAGAGCCTTTCAATTGGTCTGCGACTTTTGTGAGCTAAACACCTAGATCCCTAAGTTTGTGCCTATTTTTTGTGCCTAATTCTTGTTCTAGTTTATAATATCTACAAAATAAACAACTTTAGTTAGAGATTTCAGTAAGCCTACTACGAAAAAACTAGCTTTAAACTTCAAAATTGAAATATTAATAACTCCTAAACTATCTGGGCCTACTTATTCGTTTTAGCTTTAAAAGAAGCCTAACTAAGCCTATTTTGTTCTGGGAAAATTAAAACACCCTAGCTTATTAGCCCTAAAAGTTATTAACATATTTACATAACAAATAATTAACCTACAGTTTTCCTCATGCTATCCTACTCTAAAGGTATAGTTGTCTTTATTTATCATTAGAGAGACTTAATAAATTTACATTTTAAACTTAAATATTTCAAAAATACTATCGTCGTGTTCATTCTCCCGCCGTCGCGCGAGCGATCATCCTTGTATCACGACTATCTTCTTGGTCGGTCTCCGGAGGACGTGCCCGCCCTTGGTGATGACGTCCACGACTCTGGTCTCGCCGTCCTTCCCTGGATACACTTTGCTGATGCGTCCTCTTGGCCATGTATTTCGGGGCAGATTGGAATCGCAGATGATGACCAGGTCCCCCTCCTTTGGTGGCACGCCGATAGTGCGAGGCTCCCGCCGGTGCTGAAGTAGAGGAATGTACTCGCGCACCCATCGCCGCCAGAAGATGTCCGCAAGCATCTGGGCGCGTTTCCATTGTTGTTTCGGCGTGATGTCTTTGTCCTCGTAGCGTGTGAAGGTAGGAAGTCTGTTATTTGGTCCAATGAGGATAAGGTTGGGCGTGATTCCTTCTGGATCCTCTGGTTCGGAGCCGACGTGTGTCAGAGGGCGTGAGTTGACTGTATTCTCAGCCTCGGTCAGGAGAGTTAGGAGAACTTCGTCGCTCGGATACTTGTCCTGCAGGGTCACTCGGAGAGCTTCTTTTACCGCCCGGACCATGCGTTCCCATGCTCCTCCCATAAATGGTGCTCCAGGAGGTATGTAGCGCCAAGTTATTTGACGATTTGCAGCTTCTTCTTGCAGAGCTTCTATTGCTGCCTCGCTGAGCTCCCTTTCAGCGGCCTTGAAGCAGGTGGCGTTATCACTCCAGAGCTCTGTGGGACATCCTCGTCGGGCCATGAACCGGCGGAGTGCTGCTATTGCGGAGTCCGCGCTCAGTGAGTAGACCACTTCGATGTGAATTGCACGGCAAGTCATGCAGGTGAAGAGTGCTCCATAGCGTTTTTCTCTGTGACGTCCCACAGTGACTTCGATTGGCCCGAAGTAATCAAGACCCGTGTAGGTGAAGGGGCGTGCGTGGTGTGTTAGATGGACTGCTGGGAGGTCTCCTGTTGATGGAGAGGTTGGCTTCTTCCTCCGGAGCTGGCACGAGATGCACTTCTTGATTATCTCCTTCACCGTCGGCCGGATTCTCAGGATCCACATCCGTTGACGGAGCTCGTTGATGACTATTTCTACTCCCCCGTGGTGAAGTTTCTCGTGGACATATTGGATGTAGAGACGGGTGTATGGATGTTTTCCGTCCATAAGAGGTGGATTTGATGCGTTCTCGCTTATCTGGTGTGCGGATGTTACTCGTCCTTTCAACCGCAGCGTTCCTTTTTCGTCGATATATACACTGAGGGTGCTAAGACGATCGCTGCCATGTGGAGTAGCTTCGCTATGGACTCGCTTCATCTCGGGTCCGAAGCTTTCTTTCTATGATGCTCGTATCCAATGCTCTTCTGCTGCTTTGATGTAGTCTGCTGGAACGGTACGGAATGAAGACTTTTTTTCTATTATTTTCCCTGGACGCCTCGTCTTGACGAATTTTTGGTTCTGGCGCCAATCTGAGTCTTCTTCCTTGTTTTTTATGGTCCTTTTCCTCTTAGCTGCGGCGACTGTTGACTTCCATGGACGACAGAGATCGATGAATTGGAGGACTCTTGCTGTAGTTCTTATGAGTCGTAACCACCGGGAGAACTTGTTGATGTCTGGCAGGTGATTATGCTCCCGCCGGTCTTGCGCGACGTTGCATTTTTCCTTTTCTTCTCCAGTTTCTATGACTTCGGTGCTTTTCTGTTCCTTTGGCCATTTTTCTTCTGGAAGATACAGAAAGTCTGGACCGTTGAACCACCTGTGGCTAAAGTCGAAGCTGTGAGGTGTTGCTCTGGTGGCATCGTCAGCGACGTTCTCTCTGGTTGGTAGCCATCTCCATTCGTTCTTCTTAGTAGTGTCCTCGATTTCCGCTAGCCTATGAGCTACGAAGGTTTTGAATGATTTTGGCTCCGCTCTTATCCAGGCTAGCGCAGTTCTGGAATCAGACCAGTAGGTTTTGCTGGTCACTTCAAAATCATGTTCCAGGAGTACAGTCCGTGCTAATCTTGCGCCAAGTAGAGCTGCTTGTAGCTCTAGCCGGGGTATTGAGATTGGCTTTAGCGGTGTCACCCGGCTTTTTGCTGCTGCGAGTGATACGTGTACGCTGCCATCGCTTCTAGTCGTTCGCCAGTAGACTGCTGCTGCATATGCCTCTTCGCTGGCATCCACAAATGTATGTAGCTGGCGTTCAGCGGCAGGTTTGTAGTCGTAACATCGCGGTATTCTGATGTCTTCTACTGCGCGAAGAGATGTGATCCAATCACCCCACTTTGGCTGCAGCTCTTCCGGTAGGTCTTCGTCCCAGTCCGACTTGTAGCGCCATGTGTCTTGCAAGATTCGCTTCGCAGGGGTGGTGACAGGTGAGATCAGTCCCAGTGGATCAAAGAGAGACATGACCACACTTAGGGCTTCTCGCTTCGTCGGTGGTGGAGTCTTCCTTCTATTGATGCGGAACCCGAAGCAGTCTTCTGATATATACCATTGGAGGCCCAGCGCTTTTTCTGTCTCGCTCGCTCCAATATTGACCGATGTTGTCCCCTTGTTGACTCCTTCGCAGTCTTCTATGACTTCCTTGTTGCTGGAGGCCCATCCATTCAGTATGAAGCCAGCCTTTCTGTGGACAGCGTCTACTTCTTTCGATATTTTCCTGGCTTCTTCTACTGATTCAAAGCTTTGGAGATAGTCATCCATGTAATGATTCTTCTTTATTGCAACTGCCGCTTCTGGATATTCTGACGCGTGGTCGTCGGCGTTGCGATTCTTGATATATAGCGCGGTACACGGTGATGAGGATGCGCCGAAAATAACTGAGGTCATTTGAAATTCTTCTGGTGGTCCTTCCCGCTGTTCTCCTCTCCAGAGGAATCTAAGAGCATCTCTGTCTTCTTTTCTAATCTTGATCTGCATGAACATCTCCTTGATATCTGCAGATACGGCGACTGGATACTGGCGAAACTTCATGACTACACCAGGCAATGACTGAAGTAGATCTGGACCAGGAAGCAACAGGTCATTGAGACTGATGCCACAGTATTTTGCGGCTGCGTCGTGAACCAATCTTGGTGGCTTATGTGGCTTGGCTGGATTCACCACCGGAAAGTGGGGTAGGTACCACGTCCGATCTTCTACTGGTGGTGTAGTTGCCTTCTCTGCATAGCCCGACGTGAAGAGATTGTTCATGCGTTCAGTGTACTGGATCCTCAGTGTTTCGTCTTTGTCCAGCCTCTTCTCAAGACTGATGAGTCGCTTCTCGGCGTCTTTGTAGTTATTGGGTATCTGCATGTTGTCATCTTTCCAGAGGAGGCCCGTTTCATATCTTCCTCCAGGAAGTCGGTGACTTTTGGACTCGAGTATCCTTAGGGCTCTTTCTTCGGGATCATCTTTTGGTTTGCGAGGCTCGATGCCTAATGATTCGAGTTTGAAGAAATTCTTCATCTGTTCTTCCATCGGTTCTTCCTTCTTGGTTGTGAGGTGTCCGCAGAATGCCACGGTGTTCGTGAGTGATGAACTGCAGCCGTGAAGCACCCAGCCAAGTTCCGTGAGTGATGCGACAGGTTGGTTGCGTCGACCGGAGCGGATTTCTCTGGACACGATGAGATTCCAGTTGTCTTGACCGATGAGAATTTTTGGTGTAGCTCGTTCGTATATAAGCTCGTGCTTGATTCCCTCTAGATGTGAGCAGGTCTCGAGGTCGTCTTCATCAATATCTTGGGATGCGAATTTCAACCTCTGTATTGTAAGCGTCGGTGGCTCAACCGGTAACGACTCGGTCCATCTAACCAGAGGTACCGGGTTCAAATCTGGACGACCAATGTACCAATGAGTTTTTCAAAAAAACTTACGTACATACTTACCGATTGCTTTAACGGTGAAGGAAAACATCGTGAGGAAACCTGCACACGCCTGCGAAGAAACTCGAAGGTTGTGTGTGAAGTCGACCAACCCGCACTGGGCCCGCGTGGTCGACCAAGGCCTAATCGCCCTGATTCAGGGTAGGCTCGAGCCCCTCGGTGGGGACGTATATGAGCTGTAATGATGATGATGATGATTGTTCTGACTTCTTCCAGATTGAACTCTTTCTTTGCGTGTTTTCCTCTTATCTTCAAGCTGACTGCCTTGCTTTCTTCATGCTTCACTTCTGTACCGACGCCTTGGATCCACACGGTATTTGCAGGTCCATCCACTCCCAGCACTTCTGCGATTGAAGCGTCTATTATGGTGATGGTGCTGCCTTCATCAAGCAGGGCATAGGTGTCGATGCTAGTGTGTGGCCCTCTTAGAATGACTGGACCTATCTTGAGGAAGGCCCGACGACCAATGTGCTCATTTGCTGATGCAGCGACTTCAATTGTTGAAGCGATGGATGCTTTCTGGTGTACTGGTGTGGGTGTGTCTTCTGGCTTCTTGGCTTCTGGCTTGTGGTGTAGCAGGCGATGATGTTTCAAATGACAGCCGTCTTGTCCACAGGGCCGTGCTTTGCAGTACATCCTTCTATGTTTGCTCTTCAAGCAGCGGAAGCAAATGAAGTTCTTCTTCGTTACGTCCCAACGTGTGTTAACGTCAGAACTCAGGAACTGCTTGCAGTCTGGTAGCTTGTGATCTTGCTTGCAGATGGGACATTGATAATCATCCCGTTGCTTCGTTACAGATGCAGTAAACGTGCGCTCTGTCTTCTTTTTTGCTCGCTCTCTGGTATCTTCTACGATATTCTCTGGAACTGCGTATGGTCCACATTTGTCTGCTTCTTCATCTAGGAAGCGTGATATCCTCAGCAGTTCCGGCTCTCCTTCATTCTTGAGTGCTGCGTAGTCGTACCATTTACTTTTCATTATTGGAGTGAGCTTCTCAACAATGTACTTTATTGTTTCTGGACTATGAAGGTACTGCGGTTTTTTGAAGGCTTCTATTGTTCCGACGACGTTAGCTATCTTCCCAGCGAAGATACAGAGATCCCGAGGATTTTCTGTTAGCTTGTTTAGTGTCTTCAGTTTTTCAATCTCTGCTTGGATGAGAGCTTCCGGACGCCCAAATCTCCTTTCGAGTGCGTCGATGATCTTCATCGGATCCGGCTGGCCAATGAGGCGTGATGATACTGCTTCTAGTGCCGGACCTCGCAGGCTCCTTCTGAGTCTTACGATATTCTCTGCATTCGCGAAGTAGTGTTGCGTTTCTACGAATGCGTACTTGTAGGTCAACCATTCGCTGCTGTGTCCGCCAAAAATCGGTAGATCTTGAATATATCTTGGTGGCTCCCTGGATGTGTTCTTTGTCGCTTGGGCAAAGGCTTCTGCTAGTGTAGACACGTCGAATTGCTGTTGCACAGGTTGGATGACTGGACGGTCCTCCTGATGTTTCTCTGCCTGTGTAGCGAGGTGCTCTTGCACAGACTGGATGACTTGATGGTCTTCCTGATTCTTCTCTGCCGGTGCAATGGTCCTCTGCTGTACAGACGGAATGACCCTCTGATCTTCCTTTTGTTTTTCTGTCCGTGTTTCAGCTGTCTTCATTGTATTTTCTTCTACTGGCATGTCTTTCTTTCTTCTTTCTTCCAGGAAGGCAGCCACCACTGGCGGCGGTACTGGATGGCTTGTGTCCTTTTCATTTAGCCAATTGTTGATCCGTACTGATGCGAGATTGTCTTCAATTTCTTCCTCTGAGCTTGATTCGTTCTCTGCTTGTCTGCGGCGCAGGCGTGCTTGTTCAAGCTCTATTTCTGCTTGCACTTGTTTAAGTTTCAGAGCTGCAAGTTTTTCTTCTGCTTCTACTTCCATAAGTTTTCTTCTCGCCGATCGCTTTGATGACGTGATGCTGTTGGGCTTCAACGTACTTCTGGTTGGAGCTTGCTTGGTTCCACTTTTGTTTGCAGACCTTGAAGTTCCCTTTTCCAATGTTTCTTCTGATGTGAAGTCGTCTGTTGTGCCCGAATTATCTGCCGTAGTCGACGTAGCATCCGTTGCATCCTTTGTAGTAGGCGTAGTACCCGAAGCAATTGTCGTAGTACCCGTAGCAGTCGGCGTAGTACCCGTAGCAGTCGGCGTAGTGCTCGTAGCAATTTTCGTAGTACCCGTAGCACCCGACTCGTAGCCCGTAGCAGTCGGCGTAGTACCCGTAGCAGTCGGCGTAGTACTCGTAGCAATTTTCGTAGTACCCGTAGCACCCGACTCGTAGCCCGTAGCAGTCGGCGTAGTACCCGTAGCACCCGACTCGTAGCCCGTAGCAGTCGGCGTAGTACCCGTAGCACCCGACCCGTAGCCCGTAGCAGTCGGCGTAGTACCCGTAGCACCCGACTCGTAGCCCGTAGCAGTCGGCGTAGTACCCGTAGCACCCGACTCGTAGCCCGTAGCAGTCGGCGTAGTACCCGTAGCACCCGACTCGTAGCCCGTAGCAGTCGGCGTAGTACCCGTAGCCATCGTAGTCGGTTGGGGGTCTTCGACGTGTCCAACTGCTCTTTCATCCAGGTCCAGTGCTGCACTCGATGGTGTTTCCTTGGTGTGGCTCCGTGTCACCACCATGCTGCTGTTCCAATGACGATCCGGCACTCGAAGGACCAAAAAATGTGGCCGCCGCTTCTGTAGATCTTCGATGAGCAGATCTGGAGATCATCCGCTAGTTAAAAGGTAGATGGAGGTCCTCAAGTTGCGAGGTGGTCCTCAAGTTGCGAGGTGGTTGATGCTTCTAGTTGAGAGGTTCTCGCAGGTCCGCTAGGTGAGATGCAGTGGAACGGCGAACCGATGCATAGGGGCGGTGTCAAATGAAACAGCTGCTGGTACGATGAGAGCCGCAACCGAAGAGCGAGGTAATTCTCCAAGCGAGTTTTTTCTGGATTTTCTTCTTTTTCCTTTTTTACTGCTAGGGCGGTCGGGTGCTAACTGTGTCGGGAACCGGTTTTTTTTTTTTTTTTTTTTTTTTTTCCCCTGTTAAGGGAGAGCGGAGGTGAATGCGTTTACGCATACCAGGGGAAGCTTCGGCCGAAGGCCGAAGCTGCCGCTGGTTATGTGGGACTCAGAGCTCTGCGCCTATATGCATACGTCCCCGTTACACTCGGAAGGTGTATGAATGCGTATGCACAGGCCCAAAGACCCCACTACCCACTAAACACCCCCTAACTTTGGCAGCATAGCCACCTTAAAAGTGCATCGGAGCGACCCACACCCTTAGGGAAGGGTGGGGTGCGTAGGTAGGGATGGGGTTGCACCGAACGCACCGAGTAGATAGCCAGTGCGCCCAGTACAGGGGCCCCTCCCGTGGTGATGTGCCATACGGGGATGGCACATGAACTGAGAGGTGGGAGAGAGACGGCAGGGATCGCAGTAAGCTGCCTTGAAAAAGGCGGCCCGAAACCAGTATGTGCCGCAGACCGACGAACAGTTCCCCGACGACGAATGGCGCGCGAAATGTCAGTGTACATTCCTCCACATGTGGCCGGGGACTTAGGCGGCATGCTTCTGGCAACGGGACCTCTTCACACGCAAATTCGTCGCCGGGGTACGCCATCCGAAGCACGCGGCACGACGGTAATGCTCGTTCGAAGCCGTGGGGCCGCGACGTGTATGGCTAAGTTGGCTTCCCGACGATAGACACGCTGACCGAAGCCTCGCTACGATGTTTTACCCCATCATTGCCATCTTTGATCGAACGTGCTTCACCATCGCCGCGATACACCTCCGAAGCACACGACGACCCGCGATGACGGTGATTTGAACGTAAAGACGGCCTTGAAAAAGGCGGCCCAGAAACTAGTATGGTCTAGCACACGTCCACCGCAAGCGATAGACGGTGAAAGACCTCTCCCGGGAACCGGCAACCGGCCCTGTATTTATACCAATTTTTGCTGGCCAGTGATCCCTATTTTCGCCCTTTATAAGCAAACTCGCTTGGTGAGCCCCTCACCCCTGGAATGCGTTTTTATTGAAATTATATCTTAAACCTAGTTTTATTTACAATTTTCATTCAAATCCTTATTCTAGGTCTTATTTCTAGTGTTCCTAGATCTAGGTCTTATCCCTATCACGTCTAGTTTTTGACTGAATCGCAATTTCCTTATTTTTCATATTTATACTACCTCACCCCCCGCCTCAGGTGTATAAATATGTCGCCCTAAGCGGAGAGCCTTTCAATTGGTCTGCGACTTTTGTGAGCTAAACACCTAGATCCCTAAGTTTGTGCCTATTTTTTGTGCCTAATTC
The DNA here is from genome assembly GCA_947284805.1 of Coleophora flavipennella. Classification (NCBI taxonomy): domain Eukaryota; kingdom Metazoa; phylum Arthropoda; class Insecta; order Lepidoptera; family Coleophoridae; genus Coleophora; species Coleophora flavipennella. The sequence goes on from OX369307.1 coordinate 1,461,728, forward strand.
TTGTTCTAGTTTATAATATCTACAAAATAAACAACTTTAGTTAGAGATTTCAGTAAGCCTACTACGAAAAAACTAGCTTTAAACTTCAAAATTGAAATATTAATAACTCCTAAACTATCTGGGCCTACTTATTCGTTTTAGCTTTAAAAGAAGCCTAACTAAGCCTATTTTGTTCTGGGAAAATTAAAACACCCTAGCTTATTAGCCCTAAAAGTTATTAACATATTTACATAACAAATAATTAACCTACAGTTTTCCTCATGCTATCCTACTCTAAAGGTATAGTTGTCTTTATTTATCATTAGAGAGACTTAATAAATTTACATTTTAAACTTAAATATTTCAAAAATACTATCGTCGTGTTCACAGATTATGTATAAGGAGTACAGGGAATAAATAGGAAGGGTAAGTAGATTAAGTCATTATAATATCAGCTCATATACGTCCCCACCGAGAGGCTCGAGCCTACCCTGAATTAAGGCAATCGGCCTTAGTCGACCAAACTGGCCCAATGCGGGTTAATCAACTTCACACACAACCTGCGAGTTTTTCGCAGGCGTGCGCAGGTTTCCTCATGATGTTTTCCTTCACCTTATGTGCTCCGATAAACGTAAATATGAAAATCGAAATTAAGCAAAGTTATATATTTGGATAAAACTAAAAGGGTAATTATAATAATAAGGATATTATACTCCTTATTAAAAAGATAAATAGTACAAGGAATAAACTAAAAGGGTAAGTAAATTATGTATAAGGAAAGGGGAAGTAGATTAAGTATAAGGAGTATGTTATCTATACTAATACCAATACTAATACTAATAATATTATAAAGAGGAAAGATTTGATTGTTTGTTTGTTTACATTGAATAGGCTCCGAAACTACTGGACCGATTTGAAAAATTCTTTCACCGTTTGGAAGCCATAATATCCCCGAATGATTAAGGCTATATTAGATTTTCAAAAAATTAGAGATCCTTAATAAAATTCCAATAATGTAACCCAAGGTAGACCTCACAAAATTCGCCTGACACAAAAAAGATAGCAAAAGTACTTATACTGCAAACCGTCGTTTGATTCTATAAGGCTATTTGCTTTGATTATTTACTCGTTGCTATGGCAACCAAGAGGCATGCCCTGATGAAATAAAAATTAGACAAGTGCGAGTCAGAACCGCACACAAAGGGTTCCGTACCATCATACTAAATGGCGCTAGTTTATTCACGTTTAAAAAAATCAGGGTTTTTGTATGGAGACCCCTTATTTTTTCACTTTTTCAAATTTTTAGTATTCGTTGTTATAGCGGTAACAGATATAATAATGTGTAAAAATTTCAACTGAATAGCTATCACGGTTCATGAAATGCAGCCTGGTGTTAGACGGACAGACAGACAGACGGATGGACAGCGGAGTCTTAGTGATAGGGTTCCGTTTTTACCCTTTGGGTACGGAACCCTAAAAATTTATCTTGAAAAAAAAAAACAAGTGTGTTTAGGTCAATTAAGACCTAAATAATGGCCTATAGATACTCGTATGACGAGTAAAGAGTTACAACCAAAGAACTTGTAAGTATACATTTTGTAGGTACTAACCACTCCGATGGCGCGCCATTTTGGCAGATTATGCGGATCTGTGTTCTAACCATTATCGGGCGCGGCGGGAATTTGACGCTTACGTCAAACGCCTGAATCAGAGCGGGTCTCTTCACGCGGGAAGCGACTCACTTCATACCTGATTATGGAGCGAAAACGATCGCTGCGTGCGTCTAACGTTTGCTAAAGCTCCTTGGTAAGACTACCCAAGTAACAAAATAACGTTGTATAAACGTTGAGTAAACGTTTCTAATTTCTTGTTGGTTATATAAGGTTAGTCGTATAAACGTAATTGTAAACGTTTATAAAACGCGAAATAGGCCCAAATTATATGACATTTTTGTTATATAGAAGTTACATAAAAGTCCATCGAGAACTATTTTGACGTTAAATAAATGTTAATTAAAAGTTTTCGACCGACTTTTTGGTTACATAATGGTTACATCCGAACCACTATAGTCTACATCACAGTTATATAGATATTACAAGATGACTGAAATGTCGCATAAATGTTTAAAAACGACTTTTATGGAACACATTCGGTCCATTCCGTTCATTCGTTTCTGTGATTTTTTTCTGAACAAGTGCATTGTGTCAATAATTATCTAAATTTTAATGGTAAGTTACAATTTTCATACCTGACTAACTACAATATATTTACTACTTTAAAATGACGCGAAAAAAGTGTAAGTGAAATGTATGCAGTGAACCTAGTTCTTATGGGAAGTTTAGTTTCATGATGATATATAGGTGTTTTGTTGTGTAATTTTTCACGCCCCCTTTGAATTCTTTAAAAATCAATTATTGTAAAAATATATTTAATATTTATTTTATACTAAAATACCAGCCATCTTGTCCAAGTTAAGAAGCGACTTGTATACAACTGTCTTAGAACAAAAAGGTCGCATAATGTGGTTTCTGAGACCAAGATGGTCAGCCATGAAAACCGATTTTAGGGATCAGTGAGATAATAAACATTATTAACAAAGAACCAGCAAACATGGTAATAAGTAGGAGCAAAAGTAAATAATTAGTAGGTAACTTAATTATGATTATTGTTTGTTACTATGCTTAATGATTTATTACTAGAGTATGTTATATTTTTAATTTGCAACATAACAGAAAAATAGCTCCCATAAGATAAATTACTTTTTTATTATTTTTCAGGTGAAGTGAATAAAAAAGTATGGTAGTGTTTTTGGATATAGATAAATATATTACTCGGAATGATTTAAAAAGCCTTAAAAGCTGTAAGTGGCCTTGGAAAATTACTTATTTTATGTTGTCAAGCAAATGCTATTACTGTCACAGTGGCACTAATACTAATACTCGAATACCAGCTCATTTTGTTATTAGTAGCGATAAAGTTATTCATTTATTGAATCATATTTTTTTTGGTGTCAAAAATGTTCAGCTTTTAGTGTATATAATCATTTTCCGGAAGAGGAGTTTATTTGTACTGTGATATTGCATGCCAAAACTTAGTAAATAAAAAAGAAATAACGCATATTTTTCAGTATTTTTATTTTTCAGTTACCTACCACTTACAACAATGAACAAAAATAGTAGTACTAAGGAAGGCACAAAATACATATGCTCATTATGTATATACTTTACACACTAATTTGCATTTAATATCTGAAATTGTAGACGTTATCTCTCTTTTGGTCACATTATTGATATCACATATTAGTTGAGTAAAGAATATTTCATAGGCTTTTCAAACGCATCGATGCAATTATCGAAATGTTTGCCAAGTATTAATATATTTCATCACAATCATTCACTGCTATAGTTTCAACCACATGGAGACTATTGCTTGAAAACCATTTGTCGTTATTTTTAGATGATAAGATAAAATTTTCTAAATGAAGAACCGTTATCAAAAAATCGGAAAATTTAAGTGATTTTTATCAGAATGCTCTATTTCTACATAACTTCTTTCTAAAATTCTTCTAGCTATTTGACTCAATGGTTTATTTCCCTGTATCACCATTTTTTTAATAGTTAACAGTTGATATTCGAATGGATATGTATTAAATTCTTGTAGTACCCCGAATTTCCTTACTTCGTCGACATAATGGGATAAATTATGTACATTATGGGTGATGTAACCTTTACCATAAATATTTCCGTAATAAGTTACAAAATATATGATTTCTTCAGCAAGCCGTAAATAAGTAAAATGTTGCTTATTTGAACAGATAAAAATTGCACAAAACAAACACATATAGTGGTAGAATGCTTCATTCATAGCATAACACATCTTTTAAGATAATAAAACTGAGGTAATAGAGAAATGTACGAAATTTTGAACCTTTCCAATGTACTAAAACTTCTAAAGATCGAACAGATCTGTGAATTTCAGAAGGCATTTTGGATAAATATTAAAAAATTTGAAACTTTTGTAAAATCTCAAAACACAACTTTGTAGTATGTTTCCCAAAATTTCCATCTCGCCATCCAGTCAGAAGTCTTTACATTACTCCTATATCTATAAGATGTAAAGAATCATCCATAGGGACATCTTCTACTATATCTATTGGCAGTTGAAGAAGAGAAGAGTCAAACTTGTGATGTCGACCATATTTTTTGGAGCGGAAGTCAGTGTCATTTCTTTTCGGGCAATTTATATTCGGAAACACTACTGTGTGCGATGATTCACAATACTCTTCAATAATTGTACACTTCAAGCATCCATGCTTTCCGTTAAAATTGCAAACTCCTGTAATAATTAGCGGTAGTTAAAATCAATCGCTAATTAAATAAATCTAGAATAATTACATCAACTTAGAGACATTGTATTTACTTAGTTATCACGTTGATTTCCTAAACATATACTTACTGTTTATTTCTGGTACAATATTTCTCTTTTTCAATGCCACCAGTTGAAATATTAATTTCTGTACCTTCCTCATAAAATTCATCTTAAATATTTAACAAAATTTCATTTAAACGAGGACTATATATTATAAAATGAAGCAAATCATTTATAATAACAAATAAGCCATTACAATACCTTGCTAAAAAAAAATTACCTACGGAACCATTTTATGCAACCATAATTTTCTCTTGTCCCCCGTATTGTTGAGGTACAGAATTTCGATTACATAGAAGTCGTTTTAAAGTTACGTAGAGAACCATCCCTGGTTAACCGAACCCTTTTATCTAACGGTTGTAAAACTTTGTATTGTATAAAGGTGTACCTAGCACCTTTATACGACGTTATATAATACAGTCGTATAAACGTTTACCTAACCTATGTACTGGTACCATTATACGACGTTGTATAAAACAATCGTATAAACGTTTACCTAACCTATATACTGGTACCATTATACAACGTTGTATAATACAGTCGTATAAACGTTTACATTACCTATATATTGGTACCATTATACGACGTTGTATAATTCAATCATATAAACGTTTACCTAACCTATATACTGGTACCATTATACGACGTTGTATAAAACAGTCGTATAAACGTTTACCTAATCTATATACTGGTATCATTATACGACGTTGTATAATACAGTCGTATAAACGTTTACCTAATCTATATACTGGTACCATTATACGACGTTGTATAATACAGTCGAATAAACGTTTACTCAACAAATTTAATGGAACCTTTTAGTCACAGGACTAAATCGTTGCAGGAATCACGGCTATACAACGTTGTAGTTGCCTAATTACTTCTATTCAGCAGTTATATAACCTAAAGTCACATAAGACAGGGTTTATATGACCAATTTGTTACTTGGGTAGGATAGAGTTAGGAATGAGTACAAAGCCAACGGTGAATGATTTTCGATAGAAATCTCCTTCGAATCAGTCAGTGCTTTCAGCTGCGCCCGGGCGGTGCGCGTGCCTGTTTTTAAAGTGATTGTTTAGTGATTGTTTTGTTGTTTTGCATAGAAAAACTCGGTGTTGTTGAAATTCCCAATAAACCGGGTAAGCAATACAATATTATTATATTATCTTTTGTTATTGTAGCATTCACAGTTCACGTTTTTTTACGTTCAAGTGCAATACCTACTAATACCTACTTACCCTATCTTTGGCTGAGACTGTTGAATTATATTTCACAAAGTTTAATACACAAATATTTTAGTCAGATAGTCAGTTTATGACGATTTCACCGTTATAAGTTTTATATATAGTGTCCATACAAAGATATTTAGAAATAATTGTTTTTGTAACCCTTGACAATAATGGCGACCACCCACAAAGAGCCCCGCCAGTTGAAACAAAATGGCGCCGCAGGCAGCGCCAGCTGATTCGTCCTCGCCGCGGACCATATTCAGGCATTTGACATCGGAGTTCTTTGGTTAAGGCGGTAATATTACAGATTTTCGTTATTTTTCACGTCAATTACTCCTAAACGATAGAAAACCGCCTCCGTACCTCAGAGGCAAAGTTTACAGAAGAGGTCGCGGGTTCGATTCCCGGCGGGGTCAAATGTAAGACTCGATTTGGTTGGTGGTAGGGCATTTTCTAAGCCCGCCTGGCTAGCTACCACCATCTTATCTAAGTCTTGCCGCCTAATATCAATGTTGATATCATTGGTGTGTCGGCATGAAGATAAGATAGCCAGTTCCCCATTGCGTTGGGGAATCTTGATAAGCCCGCTTCCATCTTCGGCAACATCGTCACTTACCACCAGGTGAGGTGTTGTCAAGGGTTTACCATCATCATTACAGCTCATATACGTCCCCACCGAGGGGCTAGAGCCTACCCTGAATCAGGGCGATTAGGCCTTAGTCAACCACGCGGGCCCAGTGCGGGTTGGTCGACTTCACACACAACCTTCGAGTTTCACGCAGGCGTGTGCAGGTTTCCTCACGAAGTATTCCTTCACCGTTAAAGCAATCGGTAATGATATGTACGTAAGTTTTTGAAAAACTCATTGGTACATTGGCCGTCCAGATTTGAACCCGGTACCTCTGGTTAGATGGACCGAGTCGTTACCGGTTGAGCCACCGACGCTTTTCAGGGTTTACCAATTGTGAATAAAAAAATTTATAAAAAAAAACCCAAGGTTGAAAAAAATATGTTGATGATATTCCTTAAAAGTCAAAAGCTATTAGAAACACGATTGAGCAGTTTTGGTTAGATAGAAAAAAATCTCAAAGATAGGTCTACACCGTTACTTTCAACTCTTATTGTGTTAGTCAACTCATTATTAATATTTTGAGGTACAAATAAAAAAAAAATATGCAACAATATTTGTAATGATAATGAGTAATGTTATTATTTTTTATACTTTCATTGTAGTTTTTGATTGAAACGAAAAACCTTACAAAAAGTGTGGTTATTTTCTTTACTCTTTACACCAAAAGAAAAAGACAGAGACAACTATTCAAATCAATACCTCGCCTTAAAACAAAAAAAAAGTGGCTAAGTGCGCGTCGGACCACGCGCAAAGTACGGTTCCGCAATCTTTTTGAAAAATAAATAATTTTAAATGTTAACGCGGAACATTTTGCAAATTGCATGTGGAAAATCTACGAACTTTTTAAAAATCCAATTGCACATTTTAAGTTTTTTGACTATTTCTCTTAAACTAGTATCCTCTTTCTTAGCCGTGATATTTCCCTAAAATAGCGGTTAAGGCAGTTAATTTTTAGTAAAAATGAAAAAAAAATTGGAAAAAAGATTTTAAAAGATTTACTCAACGATAACCTACACGATAGGGCAAGTGAACAAAGAACACCCCCCCGCCCCCACTGTGTCCATGAAGGGGGGGTACCCTAAATACATTTCTTTACACATTTTATTTATATTAATGACTTCATAGTGGTCATATGTTCGTATAACCATACCAAATTTCAGCTTCATAGCCGTAAAACTCTTTGTTATAAACGGCTGTGACATACAGACGAACATGGCGAAACTATCAAGGTTTTCGAGTTTGACTACGGAACCTAAAGAATGGCCACATGTGTAAAGTCCGATCGCTTAGATAGCGTCGCTCGCCCTTTGTAAATACCGACACAGCGCGTGCGGCCGCATGTCAAAGAACACCACCTTGGCTTCACTAAATGCCGACACATATGTATTACTTGATTTGTATCCGTCATCTGTAAATTGTCTTTTAAAGTACTTAGATTTAATTCTTGCATTTTGTTTATACGAATGACACTATCTGAGCGAATCGGCTTTAGTGTAAGTAGTGAGCCTCAGCCATTGATTCATAACTTGAAAACCTTAACACGATATCCGTTATTAATTATAATTTTCTTTGAGAATTCTTACTAAGACTCAATTACAGATGGTTTTTCAAGTTTATAGTTCAATCCGTTTAGAAACGCTAGGTATAGAGAAGTAGAAACACATCGTATGGTCACCAACAATGTAGGAACGGTGTGTTCCTACACTTCGAGAGCACAATATAGATATCTGTCGAAAGTGGTGGGTTAGGGGATGGCCTCGTGGTTCAAGTCCTTAACTATTTCTTTCGTAGGCGTCGAAATAACAATGCAGCTATATCACAGGAGTCCTTCTTCAATAGTCTTGATCATTCCACAATCGAAATTGTTCAGCATGCCTTGGATTACAATGGATGCAAACGCGGTGATCCCAGCGATAGCAGGCCTCCGTCACTCCATGTACTTGCGCGCTATAATAACCTACCGCCCGGCCGAGCGTTCTCGGGCCGTTTGCGGACCCAATTCAGTGCGGTTTTCACAAACGAAGCGCACGCACGTATTTCAATTTAAATCGTTTCGTTCGTTCGTACGCGTACCTACGATGCCGTCTGGTGCCTTATGTGCTGTAGATGGGTGCAAATCAAGCAAAAGAAGAGATAAACACCTAACATTTTTCCATTTACCTGTCAATGAAGAAAGTTAAGTGAGAAACTATTACTATTTTTTGTCGTTTTAAAATTATTTTTAATACTAGGTATACTAAGCAGTAGCTAGTTCTCTTTATTACACTGTGGCATTAGCTTGCCTTTCAGACACAGATTTACATTTTTTTGTTACATAGAAACGTCATACTTACCTTAAACACTATTTTAACAACGTTTAAAAAGCAATTTTTATTAAAATAAAATTGTGATAATATGTGAGTCGCAGGCGCGGCGACCTGTCTCAACTTGTCGTGCTGTTAGCGCACACAAACACTTGTGACATAACTATTTAGTAATCTGTGCTTGTGATGCGATTTGTAAAAAATATACATGGTGAATTTTTTCTATGAGGAATTTCTAAATTATGATATAGAGCAAAGCGCTCTTAGGAACCGTGATCTCAATTTTAGAGAAAATAAAAATTGCGTGTTAAAAAAGAAAAAATGATAGGTCCTGGAGTATGTACTCCGGAGATATGACTTTTTCTTAAAAAAATTTTTTTTGTTATTTCGATTGTATATCACTATACAAACTAAAAATTGTACGGAGACCATAGGTCTAAAGTTGCTAGAAGTTGTTGAAATAAACGTTATAAATAGTGTGTGGAAACTAAACTTACTGACCGATTTTCAAATGAAAAAGGAAAAAAAGAAAAAACATGCTGACTTAAAAAAAACAAGTTGTGTGCTGCTATCATTCATTAAATGCATAATTCAGTCAATTAATAAAATAATAATAGTAATAATGCTCTTTGTCTTTCCATATGGCCTCTCGCTCAATAGTGCTAAGATATCTACAGACCTATCGTTTTTTTTTAGGGTTCCGTAGTACAACAAGGAACCCTTATAGTTTCGTCATGTCTGTCTGTCCATCTGTCCGTCTGTCCGTCCGTCCGTCTGTCCGTCTGTCCGCGGCCTAGCTCCTAGACTATTAGTAGTTAAGAGCTGAAATTTGGCAAAGATATATATAATAATAACGCGGAGAGAACTGTAGAATTTTTTTTGAAAAAGAAACTTTAAGGGTACCTCCCCTACAAGTAAAGTGGGGATGATTTTTTTTTTCTCGTCAAACCTAGTCGTGTGGCATACCGTTGGTTAGAGCTTAATAAACTGTTGTGAGTCTTCTAACACCATTTTAAATTTTAGGGTTCCGTTTTCGATAAAATTGGCTTGAAAGTGCTAAATTTTGTTGGAGTCGGGTGTCCCCACCCCCTAACAACTAAACCGCTGTATTTAAAAATTTGAAAAAAATCATGAAACTTGAAAGTAGTCTATATTATAATGAATTCAAAAGGAAAACTATCACGGCTAAGTAGGCTTTCTTAGTTTAGGAGTAAGATGAGCAGTTGGATTTGCAAAAAGTTCATAGATTTTCCATACATAATGGTCTTTTAACAACTGCAAATATAGTTTTGTTTTTTTTAAAAATACACATTTATTTTTCGAAAAAACCTACCTTCTGTAAGTAAATGTTTTTGTAAAGAAAAATTAATAAAAAGATGTTTGAAGTTATAAAAAAATAAAATAATGCAAAGGGTTCACTTGATATCGTCAAATAATTCTTGAGCTTGCCCAGTGACAGATTACTAAATAGTTACCCAGTGTTATAGTAATAATAAATTGATAAATATGAATACCCTACCCTACCCTACACTACCCTAACCTACCCTACATACACTACACTACACTACCCTATACTACCCTACACTACACTACCCTACACTACACTACCCTACACTGCACTACCCTACCCTACACTACCCTACCCTACACTACCCTACCCTACACTACCCTACCCTACACTACCCTACCCTACTCTACACTACACTGCCCTACCCTACCCTACCCTACCCACCCTACCCTACATAAGAACCTTCTCCTGACAATAACGAACTCGACAAAAAAGAATCGGTCCAGCCGTTCTCGAGTTATGCGCTTACCAACACATTTTGCGATTCATTTTTATATTATAGATAGATAGATAAATGATACAATTTTAAACTACCACCTATAAGTCAAAACATATTCACAGTTCTCAATAACATAGACACAAAAAGTTATGTTAATTTAATTTTATCGAAGAGGCAGCCCTGCGATCGCGCGGTATGAAGCAAGTACTGCGGTTGCTGACGCGATGGAGTAGGCTATTATAGCAGTAGGTATTGGAAATTTACTACTGAGTGAAGTATCTGTTACGTAGTAACTAATTAGTAATCTGTGGCGATAGCGTGACGCGTCCGTTTTGCTCACAGATCACCACTACTGTGTTCTGCTCGACGCTCCGTCAAAAAGTGTCTGCCTCGAGACTGACGTCTAGCTTATATGGCTTCTCCACAGATCAAATAAATTCTCAACTCAGTGCTGCCACCTTAATCACAAACAGTTTTCGGTTAATACGTCATCTTTGCTACCACAAACGATCGTCTCACGAGTACAAGCGATCGTCACGCCACCACCGGTTTCACAGGTACTAATACCTGACGTTTGATCCAAATAAAGTTTAACGATCTATGTAAACTTATCTCGAGCTGGTATTGGTCGTGTTTTCAATGACGCTCCGACATATCTACATCGTGTCGAGAGCAAAGGGAGATATCTCTGCCAGGCGAGGTGATATATGTCTGAGGACCGGCCGTGGACCAAACGTGGATGTTTGGCACTTGTAATAACTATACTATACTTAGTAGCGAAGAAATGTTAATAGCGCGTTCTAGATGTCGTACATAGTTTGAGCTCTCGTCGCCTATGTTAAGGTCGATGGTTAAGGTTAACTTTTTCTCTGAGGAGGGTTACTGCAGATTCCCGCCCTCCACTGACACAAAATCAATGCCTATAGGCTGTAACAAAATTGACGTGGAACCGTTGACAGAGGCGTCTACTTATTTTACTGAACAACTTTCCCCAAGAAACTCGAAATCGATTCGCATAAATAATTAGAACTTTTCATTCAAATCTATCACATGATTGACATATTTTTACACGACTAAGGCGAAGCAAAAATCACTTTGCACTAAAGTTTGTGATAGTTTACTACTGTTAGGATTCTTTTGTTAGGGTAAGTGGCATATCGCCACGGCTATCTTCTGAGCATCACTATGACTATGTAATTAATACATTAATAGTACATTACTACAGCTGCCAGCAAATGAGGCATTGATGGACAAATGTGGAAATGTGGGCGAGGCGAAGCCGAGGCACACATGCGTAAGTCCATCAATGCCTAGTAGTGGCCAAGGCTTGTATTGCACTTTTCTCAAACAATGCGCGGAAATTAAAACTGTTCAATAATTCCTTTTCAAAATCAATGACGAACAACGAACAACAATATTTTTTCACGCGCCAAAGTGTTCATTTGTTTTTTTTTAATAAACAGCGTTCTGAAGTCTAAAGTCGTCAGTTCGAAATTTAAAATAAAACCTTTGTTAAGTTACCTCCTCGTTTCGGAGTAAAATATAGTTCCATTTTTAAATTACACGACAGAATATGAGTTTACATAGTAATTTATTTGGCCGCTAAACACGACAGATATAGATTTCATACAACTTTTGCCGGCCGCTTTCGCATGTATTTGGCCAGTTCAGCAATTTCGATTTATCTCGAAGAACGTTTTTAAAATAGTGCTTAAATTTCCAAGCATGATTAAGAAAAATATATTATGTAAAAGTTTTATTCAAGAGCGTCAGTGGCATAATGGCCAGGGGCGTTGCCTCCTGTCCGGGAGATCATACTACGCCACGTACCAATGTATTTTCGAATTTTTGTTTTATATGTACTTTTATCCGACGCTCTTACGGTGAAGTAAAACATCGTGAGGAAACCTGCACACGGCTGCGAAGAAACTCGAAGGTTGTGTGTGAAGTCGACCAACCCGCACTGGGCCCGCGTGGTCAGGGTAATTCAGGCTAGGCTCGAGCCCCTCGGTGACGTAGATGAGCTGATATGATGAAGTTGTTTGTTTAATAGACGACAAATATTAAATACATAGTTTGTACAGCTTGGCAAAAAAGAGTTTTAAGGTGGTAACAGATGGAACTAATTGATTTTTTTGGAAACACTAGTTTAGTTTGCTGACAGCGGATTTGTCATTGCTGCTTTGTGGTTGTCGTTTTTTTTATAAATATTATAAATTTTCTCAACTATTTTTGCTAAACTGACTACTTAAGAATGAATAAGACTACAAGAGTGGTGATAGTGGTGCGTCATTTTCTTCAAAGTCATTTTTGCAAAAACTGTACATGACAATTGAGGTGAAAAAACCATAGTAAAAAAACGAAAATGAGATTTTGATGTCTATGTCCAGCTTGATAAATTCCTTACAAAACCCAAAATCTTGTTTTTTGAAAAACAACATACGTCCAGATATATTCAAGGAAATAAAGCCCAAGGTATAGGGAAAACAACCAATGTCACCACGTTTTTGAAAGAACTGCCTAATATATATTTTTTTCAAAAAGATTATGGCAACACTCTTTACGTACTATCAAGCTAACGTGTTTCTTTCCCGCCGTTTTTATCTCGATTTTGTTTGTAATTTTATCAGTTAATTATGAATAATGGTGATATACCAAGAGACGCTATTACTGTGAAAAAAAATATTTATATTTATTCCATGTCCTTAAATTACTAGAAAACAAACCAATGGCAAATTCATTTATCTGTTTTACTAAAACCAGAAGAAGTTTAGTCCTCAAATCCATTACATTTCATATTAACTACAATTAAATAACAAATTAACTGTTTATAAATTTATATGATTAACTGTAAACAGTTTTTATTGCTTCATGTAAAATTTACATAAATTGACTATGGTTGTTTTTCCAAATTACCTCTCTATTTTAAATGAAAATATTTTCTTGTTTCATACTTTTTAAAGCGTGATTTTTCAGAAGTCTAGTTATAGCTTTTGAACTTATTTTTTGTATGAAGAGTTTTATTTCTTTTAAGAATTGGCTATGAATTTCGTGGGAAAAGTTATTAAAACGGCTTCTACATATAAATTTTGTTAATTCCTGTATTTTGCAACGATATCTGGGCATTTAAAAAAAATATTGTACCCTTTTCAAAATGGGCTGTCCCTCGAGATATTTTTTTTAAGGAACACAGCTTACTTCTCAGGTGATTTATATTTATATTAAAATATGAATATTAAACTTTAGGTTCAAATAAAAAAAATTGATGTACGTAGTTTTATTAATATTTTTAAGAATAAATATGTTCTTTACAGCAGTATTTTCGATGTCCCCACCCCAGATAGCTTGAAACACTGTTTGATTTCTGTAATATTTGCTTCTAGATGTGACTTAATAAAACTTTTATTTGGACTTGCTACACTTGATTCTTCGTAAATACTACAATATTGTGCCTTAACATGATAGCTTATTATTAAAAATCGAATTTAAAACATGTCCCTCATTTTGAGGTTTCCCGGGCATTCCGGTTGTGATACCGCGATTTCTTAGTCAATAGCTCTACCAATTTAGTAATTTTCTTTATAAAATGGCAACTTTTAACAAGTTTCTACTGTACGCCATTTTATTGTTTCTGTCATTTGCGTCGTGGCCTTTATAAGAGTTAAACGTGTCTCTGTCAAAAGTGATGAAAAACGAAATTCTGGTATGTTACCAAGATCTTACCAAATTTCCTTTGAATTGTTAGTTTGATGGTTGTGTTTTAATAAATAAACATTTAAAGCGTATCGAGTTAAATAAACATATCATATCAAAATTGGTAAAAACACAATTTTTAACGATTTTTTGAAGTTTTAAGAAAATAGTATGTTACTTCAGTTGTGTGACTATTTTGACCGACCCTTAGGTTTACATTGAGTCAATTTTAATTTTCTAGCATAAATATTTTATTTTTACTATAGGTATGATAATGTTACTTATTTGGTTGTTGGAAAAAAATATATAGAATTAAGTACTTCTTCTGCCTAGCGTTTATCCCGGTTGCTCATCCCAGAGCCGGAGAACTTAGGGTCTGCTTTTTATTTTTGACAAAATGAAGTCTTATTAATTGATGGACCACACTCACGAAAATGTGCTACTCTTCGATGTACCGTTACCGTTCTGCTGTTGCGTAGCGTTACTCACTGTAGCGTTCCACCAATATAATAATATAATATAATAATAAAATAAAATACATAATGAAATAAAGCAAAGCAAAGTAAAGTAATTTAAAGTAAAAACTAAAATAAAACAAAATAACATAAAATAAATCAATATTTTCTTATGACGTTATCACGTAAAATTATCGTCCGTGAACCGACTTTACAGACAACCACAATTTTTTTGAGTGGTTTAGTGCTTCTATGACTGTAATCGAGGATGCAAGGTGCGCGAGCCACAAGCGGCTCGCGAGCATGAAATTGAGTTTTTCCGAGATCTCTCGAGGACTTTGCATTCTTACGGTTGTGTTCCTTGCAAAAAAGTCATGTTATAACAGTAATTGTTAATTATTTTCGTAATAAGACAGTGTCGTTTTATTTTGGTACGTGTCAGAAGTTTTTTTTGTTGTATTCCTTAATATTTGATAACCGAAATTCCTATGGTTGTGATGATTGTTTCTAATAATCATGTGGTTGTGTTCCTTGAAAATTGTCATTAAAACAGTTTTTTATTATTTTTGTAGTAATACAATTGTTGGAAGTAGTTTATAATTTCTTAGTTAATATTTAATTTATAATTCTATTGTGCCGTTAAAGACTTCTATTGTGCCATTAAATATTTTTGTTAAATTTTAATACAAAAGTACTTAATTCGTAGTGTTATTTATTTATTCCTATACCTAGCATAATGAACGTACATTTTTACTATATTTGTATTAATACAGTAATATAACATAGGGAGAGTAAACGAGACGGTCACGCAACCGACGGTAACGAAAGAAATATTTTGAATACATGTAGAACAACCCTAACGATTTTAAAGCTGTCGGTTGTGTTACTGTTCCTCAAAATGTTACTAGATTTTTATGTTTTAATTTTATTTCTACTAGCCTCCTTGGCCTAAAAATACATTTGAATAAACCTAAATAACTATAAACATAGAAATAATACATTTCTATGCATCTGTTGCCACAGGAAATAGTAAAAAACAGAAAAATGTGTATGTTTTGAGACAGATAGTAACACAACGGAAATAAAATCGGTTATTTAGTCCAAAATACTCAATTTTTCAGGTTTTATATATGTTCTTAATGAAAACGGCTTTAATTGTATCCTAAAAACTTAGTTTCAAATACGAACAGAGTTCGGTTAAGATTATAACGCTCTTTGAAAGCAGTAACACAACCGGTATAATTCTATGACAAGCTCCCACATTTTATCGAATTACTTAAAAAATATCCATAACTCAATGAAAATTTTATGAATTTTAGATACTAGACTAAAATATCAACAATTACTAATTTAAAAAAGCACGAAATTCAACATTTTTAAAAATAAACCGTTTTTTGAAGAGGGTACAGATTTTAGTGAAAATGCTCATCTACCTACTTCTAATAAAAATATGTTCTTAGAAAACTCTAATACATCTTAAAATACCTGTTCAATGACACCCCTATTGCAGTAAATGACGATTTCTTGGTAGGGTAGGTAGGTGTTGTTATTTGAAGTTTGACAAAATGGCCGATACAATGCCCGTAGGCATGCTTGTAATCTAGTTTATCTACAACGACATCTATACGCAATATAAAGAACTAAATGCTGGACATTCATGTTACTATATATATTTTTGTTTATATATTTTGTTATAAAAGTGAAACAAACTTTACAATTATAACTAAATTAACCTCTCCTTTCTAACACATTCCCTTTCATAATTTATTAATTGTAAGACAAATTAAAACCTATCTCTCCTATTTACTAATAAGTGAAACATTTTTTAATTACAGATTGCCCCACGTAAATTATATAATTTAAATTTCCACCTGTATAAAACATTCCTTACCACTTAATCCTTTCTTTTTCCAAAATATTTTCGCCCATACACACAAATTTTTATAATCTCTAACCTTCTTAAATTCCCTATAAAGGCTGACCTTTTTTTTTCTATAATATTTTTTTCCTCGAAAATAAATCAAATGAACCATCTTACTATACAGGCTGTGTTTTTTATTCCCACAATATCTTTCCTTGAATCCCAAAATTAACTTCTTAGAATGCGAATCTTTATGATGTAACAAGCCACTACAACGCATAACCTTAACTTTTCCCGCTTTATAATTATTAGCACGTGTTCCCATCTCACATGTCAAGGACATCTTTGGAATTATTTTGTCGGTTACTGCGCGATCCACCTGAACCTGTTAATCCTGTTTACAAATCTCATCACCAATCATTTTATCCACATCCTCTACGCTAGCCTACTAAATTCGAACTTTTCAACAACATTTTCCTCAACTAATTTCACAACTATATTTGTTTACCTACATCCTGTATCAAAACTACTTCTAACTTTTCACCTACACTTTCTACAATTTTAATAATTGGCATTAACGGACCTGAAATTCGCTCCTCCTGTAGTGTTGAAATCTCGACTCCAACGTTCATCGGTGATGATTGGATTGTCATCACGGGTCCCGCCATTGTTTTTTGTTCTAAAGTTACGGCTTCAACCAACGTATCCTCCTCTTCCTGTGGATGCTGCTGCTCATCAGTCTTCTTTATAAAAAAATCGTCCTTATCGGTCGTTTCTCCTTTCATTTGTGGTGAAACTGCAGCGTTATCGTATAAGGCAAACTCTTCTTTTAATGCTGCGGTGAATTCTTGATAGTCCCATTCGCGCAGTGCTTTCCTGCACGTAACCCACTCAACAAAACTCTGAGCACATCCTTCCACGGATATAAATATCGCCGCCTTCTTCTGTTCATCATTCCAATTCTTTTCTTCACCAATGCGATCAATTTCCTTGACAAATTCTGTCGCACTCCCTTGGAAATCGTTGAATTTAACTTTAGGTAGGGCATCCATTTTTCCCTAAACTATATTTTTTCAGTTTATACAAATATGTTTAAATACATCACGTATTTAATACATTACGTTTTAACCACCTCCGTAGCTCAGAGGCAAAGTTCACTGGCTTTACACAGGAGGTCGCGGGTTCGATTCCCGGCAGGGTCAATTGTAAGACTCGGTTTGGTTGGTGGTAGGGCATTTTCAAAGCCCGCCTGGGTAGCTACCACCATCTTATCTAAGTCTTGCCGCCAAATATCAATGTTGATATCATTGGTGTGTTCCGGCATGAAGATAAGATAGCCAGTTCCCCATTGCGTTGGGGAATCTTGGTAAGCCCGCTTCCATCTTCGGCAACATCGTCACTTACCACCAGGTGAGATGTTGTCAAGGGTTTACCAATTGTTAATAAAAAAAAATAAAAAAAAAAAAAACGTTCATTGAAAAAA
The DNA here is from genome assembly GCA_947284805.1 of Coleophora flavipennella. Classification (NCBI taxonomy): domain Eukaryota; kingdom Metazoa; phylum Arthropoda; class Insecta; order Lepidoptera; family Coleophoridae; genus Coleophora; species Coleophora flavipennella. The sequence goes on from OX369307.1 coordinate 1,479,577, forward strand.
AAAAAAACTTTTTTCCTTCGTGGAAATGTCAGCCTTCAAACTTCACTTGTTCAAAATCTCTCTTGTCGTGCCGCTTATCGAATATTCTCCTTTGTTAAAATAAAGTTTCAATGCTGGGACCAAGGCACCTCCACCATTTGTAGCAGTGGTTTTCTAGGCAATAATACTTTCAACTCTGTTTATAAAATACATATTACATTCTTAAACCCCAAATTATAACCCAGTTCATTCTCAATTCCCCACGATCGTGTTACAAAAGTAGACCTCTGACCCGGGCGAAGGTCCACAATAGAATGAACATCTATTGTTTTGAAAAGCTTTCGAACGACATACCAATTCAAATTTAAATTAATAATATTCTTAATTCGACTCGCGCTGTCAAGAAAATAACTAAAGGAGTTGCAAGTGTAGAAATGTAGAGACATACGATCTCTACAGTACCTACATGAAGGTACCCCTGAAGAATTCTACTAATATTATGAACGCTAAACTTTGTAAGAATGTATGGATATATGTTTATTACTCTTTCACGCAAAACCTACTGAACGGATCTGGTTGAAATTTGTAGGTAGAGAGATTACGACCTGGATTAACACTTAGGCTACTTTTTTCCACGCTCGCGAGCCTCTTGCGGCTCCGCGACTGCGCACCCTCGAAAAGTCATAGAAACGTTGTCCACACGGGTGAAACCGCGGAAAACAAATAGTGTAAGCATTTTTTTTTCGTTATTCAATATGTAATAACTACAGATAGATACATTTATTTTGTTCTAAAATGTAAAAATTATGACTTTTTGACAGACGGACAGACAGAAATATCTCATCAAAGATGCTCGTAGGGATACGAAGCTCTATAAAACCAGAGACTTTTATAAACTCTTTCACACTTCTTTACTTGAAAGTGGCTTGAAGTCTTTGCTTTTGTATTTACAGGTTATAATTTTAACTTTAAGCTGCATAAATAGCATATATGTATATGATTTAGATCGGAATTAGTTGCATATTTAGTCTATTTGACGACATTTTTTAAGTAGTCTTCGTATGATTTTCAATGAAGGGAATGTGAAACTTGCTGTATATTTCTTCCTTATCTCGTGTATTGCTTGCTCAGGATTGAGAGTACATACAGGTATGTTCCATGATCTCATCCTTTTTTATTTTTTTTTATTCTTTATTGGTAAGCCCTTGGCATCATCTCACCTGATGATAAGTAATGATGATGCCGAAGATGGAAGCGGGCTTACAAAGATTCCCCAACGCAATGGAAAACTTATCTTCAAGCTGGAACACATCAATGCTGTGTTGGCGGCAAGACTTAGACAAAATGGTGGTAGCTAGCCAGGCGGGTTTAGAAAATGCCCTTCCACCAACGCAAACCAAGTCTCACAAGGTTAGACTCTGCCGGGAATCGAACCCGCGACCTCCTGATGTGAAGCTAATGAACTTAACCATTACCCCACGGAGGCGGGCGGTTAAAGGGCTCTTCTCATTATGTAGCCGAAATAGTTTAATACGCGTCGTAAGCATAATATGGTTGACAACCGAGTTTGGGCTTTTAATTGTGTTGCGTTGGGGAATCTTCGTCAGCCGGCTTTCCTCTACGGCATCATCATCACTTACCATCGGATGACAGATGCCAAGGGCTTACCAATTTGCATTAAAAAAATAGAGGGTGAAAATCTAGAAAAACTTGTCGTGGTTGGCAACATCAAAGGAATAATATCAAGAGGTCGATCGCCTACACGAGGAAGTGATCAGGTCAAAGAAGGCACCACCTTTTTATCAGGCGGTGAGGGTGAACATAGACCGAAACTGATGGATACAGTTATAGGGTTCAAAACCAAAGACCACAATCCTCTCTCAGGTAATAGGTACTTCACTGCTTAATAGGGATTTATTTATTTTAGTCATTACCCTTTTGAACGACATTGTAAGTCAATTGAGTAATTGTCACCTCGATTCGAGTACCTACTTGTACCTTAGTATAGAAGCGTTTATAAGCGTGTAAATCATATCAGCTCATGTACGTCCCCTCCGAGGGGCTCGAGCCTACCCTGAATTAGACTGAATTCGAGCCTTAGTCGACCACGCGGGCCTAAAGCGGGGTGGTCGACTAGACACAAAATTTTCAAGTTTCTTCGCAGGTGTGTGCAGGTTTCCTCACGATGTTTTCCTTCACCGTAACAGCACATTATAAACGTTCATACGAAATCAAGATTCGAAAACACCGTGGCACGTGGCAGGGATTCGAACCACGACCTCCAGGACAGGAGGTGGCGGTCCTAGCCGTTACGCCACTGACGCATAAGGCGGTATTATTATAGATTTTCGTTATTTTTGCCGTCAATTACTACTAAAAGATAGAAAATCCAAGGTTGAATAAAAATACCCTTATTGTTGATGATGTTTCTTAAAGACAAAAGCTATTAGAAACACGATTGAGAAGTTTTGGCTCGATAGAAAAAAATCCCAAAGATAGGTAGGTCTACACCGTTACTTTTAACTCTAGTTATGACTAATATTTTGAATAACAAATTAAAAAAAAATACAACAATATTGGTTATGATAGTACAAAGTGAGTAATGTTATTATTTTTTTATATTTTCAGTCTAGTTTTTGATTGAAACGAAAAACCATTGAAAAAGTGAAAAAGTGTGGTTAAAAGAAAATAATCACACTTTTTCACTTTTTCAATGGTTTTTCGTTTTCACGAAAAGAAAAACACCGTGACAACTGTTCCAATCAATTCCTCGCCTTAATTATGGTGTACGTTTAAGAAAAAAAATTCTTGAGCCTACAAAAAGAATTGCAGTCGTTGTAAGTCACGATTTAAACGAAATTAAGTTACTGTTAGTTAGATTTTGGTGTAAGAAGGGTTATTTCTTTTCAACTAATACTGAACACCCCATAGACGTAAAAACAAAACAATTTTGAATTTATTTTCGGAAAAGTGTCACATACAAAAAACCGGTTTTCCATTCTATAAATCGCTAAAAAACGAAGTATAGCGATTAGCTCAGTGCTAAACCGAGATATGTGGTTTTTATGTTCTACTAGCTGTTTCCCGCGGCTTCACCCGCGTGGACAACGTTTCTATGATTTTTCGAGGGTGCGCAGTGCGCGAGCCGCAAGCGTCTCGCGAGCGTGAACAGAAGTAGCATATTATATGTTAATCCACCAATACCTACCAATTTTCAGCCAGATCCGTTCAGTAGTTTTTGCGTAAAGAAGTAAGAAACATAGACACTCACAAACTTTCGCCTTTATAATATTAGTGTGATTCCCACCCAAGGCAAACCTTATTTTTTGTGATGAATGGGATTGTTTGCTGTGTGTTCGGTTGTCTATTTATATCCTTGTATAATTCTGTTCCCGTGATAATACAGGGGATTTCAGAAAGGAGCCAGATAATCCTGTGTGAATTTGTTCGGATTTATATTATTCCGATTTCTGTGGTCCGGATATACCGTTTTAATAGATTTAAAACTTTTAATTTAACTAGAAAGAGAAAACTAAATTTTGTTAAGTAATTAACATTATACCAAGTTAATTTATGTACAACTAGTTTTGCACGCGGCCTAGCACGCGTGGATAGTTTTTATGACTATTATATATTTGTCCTGTGGGCGAACCTGAATTTTAGTCTCGAAAACTATGCATTTTATCAGGATTAAAAGTAAACTTTGTTGTTCATCCTTTACTTTACCTATAATCATAGTTTCAGCGAAATTCATTCAGCCATTTAGGCGTGAAAGTGTAACAAACAAACATGTAAACTTTCGTATAATATTAGTAAGATAGACTTAGATACCTTAGGTATTGCAGGTGACACCCAGGACCAAACCAGTTCCAGAACAAACACACTCTTCGATGATGCTGACGACATCCAAAGGCAACTGGACAATGAAGCAAGAGATCGATTTAAGTATGGCAAGGTTAGCATTAAAATTGTATAACATTAACGTTGTTGACTTAAGAGGACACCCAGGACCAAACCAATTCCAGACCAAACACACTCTTCGATGATGCTGACGACATCCATAGGCAAATGGACAATGAAGCAAGAGATCGATTTAAGTATGGCAAGGTTAGCATTAAAATTGTATAACATTAACGTTGTTGACTTAAGAGGACACTCAGGACCAAACCAGTTCCAGACCAAACACACTCTTCAATGATGCTGACGACATCCAAAGGCAACTGGACAATGAAGCAAGAGATTGATTTAAGTATGGCAAGGTTAGCATTAAAATTTCATAACATTAACGTTGTTGACTTAAAAGGACACCCAGGACCAAACCAGTTCCAGACCAAACACACTCTTCGATGATGCTGACGACATCGATAGGCAACTGGACATTGAAGCAAGAGATGGATTTAAGTATGTCAAGGATAGCATTAAAATTTCATAACATTGCGATGATGGGACTTCGGGTACTACTTGGTACTAAAAGACTCCAACTCTCTCTCATACAGGAAAACTCGTTCGCTCTATGTTCAAGAAGAAGGATCCAACCCTCAATGTGCCTTGCCTTCATTTCCTGTGTACCGTATCCTCAAACTCATAATAAACATACTAATTCATACAATCATATTTCCAACATTTTGACTTCTAAAATATTGCTTAGCTTTTGGGTGATCAGTCCAATCGCTCAACAAAATCTTATCAACCAACATTCCCAAACTTCATTAACATACTATTCATTCCCAAAACAATAACATATTTTAATAACACATCCAATTCTATCTAAATTACACAACTCTTCATAGACATTCCTAACACGAGCTAAAGTCCCTAATGGTACTCGATGGTAACAAAAGATTTTTACAACTTTACCCGAAACTCTACTAAGAAAAGTTTTCCAAAAAAATTACCATTTCATTTTAACTTTAGATAACCGTATGTACAATTAATGACATTTTATCCATTTTTAGATTTATTATTCTTAAAATCATTATAATTGCCCTCAATACTTGACATGTTTGATAACTTTACTAGTCTTTGATGTTCACAAAATATCTACTTATCTAAAAATTTTAACAATCTCCAACATCGTATGTCCGTCTATACAAAAATAAGATAAATGCACTACAAAACCTTTCGGCTGACAAGAATTCATAAAAAAAAATGCTCAAATTAAATTAACAATCAATCAGATAAAATTACTTTCCTATTTTATTATTTAACATTCCAATGAATTTTTTAAAAAAAATGTGCTCTAGTCACTAGTATTTTATGTTTATACAGATTCCGATGCATTTTCTAAAACGTGCTTCTTAGTGTACTGATTTGCACATATTCTATGCGTATCTCACGCATCACAAAAATGTTTAACGTATCACGTTCGTTTCTAACATCAGGAAGTCACACGTTTACACGTTTAATCACGTTATAGTCTAATTATTAGATATTCATATTTTTCCAAACTACATTAAAAAATATATATATAATTTTGAACTACGTAATGCGATGTTAGTTCCTTTGAGGAAAATATCTTAAATAGCTTCTAGCGGGAATTTTAATAAACCCAAACATATCATTACAAACACATTATTCATTTCAAAACATTTTCTAAACTTTCGATTTAAATCGTTTAAGGGTACTGACTATATTTTTGTTTAACTCTTTTATCATTTGTAGCAAAATACAAAAAAAAGTTATGTTTTATATTTTTTACCTACATTGAACATAAATAGATACTTTAACTTTGCTATTCCTCATCATACTTCTTTGATATGTAAAATCCAATATTAATATAGAAATTATTTAAATTACTTCACTTAATTATTAATTCGACAATAAAAACTGTTTATTTTTCAAATTACTAGTAACATAACAAAAAATAATTAAAAATAACATTATCCTCTCTAGAGCTCAGATAAAAAGTTGCCGACAGCCGTCAACAGTCAAAAATAAAGTAGTGGTAGGTAGATACATTAAATCTACAAATAATAATCGAAATAAATTACGCTATGGTCACATTTAAAATAAGAAAATCTGTCCGCATTAAATTCCACTAAACTTACTTCCTCGCATCTTCCGTTACTTCACTGTCCCTCTGGCGGCAACCATCTTGAAGTAGGGCAGGAAAAGGCCAGGAACCACTCCCAGCACCCAACAATACCAGCCGTCTCGTCGACCGTCACACGACACACGACAGCAACAGCGCCCAGCAGCAACTCCGGCATGTGACACCAGGGCATGAGCAACCCTCCTCCGCCCTTCATTCGGCTCCATTAGTGCAGTGGGTACTCTTATTGTTGTTCTTGAAAAAACACTATTGTTGTAGTCAATTTCACCAGAAGTCTCTTGCGTAAAACACACTTGTTTTTTATGTGTTGCACAGCGCTGCCCCAGCTACGCTAGGCAGCACTGGCAGGGTCGCCATGCGATGATGGGACTTCGGGTAGTAGATAATAAAATATTACGTCTCCGTGGTAGCTCGTATAATGGCTATTAAATGTAATAATTATGATCTTATATACTACAGCTTAATCAATATGTCACGTAGGGTGAGGTGAGTCATTTACACACTACAACATTAACGTTGTTGACTTAAGATGACACCCAGGACCAAAAATGGTATAATAGAAGACCCCCGTTCACCTTTATAAGTAATAAAACTTCATTTAAACAAATTAATATATGAGTTGGTACACAATTAAGATTGGTATAATTTTAGAAGTAATTTTGCGTTTTTGTAACTAACGAAGAAATTACGAGTATGTGTTTTCGCCTTATGCGTACCCCGGATACTGCATACAACGGTCGGGAAATGACATTTCTAAAAACAAATGACGCAGCAAACAAAATCACGTCGAAATCTCATACCTACGTTCGAGAACCAAACTATAACCAATGTAAATCAATCTGGGTGACGAGGGGGTGAGGTCGGAATCTAGAGAGCAGCAGGGAGTGTCCTTACTGTAAGTTAGTACTAATATATATATACTTGGCCTTAAGTCAGGCCTCAGTCAGATAGTCTTTTATCTTAATATTTTTTAAAGAATTTATAAACTTAACTTAATTAAGATACTAAAAATCTAAAAAAAAATCAACACTAATTATTTCTAAAATTTTTATTTTGCTTTAAACCGTATCTTTTAAGATATTTTAACTTCATGGTGGGCCTAATTTAAGAACAAAAATACGTAAGCCTTCTAGTTAGATGTTTTTCAGCTGGAGTCGGTGTGTTTGCAAAGTGAAAAGAAACATGCCACCGGTATTATATTACCCCTTCCTAATATTTTACTTGAGGGAATATTTCCACTAATATACTTTACCCCTTCGCCCAAATATAATGGACCGACCCTATCCAGTAATAAGTCCCATAAAAAATAAGTCAAATATAACTTGACGTAAACACACACTCGAACCGCTACGTATATTCTACCACAGCGATTCCCAAAGTGGGTTCCGCGGAACCCAATAGTTCCATAGAAAAGTCACACGGATTCCGCGACATAATAGTAGACTTTTAAAATATTTCTAATAAAAGTTTTAGTTTTTATTTAAATTGTGGTGTCTTTGATTTGCAATCATTTGATATGGGGTTCCATAAAATGAAAAGTATTTGGTGGGTGTTCCGTTAATTTAAAAGTTAAGGAACCCCTGGTCTACCGAGTCTTGTTCAAATATAAACAATGACAGACATAGAGAGTGTCTTGGAATGTAGCATGAATGAGATAGTAAATTTCACTAATTTCGACCAATTTCACAATGGTTCCCCGTTCGACAAAAATCAGAGATTGAAATCAAAAAACAGATTCAAATCGGAGATTCGCTGAAAGTAGTGATCATCATAACATCTATGATCGGACTTAACAAAACTATAAACTAAGTGCACTTAGCTATGCATTTTCTTACACCACACCGACATTCTGACCTCGCCGGCGAGGGTGACATCCCCCGCTTCTGGCGCTTACCAGCGCTACAGGCATATACCTGGCTACTTCACTCCGATCATTCTCCCTCCAAGCAAAGACCTTAGCCGAGGTCCGTGCCCACCTGGACCCCCTTAGGCAGTTGCATCTTCTTGCTATACATTTAGGTTGTGAGCTCTTCTTGTTCGTGTGTGAGTGTCGGTGGCTCAACCGGTAACGGCTCGGTCCATCTAACCAGAGGTACCGGGTTCAAATCTGGACGGCCAATGTACCAATGAGTTTTTCAAAAACTTACGTACATACTTACCGATTGCTTTAACGGTGAAGGAAAACATCGTGAGGAAACCTGCACACGCCTGCGAAGAAACTCGAAGGTAGTGTGTGAAGTCGACCAACCCGCACTGGGCCCGCGTGGTCGACTAAGGCCTAATCACCCTGATTCAGGGTAGGCTCGAGCCCCTCGGTGGGGACGTATATGAGCTGTAATGATGTGTGCTCTTCGCACTCGCCTCCCCAGACCGGTGAAGTTTTAAAGGCCCCCACGGCCAACAACAAGCTTGTCCTTTCGAAAGAAAAGTACTCTCATTCCCATTTCGTCATCGAAAGTGTGAATATCGCCAGAGCACTCCAATGTTGTCAATGACTCACGCTTTTGTTACGTGTTTTCGTTTGCCGATTTCCAGAAACCTGTTACAAAAGTGATTTATTCTTGAGATTGATTTTCAAGGATTTGGTATTTACATTATTATTATACATTATTTACAATTTAAAAATTATTTGTGTTGGTATAATATAACTGTTATAACTGTTTAGGTGAGTTTTTTAGAGTTTGGTTTAAAACTTCTAGAGTTTTAGTTAATATAGCTCCATATTTCCGTTTGAAAGTTTTTTATATATTAGGTGATACCATTCTCCGTTTTCCCCTCATTTAGAGTTATATGAGTGCTACGTTAAAGTAGTTTCTTCGTAGCACTTTGAATCGCTCTCTGGTTTTTTAAAAAACCCATCTCATCTGAAAGAAAGAAAGAAAGAAAGAAAGAAAGAAAGAAAGAAAATGAATTTATTTTGACAGGCAAGTAAGGATGTACAATTATTATTCTTATATATACTTACTTTAATCTCATTGAATTACTAGCCTGATTTATTTTGTTTGAATCTTTTATTAAAAAAATATAGTCTTTCTTGCAGGATCAAGCCGGTAGTGTATATTTTTACGCATTTATGTCTTCTAAATTTGGTTAAAGTACGACAAGGAGTTGAAAATCACTGAGTGAGCTGTATTTCAAGAAATACGTGACACGCTTTCAATCTTCGAAACTGATGTAGACTAGATAAATTTTGGAGAATTGCGAAAAATCACTGACTCTTGAAAGAAAAGTCACTACGTTTAAGATCGATTCCAGGCGACTCAGCACGATTGGCTTGTTATTCCTGAGACAGATAGTCTCAGGAATAAAAAGCCAATCAAGAGGGATTTCGCTAGCCTTTGGCAACCGCTTCCCGAGCTGTTAGTAATGTACAATCCTAGTAAGTCCTAAAAACACTACAGACGGTTCTCGAAACGCAAAACAAAACATTCATTATTGTTACTGAATCGTGCGCCGAAGTTGAACTACAAGCTTTGCGGCTTCGAGGCCATTGGAGTCACAAAAAAAGTGCTAGACTCGCTTACCAATACAGATAACAGCTTCGAGGCTATTGGAGTCACAAAAAGAAGTGCTAGACACGCTAACCAATAGCAATAACAGTTTCGAGGCTATTGGAGTCACAAAAAGAACTGCTAGACACGCTAACCAATAGCAATAACAGTTTCGAGGCTATTGGAGTCACAAAAAGAACTGCTAGACACGCTTACCAATAGCAATAACAGCTTCGAGGCTATTGGAGTCACAAAAAGAAGTGCTAGACACGCTTACCAATAGCAATAACAGTTTCGAGGCTATTGGAGTCACAAAAAGAACTGCTAGACACGCTTACCAATAGCAATAACAGCTTCGAGGCTATTGGAGTCACAAAAAGAACTGCTAGACACGCTTACCAATAGCAATAACAGCTTCGAGGCTATTGGAGTCACAAAAGAAGTGCTAGACTCGCTTACCAATAACGATAACAGCTTCAAGGCTATTGGATTCACGAAAAGAAGTGCTAGACTCGCTTACCAAAAACGATCACAGCTTTGAGGCTATTGGAGTTGCAAAAAGAATTGCTAGACTCGCTTACCAATAACGATAACAGCTTCAAGGCTGTTGGATTCACAAAAAGAAGTGCTAGACTCGCTTACCAATAACGACAACAGCTTCGAGGCTATTGGAGTTACAAAAAGAAGTGCTAGACTCGCTACCAATAACGATAAAAGTTTTAAAATCTGTTTTGGCACTATTTCTTCTTCTTCTTATCGTGTGGCACAATTAACCATGCTATCCAAGGGATTGACGGCGGTTGCCTGGTGTTGCACTTAGCATCACCCGCGATCACGTGTAGGGCATTTAGATTTACACTTACGGACGTGTGGAACGCACTACTGAGTTTTTAATACTTATATATTTTAAACTATTTTATCTACTCTCATATCGTAAAGTTTGCATTATCAACTTCAAAACGATTATAATTATATTGGCATACTTTATTAACACAATACCGTAATTTTAAAAAAAATACATTATAACATTATTTTGTTATAATGTTTTTTTTTCCATTACGATACAAGTTAAACCAAAGAGATAATATCACCAACGAAGTTCCATATATTTTTTTTTTATTGGAACGCACATGCGGTTCGCTTCATTTATACAGCTATACAAAAAATTTTCATTCCAATTTTTACTTGTCTGTGTCAGCGCCCGTTTTAACGCATGCGCGGTGATGTGTTGGTTTTTCATTGAATTTTGTTGTAGATACTGAATTTCGTGGATAATTTTCATTCTTGTTTAAAAATGTCTGAAATCAGTGAAAGAATTGTTTTTACCTGTCTGTGACACCGTCCGCTTCAGTGCAAGCGCGGTGATGCGCTGGGATTCAGCGCTATGACACGTTTTGTTGTAGGTACTTACTGAATTTCGTGGGATTTTTTCTTACTCTTAACTTTGATCTTTGTATTTTAGTTGATTCAATCCCCAATGTCTGAGATTAGATAAAGTAGTGTATGAAACTGCACATAATTTGGTCTTAAAACACTTATTATGCAACAGTTTCATAAACTACTATGTTTTTATTTCATGAGTTAAACTTTATTTCTTATACTACAGTTTTCTGTGTTTTCTAGGTTTTGTATTTTGGAAATGATAAGCCTCGTTTTTTGAAATTATAATAAGTTGTAAATATTATAATTTTTAGATTGTATTTTTTTCATTTTCTTGTGGTAGTATACTAGATTTTTTATTATTTTATAACAATCAATTTATTATATTCCTTACCTAATCTGTTTAATTCATTAGATCCCTGAAATTAAGTAGTTTATATTTTTGTTGAACCTTAGCCCTTTTTTATTCAAATTGCGCGGATAGGGTGAAGGTCAGGACGAAGGAAGTTGAACCCGAGTAGCACTAGTCACCGTTGTTCAGCCATTTCGGGACAATTTATTAACAGTAAGAGGAGCAGGAGGAGGAGCTTCCGGCTTAGAATATGGCCATCTCATCTCTTTCAGTGAATGTCGTAAGATACGACTAAACTGGAGGATGCGCAGCGGCGTTCTTTCAGCGTACTGTGCCACCAAATCGCAAAACCACACTGCGATCGCCAATCTGCCTGCTAAGCGTGGAAATGACGTCAAAACGCCCCAACTCGGGGAGGCCTGTGTCCAGCAGTGGACGTCTGTTGGCTGATGTGGTGAGGAGAAGCATGCAGAGAAGATCATCCAGTGATTAGTGACGTCGACTTTGACGCAAACTACTTTAAAAGAACGGAACTGAGACATGGTCGCTTACTATGAGCCTCGTATGAAGGCTCAAGGTCACCCAAAGGGCAATGGAGCGTGCTATGCTCGGAGTTTCTCTGCGTGATCGAATCAGAAACGATGAGATTCGTAGGAGAACCAAAGTAACCGACATAGCTCTCAGAATTGCTAAACTTAAGTGGCAGTGGGCGGGGCACATAGCTCGTAGAACAGATGGCCGTTGGGGCAGTAAAGTTCTCGAGTGGCAACCGTGCACCGGAAAACGTAGCGTAGGTAGGCCTCCCACTCAGTGGACCGATGACCTGGTGAAGGTCGCGGGAAGCCACTGGATGCGGGCAGCGCAGAACTGGTCGTCGTGGAGGTCCTTGACATCCGTCGGCTGATATGATGATAATGATGATGATGACTTTAAAAGAAGCTCCCATTGCATTTTAATATTTCATCAATCAGCAAATTGCATTTGCATAGTTTTGTTTTGTTTGATTTTACATTATTTGGAAAATCAACAGATATTCTTAAATAACACTTTAGAATAGTTTAGCTACTTAGAGATTTACTCTTATTACTGGATTATGGCCAGTGATCGAAAAATCAGGCGCTCATTTACCTAAACTTCACTTTTTCCCACGAAAAAATAATATGGACATGCCTTCCATAATGAATAAATAATTAATCTATTTTCATATCATATTCCCGGGATCGCTTGTAATTCTGGATTGCCAGAAATGTTTTTTTACGAAAAGCTAATATAGACTTGCCATTCTGAATAGACTTATTCTTTTTATAAAAATCCTGGGATTACTTTTAAGTCGTGGAATCGAAATTAAAGTTACCTTTACACAAAATTTCATCATCATCGTCATCATAATCATATCAGCTCATATACGTCCCCACCGAGGGGCTCGAGCCTACCCTGAATAAGGGCAAAATTTCATATTGTGATATTATTTTAAAAATTCACAAAATAACAAGTGAGTGATTTACTGACGTTCTTAACCATTTTAAAACACTGTTAATATTTGTTTAGTACTACCTACCCTATATTCAGTCCCTCAATGTAAAAGTTTGAGCAATTTAATGTGTTGCCGTTACCATGCATGTACATCTATGAACTAGCTAACTTCGTCAAGACAAATAACCACTTGTTTAAAAAAACAATAGATGTACATGCACGTTCCGTTGGAGATCTCAATAGATTAGTACACGACTCAAATCCCAGAACTGATGTTTATGCCAGAAATTGTTATGTTATGTGTGTTAAAATATATAATGCGTTGCCCCATGACATTAATTTAATTAATGTCAAATTAATTTGACATCCTTTCGAGTACAATTAAAGCGCTGGTTAAAACTGAAAAAATATTATTCTGTAACAGAGTTATTAATTCGAAATTACAATAATATATGACAATTGCTTTAAATTAATATACTTATTACTTTCTTTTTATTTTATTTGTTATTTCATTGTTATGTTCTGTTGATTTTTATGTAAAGTTGACGTGTGTAATGTAATTTAATTTAAGTGTGTAATATTTATTTATTTATTTTGTAAAGTGTCGGTGGCTCAACCGGTAACAACTCGGTCCATCTAACCAGAGGTACCGGGTTCAAATCTGGACGGCCAATGTACCAATGAGTTTTTCAAAAACTTACGTACATATACTTACCGATTGCTTTAACGGTGAAGGAAAACATCGTGAGGAAACCTGCACACGCCTGCGAAGAAACTCGAAGGTTGTGTGTGAAGTCGACCAACCCGCACTGGGCCCGCGTGGTCGACTAAGGCCTTATCGCCCTGATTCAGGGTAGGCTCGAGCCCCTCGTTGGGGACGTATATGAGCTGTTATAATAAAAATAGTTACATGGTGCAACCCACCCTAAGTTGAAAAACTTTAATTAAATAAAGCTGGACTGAATACATAGTAACAACCAGCCAAGTGTGAGTGGGACTCGCGCTAAGGATCCAAATCTGAATGAAACAAAAGCATTTTAACCTGTAGTTCTCTTTAATGTGTTTCGTATCATTTCTGTACGCGTTGATGTTTATAAGGTTATAGTTACATGGTGCAACCCACCCTTACTTAACTGTACACTAATAGGTAATGTTTCAAAATTACTGCAGAAATGACCTAAATAAGTGCCTGATTTAGGTTTTTTTTTATTCACAATTGGTATGCCCTTTTCATCATCTGACCTGATGGTAAGTGAAGATAATGCCGTAGATGGAAGCGGGCTTACCAAGATTCCCTAACGCTATGGGGATCTGGCTATCTTATCTTCTAGCCAGATATTTTCTGCTTTAACTGCATTTGGTAATATAGAGTCGAAATTCACGAAAAACCTTAAAAATAACCTTATAAATCGACTAAGGCCTAATCGCCCTGATTCAGGGTAGGCTCTAGCCCCTCGGTGGGGACGTATATGAGCTGTAATGATGATGTGTAATATTTTAAATAACCTTGATTTCCAATATTCTGACTTTAAAATACTTACTTTTATTGTTATTGTATGTCACTTGTGACTAAATGTGCTGATCTTTGTTCTCTTTGCTTTTTAAAATATCTTGTTTGTACCACATTTATTGCAATAAAGGAATTGAATTCAAATAGAAAGGCATGTCTATATAATTAATAGTTTTTCGTAAGAAATGAAGTTTCCGTCAAGCCCACGAATTACAAACGATCCCAGGATTTTGAATAGAAAGTTAAAATAAATTCATGAACACATGTCCATATTCTTTTTTCCTGGTTAAAAAAGTGAAGTATAGTTAAATAAGCGCCTGATTATCTGATCACTGATATAATGAGATTTGATTGACACGAAGTAAAAACACATAACTCAAAAGTCATGATAATTTAAAGTGCTATTAGAAATAACATTAAAATATGCTAGCTATTTTGTCACTTATTGTTCATTTTCCTTCCAGCCAAAAGCCATTTGGATCCTCAATATTCCAACCAAAATACCTCTAATAACGAATACCCTCGATCGGTTACATCGGCATCCCAGAAATCTAGTGAGTATTTTGTTTTACCGTTCGACGTACTTCTGGTTCCTGAACCAGGGTGCTTTCTCAATGTTAATTCTTCTGTCCTTCTCTGTCCAGCGCAGAAAGGCTCCATCCTATATATATATATATATATATATATATATATATATATATATATATATATATATATATATATATATATATATATATATATATATATATATATATCCTACTGGTACACTATACTGATTTGAAAACATAATGGTCCAGTGGTCAGCTTCTGCCTGCTGGGCTGACGGTAGTGAGTTTGAGTGAGGAGGGGAAGTCGACCAACTTGTACTGGGCGCGCGTGTGGTCGACTAAGGCCCAATCCCTCGGTGGGGATGTATTTGAGCCGATATGATGATGACATACATTTATAGGTATTAAATACCCAGACACAGAGCAAACACACCTGTTCACATACAGCCTTCGAGTTTCTTCGCAGGCGTGAGCAGGTTTCCTCACGCGTTTCCGCGAGCGCGTCGCTTATAGTTTGGGCAGAATCATCAGCGTTGTGGGTTTTGATTTTGTTCTTGTTATTCTCTGCGCGGTTTTTTTCATTATTTATTTTACCTACTTTCTTTTTTTTACCGTATACAAAATAATTTAAATAATGTATATTGTTAGGAATCTCTACTGAATTTAAAGAGACAAACTTATGATAATCCACACATGGGGTGCACACAATTCATTGGTAGGTTATTTGGGTTCATAAAAGAATAACTCCATTTCTAGGATTCCAAAATGGCAAAAACGGAACCCTTGCAATTTGGTATGTCCGACATAGTGCAAACGAAACCGTTCGTCACACGCATGTTTGCCCTAGGTGGGAATCGAACCCACGACTCTCAACCCAGCAGGTAGGAGCTCTGACCACTGGACTACCAGGTTAGTCAAATGTTGTTTCCTACAAACGGAAAACAAAATTTACTGGTTTCATTGAAACATTCCCAAAATTCATAAGTCCACCTTTGCTATATTGTTATTGTTATTTTGTAAAATTATTTACTTTTAAATCTTAAAAGGAACCAAGAGATTACAAACCAAAGAGATTATTTTAATCTTAAACACATTTCATTCTCTGTTTCATTAATATGGTGTGAGTAGGGTTGAAAAGGGCCTTGGAGGTTCGGCATAGCATTATTAACATGTCAAGAACATTATACGTACATTGTTATTGTTACATATTAAGATTAAGAGGATTGTGAAGCTGCGACTTTTCATACAAACGGCGAAAACGATTTTCATCTCTTAAATGTTAACCGATTTGAACCAACTTTTGATAGGTTGTCAGTCAAAACAAAAGCTAGGCTTATACGTTTTTATTTTTTCGATAAAGTTAATAAGTTTAATTTTATTGTCGTTCACGTGTTTTCATACAAAACTAACTTCGGCCACTTTTTTATGATAATCATTCATTTAAAAAAAGAAACGTATAAGCCTAGCTTTTGTTCTGACTGGCAATTTGTCAAAAATTGGTCCAAATCGGAAAACATTAAGAGGTGAAAACCGTTATCGCCGTTTATATGAAAATTCGAATTTTCGCCGTGGGTTCACAGTCCTCTTAATAGGTATAAGTAGGGAGTAACGACAAGGAGGTGTGTAGTTGCTCTACGTGATATCCAATGCGACGTTTGTGAGTTTTACAAAAAAAAATGTACAGAGACCAGCACATCAAGCTAGACACTTTGGACTTTGTACCGTTCTATTCCGTATGCGTATGGCCCACAATCGCACTACGAGCTTGATGTGCTGGCCACTGTACAACCAACCTGTGCATACTTTCTCGCGAAGTCTTCACCGTCTGTCGTAGTTGGGCATACAAAAATCAACAATAAACATTAAATGACATGGCTTGATGAAGTATGGGCGACTGCCCCAGCAATGTATAAACACTGTACCTACTAAGATGTGACGCTGAATGGTTAAATATCAGTAGTCCGCATGAAATTTTGTTATTTCATTATTCTGAAAAATAAATAGTAGAAAGTGCGTCGTGCGTCGTTCAAACAATATTAGCAAAAAAAACCTTTTAATTTGTTAATTATTTCCTGAAAGTTCTATGAGATTAATAAGTACATAGTAATTAATCAATAAACATTTGAATACTATGTGTTAGTGAGAAGTAATTCATGCTACATGGTAATTCATAATTCACTCATACTGCTTGGGGCAGTGGCCAAGCCAACTCCTTTACTTACTAGCAAAGAATAAAGGTAGGTATATCATAAAAAATTACAAATAATTTGGGTTTTTATGGAAGTACTTTTACCTCTTGGATTTTTCCTGTAGGCCCTATTAATTCCTAGTTATCCACAAAGTTTCATTAAAATTGTAAGAGTTATTTTTGAGAAAAGTAGTAGTCACGTGGGGATAAATTGCACCAGAATTATTGTTTTTTATTCAAAGATATTCTGTATACAGAGTGTAACAAAATTGGTGTAGGTCCCGTTAACTGGGCCTTCTACTCATCATACTGAACAACTTTTGTTCTACAACTTTGCTGAAAACGTAAAAATTTTTTTTACACTTCATACAAACTATCAGCTGATCGACCAATTTTGTGAATTTTAGTATGGAGGGTCCAATTTTTGTTTGAGAATTGACTATGGGTTTCTTGGAGAAAGTTGTTCAGTATCACGAGTAGAGCCTCCAGTTAACAGGACCTACAACAATTTTGTTTCACCCTGTATATCAGGTTTTTACGTTTCCTGAGGTTTTCATTGTTTCAATCTTTCATCAAATGTACCTGATAAGTTCAGAGATCGCTATGTAAACCAGTTTTTTTTAAAATTTTGGTGCAATTTATCCCAGGGTTCGATACAACTTTGCACCACGATATTTTCTCGACGCTAGAAATGCAAAAAGGTGCAAAGCATAAAATACCGTGCAATTAGTTTCTTTGCACCATGTGAGGGGTTTTGACTAACAGTTTGTTAAATGAAGGTTTAACCACCTCTGTGGTTAAACCACTTTAGGATATTCTGTATAATATATCAGGTTTTTACGTTTTCTGAGGTTTTCATCGTTTCAATCTTTTATCAAATGTACCTGATAAGTTCAGAGATCTCTTAATTTTGTTGCAATGTATACCGGGGTTTAGTACAAATTTGCACTACGATATTTTCTCGATGCTTTTAGTACTATTTGTAGAAATGCAAAATAGTGCAAAGCTGATATATCGTGTATTTAGTTTATTTGCACCATGTCAGGGGTTTTGACTCACAGTTTGTTAAATGCAGGTTTAACCACCTCCATGGCGTGGTTTAGACAATTCGCTTCACATTGGTCGCGGGTTTGATTCCCGCCGGAGTCTAACTTTGTAAGACTCGGTTTGATTGGTGGAAGGGCATTTTCTGAGCCCTTTTGGCTAGCTACCACCATCTCATCTAAGTCTTGCCGCCAAACATCAATGCCAACAACATTGATGTGTTCCAGCTTGAAGATAGGATAGCCAGTTCTCCATTGCGTTGGGGATTCTTGGTAAGCCCGCATTCATCTTCGGCATCATCGTCCCTTACCATCAGGTGAGATGATACCAAGGGCTGAAAGTATGGAATTAAAAAAATAAATAAATGTATAATTATGGAAAAATAAGACACGTAATTAATGAATCAACAGAAATTTATCAAAAAATGGAGCTCAATAATACTTCCAATGTCATTTTGTGTGGCAATTTTTATAAATTACAATGCGGAAATCAATACTTACGTAACTAAAAATCTACTACGAATCATAAAGAAATTAAGTCCAAATATGGGCAAGTTCCGGGACGGTAAATAAACGTCTTTTGGAACGCAATTTCGGTTCTTTATCGAGCCGACTACATCCTTTGAAGAATATTGAAGGATGTCATCCCTTACATAGGCCGGTCATTTCCATGATTCGAGACTCCTTTGAATTATAGATTTAATAACAACGCCGCCGTCTTTCTTTATTTCTAAAATCTGTCCCGAAAATATGTCTCCTTCATAACGGAAGACGGCATATTCTCACACCATTTTTTACAGGGTATTTTTTGTTTTGTTTTTATTTAGTCATTCTTTTTGTACTTCTTCCTTTTCCTCAAGGCTTTCATGTGAAGTAGTATCAGGCAATGCTACAGATGATACTTGTTTTGATGTGCCGTAGTCTTGGACGAATAATTCGTCCAAAGGCGTAGTGCAATGCAACCCCAAATGTAGTGAATAAAGACCAATTCTCACAAAACCATATTTTTTCGTAAACTAAAAACACAGCATTTGAGATAACCAGGGCTAACTTAAATATGATTTAGAAAACATTTACCTTGACTCGTTTTTGTGGTTTGATTACATTAGATTTTTTCTAGGTCAACTTTCCTACAATAAAACTTTCTTGTTCAGTTAACTAAAACACAGAGAAGCAATGGCCGTCGATATTTACTTCGATTGCAGTGCCATCTATCAAAAAATAATTTAGAACCACCAAGTGTCAGAGACAACCACTTTTATAATTATTTTACAGATTGTGGTGCAAAGTATCATGCACTGTGCAAGTTATCCCCACGTAAGGTATTCCGTTTTTGGTCATTTTGGCTCTGGAACCCTAAAACCCTAAAATCGCTTAACAACACCTAATACTTTACAATAAAATTAAATTGATATTTTTCTCGCCGTCGTTATCATCAACCATCATCAACTATCAACAGGACTGTGAGTATGGTTTTAAACACACAACTGCCTTACAAATTTTCGCCTTACTTCCATTATAAAAACAATTACAATTTCGGATTGGCTGAGTTTTGGGAATCATAATCTAGATAATTTTTATATTGAATTTCTGCAAGCATCGTCATCAATCATCAACAATCAACAGGACTGTACATACTTTAAACACATCTCTCGCATTCTAAAAATTTTTGTCCTAAGTATAAAAAGTAACTAAAAATTACGGCTCGGCTCAGTTTCGGTGATCACAATCTAAATAATTTTATCACGCTTTTATTAGCTTCACCTGTATGTTTGTAACCTGTATGTTTGTATGTAACCGACTCCTTTGGACTCGATTTTGACCCACTTTAAACGGTCAGATTTAATTCAAACTTTGTAGACTTATCAAGAATCAGCGACAATATAATAATTTCATAAGTTTGAACTAAAAAATAAAAAAATAGAGTTAAAAAAAACTAAAAAACACGCTTTTAAAGTACATTAGACTAAAAAGTAAAAAAATAATTCTTAATATAAGTTGAAAATAATAATTAACAATTTATTAGTATTATTGTGAAAACCCACGCTTTTTCACAATAAAAAAAAAGTTTTTTTTTAAACTCTTTTTATTAACATGGGCAACTTTCAAGTTGCAAGTGAGTTTATTAGCCTTATTTTGTAAATTAACAGTTTTTTTCTTCAACACAGATGTCTTTTACAACATGGAAACATAAATTTCATACAAAATTGAAATCAAATAAGAAGAAGGGTTTAGAACTAGAACCAAATTATGGGAATTACATTAAACCAGAACTAAAGTACAAGAACTATGTTGTGTCAGAACCAAAGATTGATATTTCTATGTTACCTGATTCAAATAAGAGTCCCATAGAGCCAGAACAAAATTTTGACTATGTTATGAAAGCAGGTGATAATAATGACGTGAGACCAACATCAGATATTAAGAATATTATGGTGCCAGAGTCTGACGTTACTAGTTATAAACAAGTGACAGATAATACAGAATATAAAACAGGTAAATACATCAATAGAGTAAGTAAAAACAAATATTCAATACTAAGTAGTCAAAATAAGAGAACACTTTATAAGATGCATTTTGTAAGTAGGAGGTAATGTTTGAAACTACTCATCCGATTTTTAAGAAATCTTTTAACATTTAGCGGCTTTCCACGATTTTTACCAGATCTTCGGTTTACCTGGGGGGCCTTCTGCGTCTTACGATGCGCGGTCCCCAATTGAAAACGTTACTGCCCCAACGGCCGTCAGAGTTTGTTCTGTGTCTGTGTCTGTGTCTGTCAGCTATGTGCCCCGCCCAGTGCCACTCAATCAGTGAATCTGTGAAGTAGTACATTTTTGTAAGTACATTTTTTTACACTAAACTTAATTGGCAGTGGGCAGGGCACATAGGTCGTAGAACAGATGGCCAGAAGTTCTTGAGTGGTGACCACGCCCCACAAGACATAGCGTAGGAAGGCCTCCCACACCGTGGACTGATGAACTGGTATAGGTCGCTGAAAGCCGCTGTATATGGCCGCAGCGCAGGACCGGTCGTGGTAGAAATCGGAGGCCTTTGTCCACCAATGGGCAATCTTTCGGCTATTATGAAGATGATGAAATATTTTTTCTTTATGAGTTTATAAAGATTAAAGGTGCACTAATGAATATGAATCCAGGTTTGTTGATAACAATGACTTGGGATCACAATTAGATGTTAAAAATGCCATAAAACCTGGATCAAATTACATAAAACAAAGACATGATAATTCAGACTATGTTTTAGGTTATGTTTTTTACGCTGTGAAAAACAAATAATATTATAAATTATTACAAAATAAAAAGACAAAATTGGAGAACAAAGCTCGTTAACCTGGCTTTGTATTTCCAGAAAATAATTCACAAACTAAATTTATAGTTCTATTTCGTATTATTTTATAAACCCGAAAGTACCGATGTTTCTTTGTTTGTTCTATTTTCACATCGAAATCGCTGAACCTATTTCGCTGAAACTTTGCATAAAGCTAAAGTAAAGCGTGGAGAAACATCATTTTTCCCTTTCGTTTTCACTTTTTTCCTGGAAAATGCATAGTTCTCCATTCGCGAGCTACTTGCGGCTCACACACAGCGCACCCTCGAATACAGTCATAAAAAATCAAGTAGATGAAACCGCGAACAAAAGCTACATAACTTTCCTTAGTATTAGGGGATTTAAAGGTACACTACACTTAATCTTTTTATGAAACTAGATACTGATTCTGACAATGAATTGGGACTACTGCTAGATGTCAATAATGCTATGGAACCAGGATCAGACACTAATGATGACATAAAGCAAGGACCAAATGATACAGATTATCCCATAGGTAATTATTTATTTACGTAAATCAAGTAAGAAAAAGTTAATAATCAAGCTTGGGAGATTCAGAATACTTACTCGTCGTATCCTTGGGTGCTCTTTTTGAAAGCTTTTATTTGTATGTATGTTATTTTAGTTCAAATCTTGAGATCGATTTTAGAGCGACTTCCAGGGGTCTGTTTGTGCTGAAATTTGGAATGAAGCCGTAATCCCGGTAATTTTGAATTTGATCTGATGATGTACTTTGGTGCTGGAGACAAGGTCCCAGAGTCGTCTTTTATTTTCAAATAGAATCATATGAAACACAGTCTTTTTGGATTTGGAACCGTGAATTTTTATAATGAATTGAAAATTTGGCTTTTTTTAATATAAAATCTCTTTTCAAATAAAAGTTTGTATCAAAAAGCTTTAGGTTTTTTAAAAATTCATAAAGGTTGTTATTAAAATAGTATTTAAAAAGTATACCAATGTATGGGTGAAATCACAATAATGATATTGTATAGGTGCTGATGATTATAAAATCTTGGAACCACCACTAGACGTTAAGCATACTATGGAACCAGAAACAGGCGTAAATAATTGTCAAGATGATGTCAAGGGTTAGAAAAAAATATTTTATCTAATGTTATTATCAATTATTCTTCTTTTTTACGTGTCGATAGTTTCAAACAAATTTGACAACGTACGTACATACTTATTCCCTTTCCCTATTTAATTTCCTGTACTTACCAATTTATGATTACTATTACATATATAAATATTTATTATCTCCCTTGATTTACAAAACTCTTTTTTTTTAATTAACTATATTTTTTTTACTTTTTCTATTAATTTTTGAGCTTTGTTCTGTCTACGTAGTATTCCCTTCGGCATTTCATAGCGGTGCCGACATAATATCAGCGCTGTGGGCAGCCACAGCATATTCTGAGTCGGAGCCTTTTCTTTGCTACGGCACAGTAATGTTATTCACCGAAAACTTTCGACTGGTGTGTGTATGCTAAACAACTGCAAAGTACTAAATTTGTTACTACAGCTTCTTAGTTACATAAGTGTACTAATGTTAATTTACTGTACTGTATTTGTGTTGTGGTAAAGAATGAATGTTTCATCTATCTATCTATCTAACGTTGCCATATGGATAGCTTTTTTGTTTTGCCAAACGTGCACCGGGTTGGTAGGGCACGTTACTAGATGTGCCAAGGATGGACTATATGGCGCCACTATCACACTCATCTTTGTTAGGAAGGCCCCATTTTTAAAAGCTTTTTTTTAACTTGCAATGTTTGTATGTATGTATGTTTTAGTTCAAATCTTGCGATCGATTTTAAAGTGACTTCCAGGCGTTCGATTCACCTAATATTTGGAATGAAGCCGTATTCCGGGTGATCCTTTTGGTATTTTGAAGTTGATCTGATGATGAGCTTTGGAGGTGGAATCAAGGTCTCAGAATCATCTTCTATTTTAATTGGAAATAAAGTGCAAACAGCTAGACTTTTTTTAATTTGGAATTTGGAACCTTATATTTTTATATTCATTTAAGCATTTGACTTTTTGAGCATTAAAACCCTTTTCAAATAAAAGCTTGTACTTATAAGCTTTTGGGTTTGTCAAAAATTATTTCCTGTTAACTCCACATCAATTTTATTATCGACACTTGAAATAATGATGATATGAGACAGAACACCGAAAATGTAAAATGATTTTACAGTATGCTCATTTACTTGTTTTAATTTTGAAAATGAACTTATTCCAAAATCTTAATATTTTGTAGTTATGTATTTCAAAGTGATGACTGAAATATGGTACCATTGTGACTACCAGATTTTGTTTTAAATTCAGGTGGCGATGTTCCTACTGGACTGGCATCACTGTGGAGCTACAAGGGTAAGCAGTAATAAATTGTTTTTCTCTAAATGAATTTAATGGAGGAAACTGATTGGACGAATGTAAAACAAGTTAAAAGTTTAAAAACGGAAAAACGCTTTTATTCAGCGACCCAAAGAGGATATTGACTTCCGACATCAAACTTCGCCATTTTCTTCTGTTCTGCGCCACTTCGTATCAATCGGCTCATTTGAGGATGTTCGTGTACTAGCCTAATATTAAAAAGCGTCAGGGGCTCAACGGTAACGAATCGGTCCTTCTACCGAGAGGTCCCGGGTTCAAATCCGGACGACCAATGTACATTACATATACATATACTTATCAATTGCTTTTACGGTGAAAGAAAACACCGAAAACAAAGATGTGTATAGAGCTCGCATTGCACACGTCCGTAGGTGTAAATCTAAATACCCTACAAGTGACCGCGGGTGATGCTAAGTGCAACACTAGGTAACCGCCCATCTATAACGGTTAATTGTGCCGCACGATAAGAGAGAAGCGCTCAATATTATGGGCGAAGGAAAGTCAGCTCATCTTCGCTGACTTGGGCACAAAGACAAATGCCCAAGTCAGCTTGTCTTCGCTGACTTGGGCACAAAGACAAGTGCCCAAGACAGCAAAGACGAGCTGTAACAGGCTGTAACACCATAACACCGTAACACCATATTCTGTAAAAATTTCTACCGGTTACTGATTACGGTTCGAAAGATATATAAAGGTAGAAATAGAATAGACAGAAAGACGGTCGGAAAGATGGCATACGCTCTAGATGATGAACGGTCTAGTTGGCACCCTTTAAATATGGAACCTTAAAAAATCAAGAGTTCTATCGGAGATCTCGTTTAATCTTCAAAAAGTTTTCCATCTTGGAAAATTTATTATTCTGTGTGAGCCATATTGTTCAGATCAATTACGTAGGTACTAAGACGTTAACTCATTTTTTTTTAAACTACATGTTAATGCCCTTAAAATGCTTTTAAGTAAACGTTACGATATACGAGTATTTATGAAGAATAACTGTATTTTGTTACAGTTTATTACTTTGACCTTTCTGTACGATTGCGTGACTTAACCTTTGTCATTATTATCCATCACATTTTATATTAAATTCGAAAGACACGATCGCAGTATTAACGTAAGCAGTTTAGGCATTACTTTACTTTATTATTCTGCATGCGTTTGACTGTCTGAAAATACCTACGCGTCTTATATTGCGTCTAATAACTCGACTACTACACCTACCCATGACACAAAAGTCAAAATATTTTGAACTAGCTTTTGCCCGCGGCTTCGCCCGCGTGGACATCGTTTTTATGTTTGTCTTTGAGAGTAAGTCCCACCTTCTCAACCATCTCTGTGCAAAAAATCACAACAATCCATTGATCCGTTCGTTGCGATGTTAGGGAAATTAACCAAAAGATGAGTATTTTTTTCAGTTCCCATGCTATGTCATTTTCACGGGACAAAAAGTAGCCTATGTCCTTCCAGTAACACAGGCTACCTGCATGCCAAATTACATAAAGATTGGTCAAGGTGTTGAATCGTGAAAAGATAACAAATAAACAAACACATTTTCACATTTATAATAACATTAGTAAAGGTAACCGCCTTCTTAGCGCATTGGTTAATCCATTAGCTACGCATCAGTAGGTCGCGGGTACGATTCGTCTTGCAAAGTTAGACTGCACCGGTCAACTTTGTATGGCTCAGTTTGGTTGGTGGAAGGATATTTGATGGATCTATGGGATGGATAACCCCGCTATCAGCTGGATACCTTGGACGCTATATCGACCGACGCGCCTGGAGACTCATTGGCGACAATGAGTTTTTTAAAAACAAGCTTCAAAGCCTTGAGCATCGCCGCGAAGTTGCCTCTCTTTCGGTTTTCTATCGAATTCATTTTGGAGAGTGTGCCCAAGAACTTCACGACCTCATTCCCCCAACTCCATTCCACCTTCGGTCAACGAGACGCAGGGGGAGGTTCCACCCCTTTGTTGTTGATATTCAGCCTTTACGCACGAAGCGTTACGCTTCCTCATTTATTATGCGGACAGCGATGGAGTGGAACTCCTTGCCTGCGTCTGTGTTTCCCGACTCCTACAATTTGGGGATCTTCAAGGCGAGAGTAAATAGGCAGCATTATTTGAGTTTGCGTGTACCATCCTCGACTACATCGTCATTTACCATCAGGTGAGATAAAGTCAAACGCATTCAAATTTTTATTAAAAAAATACTTCCAATTAAGTCATCAATTACAACACCAAAACAATACTTAAAAGGCTGAGAAAATAATTGCAAAATGAGGAAAGTTGCTTCTGAAGCTTTTTAGGGTTTCGTACCCAAAGGGTAAAAACGGGACCCTATTACTAAGACTCCGCTGTCCGTCCGTCTGTCTGTCCGTCTGCCACCAGGCTGTATTTCATGAACCGTGATAGCCAAAATTTTTACAGATGTATTTCTATTGCCGCTATAACATCAAATACTAAAAATTAGAAATAATGAAAGTCTCCAACCAAAAACGTGTTTTTTAAAAACGCAAAGAAACTAGCGCCATCTAGTATGATGGTACGGAACCCTTTGTGGGCGGTTCTGACTCACACTTTTTTTCATCTACAATTGATAAGCCCTTAGATAAAATGGTGGTAGCTAGCCAGGTGGGCTTAGAAAATGCCCTACTACCAACTAACCGAGTCTTACCGAGTCCGAGTCTTAGACCCCGCTGGCAATCGACCCCGCTACCTCCAAGTGTCTAGCGAATGGACTAACCATTACGCCACGGAGGCTGCCGAGGCACGTTCGCGGATTTTCTTTCAAGTCAAACCTAACAGCTCGTCGCTACCTAACCATGTAAAATAACCTAACCTAAACCAAACCATAAACCCCACGTTGACCTTCATCTTGACCCAAATTTTATTTGATGACAGATCTATCAATTTGGTAACGAAAATATTGAATCAAGATGAATCTACTTAATTGAGGACGAAAAATACAATTCCCATTTATGATTCTTAAACTACTCAACACTCCGTGAAGAAATATTAAAATAAGCTTTAAGCATACAAATAATTTACTGAAATAATAATATTTAAAGAAATTTAGTATTTGAACGGCGTAAATTCATAAACTCCCGCTGTGGCGCCATTAGTTATCATGAACTGTTAGCGCAGATTGATTTTGGTGCCATAACCCGGCAGTACAACATCTTGATTGTTGCAGACCAAGATAAATGGGTGACGTCGTATCCTCACTGCGGGCTGCACTCGCAGTCACCAGTGGACTTGCCTTCAAAGGGTCTGGTGGCGGCGCGCGGAGCCAGGCCCATAACCTTCATCAACTATGGCACCATGCCCCTGCAGCTGCGCCTTAAGAGCGACGGAAACACGGGTGGGTTTGAGAGTTTCTATTTATTAATCACTAGCTTTTGTCCGCGGCTTCGCCCGCGTGGACATGAGTTTTCCTCAGATCGCTCAGGAACGATATAGGACTATTCTGATTAGAAGTCTATGTCACTTCCCACCCCTCAACCAATTTTGTACAAAAAACCACTTCAGTCCGTAGCTCCGTTGCGACGCTGACATGCGCGAGAGCACGAAAATGAGTTTTCCCCTGATCCCTCGGGAACCATGTCAGGATATGCTAATTAGTAAATTATGTCATTTCCCACCCCTCAGCCATCTCTGTACAAAAAATCACAGCAATCCATTTTTCCGTTGCAATATTAAAGAAACTGACCAAAAAAAAGTATATTTTTAGTTCTCTCAGGAACTGCATCGGACTTTGCTATGTGCACAGGATAAAAAGTAGCCTATGTCCTTCCCAATGACACAAGCTACCTGCATGTCAAATTTCATCAAGATTGGTTAAGGTGTTGAAGCGTGAAAAGGTATCAAACAAACAAACAAAGTCATTTTCACAATTATAATATTACTAGCTTTTGCCCGCGGCTTCACCCGCGTGGACATCGTTTTTGTGACTGACTTAGTAGTAAATCGTGTCATTTCGCACCCCCTCAACCATCTCGGTGCAAAAAATCACACAATTTATTGTTCCGTTGCGATGTTAATTAACCAAAAAAGAGTATATTTTCAGTTCCCTCGGGATTGCATCGGGCTATGCTATTTTCACGGGATAAAAAGTAGCCTATGTCCTTTCTTGTGACACAGGCTACCTGCATGCCAAATTTCATTAAGATTGGTCAAGGCGTTGAAGCGTGAAAAGGTAACAAACAAACACATTTTCACATTTATAATATTAGTAAGAATAGTAAGGATTAGAGGATTTTGGGCACGTTAACGGTCCAGTTTTAAATACTCTTTGTGAAGTAAATCAAAAACCGACTACTTTTTAATTTTCTGTGACGTAACTGAACGTGCTCTGCTTTTGCCAATTTGACTGTAGCTGTTTGCGTGCGCTTCAAGGGGGAGCTATATTAGACAGCACGGTCAGTCGGGTTGTGGGTGCAAAGTACCTGTAACAGTACACATGCCTCGATTTATTTGTGCGTCCACTTTGCTAGTGTGTGCGCTTAAGTTCTTCATGAGCCTTGGTGTTAGTAAGCTGGAAAGCATTTACTTTTGTCTTGAATGGATTAGGGCAGAGGCGCTACTTCCTATAGCTGAGCATGTACTTAGCTGTGGTTGCAGGTGTGTTGCAATGCACGGAAAGGACGCTTAGTCGACTCTTACGACCCCCATTGGAAGAGATGGGATGGTCTTATTCTAAGCCGGGAGCCTTTACTTGACGCCATATGTTCAATCCCGTATAATTGAAAGTTTTCCGCAGGAAAGGAAGAACATTGTATGACTTCATTTAAACTTTTACTGTAAGATTAGGCGATTTCAATATGTTAACACCTTAACACCTGGTTATAGTCACGAAAATATACTTTTGATCCCGGAAAATAGGAGGGTCCGCCAAGGAAACGAAATAACCCGTTGTTTTTCCTTCAATTAGACTTGTCGAATATCATTTGTGGGACAAGTACGGCACTTTACGTGACGTCATATTTTCAATCCTGTATAAACAAAATGAAGAGCATTGTATCTCTGGAATGATTTGTGTATTAAAATAAAACTTTCACTAAAGTAGGAAAGTTAAAATAACATTACTAATAAAATTTTCCATTGGCGTCATTCTACATGTACTTCTCAAATTGAATATCAAGCTACAATCGTTAATTTATCGATCCACCTTCCAAAAAAAAATATCTAGGCTGGGAGATACATCTAAAAGTTATTTACCACCGCCACTCACCCTAGCAACATCAGCCTTATCTTATCTTATCTTATCTGGACACTGCGTACAAAGGTCGTAAATTGACATTTCTAAAAACAAATGACGGAGCAAACAAAATCATGTCTAAATACCAAACGTTCGAGAAGCAAACTATAACCAATCTGAATCAATCTGGGTAACGAGGGGGTGAGGTCGCAATCTAGAGAGCGGCAGGGAGTGTCCATACTGTATGTTAGTACTAAATTACTAATATATATTAATATACTTTGGCCATATTGAAGTCTGGGGTCCCTTCATTTCAGGGATCTGCCCTTTAATTATTGTTGTGGATTTATTTTTGCGACAATTTATCAGAAATATCTTTAAACTGACAATGATATTTCACAAACTGTCGTGCGCCCTTTGCTGAGAGAAATTTTCAGTGAAAATCCGCACTGGAACTTAAATAGCCGGTGTCAGCGAAAGACCAGCGAATCGTACTTAACCCGCCAACAGACGTTCGCTGCACAAATACTGTCCTTACGCTCTGCAGCATTTAGCAAAGGAGACTCCAACTTACCAAAACTTAACTGGGCCTGATACCAGTTAAGATTAGATGAGATATATATATCCTCTATTGCACACCAAATATACAAAAATAAAAAAAAAATATTAACTAGCAAAATACACAATGTTATGCAAAGGCGGACTTATCGCTTTAAGCGATTTCTTCCTCCAGTTCCATTATTTATTATTATTATAACAGCTCATACACGTCCCCACCGAGGGGCCCGAGCCTACCCTGAATCAGGGCGATTAGGCATTAGTCGACCACGCGGGCCCAGTGCGGGTTGGTCGACTTCACACACAACCTTCGAGTTTCTTCACAGGCGTGTGCAGGTTTCCTCACGATGTTTTTCCTTCACCGCTAAAGCAATCGGTAAGTATGTGTACGTAAGTTTTTGAAAAACTCATTGGTACATTGGCCGTCCAGATTTGAACCTGGTACCTCTGGTTAGATGGACCGAGTCGTTACCGGTTGAGCCACCGACGCAGTTCCATATGTTGGACAAATCCTACTAATATAAATTCTAATATTATAATAGCGAAAGTTTGTAAGAATGTGTGGATGTATGTTTGTTACTCTTTCACGCAAATAACTACTGAACGGATCTGGCTGAATTTGGTAGGTAGACAGATTAGGACCTGGATAACACATAGGCTACTTTTTTCCACTCTCGCGAGCCGCTTGCAAACCCTCTAAAAGTCGCGGGAAACAGCTAGTAATCAATAAACCTAAGGTACGTTTTAATAAAATAATAGTTACTTTCTTTTTATCTTGCTTTTTACCCGACTACGCCAGAAGTAGGGTTATGATTTCAAGTGTATGTATGTATGTATTAGGGTTTTCAAATACCCGACAATTTTGGATACCCGGGTCTCGGGTACATTTTTTTAAAATACCCGGGTATACCCGGGTACCCGGGTATTCTTGTATTTTTGTGAAACTGGAAAAAAAACTACAAAGATATCAAAAATCTACTTTTATTACGATAATTACCAAAAAATATGTAAAGGAAGACAAAGGGCAATTCTCGCCCTTTGTCTTCCTTTACATATTTTTGGAGTAAACTGTTACTCAGGGGGCTCTTTCTAAATAATCTCACTATTTTTCGAACATCTTGTAATGCCTGTTTAAAATCGGTTTGTATAATTATTTCTGAAGCTTCAATATCATCGTTTTCGTCGCTGTCGCTAGAAAAATCATCATTTTCTCCTCCATCATGTTGAATTTCTGAATCAGCACCATCTTCGGCATCATCGTCACTTACCATCTGGTGAGATGATGCCAAGGGCTTCCCAATAGAGAATAAAAAAAATAAAAAAAATAAAATCAGAATCGATAGGACCTTCATCGTCTGCCTCATTTTTCTTTGTATATATTACATCTATTACAGCCAAGGGTATTGCATAATTCAAACATAGCACCATTTCCGTTGGACATTCTCTCCCAAACTTTTGCATAACAGCAGCGCCATCTGTACTACTAGCCAATACGTGACGTTGCATGCTTAAACCAAATTCGTGTAAATGTTTCATGACTATACTTTTTACTTCCTCTGCGCCACTTTTGCCAGGTATGAAAACAAGACCTAGATTGTATTTTCGCCCATCGTTTACATGTACGTTGAGGTTTAAGTATCGACGGTTTTTGAGACTTGTCCACTCGTCTAGGCTCAAACTAAATCGTTGACCAGATTTTAACAAAATCTGTAGCTATTCAACCACACTTGACTTTTCTTCTTCGTATTGCTCGTAAACTAGTTCCATCACTTTTGCCTCACTTTTTGGAAGATGCAGCTGTTTTTGACTAAAAGCTTCACGTATAAATTTACTCCGAGTAACGGCGCGTATAGTAATGCATTTTGCTGCAGGCGTTTTGTCTACCAACGCGCATATATCAAAATTACCCGAGACCCGGGTACGTCCGTTGTTTGTACCCGGGTACCCGAAGTATCAAATACCCGGGTATACCCGGGTCCGGGTACCCGGGTAAAAAACCCTAGTATGTATGCATATTTATTTATTTATTTCTTTGGAACGCTCTGTTGCCTTAACGGCTTGATGGATTTTAGCTTAAGAGGTGTCGTTGGGTTGGAATCTTCTTAATTGTAAGAATGATACTAGGTATATCAAATTTTTTTTTCATCGCTCCTGTTCGGAAAGTTTAATTTTCATGAGTAGATAGCCGGGTGGAACATTGCTTTTCCATCCCTAGGGTAGAAAGTATTTCCATCCCTAGGGTGGAAAGTAATTTTTTTTTATTGCCAGCCACGGAGTCGAACTAAGAGGTTTTCATATATCTAAACTCAGCTATACATTAAACGACGGGTTTATTACGATCTATAGATTGATATTAAATCATTTTATAGTTGGTCTATATTTTTCACAATTACAGAAGATTAAAATTTAAAATCATTCCTCTATTCTGCTGCGCGCCATAATGCCATGATAACATGACACTTGTTTTTCAATTTTCGGCATGGCCACCTAGATGCACGTCGTGACCAACTCGATTAGTTTCAATCTAGACGGCCGTGGCAAGCGGCCATTGCGAAACGGTTGGAGGTTGGATATAGGTAAAACTAATTTATTGATATCTAATTAATATTTTATATCATATAAACAATTAAATTACAATAAATACATTTCCTCATAGTCGAAATGAAAAGTAGAGTGTTTAACTCGGGTGAAATGACCCATTTCACCCTCGAACTATTGGCGCTCTCACTTCGTTCGAGCGCCAGAAATATCTCGAGTGAAATGGGTCACTTTCTTCCCTTGATTAACAATCTACTATTTCAAAACCTATCTAGTAGGGGTTATCAAAATAAAGGGTTTTATAAAAGGCTTAGAAAAGTATACATAACTTGTGTTTAAATGTAATTTATTTTATAAATTTATTAATTATATTTTAATTGGAATGAGGAATGCTAAATTACATGAATAAGAAACATTACAATAAAAAGATACTAAGATACACATAATATCTAACCGTACTTTCGTGGGAATATATTAACGTTTATTTAGTACATACTAAGCCGAGATGGGCATGCATTGGCTAGTTGTTCCTAAACTTATTCTGCAGAGAGTACCATTCATGGTCGCCCTATCGCCAATAGAAGCAGTAAAGTCCATCTCCTGCACCATCTCACAACAACCTCATGCACCCGGAGGCAATATGTATGTATGTATAAATGCTTTATCCTCTTGACTGTCAAATACCGCCAGGCGTCAAAAGGAAAAAAACCCCTGTCTATCCCTGGTCGCCAGGCGGTACGATTTACGGCGGTTCAAATTAGCGCCTAAACTAAATCGAAGGTTGCTTATGAACCAATAGAAAGCTAGGAAATGACTGGGAGTGAAGTTAACAGTTGAGAGGTTATTGCACACAAGGAATAATTACAACATGGTTTAATCGGACTTAAGGGTGTAAATGCGGTCTTATCGCTATATGTCATAATTACGTACTTAGTTACTTACTAACTTTAACTCTTTAGCATATTAGGATTTCTGATGTGTAAGTCGATAGTCCGCAGCGGCGTCAAATTATTGATGCGTCGAGTCGCATTTGGAAGAATCATCATCACAAGTTTCCCATGTATTTTTTATCACAAGTTAAAAAAAATATAAGAAAATGACCAGTGGTTATAGTTATCGTATACTTTTTTTCTCTTGTCGTGCAGAATTTATTAATTATGATATCGTTAGAGTTAATAGGGAGGCACTTATGTAGCTGCCAGCTGCACTTAAGGCGATTACGTGGGAAAAATCACTGAACTGCAAAATCGACTTCTCTTTGAAGGCTTACTTCTGATTTGTATTCCATAATATATCTTTTTAAATTTCTCTATTTCATACTTGAAGAAACAGTGACTTTATAAATGTGGAGAATGTAAGTATAGACAAAGCTAAACCTCACTAACGTATCATTTATTACAATAAGTCTGCACATTTTAAGTAGAAGCACGAAATTCCTAACAAGTTTCAAATAAGAAAAATTACCACAACAGATCTGTCTCCATTCGGTTGAGTCATAAACCTTACTCTAGGCTATTTAAAGTAATATTTTTTACTCTTTCTCGTAGGTAGATAAGTGAAAGCGCCAGATCTGCGCTCCGCTTTGTGCCGCTTGTTTGGTATTGGGTACGTGCGCAGTTTGCACTGGGAGGGACACCTTGGTAATATTTTTTACTCTTTGACCTTGCTAAGGTTAAGCTACGCTCAGACGCGCAAGGTCGTTTGCCCTTATGGTCGCCTTAACATCATCCGTGATTAACACAACAGATCTGTCTCCATTCGGTTGAGTCATAAATGTTACCGTAGGCTTTTTAAAGTAATATTTTTTTACTCTTTGTCGTAGGTTGATAACTGAAAGCGCCACATCTGCGCTCCGCTTTATGCCGCGTGTTTGGTATTGGGTACGTGCGCGGTTAGTGCTGGGAGGGATACCTTGGTAATATTTTATACTCTTTGACCTTGCTAAGGTTAAGCTCTGCCCCGACGCGCAAGGTCGTTTGCCCTTATAGTCGCCTTAACATCATCCGTGATTAACACAACAGATCTGTCTCCATTCGGTTGAGTCATAAATGTTACCGTAGGCTTTTTAAAGTAATATTTTTTTACTCTTTGTCGTAGGTTGATAACTGAAAGCGCCACATCTGCGCTCCGCTTTATGCCGCGTGTTTGGTATTGGGTACGTGCGCGGTTAGTGCTGGGAGGGATACCTTGGTAATATTTTATACTCTTTGACCTTGCTAAGGTTAAGCTCTGCCCCGACGCGCAAGATCGTTTGCCCTTATAGTCGCCTTAACATCATCCGTGATCACCTAATGGACATTACAGATCCATTCACCCATCCGTGCACATCCGGCTCCACAGACCACCTCCAACGAACAATTCTACGATACTTTCCTTCATTGTTTGAAGCAGTCGATACATTTTACCGACACGGGTATGAGATAATCCGACCTAGACTAGAGGGTCATGACAAAACTGGTAACGATAACTGAAATGGATAAACTTAGGTTCAGAGGATAAAATATTAACACACTCAAATTTTAATTAAAAAAAAAATATAATGGCAACCCTCAGATGTTAAATATGTCGGTCTGCCTGCGTAAAGTGGTTGCGTTGTGTACTTATAGCGCCTGAAAAACTAGTTATCGTGACCAAAAAAAACTATAACGGAAATGGCTAAGTAAGATATAAATGTAATAAAAAACGGTAATTTAAAAAACTAAAAAACCCGCCTGCGTTTCTGTGTAATTTGGAAATGAAAAACCCTAAAACAAGAAAGTCGTCATACCCGATTGCACTTAACTTAAGAAAAGTTGTAGCAGTCGGGACCCATTCTAGAAAGTCGGCCGTCTAGTCAGTATATTGGAGTAATCTGCAATGGAATATAGGTATGTGCTCTCAATTCACTACGCCTCCATTTCTAGAATGGGTCCCGACTGCTACAATTTTTCTTAAGTTAAGTGCAATCGGGTATGACGACTTTCTTGTTTTAGGGTTTTTCATTTCCAAATTACACAGAAACGCAGGCGGGTTTTTTAGTTTTTTAAATTGAATCTAACGACACGTCTCAAGCTAAAACCCATCAAGCCGTTCAGGCTGCAGAGCGTGCCAAACAATTATACATACAAACATACATACATACATACATACTCTCGAAAAACATAACCCTCCTTCTGGCGCAGTCGGGTAAAAAGTGGGTCTTAGAATGAACATGGACAAGACGAAAATTATGTCAAACGTCCGTGTCATACCTACTCATCTAAAGGTTGGAGGCTCTACACTCGAAGTTGTTACCGAATATGTATACCTGGGACAAACAGTCCAGTTAGGTAGGTACAACTTCGACAAAGAGATCAATCGTCGAATCCAACTCGGCTGGGCAGCGTTCGGGAAGCTTCGCAATATCTTTACGTCCCAGATACCGCAGTGTCTTAAGACCAAGGTCTTCGACCGTGTGTGTTGCCAGTGGTGACATATGGAAGTCAATCGCTCGCTGATATTTTTATTTTATTAAGACGCTCGTTTACTGCTGACTAGCGGGGGTGGGATCCTGGTCCAGAACTCTCGCTTTTACTACTACTAACGGGCGTTGCTCCATAACGCAACCGAATGTTTGGTCAGTTTTTGCAAAATTGTCATGAGTACAACTAGCACTTTCATTTTATATCTTCATCATATCAGCCGAAAGACGTCCACTGCTGGACATAGGCCTCCCCCAAGGATCTCCACGACGACCAGTTCTGCGCTGCCCGCATCCAGCGGCTTCCCGCGACCTTCACCAGGTCATCGGTCCACCGAGTGGGAGGCCTGCCTACACTACGCTTTCCGGTGCACTTTAATGTGCCCCGCCCACTGCCACTTAAGTTTAGCAATTCTGAGAGCTATGTCGGTTACTTTGGTTCTCCTACGGATCTCCTCGTTTCTGATTCGATTACGCAGAGAAACACCGAGCATAGCACGCTTCATTGCCCTTTGGGTGACCTTGAGCCTTCTTATGAGGTCCATAGTAAGCGATCATGTCTCAGTTCCGTATATCATCACTGGCAATACACACTGGTCGAAGACCTTGGTCTTAAGACACTGCGGTATCTGGGACGTAATGATGTTTCGAAGCTTCCCGAACGCTGCCCAGCCGAGTTGGATTCGACGATTGATCTCTTTTTTGAAGATGGACCTACCTAACTGGACTGTTGGTCCCAGGTATACATATTCGGTAACAACTTCGAGTGTAGAGCCTCCAACCTTCAGAGGAGTAGGCATGACACGGAAGTTTGACATAATTTTCGTCTTGTATGTTCATTCTAAGACCCACTTGTTGAGAGGCTCTACTAAGGCCATCAAGCATTGTGCCTAAGTCGTCCATAGTCTCAGCCATGACCACGATATCGTCAGCGAATTGAAGGTGGGTGATGTACTCGCCGT
Source organism: Coleophora flavipennella (assembly GCA_947284805.1). Classification (NCBI taxonomy): domain Eukaryota; kingdom Metazoa; phylum Arthropoda; class Insecta; order Lepidoptera; family Coleophoridae; genus Coleophora; species Coleophora flavipennella. The sequence goes on from OX369307.1 coordinate 1,516,028, forward strand.
TGATATTGATGCCGAGTCCACCCCAATCCAAAAGCTTAAAAACATCTTCCAGGGCGGCAGTGAACAGTTTCGGAGACATAACGTCTCCCTGTCTCACCCCTCGCTGCAACTGGATAGGTTTCGAGTTCGGAGGCGAACCGACATGGTGGCGTTTTCATACAGACACTTGTCAACACCTCGATGTATCGATGGTCAATTTGGCACCGCTGAGGATACTGTAGCACAGCCCAGGTTTCGACTGAATCAAAGGCCTTCTCATAGTCCACAAACGCTAAGCAAAGTGGCTGATTGTACTCTTCGGTCTTCTGTATAATCTGCCGCAGCGTATGTATATGGTCTATGGTACTAAAGCCATTTCGGAAACCGGCTTGTTCGGGAGGCTGGAAGTCGTCAAACCTGTGTGCGAGACGATTCGTAATGACTCTCGAAAACAGCTTATAGACATGGTTTAGAAGTGAGATGGGTCTGTAGTTCTTTAGCAGGGTGTTGTCACCCTTTTTTAAGAAAAGCACGACCACACTTCTGTGCCATGCCTTAGGCGTTTGTCCCTCGAGTATAAAGGAACTAAATAACTTCTGGAGAGCTTTTAGTACCGGTGATCCACCTGCTTTCAGAAGTTCAGCCGTAATGCCATCTTCACCCGGTGCCTTGTTGTTCTTGAGCTGTTTGAGAACCATTCTAATCTCATACAGGCTGACGTCCGAGATATCTTCGGTATAGTGTCGGGTTAGTCTGGCTCTTGGGCCTTTAGCCAGATCGCTGACAGGCAAACGTGTGGTTTTTTGTACAATTGTCCATAGAACTTCTCAAATTCTACCAGCAACTCAGTCTTAGACGATATGGTCCTCCTATCCTCAGTCTTCAGCTTGGTCAGTTGGCTTTGTCCAACAGACCGATCTCTCGCGAACACTTTTGAGCCTTTGTTGTGCTCAATTGCCTCTTTAATACAATTTGAATTATATTGGCGTAAATCGCGAGTCAGAGACTTAGAGATCTGCCTGTTTAGTTGCCGATACTGAGTAGCGTCTTCAGAGGACTGCAAAACCAATCTGCGTCTTTCTTCCATGAGGTTGCTGGTGAAGTCTGAGATTTTTTTGGTTCTGTTTGAATGGCGAGTTTTAAAAATCTTAGACCCGACCGTTTGGACAATTTCCACGAACCTGTCGTTATAATCGTCCACTTTCTCGCAGTCGCCTAGACATTTGAAGCGATTGTGCAACTCGAGCTGAAAGTTCTTGGGGTTTTGGAGCTGGATGGGCGCTGGTCGGAGTGTGGACTTCATCAGTCGACATCTTTCTAGCTTGGTCTTTAGATTCAATGTGCCTCTTACCATTCGGTGATCACTTCCTGTTTTTACTGAGTTGATCACAGAGACATCATTGATTATTTGCCTTCTCGTCGACAAAATGAAGTCGATCTCGTTCTTCGTTACTCCATTGGGATGCAACCATGTCCATTTTCGCTGTTTAGGCTTTTTGAAGAAGGAGTTCATCATATAGAGGCCCTCCCTCCCGTAAAGTCGGCCAGCATTTGGCCACGTGCATTTCTCTCTCCATATCCAAATTGCCCCACTCTCAGCTCACCATCACTTCGTTTGCCCAAATTTGCGTTAAAGTCTCCCATAACAATGGTGTATTGGGTCCGGGAGCTATTTATTATGTAGAGCTCGAGAGATATCCTCATATAGGATCTCTACTTCACCGCCGGTGTGTTGCGCGGTCGGTGCATATACCTGTATAACTTTCAGCGAATACCGTTTGGTAATTCGGAGAATAAGGTACGCTACCCTCGTCGAAACACTCTCGATCCGGACCATATTGTAATGAGGGACTTGTGGACTAGAAACCCGACACCACCCTCGGACAGTTGGTCGCCTTCCCGGAAATAGAGCAGGTTTCCGGGTTTGAGGATTATGGTGTCCTCCCCCTCTCTTCGGACTTCACACAATCCTACGATGTCCCATCGTGACCTGCTCAATGCTTCCTCGAGTTCTGTTAACTTTACGTCGGTTCGCAGTGTGCGCGTGTTGTAGGTTGCCAGAGCCAGAGGTCTTTTGTTTAGGTAGCCTGGCATCTGCCGGGGATTCTTCGCACCCCATGCCCCGCCGTTACCTTGACCGCTACCAGAGCCAGGCATAGCGGGGCTTCCGGGGACTAGGGGCCGTTTTTTATTTGTGTCGATTATTAGGGGGTTTTGCCGTAATCGCCACGGCAGGCATTGGCAGGCGGGTTGGCGATCGCAGTGTTGTTGTATATTGGCTGCAAGTCACGGAAAGACGCTGCTGCCCATCCTCCGGTTTGAGTCCCTTAGTCGGCTCTTACGACACCTATTGGATGAAATAGGATGGCCCTATTCTAATCCGGGAGCCATACGGCATATTAGATGAAATAGGATGGCCCTATGATGGAAAATCACCAAAGAAAAAATTTTGGCCAAGAAAAAGATTGGTCAAGTCATTTATTTTACAAAATCTAAGAATACAAACATTGATTTTCTTATAGTTTGTTTATACTATAACCTTTACAACAATCTAAGTTTTTCAAATTCTCCATAAAATTACCACGAAAATTACATAATCGCACAAGATTTTGCACAATGATTTGTAGAGATTTAGTGCCTGTTCCGCTACAAAATCTAATGTTAATTTAGAAAAATATTTGCCATTGGCGAGGATCCCTAAACGTCTCGACTATTTCGGCTCTCATAATTAAATTATGCCCTCGAATTCCAAAACTGTTTACCTTACTTACTTCTAGTTTCGTTTCAAGTTATTTCATATCGACCTAAATTAATATCATACGATTAGTTAGCAGTTAGTCCAATACGCGATTTGTGTTAATAGTATTTCAAGTCTCATTTCAACCAACACGCTTTTCGTCCAACACATATTTGGTCTTCCTGAAGCCTGCATTTTTTCCAAAAATCTAGGGATTTTTGACGAAATGCGACTTTTTAAGATAGGGCTTAAAATGTCCCATTCGCAAAATTTCCTCTTACTTAGGAAATAATAATTAACTGAAATGCAAAAACTGAAGTATCGAAGTGACTGAGGTTAGCACGCAACGAAAAATATTTTCGGTTTTTCAATAGTATTTCGAAGGGTTTTCCATACAACATACAATTAAGACAGTACATTTTCTATCCCTCTAGAGTCTGGACCAATGTCTAGAATTTTTCGCAAAAATTCCTGATTTTATGATTTTGTTGTCTTCTAATTTTTCTAGGTTTTTGTTTTTGATCTACTGTAAAAACGGTTAGACATACAAACGTAAAACTTGGTGTGATTATAGTGTAAACTTTATAGTCTAACAAAATAATAATAACCAGGCAAGTCTGAGCTGAGTCGTACTCGTAAATATATTTTTTTTTACTGTCGGTCAAGTTGATGTCATTCTATTTGATAAATAATTTACACAAATATATGTTACGGAACCCTCGGAATACAAGTCTAACCCGCACTGGCCGATTTTTTTCCATATGTGTATCTTACTATACAAATACTAAAACACGTACTTTTATGACCACAGAAGGAAAAAGCAACACTTTGAATATGCTGTCAATACTAAAATAAATCACATTTAGAATCAGTTTTCGTAAATGTCATAAGGTAAACCCATTTTTTTCAAAGACTTTTATTTCATAACATAAAAGAATTCAAGCATTTGAAGTAATGAGGAGAAGTAAACGTCTAGCTCGATATAATTGAAAAAGCTAAACACTTTAAAAAACCAGCTTCCATCGCAACAACTTAGTACATTTTTGCATTATTATTTTTGGGTTTTGTTAATTTTCTAATAAAGTTTGACATCGATTTTGATAAAATTAATATGGGACCACAAGGGAAGCACTACTTTTCAAATAAAAAAAAGAATCATAAAAATCGGTTTACCCAGTCAAAATTTCTGAGGTAACACACTTATAACAAAAAAAAAACATACAGTCGAATTGAGAACCTCCTCCGTTTTGGAAATCAGCTAAAAAAAATATACAATCGAATTGAGAACCTCCTCCTTATGGGAAGTCGGTTGAAAAGTAGAAAATTATTTTTTGTCGCTTTTAAAGTAAACTATATTTTTCGATGATACAACTAAAACGGAGTCACTGCGCCGCGCTGCGAAAACGATACAAATAAAATATCTCGCTGTAGGTATGGGTTTAAAAAAATCACGAGTGATATTTTAAGGCCTTACTCAGTGTCGAGAAAACAACACAGGAAAAATATTATGAAAAATCTATCTTCCAGGAAATGTTCACTTTCTCATACAAACCGAGAAATCACCAAGACTAAAATTTATAGGTATAGATAAAGCGCACTGTAAGGACGTTCGCTCGCCCGTGCACCCGATACCGTAGATTTACCTACGTTTTTGACCTTCTAAGTTATTTATTTACACATTTAAGCTACTGCCTAACGGGTCAACGAACGGGCGAGCATTCACCTTTTTGTGCGGGATACATTAAGATGAAAAGTGAAAGAAAAGTTAAAAAGTATGTGAAAAGTTTTCTTATATTTTTTTCCTACAACATACAAAATAACTCTTTAAAATGTTACTCGTGATTTTTTAACACGTGTAGAACTTGAGATTTCCTTAGACATCTGATCGATCACGTCACGACCGCAATGTTTGACTGGAGAATTCTAGTAGGTACTGCGATGATATTGGTGGTAGTATTGGTTCAGTTTTGAACGGCGTTTTCAACTGACTTTCAAAAAGGAGGTGAATCTCAATCTACTGTACTGATTTTCATGATTCTTTTTTTATTCAATTGGGTATGCTTTTGAGTAATCCCATATAAATTTTGTCAAAATCGGTGTAGTACTTTTTTAGAAAATTAACAATAACCAAAAAAAAATATGCTAAATTGCACTAAGTTTTTGCGATGGAAGTCGGGATTTTTAACTTGTTCAGCGTTTCCAATAATTAATTTTACGCAACGCAGGCCCACTAAAAATAAGCTCCGATTTTGACTGCGAGTGACTCACTAGTTCCATTGCTACCATAGAACTAAATGGAAATAACTTTCGAAAAACCTAAAAGCTTTTTGGTACAAGCTTTTCTTTGAAAAGAGTTTTTTTTTTATGTTAAACAATCCAAATGGGCAAATGAAAATAAAAAATATACGGTTCCAAATTCAAAAAGACTGTGTTTCATTCTCAGGTATTATTAGATTCTAGTGAAAATAAGAGACGATTCTGGGACCTCGATTCCACCTCCAAAGTTCATCATCAGATCAACTTCAAAGTACCAAAAGGACCTATTGTCACCGGGAGTACGGCTTGATTCTAAATTTCAGCTCAATCAGACCCCTGGAAGCAGCTCTAAAATCGATCCCAAAATTTGAACTAAACAAACATACATACATACAAACATTTCAAGTTAATTATAAGCTTTTTAAATAATGTCACATGACAGTGAAACTAATGAATACTTACCTACGAGTTTTATCGTTTTCTTGATCACCCAATTTGGCATTCCAATCAAACCTCTCTTCGTCTATCGATAAACTTTCAAGAATTCATTCATTCATTCATTCATTCAATCATTCACTTAAGCACTGCCAGAAATATATCGAAGTAATCAACATAGCTAACTTTAGAAAACAAGATTATGAAAACCTTTACGGATTCAAACTGTAGTACGTACTGAGAACTAGCAGTAAATTTGTTTTGCATACTACATATTTAATACTGTTTTCGTTTATAGATTTTAGAGCTGTTAAATAAAATCATTGAACTATTATCGAGCCGGCATTTTTGGATTTAGCCATAATTTCGGCACGCGGGCGATCGCTTGAGCGTTAGGCGAGAGACTAAACGCGTTGTAGACAATTGGCTACAACACACGGCACAAAAAACTGGTTCGCTGCATCCAGTGACCTCCATTATACAAGTACGCTGGACTTTTTTTTTAAGAAATGACAATTGTTTTTTGTGCCGATTCAAAGCGCCTAGGTCGAGTGTCTCGGGTACTAAAATTGACATTTCCCTATGACTTGACATTTGATTATTATACTTCCATGAAGACTCACGGCGCACGCTGCTATCACACTGCAATCAGCGCCTAAATAGCGAAAATCACTAGGCTTCATTTTGACGTCGATAGTATGAAGTCCAGCGTACTTGTATTGGCTCTGTGCACGCGAGTTCAGCGCCACCTAGCGTCCGCAACTTTGTTGGCTCTGACGTTTTGACATTTAATCACGACATTGTGACAAAATATTATTATAATCCAAAATAATAAATTAACTTATTTTCAAAATAACTGTGATACCTTGATTTGTGTGGAGAAAGGGTTGTAAAATCATTTTTTGTCATTCAAATCAAATGAGGTAAGTGAAATTTATTTAAAAAGTGTGTTTTATTTTGAATATGTCAGGGTTTGTTTACTTAATTTTTAGTTGTAGTTTTACTGTAAAACAAGAAGATAAAGCTACTTTAATGGTTTTAATCTTCTTCTTTGCGTGTCGATGACAAATTAAATCATTCCATGGTTTTATTCAATAACAATAAACATATATAATTTTTCTTGTATCGCTGGTGATAAATTAAATATCGTTTTCAGATAGAAATGAGTATTATATTATGGACCGAGTTTTATTAAAATTAGGTAACCAAGTCTAAAGAGATTACTATGAGATATGACAGATGAAAGCGCCAACATTATTTTTACTTTTGGCCACTATGAGCGCTGCGATCGATTATATTACCCCCACCTAGTACTTCGCACCCAGCAAATAATGGAGGTCAGTGGCTGCGTCGGTGCCATATTATGCTAGTAATGTAGTTCAATGGTAAAAAGCGGCTATTTCGTGATAAAAATTATAGGTAATATATTCGATCAAAAGAAACGAAATAATTAACAATGCTATAAACGTTAAGAACAATCGACTTTTATCGCAAAACTTGCGGTGATAAGAGATTTGTGAAGCTGCGACTTTTCATACAAACGGCGTTAACGATTAAATGTTAACCGATTTGGAACAACTTTTGATAGGTTGTCAGTCAGCACAAAAGCTACGTTAAGTTAATAAGTTTAATTTTATTTTCGTTTACGTGTTTTCATACATAACTGATTCCAGCCATTTTTTGTTTATTTATAATCAGTAATTTAAAAACGAAACGTACAGCGTTACCACTAAACTGCGTTACTGCCAGTAGGAATGCAGTTAGTTACGAAGTTGTAGCTTTAGTTACGCAGTTGTTTTTCTCACACTTTTCAAACATTTATTATACATTTTATGACACAGATGGTATTATTTTGTTAAAGTAAAATACTTTAAACACAATGGCTTCAACACCGGCTAAAAAAAATAATTATAGTCAAAAATTTAAACAGGTCCCCCGTTGGAGATAAAATTATGAGACTTTGCAGCTAATTAAGATTGAACAAAAAGCTTAAAATTATTATAACATCAATTATTCAACATATTTGAAGCTACTACTAAAAACTGTATTATAATTTTATCATTATTTAGTTATATTTTCAAAAAGTCTTGCATTTAAATTTGAAGTATGTTAACAGAGTGGTAAAATTATTACCAAAGAAATAATAAGCCTAAGATTATTTGTGATGTCACTATAAGATTATTTTTTACTGTCGTAAGTTAAAATAGGATGAGTGTCAGAACTGAACTGAATGTTCCTAACAACCAAACCTAACTTTGTAAGTGAACAACGCAGTTGTTAATAATTGTCACCATTCCTAAAATCATCATGTCAGCTCATATATGTCCCCACCGAGGGGCTCAAGCCTACCCTAAATTAGGGCGATCGGGCCTTAGTCGACCACGCGGGCCCAGTGCGGGTTGGTTGACTTCACACACAACCTTCGAGTTTCTTCGCAGGTGTGTGCAGGTTTCCTTACGATGTTTTCCTTCACCGTTAAAGCAATCGGAGAGTATATGTACGTAAGTTTTGAAAAACTCATTGGTACATTGGCCGTCCGGATTTGAACCCGGCACCTCTGGTTAGGACGATCGAGTCGTTACCGGTTGAGCCACCGACGCTTGACATTCCTAGAATAAATGTCAATAAATTATAGAAGAAGCAAGAAAACATCGCTGTAAATGTCTGTAAAGTTTACTATAGACAACAATGAACATAAATCAACATAAATTAATAGTAAGTAAATACTTGGCTTGAACATTCAAAACTTCCTTCTTAGCTTTACCTTTTAATAGTTCAGTTCTAATTTATTCAAAACTTCTGAAAATTTTCTCCAAATAGGACCCAAAATAAGAGAATGGTCCAATTTCTAATCTATCCTTATATTATAAAGAGAAAGTAAAGTTTGTAAGTAAGTTGGGATTCTTTCACAAATATTTAGAAATCATAAGCCTAAAAAAGTTGCCAAGTGCGTTTCAGATCACGCACAAAGTAAGATTCCGTAGTCTTTTCAGTAAATAAATGTGTTATTATCTAACTTGCTTAACTCTAATATTGACTGTTCTCAGTTAGTATCTGACATAAGATAGGCATAGCACTATTTTATGTGTGTCCCCCTTTCCCTCACCGAACAAATTATGGCCAAAATAGTGTATTAACCACAGATTTGAACAGAAGGATCCGCCCGTCTCCATATTTTAGTCAGATTTTCTTCATACATGCAAAAAGTAGCGCCATCTGACATAACTCGTACGAACTAGCGTGGGCGAGAGTTGACTGACGTGCCGAGTTAAAAGAACCTTGATAGAATTGTCGCTTTGAAAATTCGTTTTTTTAATTTGTTTACAAGAAAAAATAAAATGTAAGGTTACTTATCGATGATACGACATCCCATGTTCCTTTTTAGCCTTTCTTTTATGATATTTACGGCCTCTTACAACACAATAAGTCATTTTTATATGGAATATTTTTCCACCGCACTGAACAATGTCCCGCAGACGACTGAGTCGCGAGTGTGCGAAACTTTCGATTTTCGCACCAATTCGCTGGGCCCATTAGTCGCGCGCGTTGGCCGGGTCCTTACGCCAGTAATATATAAGTCATTGGTATTAACATGTATCTCGTACTCACGATACCAGATTTAGTAGTCTGTATTCTTTTAAGGACTATATTAACAATTGTTGTTGTTGTTGATGATCGGGGCGGGCTGGTTTCCGCAACCAGGCGACTACTGTGCCAATTTTGCGTTTTTGGCAGGCATCACTGCCAGCCCAGCTCCTCCAAGAAGCCCAGCAGCCCCCGTAGGTTGCCGACGACTTCCTGGAGTGATTTCGGGTCACCGAGGTGCACGACCTTGTACTGTGCCAGCCCCTCGCAATCCAGTAGGATGTAGGCAGCAGTCTCCTCAGCCTCCATGCACGCTCTGCATAGTGGGCTGTTGGTGATACCTAGAGCGAATAGGTGTTTATTGAAATGGCCATGTCCAGTAATAACGGTTTTCAACCAACTTCAAAAAGGAGGAGGTTCTCAATTCGACTGTATGTTTTTTTTTTGTATGTTTGTTTCGCGATATCTCCGGCGATTGTGAACCGATTTTCAAAATTCTTTTTTTATTCGTGTTTTATTTGCAAATAAAGGGTAATTAGATTAGGAAGGTAAGCAAACGCCTGGTACGAATGAGTGTGTTTAATAGACTGAATGCAGTCGCGGGCGCAGCCGCTAACTTCCATCGATATACATATACAATACCCCTCCACCTTTAATTAACAAAAATAAAATTAAAAATACTGTTCATGATAATAATCCACCTTCTTCCGGTTACGTTTTGGGAGAACAGTAGAACCATCATCATTGGGCAGAGGGCCTGCCCTAGCCTCTACTTGTGCAGAACCATTCTCCAGATTCACCAGACTAGACCCGCCGACAGGCTCGTCGGGACCAATCTTCGGTTCATTCCTTTGCGTTCCAGTCGAGCTTACACCAGACGAGGGGTGGATATCACTGACCCCTGAAGTTGAGGGTAATATAAAGGCAGGAATGACATCATTTTCCATATTACAGTTATTATTGGTTGAATGTGACTTCCTTTCGTAACTCTCCTCCCCTTTAAATTTTAACAACTGGTTTTTATGTTTTTTTACAATATTGTTCGAATTAACTAAGCATACTAAATATAAAGAGTTCCCTAATTGTTCCACAATTACTCCACCAACCCATTTTTGTTTTTGATTTATGTAAACTTTCACGAGCACTTTTTCTCCTATCATAAAGTGTACATGACGATTTCCGCCGTAATTTTCACTCTGTGAGCACTGTTTTTCTTTAACAGTTTTATCGAGTGTCGTGTCGTATGATACCGCGGTTTTGGGATTAATTAAATCAAGCCTAGTCCTTAAATTGTGGCCGAACAAAATTTCTGAAGGTGATCTGTTGGTGGTACTGTGTTTAGAATTTCGGTATCTTAGTAAGAATTCTTGTAAATTAATGTTTATATCTCTGAAATTTACCCCAGATTGAATAATTGAGTTCAGAGCCTTTTTTATAATTTTAACATAACTTTCCGCTTGTCCATTGCTAGCTGGATTATAAGCGGGGCTCGTTAAATGAATTATGTTATTCCGCATACAGAAGTCCTGAAACTCTGCGGATGTGAAAGAGGTACCGTTATCGGTGCAAATAGTATTAAATAACCCAAACCTAGCCATCATTTCGCAAAGTTTCTCGATCACCACTCGAGAACCGTACCCAGTTGATACATCAAAACATTCTACCCATTTGGAGAATGCGTCCACTGCTACCAAATACATCTTATTATTATGTGGCCCAAGGAAGTCCAAGTGTACACGGTGCCACGGGCGAGGCGGGAAAGGCCAGGGGGTGAGTGGTGCGCGTGGGGGGCTCGGCCGTAAAGACATGCAAATCCTACATGACGCGACATAGCGTTCGATATCAGCTGATAAGCCTGGCCACCAGAACCGGTTCCGGGCTTCGCATTTCATTTTTGTCATGCCTAAATGACCTTTGTGAAGCTCATCTAAGACCTGTAGCCTGAATACTTCTGGAATAATCAGTTTATGACCTCGCAGAATGCAGCCATTTTCTACTGCCAATTCGTTACGACAATCGAAAAACACTTTCAACGATTTATCTGTATTTTTCTTAGGCCATCCGCCTTGCAAACATTTTTTTACCGAAGATAACGTTTTATCTTTTTCTATACTGCCACGAATCTGTGATAATGTCAAAAATCGATTTCCATCCGTTACAAACTTAACATAAACCGCTTTCTCTTCCGTACTTTCCTGGACAGCTAAATTATTGTTTTCTAAACAGCGACTCAGAAAATCTGCGGTGTTGTGCGTGCTACTCACATATTCAATTTTAAAGTTATATGCAGAAAGGAAAATAGCATACCGCTGCAATCTATTTGCACTTACTTCTGGAACCCCCTTTTGTGGGTTAAAAATTGACAGAAGTGGTTTGTGGTCAGTTCTTAGTACAAATGGCTCTGAACGACCGTATAAGTACTGATGGTACTTTTTTACACCGAAAATAATTGCAGTAGCCTCTTTTTGGATTTGGCTATAACCCTTTTCAGCCGAAGTTAATGATCGTGACATAAACGAGATTGGCCTTTCGGTTCCACTCCCTTTTTCCACCTGCGACAGAATCGCACCAAGGCCAAAAGGCGACGCATCTACTGTCAAGATTAATTTTGCTTCCGGATCAAAATGCGCTAACGTGGAATCTGAGGCCAACTCTTCTTTAATTGCTGTGAAAGCCCTGTCATGCTCTTTTCCCCAGTCCCAAGGTACATCTTTTTGTAGCAGTCGATGCAACGGATTTAAAATAGAAGACGTATTTTTGACAAAGATTCTATAATAATTTACTAAACCAAGAAATGATCTTAACTCCGATATATTTGTCGGTTTCTTTGCATTCAATATAGATTTAACTTTCTCAGGTGATTTGTGAATACCTTGCCTATCTATGTCGTACCCAAGATAAGAAACAGAGTCCTGAAATAATGAGCATTTTTCTTTTTTTAAAACTAAACCCGCTTGCTCTAAACGGCGAAAAACTTCATGTAATCTCTGTTCGTGTTGTATTTTATTAGCTCCCGTAATCAGTATATCGTCCAAAAACAGAAGAACTCCGTCTAACCCTTGTAGTATTGTTTCCATAACTCTCTGAAAAATAGCCGGAGCGCTTGAAAGGCCGAACACTAACCTTGTATATTTAAACAAGCCTTTGTGCGTATTTATACACGTTAGGTTTTGCGCTGATTCTGATAATAAAAGTTGATTGTAAGCTTGTGATAAATCAAGCTTACTAAACTGAACACCATTATGTAATTTTGAAAATAATTCGTCTACCGTTGGCAATGGATATTTTTCCACTAATAATTGTTTATTTAGTGATACGGAAAAATCGGCACAAAGTCTAATCTGACCATCACGCTTTAACACTGGCACGACTGGGCTAGCATAATTCGAATGTTTGACTGGCACTAAAATTCCTAAATCTACTAATCTGTTTATCTCCTTTTCGATTTTCTCTCTGAGAGCAAAAGGAACTGGCCGCGCTCTAAAAAAAATTGGCTTTGAGTCGGGTTTTAAAGGCAGGTCAACTTTAAGATCTTTACAGCGTCCTAAGGCATCAGAAAATAAGTTTGGATACTGAGATATAAACTTATCCATTTCGCCAGCGTCATTACACTGGTTGACAGAAAAAAATTGTAAATTAAAGCTAGATATAAAGTCTCTGCCTAATAACGGCGGGCCACCGTTGCGCACCACATGAACCCTGACATTTTTGGTTCTATTATTATACGTAAAAGATAATGTTAGTGTACCTAAAGTAGTAATTCTGCCCCCGTTATAACTTTGCAAAATGATATCACTTGGTTTTAGACTGAAATCAGAGAAATATTTATTGTAAATCTCTTCTGATAAAATGGTGACTGCTGAACCTGTATCGATTTCAAAAGTTAAGTTGACTTCGTTCACCCTTACAGACTCCTTCATCGGCTCACCGCATACTGATCGGATATTACAAATTAATCTCTTACCATCGTCCCCGATATCCTCCGCATGACACTCGATAAAGTTATGATTTAAATATCTATTTGCCGCACACATCCTCTTAAGGTGACCTTTCACACCACACTTTTTGCACTTATAACGCGTAAAACGACATGAAGATAACTGGTGGCCACTATAGCCACACGCTGCGCACTGCTCGGCGCTCGCGGCGCCGCCGCCGCCGCCGGCAGATCCGCCTGCGCCGCCGCCGGTCCGGCCGCCGGCGGGTCGCTCCATCGCGGCCGCCGAGCCGGGCCGCCGTGCACGTGACTCACTTTGCGGTGCTGCTGACACCTTCAATACGCTCAAAGGCTCTTGTACAAAAGCCCTCGGAGTTGCACTGGATGCTGGAACCGCTTGCTGTGCGCCTATTTTTGCACAGCGAATGCTTTCCGCCAAGGTTAACGCTTTGCTAAGCGTTAACTCCGCCATCTCCTTAGTAAACAGCTTGTCACGTTCGGGCCCCGGCGCCATGCCGAGCACGAAACGGTCTCTTAGCGCCTCATCTAATGTTGACGCTGTGAACCCGCAGTCTATTGCGAGGCCTCGCACCCGTGCCGCCCACTCAGCCAGAGACTCGCTTGGGTGCTGCGTGGCACTGTGAAATTTATATCTTTCGGCGAAACCACACTTCTTTGGTTTAAAATGACCGTCTAAAAGTTGAACGACACTCTCGTACTCCAGAACCCCCACTTGTTTTGGTAATGCTAAATCCCGCACAAGTTTATACGTTGGTTCCGCGAGGTTGCTTAAAAAAATCGCGCGGCGTTTAGAAACAGTCTTGTCTTCCTCCTTTTGTATTTCGTTCGCTAAAAACCACTGTTCCAATCTGTCTTTATACAAGGTCCAATCGTGGATTTCATGGTTAAACACGGTCAACTGGCCAAAAGCAATTTTAGCCATATTACACAATTTTAGACACACACGTGGTATTTTTTTAAAGAAAAATATAAACTCCGCTCGTCGCCACTGTTTTATTTGCAAATAAAGGGTAATTAGATTAGGAAGGTAAGCAAACGCCTGGTACGAATGAGTGTGTTTAATAGACTGAATGCAGTCGCGGGCGCAGCCGCTAACTTCCATCGATATACATATACAATAATTCGAAAGAGTATACTCCCGAGGGGGTCCCATTGTCACCAAGTCATGATCTGATGATGGGATACTAGGGAAATCGAGGGCAACCCTCGAATTTTTTAGGCACGTTTTACGTGTTTCATGTATTTTCTTAAATTATTAAAATGTTTGCGTTTGGTAGTCATCATCTCATGTTGATGAGCTGATGAAGGAAGCTACAGCTCCTAAATGGTTAGGAGTTGGAGGACAATTCTTCGAATATTTAACGTAGATACGAAGGTACGTAAAGACCAATAGTTGTATTCTTTCAAGTTATTCAGATGAGCTGTTGATGGAAGATTTAACACCTTAACTTTTATGCTATTGAGATGACGATGGAAGCCACAGGAATATTTATCTGTCAATGAAACACACGAATTATAATTTAATGGTTCCTGTTGCCTATTGGGTTTACGTTGTTAGTTAGCAATGTCACTAAAAATAAAGAAAATAAAAATTAAAGTTTAAAAAAACTAAAAAATTAAAGTTTAAAAACTTAAAAACCGACCTCAAAAAAAATTTTAGGCCCCTAATTTAATTCCTACCCACCTTTGATTTCGTTATTGTTGGTAATTGTCGTGAATCTAAGTATAATAATATTATTTCTTACTTTTGAGTGAATTTCATTTTGAAGTCGGTTTTTAAGTTTTTAAACTTTTATTTTATTTATTTTTAGTGATAATGCTATCTATCTAACAACGTTATACCCAATCACCCACTCGCCTTTGAAGCATGAAATCATAATTCATAATGCATGTGTTTCATTAACAGATATCTACAGATTCCTGTGGCTTCCATCATCATCTCAACAGCATGAAAGTTAAGAAGTTAAATCTTCCATCATCGGCTCATCTGAATAACCTGAAAGAATACAACTTTCAGTTTACTTAAAATTTTTGAAGAATTATCATCCAACTCCTAACCGTTAAGGAGTTGTACCTTCCTTCATCAGCTCATATGATGATGAGATGATGACTACCAGATGCCAAAACTTGAATAGTTTTAGGAAACACATGAAACACGTAATATATGCCTAAAAAATTTGAGGGTTGTTCTCGATTTCCCTAGGATTTTATCATCAGATCCTGACTTGGTGATAATGGGACCCCCTCGGGAGTATACTCTTTTAACTAAAAAAAGAATTTTGAAAATCGCATCACAATCGGCGGAGATATCACGTAACAAACATACAAAAAAAACATACAGTCGAATTGAGAAAAATAAAAGTTTTAAAAAACTGAAAACCGACTTCAAAATTAAATTCACTCAAAAGTATGAAATAATATTATTACACTTAAATACACGACATTAACCAACAGTAACGCAATCAAAGGTGGGTACGAATTAAATTAGGGGCCTAAAATTTGTTTTTTGAGGTCGGTGTCAGCAATGCCCTAAGTAAAATGTGAGTAGCTGTGTGCTGGTACCAACATCAAAAGTATATTTAGGCCCCTTATTTAATTCCTAACCACCTTTGATTTCGTTACTGTTGGTTAATGTCGTGTATTTAAGTGTAATAATATTATTTCATACTTTTGAGTGAATTTAATTTTGAAGTCGGTTTTTAGTTTTTTTTAACTTTTATTTTTACTTTGCGGAGCTGAGCTTTCCCATGTCTCAGGAGCTTCCTAGATAGGCCAGGGTTAGTTGTCGGCAGGGCCAACCTCGCTTGTCTGCAGGTTTCCAAACCAGACCAGTACAAATTGTATTCGTTTCTTGTGCGTTGCCTCAGGGTGGACCGCAGCCAGCTAGATGGGAGGGGTATTATAGGTTTCGGTCCATTGCAGAGTTACGCCGCCGTGGTTACATACCTCTGTAAATTTTTGTTGGCACTCCAGTATAAGCCCCGATGTGATCGTACTGCTCTGCAGGGCCTGTAGTACTTTCTATACTGTCGGCAGAATGCAGATGGGGTAATCCCGCACCTCCCTTGCAGCAATCGCTTTAGTTGCCTTGATGATGCCCATGCACTAAGCCTTAAAGACCGTGTTTTGCGCACCAAGGGGGTTGGCTATCCTGATATTCAGATCCTCGGAGAAGACCCCATACCCGGTGCCAGAGCTTTTTTTGGAGCCATCGGTAAATACTCGAAGCTCTTTCAGGTTCTGACCGACAAAAACATACCGTTAAGGGATTCTATCATTAATCTCTGCGAATAAAGGCTCCTCTGCGATGATGTCGTACAGGAGCTCAGTGTGCGGGATCCTGTTTGTGCTCCAAAGGGATAGCAGTTTTAGACGGGCTGCAGCACTTGCTGCTTCCTGTTGGATGAACAGGTGCAGAGGCAACATTTCCAGAATGGTCTCAAGGGCTGCAGTGGGAGTCGTCCGTATGCAGCCCGTCACAGCCATGCATGCGCAATTTATGCATAACAAATAAAACCCACAAAAAGGGAGTGTAGGTATTGTTTTCAGGTCTAATGTATATATGTGTCGAAGGGTTAGGTTAGGTTATGGATGGCCTCGTGGTTCACGTCCTTAACTATTTCGGTATTGGGCGTCGAAATAACAATGCAGCTATATCACAGAGGTCCTCCTTCAATATTCTTGATCATTTGGTAATCGAAATTGTACAGGATGCCTTGGATAACAATGGATGCAAACGCGGTGATCACAGCGATGGCGTGACACGTCCGTTTTGCTCACAGATCACCCCTACTTGTGTTCTGCTCGACGCTCCGTCAAAAAGTGTCTGCTCCGAGACTGACGTCCAGCTAATATGGCTTCTCCACAGATCTAATAAATTCTCAACTCAGTGTCGATCACATCACAAACAGCCTTTCGTTAATACGTCATCTTTGCTACCACAAACGATCGTCTCACGCACGAGTACAAGCGATCGTCACGCCACCACCGGTTTCACCCAGGTACTAATACCTGACGTTTGATCCAAACAAAGTGTAACTATGTAAACTTATCTCGAGCTGGTATTGGTCGCGTTTTCGATGACGCTCCGACATATGTATGTTTCTATATTCCACGATATCTTCTAAACGGCTTGATGTATTTTAGAGTGCGAGGTATTGTTAGATTTGTCAATCCCGTGAGTGACATAGGATACATATTACCCGTCTTCCCAAAAAAGAGGGATAATGTTTTAGTTCCTTATCAGTGCTCGATAGAATAAGTTAAAATATCTGACTCCAAAATGACTCGTGTTTATTGCGTTGTTCTTGTGGTGTGTGACAGTAATGGCGGACAGGTATCCCCACCCCCCGATGTTGCTAGTGTTGTGGTAAGGAATAAGTGATGCGCCCAAACAGTTTTTATGCAACCGTTTTTTTTAAATAAAATAAATTAAAAATCATGGTAACTGCGGTCAATAGAACTTTACATTTTATTATTAATCGATTCCAAGATACTTTTCTCGTAGGGCTGTGAATCGGAGTCTCAGAGTTTGGCTTATTATTATTGTTACCCATTAGTTGTGTCAGAGGCCTTTGTCCAGCAGTTCACGTCCTTCATCTGACATGATGATGAAGTTTAGTTGTCACCAAAATGTCCAGTTATGGGCTTGGTAGAGTAATGTGGGTTAACTCAAAACCAAACAACTGTACATCATATTATTATGTAGAGGGTAGACAAATATATCCTCAGATCCTGCGGCCCAACCCTAGGACCCTAAGCCCCTTAAAGCCGACTCGCCCTAACCAAATCATAATAATTTTCGAAAAACCTAAAAGCTTTGACTTACAAGATTTAATTTGAAAAAATAAATATTTCGTATTTTTTTCAAAAAACACTTTCATTTGATACCTATATCATGGAGAAGCATTAAAAAACTGGTCCGCCATCTTTGGGAGTCCACCATATTGGATTTAGAATGACGTCACTTAGCTAAGTAAGCATTTTGCTACAAATTAACGTGTATGCAAAATTTCAGCTCAATCTGATACCGGAAAGTGGTTCTAATTTAGATTCTAAGATTTGTCTCAAACTAATTAACGCGACAAGTTATCACAAAGCTTGTAGAAATATACAATAGCTACAGTCACAAGCTTTAATTTGAGACCCATTTCCATTAAATGTTGTTAGAACATCCATAATGCAATAAGGTCGAAACTTCAGTTCGATAGTGTTGAAAATATGTCAACTTAAGAAATTACATCCCACAAAAAACAATTTCATGTAAAAATGTTGCCAACACGAGTCTACGTAGCTTACCCTGTAAAAAAAAATATCAGATCTCGTATAAGCCAAGCTCTAAAGACTGCTCGGTCTAAACCTACAAGCTCTACACTACACCTTACTCAAAATATATTAAAAAGTGGTCAGATATCATGTAGAGCCAAGATTTTTTATCTATGCGCCCTAACTTTACCAGGCCTACCTTCACAAATTCTACATTTTAGTCAAAACGTGAGGCTTGGCCGTTTTGCTACCGTCACGAAGGTTTCATAGGCATTCGTTTATTGATATCGACTATATCTTCCCAAATAATCTTAGATTTTTTTGGTCGATTATATAAAGTTCTTGGTTTAGATATAAAGGATCTTCTGGCTTCGGCAATTTGACCAGTGTTACCTCGAGAGGCAAAGGTAGGTGAAGGTAGTTTCACACCCAATGAACGAATGCCTATGAAATCTTCGTGACGGTAGCAAAACGGCCAAGCCACACGTTTTGACTAAAATGTAAAATTTGTGAAGGTAGGCCTGGTAAAGTTAGGGCGCATAGATCAAAAATCTTGGCTCTACATGAGATTTGACCACTTTTTCATATATTATGAGTAAGGTGTAGTGTAGAGCTTATAGGTTTATAGCGTGCAGTATTTAGAGTTTGGCTTTATACGAGATCTGATAAATTTTTCACAGGGTAAGCTACGTAGACTCGTGTTGGCAACATTTTTACATGAAAATGTTTTTTGCGGGATTTCATTTATTTTGTAAGTTGGTTAATGGATTTTTTTGTTTATTTTTGTTCCTTTTTTTGGATGTATTTCTTACACGTCAGCCACACCTTTTTTATAGCCCACTCTCTATATTTGCCTTTTTATTTGATAATTTACTGTTTAAATATAAGTGATAGGTCAGGAATGGAAGAGGCAGGAACCATCACCCGGCATGTGTACCACATGATGACGGCGGGGTCCCACCTCTACTTCCAGTACAAGAATTTCAGAAACCATGTTAAAATCAGAAGAATACCAATGATACTCAATCTAAAGCAATTAAACCTACACCTTACGACCTTACTATAAACAAAACGAATCCTATACCTAATTCTATTTAAACTTCCAATATTAAATTCTTAGAAAATAACAAAATAATACTTATATAATAATTTTTACCAGTAATCTACTAACTCGAATTATGGCATTCTGTCTTGTAAAATTTTAACTATTTAGCATTATCCAAAGCAAAGTTATGATAGTTCAAAATAGTTTACGAATCGTAACTTACGATGCTTCAACAATATGATATATTCGAATATTCTTTCCCAAAGTTTTACTAGCGCAGAAAAAGAATGTCGTAAACGACTGTAAACGTCCGATTTTTTTTTTCGAAAGGACAAGCTTGTTGTTGGCCATTGGGGCCTTTACAACTTCACCGGGCAGGGGAGGCGAGTACGGAAGGCACTCAACCTAGTGCAAAGCAAAAAGATGCAACTGCCTAAGGGCGCCCAGGTGGGCACGGATCTCGGCTTAGGTCGTTGCTTGGACGTGGGAGGATCGGAGAGAAGCGGCCTGGTATATGCCGGTAGCGCTGGTAAGCGCCAGAAGCGGGGGGACGCCGCCCTCGCCGGCGAGGGCAGAATGTCGGTGCAGTGTTTCTCTGTGGGTTACGGGGTGGGGTCAGGGCAGCTACGGCTAGCGTGGTCGGGTCGTCGGGGTCAGTGAGTACATGTCTGGGGCGTCGGATTACGCGAATGGGGTTCGCGGGTAGCTCGTAAACGGCGGCGTTTTCGAGTAGCGGGTTGGGGTGGTATTCGGCAGACTTAAAGTATCGGATGGAGGCCTGCTTCAGGTATTGAGCTATGGTGGGGAGCTCTAAATCGCAATGGAGATTTTCATTCCGTAGAAACCACGGGCAGCCCGTGGCTCTACGCATGAAGCGATTTTGGATTAGCTGAAGTCGGTGAATGAGACGGGGACTGGTGTGAGCGAAGGCTATTCTGTTTACCTTCAAACGACTCAGCTCTTAACCGAGCAACTTAACAACTTAGCAATTTAACCGAGCGTTTCCAAGGGATAGGGCTACCGAACATAGTGATGTTGCGGTCGATGGGGTTGGTATATAGGTGAGGATGGGGCGGATGCAAGTTTTGTAAAGTGTCACCTTATTTCTAAGGGACAGTTTACTCCGCTTGTTGGTCATGGGGTAGAGACGGCCTAGTACAAACGCGGCTTTGTTTCGAACTCGTTCTATGTGCTCCTTGAACGTCAGTTGACTATCTAGGGTTACCCCCAGATACTTAACCGAGCGTTTCCAAGGGATAGGGCTACCGAACATAGTGATGTTGCGGTCGATGGGGTTGGTGATAGAGCTGAGTCGTTTGAAGGTAAACAGAATCGCTGCGCTCTTCTGTGGGTTTACCTCGATCCTCCATTTCCTAAACCAGTCTCCTAAGACTTGGGCTGAGGATTGGAGGCTTTTGACTAAAAGAGTCGCGGATCGGCTGGACAGAGTAAACGTCCGAGGAACAACTTCGCTAGATAAGGCTGCCCGTGTCAGATATACAAGTCGTTACCGCGTTTCAAAATACAGTCAAAGCCATCTAGTGACGCCGGACCGTGTATACTACAACAATATGAGATATATCGAATATTCTTTACGAAAGTTTTTCTAGCGCAGATGAAGAATGTCGTAAACGACTGTACGAAAGTTTTACTAGCGCAGAAGAAGAATGTCGTAAGCGACTGTAAACGGCCGAGGATTTGATTTTTTTTTTCGAAAGTACAAGCTTGTTGTTGGCCATTGGGGCCTTTACTTACAACTTCACCGGGCAGGAAGGAACCACTTCGCTAGATAAGCCTGCCCGATATACAAGTCGTTACCGCGTTTCAAAATACAGTCAGCGCCATCTAGTGACGCCGGAACGTGTTTAAGCTTTCACCCCCATTTTTAAGAGTTAGGGGATGATTTTTGAAAAATTATGATGTACGTATTTTTTATTTGTTATAAGAAGTATTTTAATTAATTTTCACTTATGTATGTAGCACAAATTGTAGTGCAAGTCTCATACAAACTTCCACCGTAGTAGGTACTATTATATAATCTGTGCTTCCACCTCCTATTCCCAGGGGATAGGTTAGGTTAGGTTTTTTAATTTTTTTGTTGTCTTTGCAGTAATATTAGCTTACATACCAAATTTCAGCTTTCTGGGACTTCAGGAAGTACCCTAACAATTTTGATGATCAGTGAGTCAGTGAATCAGTGAGGAAATCGACGGTTTTGAGACATTAATAAAATCTAAAGTATAATAGCAACGTCATTCAAACTTTGTATGTTTAACGAATGTACTGATGGCATTCTATCGAGAAAAGGTAGGTAGTGCCCTTGCGCTTTGCTTGGCTCGTCTTGGCGTGGCACTACCGTGCCCCCAGATGTCTCGAATCAACCCTTGAAATGATAACCTCTTTGCAAAAAGCTATCACTACGTACGGTTTTCTAATCATGAACATGTGTCAGAGTCAGTGAAGAAAATTATTTTGATCTGATTGAAGTGACATATCTAAGTTTTGTTTGGACGACTACGGCTTTCATCGATGAAAAGACTTTTCTATTTTCCTAAGTGACAATTACTCAGAAAAAATCTGATACTGTCGTTTGCCCGCGCTCCGCTCGGTTGACGTAATGAGGGGTTGCCCCTAGAAACCTAAACTTAGGGTCTCCAGGAGGCTTGAGTTTCCATACAAACGTAGTTTCGCTTTAATACAAAAAATACATACTGGATTAAATCCAAACTTTTCAAATTTATTGAGTAGACAAATATCGATGTTTGTAATTAGTTTTCTATGTAGTTCTGTGTACTATGTATAAAACGGAAAAATAAGAGCAGTTTCAAACTTTCAGTACAAAACTAATTTAAGCCTTTGTTTACTTATGTTTTAATTTACTACGATGAAAACTAATTACAAACATCGATACGTGTCTACTCAACATATTCGCAAATTTTGGATTGAATCCGGCATGTAGTTTTTGTATGAAAGCGGAACTACGTGTGTATGGAAACGCGAGCCTCCTGGGGGCTCTTAAGTTGCCGATGGTAAACATTATGACTTATGACACTGCTTTAAAATATTAGCTCTAAATAGCGTCAGTTTGCTACAAGATATTCAACCTAAGGTGGGTCCTAAATTAAAGCTCGTGACTGTACATATACTGACTCGGTGGCTCAGTGGTTAGTGCCCTTGACTACTGATCCGAGGGTTGTGGGTTCGATCCCCACCCAGGGCAAGCATTTGTGTGATGAGCAGATTTGTTTGTTTTGTGTCTGGGTGTTAAATATATCTATATATGTATGTATTTAAACGTATATAAGTATGTATATCAGTCTCTGGTAACCCATAACACAGGGAATCCTACTTTGGGACCAGATGACCATATTGTGTGATTTTTTTTATTTTTTTTATTCACAGTTGTTAAGCCCTTGGCATTATGTCATCTGATGGTAAGTGACGATGATGCCGAAGATTGAAGCGGGCTTACCAAGATTCTCCAATATATATTTATATACGAGTATAAGTGTGTGCAGGATATCTATAACCAGAAGACCTAAACCAACGGACGGATGGGGATTTCTTACTGTCAGTTGTACCTTTTCAATGAGCTGTTGATTTCTCAAAGCTATAAAATTAAAAATACCGGCCAAGTACGAGTCGGAACCGTACACATAGGGTTTCGTAACATCATACTAGATGGCGCTAGTTTCTTAACGTTTAAAAAAAACACGTTTATTTTATGGAGACTAACTTTTTTTATTTTTTGTATTTGTTGTTATAGCGACATCAAAAATACATCATCTGTGAAAAATTTCAACTGTCTAGCTATCACCATAATATTTCATATTTCATAGGGATCACAGATTAATATAACCATAGGTACCTACCAAGTTTAAGCTTTAAATGAAAAGTTATTCATTTTGACTTGACATCTGTTGGTCGACTTATTGTTCAGGTCAAAGACAACAACTCTATCGCTTTAAAAAAACGTCAAAAAATGACTTCCATAGAAACTGATAAGCTATGTTGATGATATTTGTATGCAGAGTCCAAAATTTTTGACTTTTATCCACAAACTATCAGAACAAAATTAAATTTGTAACATCTGTCTTGAATAATTCAGGTTAGGCCGGGCCCCTCGATGGGGACGTATTTGAGCTGATATGATGAGCTGTAATAGTCTTTGAGAAAAACGGCTGTGACATACCGCGGACCGACAGACAGACGGACATGGAGAAACTATAAGAGTTCCTAGTTTGACTACGAAACCCTAAAAAAAGAGCGCAAGCCGCTTGCGGCTGGTGAACCGCGCACCCGCGATATCCGTGCGGGCAACTGCGGAAATCTGCTCGTCGTTGTACTTAGTACAATCTATAACGTGTTTTGTATTTTGCAGGTCTTTAAATATTTATAATTCGCCTTTGTCTTTTAACTCGCTGGGAGATTTTTGAACTGAAGTATTTGAAATCTTGAAACCTAACTAACGCGTTGTAAGAAAAAATATCGAATAAAATTTTTACGCCAAGTACGGATCAGAGATGTGATAAACACGATGAACGAGTTTGGATATTCGGGATGAATTTAATAAAGGTGCTGTCGTTCACTTTTTATCGTGGGCACATATTGAGGGACTGCATTGTGGAGCGGAGCGGAGGTGTTTTAGTGGAATTTTTACGGACCCTTAAGTATTTTATGGCCCTGGTGAGGGAGATAGACAAAAACTTCCTACACATAAGACAAAGTAACTAGTACCTATCATCTATGACATAAGTACGATTCCAAACGAGCCACGCCGAAGCGCATCGGAGCAAATCGGAAAGGATACACACGTATGCCACGGCAACCAACCGCATTCACCCGATGGAAAAAATACGCTGGAAACCGAAGTAACTAGTAGCTATCATCTGTGACTTAAGTATGATTCCAAACGGGCCGCGCCAAACCGCATCGGAGCAAATCGGAACGAATACACACGTATGCCACGGCAACCAACCGCATTCACCCGATGGAAAAAATACGCTGGAAACCGAAGTAACTAGTAGCTATCATCTGTGACTTTAAGATTCCAAACGGGCCGCGCCAAACCGCATCGGAGCAAATCGGAACGAATACACACGTATGCCACGGCAACCAACCGCATTCACCCGATGGAAAAAATACGCTGGAAACCGAAGTAACTAGTAGCTATCATCTGTGACTTAAGTATGATTCCAAACGGGCCGCGCCAAACCGCATCGGAGCAAATCGGAACGAATACACACGTATGCCACGGCAACCAACCGCATTCACCCGATGGAAAAAATACGCTGGAAACCGAAGTAACTAGTAGCTATCATCTGTGACTTAAGTATGATTCCAAACGGGCCGCGCCAAACCGCATCGGAGCAAATCGGAACGAATACACACGTATGCCACGGCAACCAACCGCATTCACCCGATGGAAAAAATGCGCTGGAATCCTCGCGTATACTCATCGCATCCTCGCGCGTCTGCGAGCATGCTCGCGCATATTGTGCGTTCTCATGTAAGATCTGTCTTGAATACAA
The DNA here is from genome assembly GCA_947284805.1 of Coleophora flavipennella. NCBI lineage: Eukaryota > Metazoa > Arthropoda > Insecta > Lepidoptera > Coleophoridae > Coleophora > Coleophora flavipennella. Next base: position 1,540,819 of record OX369307.1, read on the forward strand.
CATATTAAAATATGAGCAATGAGCAGCCGGTCGGAATTCAAGCGCAAGTAGCGACGTCCGACCGCATCCTGCGGCAGCCGGGTGCACGTGGTTCGGTTGGAGCCGAACGGGTTCGGTGGTATACGGCAGTATGAAGTTTAAGTAGTAATCAGTAAAGTTCAAATTCCATCACCTTGTTAAAAAAATTCTACGACACGCTCCGGCGGCGCGGCGCGATAGGTATGAATCGTACATTACAGTTGTCCTTTGGACCAAGATTTGAATTCCGCGCCCTCATGTAAGATCAAATACAACAATAAAATATGAGCAATGAGCAGCCGGCCGGAATTCAAGCGCACGTAGCTACGTCCGACCGCATCCTGTAGCAGCCGGGTGCAAGTGGCGACAGTCGGTCGGAGCCGACCGGGTTCGGCGGTATACGGCAGTATGAACTTTAAGTAGTAATCAGTAAAGTTCAAATTCCATCAGTTTTTTAAAAATGTTCTACGACGCGCTCCGGCGCGGCGCAATAGGTGTGAATTACAGTTATTATTACAGTTGTCCTTAGGACCAAGTTTTGAATTCCCCTGTTGGCCTTGCCACTTTTGCATTAGATTGGTGAGCCACCGGAAATGTCATAAATCATTCAGCAAAAGTAAATGCCATTTTTATACACATTTGGTAAGACCTTAGAAACATCTCACCTGATAGTAAGTTTCGATGATGCCGAAGATGCAAGCGGGCTTACCAAGATTCCCCAACGCAATGGGGAATGGCTATCTTATCTTTAAAGTTGGAACACACCAATGCTGTTAACACTGATTTTTGGCGGCAAGACTTGGATAAGATGGTGGTAGCTAGCCAGGCAAGCTTGGAAAATGTCCAACCAACCAAATCGAGTCTTACAAAGTTAGATCCGCCGGGATTCGAACCTGCGACATCCTGATTTGAAGCTAATGACTAACCCCATTACCACGGTTAAGGCAAACTATTTATATTAGTACTAACATACAAGAAGAGGGCGCCCCAGGAAACAATATATGACCCAAGTGAATGAATGGTGCCGTAGTCATACGTACCAGGAAACAAAGACGACAGCTCGTGACAGGCTGAAGTGGAGAATGCTGCAACGACAGAGGGCTGGGCCCTCTTAATAATGATGATGACTAACATACAGTATGGACACTCCCTGCCGCTTTCATGATTGCGTCCTCACCCCCTCGTCACCCAGATTGATGCAGATTGGTTACCGTAAGGTTCTCGAACGTAAAAGATTTCGCCGTAATTTTGTTTGTCTTTCATTTGATTTTTGAAATATAATTTATCGCCCGTTGTATGAAGTGTCCGTGGTGTGGTTAAGGTGAAATTGATGCATAAATATCTTTAATTTATTTGTTTGCAGTGACACTGCAAGGAGATTGGGAAGAGGACCAACAACCATTGATCTACGGTGGGGCCGGCCACAGTCGCCGCTACCGTTTCCACTCCATGACCCTGCATGCGCCCTCCGAGCACACTATAGATAAACTCCTCTTCCCCCTGGAGACACAAGTGTTGCATGTGTCAACAGACTACGCGACCTTTGATGATGCGGTCAACGGATCAACGAAAGACCACTTGGCTTTCTTGGGAATCATCAATATATACAAGGTCAGTTTCTTTGATCATTCCGTAGATAATAGGGATGACGAATGCTAGTCATCTGAGTTACTTTTTTAATCTGTCAAAAACGACATTTTGTTCTAAAAATGTTTCAAATACCTAGGCGTGACGTCATAGTTTAGCAGCGTCATATATGTACTCATTTTGTGATTTTGGTGAATTAAAAACCGAAGACTTGATGGAAAACAAAACGACTAAGGTTTTCCAAAGAGTTTAAGTAGGAGGGCAATTAAGTGATCAAGAGTTCATAATTTATTTCTGATGCTGTCGTCATTCCTATGTCTTTCATATAGGGCACTACACTATTCTGCCTAAGTGATATTTCTACAAGGAGTGCTACATCATCTTAAACTTAGAATGTATAATATTACTAATAAGAAACTAATAAAGTCATTAGCCCAACGTTTTTAATTATATTTTATGGGACATTGAAACTAAAAATCAGTCTGAAATTGAACTTCAATAATTTAAATTTGAACACTTTTTAGGATAGCAGGTAACGGGATCTCATTACTTAGGCTAGTCTATCCGTCTATCGGTCCACTTGTCTGTCCGTCTTTCTGTCCGACTTTAGAAGACCGTATCTTGGGAACAATAATAGCTAGCAAAAAAGTCGAAGAATATGTGTCATATCATAGGAAGTTTCACGAAGAAATAATGAAAATTAAAAAAGTGAAAATTAAGGGGTCCCCATACAAGAAACGTGTTTTAATAGGTTTCACAAGGTTCCGTACATCTGATGTAACAATAATAATTTGGAACAATAAAAGGTAACTGGCAAAAATTTTCAAAGAATATAATATTAAAAAGGATTCACCAGCTAATAATAAAAATTTAAAATGTGAAAAATTAAGGAGGGCCCCATACAAGAAATGTGTTATTTATAGGTTTAACATGCAAAAAAATAATCACTCACTCATGTGTCTGTCCGTCTGGGAATAAAGTAAAATAAAAGGACTAAAATCTGGACGAAAGCGGATTAAATTTGCTATGTATATTATAGTTGACACGATCACGGAGCTGTATGGCAAATGAACGAATACAGATTTAAGGGGTGGATTTTGGGAAGCAAAGTATAAAATTTAAAAACGTTTTTCCAAACATACCTACTTTGTGATTTATCAAACAAAAAGGCTCGTTGCGAGGACTAAAATACAGTTTTTTTATAATTTTAAAGTGTATATTTTATAAGATTTAACAATGTACGAAAATACCGTAGACGTAGCGTAGGCAGGCCTCCCACTTGGTGGACCGACGACCTAATGAAGGTCGTGGCAAGCCGCTGAATGCGGACAGCGCAGAAAATCCTTGGGGGAGGCCTTTGTCTAGCAGTGGATGTCTCTCGGCTGATATGATGATTATGACAAAAATACCCTTCGTGTGACCTTACTTTGTGAAGTGTGTTATTTATGTATCTATAAAAAAAAATGAAAAATAAATAGAACATTCCCTTTTATCTCCGAAACTACTAAGGCTGGAAAATCTTAACTAAAATCCTAAGACGGGACACAGAATGGTACGGAGCGAGGACGACTCGCACTTGGTCGGTTTTTTGTTTTTCTTTTTGCTCTATCGTGAAAACGGTAATTAATGCAAGCGTGAAACTAGGTTTGGTTATAGTCCTGAAGTAAAACAATAAACAATAAAAACTTGCCAAGTGTCAGTCGTACTCGCACTGAGCAATCGAACTGAATAAATAAATAAATATTCTGGGACAAAAATCACATGGTCATCTGGCCCCAAAGTAGGATTCACCAGAGACTGATATAAACATACTTATATACGTTTAAATACATACTTAAATAGATATTTAATAGCCAGTCACAAAGCAAACAAATCTGCTCATCACCCAAATGTTTGCCCTGGGTGGGGATCGAACCTACAACCCTAGGATCAGTAGTCAAGAGCACTAACCACTGAGCCACCGAGTCAGTCAAAGCTATTTTTAACTTTTAATCTCTGTTACTGTTTTATTTTATTCTGTGTTCTACTAACATTAGTGTAATAAGACGTTTGTGTTACTAACAAAAATGGACCATGTTGTCTGATAAATAAAGATAATAATAAAGCATTTTTCTTTCAATTGCATTGGTGCCTTTTGTTTGAAATAAATAGATATCTTTATTGTTATACTTGTGTGGAGAGGTGTGGTATAGTAAGGAACCCTCGGTGTGCGAGTGCGACTGACACTTGACTTTTTTAAGGGTTCCGTACCTCAAAAGGAAAATAAGGGAACCATTATAGGATTACTCGCGTGTCTGTCTGTCCATCTGTCACAGCCAATTTTCTCCAAAACCGATTGAGTTAAAACTTGGTACACACATGTAAGTAGGCGACCCAAAGACGGATATGTAACGTAAATAAATTAATTAAAAAAAAGGGGGCCACTTAAAGGGGATAATTTAGAATAATAAAAAAATACAAACTATGTCATGTGACATATTAAATAAAATACGCGAATTGAATGCGAAATACAGAATTAAACGCAAAATAGCATAATCACTGCTATTGCTCTACCACTGATGAAGTTATAGCTGTTTAGTTGCTGTAGTTGCTATTAATCGTATTTTTTATTTATTTTGCGCATATGTTATGTTATTTTGAGGGATTGTCATGATCCGTCTATTCGTCCGTCTCTCGTGTAATAACCACCATAAATAAGAAATAAATCTACGTATTAGTTTTGCACTACTCTGCTACGTCGTTATCGTCGTTGACAGCCCTTGCTTTAGCATTTAGAGGGGTGAGGTTATTGAAATAGGTGCGGGATGAGGAGTGTCGGTACTGGTTTTCTTTATACTGAGACATTCGTCTACCTGGATTCTATCTAAGTCTGCACCATGGCGGACTATGAAAATAGTTCTTACCATCACCGTGGTAGCCGAAGATGATTGAATTTTTGTTTACTTCATCAACTGACCAAAAAAACAACAAAGAGTTTTGATCAATCCTAATTCTAAAATATAGACAATTTCTTATCGCATCAATATTTTTGCAAGATATACCTTTTTTTCAGTTTGGATACAAAACAGATCCTGCTTTGCAGCATCTACTGACGGTAGCGGCAGCATTGACGCCATCTTCAGAGGAACTCAGAGTAGACAACGCTCCGCTGAGCACCTTTTGTCCCCCATTCGGCGAATATGCGAGCTACCACGGATCCCTTACTATGCCGCCGTGTACTGAGTCAGTTCTCTGGCTAGTCCGAGGAAGAGCGTTGCCTTTGGAAAGGGTAGGTTAACCTCCTTAATGTTGTCAAAACAGGAGCCATCGTTTGGAACACTGACCATTTAGAGAATATGCTTACATCGGATCCTTTTCCACATCGTTGTGTACTGAATAAGTTATCTGGCTGGTAACAGTTTGCAGCCTTGACGCCTCCTCCAACCCGCGTTGGTGCTAGTACGAATAAGAGGAGAGATATCGAAGTGGGCAGGGGTTCTTATAAAATAGACATAGAAATATAATTATTAGTAATTAATATCATTAATATAACACATTTATAAAACTTAATTAAAAACATTTTGAAACATTCTTAAAACATAATATTATAAATTATAGGGTTACCACCAGCTACGAACTATTTCCATAAAAGAAACAGAAAAATAATAAAAGGCGAACAAAACATTCCAAAGGTGAAACAAAACATTCCAAAGGTGAAACAGTCAGAATTGAAAAACAGAAGTAAATAATGTAGATTAACAAACCGTCAAAAGCATAAAAAAATTAAAAAGGAATAAATTAAAAGATGATGCTAAACAAATTAAAAATAAACTAAAAAGTATGACTCCGCCACAACTTCAACTACTGCCTTTAGAAAGGGTACAAGTAGGTTGAATCTGGATTTAATGTAGGTTGAAATTTAGGTTCATTTTGGCCTTTTTCCCCATGTGTTATAATGGTTTATTTTTCTTACATTTGGCAAATATGCGTGCTAACAAAAATCCTTGACTTTACCGCCGTGTATTGAATCAGTTTCCTAGCTAGTCTGAGGATCATCACATCAGCTCATATACGTCTACACTGAGGGGCTGGAGCCTACCATGAATTAGGGCGATCGGGCCTTAGTCGATCATGCGGGCCCAGTGCGTGTTGGTCGACTTCACACACAACGTGCGAGTTTCTTCGCAGGCGTGCGCAGGTTTCCTCACGATGTGTTCCTTCACCGTAAGAGCGTCGGATAAACGTACATATGAAATCTAAATTCGAAATCACAATGGTGGAAGGATCGAACCACGACCACCCGGACAGGAGGTAGCGGCCCTTGCCATTACGCCACCGACGCTCTGTCTGAGAATAGGCGGTGCATTTAAAAAGGGTAAGTTGAAAACGGGTCCAAATGTGAGCTATTTGCAAAAGATGCTTGCTGTCACGGATCATTGACTACAAAACTGTCCCACAGTGAAATTAATGAGTAATGTCGCATTTGGCGATGACAGTTTGTCATTTAACGGTAACTTGAACTCCCCTATCAGCGCTTATTTAATTTTTAAAAATTGAGTAAATTACAAGTTCAAAACGGGTACGAGAGCGTCGGTGGCGCAACGTCAAGGGCCGCTACCTCCTATCTGGGAAGTCTTGGTTCGAGTCCTACCCTGTATCAATGTGTTTTCGAATTTCGATCTCATATGTACGTTTATCCGACGCTCTTACGGTAAAGGAAAACATCGTGAGGAAACCTGCGCACGCCTTCGAAGAAACTCGAAGGTTGTGTGTAAAGTTGACCAACCAGACTGGGCCCGCTGGTCGACTAAGGTCCGATCGCCCTAATTCAGGGTAGGCTCGAGCCCCTCGGTGGGGACGTATATATGAGCTGATGTGATGATGAGTAAATTACAAACACGGATTTCTTTGGCTCATAAAAGAAAGGAGTAACTCTTGGAAACGGTAGCTGGATTTGAGGACACCTTTTAGATTTATCACTCTAAAAATGATTTTCTTTCTCCAGAAAACCTGTCTTATTTGTGGGCCAACTCATCAATTTCCACCGATTCGGATTTGAACTTAGTGCCCATCATTATAATATTAGCCGAAAGACGTCCACGGCCTTTCAAAAGGATTTTTACGACGACTGGTCCTGCGCTGCCCGCATATAGCGGCTTCTCGCGACCTTCACCAGGTCATCGGTCCTTAGTGCCCATTTGGCCCTATCTCTTCAAATATTTACACGTGGAAGATACCTACAAACCAGATAAGTCAATGATTATTTAATGATAACTGGACAAAGGCCTTTCAAAAGGATTTTCACGACGACTGGTCCTGCGATGCCCGCATCCAGCGGCTTCTCGCGACCTTCACCAGGTCATCGGTCCTTAGTGCCCATTTGGCCCTATCTCTTCAAATATTTACACGTGGAAGATACCTACAAACCAGATAAGTCAATGATTATTTAATGATAACTGGACAAAGGCCTTTCAAAAGGATTTTCACGACGACTGGTCCTGCGATGCCCGCATCCAGCGGCTTCTCGCGACCTTCACCAGGTCATCGGTCCTTAGTGCCCATTTGGCCCTATCTCTTCAAATATTTACACGTGGAAGATACCTACAAACCAGATAAGTCAATGATTATTTAATGATAACTGGACAAAGGCCTTTCAAAAGGATTTTCACGACGACTGGTCCTGCGATGCCCGCATCCAGCGGCTTCTCGCGACCTTCACCAGGTCATCGGTCCTTAGTGCCCATTTGGCCCTATCTCTTCAAATATTTACAAGTGGAAGATACCTACAAACCAGATAAGTCAATGATTATTTAATGATAACTGGACAAAGGCCTTTCAAAAGGATTTTCACGACGACTGGTCCTGCGATGCCCGCATCCAGCGGCTTCTCGCGACCTTCACCAGGTCATCGGTCCTTAGTGCCCATTTGGCCCTATCTCTTCAAATATTTACACGTGGAAGATACCTACAAACCAGATAAGTCAATGATTATTTAATGATAACTGGACAAAGGCCTTTCAAAAGGATTTTCACTACGACTGGTCCTGCGATGCCCGCATCCAGCGGCTTCTCGCGACCTTCACCAGGTCATCGGTCCTTAGTGCCCATTTGGCCCTATCTCTTCAAATATTTACACGTGGAAGATACCTACAAACCAGATAAGTCAATGATTATTTAATGATAACTGGACAAAGGCCTTTAAAAAGGATTTTCACGACGACTGGTCCTGCGATGCCCGCATCCAGCGGCTTCTCGCGACCTTCACCAGGTCATCGGTCCTTAGTGCCCATTTGGCCCTATCTCTTCAAATATTTACACGTGGAAGATACCTACAAACCAGATAAGTCAATGATTATTTAATGATAACTGGACAAAGGCCTTTCAAAAGGATTTTTACGACGACTGGTCCTGCGATGCCCGCATCCAGCGGCTTCTCGCGACCTTCACCAGGTCATCGGTCCTTAGTGCCCATTTGGGCCTATCTCTTCAAATATTTACACGTGGAAGATACCTACAAACCAGATAAGTCAATGATTTGTTAATGATAAAGCTGCGTAATGGATTTTCTGTGCGACTATTAGCAAAATACTTATACAGGGTGTTACAAAATTGGTGTAGGTCCCGAGGGTTCTACTCGTCATACTGAACAACTTTCTCTCAGGAACACAAAGTCAATTCTCAAAAAAAAATTTGGACCCTCTATACTAAAATGCACAAAATCGGTCGATCAGCTTATCGATTTGTATGAAGAGTAAAATTTTTTTTTACGTTTTCAGCACAGTCGTAGAACAAAAGTTGTTCAGTATGATGAGAAGAAACCCCAGTTAACGGGACCTATACCAATTTAGTTACACCATGAATACAAAAGATTAGAGTATAGTTAACGGTAGGACACTAAATTTCTTTAATATTGATGATACCACTGTAGCGAGCTCTATCATTGTATCAGCTCATATAATTCCACAAGGAGGGGCTCGAGCCTGGTTGACTTTACACAAAACGTTATAATTATTCCTTCTTATAATTAAAGACAATTTCTTGTGATGACCTCATCATATCAGTCATCATATCGGCCGGAAATCGTCCACTGCTGGACAAAGGCCTCCCTCAAGGATTTCCACGACGACCGGTCCTGCGCTGCCCGCATCCATCGGCTTCCCGCGATCTTCACCGGGTCGTCGGTCCACCGCATGGGAGGCCTTCCTACGCTACGTTTTCCGGTGCGCGGTCGCCACTCGAGAACTTTACTGCCACATCGGCCATGTGTTCTACGAGCTATGTGCCCTGCCTACTGCCACTTCAGTTTAGCGATTCTGTGAGCTATGTCGGTTACCTTAGTTGTCCTGCGGATCTCCTCGTTTCTAATTCGATCACGTAGAGAAACTCCGATCATAGCACGCTCCATTGCCCTTTGGGTGACCTTGAGCCTTCTTATGAGGCCCATAGTAAGCGACCATGTCTCAGTTCCGTAAGTCATCACTAGCAACACACACTGGTCTAAGACCTTAGTCTTGAGACACTGCGGTATTTGGGACGTGAAGATATTGCGAAGCTTCCCGAACGCTGCCTAGCCGAGCTGGATTCGTCGATTGATCTCTTTCTGTTGGACCTACCTAACTGGACTGTTTGTCCAAGGTATACATATTCGCCAACAACTTGCAGTGTAGAATCTCCAACCTTTAGAGGGGTGGGTGCGACACGGACATTTAACATTAATTTCGTCTTGTCCATGTTCATTTTAAGACCTACTTGTTGAGAGACTTTACTGAGGCCATCGAGCATTGTGCTTAGGTCTTCCATAGTCTCAGCCATGACCACGATATCGTCAGCGAATTGGAGGTGGGATATGTACTCGCCGTTGATATTGATGCCGAGTCCACCCCAGTCCAGAAGCTTAAAAACATCTTCCAAGGCGGCGGTGAACAGTTTCAGAAATATAACGTCTCCCTGTCTCACCCCTCGCTGCATCTGGATAGGTTTCGAGTTCTGATCCTGGAGGCGAACCGACATGGTGGCGTTTTCATACAGACACTCCTCGATATATCGATGATCAATTTGGCAACGCTGGAGAGACTGTAGCACAGCCCAGGTTTCGACTAAATCTAAGGCTCTCTCATAGTCCATAAACGCCAAGCATAGTGGCTGATTGTACTCATCGGTCTTCTGTATAATATGCCGCAGCGTATTTATGTGATCTATGATACTAAAGCCTTTTCGGAAACCGGCTTGTTCGAGAGGCTGGTAGTCGTCAAACCTTCGTGCGAGACGATTCGTAATGACTCTCTAAAACAGCTTGTAGACATGGCTCATAAGTGAGATGGGTCTGTAGTTCTTCAGCAGGGTGTTGTCACCCTTTTTGAAGAAAAACACGACCACAATTCTGTGCGATGCCCTAGGCGTATGTCCCTCGAGTATAACGGAATTAAATAATTTCTGAAGAGCTTTTAGTACCGGTGAGCCACCTGCTTTCAGAAGTTTAGCCGTAATTCCATCATCACCCGGTGCCTTGTTATTCTTGAGCTGTTTGAGAGCCATTCTAATCTCGTACAAGCTGACGTCCGGGATATCTTCGGTTGTGATGACCTGTATCTATCTAATATAAAAATATTCCCCAATCGACTGCTTAACTTCACCAAATAACACAATCAAGCAAATCAATTTAAAAAATGCATATTTAAATCCTTACTAATATTAAAAATGTGAAAATGTGTTTGTTTATTTGTTATCTTTTCACGCTTCAACACCGTAACCAATCTTGATGAAATTTGGCATGCAGGTGGCCTGTGTCACGGGGAAGGACATAGGCTATATACTTTTTATCCCGTGAAAATAGCATAGTCCAATGCAATCTTGAGGGAACTGAAAAAAACACTTTTTTGGCTAATTTCTTTAAAATCGCAACGGAACAGAGGATTTTTGTGATATTTTGCACAGATGGTTGAGGAGTGTCATCTATGAGTGCAATCTATTGCTAATCACAAAAGGCCGATCTGGGATAAAGATCTAGAGAAAACTCATTTCCACGCTCGCGAGCCACATCTTATCCTCAAAGGCAGTCATAAAAACGATGTCTACGCGGGCAAAGCCGTAGGAAAAATCTAGTTTAAGTATAAACAGTTAAAGAGTCTCCTAATTCGATAATTTTATTAACAATTTATGGTAAGTGACAAGCAAGAGTAGATAACATCTCGTGAAAGAAAACAACTGAATAAACCTATATTATACTTAATGACACTAAATACTTTTTAACTTTTAGCTACTAATAGCGTCTAGAAGCAATGTTTTTCACTTCGACCTCTTAGTTGCAGGTTAAGAACCTGGGTAACTAGTATCTCATCTGTGACCTGGGCGACCGGGCGTTGCTAAAAGTCTCTTAAGCACGTAAACATATTAAACATTATTTTTTGCGTGAAAAATGATTTTCTCAGAAATGACACCTATCTAGATTGGAGCGTTTCCGAGAAACCAATTTTAATATGATTAACTTTAAAATCATTCACATCAGCTCATATACGTCCCCACCGAGGGGCTCGAGCCTATCCTGAATTAGGGCGATCGGGCCTTAGTCTGCCACGCGGGCCCAGTGCGGGTTGGTCGACTTCACACACATCCTTCGAGTTTCTTCGCAGGTGTATGCAGGTTTCCTCAAGATGTTTTCCTTCCTTCACCGTAGAAGAGCGTCGGATAAACGTACAAAAATCGAAATTCTAAAACACATTGGTACGTGGCAGGATAGAACCACGACCTCCCGGACAGGCGGTAGCGGCCCTTGCCATTACGCCACCGATGCTCTATCATATATCTATACATATTTTAAAACAAAGTTCCCCACCGCGTATTTGGATTCCAAAGAAACAAAAGTACTTCATAATTATTGTCCTTATTTACAGATGAAATAAATTCTTATCTAGACGAAAAAAAACATGTCCTATCAATCATGATAGACTTTAGCAAAGCATTTGATACTTTAAATTATGACACCCTGTATAAGAAAATGCAGCAGAATGGTATACAGGGACCAGTGCTGGAATTGTTTAAAAGTTATCATACCAATAGATATAACACAGTCAGCATTGCAGACAAAATAAGTGACCTTGTTCCAACCCTACACGGCACGGCCCAAGGTTCTATACTAGGTCCAACTGAATACTTAATTTACGTAAACGATATGTGTAAAATATTCCGGCATGGCTCTGTGTACCAATTTGCAGACGACACATGTCTTGTAAATGCCCATCAGGATATTAAAATAGCCCAGGCTAGACTCCAGGAAGATTTTGATCTACTGTGTAAATGGGCACACGACGTGGGACTGTCGATAAACTACGATAAAACTATACTGATGTACATTCATTCTCCTTACAAAACAGTTACCGTCACTCCCACCATCGTGGCCCATGACCACAACTGCATGCATCTACGAACCAATACTTGTGTCTGTAAGCCTCTTCATATTGTCTACCAACATACTTACCTTGGGCTAAAGATCGACCATAAATTTAATTGGGGACCACATGTGGACCACGACGTGTGCAGTAAACTGAGATCAATACTAGCTAAACTTAGTGTACTTAAACACAAGCTTCCGTATAATACACTGAGACTACTTTACTTGTCATTGGCAGATTCTGTAATAAGCTATGGATTGTCAAGCTATGGTAGGACATACAAAACTTATTTACATAATATCTACAACTTACAATTAAGAATGCTAAAAACTATTGTCCCTCTAAAAATTAAATATAAATACAAAGACAACTACGACAATTTATTCAAATACTGTAATATTCTAAATGTGTACGACAAAGTGAAACTTGCAATTGTAATACAATATAACAATAACATAAATCAACTAGAAAAACGTGCAAGACCTGTTAATATGCGTAATTTGTCATATCTTCCTTTATTTTGTATACCTTAATCTAATAATGTATATGGTAAGAGAGTCTGGAGGTGCACACTACCTTGTGTCCTAAACAATCTACCTAAAGACCTAGTAGAAAAAATAGAAAATAGTAACAATAACCAAACAAAAAAGATCCTTAAAAGTTTCCTTGCTCAGAAAAACTACCTAACTGACGAGGCTGGTGGACATCCAGACGCTCAAGTTGCGAGCTGTGCAACTAACTACCTAACTGACGAGGCTGGTGGACATCCAGACGCTCAAGTTGCGAGCTGTGCAACTAACTACCTAACTGACGAGGCTGGTGGACATCCAGACGCTCAAGTCGCGAGCTGTGCAACTAACTACCTAACTGACGAGGCTGGTGGACATCCAGACGCGCAAGTTGCGAGCTGTGCAACTAACTACCTAACTGACGAGGCTGGTGGACATCCAGACGCGCAAGTTGCGAGCTGTGCAACTAACTACCTAACTGACGAGGCTGGTGGACATCCAGACGCTCAAGTCGCGAGCTGTGCAACTAACTACCTAACTGACGAGGCTGGTGGACATCCAGACGCTCAAGTCGCGAGCTGTGCAACTAACTACCTAACTGACGAGGCTGGTGGACATCCAGACGCGCAAGTTGCGAGCTGTGCAACTAACTACCTAACTGACGAGGCTGGTGGACATCCAGACGCGCAAGTTGCGAGCTGTGCAACTAACTACCTAACTGACGAGGCTGGTGGACATCCAGACGCTCAAGTTGCGAGCTGTGCAACGAACTACCTAACTGACGAGGCTGGTGGACATCCAGACGCGCAAGTTGCGAGCTGTGCAACTAACTACCTAACTGACGAGGCTGGTGGACATCCAGACGCTCAAGTTGCGAGCTGTGCAACTAACTACCTAACTGACGAGGCTGGTGGACATCCAGACGCTCAAGTTGCGAGCTGTGCAACTAACTACCTAACTGACGAGGCTGGTGGACATCCAGACGCTCAAGTTGCGAGCTGTGCAACTAACTACCTAACTGACGAGGCTGGTGGACATCCAGACGCGCAAGTTGCGAGCTGTGCAACTAACTACCTAACTGACGAGGCTGGTGGACATCCAGACGCGCAAGTTGCGAGCTGTGCAACTAACTACCTAGCTGACGAGGCTGGTGGACATCCAGACGCTCAAGTTGCGAGCTGTGCAACGAACTACCTAACTGACGAGGCTGGTGGACATCCAGACGCGCAAGTTGCGAGCTGTGCAACTAACTACCTAACTGACGAGGCTGGTGGACATCCAGACGCTCAAGTTGCGAGCTGTGCAACTAACTACCTAACTGACGAGGCTGGTGGACATCCAGACGCTCAAGTTGCGAGCTGTGCAACTAACTACCTAACTGACGAGGCTGGTGGACATCCAGACGCTCAAGTTGCGAGCTGTGCAACTAACTACCTAACTGACGAGGCTGGTGGACATTCAGACGCTCAAGTTGCGAGCTGTGCAACTAACTACCTAACTGACGAGGCTGGTGGACATCCAGACGCTCAAGTTGCGAGCTGTGCAACTAACTACCTAACTGACGAGGCTGGTGGACATCCAGACGCTCAAGTTGCGAGCTGTTCAACTAACTACCTAACTGACGAGGCTGGTGGACATCCAGACGCTCAAGTTGCGAGCTGTGCAACTAACTACCTAACTGACGAGGCTGGTGGACATCCAGACGCTCAAGTTGCGAGCTGTGCAACTAACTACCTAACTGACGAGGCTGGTGGACATCCAGACGCTCAAGTTGCGAGCTGTGCAACTAACTACCTAACTGACGAGGCTGGTGGACATCCAGACGCTCAAGTTGCGAGCTGTGCAACTAACTACCTAACTGACGAGGCTGGTGGACATCCAGACGCTCAAGTTGCGAGCTGTGCAACTAACTACCTAACTGACGAGGCTGGTGGACATCCAGACGCTCAAGTTGCGAGCTGTGCAACTAACTACCTAACTGACGAGGCTGGTGGACATCCAGACGCTCAAGTTGCGAGCTGTGCAACTAACTACCTAACTGACGAGGCTGGTGGACATCCAGAAGCTCAAGTTGCGAGCTGTGCAACTAACTACCTAACTGACGAGGCTGGTGGACATCCAGACGCTCAAGTTGCGAGCTGTGCAACTAACTACCTAACTGACGAGGCTGGTGGACATCCAGACGCTCAAGTTGCGAGCTGTGCAACTAACTACCTAACTGACGAGGCTGGTGGACATCCAGACGCTCAAGTTGCGAGCTGTGCAACTAACTACCTAACTGACGAGGCTGGTGGACATCCAGACGCTCAAGTCGCGAGCTGTGCAACTAACTACCTAACTGACGAGGCTGGTGGACATCCAGACGCTCAAGTCGCGAGCTGTGCAACTAACTACCTAACTGACGAGGCTGGTGGACATCCAGACGCTCAAGTTGCGAGCTGTGCAACTAACTACCTAACTGACGAGGCTGGTGGACATCCAGACGCGCAAGTTGCGAGCTGTGCAACTAACTACCTAACTGACGAGGCTGGTGGACATCCAGACGCGCAAGTTGCGAGCTGTGCAACTAACTACCTAACTGACGAGGCTGGTGGACATCCAGACGCTCAAGTTGCGAGCTGTGCAACTAACTACCTAACTGACGAGGCTGGTGGACATCCAGACGCGCAAGTTGCGAGCTGTGCAACTAACTACCTAACTGACGAGGCTGGTGGACATCCAGACGCTCAAGTTGCGAGCTGTGCAACTAACTACCTAACTGACGAGGCTGGTGGACATCCAGACGCTCAAGTTGCGAGCTGTGCAACTAACGATAAACGCACATAATCTTTTTATCAAGATTTGCGTTTTTTGTGTTTCCTTTTTTAACCCCCGACGCAAAAGAGAGGGGTGTTATAAGTTTGACGTGTCTGTCTGTCTGTCTGTCTGTGTATCTGTGTATCTGTGTATCTGTCTGTGGTATCGTAGCTCCCAAACAGATGAACCGATTTCCGTTAAGTTTTTTTTGTGTCATAGATAATTTTATTCCGAATGTTCTTAGCCATGTTTCATGAAAATCTGTTCAGCCGTTTGAACATCATCAGCTCCTTTCTAGTTGATGAGGGGATCTGACTAACTTCCTTATGTCCGATCGATTCGAAATTTAGTACCGTGTTACTTCAATGATATTGAAAGTATATGGTTAGGTAACCATGACCTGATCAGCCGTTTGAAGATCATCAGCTCCTTTCTAGTTGATGAGGGGATCTGACTAACTTCCTTATGTCCGATCGATTCGAAATTTAGTACCGTGTTACTTCAATGATATTGAAAGTATATGGTAAGGTAACCATGACCTGATCAGCCGTTTGAAGATCATCAGCTCCTTTCTAGTTGATGAGGGGATCTGACTAATTTCCTTATGTTCGAACGATTCGAAATTTAGTACCGTGTTACTTCAATGTTATTGAAAGTACATGAATTCTAAAAACTAACAAATAATATTTTAAACCTATTATAATTACTATCGTCACATATATTATGTAAGTTCAAATATTTTATTTTCCAAGCGTTGTCGCGTCGGGGGACCGCTAAGTGAGAAAAACAGGTGTAGTCGCAGATTGCAACAAAAGAATTTACTCCGAAAAATTCGCAAAATCGACACCACCGTCAACGTCGTCTGCCCTCACGTGTCTGCCCGTTCGGGTCGCCGCACTTGGTGACGCCCACCCCCGCGCCGCATACCGCACACCGAGCTCGCGCGCAGAGCGTAGACTATATTATATGAAACTATGAAACTTAAGATCGCTCGTATCGTACTTAAATGTAATTAGTAATGATTAATTATCTGTTGTTGGAAAAATACTTTATAAACTTTAGCGGTCCCCCGACGCGTCGACGCTTGGAAAATAAAATATTTGAACTTACATAATATATGTGATGATAGTAATTATAATAGGTTTAAAATATTATTTGTTAGTTTTTAGAATTCATTTTTTGTGTCGGTGGGTTTTATTAAAATAAACAGTTTAATTATTTTTTTTATTAATTTTTTTTATATGTCTGTGGCTGAACACGATAAACTCGAAAGTACCGAACGCATTTAATTTTTCTTACTTTCGAGATAATCGCGTTTGAATACGGTTTTCACCAATGCTTACCGCTTTCAGCTCGCACACCGTCCACCCTAGATATCTACCCTAGCGAAGCCGCGGGCACTCACTAGTATCCATATAATAATACACGGGAGTTTCTCACTTAAAGTAACAAATTGTAAAATAATTGTTAGTTTTGTAAGTTTTTACACCGCCACTGCTGCTGTCAGGGTGAAATGGACCTTTGGCCAAATTTTGTCTCTGATTTCAAACTAGACAAGCGTCTACTTAGTAATGAGTGACCCCACACATATTTTACCAAAATTAAACACCTTAAAAAACTAACTAACTCACTTTTTACAACTTTTGAAAACTTTTTTAAAAATCGCTCCAGCGGTTTTAGAGTCTATAGGGAACACACATACTACACACATCGAATTTAACAAATGCAGATTTAAGTGAGTTTAACTACAGCTTAACTGATAGGAAGTAACGATACAGTCGAGAATGGTAGACACAAAATCAAGTAATGCCTTATATTATATTGCCTTGAAGTTTCCCAAATTGTAAGCTTCGGGAAACACTGATTCAGCAAGGAGTTTGTACTCCATCGCCTTCCATGCAATTTCGCTTAATTGAAATTATTGGCTTAATTTTAAAATCTTTTAAAAGTCAGGTTATTAAAACTGAAAAACTGTTCCAAAGTTTTGAGTAGATATACTATACATACATAATGTATGTAGCAGGTATTTATCTGATATTTTGCGTTTTTTTTAAATGACAATCAATTATATTTATTTCAGGAAGTCGCAAGTCGTATAAAAATGACATCAGGAAATCGAGCGGTGCAGCCTCTAAACGATAGAAGAGTGTTTTTGTTTAATAAAAAATAATTGTGTAGTAAAAATATTTAATTTAAATTGTAATTGTGAATGTATGTCTCATTTACTTTAAAATATATTTTTTAAGTTTTCGTACATATTTTTTTGGAATTTACTGCTTTAGAATTGATTCATATATAGAGCCCAATATAAGAAATATATGAGGGGTGAAATTGAATGAAGATCCATAACGCGTTATCAAAAGCGGTACTAACTTTTAGCACACCCCGGACACTTCATACAACGGGCGCGAAATGTCATTTCTAAAAACAAATGACGAAACAAATGAAAATCACGGCGAAATTCTATACGTTCGAGAACCAAACTTAAACCAATCTGTATATCAACCTAGGAGACGAGAGGGTGAGGTGGGAATCTAGAGAGCGGCAGGGAGTGTCCATACTGTATGTACTCGTAAGTATACTTACATGTATACTTTGCTTTTAGTGTCATTACTTTTTTCAGTGGAAAATGCTTGGGAAAGGCCTTTGTCTAGCAGTGGAAGTCTTTCAGCTGATATGATGACGATGACGTTTTTTCAGTCACGAAAGCTAAGGAAACATATCCATGCCACAGATTAGGTAATAGTACTAGCCTAGTTCCTCCTAATGCGAGGTCTTACCCTGCGAGGCCACAGACTGAGATCCGTGCAGCAGCTCCGCGTAGGGCGAAGCCCGGAAAAATTGTTTCCTTCGGCCGTCGGAGCTGACACGCACACTAAAAACTTTTGTTTTGGGTGTAAGTTCAAATGAAGGATATCGGTTAAATTTTTGTTTTTGGGCATTATCCCCATCTCTTGCCACTGTTAGTTACTGGTTCCGTGAATTTAAGCGTGGGCAGAGCGATGACAAAGATGATCCTAGACCAGGGCGACCGCCAACGGCAGTCACTCCAGAAAACCTCATCAGGCTGGAGTGGCTAAAATAATCAATGAATCTCGAAAGGTAATGTTTCGAGAGATTCAGAACGAACTGAAGGCTCCAGGCAGTTTCTACCATTTTGCATGACCGTCTTAAAATTCTGAAGGTTGCGTCACGATGGATACCACATTATCTCACACAGGAGCAAAAGGATAGACGTGTCGATTGGTGCAAATTTATTCTAAATTAATTCCAAGGAGCTTTCGTCTCTCCGATAATGTCGGGGACAGCAATCGGCTCCTGGATCGCAGTGTTTTTTAGAATTCTCCAACTGCCATCGATTTTCTGCTTTGGGCCGAGAATTTCTCAAGTCACCTAGAGAGAATGGGAGAAGATTGGTATGTGAAGAGAGCCTATTAAGGTCAATCAACAGGTCGACGCCCGGTCTGTCGCCGCAGCTATCGATGGCGCGATTTAGTGAACGCGGATCTGCGCGAGATCCAAGCTGGCGACTGGCGCGAAACCGCACAAGACCGGAAGTTCTCGTATCAGAGACCAGGACACACTTAGCGTCATTGAGCCAGCGGAATAAGTAGTAAGTAAGTTCGAAGGACGCAATTCTCAACAAGTGACCTACATTATGACATCTGACAAATCTTGGATGTACAGCTACGACCCAACAGCAATCTACAGAATGGGTCTTTGAAGAAGATGATTTACCCACTAACGTAGTTAGCGGCCGAAGCATTAACAAAAAAATGGTTGCTGTTTTTTTTCGGCGTAGTGGGGCTGTAGCGTAAAAAGGTTATCAGTCAATGGTAGAGCAAAGTTTGTTTGCTACAAGCCTTTCAGGACTTGAGCGTCAATCGTCCAACTAGTGGATGACGGTCCTGCTCACGCGGCTGCCAGAACCATGGATTTTTTGAATCAACTGCTATCTCATCTTCCTATGCACCCGCCCAGATCTGGATCCGTGTGATTTTTTCTGTTCTCCACAGCAAAAAAAAACAATACATGGACGACGATTTTCGACGGCGGATGAAGCAGTGGACGAATTCACTCGACTTTTTTTGACCTTCCGCAAGAACAGTTATTTTCCTGTTTTGAAAGCTTTTTTCAGTCGAATGCATTAGTGCATAGGAGTAGCAGGAGAATAATTTGAAAAGTTGTAAATAAAGTTTCATTAAGTATATTCCTTTTAATTTTTGTTTAACTAAAATTTTCGGACCGGCCCACGTAGCCTTATAAACGGCCTGTATACAGTCGAATTGAAAAACTTCTTTTTTTTTAAGTTAAATGAAGATTTTTAGACTTTTTATACTTTTTTGATTTTTTATTCACAATTGGTAAACCCTTGACAAAATCTCACCTGGTGGTAAGTGATGATGTTGCCGAAGATGGAAGCGGGCTTACCAAGATTCCCCAACGCAATGGGGACCTGGCTATCTTATCTTAATTAGCAAATCAAGCTTATCTTAGTTATAAGAAGTCGTTTGAAATTTTTTGCTCTGATTATACAGAATTCTTGGGAAATGTTGTTCAGTTTTATATATATGAGGAAACGCAGTTTAAAGAATAGGCATTTGAATATAACTTACCTGTCTCCCTCCCCCAAACCTCTCCGTATACACATACAGCAAGAAAGGGAGAACTCCAGCGCAGACCACTATAATTAGGTACTAAAATTGACCAAAACAGCATTTCGTAGTCCCCTATTTCCTCCTCCAAAACTCGAGCAATAATAATATATTTTTAAAATAATTTTACGCGTTACCTATGCTTCTATGTTTTACTTATATTGTTAATAATGTATATTATTTTTTTGGTGAATATCTGAAAATGGCATCTCAATTAGCCAATTTTCTTAGTTATTGAAGGCTCCTACTTCCTAACATAATTAGAATATGGGAAAAAACAAAACATAGGGGCATGGCCATAGTAGAAATAGGTTTTATAGGAAAAACATTTATGCTCTATTATCATTATCCAGGGAGAAAAGAGGAGACTACGTTTGCATGGAATAAATTGCGCCCGCGTTTCCTTTAAAAAAAAATTAAGTCGCTGTTACCTTACACGTTAGTATGGCTTACTTTGAGTAGAAAATAATGGTAATTCTGTAATTTGTGTACTTTGTAGGCAACATAATGTTACATTACAACCATCAGAAGTCTTTCTGCTTCTATCCATCGGATACCCATACGGGCCTTCTATAACTTTTAACAATAAGATTTTTTTTTCAGAATACTTAACATCGTGGAAAATTGTGACCAATTTTATAAAAAGGGAAATATGTTTTATGTTGTACAGTCATCAGCAAATATATCGAAGCAGTCCAGGTTCTCATTTCATTCTACACTCCTAAAATTACCAATAATATTTGCATAGCAATAGTGTTCAAATGGTTGTAAGCATTCTATTCGTAAACAAAGGCTGTAAAGTTCTCGAATGGCGACCGCGCACCAGAAAAAGTAGCGTAGGCAGGCCTCCCATGCCACAGATTACTAAGTAGTTACTTCGTACCCATGCGGTTGACCAACGACCTGGTGAAGATCGCGGGAAGCCGATGGATTCGGGCAGCGCAGGACCGGTCGTCGTGGAAATCCTTGGGGGAGGCCTTTGTCCAGCAGTGGACGATTTTCGGCTGATATGATTATGATGGTGATAATTCTATTCGTCAATATCAATTAAGGACCTAAGGAGTTATAAATAATATAATGCAATCCATACTATTAGAGGTGATTTTGAAAAAGCTTCTGTAGCACTCAGAGTTGTACTGGATTATTATAGATCAATAGTAACACTTGAAGTTGTATATGTGAGTAATTTACTGCAAATATAAATCCTTAGTGGTATTGGGACTATCACACTCTGTTATACCTGCTTATGTGCTAGCGTGGCGATCACTGCCGCTATTTAACGTCTAAAGGATATAACTTACTCTCTTATACAACGACTGTAAATGTTAGACCTAAATTATGGAGAGCTCTTTCTTACAGCTCAATCAGTTAGAACAGCCTCAAGCAGCACAGATAGGCTGATATATTTGATTGGTTAATGCCTGTATAGCTCTAATTTAAGCAATTTGGGTACAAAATAAAATGCTTTAATTTGTATGTTAGCAACATAATAGTCACATAGTAGCTGAGTAAAGTGTATGTCCAACAAGTTTAATATCTTCCGCATAAACACGGATATACCTTTTAAACATACAATAAACCTCTTCTAACCAGATTAAAGTGTTCTAGTTCAGTTATGCAGCCAATACTCTGCATTCAAATTATTTCTGTACTTTTATGGAGCCATTTGCAAATAAAATTTCAAATTTGCTTATTATAATTAGATTTGATCATTTTGGTTGTCACCAACAAACGCAATTTTTAAATCGGTGATGGCTTATTAAATTTTAGTAAATACACTTTTGATTTACACATTTTGTAATTTATAGGTGTGAAAGAAAATGCGCATCTAACTTTATTGCGAATTTAAATAAATCTTTAATGTAAAATTTTCAAGCGTCACATGATAAAGCTACAATTTATGGAGCAAACAAACAATTTGATGAGAGAAAGATATCCATGAAGTCAAGAATTTCACTGTGCGAAAATAAAGTGACTGTGCTGTAGACCATTTCAAAAGTGTTTTTATGAACAAAACGAAGTTTATGATTTAATATTGTATCTTATTATTTTATTTTATCAAATACATATTATGTTAGGTACAATATGTAATGGCGATGTATACAAAAGCTGCTTATACTGCGGTTTTCTTGCTTATTTCTGCATAATATGTCACCATGTGCATACTTTACAAGCTATTATTTGATCAAAAGTGGTCTAAAAAACGGGATAGTAACTCTATATTCACTCAATATGCAGCCTTATTATTTATAAAAAAATAAATAACCTAAAATATCCAGCTCTTGAATAAAAGTTATGATATCAAGTGCAACACAGCTTAAAGAGAACAGAAAAAAGGTTATACAGCATCAAGCACTATATTTGATACCAGTTATACAGGAAATAAGCCATCACACGAGCTATTATGCAGCTTTCAGCGGTCTGGGATGATTTAAACTAATTAACGTTTATATAGTTCTGCTCAAGACTAATTTTTCAGAAAGAAAATCACTGCTCTTGTATAATTTATTAAGCCTGAAGAGTTAAAATAGCCCAAAAATCAATTAATAAAGCATTTAGTCAGCTATTTCGTTAGCTTTAGAACTTTGTAATAAAGCTTTAAACTGCTTATTGGTAAATTTCCACTCTATTATACGGCTTATGTGTTTTTTGGGTTTGTTTTTTTTTGTAGTGTGCAAAGCAGAAGATATATGATTCCGGGTAGGTCGAAAGTGGCCAGAAATGGTGCGTGTAATTTAACCCAGAGCCAGTGTAACCCTGTTTCTTTACGAACTTGGCTGACATTTTGCCGGGGGTCTATGTAGCAGCCATAATGCAGAATTATAGCCGCTTCGCAAAACGGCACGCCGCCGCTTTGTTAACTACTGAGTGAAAACTCCGAATAAAACTGAGTCGGATGAACGTACGGATAAAAATTTAGATTTTAACCGTCTATCCGTCCGTTCGTCCGACTCGCTTAATTCTAAGATATGGCTGCGATATACAGACAATTACAGTTAATTTAAATTTTGGTAGGTACTTCGAAGTGTTACTCATATACATCTAAATTTCTAAGCTACTTCTGATGCTGACTATACTGTTCTTGCTAATATTTCGACGGGTTTTATTGAATAAAGTGCTTTTCTTAGTCATTTGGACATTTTCCTCAATAAATTGCGGCTCAAACTTTATATATTTACATAAAAATGCTTACAGATGGTACGAGAAGTAAATTTTTTAGTTATGTGAGATAATCTATGGGTTCCATGGGGAAAGTTGTTCAATATTATGAGTAGGACCCCCAGTTTACGGGTTCTACACCAATTTCGTTACAGCCTGTATATACATATATACTTTTAAATACATACACATGTAGATCTTAACACCCACATACAGCAAACGAACCTGTTCGTCACAGGAATGTTAGCCCTATGTGGGGATTGAACCCACGACTCTCAGCCCAGCAGGCAACAGCACTGCTACTGTAACGGATCAGTCACTGATAAGTTCATATTAGTCGGGCACTTCTTTCCTATCTCTGTACAGATGTTAACTAAATTGGCGAAGGACCCGTTATCTGGGAATTCAACTGAACAGCCTTTCCTGAGAAACCCATAGACAATTCAATAAAATAATCGTTTTCTAATTAATAATGGCCAGTTTTGACGAAACTCGTTACGTTTCTATAATTGTATATTATCTAGAGCACGTGATAGTTCGTTATTCTAAGAAAAATCGGAAAAAGGTACCTCCCATACAAATCTAGGTTGTTTGTTACTTTGATCAAAAATGGCTTTAACGATTTTAATAAAACTTTGTGAATACCTAGTACTTAATAAGGACTAGGGTAGTTAATTATTTCAGGAAAACTTCGAGTAGGTACCTCCTATTCATTTCATTCATTCCACTTTATTATGTGCCTCCTTGGTTGGTAAACTTTTCCATTTTTCAGAAGTCTTCTTCGACACAATGAATCCACCGTTTCCTGCGCCTGCTCTTTGGTCTCTTCTGTTGCGGCACTCATCTGGTCATAACTTTTACAATTTAATCGGGGGGCGATTTTCCGGCATTCTTTCCAGATGACCCGCGCATCCAAGCCATTGTGCATTACAGAATCTCAAGATAGTTTCTTGCCCTATCAGTACTTGTAATTCGTGGTTCATTCAAGTCCAAAGATTTTTCTTAGTACTTTTCGTTCAAAAATAGCAAGCCTTTCTTCGTCTTTTTTTCGCCTTTTCTATCTATAGCCCAGGTTTCACATAAGTTAGTAAAAAAAGGTCTTATGATGGTACGGTAGATAGTTAACTTCAATGCTATGCTTAAGATTTTTTTTACATGCGTAGCACCTGTTGCCCGCTATAACCCTTTACTTAGTCCTCGATCCTGTTTTGGTCGGTTAGTTCTGATCCCAGATATTTCAGGTCTCCACTTGCTTTAAAAAGGTTGTTGTTGTATGTATTTTTAAAATTGTCAATTAAATTGGTTGGGTTATTTTGAAGTCTGTTAAAAATAGTTTAGTCTACTTCAGTCTACGTCAAGGCTTTCGATTACTTAGTTGACCCATTTGCAATAAGTTGCACTTGCAATTTCCCACGGTGTCATCGATTACGCCTAACGAACAGTTGTTCTTTTAACTGGCTGCACCAATTTTAAGTTATAGTCGTGTAAATTATTAAACTTAAAAAAATGACTTCTCAATTGTGTTACTATGGATCAGTTTACGTAATTTTTTTAAGTCCGATAATATTCGCATACATTTATTGATAAACATACGCACTTGTTACGTACCTACGAGTATTTCCCTAATCCGCTAGCTATCACTCAGTCCGTACGATAATTTCCTCGTAACTATATTATCTAATCT
The DNA here is from genome assembly GCA_947284805.1 of Coleophora flavipennella. Taxonomy (NCBI): domain Eukaryota; kingdom Metazoa; phylum Arthropoda; class Insecta; order Lepidoptera; family Coleophoridae; genus Coleophora; species Coleophora flavipennella. The sequence continues at coordinate 1,565,594 of OX369307.1, forward strand.
TCGGCGAATTTTTTTGGAAACTTTGTGCAGCGTTAACGTCTTTTTTGTTAAATACAAAATATTTTTTTTAACATAACTTAGACATGGAAAATAGGGTGATGACTCTTAACGCGCAATGCTTACGCGTTGCGCCCTCTCTAACAATGGCTTCAGATGGTAAGTTTGCCAAATTATTTAGAAGTACTCGTGCCGGCTCAAGCGTTCAAGATTGTAATATAATTATTATAATTTTCGTTATTTTTGACGTCAATTACTCCTAAACGATAGAAAACCCAAGGTTGAAAAAAAATACCCTTATTGTTGGTGATGTTCCTTAAAGTCGAAAGCTATTAGAAACACGATTGAGCAGTTTTGGCTTGATTTAAAAAAAGCCCAAAGATAGGTCTACACTGTTACTTTCAACTCTAGTTATGACTGCTATTTTGAAGTATAAATTTTAAATAATATACAAAAATATTTGTTATGATAATACTAAGTTTTACTCTTCAAACTTGTAGCTGTCCCCACTGGATAGCTCGCCGGACTAGCAAATGCATGGAATAATTGCTATGTTACTGGAGATGTCTCCGATATTAGCAGTGATTATTTTTTATGCTTTCATTCAGAGATATGCTATATATAAGGGGCTTTCATTGTAGTTTTTGATTGAAACGAAAAAGTACAGAAAAAGTGAAAAAGTGTGGTTATTTTCTTTACTCTTTACACGTAAAGCAAAAGACAGAGAAAACTGTTCCAATCTGTACCTCGCCTTAACAAGTTTTTATCCACAATTTATTAATAAACCATTAGGATCATCTAACCTGGTGATTGACGATGATGCTGCAGATGGAAGCGGGCTTACCAAGATTTCCCAACGCAATGGGGAACTGGCTATCTTTTCTTCATGCCGGATCACATCAATGATTCAGTCAGTTCCCCCATTGCGTTGGGAAATATTGGTAAGCCCGCTTCCATCTTCGGCAACATCGTCACTTACCACCAGGTGAGATGTTGTCAAGGGTTTACCAATTGTGAATAAAAAAAATGATGTAGTAATAACATTGGTGTTTGGCGGCAAAACTTAGGTAAGATGGTGGATCCTAGCCAGGCGGACTTAGAAAATTCCCTAACACCTTCCAAAGCGAATCGCACAAAGTGATAACCCGCCGAACTTAAAAAAGTAGTAGCTGGGTGACCGAACTTTGTTCAGCTGTTAATTTAATTGGCCCGCCTGTCTAGCTACCACCATCTTATCTAAGTCTTGCCGCCAAACATCATTGTTAACAGTATTGATGTGTTCCGGCTTGAAGATAAGATAGCCAGATCCCCATTGCTTTGGGGAATCTTGGTAAGCCCACTGCCATCATCGGCACCATCGTCACCATCAGGTGTGATGAAGTCAAAGGCTTGCCAATTATGAATAATAATAAAAAAGCATCTAGATGTAGTTCCATCTGTAGTTAAGTAGCTTAAAATAATCTTAAAATATTATTTTTTGTGTGACAACGGATTTTCTCAAGGATAATACCTATCTAGATATACTTGGAAAGTAAAAACTTAAATTAATTTAAAAAATGCATCCAAATCGTTACAGCCATTTCCGAGAAACCAATTTTATATTTACAATTATATACAAGAATTGCTCACATAAAGTATAGAATTACCATAGAAGTTTTAGCCGGGACAGAGCATCTTCACGAGTCGCGTTAATTGACTGTTTCAGCGGAATACATATCCAAACTGAGGGCTTCACAATCGCCGATTGCTATCACATTGAACCGATGCCCTACCTGGACCTCCTTGGAGCCACTCCGGTTCCGAGGGTACTGGGACAACCAAGCCAACGGAATCCTCCTCAACAATGGACAGACTGGTAAGATACTACTCTGCATAACATACCGCCCATTGAAAAGTATCAACATCGATCTTCAGGAAAATAATATTATTGATTGAAGTACTATTTAATGTCTGGACAGTGTTGACGATATTTTTAACCGAAACTTGTTACATTTAATTGATGTTCATGCACCTATGACTAGCGTATTGATTAAAACCTCACTGCCACCATGGCTCACTAATAATATTCCGTTTAAGATGGATCTCCGTGATTCAGCCCTCGATAAGTACCGAAGCAGTATAACTGAAGAACACAAATTATAACATAAGAACTGAAAGAGCATGATGATAAACCTATGTATGTTTAATGAAAAGAAAGCTTACATTGCTGACGATATTAACAAAAATATACGCAACCCTAAAATTTTATGGGATAAGTAGTTTTAAAAAGACAATGCTTCCTAATATTAATAAAAACCAAGATTTACCTGATCACTGATGTAATTTTAGGGGGATCCCTCAGCCTAACAATGAAACCTACCTATAGATATACGAGTATACCTACCATGCAAGGATCTATAGATAGATACCTATACAAGGATGTAGTGAAAAGGCACTTGAAAACGTGTGACATCATCATCATCATCATCATATCAGCCGGAAATCGTCCACTGCTGGACAAAGGCCTCCCCCAAGGATTTCTACGACGACCGGTCCTGCGCTTTCTTTTGAAAAGGTGTGACATAGATCCTTCAAAATGGGAGGAGTTAGCAGCACAGTGTGCCGAAGCGGAGACACCTGTTGAAGACCAAAGCTCATTGTTTCGAATAGCATCGCAAAGTAGAACTCGATAGCAAGCGCGATAAGGGCGCATCTATGCCAAAATTTAGTAATATACAGGGTGTAACTAAATTGGTGTAGGTCCTGTCCTGGGACTTCTTTTCATCAAACTGAACAACTTTTGTTCTACAAGTTTCCTGAAATCGCAAAAAAAAATTGAACTCTTCATAGGAAACAATCAGCTGTTTGACCAATTTTAAGAAATTTTGTATGTATGGAGGGTCAATTTTTTTTTGCGAATTGACTATGACAAAATAATGCTCAAATTTCCATAGCATGTTTAAAAAAAAAATTAACACCCCTCTTTTTGCGTCGGGGGTTAAAAAAGGTAAATAACAAACTAGTGACATTTGCAAGCCCGAGCCGCGCCAGGCGAGGCTTACCATATCGTCACAAGTTTTTGCGCCGAAAGTTAAAAATTATCATCATCATATCAGCTGAAAATCGTCCACTGCTGGACAAAGGCCTCCCCCAAGGATTTCCACGACGACCGGTCCTGCGCTGCCCGCATCCATCGGCTTCCCGCGATCTTCACCAGGTCATCGGTCCACCAAATACCATTCACGAAACGTTGTGCGCGCGCTATACACGAGTACACTAAATAAGATGCCGCCTGCGCCGCAATGCGACTTGTGCGCTGACCGCTGGGCCAGCTTATTCCAAGACAGAGGTATTCTAATTCCATGAGAGCGATGGAAGTATGAGTTCTGTGGGTGTGTGAGATATGTAGGAATTATTTTTTAATAAGAGAAAAAGAAGTGAATTAAAAAAAAGACCCGTGCTACTCCGCATTATTATTATTATTTCTTATATACATCGATGATGCGCGGTGGGCAACCCGCAAGCCGCAAGCGGCTCGCCATCGATGTTGCGCGGTGTGCGATAATTTGCGCGTTGAATGTTCACACCTAGCTTTCACACTTCTTCCGAGCACTTTTCGTTTTCTTTCTAACACCCATAAATTAAAGCACAACAACTACCTACTCACGAACTGTACTGTGCGTTTTAAATAAGAAAATTGCGATCGCGCTAACTTTGTAACTCACCACTTATCAAAATTGTACTGTCAGTTTAAAAAAAAAGAGATAAGACAAATTATCTTTATTGCACACACTACACAATTAAAAGAAAAACACAATATTAAAAAAAATCTTATGTAGGTACTATAGAAAAAAGGTTTTATTCTTGTTAAATATTCCAAAATAATAATTAAAATCGTATTAAATAATTTTCGAAAAACCTAAAAACTTTTAGGTACAAGCTTTTTTTTGAAAAGATTTTAATTATTTCGTATTCTTCTCAGCCAACCCTATAATTTGATACCCATATCATTGGGGTGAATAAAAAAATACTGGTCCACCATCTTTGGGAGTCCGCCATATTGGATTTAGAATGACGTCACACAGTTAACATTGCATTGTCATCCAAACTGAACGTGTATACAAAATTTCAGCTCAATCGGTTGAAGATATCAGCAACAAAATTGAGTTTCAATATTCCACCCAAACAAATATACATACATAGCAAGTTAAATAAAAGTTTGTAAAATGGTTTTATTGCTGTTAGGTTTACCATAATAATATAAATTACTAAACCTTGTGGCGACATCTGCAGTACCCGCCACTAACAACAACGTTGCCACAGCTCAAGACTGAACCATCGATCAAACTATACAGAGAGTTGCATCTTTACCTCGATAGATGGCACCATGATCGCAAGAAGGCTATTAACAAAGCATCTATAACGCACTATCAATATTTCCTTGCTCATAAGCCTACAACCTTTATCATGAACCAGTCCGTCCATTGATGAAAGAAAACCGTATGAAAATCCGTCTGGTAGGTTATATGTTCACACCTAGTTTCCCTTCAACTCAACCAATTTAGCTGGGCAATAGCTCAAACGAAAGAGCTCATTCCAGCGAGTGTTCTTAAGTTAAGTAGTTCTTAAACCGCGTAGGTACTTCAACTGGAAACGGAGATATTGAGAAAGAAAGCAACGAAAATCGCGTTTGTGTCTTGGGTTATGAGAAGGTTACTTGTGAAGGGCGAAATAATAAAGGGCCTGATTTTCAGTACTTTATGACAAATTTGTGCATCAATACCTCTTATTAGAAAAAAAATTGGCTAATCGGTGTGATAGAACTGCCGTACGGACTCGAAACAGATTTAATAATTTTTTTCTTTGTTTTATTTATTTGACAATGGTGAAAGTTATGGGACCTTTAATGCTTGATAACAAATCGATGCATTACCTTGAATTTAAGAAAAAATAAGCAAATCTGTTAGATATAAAGACCGGACAGACTCATATTAGATTTCATAATTTTGTTTAATATGTTGGGAAGGGCGAAAGTTAGGTGATTTTTAATGCTTGAAAACAAATCCGTGCATCAAATACCTTTTATTTATATGCTTGTCATCAAGCATTAATTTAAAAGATATTTGGCCAATCGGTTCGATAGAAGGGCCGGATAGATTCGTATTACATTCTAGATGGGAACGCGGTGCGCGAGTAGCTAGCCGCTCGAGGGGGTGATTTCCAATGCTTGACGACAAATCTGTGCATGAATACTTTTTATTAAAAAAAAGCAAATCGGTTGGATAGAACGGCTGGACGGACTCGCATTGGTTTTTATCAAATCTTTTAATATAAAGATGATATTTTTCCGTTTGTCTTTGCTCTTTCTTTAACAACGTTATTTTGTAACACTTTTTGTGTTTTTATAATACCACAGTATATATATTAGTACTGATAATACGGTGCAAAATTGTTAGGTACTGTAACGCAGTATTTTTTTAAAATATAATCCTCACTTCCTTACTAATATTATAAACGTGAATATGTGCTTGTTTGTTTGTTTGTTACCTTTGGGATGCGCGTAGCGTACTTTTTATTCCTTGTCTTACTTTTTGTCCGATGCAATTTCTGAGGGAACTGAAAATACTATTCTTAGTTCATTTCTTTAAAATCGCAACGGAACAATGGATTGTTGTGATTTTTTGCACAGAGATGGATGAGGGGTGGGAAATGACATAATTTACTAATTAACATATCCTGACATAGTTCCCGAAGGATCCGGTTAAAACTCATTTTCACGCTCGCGTCGGCGTCGCAACGGAGCAATGTTTTTTTTTTGTATAGAATTGGTTGAGAGAGTGGGAAGTGACATAGACTGCTAATCAGAATAGCCCGATCTGGGATACTGATCTGGAGAAAACTCATGCCTAAGCTCGCACCACTCACCCTCAAAGACAGTTATAAAAACGTTGTCCAAGCGGGCGACGCCGCGGGCAAAAGCTAGTATTATATAATAAAGTAATTATGAACTATAAAAAATTAAAGAACGTTTTTCTTTTACATTATACCGTAAGTTCAGATAGAGGTACAAACAAGGAAGTATTTAAGTTAAGGTATAGGTTCTTCATCATATCAGCTCATATACGTCCCCACCGAGGGACTCGAGCCTACCCTGAATTAGGGCGACCGGGCCTTAGTCGACAACGCGGGCTTAGTGCGTGCGGGTTGGTCGACTTCACACACAACCTTCAAGTTTCTTCGCAGGCGTGTGAAGAATTCCTCAAGATGTTTTCCTTGTAATGTAATAGGGAGAAAATCGCAATTGATAAGTTCGCGAGAAGCCAAGTTCATTGGAAGCTCTTGATAATATTATTTTCCGAGGTTTACTTATAACAGAGATTCCAGGCCATTAGATCAAGGTGTGTTTGCACTTGAAGTAGTTTCAATACAAATAATTAATCTCTACTTGATGTCTTCTATATATATATATATATCTTCGTCGGGAATAGGATAATAAGTATTAAAATATAATATTCATCAGTAAAAAAATATCAGTCAAAAATAATTGGTTTTAGGGTAGGGTAGGGTAGTGTAGCGTAGTGTAGTGTAGTGTAGGTGTAGTTAGGGTAGGGTAGGGTAGTGTAGTGTAGGGTAGGGTAGATTAGTGTAAAGTAGAGTAGGGTAGAGTAGTGAAGTGTATGTAAGGTAGTGTAGGGTAGTGTAGTGTAAGGTGGAACGAAGTTCGACGGGACAGCTAGTAGTTTAAATTTTTATTTTATTTGATAATGTGTAATATATTATTGCCTATCAATAATCACATAATAGGATAAACTTATCGTCGTTATCTATCACAAATATTACGTAGTGTAGTGGGTACTTGTCATGAAATTATTTTATTTGTCGGAGTTTCCCATCTGAGGCGATTAAAAATTAAATCTAAAGAAATAGATAAAATACAATCCTTTTAAAAAATTGTAAACAGTAGGACATATAATTAATTTATAAAGAAAACTATCACGGCTAAGTAGGCTTTCTTAGGGAGTAGTCGACCAACTTAAGATGTGCAGTTGGATTTGTCAAAAGTTCATAGATTTTCCATACAAAATGTTCTGTTACTAAAATGAAAATATTACGAGTCACTCTGCGTTATTTCTGTAATGTAACGTTTTAGAACCTGGTGCTAAGTTACATATTTGGTTCTTCTATATAAGTTTGGTGTTTTATTTTAAGGTATTTAAGGTGTTATTTGTGTGATATTATTTTTAGGGTTGATTAATTTGTTACCAAATAAATTGTATATAAATCCCATATGCAAATATATAGGTTTCACCGTGCGACACAATTTTGACAAAATAATAAAAAGGACTATGCCAATAATTTTTAAACTATCTTCAACCTTTTTACTACTGAATGCCGATTTGACAGGTGATGGTTGATAAAATGTAACTCAAATGACTAGTCTGATCCTAAATAATGTCATCCGATATCAAGTTATCAATTTGGAGGTACTTATGTTGTTCTGCTTGATATTAGATTAATATTTGAAAGAACGGCAGCAATACATTACAAGAAGCAGACAAGATTAGATACTGATATAGCCCATGTCGTGACATACAATCACTAAAGATATAGGTACCAATCGAACAACGAGTAGCCACGAATTATACGTAGGTCTCACTGAATAGTGACAGGCACAATTGTAATCTTCGGAATAGGAAAAACTTTAAGTACCTAACTTATACCAGACTTAGCAAAATCAATAAGTCCTTTGTGGGTCAATGCACACTCATATATAACAAATGGCTCTACCCGTTGATGTCTTAAATTTGTCAGAGAAGCAGTTTAAAAATTGTTGCAAAAGAACTCTTTGTTAAAAAGGTTATTATAAGATATCCGAATAATTCAATGACAATAATGTATAAGTAGACAGTGTTTCTTCTATCAATATCAATGTTTAATAGTAATAAAATGAAGATCAAACTAAAAATTGACGTGGAAGCGACGAGACATGACAAGTATAAATATAGTTCTTCTTTTAATTAATATTTTTATCTTAGCATTGACATAAGTGATGCTTGCTCGCTTAAATGTTCGTGCGGATGGTGGCGTATCGGCAGCAGGGTCGTTCCTTTCCCTAAGAGAAGCGATGGCTGACTCTCGCGTTATACTCGTGACTGGGTGCTGTCTGTGTGAACTGGCCTACACTTGTCAAAAGCGTTCATGAAATTCAATGATTTTTATGTTTAACTTCTCGTGTCATATTGTTTTTATATTCTAACTAGCTGTCCCGGCGAACTACGTACCGCCTTACATTACATTACACTGCCCTACCCTACCCTACCCTACACTACACTACCCTCCTCTACCCTAAACTACACTACACTACACTAAACTACTCTACCCTACCCTACCCTACATAAGAACCTTCTCCTGACAATAACGAACTCGACAAAATAAGAATTAGCGAAATCGGTCCAGCAGTTCTAGAGTTATAAAATTACAACGAAAAGTGGCATTGATTTTTATATATTTAGATGGATTTTTTGAAGCCAAAATCATAAAAATATTTAAAAAGTTTCATTGTAGTACAGTTGTCTTGTTTTGAAATGACTTGTAGGAATGAATACTATTGTGATATGATTCGAGGTTATGTATTGAGGTTATGTATTGAGCTAATTACCAAATGGGAGTAGAAAAAAATATTTTAAAAAACGGACCCTATATATAGACCGTAGTCGTAAGTACAGACATACGAGTATGTCGTGGCGATATCGTAGGATTGACCATTTCTTAAAAATGCTACTAGATCATAGGCCAAATAAGTCCCGATCGCCCTATTTCAGTGTAGGCTCGAGCCCCTCGGTGGGGACATATGTGAGCGTAAGTACATGATGATAACTTTACTATACTAACTATGAATACTATTTCAAAGCATTTCATGATGAAGAAAATTTATTATGTTCTGTGCTACTAATAGTGTAACTTGGATAGTTTTCAATTTTCAATTATTATATATTGGCGTATATTTTCATAAACTAAGCTTTTTTTACTTTGCCAGGTTACACCATTTCATAAAATAAATAAAAACACATTTTTTCTTGAGCAACTGAAAACCTTTGTACGTTCTTTATTATTTTTTACGGTATTTTTTGCCTGAAATAAAGATTTATTTATTTATTATTTGGGAAGGTATAAAATAAATATTTCGTCTCGCACGTAGGTTTGACGACTTTCAGCCTCCCAAATAAGGCTTTAGTACAATAGACCACTTACATAAGCTGCGACAGTTAAACAGAAGATTGAAGAGTGCAACCAGCCACTATGTTTGGCGTTTGTGGACCATGAGAAAGCCTTTGATTCAGTCGAACCTGGGCTGTGCAACAGTCTCGTCAGCGGTGTCGAATTGACTACCCATACATCGAGGTGTTGAAGTGTCTGTATGAAAATGTCCCCATGTCGTTTCTCCTCCAGGACCAGAACTCGAAACCTATCCAGTTGCAGCGAGGTGTGAGACAGGGAGACGTTATATCTTCGAAAGTGTTCACCGCCGCCCTGACAGATAATTTCAAGTTTCTGGACTGAGGGGGCTCGGCATCAATATCAACGACGAGTACATAACCCACCTCCGATTCGCTGACGATATCGTGGTCATGGCTGAGACTATGGAAGACCTAAGCACAATGCTCGATGGCTTCAGTAAAGTCTCTCAACAAGTGGGTCTTAAAATGTACATGGACAAGACGAAAATAATGTTAAATGTCCGGGTCGCACCCACCTCTCTAAAGGTTGGAGACTCTACACTCGAAGTTGTTGACGAATATGTATACCTGGAACAAACAGTCCAGCTTGGTAGATCCAAATTCAAGAAAGAGATCAATCGACGCATCTGACTCGGCTGGGCAGCATTCGGGAAGCTTCGCAATATCTTCACGGCCCAAATACCGCAGTCTCCCAAGACAGGTCTTTGACCAGTGTGTGTTGCCAGTGATGACATACGGAACTGAGACATGGTCGCTTACTATGGGCCTCATAAGAAGGCTCAAAGTCACAAAGGGCAATGGATCGAGCTATGCTCGGAATTTCCCTACGCGATCGAATCAGAAATGAGGAGATCCGCAGAAGAACCAAAGTAACTGACACCATTCACAGAAGAAATGGCAGTGGACAGGGCTCATAACTCGTAGTACAGATGGCCGTTAGGGTAATAAAGTTCTCGAGTTGTGACCGCGCACCGGAAAACATAACGTAGGCAGGCCTCCCACGCAGAGGACCGACGACCTGGTGAAGATCATGGTAAGCCGCTGGATGCCGGCAGCGCAGGACCGGTCGTCGTGGAAATCCTTGGAGGAGGCCTTTCTCCAGCAGTGGACGTCTTCGGCTGATATGATGAAGATAAATATTTCATTTAAAGTTTCATTAAATATTTCATGTAAAGCTATGATTTAAGAAACCACTGTAGAACTTGGTACCATTTAGATCTCTGTATTGTTTTTTATTTATGTTTTGTTGGGATATTATTATATTTGGAAAATAATAATATTTATTTCCTCTCTTTATTCAAGTAATAGACATGAACAATATATTTTTGTAACACAAATATAAAGTTCTCGAGTGGTAACCGCACACCGGAAAAAGTAGCATAGGAAGGCCTGCCACTTGGTGGACTGGTGGACCGATGACCTAGTGAAGGTCGCGGGAAGTCGCTGGATGCGGGCAGCGCAGATTCGCAGGTCGTCGTGGAATCCTTGGGGGAGGCCTTTATCCAGTAGTGGACTTCCGATATGATGATGTTGATTCATAACACGACGATCGTGGTACGGAACCCTCGGTGCGCGAGTCAGACTCGTACTTGACCGGGTTTTTTTCTCATAAGTCCAATAAATAGGTTATTCGATACTAAATTTCAAGTTTATTAGTCACGTGGAATTGGTCTATGTAAATATTTTAATGATTAGTGGTGGTACGGACCCCTAATTTTGCGATTTCGACTCGCACTAGGCCACTTTATCTTTTACCTTTGTATACGCTCAATAATCTACTGAAATGCCAAACAAGTTTCGAAGTCACCTAGAAGTGATCTATAAATTTACATGAGTGAGACAGTCAGTCAGTGAATAAGGGAGTCGTAAAATTAGTGGTTTTCGGACAACAATATCTCAAAAATAGAGAATAATATTTTTATGGGAATTGTGATTTTAGGTGATCGAGTAGACACATAAAATCGCAAGTGTGTAGCTCAAAAAGGTTTCAAGTTACGTCAAAAGTGGCCTGAAATGTATAACCCACGACCAGTGGCGCCCTTTTCCTTTTGAACTTGGCTGACACACTGCCGTGTGTTTAGATAAGGTTGCGTGGTTGTGGTCTTGGAAAAAACCGGCCAAGTGCGAGTCAGACTCGCATACCAAGAGTTCCGCACCACCACACCAACCACACCTCTCCACATAAGTGAAACAATGATACCTTTTCATTTCAAACAAAAGACATCAACGCGAGTGACATAATAAACTTTTTTTTCATTCAGTTCCGACTCTGTAGCTTTAGTATGATTCCTACTTGGCCACTTTTCATAATTTAATGTTTTACTTTACGATAAGTACTATGATCACTTCGTGATTGAATCAGAAACGAGCAGATCCGTAGGAGAACCAAAGTAACCGACACATAGCTCTCAGAATTGCTAACCTTAAGTGGCAGTAAGCGGGGCACACAGCTCGTAGAACATATGGCCGTTGGGACAGTAAAGGTCTCTAGACCGCGCACCGGAAAACGTAGCGAAGGTAGGCCTCCCACTCGGTGGAACGATGACCTTGTGAAGGTTGCGGGAAGCTGCTGGATGCGGGCAGCGCAGAACCGGTCGTCATGGAAATCTTTGGGGAATTCTATGTGCAGCAGTGGACGTCCGTTGGCTGATATGATAATGACTATGATCATACCAAGTTTCTGGTTTGTATGTATTATCGTTTTTACTATATCATCATCATCATCATATCAGCCACAAATCGTCCACTGCTGAACAAAGGCCTCCCCCAAGGATTTCCACGACGACCGGTCCTGCGCTGCCCGCATCCATCAGCTTCCCGCGACCTTCACCAGGTCATCGGTCCACCGCGTGGGAGGCCTGCCTACGCTACGTTTTCCGGTGCGCGGTCGCCACTCGAGAACTTTACTGCCCCATCGGCCATCTGTTCTACGAGCTATGTGCCCTGCCCACTGCCACTTCAGTCTAGCGATTCTGTGAGCTATGTCGGTTACTTTAGTTCTCCTGCGGATCTCCTCGTTTCTGATTCGATCACGCAGAGAAACTCCGAGCATAGCACGCTCCATTGCCCTTTGGGTGACCTTGAGCCTTATTATGAGGCCCATAGTAAGCGACCATGTCTCAGTTCCGTAAGTCATCACTGGCAACACACACTGGTCAAAGACCTTAGTCTTGAGACACTGCGGTATTTGGGACGTGAAGATATTGCGAAGCTTCCCGAACGCTGCCCAGCCGAGTTGGATTCGTCGATTGATCTCTTTCTTGAAGTTGGACCTGCCTAGCTGTACTGTTTGTCCCGGGTATACATATTCGTCAACAACTTCCAGTGTAGAGTCTCCAACCAAGTCTTACTATATAACAAAAACAAAAAACCTCTAAAAACACGCTGCTTGTATTATTATGACCCCCATAACTTTTCACTTTTAAAATTTTTGATATACTTTGCCTTTGTTGTACCTTGCTTTACGCCAAATAATATATGACCAGACACGTACAATGTACCTTTAATCCATTTAATCACAAATGTTTACTTAAATTATTTTTTTATGAATTATCTAGCAAGACAAAGGAAATCATTAAATTGTGTTAAGTTAACAGACAACTTTTCGATTTTACTTTTCTGTGGTTAGAAATTAGTCAAGCTTTGTTTCCAACACCTAGGCAGGAATATATATTTTTAGGTTTTCTTTGCCGATTCATCGACTGATCAGTCGTTAGTAGAAAAGATTTTGTTAAATTTGAATAGTGCTCGTTATAACATTTTCCGCCTTTAGGTACTCGAGTATTCGAGTATTACTTGAAGGAGTTTTTCATAATATACAGGATGACTCTTAATTAGTTCTTGATAACAAAAGATATGCATGCACTCGTGATTACGAACAACTTTCCCAAAGGAACTATTTGTCAAATCAGAAAAAAAATGTTGGTCCTCGATACTTAATAAGTTATCAAATCGGCAAAAATGTATAAAAGACCAACATTTTTTTTCATACTTGACACATAGTTCCTTTGGTAAAATTGTTTGTAAACACGAGTGTATTCGTATACTTTGCAATCAAGAAATAATTAAAAGTCACCCCATATATTTCTTCATTTTCTTTTTTAGGTACAATGGATAGATATTAAAGGTTTTCATCATTTTAGGGTTCCAGAGCTAAAATTTAATGGTAAAAAACGGAACGCTTTTAATGTAGTCTTGTATGTCTTTCTCTCTCTGTCTCTACGTTAAATACAAATTTAATACTAAGGTACTGTTTTCTCTTGTGCTATAGGGGGTATTCCAAACACACTCTCAAGCGGTGATCCAGAGATAAAGCACCTTATGTATGTATGAATATTCTGCATATGTTCAGCACCTCCATGTATGAATATTCTGCATATGTTCGATTATCAGATTTTGTGTGAAAAACACCTTTGTTGGACTTTGCCGTCAGTTTGGAAAAAAAACCTTTACCTCACCACAAACGTAAAATAATTTTCTTCAAACCTAAAAAACTTGTAGGTACACGCTTTTAATATTTCATTGTCACGCGATATACATACGCATTCAAAGTTTCAGCTCAATCGGAAACCGGGAAGTGGACCAAAGATAACTTTTTTTTTTTTTTATTCACAATTGGTAAGCCCTTGGCATCATCTCACCTGATGGTAAGTGACGATGTTGCCGAAGATGGAAGCGGGCTTACCAAGATTCCCCAACGCAATGGGGAACTGGCTATCTTATCTTCATGCCGGAACACACCAATGATATCAACATTGATATTTGGCGGCAAGACTTAGATAATATGGTGGTAGCTAGCCAGGCGGGCTTAGAAAATGCCCTACCACCAACCAAACCGAGTCTTACAATTGACCCCGCCGGGAATCGAACCCGCGACCTCCTGTGTAAAGCCAGTGAACTTTTGCCTCTGAGCTACGGAGGTGGTTAGATTGCAAAGTTTCACCCGAAACATAGGTACATACATTGCAAGTTAAATAAAAGCTTGTAAAAAATTCGCTTTCAGTCTTTGTCTCTCACTTTGCTATTTTGAAACACCAGAAACTCACTTACCCTAGGTAAGTATTAAAATCTCCTTTGAATATGCCAAAATTAAGATAGTAGACTTTTTTACTATATGAGAATGAGATGAATCAACAAACAAACTAGGTTTATTTTGGTTGCGTGCTTAGTTAGACAAAAACTCCTTAGTCAGAAAAATATATCTTTTGTTTTAATCAAGGGTATAAAATCTTCTCTCACCTATCTATAAGTAATAGCGAAAGAATCGAACACTCTTTGCTTGGCGGTTGCGTAAGGACCAATAAAATTATAGTATGATTTTCAAGAATTTTCAAATGCAGCGTTTCTTTGCAATAACACGACAGATTTGACTTTGCGGCCAGAGATGCCTTTGTATTTTCCATGGTAGAGGCCGAAAAAAAAAGTTTTTAAAAGAATTTCCTATCGGTGTTACTGCGAAAATATGAAGTTTCCTAGATTAACTACAAACTTTAGTTTTTGGTTTAACTACGAACACACACACACACACAAACACACGCACAACCACAAACACACACACACACCCACACGAGCACACACACACATAGTACACACCAGTTTTGTCAAAATCTCTAGGTAAGTATTTGGGTTTTCGGACAATCAAACCTTATTTAAACTCCTTTGCCGCTTCAAAGATCAAAAATTGATGATCCTCTCAGGAAACCGCTGGGAGTTTGTGACTCAGCAGGCGTAGCATGAGGTCATATACATGTGTCGCGCGCGACGAGAGAAAATTATCTCTTTCTACGGACTTTTGTCGCCTGTGCGAGCATGCCGTTACAGGTAGAGAGTGTGTAGAGTGAAAATTCGCGGCGACATAGCAGTTTGATAAACGACAAATCTGTTATAACATTTTGTTTTGTTGTTCACAAATTGCTTGGTTTGTATTTCCAAAAAGTGACCGAGATATGACAATTTGCTTGATTAAGTAATATTTGACAACAACTGTCATCGTTTGTGAGGTGGGCAAACGTAGTAATTATATTATGCTCTTTGGAGATGAGGGGACTGTCTGGTTCCGTTGGTTTTCATGCAAGTTTCTGAGACTAAAGCAAAGGAAAATAAAAGAAAAAAGTAAGTACCTTATTTGTTATTTGATGATAAAACAATATTAAACACAAAAAATCTATAAATCGTCGCGAGAAGTTTGTCGACAGCTCAAAGGGTTGCCGACATATATATATAGTCTACAATCAAACGTCAAAATAATCCTATTCCGGTGCGTTCATGCTCGGCACGAGATAAAAATCTCTACACACTCTCTACAAATGAAAGATGAGAGCGAGACCAGTCTTATCTCGCGAGGGCCATGCTCAGTGTCGAGATACAACCGTTTTGTCGCGCTTCGAAGTTTACATATTGACATTAGTGGGTAGACAAAATGGACCTCATGCTACGCCTGCAGGAACGCGCTTATTATAGATAGATGTCAGAGACGAAGGCCTGTGTACAACTGTGGACATCCTCCGGCTGAATTGATGATGATTGACGACTGGATATTAGCTTTTTTTTTCTTTTATTTACAATTGGTAAACCCTTGACAACATCTCACCTGGTGGTAAGTGACGATGTTGCTGAAGATGGAAGCGGGCTTACAAAGATTCCCTAAAGCAATTCGCTGTTTTCCTACCCAAATGTTCGTGGAAGACATTGCTGCGTAGCAATAAGGCCGTCTATTACAACTGCTCAGTGGCTATAGGTATCTCTATTTGTTTCAGCATACTTCACGTTTGACGGAGGTTCTCAGCCAAGACTGAGCGGAGGCCCGCTCATAGGGGAGTACATTTTCGAGCAAATGCACTTCCATTGGTCCGTTGATGACTTCACTGGATGCGAGCACGTGCTTGACGGACGAGGGTGAGTGCGCAATTTCTAAATACTGAACTTCAACGATTAACCTAAGTACTCAATCTCTATCTCAGTACTCAAACTCCTATCTAAGTCTCAAGTAGGTAATCGATCTGGATACTAGTGCTCGCAACTTTACACAAGAGCTCAACACTAAAATAGTTCATCTTAGTATGTAACTTAGCTCTTTCTAAATAGGTAAACTCTTTTATTTAACTCATATCTTGGTACTAGATCTATTTTCTAAGTTCTCAACATTTTGTCTCAAGTAGGTAAATCCCTTTTCAACATGGATATGAGTGCTCACAACTCTATCCAAGTGCTCAACTCTTCAGGTCATCTTAGTATGCAACCTATTTCTAAAGAGTTAAACTCTTTTATTTAACCCCCTTCCTTGTCGACTAAGGCCTAATCGCCCTGATTCAGGGTAGGCTCGAGCCCCTCGGTGGGGACGTATATGAGCTGTAATGATGATTTAACCCCCTTCCTTAGTACTCAACCGCTTTTCCAAGTTCTCGCCCTTTTTCCTCAAGCAGGCACTCAACCTGGGTCTAATAGCTACTAACTTTAGATATCTAGTGCCTAATTTTTCTCTCATTAAGTGCCTAGTCAAGCTGTGACATGAACATCACCCTGTTTCTTGAATATGAATATATGAATAGGTTTAATACCTATGACGAAAGTACAAAAACGCTTTCTAACTTGTAACTACTCAAGCTCTAACCACTCCGATGGCGTGCCATTTTGGCAGATTATGCGGATCTGTGTTGTACCATTATCAGGCGGGGCGGGAATTTGACGCTTATGTGTAACGCCTGAATCGGGACAGATCCCTTTACGCGGGAAGCGACTCACTTCATACCTGAGTATGGAGCGAAAACTATCGCTGCGTTTGTCTAACGTTTGCTAAAGCTCCTTGATAAGACAAGGATAGAGTTAGAAATGAGTGCAAAGCCAACGGTGAATGATTTTCGATAGAAATCTCCTTCGAATCAGTCAGTGCTTTTAGCTGCGCCCGGGCGGTGCGCGTATGTGTTTTTAAAGTGATTGTTTAGTGATTGCTTTGTTGTTTTGCATAGAAAAACTCGGTGTTGTTGAAATTCCCAATAAACCGGGTAAGCAATACAATGTTATTATGAGATGGTTGAGTAGGTGGGAAACCGCCTCCGTAGCTCAGAGGCAAAGTTCACTGGCTTTACACAGGAGGTCGCGGGTTCGATTCCCGGCGGGGTCAATTGTAAGACTCGGTTTGGTTGGTGGTAGGGCATTTTCTAAGCCCGCCTGGCTAGCTACCACCATCTTATCTAAGTCTTGCCGCCAAATATCAATGTTGATATCATTGGTGTGTTCCGGCATGAAGATAAGATAGCCAGTTCCCCATTGCGTTGGGGAATCTTGGTAAGCCCGCTTCCATCTTCGGCAACATCGTCACTTACCACCAGGTGAGATGTTGTCAAGGGTGTACCAATTGTGAATAAAAAAAAAAAAAAAAAAAAAAAAAAACGACATAATTTACTAATCAATCACCCTTAAAGACAGTCATAAAAACGATGTTCCCGCGGCTTAAAGCTAGTCCAAAATAAATTTTACAGTCATGCCTCCGTGGCGTAATGGTTAGTGCATTCGCTTCACACCAGGATGTCGCGGGTTCGATTCCCGGTGGGATCAACTTGTAAGACTCGGTTTAGTTGGTGGTAGGGCATTTTCTAAGCCCTCCTGGCTAGCTACCACCATCTTATCTAAGTCTTGCCGCCAAACATGAGTGTTAACAACATTGATGTTTTCCGGCTTGACGATATAGCCAGTATTGCGTTGGGGAATCTTGGTAAGCCCGCTTACATCTTTGACATCCTCGTCACTTACCATCAGGTAAGATGATGCCAAGGGCTTACCAATAGTGAATAAAAAAAATGCTGCGATACTTTCTCGCGTAACCTTTACTGTCGTTAAAATTACAGTTGTATGGGGCCTGCCATTAACGAATTTTGCCGAAATAATTAATACTGCAACTTGATAGAATATTTTGTAATAGTTACTACATATAAAGTTACATCAAAATCGAACCAAACATTTTTCAGGGGTATTTTTTGTGCCAGCTATAAACAAGGGTTTTACGGTCTTTGTGAAAGATGAGTGAGGTAAAACGGAAACTTATAATAGTGCTTACGGTGCTTATAATAGTCATATATGATACAAGGGTGGTAAAAAGGTAAATAACAAACAAGGGACTTTGTAAGTCCAAGCTGTAGGGGAGGGTTTACCATCGCCAAGTTTGTAATTTAACTTTTACACCCATGTATCATACGACGTTTTTTAATACAGTTGTAAAAAACAGGTAAAATCATAAATTTCATTGTAAATCAATCACTTTTCACAAACCAACACGTATCACTGACACTGTATATGGCGCGAATTTGGTTGCCCAAACGATCACCATAAATTACTTGCGTACCACGCAGTGCGCATGCGTGAGTTTTGTAGTGTGATAATGATGACTATAGCAACATTATATCGTTTTCCCTCTCGGTCGGACATACTTCTTACTACACTTGTTAATTTCAACATAAAATTCAATTTAGTTGGGTAGTTGCCCTAAGAAATCTCAACCAAGAGGCAAAGATGACCTAT
Organism: Coleophora flavipennella; assembly: GCA_947284805.1. Lineage (NCBI taxonomy): Eukaryota > Metazoa > Arthropoda > Insecta > Lepidoptera > Coleophoridae > Coleophora > Coleophora flavipennella. The sequence continues at coordinate 1,584,322 of OX369307.1, forward strand.
TATTACTAGCGTACAAGAGGTATGTATGCGAAATTGAACTTAAAATGATGCAAGTTAGTGAAGTTAGGCCTATTGTAAAGACTAAAAATATTGACAGCCATAGATTAGAATGTAGTCTAGAAATTAAAAAAAGTGGTAAATTAAAATCACGTGTGTGATAAAATCTATTTTGCTTACACTTTATTGGACTATAAAGGACCACTTTTCGAACGCTGTATTGAAAAATATTTTGCCACCAGTTGTTTATAGGTAGCGATAGCCACTTTGCCTCAGGTGGTAAGTTTTTTGTCTCCTTTTCGAAAATAAAATAAAATCTTGACTTATGCCTAGGCAGTGACGTTGTAGTACTCGTACACTGGGGGTTCTACTCATCATACCGAACAACTTTCCCCAAGGAACCCATAGACAATTAAAAAAAAACTGACTCCAGCATGCAAAAATTGGTCATTCAGCTAATCAATTTATATGAAGAGTGAATTTTTTTTTTGCGATTTTAGCCAATAAAGTCATAGAAAAAAAGTTGTTCAGTATAACGAGTACTAGTTCCGGTTAATGGGACCTACACCAATTTTGTTACACCCTGTATACGAGGAAACCCAAAGTTGCCTGTACCAAATATTTTAAAAATATTACTTTAAAAAGTACCTATACCCCTGGATGCGGGTTTTTTGGCGGGATTTGTGGCAGACGCATTCGTAGTTTCATTTTGATGTTTTTTTATTGTTTTCTGCTAGGATTTTGTTCAAGAAGTGGTGCATTTTGGAGAAAATCGTCTAGTGCACGTGAGCAATGTGGAGAACAAGAAAATAAAACGAAGGAGGACGTGAGAACCCATCTTGCTCTGGGTGCAGTTTTATAGACGCCCTACAGCAACTGGGTGTTCCACCTCAGAATGTAGCTGCTGCAAATGCTGTCAAGAACTTCAGAGAAGATTTGTAATGCACCGGCACCAGCATTACAAATCAAAAAACTAAAGGAAGCTTAAATACGTCAGACCTGGCTGTATGGTCTTAGTCACCTTTGCCTTCTCCGCGCTTTTGAAAGCCGGAGAGAAGAAACCAAAAAAAAAAAACCCCCTGGATGAGTTCAAAACATCAAGGGTCAAGTCACGTCACCCTCCTGCACTATGTACTCATAACACCGAGCCCACACACATGCCAAGTATTCAGGATGCTTTATCCTGAATACTTGGCATGTGTTCTGGCAATTAAAAACCCTAAATTCTACGGACCTATCCAAACTGGAAAGCACCCGTCAGTGCCAGGCTTCCGAGAATTTACCATGCCAAACCGTAATACGATCCTGTGGGCAAACTGTGTTAGAGCTGGAAACATTTCTTTTTTAATTTTTTTTATTCACAATTGGTAAGCCCTTGGCATCATGTCACCTGATGGAGTGGAGTGGGTACCTGAAAAAACCATAGAATACATCGCGTTTTATTGCCCTAGAACTAAATAGACCGGGCACAGGGAAAATTTTGAAACTTCTATGCCAGACGCTGTTTCTTATTTGAAGTCAAGTTTTATAATATGACTAGTATCATCGTATCAGCGCACATACGTCCCCACCGAGGGGCTCGAACCTACCCTGAATTAGGACGATCGGGCCTTAGTCGACCACGCGGGCCCAGTGCTGGTTGGTCGACTTCACACACAACCTTCGAGTTTATTCGCAGGCGTTTCCTGGTTTCCTTACGATGTTTTCCTTTAACGTAAAAGCGTCGGATAAACGTACATATGAAATCAAAATTCGAATTCACAATTCAACTTACAAGATTCGAACCACGTCCTCCCGGATAGGAGGCGGCGGCCCTAGCCGTTACGCCACCGACGCTCCATATGACCACTATGACCACGCTCTAGAATAGCACCACCCCAGCTCTTACTGAGGGTGTCGTAAGAGGCGACAAAGAGAGCAAACCGGAGGATGGGCAGCAGCACCTTTTCTGCGTACTGTTACACCATACTGCATACAACGATCGCCAACCCGCCCACCAAATGTGGCGATAATAGAAATTCCGCACTCTCAAACCTGGGGGAGGCTTTTGTCCAGCAGTGGAAGTCTTTTTGCTGATTAACCAAAGCAGACAAAAGTTTTGAAAGTCAATATTTATCCTGATGATATATTCCTTCTAGCCTTAGAAAAACGCTTTACATTTTTGTTTCAGGTACGCAGCCGAGTGCCATTTCGTGCACTACAACAGCAAGTACGAATCGATGGAGGCCGCGGTAGGCTATCCTGACGGGTTGGCGGTAGTCGGCTTTCTTCTACAGGTTGTGGACGCCCCAAACCCCAAATTCGACAAACTGGTTCATGGCTTAGACGGAATTAAGAAGACCCAGCAGAGTGTTACAGTAAAAGCTGGTAAGTTGTGATTCTTTTTTTTATTATTTATGACCATCAGGTGGAACTTTGAACACTACTTACCACCAGGTGAAATGTTGTCAAGGGTTTACCAATAGTGAATAATAAAAAATAAAAAATAAAAACTCTACTCTACCAAAGTGTAAGAATTCATACATAGATTCATACAATTTTACATTACATATAATTTATTGTTCAACGCCTTTGATCACAGTAACTGGTCACCGCTGAAGCAACTGGTCTAACTGGAAGTAAGTGGTCCCGAGTGGCTGAACAACGATTACAATGGCAGTTCGGGTTCAATCTCCTCTGTCTCGCCCCCCGACCCTCGCAAAATTATCATGTAGAGATGTCTCTGTTGAACGACTGTATGTGTATGGGTTCTTTAAACTAATGTCTCCACCATTGACCTCCACTTTTTATCCGAACTGCCCAAAAAGGAGGGTAATATTTTTCGGGTGTATTTATGTATGTATGTATGTATATCAGTTTCTTTAGTTGAGCCTGTAAACTAAACGGCTTGATAGACTTTGAGGTTCGAGGTTTCGTTAGATTCCTCTTAATCCTGTGAGTGACAGTTTGAAGTGCGAGGTTTCTTTAGATTCGTCTTGATCCTGTGAGTGACAGTTTGAAGTGCGAGGTTTCTTTAGATTCGTCTTGATCCTGTGAGTGACAGTTTGAAGTGCGAGGTTTCTTTAGATTCGTCTTGATCCTGTGAGTGACAGTTTGAAGTGCGAGGTTTCTTTAGATTCGTCTTGATCCTGTGAGTGACAGTTTGAAGTGCGAGGTTTCTTTAGATTCGTATTGATCCTGAGAGTGACAGTTTGAAGTGCGAGGTTTCTTTAGATTCATCTTGATCCTGAGAGTGACAGTTTAAAGTGCGAGGTTTCTTTAGATTCGTCTTGATCCTGTGAGTGACAGTTTGAAGGGCGAGGTTTCGCTAAATTCGTCTTGATCCTGAGAGTGACAGTTTGAAGTGTGAGGTTTCTTTAGATTTGTCTTGATCCTGAGAGTGACAGTTTGAAGTGCGAGGTTTCGTTAGATTCGTCTTGATCCTGTGAGTGACAGATACATTTTTACCCAACATTCTAAACTGTGCCAGAAGTTGGTTTGTGTTTTTCGAGTGTTTGTATGTATATTTATTTAGCACGCCCAGTAGCCTTAACTGTTTGATGGATTTTGGAGTCCGAGGTGTCGTTAGATTTGTCATGATCTTTTGAGTGACATAGAATAAATTTTTACCTAACTAGCCAAGAAAAGAGGTTACTTATTTCTTTGGCACGCTCTGTAGCCTATACGGTTGGACGGATTTTGGAGTGCAAGTCGTTAGATTCGTGTTAATCCCGTGAGTGTCATAGGATATTTTTTTAGCGGACTGACCAAAAAATAGAGGTTAAGTTTTTACGCGCTCAGGTTTTTAATTTTTAATTTATTCATAAACTTATTTAATAAATTGGTTAGGTTATTAACGCAGTCTACTTCGTCAAAAATTAATTATGTTGAGTAAATATAATTTTATCAATGACGAAGACGCTGAAAACCTATGACGTCACGCATTGGTATTTCGAACATTTTTAAAACAAAATGTTTATTGAGGAGAGGTTAATGAGTTGCTTATCACAGTAACTATATTCATTTACCTACTCTTTACTTTCATTAATTGCTTTACTTATACATTCACCAATTCGTCACTTTAAGTAAGTTCGTCAGGATCACTTTACTCGTGACATTCTATAAAGGGGATGATGACAGCATCAAAAACAAATAATGAACTCTTTGATCACTAAATTGCCCTCCTACTGAAACTTTGAAAAACCTTACTCGTTTGGTTTTCAATCAGGTCTTCAATTTTTAATTCACCAAAATCACATAAATGAGTAAATAACCGACCCAATAGACCACCTCTTTTCTACACCTCCATCTTCCCCACACACAGCACCCCCTTCCCTCCCACGCCTCCCTCACATCACTCTCAGGCTGAGAGTCTCAGCCCCCCACATCTCTACCATCTGGGACTGGATCACGACGATACAATATGTTTAATTGTGATCTCCACATTCACTCACACCTCACTGATGTTAAATTTGTAGTTCTTTTTTTTATTTATTCATAAATTGGTAAGCCCTTGGCATTATCTCACCTAATGGTGAGTGACGATAATGCCGAAAATGGAAGCGGGCTTACCAAGATTCCCCAACGCAATGGGGATCTGGCTATCTTATCTTCAACCCGAACACATCAATGCTGTTAAACTGATGTTTGGCGGCAAGACTTAGATAAGATGGTGGTAGCTAGCCAGGCGGGCTATGAAAATGCCCTACCACCAACCAAACCGAGTCTTACAAAAATGACCCCGCCGGGAATCGAACTCGCGACCTCCTGATGTAAATGGACTAACAAATACGCCACGGAGGCGGTTACTCTTTCTTTACAGTAAATCTAACATTAAAAAAAATGGTAAGATAAGACTCATTCACTGGTGAACCCTTCTCAATGAACACATAGTAGATTATCAAAAAAATATGTAGTCTCTATACAAAAATGGTCAATCAGCTGAACGTTTGATAAGAAGAGTCCAATAAATGCTAACTATTTATGGGTTTATACTTTAACAAGCTGTATAATATTCTCATTATTTTTAGACTCCCTCTCCTGGATGCAAAGGGACGACCTGCATGAGGGCAGCTACGTGACATACAAGGGTTCCCTAACCACGCCGCCCTACACCGAATGTGTGACCTGGATTATTTACGAGAAGCCTGTTCAAATCGGCCATGAACAAGTAAGTACGCTTTCTCGAAAATAAATTAAATCAGCTATGAACTAATAAAGCGTCGGTGGCTCAACCGGTAACGACTCGGTCCATCTAACCAGAGGTACCGGGTTCAAATCTGGACGGCCAATGTACCAATGAGTTTTTCAAAAACTTACGTACATACTTACCGATTGCTTTAACGGTGAAGGAAAACATCGTGAGGAAACCTGCACACACGCCTGCGAAGAAACTCGAAGCTTGTGTGTGAAGTCGACCAACCCGCACTGGGCCCGCGTGGTCGACTAAGGCCTAATCGCCCTGATTCAGGGTAGGCTCGAGCCCCTCGGTGGGGACGTATATGAGCTGTAATGATGATGAACAAATAAATACGCCCGCCGTCTCGAAAATAAATTAAACCAGCTATGAACAAGTAATTACGCCTTCTCGAAAATAAATTGAATCAGCTATGAAAAAGTAAGTATCTACGCTTTCTCGAAAATAAATTAAATCAGTTGTGAACAAGTAAAGTAATTCTCTAAAATAATCTAAACCATCTATGAACAAGTACGACTTTTCGAAAATAAATAAAATCAACTATGAACAAGGTACAAGTAAGTACTATGTACAGGGTGACTGGTTAGACGACGGACGCGTTTTAGGAGGTGAATTAGAAGACGAAACTGAGCATCTTTTCTCAAGAAACCTATAGTCAATTCTCAAAAAAAAATTGACTTTTCATACAAATTGGTCAGCTCAATAGCCAACTTCGTATGAGAAGTCAATTTTTTTTTGCGAATTGACGATTGGTGCCTCGGGAAAAATTGTTCAGTTTCATCTTCTGATTCACCTCCTAAAATGCGTCCGTCATCGTCTATCCAGTCACCCTATAACAAGGATAGATTTATGTTAGGTTTGATTTTTAAGGCAACCGTAACTAACTTCGCTCGTTGTCCTGGGTTGCATTGCTGAATCATAATAACTGCTGCTGAGTAATAATGACTAAAGTTTTTCTTCATAATACATATATGGTCGGCAAAACACTTTTAGCTTCGGTGGCGTAACGGCTAGTCCTGTCCGGGAGGTCGTGGTTGGATCCTGGCACGTACCAATGTGATTTCTAATTTAGATTTCATATGTACATTTATCCGACGCTCTTACGGTAAAGGAAAACATTCGTAAGGTAACCTGCACACGCCTGCGAAGAAACTCGAAGGTAGTGTGTGTAGTCGACCAACCCGCACTGGGCCCACGAAGGTCCAAATGCACTAAGTTAAGGTAGGCTCGAGCCCCTCGGTTGGGACGTATATGAGCTGATATGATAAAAACACTTTTAGATGCTCTTAAATGGTCGCTAACTTAGTAATTTAGAGAACAATTTAGTTTTTTAGAAGACAAAAGTGCTATTTAAAATAATGGAGTGTTAATGACCACCCGGTGTTTTATTATATTGCTATTTATCTTTATTATACTTATCTTTAGAAACTTATTTTACATTGCCCTTTATACAATGCAAGTGTACCTACCATATCGCGCATGGATATAACATAACAAAGGAAATTACTTAGTCACCTAAAAATATGATTTTGCGGAACTTACAATTTCTCAAGAAAATTTTGCTGTTTGCGCAGATTTAATCTTAAAAAATAACGACTAAGTGTAAAATAAAAGACTGTCTCAGCTACAAACCAAAGCTTACGACCGGAAACGCCTATTGGTATCGTAAATATTACTGTTTTATCGTAAGCTTTTGAATTAACGGAGTCTGTCCATTGAGCTGTTTTGTGAACAGTATTTATGTTCAGGGCCCGATCTAAGGGGGCAAGCCGGGCAAATGCCGCTAAAATGAAGGGCAGCTTACGAAATCGTAAATTTAATCTGTAGGAGTGAAAAATCTTACTAAAAATATTACGCCTAGCAGCCCGACAAAATAGTATTTTTAAGGATTTCCTTAAAAAAAAACACTTTAGCGGCAGTAAATTCTTAGACGGACCAACATATTTTAAATTACTGTCTTATTTTATTATTTTCTTCTAAAAAATTATAGGACAGCATATAAGCAAGCCAAGCCGAAAGAAATAAGAATAAATAGGACAGATGGAACCAACTTTTTCGACATCTACGTAATGATTTTCGGATTGAGAATACAAATAAATTCTCCAGATTTTTATACCGATTACATTTATTAACTGGCAAGTCTTTTCATTCCGCTTATGTTTGACGGGGATTCCTCAAAAACGTAGTTATGAAGTAAGTAATTATTTTTAGTAGTTTGTTTATACGTACTATATTATTTTTGGGGGACTACCCTTTTATACACATTCCTACAAACAACAAAGCGACATTGTAGGGGAATCCTAAAATATCTTATACAAAAAAAAAATATTATTTCTTCAGTAGTTTTTCTGACGTGAAGATTCCTAGTACAAATGTTCTGTGCTGGAGACTAATTGCCGTCACATTTGTAAATAGTGTATCGGTAGCCATGGTAAAAGCTACTTAGTGATATTATATTAAAGTATTTGTCAATTTATGCAAAATATATGCCAAGTCTACAAATTCTATTCTTAATTTATTTATTTATTTACACTTATAGTACACCAAAACAATATCGTAAAGCTAATACACATAGTTATTATAATGTAGTGTACAGTAGGCGGTCTTATTGCTAAAAGCAATCTCTTCCAGACAACCTTTAGTTACAGGAGAGCACGAAATACTTAATTTTACAAAAGGGCAGAGAAATAAGCAACTTAATTAAATATTAAAAAACAATACATGCTAATTTTATTATTCAATACATATTGTAACAATTAATTTTCTTAATTTTCAAAGCAGCGTGAATAATCGTGGCAGATTATTCATATAAATATTAAATAGTGCGCGTGTGAATTTATCACGTATTTATCAATTTTAGTTTTTTTATATCAGCTCATATACGTCCCCACCGAGGGGCTCGAGCCTACCCTGATTCAGGGCGATTAGGCCTTAGTCGACCACGCGGGCCCAGTGCGGGTTGGTCGACTTCACACACAACCTTTCGAGTTTCTTCGCAGGCGTGTGCAGGTTTCCTCACGATGTTTTCCTTCACCGTTAAAGCAATCGGTAAGTATGTACGTAAGTTTTTGAAAAACTCATTGGTACATTGGCCGTCCAGATTTGAACCCGATACCTCTGGTTAGATGGACCGAGTCGTTACCGGTTGAGCCACCGATACTTCAATTTTAGTAAAGAAATGAAAAAAAAATCGCAATGTTTATCACACTTTGCTAAAAACTGTACGTTTCGTTCTTGTTAGTAAATAGTTTTAATTTAATAATGGCCCGCAAGATATGTCAAAAAACGTTTTAAGTAAGTACATTACTCGTGCGCAGACTTTGCTCCTTTTTTGTTAATTGGTTGATTCTTATCTGTGACTCGGGCACAATCGTATTTTTTTATCCATACTAGGTAAACCTGACTAAAAACGTCCTCAATATATCCGTCTATTCAAAATTAAATGTTATTTTATAACAAACTTACTCAAGTAAACCAAAATTTATAAAAATTGATGCAGCGGTTTAAGTGAAAATAAATTGACGGACAAATATAAATACTTTGGGATTTATAATATTAGTAAGTTTATTACATCTATTTAAATTTTATCTTTACTTAACAGAATGGCTGACGGTAGATTACACTTGTCGGGATTCCGATATAAAAAACGAAAACTCGAAAAAGATGCCGAGCGAAAAAGCAAGTAGAATCCTTTTTAAAGAAAGGTGAGCTTAACAAACCGTCGTTATCCACACGAGAAATCATCGTAGAGTAGCTGCGGCTCCACTTAAACCACATGAATAACATACGCCCGATCGCATTAAAATCTTTGAACTTGGTGCTTCTACTTCTGGGTCAAGCGCTATTACATGTGAAGGTGTTGTTGCTACTACAAGTGTTTCTGCAGGATCAACGTCTTTTTTAGACCCAGCCATGTGGCCCGATTGATTAACAGATGCAGAAAGGATTTTTTTTTGGTAAATAGAGGTCCTCCTTACCCACTGTATAAAGAGTATCCACGAGATAACAATTGTCGAAGGTTTACTTCGAGATATTATAAGAGAAACCTTAATAACAGTGAAGAAATTTTGAGAGATTGGCTTGTATATTCTGGCGCAAAGAATTCTGTGTATTGCTTTTGCTGTAAAATAATTAATACAAACAAAAAACGTTAGGCGAAATTGATCGGCCTGCCCCGCCCCGTCGTGTGCAAAGCGCCTTACGCTTCTTCATTTGCTATGCGTACAGCGCTGGAGTGGAACTCCTTACCTGCCTCAGTGTTTCCCGATTCCTATAAAATTTGGGGATCTTAAGGCAAGAGTGAATATGCATTATTTGAGTTTGCGTGTACCATACTCGACTGCATCATTACTTACTATCACATGAGTTGCAGTCAAACGCACTCAATTTTTTATATTAAAAAATATATTGTAATAAATAAAAGTTTTTTTTAGAATTTATACCAATCGAAAAATCTACAGGTCTGGAACTAACAGAAATTATCTAAAAACAATTAAAAGCACTTGGGATGTCTCCAGAAAATATAAGACGGCAAAAGTACGATAATGGATCTAATATGAAATGTATTCAAAGTGGCGTGCAAGCCAGGATATACAACATCAATCCACGGACATTTTATGTTCCTTACGGTAGTCAATCTTTAAACGTAGTGGTAAAACGACATCGCAATTCCTCATTGGAAGCTAAAAGTTTTATTATTTTTTTGCAAAAAACTATATGTTTTCTTTTCCTCAACATTAAGGTGGTTAATTCTTTTGAAGAATGAAGAAAGCATTACTCTTAATCTACTTAGTGCCACGAGATAGGAAAGTTGAATCGAGACAATATAACCACTAATAAATCAAATAGGGCAAGTTTACGATGCACTGTTTAGTATTTACTAAAACACAGTTATGGATACCTCCACACGAGACAAAGCTTCGGGTTTGTTGAATCAAATTAAACAGTTTAATTATTTTTTTAACTTAAAAAAATAATTAAACTGTGTCCTTACAGTGTTCTATAATAATTTGGTACAAAACTTTGAATCGGATAAATCATGTTAGTAAATCAATGCAAAGTAAAGATTTAGACTTAGTTTCTGTCATTAAATTACTTTAAAAAACTTATGATTTCTTTGAAAACTCACGTTTAGATGAGTATTTTAAGCAAGTTCTTGAAGATGCTAAGCCTTAGCTTCTGAAATGGATTGCGAGGGGTTAGACTTTGAAAATGTGCCTAAGCCTCGTGCTCGATCCAAGAAGACGCAATTTGGTTATGAGTGTGGTGACACAGGTAGTTGCGGCTGCACCTTAAGTGCGTTCGTGCGCCGTACTACCATTTTAAACCTTACAAAAATGTATCTACCTTCTATCTATTAAAGTATGAACTTTCACAACAATATCCTATACCTTTCAGTCTATACTTATACGTACTCGCCCTACACAAAAATTACCTAACTGATCGTTCACACATATTTTGGTATTATGAATAAAATAAAATCAAATTGAGCTGTTTTTATTTCTACTGCAATAGAATTAGACCTTATTTTAGCTTGAACAAAAACGGCACCGTGCACTCGTTAAAACGCACAAAGCAAGGTTTTACAAATTTTATGAAACTATGTAAACCGCCGGGCGCGTGATACGGAATATGCTGAGTACAATATGTATGCATTTTCAGGATATATTCCGTGCGCCGCACGTAACCGGAAATTGCCGAAAGAGTACGCTCGCCGGATGACCCGAGGCAATACCTACAATGTAGTTATCACTTTTCGTTTGCGTTTGCGCAGTTATTTTGTACTTGTGTAATGAATTACATAATATCTAAAAAAACTAATGATGAATTTACTGCATAAAAAGCAATATAACTTACAAAAAACTGGATGAAGCAGGACAAAAGTGTATTTATGAATGCTGGTATGTTTTTGGGCTTTTTGATTTTGTGTCCGAGTGAGTTGGATGGAGTCATGAAGGATTTCGACCAATAGCTGTTATATTAATCGAAGGTGAAGGAGCATCTTGCAATATCTACAATATTTAAAGGTACTTACGTCGAAAACCGTTCGCCGCCGATTTAATCGCCTCCGTGGCGTAATGGATAGTCCATTTGCTTCACACTAAGAGGTGAAAATAAAAAGATACCTACTTGCACGTAAATAGTATTGCAATCATAATTCTATCCTTTCTTTATTTTAAGATGTCTCTGCAATTTTTATATTGTACCTTATTCATCATCATATCAACCGAAAGACGTCGACTGCTGCTGGTCATAGGCTTCCTCCAAGGATTTCCACGACGACCGGTTCCGGTTTATACCTTAATATATACAATATACAACCTTTTGGTTTCTTTGCCTATTATCTCATATCATCCTCAACGGATACAATAAGGTCGTTTTTGGCATCTTTAACACTTAATTCTTTCCACAGCTTGGCCTACTCAGACAGCTGGAAAACAATGACAGTCAGCCAATTGAGAGGAACGTGCGGCAAACTCAGCGTCATCCACCGGGCCACTCCGTCATCTACGTGAAACAAGCGTCAAAGCTGTGATTACTAATAAAACATAGCATAACTCCTACCATAGACTTTCACTCCCTTAAAGGTGATCCAGAATACCCTTTAATCACACAACATTTCTCTCGTCTCAACTTTCCTAAAGCAAAAAATTCTCACTATTACCTGCTCCTCTATTATGCAATTTTATCAATATAGCAATAATGATTCTTCGCTCAATAGCATTTAAAGTTTTTATTTATAAAGTTCATTAGAAAATGACGTTAAAATAGAAATTTAATTTATTTAAGTCTAATTTTGACAAAAATTAAACTCAATCCACCTGTTTAGATCCAGGCTAATGATCACACCCACACATAGCTCAACAGTATTTCCGATATGCTCGCGTATGCGCATGTAGCAAATGTTCTTCACCTTCAGCTGTAAAATCGGATCAATGAGCAACTTGCTCGTCTTGTTCGATCTACTTACAACGCTCATTACAGAGTTAACTTCCATTTCGTTTTCTGCTTTATTGAGACCATAAATAATAGAAATAGTCTCGAATTCATCATAAAATTTATCGAAAAGTTGTCCGAGTAACACTTTAACTACTCTGTGTTTTTCCTTCGCAAGATCATCTCTTTCATTCCAGGGCTTTAACAATGTTTTGTGAGTGTGCTTTAGATATTCGAAATGCTTCATACGCTCATCGAATTCTTTTTGTATCATGGCCTCTCTCCATGTACTGATTGAAAGATCCCATTCTTTATTAGTCATCTCGGTGTACATGTCTGCTAAATACAGAACTTCAGTTTGATGGTAATAGCATACTGGATTCTTCATTACAAACAATTCCTCATCTAGAAGTAATTTCTTGTACGGGCAAATTATAGGTTCTAAAACAGTTGCCTTATCAACAATATCATCCAGAAAATTGATAATCATTCTAGATGTAGTTTTGACGTCGAGTTCATTAATGAGTTTCTCGAAAATATCCTTGTCAGCTTTGACGTTTTCAATGCAATCACCGTGAAAATTAAAAATTAACTTAGTGCCAAATGTTTCAAAGAAAAATACGTTAGTTATGCTGAGCTCCCAAGCTTCGTTAAATATACCGGGCCTGTCAGACAAAAAAGTCACCATCAATTTCCTTTTTTGACCAGGCGATAAAATATCTTCATTTTTGTTGAAAAAGAACGTAATTTCTGAAGTTTCTTCGGGTATGAATGGAATGGGCTTTTTAATTCGTTTCCAACAGTACCTTAATGCAATAGTTCCAAAGTTTTCCAAGTAAATTTTGCTTCTGCTAAGCTTATTATAAGGGACATTGAAATAGTACGTCCATGCTGTACAGTCCTCGTGCCAGTCCTCCTTCTGCATTTCTTCAAAAATCTTTAAATCTTGACCATTTACGTTTTTGAAGTATAGTGTGTTATTAACTCTTAAAGCATAGACACCATTTAAAGGGTCTTGCGGTTTATTAGGCGGTTCTGTAATGACTATTTCTGGTAAAATCGGTGGTGGAGGAGGAGGAGGTTTAGGTTTTGATCCTATAATTATTAATTCATTAATATCTGGCCTGTAATAAAAAGAGTTATATTATTCACATTAATTATATTTTACTGTTAATATTTTTAAAGAACACAAAAAATGTAGGTACATAATATTTGCAATGCCTACGTAGCAGTCAAAGTTCATCTATTTTGTTCCATGTGGGTCAAAAATTTTCACGTATTGAATGCTGATAAAATACTGATTTATTTAATATCATATTTAATTCATGGATTGTTTTAAAAAAAAAACTGAATAAATTGTGATTTTAACAATTTTAAACAATTCTTAGTATGTAATGTTCCGATACATATTTTATTAAATTTTACTTACTTGTGAGGATCAATCTTCTTAATTTTCTCTTTTAACTCATTTTCTCGTTTCTTACGATACTTATCATACTCTGCATTCAACTTCTTGAACTGATATCGTTCTTTTTCCCCAATCAAAGCTTTTTCTGTAGCTTGTATATAATGTGGCACGCCCACGTGTTCAATTTTTTTAGGGCGACCTACATCAGCTGCGGTTCGATGCAATTCATAGACGGGAGAGCAATAGCACCATTGCTTGAGTCTTTCCGTTGGTTCCCATACAGTTCCTCTTATATTCGTGTATTTTGGTTCCAGTTGAGCGTGTTCTAAAGCCACTTTCCGCTCTTTGTCTTGTCTTATATTTTCGACTAGGTTCATAGTCAAGTCTGCTGGGGGACGCACGGTTTTATTAGCAAGGTTCATAGCTTCCTCGGTCCTGATTTTTATCCAGTTCTCCCATAGCATGAGTTCGCGATCAGGTATTATAGGGTAATGGTAATGGTAAAGTATATGCTCCCTCTCCTTTAATTTAGTCTGCTCCATTTTCTGTTTGTTGGTCCTGGTTTCTGTAAATATATAAATAAAATAAAAAATTAATAAATTCACAAGGTTGTCTGCATCGAGTGGGAGGCCTGCGTCTTCTGCTGCGCGATCGCCACTCGTGAACTTTTTTACCCCATCGGCCATCTGTTCTACGAGCTTGTGCCTCGCTCACTGCAACTCACTTACTTTGGTTATTCTACGGATCTTATTTCTGATTCGATCATGTAAAGCAACTCCAAGTATGGCACGCTTCAATGCCCTTTGGGTATACTTTGGGTGACCATTTCGCGTAAGCGCAGGACTGGTCGTTGTAGAAATCCTTAGGTAGGCAGAGATATGTTATATATAAGGGGAGGTAGATAGGTTACATGCGTCCGAAAAGTGAAGCAAATAAAAAGATGCCTTATTTCCATCTCTTTTAACGTTCAGTGCAACGGAAGAGAACTACTTAAAATGTTGTGTGTATTAAAAGATGCCTTATTGGCATCCCTTTTATAAGTAGTGTTCAGTGCAACGGAAGAGAATTACTTATAATGTTGTGTGTTTTAAAAGATGCCTTGGCATATCTTTTATAAGTAGCGTTCTGTGCAACGGAAGCGAACTACTTATTATATTATGTGTGTAAATAAGTTCGATTTAGTGCTTATCCCATCTATTGTAACAAATCTCTGGACTTTTAGGCAAAGTGTATTATTAGTACTAACTTTGGGCATACTAATATATATACTTTGCTTTGGGTATACTTTTGGTGACGAAGTCACGTAAGCGCAGGACCGGTCGTTGTAGAATTCCTTGGGGGGGCCTTTGTCCAGCAGCGGGCGTCCTTCGGCTGATATTATGATGGTGAAATAAATAATTTTATTTCTCACCAATGTTAGTATACGGTCAGTAACCACAAAATAAACACTAAATGTAGGTATATTTAGTTATCAAAAATTATTGATTAAAAACTAAAGCTCTAGTAGGCAATTACCAAATTTTTATATGCAAACAATAATATAAGTTACCTACAGCTGATGTTTTTTTCTATTTTAATTAATTACATTTACTTTTTTCTAAATACCTATGTATTCTTCGTCACGCGTCCACTATTTTTATACCACTCATAAAACCAGTTCAAAGAGCATTTTATCACTAAAACCAGTCGGGAATTTGACATCTTAATGTCCCAAATGTCAAAATCTGAAGAAAAAAATCATGGGTATAAAAACTCCTTCATCATTTCAGCCAAAAGACGTCCATCCACTGCTGAATTCCGGCCGCTCTAAAATTGTTACCCGTCTGGGCCAGAAAGAGGGTTATGTTTTTCAAGTGTATGTATGTATACCAGTGCGTTACAAAAGTTTCTGGCTGTAGAAATATGTTAGTTTTGATTGTCATTTATTCGACTTTTTCGTATAATAATATATAGGGAGTCCCAATAGAGAGCACTTTTTAAATTTTGCGAAATGTCGTGCATGTGGCAACTCTGAAATTAGACGGATGTCACCTTTGATTGTTTCGTTTATTTAAAATCAAAGGTAACAGCTGTTAAATTTTGAAGTTGCCACATGCACGAGAACAAATGCCACAAAATTTAAAAGGTGTTCTCTTATTGGGACACCCGTTAGTTTTTAGGTTAATGTTGGTTTTGGTTTTGATTGACGGCGTTTAGAACAATAGGAAGTCTAAAAGTTTTCGAAATGTTTAAGTTGGAATATCGTCCCGTGATCAAGTTCCTTAGAACTAAGGAAGGGGTCAGCCTGACCGATACAAAAAAAAAAAGGTTAGATGCTGTGTACGGGAATACCTCTTCGTCATTTTCCACCATTAACGAATAGAGTAAGCAGTTTCGTTTAGGGCGGGGAGCCCATTGACGATGAACCTCGTTCCGGCCGACATGTGAAGGCCTCACCGTGGACTGCCTCAAAAGAGGAAGTTCTGAGCGATCGAAGACTTAGACTAAGGAAATAGCGACAAGGACAGAGCTTTCGAAATCTTCAATTATTAGGATTTTACATTAACATCTTCTCATGAATAAAATTAGTGCTAAGTAGGTGCCCAAACTTCTTACGAGCTTACAGCGAAGTGAGCGAAAAGCGTGCTCCCAAGAAGTTTTAGAAGCGTATAGACAACACGGAAAAAGTTTTTTCGAGTCGATTGATACGGGGGACGACATCATAGTTTTTTTACTATGATCTTCTCTCCAAAATGGAACCGATGGAGTGGCGTCGTCCTGGTGAAAAGCCGCCTAGAAAGGCCAAGGTAACACAGTCCACCAAAAAGATAATGACTACAGTATTTTGGGATTGTCACGGAATACTACTGATTGAAATAAAAGAAAGAAACGTTTTTTTTAAGTCACGAAGGACGTAACATCGTATAGCCATGGCCAAGGATGCGAGGAAAAGGCTCCAGAAGGTTAACATGGCCTCGCTCTTTCCTTCATTGCTGAGGCTTGCGTGGTCTTTGGTTTGGGATCATGTGAACTGTTTCCATTTGGAAACGAAAAAAGATGCATTCGAAATGTAGTGGTCGAAATTTTAGGCGGATGCTAAAAATTCCTTGGGCAGCTAAATGCACAAATGTGTCTTTTCTCATACAATTAAAAGTCCAAACTCGGTTATCTACCATACTACATATGTCTAGCTTACAACACATACTGACCTAAGTATTTCAATCACATAATGAGAAGAGGGGGTGAAAATTTAGAAAAACTCATCGTTGCTGTTAACATCGAAGGAAAAAGATCGAGAGGTCGATCGCCAACACGATGGAGTGGTCAGGTCAAAGAAAGCACCACCTCTAAAAAAAATTATCAGGCGGCGAGGGCGACCATGGACCGAAACTGATGGAGACAGTTCACATGGTTCCAAACCAAAGACCACGATCCTCAGTAATGAGGGACCGACTAGAGAGAGACAGAGAGGCCATATTACCTTAGCCTTTGTGACTTAAAAAACGTTCGCATTTCCTGTTAATAATCTTTCACGAAATCACTCCCAAAAATTAGAGGAAAGCAAGAGGATAGATGTTATACATGAAAAAGTTAATCGTTGTTACTATAAACAAAGTTTGTTTTATATCCCTTACAGAGAATAATATCTAAATGTTGTTGGTAAATTCGGAGACATGTGCCCCGGCAAAAACGCGTAATGAGATGATTTCAACAGAATTTCCTTAGTTGCCAAGGATTTTCTATGTATCTTGGATATGTATAGAAATTCCTTGGTGTTTGCTAACCTCCTTCGAATATGTACAACATATCTCGGCAGATGTTTTCAAGGAGTTAATTTAAGCTTGCCCAATGAAACGAGCAAAGAGTATATAGAGGCCCAAGCCTTTGCCTACTGTCAGAAAAATAAAACAATGTAAACAATCTTAGAAAGTAGATAAACCGGGATTTTCTAAATTATTGTGTTTCCTTTAAATTATTAGTGTTTCCTATAAATTATTAGTGTTCGGATTCAATGAAAAAAACATGCAATTAAGTGCACCAACACAAACAGGTTAGTTGTGTGTGTACGTAATTATAAAACACAATATATCTTTATAACTTCAATGGTCCGTTTGATCTTATACTTTCTTCTTCTTCTCGTGTGGAAAAGTCAATTTCGTAACATTAAATATACCTTTGCCAAAATTGTGCCACCTCGGTCGCCTAGGATGTTGCCTTCATTAGGTATTCTGTTGTACAATATGGGCCCTTAGAGCACGTTGAGAAATGTGAAGTAGTCTGGGGTTCGCCACACTGGCACGATATGTTGGCATGTTCAGGACGTATTCCCCATTTTGACGTGAATACGTCTTTAAAATTACCTCAATAGGGATGCAATCCAAAAAAACGAATGATAACAAAATCGGGGGATACAGTTTAGTGTTGTAGCTACATATTTATCATCTCCATCCAAATTTCGTTTACACCACTTGATAGCTAAAGAATCAAATAATTTATTACGCTAAGTAAGGACTGTAACACATCGCGCGCGGGGGAGGAGGCAGTCCCGCCATTTTGAAAGTCATTTTGCTGCGTATCGAGATTTCCATTTAGTATAACTTTCGAGTCGGTGAAGCTACGACGTTCATTCAAGTTTCAATCGTCAGCTCTTGTCAAAATCTATCGATTATATATAAAACATTACTGTAAAATTGTAACTGTGATAATAATAAGGTGTTTAAATAAAAAAATAATATCAAAAAATATATAATGTCGGCCTATACGCGTCGAAAAGCGAAATCGAAATACAGAGATCGTATACGGTTGGAAAGGGCATCTCAACAGCAATCGAATGGTACCAATAAAACACCATATGATCGAGTCAAGCAGTGCCGGCAACGTAAAGTAATGAATGCGGCCGAGCGGATCAACGACGGTGCCAGTACATCTGCAGCTGGGACGATTGAAATTACGCAGATAATAATATTAATAATAATAATATTTTATATAGAAACTACATATTACCCGTTACGAGACGTATTTACGTTAAAACCAACGGCCGTGTGCCCCGACACAGCCCCACCCGTTTTTTTTTTCATACACATTTTCATCTTATACTTTAAGGCGGTAATATTACAGATTTTCGTTATTTTTGACGTCAATTACTCCTAAACGATAGAAAACCCAATGTTGAAAAAAAATACCCTTATTGTTGATCATGTTAGCTATTACAAATACGATTAAGCAGTTTGGCTCGATTGGCTCAAAAAAAAAAAAAAAAAAAACGGGTGTCGGGGCACACGGCCGTTGGTTTTAACGTGAATACGTCTCGTAACGGGTAATATGTAGTTTCTATATAAAATATTATTATTATTAATATTATTATCTGCGTAATTTCAACCGTCCCAGCTGCAGATGTACTGGCACCGTCGTTGATCCGCTCGGCCGCATTCATTACTTTATGTTGCCGGCACTGCTTGACTCGATCATATGGTGTTTTATTGGTACCATTCGATTGCTGTTGAGATGCCCTTTCCAACCGTATACTATCTCTGTATTTCGATTTGGCTTTTCGACGCGTATAGGCCGACATTCTATATTTTTTATATTATTTTTTTATTTAAACACCTTATTATTATCACAGTTACAATTTTACACTAATGTTTTATATATAATCGATAGATTTTGACGAGAGCTGACGATTGAAACTTGAATTAACGTCGTAGCTTCACCGAGTCGAAAGTTATACTAAATGGAAATCTCGATACGCAGCAAAATGACCTTCAAAATGGCAGGGCTGCCCCCTCCCCCGCGCGCGATGTGTTACAGTCCTTACTTAGCGTAATAAATTCTTTGATTCTTTAGCTATCAAGTGGTGTAAACGAAATTTGGATGGAGATGATATGTAGCTACAACACTAAACTGTATCCCCCGATTTTGTTATCATTAGTTTTTTTTGGATTGCATCCCTATGGAGGTAATTTTAAAGACGTATTCACGTCAAAAAACCCCAACCAAAAAGATAGTTCTACACCGTTACTTTCAACTCTAGTTATGACTAATAATAATAATAATAATAATCAATTTATTTACGACCAACTTTAGGATCAATTTAATAATATTTTGAAGTATAAATTTTAAAAAATATACAACAACTAGTGGATGCCCGCAGCTTCGCCCGCGCAGATCCCGATTTTTGCGGTTCCCGTGGGAATTTCCCAAAATCCTTTCTTAGCGGATGCCTACGTCATAACATCTACCTGCATGTTAAATTTCAGCCCGATCCGTCCAGTGGTTTGGGCTGTGCGTTGATAGATCACTATGTCAGTCAGTCAGTCACCTTTGAGTTTTATATATTTATTATAATAATACAAAGTGAGTAATGTTATTATTTTTTATACTTTCATTGTAGTTTTTGATTGAAACGAAATAACATTGAAAAAGTGAAAAGGTGTGGTTATATTCTTTACTCTTTACACGTAAAGAAAAATATAGAGATAAATAAATGTTCCAATCAATACTTCGCCTTAACGAACTAATGTGGTAACTAATAGACTAGACTCTAGAGTTAATTAGAGTTTAATTACAACAGGTAAGAACGTACTTTCGATAGGTAACTTAATAGGAAGGTAAAGTTAATTACCTTCCTTCCCCATTAATCAACTTAGATAGGAAATAAATGTGGGGTAGTTTAATCAAAGACTTTTGGTTTTATTTCTGGTAGGGCTGAGTTACAGCGGTATAGTTAAGTAGCGTGTAACGTTACAACTTAATTGATTTAGATTGGTAGGTAACAAGTTGCATCCATTAATTGCAAGAGAGTCTAGTTAGCTTCGAGTGTGATCGGTCGTATGAACAGTTGTACTAAAAGCGGGAGACGCACGGAGCGTGCTTGCACTTGACAGTACTAATATATAAGGTGTAACAAAATTAGCTGAAACTATTTTAACTGGTGCTTTTAGACATGAAACTGAACAACTTTCCCCATGGAATCCAGTCAAATCGCAAAAAAAATTTGGCTCTCCCATACTAACTTGATCAGCTCATCAGCCAACTTAGTATGGGAAGTTCAAAATATTTTTTTTAATATTTGACTATGGGTTTCATGGGGAAAGTTGTCAATTTTCATGGGTAGAAGCACCAGTTAAAATAGTTTCAGCTAATTTTGTTAGACCTTATATTATATACTTTGACTTGACTATCCGAAAAAAATAGATCATCATTCTATTGTCTGTACATAAATCTCAAGTTACTACTTACAAGTAACGACGATAAGAACTTAATTGGCAAAAACCGCAAGTAACTCGCAACTCAACTAAAAGTGTAAATCAGCCCTTTGAGGATAGCGAAATCTTTATAGCTCTGTAAGTAGTTAATTAAACTAAAACTCCTAAAAATAGGAACGAAACGGCAGTACTGAGTTACAATTTTAGCGGATTTTCATTCATTCATTTCACAATACTTACCGGATATTTACTTTATTGTACAAAGTTCCTTAAATTGACCGGCATTTTGCGGTTTCAGTTGTCAAAACCGGTTAATATATCCCTGAGGGTAGGTACCTACTTATTAGATTTATTTATAACTATCTTTTACCCGCGGCTTCGCCCTCGTGGATATCATTTTTATGACTGTCTTTGAGGGTGAGTGGTGCGTGAGCCGCTAGCGGCTCGCAAGCGTAGACATGAATTTTTAGTACATTATGTTATTTCTCACCCCCTCGACCATCTCTGTGCAAAAAATCAGAACAATCTATTGTTCGATTGCGATGTTTAGGAATTTTACCCAAAAAAGAGTATTTTTTTCAGTTCCCCAGGAACTGCATCGGATTATATATTTCCCGGGATTTTTTTTATTTATTTTTAATTCTTTTATCCACAATTGATAAGCCCTTGGCATCATCTCACCTGATGGTAAGTGACGATGATGCCGAAAATAGAAGCGGGCTTACCAAGATTCCCCAACGCAATGGGGATCTGGCTATCTTACCTTCAAGCCGGCACACATCAATGCTGTTAACACTGATATTTGGCGGCAAGACTTAGATAAGATGGTGGTAGCTAGCCAGGAGGGCTATGAAAATGCCCTACCCCCAACCAAACCGAGTCTTACAAAGTAAAAAGATAAAATAGTAGGCTATGTCCTTCCCCGTGATACAGGCTACCTGCATGCCAAATTTCATCAAGATTGAACCGTGAAAAGGTAACAAACACATATTTACATTTTACATAATATTAATAAGCATATGTGCTGGATCACTACCACAGTATCAGAAATAGATGGAACCTGTTCTTTGGTATCAGTGCCAAAAAGCCCAACTGCGAAAGCCGTGACCTAAGGGATGTACTCGTATTAGCCCGCTATCAGCTGGATACCTTGGATATGTCTACGATCCTGCGTGATCCTATAATGGTTCCGTTTTTACCCTTAAGCGTAAGCGCCTTTTGGTACCTGGCGCTTACGACGTTTTGGTTGCAAACTTTAGTTATACTTGCACGCACGGCATTTCGTCAAGGCGAGGTATTGATTGGAACAGTTGTCTCTGTCTATTTCTTTAAGTGTAAAGAGTAAAGAAAATAACCACATTTTTTCAATAGTTTTTCGTTTCATCAAGAACTACAATGAAAGTATAAAAAATAATAACATTACTCACTTTTTATTATCATAACAAATATATTGTTTTATATTTTTTTAAACTGATACTTCAAAAAAATAGTCATAACTAGAGTTGAAAGTAACGGTGTAGACCTATCTTTGGGATTTTTTCTATCGAGCCAAAACTGCTCGATCGTGTTTCTAATAGCTTTTTTTTTCAACCTTGGGTTTATATCTATTGGGAGTAATTGACGTCAAAAATAACGAATATGCGTAGTATTATCGCCTCAATAACGCGTGTGGATTTCTACCATCTATCTCTACCCATAAGCTTGAGGAATTTCGTTCCAAAAAAAATGAACGTATAGTTGATTGTTTGAGGTGTAAAAAAAATATATTACACAACAGAGGAGTGAGACTTCAATAAGAAGAGCTGAAAATAGCAGAAACTTTAATTGTAATGGAAACAAATTGAAAATTGCGGCGTCTTTACCAAAACTAATCTATAGGAAGATATTTACTTAAATAGTGTAGATTATTTAAATGACGTGGTGTTAGAACACGAATATTACGAAGGCAGAGCTTCACATTCTGTAGTACTTAGTTGAATAGTGGTTTACATTATCGAAGGAAATGTGTGGCGTCCTACCGAGCTAGATAACAATCTATATTTGGGGAGCAAGCTTGTTCTCCAGATAGGTATCTGGATTTATGTAGTAAGCTTTATTTGCCCATTTAAAATTCTCTACGACAGGTGGGTCTTACATTACGAGTTATACCAGTACCTACCTTTAACAGTACATACAATCTCACAAATTGAGAATACCAACTTTCCGGCCCGCCTAACATGATTGTGCGTTCAAAATACACACAATTTTGAACCATAGCACACCCCGGGCACTGCATACAAATGGTCGTAAAATGACATTTCTAAAAACAAATGACGGAGCAAACAAAATCACGGCAAAATCCCAAACGTTCGAGAACCAAATTGTAACCAATCTGTATCAATATGGGGAGACGAGGGGGTGAGGTCGGAATCTAGAAAGCGGCAAGGAGTGTCCATACTGTATGTTAGTACTTTGACCATAGTATACAATATACACTCAGCAGTGTATTTCTACAGAGAGAGGTTTATACAAGGAGTTGGAAAACTAGAACATCTTCTGACAAAATTTAATTTAGTCTCAGTACTTACAGGTTTCAAAACTTAATTTAGGCTCAATACTTACAGGTGACAAAACTTAATTTAGGCTCATTACTTACAGGTGACAAAATTTATCTAGGCTCAGTACTTAAAGGTGACGAAACTCAATTTAGACTCATTCATTACTTACAGGTGACAAAACTTAATTAAGGCTCAGTACTTAGGGTAATTCCGGGAGAGATGGACTAGTGGGAAAGACTACTAAGATGATTTTTCTTTTAAAGAGGCAACATTAAAATGTTCTTGTCAGCTATTTCTTCCCTATGACAGTAAACAACGATTCGTTTTTGTTATTATTTTAAATTTATCTATGTTCAAAGGTTTTGGCAGTCACTGATTTTTTTCAGCCAGTGTTACTTCATCATCATCATCATTACAGCTCATATACGTCCCCACCGAGGGGCTCGAGCCTACCCTGAATCAGGGCGATTAAAATAAAAAAAAAATATTTACGTACATACTTACCGATTGCTTTAACGGTGAAGGAAAACATCGTGAGGAAACCTGCACACGCCTGCGAAGTGTTACTTACTTGAAGGTATCTACATGATTTCGTTTTTTCATTAGCAATCACGGCATTGCTTTGTCTTTGTGTTTATTAAACTATATTATAACCTTTTTTTTCGATTCTGCTTATTACTTTTTTTAATGGGCTAGTCCATCTATCCTTGAACTTTAAGGAGAAATGGACCACTTTTTTAAGGAGAGATGGGCCACTTTAGATTTCTCTTTGAGTTGTATTATAGTACATATTCATAGTAATTTGGACTTAATTATAGGATTAATTACTTACAAAAACCACTTTGAAGTACATTAGCATTGTTTATTATTTGAGTCCTATAAATGAAAACAATTACAGTGTAAAATTTGCAAATGCTGGTCTCACAAAAGCTGCACTAAGTTCAAAAATATTTGTGAGAGATGTGTAGATACCGTCACCAATTAACAGATAAATAGCTGAATATGTTTAAATGCTTCCTTTTTTTCTTGGTTTTAGTTTAGTTACGCATTAAAATATTTATTATTATTAGGGACATCTCTTCTAACTCCGTGGTCCATCTCACCCCATGCGGGTGAGATGGACTTCGACGATTTTTTTATGATTACCAAAAAAGTATAGGAAGGTTAATATTTTTCCAATTTTTTTTGTAATGGTAATGTAGATTTATAGAACTATTTTGATCTGATTTTTTTATTTACTTCTTAACAAAATTTATGGATCCGCAACAAAACGTGGTCCATCTCTCCCGGAATTATCCTACAACAAAACTTAATTTAGGCTCAGTACTCACTGGTGACAAAACTTAATTAAGGCGACAAAACTTAATTTAGACTCAGAACTTATAGGTGGCAAAACTTAATTAAGGTTCAGTAGGTACTTACAGTATGATATGAAAATTATTAACGAAATTTTAAACTCGTGATCTCATCAATCTGAACAAATTTCGGCAGACTCAGATTAACACTAGAGTGGACGCGTGGGGTCATACGTACCCCAATGTTTTGTTTTGACTTATAACTCTGTGATTTGATATTCAATAACCTTGAGCGCCTAGCTAAGCCTCAGTTATAAACTAATCTATACATTTAGTAGTCCGCAGGCGCGCGTTCGGGACTGTCGCTTGCGCAGTGAGTGTTTGAAGTTGTTTGGGGTACACATGATCCCGCGCGATCTGCAGTCGAAGCCGAGACCGGTGTACCCGCAGAGCCTGTTCTTTATGTTCTAAATGGATCTGTAGTGACCATCAGGTGATGATATGTCCAGACTGTCACCAAGGTGAATAAAAAATTTTAATATATTATTTTATTTGAAATGCAAGGCTGATTATAAACCAAACCATTAAAAATTATTAGTGTTTTTGTTTTTTTTTTGTTTGAAGGTTTAAATCATATAAAACAATTTGTTTTCTATTTAGCATATAAGAAAGTTATTCAAAATAAAGTTCCTTTTATAGTTATAATAAGTGTTTTATTAATTTGATACCACAAAGCTGAGTAAACTGGTATTAAAGTTGGGGTCATATGTACACCACGCGAGCGCTTACGTAACTAATAGGGGCGCGTCCACTCTAGTGTTAACATGGATGTCAGAAAATAAAAAGGACCAAAAAATGGCGACCAAATGACGACCCCAGAAACGATAACTCTGGAGAAGAAGAATTAAGAGAGCCGACCGCAACTAGTAATGGGAAAAGGCCTGAAGAAAATAAGAAGATCTCGTGAAACTGGTCATATTTCCCTTTGGAACCCTACAGAAAACAAATATTTTGGGCTTCTCACACTAATATGTTAGCTGATACACTAACTTTGTAGAGAGGTTTGCTCAGATTTTTAGGGTTATTCAGTTTTAATTATAGATCCTATGTATAAAATTTAAATCGCCCTGATTCAGGGTAGGCTCGAGCCCCTCGGTGGGGACGTATATGAGCTGTAATGATGATGTATAAAATTTGGCAATCTTTTTCTATATCACCTGCTTAATAGGTTACTTGACTACAACAATAATAGGTTATAAAATGTTATACCTTAAATGGCAATCCTAGTAACATTACAAAAAAAATATACTCATTTTGTTTTTAACTGCGTTTTTAATTTTTAATTTAAAAACATCACAAAAACAGTATGTACATCAATGACGCTTGAAAATGATGACGTCAGGCGTTCCTATTTCAAACATTTTTAGAACATAATTTTGTTTTTGACAGATGATAAAAAAACCGGCCAAGTGCGAGTCGGACTAGCACTCCGTGGGTTCCGTACAACCACACCTCTCTACACAACTACATAGTTTAATGACATTGATACCTATTTACATTACAAACAAAAGACATCAACGCGAGCAACAAAAGTATGCTTTTTGTCATTCAGTTCGGAATCCTTTTTTTTATTTTTATTATTTTTGTTTTACTTTAGTATTAGTTCTGTAATCACAATCAAGTTTCACGCTTGTATGTATTACCGTTTTAACGATACAGCTAAATATAAAATACTTCTAAAGACCTATAAAAAAACGTTCTTTTGTACGGAGACCCCCTCATTTTATCAAATTTTCTAATTTTTTGTATTCTTTGTTATAGCGGCAATAGAAATACATATTTTTTTTTAATTTCAACGGTCTACCAGTTACGTTTCATGAAATACAGCCCTCTGACGGATGAGCAGACAGTGGAGACTTAAAAATAGGGCCCCGTTGGTCACCTGTTGAGTGTACGGACTACGGACCCTTACAAAGTAACTCAGATGACTATCAGTCAACTAGCCTATTGATTCACGTAATTACACTTTGGGCATAAAATTTCAGAAGAAGATGAAGAAGAAGAGGAACAAGTAAAAATCGAGCCGAAGAAGGAGCCACCGCCCGGCACTGTAGAATGGATTTATTATTGGAGTGACGTAGATGGTCCACTTCCCAGCCCTATACCCCTCTCCATCACCGGAGCTATGCAGTACAAGCTTCCAGCTCTCAAGTGGTACAACTACGAAGTATTCCCACATAAAATCAAAATGACCAATACTGGGTACAGCGGTAAGAAACTCGAGATGTATTTGCTAAAAAAAGATTATTTTTAAATTAAAAATTTAAATACGTTTGACTAAATCCCACCTGATGGTAAGTGACGATTTAGTCGAGGATAGTACACGAGTTACGATAAATACAGTCGAATCAAACAGCACTAAGATTGGTCCGGTTCTACTTCCGCCATCGTAGTACGCAGGTTGCCACGCTGCGACCTCGTCATAATACAATCTCGTTATAATGCAACCTCGTCATACTGCAAACTCGTCATAATGCAACCTCGTCATTTTGCGACGTCTTCTCTTACAACTAGTTCTTTTTAGGGTTCCGTACCTCAAAAGGATAAAACGGAACCCTTATAGGATCACTTTATTGTCCCTCTGTCTGTCCATTCGTCGGTCTGTCAAGACCCTTTATCTCCGGAACGCGTGAAGGTATCGAGTTGAAATTAAAATTATGTACTCCGTTCTACAGTCCCCTGTGTTGTGAAAGCTGTGAAAATGTGAAGATGTGAAAATATCAAACTTCTAAGTAAAATGAAAAAAAGATACGGCCGTTTATGCCGCAAAAAACATATATTTCGACACTCTCAAGGGAATCAAAATTTATAGGGTATTTTCCGTTGACCTAAAACTATGAAATTTGGCAAGTAATACCCGTCTTATACTAAAAGCTTAGGAAAAAATCGAAAAACTATATACATTTGTAATTAAACCATCAAAAATAGTCTACGTAATCAATTACGCAAGGAACGGCGGTCCAAATTTTGAATTGAGTTATCCGTGTCATGTGGGGTATCGTATGAAAGGGCTCCATTGGAATACGATTAAAGAGCGAGCGAAGCGAGCGATCTTAGGTTCGGTCAGGTTTGATTGATTATAAAAGTCAAATGATGCGCAGAAGAAGAAACGCTACACGTTACACTACGCTACGCTACGCTACACTACACTACACTAGGTACACTGTTTAAACGTTCGGGCTAGCTTACATTCAGCAACTAGTTGAACGTTGAGTGACGCTTGTTCAACGTTCGGCCCAGTCATTCAATTGGATGTCACCATTCAATCAACGGGCTAGACTTTCAATCAAATGGCAGATTTAAGCAGATGGCTGCGACATATGTATATAAATTATAGGTAATTTATAAGTAATTAAATCTAAGAAAAAGGTAGGTAGGTACGAGTACAGTAAAATACGTAGTTTCTGCTTGACAGGGACAAATCGGTGTAGGTGTGCGATGTCAACGTGATTTTTTTATTACAAGCTTTGACTTGGCCATATATATTTCTAACTTATTCGACTGCGGTATGGGAATCTTTCACTCTTTAATAAACTGCTATGAAACTTGTAACAACCTGAAATTGTTAGTTTAAACGCGACAGCCAATTAAAGAGGACGTTTAGATAGTTTTTTGAAAATCGGGTATCGGAGTGTGAATTCCGTTTGGATGGCGTGTATGTCGATTCATCCCCTTCGACACTGTAAAGAACTGGGTTAAGAAATTTTTTTTTAGACGACAGACGGTTGAAGACTTTGGTCATGAAGGCCGACCGGTGGAGGTGCTTACCCCGGAAACAATCGCCATTATCAAGGAGGAGGTGTTGAGTTATCGCCGATTAAAAATCAGGGAAATTGCAGCTATGTTGGGACTTTCGAAGAGATGACGACAGCATCATAAATAAATTATGAACTCTTGATCACTAAATTGCCCTCCTATACTTAAACTTCGGAAAACTTTACTCGTTTTGTTTTCCATCAATTCTTCGATTTTTAATTCACCAAAGTCACAAAATGAGTACATATATGACGCTGGTAAACTGTGACGTCACATTTAGGTAATTCGAACATTTTTAGAACAAAATGAATTTTTGGCAGATGTTAAAAAGTAACTCACAATCAGATGACTCATTTGTCATCCCTATTCACGACCATCTTAATATGAGTAAGGTGAGCGTAAATGAGTGCCGAAACTTCTCTCGGCTGTTCAAACAGAGGAAAGAGTGCGATGCGCTTCTGCATTTTTGGAACTGTGTGGCGAAAACCCTGAACAAACGATTGATGGGATGGTTACTGGTGATAGAGCGATGGTGCTTTATTATGATCCTGAGAGCAGACGCGAGTCCATGGAGTGGCGTTTTTAGGGAGAAAGGCAAGAGTAGTGTAAAAGGTCTGCTGATGGTTGATTTCAAAGAACGAAATACTGCTGTAAATGGACGATATTATGCTACACTTGCACATTGCTCGTAGAACAGATGGCCGTTGGGGTAGTAAAGTTCTCGAGTGGTGACCACGCACCAGAAAACGTAGTGTAGCCAGGCCTCCCACTCGATGGACCTATGACCTGGTGAAGGTCGCGGGAAGCCACTGGGTGCGGTCAGCAGAACCGGTCGTCGTGGAAATCCTTGGAGGAGGCCTTTGTCCAGCAGTGGACATCCTTTGGCTGATATTATGATAATGATGATGATGCTACACTTATGCATAAGTTGAGGGACAGTATTAAAGAAAAACGTAGAGGTAAGTTGCATAAAGGTGTCCTTCTGTTGCATGATAATGCATCTGTGCACACGGCTGCTATTTCGAAGACTGCCATTCGGGACTGTGTGTTCACAGAACTTGAACACCCACCTTACAGCCCGTACGATTATACTATTTATTTCCGAATTTTAAGAAAGCTCTACGGGGAAGAAAATTTACCAATAATGAAGAGTTGCAATCAGCTGTTTTAGTGCACTTTGAAGACAAACATTTGGACCACTTTTAAAAAAGGTATTGAAATTTTGGTTCAGCGATCTAATAAGTGTGTCGTAAATAAAGGATTGATTATATTGAAAAGTAATGAGGATTTTATTTCATTTCTACTTCAACAACCCATTTAGGTCAATGAAGTGCTCTGCTTCAAAATTTGAAAGTTATATTTGACTAGCTGTTTCCCGCGGCTTCACCCGCGTGGTCATAGTTTCTTTGACTTTTCGAGGGTGTGCAGTTAAAAAAGTAGCCTTTGTGTTAACCCAGGTCTACCTACCAAATTTCAGCCAGATCCGTTCAGTAGTTTTTGCGTGAAGACGTAACAAACATACACACTCACAAACTTTCGCCTTTATAAGTGTGATAAGCTGAAACTTTGCATACACGTTTATTTTGGATAAAACGCATAGTAAGCTAAGTGACGTCATTTTATATCCATCATATGGACAACTGCCAAAGATGGCGGACCAGTTATTTTTTATGCACCCCATGATATGGGAAGGTGTCAAATTCATGGTTTTGCTGAGAATAATTCGAAATAATATAGGTAGGTACTTATAAGCTTTAGGTTTACGAAAATTATCTCAGCAGCGCTGGAATGTCGAGTACGCGAAGCGATCGCGGCTCAGTAGTATTTTGAGACCTCCTCTTTTAAAGCCTCTTAATTTTGACACATCGTCATTGTCTTTTAGCCAAACTTAACTGCGCCTTCTACACTGCTCAACATTGCCTAGAGATATTTTCAAAATTTTCATATAAAAAAAGGTTTCTTGAAAAGCTATTAAAAATCACTGAGACATGTACCGTGCAGGGTATAAAACTTTCAAGATCGGCAAGTGCTACATTTACGAGTACCTTCTCAGTTTTTATAAACTTTTATAAAGTTCTACTATTTTTATTTACAATCTACGCCATCCTTCTATGACGATATTTAATCACAATTTTCATTTTCTACGCGGTTTTACAAAAAACCACTTAAGGCGAGGTATTGATTGGAACAGTTGTCTCTGTCTTTTTCTTAACGTGTAAAGAGTAAAGAAAATAACCACACTTTTTCAATGGTTTTTCGTTTCAATCCAAAACTACAACGAAAGTATAAAAAATAATAACATTACTCACTTTGTATTATCATAACAAATATTGTTGAATATTTTTTTTTAATTTATACTTCAAAATATTAGTCATAAGCTAGAGTTGAAAGTAACGGTGTAGTAGGTCATTGGATTTTTTTCTATCGAGCCAAAACTGCTCAATCGTTTTTCTAATAGCTTTTGACTTCAAGGAACATCATCAACAATAAGGGTATCGTTTTCAACCTTGGGTCTCCATTGTTTAGCAGTAATTGACATCAAGAATAACGAAAATCTGTAATACTACCGCCTTAAAACTGAATTAATTTATAAGAACTGAGAGAGCACTTGCTCATATCGAAAGTTTCTACCCTACAACACAATATGTCCTAAGTATTTTTAAAACAATGTTTTGTATGAAAAGTCTTAAAATATCCCTAGACAAAGTTGACGTGTGTATTTATAAACTGAACAACTGGTTGGATACCTAAGAAAAAAACGTTCAGTTGTAGCACGACTTGGTAGGTATGTAGTGGGCGTGGGTTTGAAATGAGGACGCGTGCGTACAATTTAATTTATTATGTGAATTAAATATGAAATATAAGACCTAAAAAAGAACATAAGAGTTAGAAAACGATACACACTTAAATTTTTTAAATAGAAATCTCAGAAAAAAAAACACAAATATAACCTACCCAAA
The DNA here is from genome assembly GCA_947284805.1 of Coleophora flavipennella. Lineage (NCBI taxonomy): Eukaryota > Metazoa > Arthropoda > Insecta > Lepidoptera > Coleophoridae > Coleophora > Coleophora flavipennella. Next base: position 1,615,631 of record OX369307.1, read on the forward strand.
ATGGGTCTTATATAAGAGAGAATTCCTTTATTTTATTTATTTTATTTAATAATTAATATGAATGATGAATATAATTCTGATTTTTAATGATATATTAAAAAAGCGTCGGTGGCTCAACCGGTAACGACTCGGTCCATCTAACCAGAGGTACCGGGTTCAAATCTGGACGGCCAATGTACCAATGAGTTTTCAAAAACTTACGTACATACTTATACCGATTGCTTTAACGGTGAAGGAAAAACATCGTGAGGAAACCTGCACACGCCTGTGAAGAAACTCGAAGGTTGTCTGTGAAGTCGACCAACCCGCACTGGGCCCGCGTGGTCGACTAAGGCCTAATCGCCCTGATTCAGGGTAGGCTCGAGCCCCTCGGTGGGGACGTATATGAGCTGTAATGATGAATGATATTGTCAGATGGGTGACAGCGCACGCGTGGAAAAGAAATAAATGAAAGGAATGAAAAGAAATGAAAAGAAAGGAATAAAAAGAAGGTCGGATGAAAAAAGAAGAATAACAGCGCACCGCGCTACACAGTTTGCTTGAATTGAAGCGTAGTTAAATTGACTTTATTTTGTTATGACGGTATATTATTTCTAACCAGTTCAAGTTGGTGCAAAATGGAAGACTGAAAGGCCGTACCTCGAAGGCGGTCCACTCCTGGAGAAGCACATACTGTCCCAAATACACTTCCACTGGGGACCCAACATGATGTATGGCAGCGAGCACGAAGTGGACGGCAGAAAACACCCCGCTGAGATGCATGTATGCAACTTGTGTATGTAAACATTAACTAACCTATCATGGTTGAAACAACAGTGATACAGGAGTAAACATTAACTAACCTATCATGGCTGAAACAACAGTGATACAGGATGCAGCTATTATTATGTGCATTCTCATTATAACTGGAATTGGGGCTTGAATTACTGCTTAGTTAATTGGAAATACTAAACACGTTAAAAAACCGACTAAGGCAACAACTTAGTGAAATTTTGCATTATTTTACGTTTTTATTAATTATTTCCTTGAAAAAGTACTACACCGATTTGGATTCAATTTATACCTTGCAGTATACCCTATCGAATAAATAAATAAACATGAAAAATAATAAAATAGAAAAACTTTTATTTAGAGCACAGTACAACAATTTCCAGGTACAATTTGCAAACGATAGAAATAAACTATATAAAAATGAATCGCAAAATGTGTTGGTAAGCGCATAACTCGAGAACGGCTGGACCGATTTGGCTAATTCTTTTTTTGTCGAGTTGGTTATTGTCAGGAGAAGGTTCTTATGTAAGGTAGGGTAGGGTAGGGTAGGGTATGGTAGTGTAGTGTAGTGTAGTGTAGGGTAGGGTAGTGTAGGGTAGTGTAGGGTAGGGTAGGGTAGTGTAGGGTAGGGTAAGGTAGGGTAGGGTAGGGTAGTGTAGTGTAGGGTAGTGTAGTGTAGCGTATGTAGGGTAGGTTAGGGTAGTGTAGGGTAGGGTAGTGTAGTGTAGGGTAGGGTAGGGTAGTGTAGTGTAGGGTAGTGTAGAGTAGTGTAGGGTAGGGTAGTGTAGTGTAGGGTAGAGTAGTGTAGGGTAGGGTAGTGTAGTGTAGGGTAGGGTATTGTAGGGTAGGGTAGGGTAGTGTAATGTAAGGCGGTACGTAGTTCGCCGGGACAGCTAGTAACTATACGGTCTACAGTAAAAATAGCTGTACTGTGCACCAAAACGGTACTGACTCAGCATTTATGCTGCAGTATACTCTGCAGCACTGTTATTCTGCAAGAAACCGGTTTGGCGAACGAACGCACGCTCTTTACAACATGTTAAAAATAAATTTAATAAATTAAAATTGAAACAATAAAAACGTTAAATTTAAAAACGGTTCACAATCTGCGAAGATATCGCGTAACAAACATACAGAAAAAAAAACTATAGTCGAATTGAGAACCTTCTCCTTTTTAGGGCTACTCAAAGAGTAAAAACGGGACCCCATTACAAAGACTCCGCTGTCTGTCTGTCCGTCTGTCACCAGGCTGTATTTCATGAACAGTGATAGCTAGACAGTTGAAATTTTCACAGATAATGTATTTCTGTTGCCGCTATAACAAAAAAATACTAAAACGTACAAATAACGTGTTTATTTTAAACGTGAAGAAACTATCGCCATCTAGTGTGATGGTACAAAACCCTTTGTGCGCGGTTCTGACTCGCACTTCACCGGTTTTTTAAAGTCGGTTGAAAATGAACAAATTCAGTCATACGGTTTGTACGGTGAGTATATCTAGGTCCATTTAAGAACTAGGTAATTGCGTTTAGCGAGAATGTTCGTACATATTTTAAGTACTTTTTTATCTACACACGCAGGACACCCGAACAGAGTTCTGGAAATGTGTTGAAGGATAAAGCATTTTTACCAAAAAAAACTAAATATATTTCTTTTTTTTGAAAGCTTTTATTTATCTTGCAATGTATGTACTAGGGCGCTACATAAGTTTTGTCGTACTTTGTTGAATATATTTTTTTTTTGAAGTAGTCACCACCGCCAGTAATACAGGTCTTCATACATGTAAACCAGGTGCTGAACACTTTGCTCCAGTATCCTCAAGGAACACAGCCGCATATCTCCTCAAAAGCTCCTATAAGCTGGTTATCGCTCGAAAACTTGCGTCCCTTCAGCTGTTTTTTTACTTAAGGGAATAGTGCAAAGTCGCTTGGCGCTAGATCCGGACTATAGGGAGGGTGTCTCAACAATTTGATTCCAGCTTGGTGCAAATAGTTGGTAGTTTTGCCGGCTCGATGTGCAGGGGCGTTATCTTGATGCAAGAGCCAAGTATCGAGTCTTGAGTTTTGTCGTTCATTTTTTAAGGCTTCTAAAACACTAGGTAAACATTCTTCTGTGTACCATGCAGCAGTAACAGTCTTCCTTTTATCAAGCACAACCGTAGCCAATATTCCTCTCGTAGTAAAAAATACAGCAACCATTCTTTTTTTTACGGATCGGGACATTTTCACAGACGTCGGCGCTTGGTTCATCTTCAAACACCCACACTTTACTCTGGAATTAAGTAGGTACATCGAAATAATACAGCCACGTTTCATCACATGTAACAATCGAGTTCAAGTAGTTAGATCGGCTGTCTTCAATTTTTTTTAACATATCACCTGACCAAGTCTCGCGTTGCTCCCTTAGCACGTCAATCACTAAGTGTGGTACCCAGAGAGAACAAAGTTTCCGTACTTTCAAATGGTCGTGAAGAATCCGATGAACAGTTGGTGCGCTTAACTTGAGGGTTTCCTCGATCTGTCGATATGTCACTTATCAGTCTTCATCCAATAGTTTTCGTACAGCCTCAATGTTATTATCGGTAGTCACTTCTATCGGCCTATCAGACCTTGCTTCACCTCCAAGTTAAAATTGCCGCGATTGAATTGAATATACCACCGTTCTATGGTCCTCAGAGATGGACAAGTTCCCTCGGTGCACCATTCATTTCCTCGAAACATTTTTGTTTAGTCAAGCCACGCTTAAAGTTATACGAAATAATTACACGAATATCATAACGAGAAAAGGCCGCCTTTTTCATTTAGAAAATTAATTTAAAAATCGAACAAACGATTCCTTGCAACTAAATTTGCTTTTTGTTATTTTCAAATAACTTAGATTTTATGCCTGTGGCCTCAAATCACAATATTATGATATGTAGTTTGCATGCGACAAAACTTATGTAGCGCCCTACGTATATTTGTTCGGGTGAAGTCTTGCAAGTTAAATTTGAGCCACTTCCCGGTTTCCGATTGAGCTGAAATTTTGCATGCATATGTATATCGCGTGACAATGCAATATTAAAAACTTGTACCTAAAAGTTTTTGGGTTTTTCGAAAATTATTTAATTAGAATTATCATTTATTTTAATCACTTTCACTACTGGACGAAGTATCTTCAGAATCGTCGCCTACATTAATAATTGAAGACTGAACAACATTCGCGCGACCTCGGGCGTAAGGACAGCGGCGCGGCGTCGCGATTGCACTGAGAGCGGCCCCTTTGTCGGTACCGTATAACGTGAGCCGGAATCGCGAGCGACATATATTTGTTAAACAAAGATGCGGTTAATGGAGTGGACGAACTTTAATGCCTGCCTTTCTTTCCAGGTCTCATACTTTCGTTCAGAATATATGACGCAAGACGAGGCAATGCTGCACGAAGACGGAGTCATGGTGGTCTGTTACATCATTAAGGTTTATCTTACATCGATACTTATTAATATTGACTCTGTCCACAACCACAGCGCAGCTACCTTCTTAGGGGACATTCATTAATTACGTAAGGACGATTTAGGCAATTTTGGAGATTTTTAAATTCCCACTCAGGACCCTTGCGTAATTCATGAATGACCCTTTAGGGATTATTCAGATTATAAAGAGAGAGGATGTGGTTTGAAGACTGCTTTGAGAGTTTTAATTACTACCTACATACTTATTTCAAATTGACAAACAAACAGTTAAGTCCATAGTTTCCATACACAGTTAAGTTTATTTATCAAAAACCACACAAATAATTGTTCCTCTTTAGGATGGTAAAACTAGTACAGTACTTAAGTCAAATTCAAACCAGTACTCTAATCGAATAGACCCTGGACCCCTTAAGTCAAGAAACAGGTAGGTACCAGCTACTTCTACTGGAACTTATTGCCGGCATCGGTATCTTTAATACTTTGAATTCACTAAACTTTACCAATTTGGAGTTAATTAGAGTTAAATACCCGCTCGAAAAGTAATCAAAAGAGCACAAGCAGGTGATAAGCTTAGGAGGCAAGCTTAAGGCTTTAAGAGGACTGTGAACCCACGGCGAAAATTCGACTTTTCATACAAACAGCGATAACGATTTTCACCACTTAAATGTTAACTGATTTGGACCAATTTTTTAAAGGTTGTCAGTCAGAACAAAATCTAGGCTTATACGTTTCGTTTTTTAAATTAATGATTATAATTTTTTTTAAATGGCCGAAATCAGTTTTGTATGTGAACACGTGAACGATAATAAAATTAAACTAATTAGCCTTATCGAAAAAACAAAAACGTATAAGCCTAGCTTTTGTTCTGACTGACAACCTATTAAAAATTGGTCCAAATCGAATAACATTTAAGAAGTGAAAATCGTTATCGCCGTTTGTATGAAAAATCGCAGCTTCACAATCCTCTTAAGATGCCTCAATCCGAGAAGGTCGATACGTGTTAAAATAATATGGAACGTAGGTAAGTCTATTCATTTTAAGATCAAATCAATGCGTGCTTCAACGCAGCTGTTACGTTGAAACCGCATTCCCAATTCTCGATTTATACATGTTTTTATTACATTTCTATACATTCAAATAAGTTATTTTTTAAAACTTATTTGAATGTATAGAAATGTAATAAAATGTTCAATTAAAATGAAAGGTCTTAAAGTTACCGATTTTTGTGTGTTGGACCATCCACTATTTCCACATCCACATCTATTGGAACATCCACTATTTTTTTTTGGAAATTTTGCAGTTAATGCCAAAACCAGGGTCTACAGTATATTTTTTTACATCAAAAGTGGTAATATTTTTAAAATTGTATTCAATTAAATCGATTTTTTAATACTTCAGGAATATTATATATTTTTTTCGTAGTGATAGCTTTACAAAGTCTTTCAATAATTTGAATTGAGTATTGTCATTTGACCTATCTTAAGGCCTTAAGTGTGCACCTGACGTAAAGAGTAGGGAAATACCTGACTTCTACACCATATTTCTACGAGTTGTTATACGAGTTGCGACATCACCTTACTGCAAAACAATAAACTGTGACAAAACTGTAATCCAACACCATTTTATGGTTCCTTATCTCAAAAGGAAATAAATTGTACGGGCACTTCCTTGCGTAGCCTTCACCGACTGTCGTTGTTAATAATAAACACCTGACTTCGACACATATTTCTACGAGTCGTTATATTGCGAATCGCATTGCGACATCACATTACTGCAAAACACTGAACTGTGACAAAACTGTAATCCAACACCATTTTATGGTTCCTTATCTCAAAAGGAAATAAATTGTACGGGCACTTCCTTGCGTAGCCTTCACCGACTGTCGTTGTTAATAATAAACACCTGACTTCGACACATATTTCTACGAGTCGTTATATTGCGAATCGCATTGCGACATCACATTACTGCAAAACACTGAACTGTGACAAAACTGTAATCCAACACCATTTTATGGTTCCTTATCTCAAAAGGAAATAAATTGTACGGGCACTTCCTTGCGTAGCCTTCACCGACTGTCGTTGTTAATAATAAACACCTGACTTCGACACATATTTCTACGAGTCGTTATATTGCGAATCGCATTGCGACATCACATTACTGCAAAACACTGAACTGTGACAAAACTGTAATCCAACACCATTTTATGGTTCCTTATCTCAAAAGGAAATAAATTGTACGAGCACTTCCTTGCGTAGCCTTCACCGACTATCGTAGTCAATAATAAACACCTGACTTCGACACATATTTCTACGAGTCGTTATATTGCGAGTCGCATTGACATCATATTACTGCAAAACACTGAACTATAAAAAAAACTGTAATCCAACACCATTTTTAGGGTTCCGTACCTCAAAAGGAAATAAATTGTACGGGCCCTTCCTTGCGTAGCCTTCACCGACTATCGTAGTCAATAATACACACCTGACTTCGACACATATTTCTACGAGTCGTTATATTGCGAGTCGCATTGACATCATATTACTGCAAAACACTGAACTATAAAAAAAACTGTAATCCAACACCATTTTTAGGGTTCCGTACCTCAAAAGGAAATAAATTGTACGGGCCCTTCCTTGCGTAGCCTTCACCGACTATCGTAGTCAATAATAAACACCTGACTTCGACACATATTTCTACGAGTCGTTATATTGCGACATCACATTACTGCAAAACACTGAACTGTGACAAAAATGTATTTCAACACCATTTTTAGGGTTCCGTACCTCAAAAGGAAGTAAATTGTACGGGCACTTCCCTGCGTAGCCCTCACCGACTGCCGTAGTCAATAATAAACATAACAAAAAAAAAATAAGTTAGGTAAATCAGACTTTATAAAAATTTTCAAATCACTTGGGTTTACCTTACCTAATATACCTTACTCGAAATTTTCCTGGACTTTTTAACTAATCAGTGCAGTAGACCTTATTCTTCATCATATCAGCTTATGTACGTCCCCACCGAGGGGCATGAGCCTACCCTGAATTAGGGCGATAGGGCCTTAGTCGACCACGCGGGCCTAGTGCGGGTTGGTCATCTTCACACACAACCTTCAAGTTTCTTCGCAGTCGTGTGCAGGTTTCCTCACGACGCGATGTGTTCCTTCACTGCAAGAACGTCGGTTAAGCGTAAATATGATATCGAAATTCGTAAACACATTAATGGTGGCAACCCTAAAAAAAAGGTAAGGTAAAATTTGAAAATAACCAGCAAAATGCAAGTCGGACTAGCGCCAAGGTTTCCGTACACCACCTCTTCCACAACAATGACAATGATACTTCACATTACAAATGAAAGATATCAACGCAAGCGACAAAACTGTGCTTTTTTATCATTCAGTTCGGACTTCTTAGCGCAAGTACGATTCACACTTGACCGATTTGGATTATTGTCATTTTACTTCATAGTACTGTAGGTAATCACCAAGTTTTAAGCTTGATGTATTACAGTTTTTACGATAGAGCTAAATCAAAAATACAGCCAACTTCAAGCCAGGACACATCAGTGTTAACAACATAGCCAGATAAGATAGTTAGTTCTCCATTGCGTTGGGCAATCTTGGTAAGCCCGCATCCATCTTCGATATCATCGTCACTTACCATCAGGCGTGATGATGCCAAGTGCTTTACCAATTATGAATAAAAAAATCCTCTAAAAAACTACAAAAACGCATGTTTTGTATAGAGACCCCCTTATTTTTCACTTTTTATAATTTTTAGTTGGTATTAGTTATTATAGCGGCGATAGAAATATCCATTCTGTGAAAATTCCGACTTAACTATTACAGTTCATGACAGACAAACAGATGGACATACGGACAGACAGCGGAGGCTTAGATTAGATGTACGGAAACCTAAAACGGCTACCTAATGATGTAAATAATTTGCCCTTACCCAAATTTCACCCTAATCGGTCTAGTGGTTTGGGAACGAGAGCACTGGACGGACGCACAGACACAAATACACACATTTTTTTTGTTTTCTAGACTGTATTCATCGTATCAGCTCATATACGTCCCCACCGAGGGGCTCGAGCCTACCCTGAATAAGGGCGATCAGGCCTTAGTCGACCACGCGGGCCTAGTGCGGGTTGGTCGACTTCACACACAACCTTCGAGTTGCTTCGCAGGTGTGTGCAGGTTTCCTCACGATGTTTTTCCTTCACCGTTAAAGCAATCGGTGAGTTTAAGTACCTACGTAAGTTTCGAAATACTCATTGGTACATTGGCCGTCCGGATTTGAACCCAGCACCTCTGGTTAGAAGGACCGAGTCTTTACCGGTTGAGCCACCGACGCTAGACTGTATTAGTGTTAAACAATTGATTCCCCATCAAAGTCTCAATTTCAATATTTTTCCATCATAATACCTTATTCGATCCTTCATCGCTCGCTAACGCTCCTCAGTATCTGGAAAGTAAAAAGGAACCGTTATAAGACCACGTCGTTGTCCATATGTCCACCAGTGTGTCAAGATGTTTTTTTCAGGAACGCGTGGAGGTATCAAATTCATATCTAATACCACCTAATACTAAGGTCTGCGGTGAACACAGTACGGTGCCTTGGAGCTGTAAAAAAAGCAAACTTCTAAGTCAAAGCGATAAAAAGATACGGCCATTTTACCGTCATTTATGACACATATTTTCTATTCGCATGTAAAAGTCTGTAGATACTTCCCGTTGACTTAATACGGCCATTTTACCGTCATTTATATCACATATTTTTCTAATCGCTAGTAAATTAAAACATATATTATAGGGTAGGTACTTCCCGTTGACTTAATACGGCCATTTTACTGTTATTTATATCACATATTTTTCTAATCGCTAGTAGGTAAATCAAAATCTGTACGGTAAGTAGTAAGTACTTCCCGTTGACTTATAATCGTGAAATCTAGCAAGAAGACAAGGTCTCACAGCACAAGTAAAGAATGAAATCCAAAAATTTTAAATTTGTATTTGTCATAAATTTTTTCGAGCACAAACTTACAAATTCAGTTGAAGAATTGATCGTGACGTATATCGATGTATGTGAGAAGTTTTCATCTACAAAATTCAGTTTGTCTTTGAACTTTATAGTTGTAAGTACTTACTCGTAGAGGTTTGTAGGGTACCAAATTGTGTTTTGGTACAGAACCCTCAGTCCGCGAGTCCGAGTCGCACTTGGCCGTTGTTTGGGATTAACCACCTTATTCCCAAATGATCTTACCTAAGTATGTGTGGTCCTTTGACTGATTCCAAACGCTTAGATATCGAACCGTTATAGTTCGTTTGCTCAATAAACCGCATCTTTAACGGCTCCGGACAAACACTTTCAAAGGTACCGGCGCGGCGGGCGGCACAATTGTTCTCAAAGCGGCATTTTTGACAGAGTGTTTGTCGGGAGCCGTCAAAAATGCGTTTAAATGAGCGAACGAACTTTACACGAATCAACGGAAACTAATTCCACTGTTTTGCCTTTATAATTGATCCGTTCGACTACGAGTATTTTGCCTTTTCTGTGTAACGAATCGAATTTGAGGCTTTTAGTTCGTGAACTACCTAAGTCAGTTTCCTTCTTTGTTAGTGTTGCCTTTATAAGGTTGCTATCAACGAATCCATTCGACTATTTAGCCTATTCTGTGAACGAATCGAACCTGAGGTGTTTAGAACCAGCGGGCAAATCTCACTTAGACCACAAGTTCGTGAACTTAGTTAGTTTCTTCCTCTGTCAGTTTTCTAGCAATGACAATTAATTAAATGATAATGTCTCATTCACAGTACGGCGTGGAACCGGACCCAAGGTTGGCCAAATTCGTTGACGCGTTCCATCACATCCGACCAGCCAAGACCTACACAAGAGTTGGGCCTTATCCCATGTGTGAGATGATGCCACTGTTCTCCGAAGACTACTTCCTGTACTGGGGCAGTCTGTGCACAGTCTCGGGGAATTCATTTATAGTGAGGTGGTTAGTGCCAAGGGCACCGTTTTTTGCTTCTTTTGAACAGGTAATGTACCAATCTGGTTAATCTATTTGTACTCTTTACACCTCTAGTATGTTATTACTAATATACAGGTGTCGGGTTTCATATCATCATCATCATCATCATCATATCAGCTGAAAAAACGTCCACTGCTGGACAAAGGCCTCTCCCGAGGATTTCCACGTCCACCGGTCCTGCGCTGCCCGCATCCAGCAGCTTCCCGTGATCTTCACCAGTTCGTCAGTTTACCGCGTGGGAGGCCTACCTACGCAACGTTTTCCGGTGCGCGGTCGACACTAGAGATCTTAGAGTACTTTAAGGGCTACTAAAAATACCCCTGTGTATATTTCGCGAAAGTCCACGGTTTTCAAGATGTTCGCGTTTTTATTATCAGATTTTTTACCTACGACGGAACGGAGAAGGGGTATGCGTTTAATGTAAGGTTGTTAATTTGTTTGTTTGTTTGTTTGTGTGTGTGCAAACGAATGTTGCCGTTTATCTTGAAAACTACTAGGCCGATTTTCTTCCGGTTGTTTGCATTTAGAAAGTATCATTTCAGAGAATATTCTTACCCATTTTTATGGCGGTAGACTACAAGAGAGCGCTGCAACAGCCAGGATGGTAGGCGCTAATTTTGCCATTTATCTCGAAAACTGCAAGGCTGATGATTTCCTTGCAGATTTTTTTGCATTTAAAGGGTATCATTTCAGAGCAGGTTCTTAGACTTGTTTTTATGGCGGTATACCACCAAAGAGCGCTGCAGCAGTGAAGATGATTGGTGCTTGAGTGCTGCTTCGAAACTATTCAGCCGACTCCGATGCGTTTTTTTTTGCATTATGTAGGTGTCATTTAAGAGCATGTTTTGAGACATGCTGTAGACCACTAGGGGGCGCTGCAGCAGCCAGGATTGTTGGCGCTTGAGGGCTTCTCAGGAACTATTCAACCGATTTCGCTGCGGTTTTTAGCTTTGTACAAATGTAATTTTAACCAGACTGCCCAAAAAGAAAGGAAACGTTTTTCAGGTGTACGTATGTATGTCCGTTTTTTTATCTGAGCCTGTAGCCTGAACACTTTGATGGATTTTGGAGTGCGAGGTGTAGTTTGATTTTTATTGATCCCGAAAGTGACGTTTGATTCATTTTAACCCGACTGCACAAAAAAGAGGGGTAATGTTTTTGCAGTCGGGTTTTAAATTTTATAATTTTTTTATGTTATCAGAGCAAGTCTAGACATATTTTACAGCCATAAGCCATCAGGGGGCACTGTAGCTCAAAAGAGTTGTAAAGTATTCATAATTATGTATGTAGCTCAATAGAAAGTCATAAAGCATTCATAATTTTGTAATGAAATTTGTGGAGAATTTAAAGAATCTACGCCATATGGACAACAAAACTTTGAGGGAAGTAGGCTTTAAATTGGAAGGAGAACTTACTAAAAAGATTAAAATAAAAAGCAAAATCAAACATTTTGTAAAAGCTCACGACGGGCGTTAAAACGTAATTGTAAAACTAACCGACTAAAGGGGATTTGAACACTTTACCTGCTTATGAACAATAAAAATGGTGTCAGATTACACCTTTCGTCGACACGACATGTGTGTTGGACGCATAGCCGTATAAAAACGGTGAAAACGGGTGTTAACGCGAGTGCTACGAACATGACGGCGGTGTTCACTGCTACGGATATGCGGCGGACACGACTGGCGAACCACAACGCCAGTGCGCATCGACACACCTCGCACGTTCGCGTTGTTTTTGGATGGTTTTCAGTTTTTACCATTATTCGTTCTCTCAATTAGTTGCAGTACACCCGAACGAACTTCTACAAATGTGTTGAAGGATAATTATTTAATAATAAGAAATCATCCCCGTAGTTCTATCCGTGAACGGGCTAATTTCAGCCTACCTTGAACGTCACGTAAGGCGGCTGGATCTCCGAGGCAGACCAATAATTGTAGCAATCACAGATAAGAATTTTTTTTTGCCTCTTCTATTCTGTGGTAGCAATGCAGAAAGTAGTCCTCCTCGATAATGCCCGGATAGATCGACGCTTTCTCTCCCCACCCATCGCACTGAACTCCAGCCGACTGTGCTTCCGCTGGAGGTGCTCCTGCCACTTCGCAGTGCGAAGTGAGCAGAATAGCGTAAATTTTATATATTAGAATAATTAAGTTCTTTTTTATTTAGAATTTAAGTACCTATCATAAATGTTAATCACTTTTAGAGCAGCGAGCGGCATTTATTCACCCCCGACGTAAAACGACGGAGTGTTTAAAGTTTGACGTGTCTGTGTATGTGTGTCTGTCTGTGGCATCGTAGCTCCCGAACGGATGAACCGATTTTGATTTTGTTTTTGAAATTTGAATTAGTCGGGAGTGTTCTTAAGCCTCTATGTTTGATGAAAATGGGTCCAAGATGGCCGGCCACCACAAAATTTTGTGTCGGGGGTTGTTTATTTTTTTTATTCTAGAATAGTTAGTTATTGTTCATCAAATGTGAAACTCTGCCGTCATAAGAAGTAAGGGAGCAATTGTCAGTTTTCAGAAAAAAATGAGTTAAAAATACGTTGTTGTATATTTGTTAAAAATACGTTGTTTATATACCAAAAACTAATTTTCATCTACAGCGCCATCTATACATACTCGTATAGGTGAAAGTGAACTGATTACTGTTCTTATATTAGTGCGTAAATTAACTATGAAGAAGATACTACTTCATCCCACTAGGTGTCGCTAGTTCTAAACAATCGGTCTTTGAAAATTTCATTTTTCCTCTAAGAATGGAAGGACTTTAGATTTTCTCATAGATTTTCCTGTCATCTATGCTTTGAACCTTACATATTTTCCAAAATTTTAGGCCCAATAGTTTCGTTGATGGGAGGGGGAGGTAAATTTCTGCCTATTTTCTTTAATAACTTCATAACTATTTATCTTAAAAGTAAAAAAAATATATTTGAGATTCTCACAACAAGCCCTTTCATTTGTTAAGTCACACAATATAGTTTGCAAGTTTTTTTTTCTAATTTACCCCCATAAAGTATCCATGTAATCCAAATCCAATCCAAATCCACGTATCCAAAAAGTAATCCATGTTTAAAAATAATTTATTTACCTTACATTTCCGTCTTTGGTTCACCGACGTACATACCAAATTTAAACTAAATCAGTCTAGTAGCTTCTGAGCAAATCGGCTGAGACAGACGGACGGACGCACGAGTGATCCTATAAGGGTTTGGATTTTTCCTTTTCAGGTTTTTCCTGTTGAGTAAATTGGCGGATAAATGAAAAGAGTACGTCACTGCACTCCTTTTGGCCACGGTTTTAAATAAATATCGAGTTATTAAGCTATTGTATAGCTTTTATCGCGGGCTTTGAGGGGACCGAAAATAAACCGTGACACCCCCAAAAACAAATATATTTTGAGTTCTAAAAACTTACAAGGCCATCTATCTATCCATCATGATGATGATGATGGTGAGGGGATGGTGAGGGGGATGGCGAGGGGGATGGTGAGGGGATGGTGAAGGGGATGATGAGTGGATGGTGAGGGATGGTGAGAGGGATGGTGAGGGGGATTGTTAGGGTGATGGTGAGGGGGATGATGAGGGGATGGTGAGGGGGATGGTAAAGGGGATGGTGAGGGCATGGTGAGGGCGGTGGTGAGGGGGATGGTGAGAGGATGGTGAGGTGACGGTGAGGAGGATGGTGAGGGGGATAGTAAGGGTATGGTGAGAGGGATGGTGAGGGGCATGGTGAGAGGGGTAGTAAGGGGGATGGTGAGGGTGATGGTGAGGGGGATGGTGAGGGGTTGGTGTGGGGATTGTGAGGGGATGGTGAGGGTGATGGTGAGGGGATGGTGAGGGTGATGGTGAGGGGATGGTAAGGGAGATGGTGAGGGGGATGGTGAGGTGGATGGTGAGGGAGCTTGTGAGAGGGATGGTGTGAGGATAGTGAGGGGAATATTGAGGGGGAATGTGAGGGGACGGTGAAGGGGATGGTGTGGGGGATGATATGGGGATGGTGAGATGGATGGTGAGGGGGGATGGTAAGGGAGATGGTGAGGGCATGGTGAGGGCATGGTGAGGGGAATGTGAGGGGAAGGTGAGGGTATGGTGAGGGGGATGGTGGGGGATGGTGAGGGGATGGCGAGGTGATGGTGAGGGAGATGGTGAGGGGTTGGTGTGGGGATTGTGAGGGGGCTGGTGAGAGGGGTGGTGAGGGAGGCGGTGTGGGGGATGGTGAGGGCGACGGTGTGGGGGGTGAGGGGGATGGTGAGGGCATGGTGAGGGGGATGGTGAGGGCATGGTGAAGGAGTGGTAAGGGGTCTAATGAGACATTTGCGCACTCCAAATCGAAAAGTTTTTGACATATTCTACACTTTAGAAAAGCTCGTGAAGTTATTTATTTTTAACATTTTGAGCATTGTGGCGCTGGCGCCATCTTGATATAAGGTGAGGTTATCGTTAGATGTGAAATTTGTTGTTTGTCATTCACAGCGGTGATCGATCGATTACTGCAAGCAAAATGCCAGGTGTGCTGCTAGTACAATGATAATACAGTAGATGGCGCTAAAAATACCCCAGTCCCGTTGTCCCCACTCGGACTAATCGAACTCAACTATGACAATTGTTAACAGCTGATTTCTCCAAGTCAGCTGTCAGTTGAGCCATATATTTCGGTGTGTGTATCTTATCCTTTGTGTTTAAATGATGTTTGTACGTTATTTTAACGATTTCAAAAATATATCTGCTAGTGTATGTGTATGTGTGTTCAAAATCCAACTACAACGGCCATTCAAGTGTTTCGTATCAAATTACAAGTTATATCGTGGATATTATGGTTAGGTACTTGCCGGTCTATGTGCCTTGAGGTTATCTGCCAATTCCAAAGAGGTATTTATCACTATTAAACACTATTTTGCTAATTTAATTAACGAAAATTCGACGAGCACTTGGATTCTTGTTTACGTTGCTGGGGTTGCCAGCGTATTATAGAGTATTGTTTGAGTAAGAGCGTCGCGTCGGTGGCGTAACGGCTAGGGCCGCCGCCTCCTGTTTGGGCGGGAGGTCGTGGTTCGGATCCTGCCACGTACCATTGTAATTTCGAATTTAGAATTCATATGTACGTTTATCCGCTCTTACGGTGAAGGAAAACATCGAGAGGAAACCTACACACGCCTGCGGAGAAACTCGCAGGTCGTGTGTGAAGTCGACCAACCCGCACTGGGCCCGCGTGGTCGACTAAGGCGCGATCGCCCTAATTCAGGGTAGGCTCCAGCCCCTCGGTGGGGACGTATATGAGCTGATGACACCTACGAGTATTCGACGATAACGGTTGGTTTCTCAATAAGTTCGAACAAAATTCTAGTAATTCCCGGTTTTGTTACTCTCTTCTAATTGTTGTAGGGAGTTTTGTTACTCTCTTCTAATTGTTGTAGGAAGTTATGTGACTCTCTTCTAAGTGTTGTAGGGAGTTTTGATACTCTCTTTTAATTGTTGTAGAGAGATTTTTACTCTCTTCTGATTGTTGTAAGGTGTTTTGTGACTCTCTTTTATTTGTTGTAGAGAGTTTTGTTACTCTCTTCTTATTGTTTTAGGGAATTTTGTTACTCTCTTCCTATTGTTGTAGGGAGTTTTGTTACTCTCAGAAGAGAGTAGGGTCAATCAGAAAATTGTTTTAGGGAATTTCGTTACTCTCTTCAAATTAATGTGGGGAGTTTTGTTACTCTCTTCTAATTGTTGTAGGGAGTTTCGTTACTCTCTTCTTATTGTTCCGCGTTCGTGTTTTGATACGACTTTAAATCTTTTACGTGCGTGCTCTAAAACTTTTTTCGCGATAGAAATACTTCTGCTACCCTACAAACGTACGTACCGTACTACGGGTTTGAGAAAGTAATTGAATCCCGACTGCATAAAAACATTTACCTTTTTTTGAACAGTTGGCTAAAAATGTATCCTATACAGTGACTTATATATTACTGGCGTAAGGACCCGGCCAACGCGCGCGACTAATGGTCCCAGCGAATTGGTGCGAAAATCGAAAGTTTCGCACACTCGCGACTCAGTCGTCTGCGGGAAATTGTACAGTGCGGTGGAAAGATATTCCATATAAAAATGCCTTATTGTGTTGTTAGAGGCTGCATAAATCATGAAAGAAAGGCTAAAAAGAAACATAGGATGTTGTATCATCGTTATGTAAACTTACATTGTATTTTTTCTTGAAAACAAATTAAATAAACGAATTTTAAAGCGACAATTCTACCAAGGTTCTTTTAACGCGGCACTGACGTCAACTCTCGCCCACGCTAGTTCGTAAGAGTTATGTTAGATGGCGCTACTTTTTGCTTGTATCAAGAAAATCTGAGTCTTATTAAAACGGGCGGATCCTTCTATTCAAATCTGTGATCCTATATCATTTTGGCGATCAAGACGAATCTAACAACGCGACACCTCGCACTTAAAAATCAATCAGGCCGTTTAAACTATATATAGACTAGGTGAGGTCATGACAAATTTTGTATATTAATGTCCGCTATTTCCAACTTTGGTGCTCCGGCAGGCGGGTGGGGGCCTGGTGCAGAATACTAGTAACGAGCGTTGCTTCATAACGCAATCCAATATTTGGTCAGTTTTTGCATAATTGTCATGAGTACAACTAGTCCTTTCATTTTATATCTTATTCAGTCATTTCTCTTATCGTTTTTTTTTTGGTCACGATAACTAGTTTTTCAGGCGCTATAAGTACATAAGGCAACCACTTTGCGCAGACAGAGCGACATATTTAACATCAGAGGGTTGCCATTTATCCTCTCAACCTAAGTTTATCCATTTCCGCTATCGTTACCAAATTTGTCGTTACCTCCTACTATAATAGGCTCAGCCAAAGAAACAGAATACTGTATACATACATCCGAAAAAAAAATACAAAACAAAGTACGTTTGTATGCAGCGCGCTAGTGCGACCCGCAGGAACCCTAGCTGTTATATTTTTGTTTCAGATGAAAGAATTCCACAAACTTTTGGATCCATGGGACGAACCCAACAAGGGGAATTTCAGGCCATTGCAAGATGTCAGAGACCGGCACGTTTTCCTGGTCAATCCTCACTGGAACCTGTATAATTCCTTGTTGCCATTACCAAGGCAGCTGCCAGAACCCTCAATTTCAGAGCTGTCTCCAGAATACCAGGCCAACCCTTGGATGCTGCCACCGCAAAACGCCTATGTGCTGACGCAAGAGGAAGCTACTAATGACCAAAAATCGCATCATGATATTACTCAACACTAAAATATCAGACACGTAACAATTTGTTTGGCTTTGTAAACCAATATCAATTAAATTTGCCTAAACAAATGCAAGATGATTTGATTACTAAATCAGTCCGATTAGTCGGTCGAACCGACCAGTCGAGCGACCAGTACACTGACCAGTTGAACGACCAGTCGAGTGATCAGTTGAGCGACCAGTCAACCAACCAGTCGAGCGATATGTCAACCGACCATTCGACCGACCAGTCGTCCAACCAGTCATCCAACTAGTCGATTGACCAGTCGACTGTCAAGTCGAGCGACAAGTCGACCGACCTGTCTACCGACCAGTCCTCCTACCAATCGGTCGAACAGTCGTAAAACCAGTCGTCCGACTAGTCAAGCGACCATTCAACTGTCCAGTCGAGCGACCAGTCGACCGACCTGTCTACTGACCAGTCTACTGACCAGTCGAGCGACTAGTCAACCGACCGACCAGTCGACCGACCATAAAAAAACCATTGCTGAGCATGGCCATGATTCCTCAGCCTTCGTGACTGAAAAATGGCCATGTTTTCTTTGTCACAACTAGTTAGTTAGTTAGTTTATGGTGTCAAAGATGACCAGAGTATCAGATGCTTAGAGTATTCATCTAGAATGTATACTCAAAGATCAGATGCCTTGTCTTACATAATATCATAATTATCTCTGTAACGGTCAAAATTTATTGTGTATAATAAATTTCTACCTAATGCCCAGAAGTCTAACTGAAGTAACTGATTACCTGAAGAACCTATCCTGAACCCGCCACAGCTACATATATGTTGTCAGAACAGGGATTAAAAAAAATTGGGTGAGACAAATAACATTTTTGTTGCTCGTATGAAACCCTTACAAATAGACGTGGGATCCAACGAAGTCGAGAAATGGCGGACTTGGAAACAAAAGTACGGAATTTTATATCAATAAAGTCCCAGAACAAAAACAAGTTGCAATCTTCTTGAAAGCAATTGGAGATGACGACCAAAGAGAATAAAATAAAGTAACGTGTTTATGGCAATATCGAAATATTCAACAGCTTTGGTATTGACCGAAAGGCAACAAAGTTAACCGACATTCTTTAAAATTCGATGAAAAATTCAATCTTTGCAACAACGTGACATTCGAGAGATACAATTTCTATTAGACAAAAAAAAAGTGAAGAGTCTTTGGATGAATATGTAACAGTTCTTAACAATTCAGTCACACAAACAGTCAGAAAATTGTGACTGAGAATCTAAAACAATCACTAATAAAAGACATGTTGGTTATTCCAATAAAAACACCCACATCAAAAAGAGACTTCTTCAAGAAAAACCGTTTGATGAAAGAAAGTACCCTGAAAATAGCCAAAAGTCTAAAACTGACTCCGGAGCGTTCATCCAAACTAGTCCACACTGAAAAGTAAACGTTCATAATTCAATCTGTGTAACAAAATGGTAATAACCAACAAAGAAGTCTTAGCTGGATCTGCTCAAAAACTAGGTTTGAGAATAACAGCAATTGTCAACTCAAGGTCGTGACAATTTCCAAGGACATCAGTCGGTCATATTATAAGAAGTCACAGTCACAAGCCGATCTCCACGAGTAAAAGTATCCAGAAGATGTGGTCAAATACATCGATTTAAATGTCCAGCACAAGGTAAAACATGTTCACTTTGTAAAAAATAAAAACCAATTAGCTAATTATTGCTAATTCAAAAAAATTTAAGTGCATAAAAATGTATGTACCTTTACATCAAAACCAAATGTAGAAAACCTATTTTAATTGGTTCCTTAGATAACAATACAAATCTGTGTCAGGATTGGCAAATTAAGGTTATGTGTAACAACTTTCCTCTAAAATGTAAAATTAACACAGGTACTGATACGAATGTAATTTCGAAACAAACATTAAAACAGAATTATTATGTATAGCACACACAAAAAAATACCCATTTTTAGAACAAATTTTACAATATTTTCCTTTTCAGGCTAATTAGTCCCACATGTAGGTAGCTGTCTCATAGAATGTCAATTTGAAAACGTACCTAACTATACAAAACTATACTTCGTAGTTCTGGAATGCAAATGTCAAAAAATATTAGTTAGGAAAGCATGTTAAAAATATGTCGCAATTACAAAAAAAACATCTTCAAAATAAAACAGAACAATGAGTCAATAAGTCCAAGGTCAGTGGTAAATATAGTTACTAATAAATAGGTGCTCCAATATTTTTGAGGGCTTAGATTGTCTTCCATACGAACCTAATTTAGATATGAGAGTGTATCATTTAACTTATGTCCAGTGCGCAAAATACCTTATTCCCTTCAAAATAGACTTAAAAAGGAATTAGATATTAACACCTTACTATATGAATAAATTCAATTTACTGAGAATTCCGTGCTAATTTCGCTCACACGACCAACAACCAAATTTGGTTGATTTTTACGTACTTTATGGCGCTCGGGTTTGTGGTTGAAAAAAGTATACAAAGGTTGGTAAACTATGGCGAAATTGTACGCGAAATATAGGTCCGGCCATTAGGGCAGTATTATCAGGCCTCAAACCCACAGCCAGTAAAATAAGAAGAGTAAGACAGAGACATGTTTACCAAATAAAAATCGGCAATTTTTATTGATTATTTACGCGATTTATGTGAGTTTGTAACTCAATTTTGATACGGGATTCTCAGTAAATTGAATTTATTCATATAGTAAGGTGTTATTGCGTTACTGTGAAGTGATTTTTACATAGTTTCCTTTTCGAAAAAATTCTTGTGAAAAAGTGCTGTGTTTTATCAACAAATTAGAGTTCCGTGACCAGTGTGTATCAATTCTGAGGGATTAAAAGATGGAATTGTAAGTAAATTGCATGTAATTCTATTCTAAGGTATTACTGCTTTACTGTGTAGTGAAGTATAGAAGAAATCTAAAAAAAATATGATCAAAAAGGAAATTTAATCAGCTTACTAGATTAGTAACTAGTTTTTATAGGTTTTATACAAAAATACTGAGATACCTCGGAAATCCGCAGCGCGGCCCACCCCCGCTAGTCCAAACCGGATGTACATATCGTATAGCAAAATTTTTTTATTTTTTTTGCACTATTCTATCTCTTTTTTGTTTTGTATCATGTACATTACCTAGCCATTAGAAGACAATCATTTTGAACTGTATTTATGTAGAATATAAATACAAATAAAAAAACAAAACAAAAACAAACAAAAAAAAACTCTTAAATTAATCATGTTGTATTAATCATTTCAACCACAAACCCGAGCGCCATAAAGTACGTAAAAATCAACCAAATTTGGTTGTTGGTCGTGTGAGCGAAATTAGCACGGAATTCTCAGTAAATTGAATTTATTCATATAGTAAGGTATTATTGCGTTACTGTGAAGTGATTTTTACATAGTTTCCTTTTCGAAAAAACTCTTGTGAAAAAGTGCTGTGTTTTATCAACAAATTAGAGTTCCGTGACCAGTGTGTATCAATTCTGAGGGATTAAAAGATGGAATTGTAAGTAAATTGCATGTAATTCTATTCTAAGGTATTACTGCTTTACTGTGTAGTGAAGTATAGAAGAAATCTAAAAAAAATATGACCAAAAAGGAAATTTAATCAGCTTACTAGATCAGTAACTAGTTTTTATAGGTTTTATACAAAAATACTGAGATACCTCGGAAATCCGCAGCGCGGCCCACCCCCGCTAGTCCAAACCGGATGTACATATCGTATAGCAAAATTTTTTTTTTTTGCACTATGCTATCTCTTTTTTGTTTTGTATCATGTAGGTACATTACCTAGCCATTAGAAAACAATCATTTTAAACTGTATTTATGTAGAATATAAATACAAATAAAAAAACAAAACAAAAACAAACAAAAAAAAAACTCTTAAATTAATCATGTTGTATTTAATTTTTTTGTGATAGAAGAAATCTAAAAAAAATATAATCAAAAAGTAAATTTAATCAGCTTCCTAGATCAGTAATTAGTTTTTATAGGTTTTATACAAAAATACTGAGAAAACCTCGGAAAGCCGAAGCGCGGCCGACCCCCGCAAAACCAGACCGGAAGTACCGGTCGCGTGGGCGGAGTCGGGGCGTTTGATATGGTCGTAGAACTTCAGTGGCATGGTCACCACGAACAGCATTCGCACGTGCTTGGTTTGACAAGTCTAGCTTGTGGGGGAAGCGTCGTTCCAAGTTTGGTTTCCCTGACTCAATCTACGTTAGCCTACTAATTCTTTCAATACAAAAGGGTGCAAAGTTGCTAGAACCCTACGTGCGTGATACGCGATTAGTTACAAAATACCGAATGGTATACTAAACTGGAAGTACACTCCTCATTGAGGGGAGGAGAATTATTAACTTTCAATAATTCGTGTGACCTTCGAACTTCGCCTAATCCTATAGTTCAAATAACGACGAAATAGCGAACTAGTACGGAAGATAATTTCAAAGTAATAATTCCAAGTGATTATTCCATAAATATTCAATACAATGAGATGAGATTGTGAGTTTAAGGTACCTAATTTAATTGAATGTCAGCCCTAACTATAATGTGTAAATTATAGGTATTAATTTTAACTATATTAGATACTATATTCCCTAGGGGTTGGCGATTTGTAGAGAAAAAAAAAAGGTTGGAATAGGGAGTTAATAATATGGTTTTATTGCCATTGTGAGTGGTTATTTGGATTACGTTACGATCGAAAGGTAAAGCTTAACACACCTCGCTAGCCAATTTGTGCAAAAGGAAAGTTACAATAATTAACGATAAATCCCCCCCTCTTTACTTTCTCCATGAAGGATGCTTGTGGGGTCTAATATGGAATCAAATATTATTGCAAGGAAACTATGACAAAACTGAACCAGGCTAGGTAGTGCGTTAAATCGGTCCCTTTAATCCAGGACTAGCTGGGCCAAAGGAAAACATGAATTGGCAAGAAAGCAGTCCTGAGAAAAAAACTTGCCAGGCCATTACTAATTTCTATTAATTAATCTAACATATCCACACAATATAAGCCACACAAAATTATAGACACTATAATTCTTACCCTATTAAGTTATAGTACTATGACATTTTATAGTTAACATTGATATTAAAACGTCAACTTAGTTAAACAACTCCCTACACAACAAGTACAAAGAATTTACTTCAAAATCTTACTTTGATGAGACATTTCATAGCACATAAATAGGACAAAAGGTTATGACAATATATGGTTATATCCTCGAGCTGGACGAATGCCATGTTTGTAAAAGTAGACACTTTATTGCATCATTACGATAGTTTCGACCTTGCACGTTAGTCAAACTTTAGCATTGATAGGCATTAATCCAGCTTTAGGTACTACAATTCAAAACTAGATTACCTGATTATTCTCGTCGTACAGCAATCAGCGTCTCTTTCCACTATTAGATATTTCTTAGAGCAAAATTGTGAGAAAACCAAAATCTACTTGTAGTTTAGTTTACAATAGAATTACTAGTCTGTACTACTAGTAAAATACACTTAATTAACAATAGGTAGCGATTATGAGTGGACACGACTGCTCGCTTCCGAGTCTCTGGCACCAGTGCAGTGTTCCATATTTCCATTACAATCTTTACATCGGCTTTCCAGCTACGCTTATCTAATGAAACTATACTAATTAGTGATCTATTTCAATACCTCAAGGTTTATATTAGAATTAACGCTATTCCGTATCCTCTACGCACATTTATTGCTATTGTTGTACAAACTAGAAGTTTATGATTACACCAATAGAGTCGAACATTGCACTTTCTCACTTGTTAACCAGAACATCGCTCGATTTTAACACTCGGTTCGATTTATGGTCAAGCCCACATGTATGAAGAGAGGTTGTCACTATCCGCCAACCTCCCGCAGCGATGATGGTGTCTCGCGCGCTGTTGCCTAACCGTACAGTCAGAAACGCGTGACTTCTGGTATATACTGGTATAAGGGCCATCGGAGCGGCCACCTTCTGGTCGAGATTGCTGTAGTGGAGAACCCATCGACACGAGAAGAAGAAGTCCGTGGCATAATGGTTCGCTCATTTGAATGGAAGCACGTGTAGGTATATCCAGCTCTCCAGGACAGCTGGGCATGCTCATGGTTTATTCTCCGCGCCCTCGGTGTTTGTTAAACTGAAAAATAAAATTTAAACGAGAAAGTATCTGTTTTTCATGATAATAATTTCATATTACACTGATGTGTCACTTGTTTAAAACGCAGACTGTAGCAATTTATTCCTTTCAAACGCAAAGCACATTTGTTAGCAATTCCCGACAAGAACGATTCGTTGAATTTTTTCCTACACAGGGCCCGTTTTGTACACACGTCAAAATCATGAAATTTATATTGTTCTGTCGCTATTAAAATCTCACTTGCAAAGTGTTTTCACGCATAAGGATGTTATTCAGACGCTATGAATATCAACTTATATTTATTTATCGCCCTGAGTCTCGGATTTCTTTTGTGTATCTGAACAGAACAAAACTCAAAGAAAGAAATTTAGGTCTAGTGACAAGGAAGATTTATACACCTACTTTAACCGACCCATATCCCATTACAATGGTTAGTCCATTCACTTCACACCAGGATGTGTAGGAATCCGAGCATGTAGGTTAATTAACAATATTCAAATAGGTAACACTCGATACTTGAATCAATATCTTCATTATAAGTTATTTATTTGTTCAAAGAGATTAAACTTTCATAGTAAATATCGAAAGTATTTTTACTATAACCGAACGCGTCACTTCACTAGTAGACATTAAGTCCGAGGCGAAGATGTAGGGTAGTGCGCGCGCAACACCTAGCTCCCGCCCCTCACGTCTCCTTCACCCCCGCAATGCGTGATTAATTTTTAACTAAAAAGTATGAAAAAATAAGTAACCGGTGAAATGTGATACTCGATTTATGTTAAGTGTGTTTTCGAATGACTTTTTAACACGGTTTTAATGCACATTTTACCATGTTTATTATATCAGCTCATATACGTCCCCACCGAGGGGCTCGAGCCTACCCTGAATCAGGGCGATTAGGCCTTAGTCGACCACGCGGGCCCAGTGCGGGTTGGTCGACTTCACACACAACCTTCGAGTTTCTTTGCAGGCGTGTGCAGGTTTCCTCACGATGTTTTCCTTCACCGTTAAAGCAATCGGTAAGTATGTACGTAAGTTTTTGAAAAACTCATTGGTACATTGGCCGTCCAGATTTGAACCCGGTACCTCTGGTTAGATGGACCGAGTCGTTACCGGTTGAGCCACCGACGCTTATAGTTACCATGTTAATAGGTAAAATACTCGAAAACATTGCTAGGAATTTGCCACGCACGCACTCTAGCAGTCAATTATGACCAATAGCACTTGCGGGCGGATCGTCGCCTTGTTCTCACCCTGCCTACTGTTCTCACCATAGACTTAGAATATTCTAGCGTAGTTTTCACTATGAAATACGTGCTCTATACTACAGAATGTATACTCAGAGCCTTTAAAATTGTATTTAGTCTATGGTGTCAAAGATGACCAGAGTCTGACTGTCTGGTCTAATTCATCTATACACTTTTAAACTAATAATTTATAGAGAAAAGATTTAATTGTTTGTATGTTTGCATTGAATAGGCTCCGAAACTACTGGACTGATTTGAAAACTTCACTGTTGGGAAGCTACACTATCCGCGGTTGCTATAAATTACATTATCCAAAAAATTAAGGTTCCTTACTAAAACTCTAATAATGTAACCCAAGGTGTAAAAAATGACCTAAAAAAAATTGAATTATCCACAAAAAGTAATGTAATGTAGTGTGCGGTGTGTGGTGTGTAGTTGTGTTAAACTTTAAAATAATGCTGTTATTTTTGTAATTATTATTGTAAAAAGAACGATTTTATCGTAATAAAAGATAGATACCTATACCTTTACCGTAATTTTATTTTGATGCTGTCGTAATTTTTTGGAATCTGCCGTATTTTTAGGCTAAACACTTCGTAATTTAGACAAATGAAGTTGGAGACACTGCTTTAAGGATATGGTCACAATTTATAAGGTTTTTTGGTTGGATTTGTGGTGAACGCATTTTAAGTTTATTTTATTGTTTTGTCATTTTTTTTCTGTAAGAGTTTTGCTTCAAAAAGTGGTGAATTTTAAAGAAAATCATCTGGTGAACGTGAGCAATGTGAAGAACAAGAAAATAAAATGAAGAAGGACGTGAAGACCCGATTTGCACTGGGTGCAGTTTTGTGACCGGCTAGCGTATATGGAAAAACAGCATTTCCATAAACGCGACCGGATGTTCCAACTCGGAATGAAGCTGTTGCAAATACTGTCAAGAACTCCAGAGATGATTTGTTAGCACCGGCACTAGAATTTTAAACCAAAAGAGAAATGAAGCAAAATGAAGACCGTCTCAAAAAGGCTTGTACCCAGAGACATTAATATATTTTTACATTTTAACCACAGATCTACTAAATTTTAACGAACAAGTCCTGTAAACAAGTCACTGTCACTGTCTGTCATAATTTACATTACATTCGCTTTGGTTTTTCGGTAATGTTTTCGTTCTAATTTAGCTCTTAGATTTTCCATAAAATGTTGAGAACTGTAGCACGTGCCAGTCGCTGGCTGGCACGGAGACGAATCAATAACTTGATTAACTCCACACCAGCACTACTCCGAGAATATTCCTACGCCAAGGCTACAACCGTCGCAATAAGACCAACCAGGCACTTGTCTTCAAACCCGTCTCATAGCCCTGAAACAGCTGATCACATCCAGCCAGCAGTTTTTGAAGAAATCTGCAATGAAACCTTAGAGTCTCTATGCGAACACTTCGAGGAAATATTGGACCAGGCAACGCATTTAAAGGGTGCTGATGTTACTTTCAGTGTAAGTAGGATTCATTTTAGAGCATTTTCTGATTTTCTGCAAATTTTTGTGAGGCACTTGAGAGAGATGCATGATAAAAATACTGTAAAATATGTATTCTTCCTTTCCTTTCTGTAAGAGTAATAAATAACCATGATAGGTGATAGGTTTACTTATTAAAGAGTTGTGCGGGTTGTGCAAATTGCAATACCTAGACATAACTTTATCACCCCTGGTAATTGTAAATTGGAGATTTATACACCTAAGTGGTACCTCTACCTACAGATGTGTGTAATTGTCACTGGAAAATGCAAGTTTTGAAAACCTTATTGGCATTTTGGATACCTACTCTGAATTCAAACTTGGGAGTTTTGGGGTTAGGGGCACTTAAGGGCTATCAATATGCTTTTTTAAGAGCAAAAACATTATGGAGTACAATAATATTAATTTAAATTTAAGACTAAGATATTTAACCAGACCTACAGTACTTAAACATGTTTTTTAGGGTTCCATTCCTCAAAAGAAAAAAAATGGAACCATTAAAGGATCACTCACATATATGTCTGTCTGTCTGTCACAGCCCATTGGCTTCAAATCTCCTGGACTGATTGATTTGAAATTTGGTACATACACATATGTAAGTTGGTGACTCAGATGTGTATAATAAATAAATGAATTTTAAACATGGAGGCCCCTCTTTTGGGGGATAAATTAGAAAATTTAAAAAAGTTTTACAAACTACATTGTGTGACACATCAAATGAAAGGGTTTGTTGTGAGAATCTCAAATATATTATTTTATAATTTAAAGATAAATAGTTCTGAAGTTCATCATATAAGCCGAAAGATGTCCACTACTGGACAAAGGCCTTCCCCAAGGTGTGCATCGTGACCGGCCCCGCATTGCCTGCATCCATCAGCTTCTGCGACACCAGGTCGTCGGTCTACCGTGTGGGAGGCCTGACTATGCTACGTCTTCCGGTGCACGGTTGCCGCTCGAGAACTTTACTGTCCCAATGACCATCTGTTCTAAGAGCTATGTGCCCTGCCCACAACCACTTCAGTTTAGCGATTCTGCAGAATGTGAAGTTATGTCAGTTACTTTGGTTCTTCTACAGATCTCCTCATTTCTGATTTGATCGCATAGGGAACTTCTGAGCAAAGCTCCCTCCATAGCCCTTTGGGTGACCTTGAGCCTTCTTACAAGGCCCTTAGTAAGCAACCATGTCTCAGTTCTGTCGCACCCCTGTGCTGAATCTAGGAAAATAGAAGCTAAAAACTGTGGAGCCAACAAAAAAAGTAGAAATCACACAAAATATTTTCCATACATTTTGTCTATGGTAGAAGTTTTTGTGAATTCTGGGTTTTCCAGTACTCTTAGCTCAGTTGGCCTCGTATTATCTTTTGATCCTCATCATGAATAGGACATATGGCATCATTAAAGAAGACCACTAGATTTTTTTTCATACTAAATGTAGGAGAATAGATTTTTGCATTTGTGACATTTCCAGTGATCTAAACAGGATCAATTGTCGTCATAAAAAGTATTTGTGTAAATTGTCAATTTTCTTGCTGACTGTACATTTATTCCAAAATATGTGAAAGCAGAAGTAAAATACTCCATAAGTTACAGTTATCTCCTAAGTATGTTTTCTTGTAGCTATATATAATGCTTTTGATGGCTGTCCTGTGCTATCTCAGCCCCTATCTCAACTACCCGCCCTATATAATATTAGGAAGCAAGGAGAACTTACTGAACGTAGTTACTCTCCAATGTCAAAAATAAAAAGCAAAATTTAAGTGTTTCAAAGTCCCCTGACTAGAGGGAAATAAGAAACGAAAGATAAATTAAAAAGAGAAAATCCATTGAGGACTGCTATTTTCTGCACTGAAATAAATTTAATATACACAATTTAATGAGTTTGACTAATTCAATATGTAAATTAAATGTAGTTTTTGATCAAAATAAATTGCTATATTGAAAAAAAAATTATGCTAGTTAGAGACTTTGTTTAATTTTTCCTTTAATATTTACATAAACCTCTATCGATTGCAATTTACTCTCAAATTTTCACCGAGCAAACTTCAGAGATAAGGGTGGTAATTTTTATTTAGTCCTAATAAATACAAAAACCTATTTTGGAATGTACAAGTTAAGCCCTTTCATATGAATTAAAGGTAGTTTTTGATCAATATAAATTGCTGTATTTAAACTGCAATTTGGAACATAGAGGGCAATGGCAGTCACCAATGGATTTTCTTTAATTTTACATTTTAACACCCATAGTGGGCTTTATCAAAATTTTTAATTTTTAGTACCATATTAAAAAAAAAACTGCTAGTTAGAGACATTGTTTAATTTTTCCTTTAATATTTACATAAACCTCTATTGACTGCAATTTATTCTCAAGTCTTCACCAAGCAAACTTCAGAGATAAGGGTGGTAATTTTTCATTTAGTCTTAATATATACAAAAAACTATTTAGGAATGTACAAGTTAAGCCCTTTCATACGTATGATAACCTATTTGACCTAGTACTTATTTTGCCCACCTACTTTGGCCCCATTTGAAATTTTTAAATACATATATTTAAATTCTTTCATTTGCCATAAAATTAGACATGCAATATTTAGAATTACTCAAAATTTAAAGCCAAAATAGCATTAGTAGTTGCCGAGATGAACAGGTGTGACAGACAAACAACATAAGGGTTCTATTTTTACCATTATGGTATAAACCCTAAAAATATAAATGTTTTGTTATGATCCAGTGGTATTGCTCCTGCCTTCTGGACTGAAGGTCATAGGTTCGAACCCCATCCAGGGCAAACAGTCGTATGATGAAAATGATTCTTTTGCTCTGTCTCTGGTTGTTCAATATTTGTAAGTATATGTATGTATATGTCCAGCAGTGGATATCCTTCGGCTGATATGATGATGATGTACGTATATAAACATATAATGTATGTTAGTCTCTAGTTCCCATAGTACAGGAAATCCTGAGTAGTTTGGGGCCAAATGACTGTGATTTGTTTGTGATGACAATTATTTATGCACAAAAACTATTCCTTAACTAGTAGGTAATGGCTGTGAAATGACTCATTCGTAGAAAATATGAATGTTTTATTGTAGTGGACATTTTGCCTAATAAACCCTAGGTTGATAAATTGTCACATTTTTGTGAATTTTATTTTAATATATTGACCTAAATATAATAATAATTGTTAAAGAGAAAAAAAATCAATAAATAAATTATTCTAAATGTTTAATAATTTACTGTTTTATAAATTACAGGATGGAGTACTCACTGTTTCCCTAGGATCACCTCATGGCACATATGTGATTAACCGACAAACTCCAAACAAGCAGATCTGGCTTAGCTCACCAATATCCGGACCAAAACGCTACGATTTAGTGTTGAACAATGGTGGCTATTGGGTTTACAAACATGATGGTGTAACGTTGCACAAACTGCTACAAGATGAATTATCAAAAATCATTCAAAATATAGACTTCAAAAAGTGCGCTCATAGTGTGTTATAGTGTTACTTCTGTTAATTTTAATAGTGAAATAAAAGTAAAATAAAAAGGCAGAGACAATCATAGTTCCTGCTTTTTGTAAATAAATCAATATATTTCTTTCTGTTATTTTGTTTCGTTTTATTTAATTCGAAATGGAGGTTATTGAAGATGGTAACATTATGGATCGGATACCAATTCTCTTGCAAAGGGATTTGGAATATTATCAGGTGTGTATAAATATTTCAAATATATTTTTTTATTAATTACTATAATTTTCCCTAGGCTTCACCCGCGGTGACATGATTTTTCTCTAGATTCCTCAGGAACTATATCGGGCTATTCTGATTAGCAGTCTATGTCACTTCCCACCCCCTCAACCAATTCTGTACAAAAAAATCACTTGACGCGACCGTAAAAATGAGTTTTCCATAGATCCCTCGGTAACTAAGTCAGGATGTGCTAATTAGGCATTTCCCATCCCCTCAACCATCTCTGTGCAAAAAATCACAACCATCCATTGTTCCGTTATGATGTTAAAGGAAACTACCCAAAAAGGAGCATTTTTTCAGTTCCTTCAGGAACTGCATCGGACTATGCTATTTTCGCGGGATAAAAAGTAGCCTATATGTCCTTCTCAGTGACACAGTCTATTTGCATGCCAAATTTCATCAAGATTGGCCGAAGTGTTGTAGCGTGAAAAGGCAATTAACACACATTTTATCATTTATAATATTAGTAAGGATGCAGGTGACATATTTGTTTTATTACTGCAGCACAGTGACTCTGTTTCAGTAATAATATAGTAAAATAGAGGACAATTTTAACATTTTTTGAGGTTCTTTACAAAGTGAACTAGTTAATAGTGCTTTTACTAAAAAAAAAGTATTATCTGTATTGGATGGTTTTACTAAAATGGTTTTTTAAACGGTTTAACAAAAAAAAATATTTTTTTCAGACTAA
Source organism: Coleophora flavipennella (assembly GCA_947284805.1). NCBI lineage: Eukaryota > Metazoa > Arthropoda > Insecta > Lepidoptera > Coleophoridae > Coleophora > Coleophora flavipennella. The sequence continues at coordinate 1,646,490 of OX369307.1, forward strand.
TCAAATGATACTATCAGAGACGATTTGTCAAGGTGTAGTTGGTGGAAGACTGGATTTTCCGAGGAACGCTTCATTTGCTGCAGTAAAGATAGTTCTGTGGCTTGAAGATGAATTTTCTATTGCTTTTCAGTAAGTTTTTTGGCTTTTTGTTTGATGTCTTTTTAAATCATTATATTTGTCTTTAATATCCCATAATTTCCCCACTGCTTGGGCACGGGCACACCCTGGACACTTCATAGAACGGGCCAGAAATGACATTTCAAAAAACGAATGACGGATCAAACGAAATGGCGGCGAAAACCTACACGTTCGACAACCAAACTGTAACCAATCTGTATCAATCTGGGTGACGAGGGGTGAGATCAATCTAGAGAGCGGCATGGCACGGGCCTCTTCTCAAACTTGGACCAAGACCGTATTGGTGTAGGTTGTAGGGCTAGTGACGAATTTTCCAATATGCCTATGAGGTCTGACAATGCTTGACTGCCCTCTGACTACATGACCGCTGTATCAACCAGCACCAATGGCTTAAAGTGCCCTGCAAACATCGCTTGCTAAGCACCGAAATGGTGGAAATATATGCCACTATTTGTCAAACTTGGGAAAAGGTCGCGGGAAGCCTTTGGATGCGAGCAGTGCAGAACCGGTCGTCGTGGAAATCCTTGAAGGAGGCGGTGGACGTCCTTCGGCTGATATGATGTTGATGATCTGTCAAACCCATTCAGGCAATGTTCTTATGGTCAGTTATCGTGCGTAATAGTCGTGACTACGTAAGTTACACTAAGCTAAGACCGTTTAATCACACCATTCATCATAGGTACTTCATCATCATCATCATATCAGCCGAAGGACGTCCACTGCTTGACATAGGCCTCCCCCACAGGTACTTAAATAAAAAAAAATCAGCCCTCTTCCATCTTCGGCATCATCGTCACTTACTATCACGTGAGATGATGCAAAAGACTCACCAATTTTGAATATTAAAAAAATAACGCTGACGACCCTCCAAAAACCACTTATCAAAGGTGCTGCCCGCTGCCCATTGAACTCAGTGCGGCACTTTGACACAGTGTTTGTCGGGAGCCGTCAAAGATGTGGTTAAATCAGTGAAAGAACTTTATATGCGTATCTGTCAAAATTGTTTTATGAAGCTTTATGTTCAGTTCTGTCTTTCTTTTCTAGTCAAGGATCTGGCATGTTTGTAACTACAAAGGAAGAGAAGGGAAATGATGCAGGTGTGGCCAAAACTTCAGACCCTGACAAGTTTGTGCAGATGGCTGTTAAATCCAGTGATGCTTTACTTGGTACGTTTTACGAAAACTTAAGCTGTATCTTATACCTATTATAAATAGATCTTATTGTGTACTTCAGTTATAAAATTATAAGTTATAGTAGTGGTATAAGGGTTCCGTTCATAATACAATGTTATAGATATATTAGAGATCTGTATTATCTGGTTGTGTTATTTTTCCGTTAAAAAAATAATTGGTAACGAAAATTTTCGATACACCTTCATCACGAAAATATTCTGTACACCCACACCGAAATTTTCGGTACACCTTCATCAATCATCGGCAAGCCCTCATCACTATCGGTCCGGATACCGGTCTTCTGCTCAGTTCCGCTTACAGATCTGTCCCATTCACCCATTCCAAAGAATACTCAATTTCTTTAGGTGATTCATTCACATTGGCCTATCGAACCGCAACAACAACTGTTCTCGTTGTTCTAAAATCTTATTTACGAGTAGCTACCTTATTGCAAATGATATTAAATTTTTCCCAATTATATTATGCTAATGATCCCCTGTTTTGTGTAAGTGTGGACAGTTTGTTTACTAATACTACGTTTTACTGTAGTTGTGCAAATTGTTTCGTTAGTACATTCATGTAATTCTGTTATAACTATAAATTCACTGTTACGCTATGCTAAAGCCGCGTTTTCACATAGTCAAAACGGACGTAGTTACTATGACAGAAAAAATTACCGCAGTCCTAAGTAGTCCGCTAAATGTATAGTTACACGGATGATTGTTTGGAATATTTAGTGATGGACTATAACCGCCGGTCGGTCAACTTTTGACGTAATAACGTCTTATAAATTGATGACACGGACTGCATTCACGAAAAAGTGTGACGTCATTATCCCGTAATGTGAAGACATTGTCCCGTTATGCCAGTGTGACGTCATTGTCACGTTACGCCTCAGCCAAACGTGCAAGCGAGAGTTGTACTTGTACTTGCTTGGGCTTGAGGCCTGGGGCTAGTTCAGGGTCAGTTAACGTAGGGCCTGGAGCGTGGAGCCTGTTAAGTTAAAGGTCAGGTCAAGGTCAAGGTCAGTTAAGTTTTAACAAGTTAAAAGGATAAAAAGTACTAGGCTTCCAGGATCATACAAGTGGTGTTCCAATGCGGTCGATACTCTGTGAGGAAAACACGTATCTTTGTGTGTCAATGAATTAAAAGTACTAGGCTTTCAGGATCTTACAAGAGCTATTCCAATTCGGTCGATTCTCTGTGAGGAAATGCCAAAGAGTTAACTCACCCGGCAATGGGCGGTATTTTACATCTCCTTAAAGATGGAACTAAAGAATTTTTACTTCAGTCGTGGGGTCAAAAGCACACAAGCGTTCGGCTTGCGACACGTTATCACGTGAAATTATCGTCCGTAAACCGAATTTATAGACAACATCGTTTTTTTTATCCACAATTGGTAAGCCCTTGACATCGTCACACCTGATGGTAAGTGATGATGATACCGATGATGGAAGCGGACTTACCAAGATTCCCCAACGCAATGGGAACTGGCTATCTTCTCTTCTAGCCGGGACACATTAAATACTGTTAACATTGATGCTTGGCGGCAAGACTTAGATAAGATAGTGGTAGCTAGCCAGGCGGGCTTAGAAAATGCCCTTCCACCAACCAAACCGAGTCATACAAAGTCAGACTACGCCGGGAATCGAATCCGCGACCTCCTGATGTGAAGCTAATGGACTGAACTATTATGCCACAGAGGCGGTTAAAATTTTCTATCACAGTTACTATGTCCTTGTTGACTATTATCGTGTAAACGCAGCTTAGACTATTTGTTCCTTCTTCCAATCTTTTCCAATCTTTAATTTACCTGCCACACTCAACCTTAGGTATTCCTTTTTGCACCTTATCGTTGTGGCAGGCGACCTTGTGTCATTATGGAGTTTTTCACCCTCTAATACGAGGTTGTTGATCGAGGTTCTATCAAGCACCTATCTAGTATCACCTTGGGATCAAGGATCGAGTATTAGATAAGCTCTTGCTATCAGGACCTAGTAATTCGTTTAGTTGAGTAAAATTTTGGTAACTGTAAAATACACTCTTTTTACCTTAACAACACTGCTTAGTATTTACATGATATTTGTTAACCAACCTTTTTATTTATTTTTCATTTGAAGTAGACAGCGTTCATAAGAAACTATCAGGTTCTAGGACCTGAAGACCTAGAACCTGATAGTTTCTTATCCTGAGAGTAGTTGTTTTAAAGCAATATTAAATTATCAACATCGTCATCTATATTTATTTGTTGTTGACTTTAAATCGCTCTCTTGTCACTTCAGGTCAAAACTGATAAATCCTTTCTTTATTGTAGAGCATTTGCACACGTTAGCGCAGGAGGCCCTTGACCACGCAGATCTGCCGGTTCTGACGGCCACCTTGGGCGCCGCGGCCCTCATCAAGAACAGCCTGTACTGCTACCTCCAGCATGTCGAGGATATGGGCAGCTCTGAGATGCTTTCTATGCTGCAGGTATAAACAAGCAGATCAATATTGTTCATTGCAAAACCACCAATATTGGCGCCTGTTCTTTCTTCCATATTGCAGGAAGAAAAGGATAAGAGGATGAGACTGGGTCGGTGGGCTGGAGGACTATTGGCAAACCATTTTTAAAAAAATCTACAATTAGTTAGCCCTAATTCAGGGTAGGCTCGAGACCCTCGGTGGGGACGTACATGAGCTGATATGATGAGTAAGCCTTTGGCATCATCTCACCATCATCCATCTTCTTTTACTGTATTAAATTCTGATAATTAGAACTTTTGGCTTCTACATTTGTAATCTTTGTTTTTACACGTCTGATCGCCTTCGTGGCGTAATGGTCAAGTTCATTAGATTCACAATAGGAGGTCGCGGGGTCGATTCCCGGCAAAGTCTTAACTTTGTATTTTTTATTTTCAATTCGTAAGCCCTTGGCATCATCTCACCTGATGGTAAGTGACGATGATGCCGAAGATGGAAGCGGGCTTACAAAGATTCCCCAACGCAACGGAGAACTGGCATTGACTCGGTTTGGTTCGTGGAAGGGCATTTTTAAGCCTGCCTGGCTAGCTACCACCGTCTTATGTAAGTCTTGCCGCCAAATATCAATCTGAAGAGCATTGATGTGTTCCGGCATGAAGATAAGATAGCCAGTTCCCTATTGCGTTGGGGAATCTTGGTAAGCCCGTTTCTATCTTCGAAATTATCATAACTTACCATCATATGAGATGATGTCAAGGGCTTACGATTTGTGGATAAATAAATAAAGTCTTTTGCTGTTCTTTTGTCACTCTTACTCTGACCAAAGTTTGCTGAAAGACATCCTATTCTAAAGTACCTTTCACAAAAATATTGACATTTAAAGGTTTTTATACTAGTAATTTTAAAATACTTTGACTTCTTTTCAAGTAACTTGTTTAAAAATGTAATGTAATGTAGATCGTACACTTACTACAATTTCGTGTTTTACTTATAATTATGTACAAAGTTTCATTACAACGGGCCAGTTTATTTAAGCAAAATTTTAATTATCAGTTTGTATAGAATACGATTTTGTTACGAAACCTTAAGAACGCCGTCTTCGCCGCCGTCCATACAAACCGTAGTCTACTGTCAAATTTATGTTTGCAAACTTAAAATTACTACTTCTTGAAAATGGACGGACCGATTCTACTGAAACCTTATGTCTTAGTAGCAAATTATCTTGATAGCAAAGGATATGAATGTACTCGTGATTAAAAACAACTTTCCGTAAGAAACTATATGTCAAATATGAAAAAAAAAATTTGGTTCCTTATACATTATTGCCGATTCCATAACTTATTTCGTATCGAGGGCCAAAATGATTTTTTCTGATGTGATATATAGTTTCTTTGGAAAAGTTGTTTGTAATCTCGAGTAAATCGTAGTCTACTGTCAAATTTATGTTTGCAAACTTAAAATTACTATTTCTTGAAAATGGACGGACCGATTCTACTGAAACCTTATGTCTTAGTAGTAAATAACTAACTAATTATAAGTCACTCTGTATACCTACATAAGCGAGTCACGAAATTCTAGTTTTTGGATTACATTTTCGAAAAAGGTTATTTTAAAAAGATTAACGTATTTTAACATTACTATGAACACCTTAAATCACTATTATTTAGTGACAACACAATCTTTTTGAAAATTTATTCTATCGTGACTTGTTTATGTTTCATTAGAATCGACCCATCCGTTTTCAAGAAGTACTCGTAGTAATTTTATGTTTGTATGAGAAACGATTTTGTAAATGCGCTTTTAAGCCGGCCAATAAGTAAGTTATAGCAACTCCTGCCAACGCCTTGTGAAGTATCGGGACAACGAAAAATCTATAAAAATGCCATTAACAGTCAAACATAATAGGTCTTTACCTATGAAATTGCCGATTCAGTTTTTGAAATTCAATGCCAATTTTTATTGAAAATAAAAAAGATATTGTTTTTTATTATTGACCATATGGTGACACTACTTATGGTCTTTTATCAGTAACTAGTGGCATGTCTTTCATTTTCCAATCCCCTGAGCTATGTACCATTGAATGGAACAAAGGCGTTTTCTTAGTGGTCAGATGGGGCAATTTTTTAGACTAGTTAATTTTCTTGAATTTTCCCGAAAGTGACAAAATCTTATGCGGGGTATTCCCAAACATGAAAATAGTAACTAAGAAACTGCTGCGATAACTTTACTCTAGAGCTTTAAAATTAAAAATGTGTATTTTTGACTCAAATGGCGATTTTTTCAGGTCAAAAACCCGACTTCATGGGGTTAAAGCCACCTTGCTCTCAAAATATCGAAACAATAAGCATATGTTTACCACCATTTAATTTCTAATAGTCTAATGCTATTTTGAGAATAAAATTTGTTTTAATAACAATTGTTTTTAATATTAATTTTTATCTTTAGGCTTTTTATGCAACCGGCAATTTCATAGGTAAAGACCTAATATTTATGTAATGTACTTAAATAATTTAGTCAATAAGACCACAAAAAAAATATAAAAAGGATAAATATGTGATTTCTGGAGTTCTTACACATCTCAAACTTATATCCGAAATTTTTATTTACTTAGTAGTGTTTTTTTACATAATTTGAAAATTCCACCCACCTCAAATGACACAACTAAGGAACATAATAAAACAAAATAAAAAACTCCCCTTATTATTTCTTTTTAAATTATTTATTAGTGAAACCCCCATAGTAACACAAATTCAGTGAAAATTTCAGCCAGTTAAATATTATGATTCAAAAGATACACACAGCCTTTTAAAGGTCAGAATTACGGCGACGCGTAGGCTAGTAATAGGGTCCCGTTTTCTGGTACGGAACCTTAAAAATTTAAATTTAATTAATAGGACCTATGGTCTATAATTTCAGGCGTGCTACAAACGTTACGTGACCATGTCAGAAGCGGTAGCGGAGAGGGTACTAGATCTGCATAACAGAGTGCTGTCTCTGTACATCCTCCAGGACGCCGGGGGTAGGCCTATCGATGACAAGAGTGGGTCGACGCCTGTGGCTTCGACACCTTCTGTGCAAGGATGGTGGCTGTATATGAACGGTGAGAAAATATAATAATTTACTTAGTCATTTTTTTATGTAACGTTGTTAAACCGGACTAAAAAGTAAAAAAAATATATAAATACACTAGCGCCGCCAATAGAAATAAATAATTTACTCATTCTTTTAGACTTCAGTCGAAACCATTGAGTATTTTACAGATTTTCGTTATTTTTGACGTCAATTACTCCTAAACGATAGAAACTTCAAGGTTGAAAAAAAAATCGTTATTGTTGATGATGGTTCTTAAAGTCAAAAGCTATTAGAAACACGATTGAGCAGTTTTGATTCGTTAGAAAAAAATCCCAGACAGGTCTACACCGTTACTTTCAACTCTAGTTATGACTAATATTTTAAAGAATAAATTTTAAAAATATTTGTTACGATAATATAAAGTGAGTAATGTTATTATTTTTTATACTTTCATTGTAGTTTTTGAAACGAAATACCATTGAAAAACTGAAAAAGAGTGGTTATTTTCTTTACTTTTTACACGTAAAGAAAAAGACAAAGAATAAACATACATAAATAAATATACAGGGTGTAACAAAATTGGTTAACTGGGTGTTTTACTCGTCATATTGAACAACTTTCTCCAAGGAACTCATAGCCAATTTAAAAAAAAAAATTGGACCCTCCATACTAAAATGCACAAAATCGGTCGATCAGCTTTTTTTTTTTTTATTAAGAATTTGAGTACGTTTGGCTGCACCTCACCTGATGGTAAGTGCCGATGCAGCCGAGGATGTGACACGCAAACTCAAATAGTGCCTATTCACTCTCGTCTTGAAGATTCCTAAATTGTACGAATCGGGGAATACAGCTGATCGATTTGTATGAAGAGTAAAAAAAATATTTTAAGTTTTCAGCAAACTCGTAGAACAAAAGTTGTTTAGTATGATGAGTAGAAGCCCCAGTTAACGGGACCTACACCAATTTTGTTACACCCTGTATATCGAAATAAATATGTGTACGAAAGGTATTTCGGAAAAAAATATATCTATATTTAGTGTGATGTTATGTTCCATACAAAAACGTCCCAACCCCTTTATAATAGTTAAAACGGTGTAGTACATACAGGCGTGAAACTTGGTGTGGTTATAGGTCGAATACTGAAGTAAAACAACAAAATAAAAATCGGCCAAGTGTGAGTCGTACTCGCGCTAAGGAGTCCGAATGGAAAAAAGAATATTTTTGTCGCTCGCTTTGATGTATTTTGTTTGTAATGTGAATAGGTATCATTGTCCTTATGCTATGTAGTTGTGTGGAGATTTGTGGTGGTACGGAACCCTCGGAGTGCTAGTCCGACTCGCACTTGATTTTTTGTGTGTATTGTTCTATGTTCTTTATTGGGACAAGGCATGGACAAGATAAACTAATCCTCACTCATACAAGTAGCTGTAAAAACTTTAGTTTAGTTTCAATTTAAATAATTCCAACAATTATTTGTTTCCAGGAAGCCGCAAGGATTTGTGGGACACCGTACCGCCCAGAATGGCCCAAAGAATATTCGCTGGCATGCTTAATGAAACGCTGACCATTTTGACGGTCCGATATTGTCAGGTAAGGTCAAAGAGTTTTTATAGTATTTCCAGAGGAAAATTCTCTCTCTTATCGTGTGGCACAATAGGGGATCGGACTGCATCAAAAATAAAATCTGAAATACGATTTCCTAAATTGCTCTCCTCTTGAAGTTAAAAAAACTTGTTTTGTTTTTCCATCACGTCTTCAATTTTTAATTGATCAAATTCACAAAATAAGTTCGTCAATGACGCTTAAAATCTATGACGTCACTTGTAGGTATGTATTTCAAACATTTTTAGAACAAAATTTCGTTTTTGACAGGTTGCTGCAGTGAGACTAACATATAGTGTAATTAGCTGTTGCTCGCGGATTCGCCCGCGTGGACATCGTTTTCTGACTGGCTTTGAGGGTGCGGCTCGCAAGCGTGGACATGAGTTTTCTCCAGATGTATTTCAAACATTTTTAGAACAAAATGTAGTTTTTGACAGATCATAAAAAGTAACTCCAATGACTAGCAGTCCGTTCCCCTATTAACCGTGCTATTCAAGGGATAGACGGCGGTAAGAGGAAAATTGTATGTCACGTAAATAGCTCACGTTTGCATACTCCTCTCACAGGTTGCTGCAGTGAGACTAAAATATAGTGTAATTAGCTATTGCTCACGGCTCCGTCCGCGTGGACGTGGTTTTCTGGCTGGCTTTGAGGGTGCGGCTCGCAAGCGTGGACATGAGTTTTCTCCAGATGTATTTCAAACTTTTTTAGAACAAAATTTAGTTTTTGACAGATCATAAAAAGTAACTCCAGTGACTAGCAGTCCGTTCCCCTATTAACCGTGCTATTCAAGGGATAGACGGCGGTAAGAGAGGAAAATTGTATGTCACGTAAATAGCTCACGTTTGCATACTCCTCTCACAGGTTGCTGCAGTGAGACTAAAATATAGTGTAATTAGCTGTTGCTCACGGCTCCGCCCGCGTGGATGTCGTTTTCTGGCTGGCTTTGAGGGTGCGGCTCGCAAGCGTGGACATGAGTTTTCTCCAGATGTATTTCAAACATTTTTAGAACAAAATGTAGTTTTTGACAGATCATAAAAAGTAACTCCAATGACTAGCAGTCCGTTCCCCTATTAACCGTGCTATTCAAGGGATAGACGGCGGTAAGAGGAAAATTGTATGTCACGTAAATAGCTCACGTTTGCATACTCCTCTCACAGGTTGCTGCAGTGAGACTAAAATATAGTGTAATTAGCTATTGCTCACGGCTCCGTCCGCGTGGACGTGGTTTTCTGGCTGGCTTTGAGGGTGCGGCTCGCAAGCGTGGACATGAGTTTTCTCCAGATGTATTTCAAACTTTTTTAGAACAAAATTTAGTTTTTGACAGATCATAAAAAGTAACTCCAATGACTAGCAGTCCGTTCCCCTATTAACCGTGCTATTCAAGGGATAGACGGCGGTAAGAGAGGAAAATTGTATGACACGTAAATAGCTCACGTTTGCATACTCCTCTCACAGGTTGCTGCAGTGAGACTAAAATATAGTGTAATTAGCTGTTGCTTACGGCTCCGTCCACGTGGACGTGGTTTTCTGGCTGGCTTTGAGGGTGCGGCTCGCAAGCGTGGACATGAGTTTTCTCCAGATGTATTTCAAACATTTTTAGAACAAAATATCGTTTTTGACAGATCATAAAAAGTAACTCCAATGACTAGCAGTCCGATCCCCTATTAACCGTGCTATTCAAGGGATAGACGGCGGTAAGAGAGTAAAATTGTATGTCACGTAAATAGCTCACGTTTGCATACTGCTCTCACAGGTTGCTGCAGTGAGACTAACATATAGTGTAATTAGCTGTTGCTCACGGCTTCGCCCGCGTGGACGTCGTTTTCTGGCTGGCTTTGAGGGTGCGGCTCGCAAGCGTGGACATGAGTTTTCTCCAGATCCCTCAGGAACTAAATCGGGCTATTCTGATTAGCAGTCTATGTCACTTCCCATCCCCTCAACCAATTCTCTACAAAAAAAACCACTTAAATCCGTTGCGACGCCGTCGTGCTCGAGCGTGGAAATAATTTTTTTCCAGGTCACTCAGGAACTATGTCAGCATATGCTAATTATGTCAAATTATGTCATTTCGCACCTTCTCAACCATCTCTGCAAAAAGTCACATATAAGCTATTGTAATTTGTTCCAGTCAACCACAACAGAAACAACAACACCCCTGCTTATAAACGACATTCTCAACATTCTTCTATGCGTGGCTCAGCTGCTACCTTGCATTTGCCGCGCGGGAAGCGAGCTAGCGGGGATCGCGGGGGTGGGGGGCGCAAACAGCGCGCAGGCGCGAGAAGTGCGGGACGTACACGCCAAGTGTGGGGAGTTGTTAGCGTGTTTAGCGCATCGGGGCGCAGGACCGCATCTTATTAAACAGGTTGGTGTCTTTTCAGTTCGAGGTTCGATTCCTGCCACGTACCAATGTGTTTTCGAATTTAGATTTCATATGTACGTTTATTCGACGCTCTTACGGTGAAGGAAAACATCGTGATTAACTTGCACACGCCTGCGAAGAAACTTGAAGGTTGTGTGTGAATTCGACCAACCCGTACTGGGCCCGCGTGGTCAACTAAGGCCCGATCGCCCTAATTCGGGGTAGGCTCGAGCCCCTCGGTGGGCACGTATATATGAGCTGATGTGATGGTTATATATTTGAGAAACGATGCATCGTTACGGTTGTGCATGTGCTTGTTATAGGGCTGGACTAATTAACAATAATAATTTATGCTTGTGAAGTTGTTATTTATTTCGAGAGAAAGCTGCATAAAATGGTGTTTCGTGCTCTTGTGCATAAATTAATTTCTTCTTTTAAGACTTAAGACAATTAGGCCTTATAGCCACATATACAACACACCTTCATTTAAGATATGTTTTTTTATGAGATTTAGGTTATATCTTAAATTATTTACGACATTGTATTACTATTTAAATACAAATTTAAGATTAATTTTAGCGTGCATTTACGTAAAAAGCAAATAACGATAGTCAAACGTCACAAGTTAAAAATAAAAAAATAAGAAAAGTGCGGGAAACTAACTATTCGTCAAAAGTAAAAACTAGCCACATTCGATGTATTGCGGTTGAAAATTCATTAGATTTTATTAGTAATTAAACAATACAGTCAAAGCTTTGTGAATCAATAGTCTTTTTTTGATAGTTTATTTATTTATTACCCAAGGTACTGGCTCAAAAAGAAAACTCTCCCAAAGAGCATCAGGGACCGCAGGCCTGGTTCGCCTTCGTCAGTCCAAACCTGTTCGATCCTGATGACGAAACTCTTTCACGAACCGAAGAGCTGCCCACCAAGACTGCGCTTGGCTTGGACCTTATCGTTCTCTTGGCTCAGCCGCAACCGTCTTGGACTTTGCTGGTTAAGGTGAGACCAGTTATGCCGTGCTACATTCGTTTTTTACAGGTGCCCCAAAAGTAGTAAGCCGTTACCATAGTATTCGTTGTACCTACAGTTTCCAACTACTGCGGCGACAGAACACTGAGAAAAAGTTTACCATATCTCATGAACAGTTTGCCCGCGGCTATTAGAATCGAGCATAAAAAAAGTAAATTAAAAAATCTTTTACAATTTTTTTTTACAAACAGCCTGTGAGGGAGTCTAGCTCTTGCCTATGTACGTATTCACTTAGAATCTAGTTACTACAGTTACGTCTTATCTGTGATTGTAATATATAATTGTGAGACTGTCGATCCCACAGATAAACTGTTCATTCAGTTTTGTGGATGCAATGTTTACCTATGTACTCTTTTTTTTTCGATTAATTAATAAATAAAATAATAATTATAATAGCGAAGGAGGTAATAAAGGTCAAATGTTGTACCCGGCAGACATCAATCGCGCGGGTCAAAAGTTCTAAGGTAGGCCAACTTTGCCCACTTCCATTCGACAATGGCAATATCCTACTAGATGACGGGGTTCGGTGAAAAAGATTCTACGTATTTTGTAAGTACAAATTTGTAGTCGAATCTCTTTGCTTGTATTATTTGTACCTGCCTGGTTATAATAAAATTAAAAAAGTGAACATTCGAAATTCTAAAAAAAATACAAAATCCCTCCATTTTTCAATTGTTTTTTCTCTCTACGGAAATGGGTAAAAGTAACGAAAAACTTCGCTACATTTTGAAATTTTATTTAAATAATGTAATAACTCTATGAATTAATTAACCCTCTTTGATTTGAGTTTGCGTTACATACGCTTTGTTATCAATCTCCTGACTTGAAATAAATATTTAAAAAAAAACTAAATAAAATTTATGGTATAATAAACGCCTGGTAGGCGAATCTGGGTTAAAAATTAAAAAACCTGACAGCATAAAAACTTAGCCCCTATTTTTTTGGCCTGTCGAGTAAAAATGTATCCTAAGTCACTTACGGGATTAAGACGAATACATAACCTTCCTTCTGGAGCAGTCGGTTAAAAATACAGGCCGCGAATAAAACTTGTGCGGTTTATGTACCTAATGCAGTGTCAGTTGGTATCAGTGGCAGAATTACCAGTGTATTGCTCGCAAGGGCAAAACTCAACACCGAGTCATGGCCCTTTTGTACCAAAGCAGCACACATATGCTGTTATTCACTATTTTATCGAATAATGACCCTTTTGTACCACTACAACACACATGTTATTATAAACTCATATCTACGCTCGCGAGCCGCTCACTTTCAAAGACAGTCATAAAACGATGTCCACACGGGTGAAGCCGCGGGCAAAAACTAGTCTGACGTCAACTTGACTTGAAGTTTTATAATACTATAGTGTTGTGAACTTGACATTGATGATATAAAATCATCATCACCATCATATCAGCCGAAGGACGTCCACTGCTGGACATAGAGGCCTCCCCAAGGATTTCCACGACGACCGGTTCTGCGCTGCCCGCATCCAGCGGCTTCCCGCTACCTTCGCCAGGTCATCGGTCCACCGAGTGGGAGGCCTGCCTACACTACGTTTTCCGGTGCGAGGTCGCCACTCGAGAACTTTAGTGCCCCAACGGCTATCTGTTATACGAGCAATGTGCCCCACCCACTGCCATTTAAGTTTACCAATTCTGAGAGCTATGTCGGTTACTTTGGTTCTTTTACGGATCTCCTCGTTTCTGATTCAATCACGCAGAGAAACTCCGAGCATAGCACGCTCCATTGCCCTTTGGGTTACCTATAGCCTTCTTATGAGACCCATAGTAAGCGATCATGTCTCATTTCCGTATGGCATCACTGGCAACACACACTGGTCGAAGACCTTGGTCTTAAGGGGGTACTGTAGGGACGAAATCCCATACAAACGTACTTTCGTTTTAATTTCGAAACCATAAAACTCATCGTATTCAAATTTTTTACAAGCATTAAGATGATAAATATCTAGATCTGTAATTAGTTTTGGTTCGAAAATAATAAACAAAAAAAAAGTTATAGCAACTTAAAAAATTTGCCCTTTTTATCGACGAAATCGAGTAATATAAGTAACTTTTTTTTGTTTATTATTTTCGAACCAAAACTAATTACAGATCTAGATATTTATCGTCTTAATGCTTGTAAAAAAATTGAATACGATGAGTTTTATGGTTTCGAAATTAAAACGAAAGTACGTTTGTATGGGATTTCGTCCCTCCAGTTAACCCTTAAGACACTGCGGTATTGATATAAAATTAATTAATCTAATCTAATCTTTGCTGTACACACCTTAGAAACTATACAGGTGTAACAACATTAGTGTAGGACCCGTTAACTAAGGATTTTTCTCATCATACTAAACAATTTTACGCAAATATGGGTTAGTTACCAAACAAAAAAAAACCGATAAAGTGCGAGTCAGAAACGCGCTCAAAGGGTTCCGTACCATCATACTAAATGGCGCTATTTTCTTCACGTTTAAAAAAATACACGTTTTTTTGTATGGAGACTTTCACTTTTATAATTTTTAGTATTTGTTGTTATAGCGGCAACAGAAATATGTCACCTGTGAAAATTTCAACAGTCTAGCTATCACGGTTCGTGAACAGACGGACAGACGGACGGGCGGACAGCGGAGTCTTGGTAATAGGGTCCCGTTCTTACCCTTTGGGTACGGAACCCTAAAAATTGAGCTCTTCGTAAAAATCTATCAGCTAATTGACCAATTTTGTATGGAGAATTAAAAAGCTTTTTAGTGAATTAAATTTTAGTTCCTTGGGCACACTCTGGACACTTCATACAACAGGCCTTCAACAGGCATTTCAAAAAGGAATTACGGAACAAACAAAATGGCTGCGAAATCTTATACGTTTGACAACCAAACTGTAACCAATCTGTATCAATCTGGGTGACGAGGGGGTGAGGTCGCAATCTAGAGAGCGGCAGGGAGTATCCATACTGTATGTTAGTACTAATATATATACTTTGCCTTGGGGAACGTTGTCGTACAGTTGCAGGTCTGGAAGCTGAAGTAAAAAAATCCGAGCGAGACCTACAGTACTCGCATATGATGTGTAACAAATCACTGTTACACATTTCCGTCCCATTTCACGAAATCACTCCCACAAATTGCAGGAAAGCGAGAGCAAAGCTCATTCGTCAGATCGAATAGCGCGCGCTTTCGCGACTTCCTGTTACACATTTCCGTCCCATGTTACACATTTCCGTCCCATTTCACGAAATCACTCCCACAAATTGCAGGAAAGCGAGAGCAAAGATGTTACACATCAAACATTTTGTTACACCCTGTAATTAAGTCTCCTACAAAGCGTTAATGACATATTCCAATGACATTCCTTACTTAATACTGTTTTTTCCCACTCAAGAAAGTAAGTTTAATTCGACAGGTGCTTTTGATGCGGAACTGTCACCTAGCCCGTATGCTCCTCATGCACGCCATACGGCACATGTCAGCTGACAACTCGCGCTGGCCGGCCGACGGGTTATGGTACAGCGTCGGCCCCAGTGGACAAAAGTGTAACGGGTTCCTCTGCACTGCTGACGGATTCTGCACGTTTAAGGGCGATCACAATGGTGAGTACCATATTATTTGCACGTCATACTGGCGCAATGACCTAACATCCCCAGAGACCTGTTTCGCAGGAGTGTGGACTTTTATCTGTTGTTAACTGACGCAACAAGTAATACTAACTAGCGCCACAAGTGAAAAAAATATATCTTCTTTTAAGATACGATTGTTGCTACTTAGCATAACACATCGCCTAAACTTTAGGCCCTAAAGCGAGGCATTGATTGAAACAGTTGTCTCTGTCTTTTTCTTTACGTGTAAAGAGTAAAGAAAATAACCACACTTTAACTTTTTCAATAGTTTTTCGTTTCATTCAATAACTGCAACAACAATTAAGGCAATAATTAAGGCGAGTAAAATAATAAAACAATTAAAGCGAGGTATTTATTGGTACAGTTGTCTCTTTTTCTTTACGTGTAAAGAGTAAAGAAAATAACCACACTTTAACTTTTTCAATAGTTTTTCGTTTCATTCAAAAACTGCAACAACAATTATGGCAATAATTAAGGCGAGTAAAATAATTAAACAATTAAAGCGAGGTATTGATTGGTACAGTTGTCTCTTTTTCTTTACGTGTAAAGAGTAAAGAAAGTAACCACACTTTTTCAATGGTTTTTCGTTTCAATCAAAACCTGCAATGAAAGTATAAAAAATTATAACATTGCTCACTTTGTATTATCATAACGAATATTGTTGTATATTTTTTTAAATTAATACTTCAAAATATTAGTAATAATTAGAGTTGAAAGTAACGGTGGTGTAGACTTATGTTTGGGATTTTTTCCATCGAGTCAAAACTGTTCAATCGTGTTTCTAATAGCTTTTGACTTTAAGGAACATCATCAACAATAAAGGTATTTTTTTTTTTACCTTGGGTTTTATATTGTTTAGGAGTAATTGACGTCAAAAATAACAAAAATCTGTAATATTACCGCCTTAATATTTAGGCACGGTTTTACCAGAACGAAGCAGGACAATTCGGGAATACTGAATTTCGGCGCGGCCAACGGTTCGGCAGATTTTTGGCCGAAACAAAGTTTTATTGGCCAAAACTACCCGAAACCGAACCTTAGGTCGGTCACTAGTACACAGAATATTGTTAGAAATGGTCGAACTGATTAATTAATCATTTTCATCAAAGTAAGGCCTTTTAACGCCTCCGTTGCGTAATGGTTAGTCCATTCGCTTCACACCAGGAGGTCGCGGGTTCGATTCTTGGTGGGGTCAACTTTGTGAGACTCGGTTTGGTTGGTGGTAGGGCATTTTCATAGCCCACCTGGCTAACTACCACCATCTTATCTAAGTCTTGCCGCCAAACATCAGTGCTAACAGCATTGATGTGTTTCGGATTGAATATAAGACAGCAGATCCCCATTACCTTGAGGAATCTTGGTAAGCTCGCTTCCATCTTCGGCATTATCGTCATTTACCATCAGGTGAGATGGTGCCAAGGGCTTATCACTTGTGGATAAAACCGGCTAAGTGCGAGTCGGACTCGCCAACGAAGGGTTCCGTACAATAAAAAAAAATACAAAAATCACGTTTGTTGTAATGAAGAATTTGTTTTATTTTAATTATTTTTTATTAAATTGAATATATAACTAAATAATATGTGAAATTTCAAGTGTCCACCTGTTGCCGTTATAAATATCGAGCAAAAACGTGCGAAAAGATCACGTTTGTTGTATGGGAGTCCCCCCATAAATATATGTTTTATTTTGATATAATATTTTATTTTTAAACTGAATATGTAACGAAATATTCTGTGAATATTTTAAGTGTCGACCGGTTGCCGTTATCAATATCGAGCAAAAACGAGCGAAAAAATCACGTTTGTTGTATGGCAGCCCCCTTAGATATTTATTTTATTCTGTTTTCTGTATTTTTTGTTATAGCGACAACAGAAATACATCATCTGTAAAAATTTCAACTGTCTAGCTATCACGGTTCATGAAATACAGCCTGGTGACAGACGGACGGACAGCGAAGTCTCAGTAATAGGTGTTCCCGTGTTTACCCTTTAGGTATGGAATCCTAAAAAGCCGTTACGAGTTTTTTTTCTCAGTTTATAGTAACGATCATGCCGAAGATGGAAAACGGTCATACCGAGAGCGCGCTTATTTGTCGTCATTCGTTTAGCGAAAGTCGCAAAGTCAGCTAATAACGAATCCTGAGCAAGTTGACATTTTTGGCTGTAGGTTCTTGTTGGAACATTATGTCACTAATTTTTGGTATAAATTTTAACTTATTCAACAAAACACGAATAAGAATTGATTCACAAATTGTAAGCGACCGGTTTCGAATATCATCTTTAGGCCATGTAACTTCACATTGTGTAAATTTACAGGTTTATTAGTGAAAATTTGTTCCAAAAATTAGTGAAAATAATAAGCCATAAGCCTTCGATCTTGTGTCCTATGATAAGCTGTGGACCAAGTTGAGGACTGCAGGGGTGCCCACCGATTTGATACGAGTTTTTCAGTATTGGTACAACAGCCAAGTGAACCAGGTACGATGGGGAGATACGTTCTCTGATGAGTACAGGTTGGAGTGCGGGGTAAGGCAGGGAGGTGTAAGCTCACCCTTGCTCTTCAGTGTGTACTTAAACGACCTCATCGTTGGTCTCAGCAGTAGGCATGTCGGATGCTATATTGATGATATTTGTACAAATAACATCAGCTATGCAGATGACATGGTGCTGCTGGCGCCGGCGGTGGGGGCTCTCAGAGAACTTCTCGAAACTTGTGAGATCTATGCCTCTGAACGGCCTTATCTATAATGTGAAAAAATCGGAATACATGGTCTTTAAGGCCAGCGCCAAGTGTCCAACTACTGTGCCTCCTATTTGCTTGAATGGGGTGCCTTTAAATAGGGTAACACAGTTTAAATATCTGGGACACCACGTGACGGACGGCCTTAAAGACAACGTAGATATAGAGAGGGAACGTAGGGCATTAGCGATTAGATTAGATATGTTGTTGCGCAGGTTCGCTCGGTTTAGTACGGACGTAAAAATAACGCTGTTTCGAGCGTACTGCCAGTCCTTCTATACTTGCAGCTTGTGGACCAATAGTACGCTGAAGTCGCTCAATGTCCTACGTGTCCAATATAATAATGGTTTTAGGATGCTGTTGGGGCTGCCACGATATTGCAGTGCTTCTGGCATGTTTGCGCAAGCGAATGTTGATGGCTTTCATGCCATTCTGCGTAAGCGTACAGCCTCTTTGCTGAGCAGGATGCGTGCCAGCCCCAACAGCATCCTGAAGGGGATAGCTGACAGGTATGATTCCCAACTCTTTTCGCACTTCATGCGTGTACTAGTCAAACAGGGGCCTTATGCTTCCTGTAACTGGTGAGCGCATGGGGTGTGGAAGGGTTTTTTAACTTTTATTCTCTGTTACTGTATTATTTTATTCTGTGTTCTACTAACATTAGTGTAATAAGACGTTTGTGTTACTAACAAAAATGGACCATGTTGTCTGACAAATAAAGATAATAATAATAATAATAAGCCTGTGTAAATGGTTTTGCTGTGTTGAGTCTTGAAAATAGTTTACACTTTCTTGTGAGGACACAGGACGCTAAATGTGCAAGCAACAACGGCTCAGGTGAGATGATGCCAGGGCTTACCAATTGTGAAAAAAAAGTATTAAAATAATTCCTTCTAAAAGTGGTATATTTTTTGACAGTGGGTGAAGAGTACGCCCGTGCAGCGGGCGCGCTAACATACGTAGTGGCACGGTGCGGCAGCGGCGCCGAGCTGCGCGCCGCCTTGCCGCGCGCGCTGGAGCTGTGCGCGCGCGGCTGGCCCGCCTGCCTCGACAAGCGGCAAGTTAGTGCACAAAATATCAAAGAACAAGTTGGGTCAGTGTTGTAGCCCTGCCTTATCCATCAGCTTAAACTTGGAACTCCGGATCAGGTCCTGGCATTGACCTTAGTTCTTCTATGGATCTCCTAATGTTGGATTCGTCCGCGTTATAATTGACAACGCTAAAAACGTTAAAAACAACCAACTTCACAAAAAATTGCGGACTTTTTTTAGATACACACTTGCTGCCTCGATGCGCCCACCGCTTCGCGTCTAAGCTGACACGATAAAAAATTAAGACTTTGAGGGCAATGGGACCAGGTTGTAGAAAAGGAGCCACTAACTTGTTGTACCACCAATTTTGTAATCACTTAAAAATATAACCAGAAAACATTAATAAAGCTGATAAAGGATTGGATAAATAAATAGGCTGAGAAATAAAAAGTCTGAAGTCAAAAAATTAGAAAACATAAGGACAAAAAAATACAAAACAGATCGAAAACAAATAGTCCATATAAATTAAAAACTGCTGAACCGATTTTGATGGAACTTTCACTGTTGCCTAAGTTGAATAAAATATACCTACTTAATCTTGAGAATTATTGCAACTCGATTTCTAAGAAATACGTGGACAAACGTACATACTCGTACACACAAACACTTAATACACACACTTATGAAATTTGCCACACTTATTTAGAAACTCATATAGACCAACATATATATGAATATTGTGAATTTCCAACAATACGAGGAGGATCCGCAGCATTTTTTTATTATGAGCAGCGACCCGCAACCCGCGCAAGTGGCTCGCCTTCGTTGTTGCGCCGCGGTGTGCGAAAATGAACCTAGTTTCCCTCCAACTCAACCAATTAGCTGGGCAACAGCTCAAATAAAAGAGCTCATTACTCATATTATAGTGTGTTTTGTCTTTAGGTACTGAGGGTTATTCGTCGAGAAAATGTGTCGCAGCTTCCCTGATGTCAGCTTTCTAGCGTCAGCTTCCTTTACATAACTATAATTTAGGAAAATCCTGTCTCTAACGGTAGGCTGAGTGTTGAAGTATAATTCAATAATAAATGATGATCCCTCACCAAACTGACCGACTATTGTACTGGAACAACATTTTTTTACCTTCGGTTTATGTCTTTTGTCCCTCACTGGAGAGAGAAGAATAAGTAGAGCCCGGCCACGACTATGCCGCGGTGAACGACATCTAGGTGCGGGCATGCTTCATGCAATTCTGTGCGTTTGTTTCTCTCGCTTGCCGCTCTCGCACCTAGCTCTTGCTCACTGCGGCAAATTCGTGGCCAGGCCGAGAGTTTATGGGCATGCGAGGCACTTGTATGTTAGTGCGCGGGCGGTAAGGTAGGGTGTTGCCAATGGCGGGCGGTCTAACGAACAGGAAACGCGCGCAAATGCGCGGTCCTCGCTAATAGGCTTCTTCGCCCCCGCCAACGTCTTTCGTCGCTGTGCACGAAGTTGACGATCTATATTTCAATCCATATTCGTCTTGGTCAGGTGTGGTGCGACCGCCGGCCACCGTGGCTGGCCGCTATACTAGCACTAACTGGGTCAGCGCTGCAGTTTATCCCGCCCATCTTGGTTAATGCGGTGCAGTCCGGCGCTTCTATGTACCAGGTGCGTACATCATCATATCAGCTCATATACGTCCCCACCGAGGGGCTCGAGCCTACCCTGAATTAGGGTGATCGGGCATTAGTCGACCACGCGGGCCCAGTGCGGGTTGGTCGACTTCACACACAACCTCCGAGTTTCTTCGCAGGTGTGTGCAGGGTTTCCTCACGATGTTTTCCTTCACCGTTAAATCAATCGGTGAGTATATGTACGTAAGTTTCGAAAAACTCATTGGTACATTGGCCGTCCGGATTTGAACCCGGCACCTCTGGTAAGGAGGACCGACTCGTTACCGGTTGAGCCATCGACGCTTTTGGATGCGTACGTACATTGATATAGTATTGGTTTATTTTTTCTCGACAAGTAAATAAGGGGTCTAATAAGAAATCGGAGACAAAACTTCTTTGTGTATTTTTGAAGATCGATAAAAAAAACAATCGAATTCTGTTTGAACTAGTTTAGGATTTCGTGTCTCACTTTCAACTCCATGGTCGCTTAACATCAGGTAAGATTGGAGTCAAACTCTCCCAAATAATCTTATAGTAAAAAAAATGTGTTACTGAATTTTAGAAATTTAAGATCTTGTTCATGTGGTCATCACCCAACTAGTCCCACCGCGTCACCTATGGCGCAACCCAGACTGGTTTCATCATATTAGCCGAAGGACGTCCACTGCTGGACATAGGCCTTTCCCAAGGATGTCCACGACGACCGGTTCTGCGCTGCCCGCATCCAGTGGCTTCCCGCGACCTTCACCAGGTCTTCGGTCGACCGAGTGGGAGGCCTGCCTCGCTACGTTTTCCGGTGTCAATCTCAGACTTGCTTGTGCGCCTGAATAAAAGCACGCGCGCTGCCGGCTGACCTCTATACCGACTACCCAACAGTTTATTAGACGCCTCTCCGAGAACTTCTGCAAGTCCTCAGAGACGCATCCCAATCAGTAAATTCGAGAGGCAGCGGACTATTCCCCACCTCCCAAACTATCTAGTTATATGGTCCGTAGACCAAGACACGTACTGTCTGATCTTCCCGATAAAATTTCTGCCGACCTGAACTGCTTCCTGGCAGTTCAGGGAGGAACCGATAGTGTTAATTCTTAATGACACAGTCCCTCTCACTAGCACATTAATGTGAATCACCAAGCGGCCACTCCCCCCCCCCCCCCTCACCTCTATGTCGCTCCGATTAGCTTTCAAGGCAGCTTAGCTGCTAAAGCTACAGGGGGTTGTTAGTGGGTAGTGCGGTGCGACTGACCTGTCACTTTCTGTCCAACCGTCGGCGCGGCGATATCGTGCTGTTATACTATCGCCAGGTCCTTGTTATGTATAATTATTCTAATTACTTTTCATGCTGTATTATTTTTCATATTTTCGTCATATTTTGTAAAGCTGTTATAATTAATTCATCATATATTAATTGTTGCTAAACTAAAAGTACTTAAATACTATTATATTGCTATGAATAAAATAGTAATTGATTTTAAGTGACATTGTTAATCTCTATTTTTCTCCCACATATATATGTACTTCTTTTCAGACAATGTCACTTTGCCTGTCATGCATATCTCGCTCGCTCGACTGTTTGCCGCAAACGCTGTACAACGCCGCGTCTGTCATAGAGGCCACCATACCCGCCCACATCAGCCCCGTCGGTGGATCGGTGCTGTTGCAATTGCTCATCACGGTCACTTATGAAGAAACCCTGAAGTGGGCTAGCAGTGAAGCGTCTAAGGAGAAAGCTGGTATGAGTAAGAACTTTTACTGTAGGCCGTATGTGGTTTTAAACAGCATATTATGAGTACATGACACTGGTACTAAAAATATATAAGAACTAGCTTTTACCCGCGGCTTCGCCCGCATGGACACCGTTTTTATGACTGTCATTGAGAGCGAGTGGTGCGCGAGCCGCAAGCGGCTCGCGTGCGTGCCCATGAGTTTTCTCCAGATCCCTATCCCAGTTCGGGCTATTCTTATTAGCAGTCTATGTCACTTCCCACCCCCCTCAAACAAATCTATACAAAAATCACTACAATCCGTTGCGACGCCGACGTGCGCGAGCGTGGAAATGAGTTTTCCCCTGATCCCTCGGGAGCTATGTCAGGTTATACTTATTAGTAAATTATGAAATTTCCCACCCCCTCAACCATCTCTGAGCGAAAAAAAACACAACAATCCATTGTTCCGTTGCGATGTTAAAGAAATAAATCGAAAAAAGAGTAATTTTCAGTTCCTCAGGAACTGCATCCGACTATGCTATTTTCACGGAATAAAAAGTATATATTTCCCGTGACACAGGCTACCTGCATGTCAAATTTCATCAAGATTGGTCAAGGTGCTGATGCGTAAAATGGTAACAAATAAACAAACACATTTTCACATTTTCAATATCAATGCAGGCCGTGCGGCACTGACAAACAACATTATGTCAAAACATTTTCTACGCCACCTTTTGTAGACATAAATACCTACTGACTGGATAATTTATAGTATTAATGATCTTACAGTGCTAGTGGTACATCCCGAAATTCAGTGAAGAGCTGCAAATGGTGTTAAAGGCATGAAAATCGAAACGATTTATCTTTAGGCCTTACGAATCAATAAGAGCCGTAGCACCAAAAAAGCAATCAATCATCTATCGCCATCATTATCATCATCATCATGGATAGATAGATGGCACTGTAAGTTTTTTAGAACTCAATTTTTTTTTTGGGGTGTCAGGTTTTATTTTCGTTACGAAATTTCTTGATTCGGTCCCCTCGAAGCCCGCAATAAAAGCTATACAATAGCTTAAAAATATTTTCAAAACGTACAAAGTTTGTGCTCCTCCAGATACCATACGGTTCCGCCATGAAAAAATGCAATTTAAGGAATGAAATAATAATAAAAAAAACTTTATGTAAATATTTTTAAAATTGCTATCTTAGAGTTCGATATGTTCGTACCATTTGAAGTATATTTTACAAAAAATGATTTAACCGTATCGTTTCTGGAGGAGCCCAAACTTGGCATGTTTGAAAATGATTTTTATTTTAATTTAAAACAAGTGACTGAAATGTAATGGCGTGTAATATATTTTAGAATCGGCTCAAAGAGCCCTTTCATTATAACCAAAGGTTTCAGAAGAAAAAAAAAGTTTTTCCCTCACTAAAAAAGATTTTGTAAATTCGACAAATTGAGAAATTGATTCATGGGGGTTTTAAAGCGGTATATTTTTATATTTCAGCATCGAGTGAAGCCAATGGTCAGATTTATAACACGAATCCGGGACAGAAACCAAAACCAAAGCAAGTCAGGATTAATCTCAGACAGAGTAGTAAGTAATATCCACAGAAGTAAATATTTTCTGATATTCCATTTGTTTTGTGGCATATGCTAAACTCTATGCACAGAGAACCTACCCACGAGAAATGGAATACAAGGGCGTGGAGCTCTGCTGATCAATTGCTCGTTCGTTCAAATAATAGCTTACTACTACTTGTGGAGTTTGTGGTCGTACGTGTTACGGACGGCTTCTTCGCCGTGGTGTGCAAGCGTTGTAGACTAGGAGGTCATGACAAATCTGGTAACGATAACGGAAATGGATAAACTTAGGTTGAGACGATAAATGGTAACCCGCTGATGTTAAATATGTCGGTCTGCTTTCGCAAAGTGGTTGCGTTGCCGTTATGTACTTATGTTCGCCATTTCCAACTTTGGTGCTCCGGCAGAGGGGTGGGGACCTGGTCCAGAATTCCTACTACTAACGGGCGCTGCTACATAACGCAACCGAATATTTGGTCAGTTTTTGCATAATTGTCATGAGTACAACTAGTACTTTTAGTTTGTAACTTACTCAGCCATTTCCCTTATCGTTTTTTTTTGCTCACGATGACTAGTTTTTCAGGCTCTATAAGTACATAACGCAACCACTTTGCGCAGGCACAGCGATATATTTAACTTCAGAGTGTTACCATTTATCCTCTCAACCTAAGTTTTTCCGTTATTGTTATCAAATTTGTCGTTACCTCCAAGTATATTGCGCTTCCATGCTGGCGCGCCTGCGAGCCTGCCGCAACACCATCCTCAGCACGCTCGCCGACCGCTGGGACTTTCCCTACTGATCCACTGGGTTCGGCTGCATAGTACCCTGTAGTTCCCCATCTCATGTCGTTTCGTTTGCTGTGTTTTACCTAACCGCTAATGTATACTTTGACATTGTTTTTTATTTTTGTCATTTTTATTGAACATTCAAATCTGTATATTTGTGTAATTGTTGACATTATCTAACATTTAGATATGACATTTTATTTCTTGTTTATTTTTATATGTTTGTTGACTACTAATTAATTAATTAAATATGAAATGACATAGTACTATTACAATTGATAATTATGATAATAATAACCGAACATCGGGATCCAGAACTTTATTTTCTTTTTTTTTCATGATTGGTAAGCCCTTGGCATTATCTCACTTGAGCCTAAGTTTTACGAATGGGTTCTGGATCACTGTTGTCTGAATAAATGAATGATAATAATTACATGGGATCTTAGAGCAAGTTGGGTGCTGTCCGTGTGAACTGGCCTACTCTTGTCAAAGGCATTAATGACATTCAATGATTTTTATGTATAACTCTTCGTGTCATATTGTTTTCATGTTCTAATGATATAATCTGGTTTCTTTTATGGATTGAATTCATGACATTGTTATTATTATTTAATGACTATCAGAAAGAGTGTAATTTGCACCTATTTTGAATAAATATCTTGAATCTTGAATCTTGAGTTCCTATGCCACTTAAAACTGACCATAACGTACAAATTCATCTTTATTAGTTGGTACAAGTAAATCAGCGAGATATGGTTTTTATCGGGTCTATGTATGTATGTCTTTGAATGAGCCTGTAACACAGATAAGATACTAGTTACGTCGTAACAGATATTTTACATCCTTATAAAACGAAAATACTTGCGCATTTATTTACCTACTCCTTCCCACTGTCAGATAATACACGGAAACATGGGTATTAAGGCGCTCGACTTAGCGGTTATAACTGCGTACACGGGCGGCGCGCGAATTGCGACGGCGACTGTACGGCGTTCTAGCGCTGACGAGCGAAGCAGGGTCTGTAGGTCGCGCCAATGTGTAGGTTCTTATCTCGCCTGCTCGACCGAATGACAGGGTCCTGCCTTTAGCCTCAACGACTTGATGGATTTTGGGATGCAAGGTGTTGTTAGATTCGTCTTGATCCCCTGAGTGATATCGGATATATTTTAACCCGACTGTCCAAAAAGGGATAATGCTTTTATGCAGTTGTTTCTTATTTTTAATTTGAATTGGTTTGCTTATTGAATTGATTTATCCCCATATTTCTTCATTCAGACACGTCAAGTTCGCTGAGCTTCGATGGTGGTCATAGCAGCCGTTCTTCTATAGCGCTCGCTATAGCCGAAGCTCTATGCTCCATTGACGAAGACCATAAACACACGCAGGAGTTACAACAGCTAGTCGCGAAGTTCAAAACACCTTTTGTTTTATCCAACCTGTTCGGATTGGAGGACTTTCCAGAGTTTGCTGAGTTTATAAAAGAGGTAAGCTGATAATGATATGTAATGAGGAGTTTTCTGACACCTACATTAAAGAAAAGTTAGTTCCAAATAGCTCTATAGATGTAATCGTCATAGCATGGATCTTAAATTTGCAAAAGCAAACGAAACAAGGCCAAAGAAGTAATTCTTATGTCGCTGAGTTTTAAGATTAAAGTATATGCTAAGTCGGAGCCTTTCCTACGGCACAATAATGTTATCTACTTAACACTTTCGTCTGGTTATGTCTGCAAGCTTCTACTTATACTTAGTTTAGTTATACATTGTGTAATAAAATGAGTGTAGGTCCCGTTAACTGGGGCTTTCTACTCGTCATAATGAATTTTTTTTGTTCTATGACTGCTGATATCGCCAAAAATGTAACTGTTACACCATAAGATAAAAAAAAATATGGTAATTGCACTGATAATGGACTCTTTCCAGGGTGAAGTGCCGGGATCAAACGCAGAACGTGCGAGTGACGCCGCAGCTTTGACTAGTGAAATACTGATGGCGGCGCCTGGGCGAGACAGTTTGAGGGTAGGCTCTCACATCTTTTTATTTTTAAGCCTATAAATGCCCTCAGTGCGCGAGGAGTTTCGCTGCGAAGATTGGCTACATAAACCATCTTCGAGCGCACGCGCGGTAAACCGACTAGGAGTCGAAGTGGTCGCCATGACCGAAATCGCTCGGATAGATCATCATCATCATCATCATCTTTTTTTAGCCAAGTTTTATTTCACATTGGAAGGTGCGGCTGACACGACATGTAGCCAAAAACTCGACTATTTTCCTGTTGAATTCACTGTAAACTTTCTTTTGCCTGCGGCTTCGCCCGCGTTGATACCATTTTCGTTCGAGACGTGAGTTATGGTATTGAGTTCATCACAAAAATCCCATAAAAAACACTTTCAGTTTTTCCAGAATATCATTTTTTATTTACCTTGAATCCTTGGACTATTACGAACATTAAAAAATATTCCAAATCTGTCCAGCCGTTCTCAAGTGATGTGCATACCAACTAACATCATTTAATTTTTATATAGGTACTAGCTGTCCCGGCGAACTTCGTTCCACCCTACACTACACTTCACTGCCCTAACCTACACTACATTACCCTACCCTACCCTACAGTACCCTACCCTACACTACCCTACCCTACACTACACTACCCATCTCTACACTACCCTACACTACACTACCTTAACTTACCCTACATACACTACTCTACACTACCCTACCGTACGCTACCCTACACTACCCTACCCTACACTACACTACCCATCTCTACACTACCCTACCCTACACTACCCTACCCAACACTACAATACCCTACACTACACTACCCTACCCTAAACTACCCTACCCAACACTACACTACCCTAACCTACCCTACACTACACTACCCAACCCTACACTACCCTACACCTACACCTACACTACACTACCCTACCCTAAAACCAATTATTTTTTGACTGATTTTTATTTTTGGATTTTTTTTTATTTAATTCCGAGCAGTTTCATATTTATTCACCTTTTAAACCTTCTCTAAACTTCCACAAATAATTCAATACCAAAATAAGCCAAATCGATCCAGCCGTTCTCGAGTTTTAGCGAGACAAACGAACAGAAAAAAAAATACTTAAGTGTATGTAAAAAAACTCGAAGGTTGTGTGTGAAGTCAACCAAAACTATTTTTTTTTATTTAATTCCGAGCGTTTTCATATTTATTCACCTTTTAAACCTTCTCTGGACTTCCACAAATAATTCAATACCAAAATTAGCCAAATCGGTTCAGCCGTTCTCGAGTTTTAGCGAGACAAACGAACAGCAAAAAAATATACTAAAAACTCTAAGGTTGTGTGTGAAGTTAACCAAATTTTTTTTTTTTTTATTTAATTCCGAGCGTTTTCATATTTATTCACCTTTTAAACCTTCTCTGGACTTTCACAAATAATTCAATACCAAAATTAGCCAAGTCGGTCAAGCCGTTTTCGAGTTTTAGCGAGACTAACGGACAGCAATTCATTTTTATATATATGGGTCACAAAAAATATAGTTTATGCTTAAATGCATGTTCTGAATTGTTTATACTCATGTTTTGGCTGAAAAAACAAAAAAATTAACATACCTTCCTATGTAAAATAAATAAAAACCACTGGTAGTAAGATTGATAGTAACATGTAAAGAAAGTCATTGGTAACATGAGGAAAAAATTGACGTCTTTTAACTGATATAGTATGATGATGACATGATCTGGGGGCACGGCAGTGCCCCCGCCAAGTCGAGAAAAAAAAGCGGCACGGCCGTACCATTCTTTTCTCGAAGCAGTTCAGGCCATTTTCGACCCTCCACAACTTCGTTGTAGATAAACCTAGAAGCCTGAATTTTCTGTACCCAAGCAGGCATCATATAAGCACGGTATATTCCAAATTTCATTCAATTTGAACCAGTACTTTAAGAATTATAACTAGTCAAAGTTTCCTAATTTGTCACTCACTGACTGACAGATCATCAAAATTCCAAGGCACTTCTAGCCGACATAGAAGATTCAAATTTAGAATACAATTAGTCTTTAGTGTATAAAGCAAGGAAAAACTCAAACATTTTGCAATTTCGGTCCAGTTATCTAGTTACACAAACTACATAAATAACTTTGTAATCCCATATAAAATATATAGGATTACAAAGTTATTTATGCAGTCGCAGGACCGAACTCCTTGATTTACTAGTTTTTAAGGCGCAGTTCATGAATCAATGTAGTTTTCTACAAAATAAGTGAAATCCCACCAAAAACATCCTGTAAAAACTAGCCAAGTCTCGATTGAGCTGCTTGTTTTTCTATAAAAAGTAATGAAATCTCTAAGCAAAGCCAAGCCTAGTCTAGGGTTCTTTACTGCGATTTCTTTATTTTTATGGTTAGATTTTATGTGACTTGGCCGTTGACTTGGATGTCTCAAGAAGTAAATATGCATAAAGAATGTTCAACGGCAGGTCACATAAAATCTAACCATAATAATAAAGAAATCGCAGTAAAGAACCCTAGACTAGGCTTGGCTTTGCTTAGAGATTTCATTACTTTTTATAGAAAAACAAGCAGCTCAATCGAGACTTGGCTAGTTTTTACAGGATGTTTTTGGTGGGTAAAGATTACTTAGCAAATTATAGAAATCGTACAAATGCAATGTGCCGTTATTTTGAGTTTGTTTGTAGGAAGTTTAACAAAAAATGTGGGTGGGTAGAACTCGGGCTTCTACCGCTAGGTTATTCGTGAATTCGATCAATTAATACTAGTTTATGCAACTGTTATGTAATGACAGGTCTTAAAACATGAGTGTGCCTCGCCTCATTTCGTTATAGTCACACGAGTGTTTTTAGGCCTAATTGCAACATTTGCATTCATTTTTTTATCTACATACATATTATAAGTACTCTAAGATGTGTTCAGAAGCCGTAGGGAAATGACCAGCATTATGACAACCAATTTTATTATGAGAACTTTCTTGTCTGTGGTAGTAGGTAAAATCTGTAGGTACTTTAATGTTATTACAGTATCGATTTTTGTAAAGTTATGAGTTTAAATTTGGAACAGTTGTCATAGTAAAATTGGTTGTCATAATGCTGGTCATTGCCTACGGATTTTGAACGCATTTTAGAGGACTTATGATATGTGTGTAGACAAAAATGTTTTTGTGTTGCCGCCGGATGGGTCTTTACACTGATATAACTAACATTTTTAAACTAACTCCTTTTCACAATTCTCGTCCCAAATGAAGACCTTGTTGAGACCTTTTATTTTCCTTACACGCGATTAGTTTTAAAGCCAATTCTTTAGTGGTACAAATTTTGTTCAGCCGCTAAGTCCGTCAACATTAGCTTCAGAATAGAATGTGGCAAAAAGTGATAAATCTAAAACTATCTTTATAGGTGATCTACGACCACTTGCAGCTTCACGCGGAGAGGATTTACAAAGAGCTAGGCATACAAGAGGCGGGCGACTGCGACGTACCTCTGAACAAGTCGCCCCTCCTTTACACCATGTTCCACATCGGGAGACGGCCTTTTGATCAAGTTAGTTATAGTGCTTAACCCTTCAGTGGTCGCGCGGATTACATTGTAATCCACGGTAATTAAAAATGAAATTATTCGTAAACAGTTCAAGTGTGTTACACAGGACTCCGTGTACTTTAAGAGCCCGCTGGAGTTCATAAATCCCATACAAACGTAGTATTTGATTCATTTGTTAACCAAAGAACCGATTTCGAAATAATTTTATATCGATAATCGGATGACGTATATCTGTGTCTGTACCACATAACTTTTTTGAAAAACGAAACAGGTATCCATTATTAATCAATAAACTTGTTTATAAGGTAAAAAACGGAAAACAAGTATATTGGTATTAAATGGATTTCTTTTTCGTTTTTCAAAAATTAATGCGGTACAGACACAGATATGCGTCATCCGATTAACGATAAAATTATTTCAAAATTGGTTCTTTGATTATTAACAAATGAATCAAATACTACGTTTGTATGGGATTTATGAACTCCAGCGGGCTCTTAAGTATGACAAT
Source organism: Coleophora flavipennella (assembly GCA_947284805.1). Classification (NCBI taxonomy): domain Eukaryota; kingdom Metazoa; phylum Arthropoda; class Insecta; order Lepidoptera; family Coleophoridae; genus Coleophora; species Coleophora flavipennella. Next base: position 1,677,505 of record OX369307.1, read on the forward strand.
CCCTACCCCTGCTCTGTTCATTTCAAATATGTATGTAAATAGTTGATTTGTTTTCGCAATAAGCGTTAACGCGTACTAAGGTCTCATATAATCCAAAGTAAATTTTCAAAGACGATTTATGAGAAGTTTGTGTTTTGGTTTATTTTGACAAAACTGTTTACTTTGTTCTGTTCAGTTTTTTGTTATAATTTAATGTTAGATATGGGTACTTGCCATTTTTAAATAGGAACATTATAATATAAAAGAATTTTATTAAAAAAAATCAAAACAATTTGGCATACATATGTTATCCACGCGACCACTCAAGAGACTTTTTGGGGCGCGATCACTGCAGGGTTAAGAGGATTGTGAACACATAGAAGTTAACCGATTTTGACCAACTTGTGATAGGTTTTCAGTCAGAACAAAAGCTAAGATAATAGGTTTTTGTGTGTTCAATACAATTGATAAGTTTAATTTTATTTGAAGTTCACTGTATTCATACGGAACTAATTTTAGGCCATTATATGTTTATTTTTAATCAATAATTTAAAAACTAAACCAATAAACCTGGCGTTTTTCCGACTGACAATCTATTAAAAATTGGTCAAAATAGGTTAAATTTTAAGAGCTGAAAATTTCGCTATTGCTATTTATAATATGAAAAGTCTAATTTTCCGCCGTAGGTTCACATTCCTCTTAAGAACGCCGTCCATACAAATCGTAGTCTACTGATAATTTAAAAATAAAAAAAGAAGATCCATTTATTTACGATCGGATATATTATGAATATATTATTTATTATATATTATTTATTTTATGTCCGTATATCCCTGGATTTTTCAAAAAACATGTGCTAATATATAATGGCTCAAAGTAATAATATGTTTATATATTTATATAGATGTGTTTATTAAGATCGTTATCTCAGCATATATCAGTTTTTTGAAGAAGACAGGGATATTTGGATATAGATTTCTCTTCATCAAATCAGCTCATATATTTACTGAAATAATATATATAAACTGAATTTATCACGGTCAAGTAGGCTTTCTTAGTTTTATCAACCAACTTAGGACGTAAAAAGTTAAAATATTTTGGTACAAAATCTTCTATAGTACCAACTGCAAAATATACTTTTTTTAAAAGACCACGGAACCCTACTATAGCGTGGTCCGAAATTCACTTGGCCACTTTATTTCTTATCCACTATTAGTAAGCCCTTGACATTATCTCACCTGATAGTAATTGACGATGATTCCGAAAATAGAAGCGGACTTATCAAGATTCCCCAACGCAATGGGGAACTGGCTATCTTATCTTCAAGCCGGAACACATTAATATTGATAACATTGATGCTTGGCGGCAAGAATTAAGACGGTGGCAGCTTGCCAGAAAATGCCCTTCCACCGACCAAACCGAGTCATACGAAGTTAGACTCCGCCGGGAATCGAACTCGCAACCTCCTGATGTGAAGCTAATGGACTAACCATAGAGGTCTGTTTCACCGTGGTCCCAATATTTTACTTTCCCGACCTCGTAGTACGGTACGTACGTACTCGTAAGTAGGGTGGAGGAAGTATTTTTATCGCGAACAAAAAAAAAGATTTTCCAATTTCCCTGAAAATTTGTTCTATATCATTAACACATACCGAAAAATGGAATATCTCAATTCCGTCCGTCCTTCACGCTTGGCTCTTGCTGCAGGCTAAATATTTAGTCCGATTGGGACGAAATTTTGAACTTTAAAGTTTTAAATTAGTTCATCGAGGGATTATCAAAAGTTTCTTCGTACCGTCAAACCAAAGAGTAGCTATCATACAAAAAAACCTCTTTTTTTTCTCAAAAACGGCTCTAAAGATTTTGATAAAACTTTGCACGTCGTAGTTGCTTATGTTTATCTATTACATAGAATTACCCATTGGTTTGGGGAAAATTTTGTTTGTATGGTCCTCCTACAAATTAAATTAAAATTTGCGATGGAAAGAAAAAAAAATAAAAAACACCGGCCAAGTGCGAGTCGGACTCGGTCACCGAGGGTTCCTTACCACTACATCTCTGGATAAGAAACCTTGAAAATAATAAATCAAAACCAATAAAAAAATATATGTTTAAGCTTGTGCCAATGAAGCCCTTTTAAATGATACCACACATGACACGGTTTACTCAATTCAAAACTTGGACCGCCGTTCCTTGCTTAATTGATTACGTACTTTAAATAAAGACTTTTTTTATTACAAATGTATAGTTTTCAGATTTTTCCCTATACTTGTAGTAGAGACGGTATTACTTACCATATTTCATAGTTCTAGGTAAACGGAAAATACCCTATAAATTTTGATTCCCTTGAGAGTGTTGAAATATACGTTTTTTGCGGCATAAGCGGCCGTATCTTTTTTTTACGTCAACTTAGAAGTTTGATTTTTTCACAGCTTCAAGGGACTGTAAACCGGAGTATATAGTTTAAATTTAAACTCGATACCTCCACGCGTCCCCGACATAAAGGGTCTTGATAGATAGACGAACGGACGGACGAACGGACAGACATACTGACAAATATAAGGTTCCGTTCCGTATAAGGGTTCCGTTTTTTTCCTTTTGAGGTGCGGAACTCTAGAAATTGTCGAGAAATTTTAGTGCGGGCTACCGTACAGTATATTATTTTTTAACAAGCTTTTATTATGTATGTATATGTATGTTTGTTCGGGTGGAATCTTGAAAGTTAAATTTGACCCACTTCCCGGTTTCCGATTGAGCTGAAATTTTGCATGCATGTGTATATCGCATGACAATGCAATATTAAAAGCTTGTAACTAGAAGTCTTTAGGTTTATCTAAATTTATTTACATTACAGTACCTTCGCGGTGAATGGCGGGTGGCGTGGTCGCGGCTCGTGGCAGCGGCGCCCCGTGCGCCTCGCGACCCCTGCGAGCCTCGCGGCTCTCGCAAGACGAAGGAGAAAGCACGAAAGACTCCTCGATGAGCACACCATGGGCACACCTCACCTTAAACTTAAGTGGCATATTCACATAACACGTAGAACAGTTAGCGTAGTAAAGTGTTTTTCGAAAAACCTATAAACTTTTAGGTAGGTACCTACTTACATGACTTTTATTTGAAAAGAGTTTTTATGTACAGTTTGTTTGATTCCAAATTTAAAAAAAACCGGCCAAGTGCAAGTCGGACTAGTGCTACGAGGGTTCCGTAACACCACACCTTTCCACGCAAATGAAAATGATACCTATTCACATTACAAACAAAAGTCATCAACGCGAGCGACAAAAATATTCTATTTGTCATTCAGTCGTACTCCTTAACACGAGCACACCCTGGACACTTCATACAACGGGCCAGAAATGACATTTCAAAAAAGGAATGACGGAACAAACAAAATGGCGGCGAAATCCTATACGTTCGACAACCAAACTGTAACCAATCTGTATAAATCTGGGTGACGAGGGGGTGAGGTCGCAATCTAGAGAGCGGCAGGGAGTGTCCATAGTGTATGTTAGTACTAATATATTATATACTTTGCCCTGGGTGTAACTATGAATACCATCGATAATAAATATGATCAAAGAGGTTCAGACAGGATGTTGCGAACAGTCAGGTTGAAGGCACTTTTTGAAACATGTGTGCGGTATCGGTGTGTGTGCGTGTCTTCGACGACGACGTCTCAGCAAATACTATCGAGTAAAACTACTTCAGTTTTGATGTCTATGTGTGCGTTTGGAGTAGTTTTGATTGGCTTCACATTGACTTTACGTGGGTTCTATCTGAACTTTTATTTGATCTGAAATATGATTATGAATACTTAAATAAAACACTGTTTGATAATTTACTGCATCAAAAATAAATTGCGAAAATTCTAAAAATCATACAATTGCTTTGTTTTCCATATTCCTTTAATTTTTAGGTTCCTTAAATCCTTACAAGGAACCCTTGTAAGATCATTCTGTTTGGTTTGGCCGTCACAGACGATCAAAGACATTTAACTTTTATATTTTGAAAATAATTGCATGAAATTTTGCACACAAATTCTTGGAATATAGATTTTGATAGAGATTGTGGAATGTAGATTTTTAATATTAAAAATAAAAAAATATATTTTACCTATTTGTAATTTTTAAGGGTTCTCAATCAATCAATTAATCAAAAGTTTATTTGTAAAATATGTATAAAATGTTTAAAGATCTTAAAAATTCTAGATAGTCTCAACATATTTAGCCAGTAATTGGCATACAAATACTTATCAACATTTTTAACATTAAACAGATTTAGTATTAATTAGTTAGCTTCCCATATAATCTCCGGCATTTGCCTCAGAATACAGAAAAAAGCAGAACGCGCTTACGGCGATAAAACGGTTTTGACATTTTGGCCCTTTTAAATCTTGCATAAAGAGCGTCGTTGGCGTAACGGCTAGGGCCGCTGCCTCCTGTCCGGGAGGTCGTGGTTCGAATCCTGCCACGTACCAATGTGATTTCAAATGTAGATTTCACATGTATACGTTTAACCGACGCTCTTACGATGAAGGAAAACATCGTGAGGAAACCTGCACACGCCTGCGGAGAAACTCGCAGGTTGTGTGTGAAGTCGACCAACCAGCACTGAGCCCGCGTGGTAGACTAAGGCCTGATCGCCCTAGTTCAGGGTAGGCTCGAGCCCTTCGGTGGGGACGTATATGAGCTGCTATGATGATGAAATCCTGCATGCAGGTAGTTTATTTTTTGTGAGAAAACATACAGTGGTTCTTTCTAACTTACCTAACTCAGAAAGTTTTAAAATCCGACCTAAAACTGCAGATTTTGGCTTCAGCACGCGTCAAACCATTCTTACTGTACGCGAGGTTATATTTGTTCTGTATTCTGAGGCATTTACCCGAAAAACAAGTGATGATGATGATGATGATCTATCTGACCACTTCGACTCCTAGTCGGTTTGCCGCGCGTGCGCTCGAAGATGGTTTATGTAGGCAATCTTCGCAGCGAAACTCCTCGCGCACTGAGAGCATTTAAGTATGCCACCCTTGTAATTGAATGAAATGGTCGCAGGTGGTCGGGCCTTTAACTGGTCGCGTTTGGTATCAACGTAAGCTTTACGCTGATCCTCGAACTCAAGCAAGTAGAACTACGCCTAATACTACGGCTGATTCGGCCGCGTAGGAGTAAAACTAGACAGGTGCGGTTAGCGCCGGGGAATGAGCGTACGTACCTACAGCTTCGGCACCACACTGAAGATATGAAAGCCAGATTCAAAAGACGCGGAAGGTGAGCGTGCCTGCAGCTCCGTTACCTTCTTGGAGAGTAGGTAGTCGTTCCTTCCACGAGGCACGTACCTTGCAGAGTATCGGGACAAACGTCTTGGCGGCAAGACCTACCGAAGATCCGCTTCACAATATTGGCAAGAATAGCAGCCCTCACTAATATATTTGGTTGGTGTGTAGGGACGCTATATCATAAACCAGTGTAGTTAAGAGTATTGTGAAGCTGCGACTTTTCATACAAACGGCGTTAACGATTTTCACCTCTTAAATGTTAAAAGATTTGGATCAATTTTCCTTAGGTTGTCAGTCACAACAAAAGCTATGCTTATACGTTTTTGTTTTTTCGATAAAGTTAATAAGTTTAATTTTATTGTCGTTCACGTGTTTTGATACGAAACTAATTTTGGTCGATTTTTATATATAATCAATTATTTTAAAAAAACTAAACGTATAAGCCTAGCTTTTGTTCTGACTGACAACCTAACAAAAATTGATCCGTTTAAGAGGTGGAAATCATTAAGCCGTTTGTATGAAAAGTCCAATTTTCGCTGTGGGTTTACAGTCCTCTTAAGTGTATCTAAAGGACATGTTGGTGACATTTAATCTCACCGGTTTCCGTGCTTTTCAAGACACGCTAAGCCGTTTGTGTCTGTTGATATTACTAGACGACTGCTATCATTAAGCTGTATCAGAGACCGTATAGGCGGCTTAAAAACTTCTGGCAGTGGAGTTAGCCGCTAGTACAACCTCCACAAATCCAGTGTGGGAAGTACGGCCTAACCTTCCTTTAGAAAATACCCGTGCAACTATTTTTGTACAACTTTACTGAAATCACAAAATAAACAATTTGGACTGCTCATATAAATCGCTCAGCTGTTTATCCAACTTTGTATGAGAATGGGAAGTACAATTTTTTTTTTGACTTTTCCTAAGTTGTTTTTCAAGTATATAGTTAATAGAAATAGGGGGGACATTGACAGTTTTTGAAGTGAAAACTTCTTTAGCGGCGTTGTGCACTTTTTTTTGTAACGGGTAAAAAATGTTAAACTCGCGTCAGGACACGTGACCTGATCGAAAATTCGTTAGACGGATGGAGTAGTGAAAACTTCTTTAGCGGCGTTGTGCACTTGTTTTGTAACGGGTAAAAAATGTTAAACTGGCGTCAGGACACGTGACCTGATCGAAAATTCGTAAGTCGGATGGAGTTGATTTTTCTGAGATATAAACTTTTTAATGTAATATAAATTGTCATGGTTGTGTACGATAGCGCAATAAATAAATATTGTATTATACCACATAAATGATAGTTCTTTTATACTGATAATCAAAGCAATTCGTGCAAAATTATTCCCTAACCATTCCAGAATATCAAAAATGCACAACGTTAATATTCAAGTTTTCACTTCTGCCGGCACTCCCGGAGTGCAACCCGTCGTTTTTTTTTGTACTGAAGTTGGACTAAGGGCTTCTCAGAATGAACACATGGTGCATTCTGTTCTTTCACCATCATCATATCAGTCGAAGGACGTCCACTGCTGGACATAGGCCTCCCCCAAGGATTTCCACGACGACCGGTTCTGCGCTACCCGCACCCAGCGGCTTCCCGCGACCTTCACCAGGTCATCGGTCCACCGAGTCGGAGGCCTGCCTACGCTACGATTTCCGGTGTGCGGTCTTCACTCGAGAACTTTACTACCCCTACGGCCATCCGTTCTACGAGCAATGTGCCCGTCCACTGCCACTTTAGTTTAGCAATTCTGAGAGCTATGTCGGTTATTTTGGATCTCCTCGTTTCTGATCACGCAAAGAAACTCCGAGCATAGCACGCTCCATTGCCCTAAGGGTGACCCTGATTCTATTCTTTAGGCTAACACCAAAGTGCTTCAAAATGAAAAAAGGCATTTTTACTAAGAACGAATTAGTGGCGAGATATGAACTTAATTATTAAGATACATCGATATTTAATTAATAAGCTTAATTACTACGACGACGTACCTATAGGATCTGTTAGATCTGTGGATTTATGTATATTTTTGAGATAGGTATATTTTTTAATAAAATATGTATCTCAATATATATTTCTAATTAAATTATTGGTTAAACTTTTGATTACGAAGTTCGTTAGTCAGCTGATCGATTTCTGTGAGAGGTTATTTTTTTTGCGTATTGACAGCATGTGATCGTAAGTAAGTTACGTCGTGAAAGTTGTTCAGAATCACGAGTTTACGAGAGCTTGTTTAAAATATCGGGTCGGTACTAATAGTAGGCAATTTCATCCATTTGTCGTTGACGTTCCACCTTTACGCACGAAGCGTTTCGCTTTATCGTTCATCATGCAAACTTCAAAGGAGTGGAATTCCCTGTTGTGTTCTCCGATTCGTATTATTTAGCAATCTTCAAGACGAGAGTGAATAGGAACTATTTGAGCTTGCGTGTTACAACCTTGGCTGCATCGGCGCTTACCATCAAGTGAGGTGCAGCCAAACACACTCAAATTTTTAATAATTATAAAAAAGTAGCACCTTTAAAATTAGATATGCAAGTCTACGCAGCTGCGCTTCTTAGATCTAATAACTACAAGAATTAATTAAAAATTAAAAACCCCACTGCATAAAACTAAACCCCTTGTTTATTGGCCAGTTGAGTAAAAATATATCCTGTCACTCACGGGTTCAAAACTCAAAAGCGTCGGTGGCTCAACCGGTAACGACTCGGTCCATCTAACCAGAGGTACCGGGTTCAAATCTGGACGGCCAATGTACCAATGAGTTTTTCACAAACTTATGTACATATCATTACCGATTGCTTTAACGGTGAAGGAAAACATCGTGAGGAAACCTGCACAGGCCTGCGAAGAAACTCGAAGGTTGTGTGTGAAGTCGACCAACCCGCACTAGGGCCGCGTGGTCGACTAAGGCCTAATCACCCTGATTCAGGGTAGGCTCGAGCCCCTCGGTGGGGACGTATATGAGCTGATATAATAATAAAATAAAAAACTCACGGGTTGAAGACGAATCTAACGACACCTCGCACTCCAAAATCCATCAAGCTGTTTAGTCTACAGAGCCTGCCAAACAAATATACATACATACATATACTCGAAAAACGTAACCCTCTTTCTGGTGCAGTCGGGTAAAAAACAATAATTTTTCATGACGTAAGTACTCCACATCACGTAATTGTGCTTGTGATTGTAGTAATATTACCATTATAAACAACAATAACTTGTGATCCACATTAGGCCATAAGATAAATAAAAATTGTTATCTACTTGCTTACGTAGTTAATCACTCTTGCTATAAAGTGGGCGTGGAAGTAACGTAATATTTGATTACGTTGACATAATTATGAACTTAAAGATTATAATAAATTGTAAACATGCAAACAGATACATTTTTCTAGGTGCCTACGCACATTTTTATCAAAACTTACTGGGTAATAGAAAAATACAAATCATTTATAGATAAACTCGGTCGTCATGGAATAAAATCATCTTAATAATTTCATCATGCCATCACTCAGTTCTATTTAGATAGATGAATAGATACATAGACAAATACTTAATTTACTGGAAGTATTGACTTATTGGAAGAGGTCTATATATTTTGCTGAGTAATGGTGATACGGAGCCCTTAGTGCGCGAGTACAACTCACACTTGGCTCTTTTTAGAATTTTTACTTTGTATACGTCAAGCTTTAAACCGTAATTAAAACACTAATTGCAAAGCATACTATTATGCAAAGTACCCCTGATTTTATGTTGTAAAGGCTAAGCGCGCACTACGAAATTTAGTCGTTACGATTTTAAAGTGCGAAATAAATTCTAAATAAATTCTAAATAAATTCTGATTTTATTTATTTTTGCAGTGCGCGGATTTTAGTGTATTTCTGTTGTTCACAGACTTGCGATATTTTTTCGTAACGAATAAATTTCGTAGTGCGCGCATAGCCTAAATTCAGTATAGTTCGTCAAACACGCACAATTTCAGAACAACGACTTCCGAACCTCGATGCCAAATTACAAATTTATAACTTACCTGGAAGTGGTCTATATATTTTGCTGAATAATGGTGATACGGAGCCCTCAGTGCGCGAATACGACTCACACTTGGCCGTTTTTCGAATTTTAATTTTAACCTACTTATTGGACGTATTCAAAGGAGAAAATCGATTTACGTCCAATTACCTACCTCGGTGCCAAATTTCAAGTTTCTAAGTCACCTGGAAGTGGTCTATAATTACCCGACTGCGCCAGAAGGAGGGTTATGTTTTTCGAGAGTATGTATGTATGTATTATTGTTTGGCACGCTCTGCAGCCTGAACGGCTGGATGGATTTTGGCTTGAGAGGTGTCGTTAGATTCGTATTTAATGTGAGAGTGACACTGGGTATATCAAAATAAAAAAAAACAAAATGGTGGATTTTTGGCGCCAAATTCAAATGTTTGACACGCTCTGCTGCCTGAACGGCTCGATGAATTATAGCTTGAGGGTTGTCGTTAGATACGTTTTTACTGTGAGAATGACACTGGATATATCAAAATAATATTGGCGCCAAATTCAAATGTTTGGCACGCTCTGCAGCCAGAACGGCTGAAGATTTTAGCTTGAGGGGTTTCGTTAGATACGTATTTATTGTGAGAGTGACACTGGGTATATCAAAATATAAAAAAACAAAAAAGCTGATTTTCCGGAGAATTGCAGCAAGCGGTATTTGTTGACGACCGCACAATAAAAAAATATTAACCAGGAGTTCGTATACGGATTGAACCATGTACGATTGATTTTGACGCACTTCGAGGACAAGGAAAAATTGAACGCAGGATGTTGTCCTTAATCCTAAGTTGGGCTGTAACTGTCCACAAACTTCAGGGTACTACACTAGATTTGACACTTGTGGACCTCGGCTCTCATATATTTGCTAAAAGTCAAGCATATGTAGCTCTTAGTCGAGTTAAAACATTAGCTGGACTGGTCATCTGTTCACTTGATCCTAAAAAACTTTTGAATCGGCCACACGATCAGAATTATTTTATAGAGCTTCAACGTTTACGAGAATATTATTCTATTAACTGATAAGTTAATAATCTGCCTAATCTTAATAGGTTACTATACAAACTCATTCAATAATAAAACTAAAAAATTAATAAAATAAAAAACGTTAATTTAAAAAACTAAAAAACCCGACTGCGTTTCTGTGTAATTTGGAAATGAAAAACCCTAAAACAAGAAAGTCGTCATACCCGATTTCACTTAACTTAAGAAAAATTGTAGCAGTCGGGACTCATTCTAGAAATGGAGGCAAAGTGAATTGAGAGCACATACCTATATTACATTGCAGATTACTCCAATATACTGACTAGACGGCTGACTTTCTAGAATGGGTCCCGACTGCTAAAATTTTTCTTAAGATAAGTGAAATCGGGTATGACGACTTTCTTGTTTTAGGGTTTTTCATTTCCAAATTACACAGAAACGCAGTCGGGTTTTATATTTTTTTAAATTACCGTTTTTTTTATTATTATGTTTTAACAATTTTGATGAGTCAGTGAGTCGTACGTTAATATCTCAGAAATGATAAAAGATATATTATGACAATTGGGATACTAGGTGATCAAGGGGGTCTTATTAGACACACAAAATCGCAAGTGTGTAAGTCAAACAGATTTTTAAATTACAGGTAGGTAGTTCGAAAGTGGCCCGAAATGGTTCGTGTAATATAACCCACGCAACAGCCGGTGTCGCCTTTTTTCGAACTTGGCGGACACACTGCCATGTGCCTAGATTTCACTTGTATCGGGGTAAAATATTGTTTTTGCTGCACCAAAATCTTTTCGTTTGCTGATTTTTAACCGCCAACGCAAAAAAAGGGGTGTTATATGTTTGACGCCAATGTCTGTGTGTCTGTCTGTGGCATCGTAGCACTCGAACGGAGGGACCTATTTTGATGCGTTTTTTTTTTGCAAAAAAAAAAAACCTTTTCTTGCGGTGGTTCTTAGCTATAATTTGGTAAAAACCAATTCGATAGTCTGAAGATCGTCAGCTCTTTTTTAGGTGACGAAGGGATGTGTGCACAACTTGTACCGGTCTGATCGATTCGAAATTTGATGTGCTGTTACTTAAATGATATTGCAAAAACATAGTAACCTAGACCTGATGCTGCAGCATCTCCTGGAACCTGTAGGAACCCGATTCCTCACTAAATATCAGCAGAGTATCGTGTTTGGGCTCATTGGAATAGTCTTAATACATAGGTGTTAGGCAGAACATGGTAACCTTGACCTGATGCTGCAGCATCTCATGGAATCTGCAGGATACCCAACTTCTCGCCAACTTATAGCAGAGGTATAGGCAGAGGTAAAACAAAGAAAATATTGTCCGCTCGTTTTCTAGCTCATTATGGGGTCTCAGAAACTTCCACAGTTACAATTGATTTGAAGTTTACAGTTATAAAATACATTTAATTGCAGCTCAAACAAAGGAGGTGAGCAACTTCTACATGTTTGTTCGATTCAGAATAGGCTAGATTTCCTGTCGCAGTTTAGTGTTTCATCCCCGAAAGTATTTGTGTGAATGTGGGGATAGGTTTTCGATTGTAGCGTGTCTACAAGTAATAATATGTAAAGTTTAAAAAGCATAAATTTTTTAATTAAAAAAATAATTAATAACCCCCTACAAAATCCTCCAAAAAGTAAAAATAAATTCATATGTATTGGCCCGTTAAGTTTAATTTAAGTAGTACTAATATTTTGATCCAAGAGTCGGTCGTCGCTTAGGGGGACCGCTAAGTTAATAAAATGAAAACAGAATACAACTAATTTACTTAACTATACTACGAACTACTTTACTACAACTAATAATTACTAATAATTTTACAAGTTCTTATTAGATCAAAATATTACTACTTATATTAAACTTAAAGGGCCAATACATATTATATTATTTTTTACTTTTTAAAGTATTTTGTCGGAAGTTTCTTAATAACGAGTACGTGTATTTAAAGTAGTGTAAAAGTTATAGGGGAGGGGGACACGAAAACGACTCTTTAGAGCTCAATATTTTGTAAACGCTACTTTCAATTTATTTCAAAGAAACCTTTGATTCATTGAAAGTAAGAAAGAAAGAAAATTAATTTATTTTCACAAGCAAGTAAGTATGTTCAATATTTATACTTATATATATATACTTATATGAGACCTATTCAATGATACCCGACGCGAGGGATTTTACAAAAAAAAAACTCACGCCCTTCTTTTTTACCCGACTGCGCCAGAAGGAGGGTTATGTTTTTCGAGAGTATGTATGTATGTATGTATGTTTGTATGTATAATTGTTTGGCACGCTCTGCAGCCTGAACAGCTGGATGGATTTTAGCTTGAGACGTGTCGTTAGATTCGTATTTACTGTGAGAGTGACACTGGGTATATCAAAATAAAAAAAACAAAATGGCGGATTTTTGGCGCAAAATTCAAATATTTGACACGCTCTGCAGCCTGAACGGCTCGATGAATTATAGCTTGAGGGTTGTCGTTAGATACGTTTTTACTGTGAGAATGACACTGGGTATATCCAAATAAAAAAACAAAATGGCGGATTTTTGGCGCCAAATTCCAATGTTAGGCACGCACTGCAGCCTGAACGGCTCGATAGATTTTAGTTTGAAGGGTATCGTTAGATACATATTTACTGTGTGAGTGACACTGGATATATCAAAATAAAAAAAACAAAATGGCGGATTTTTGGCGCCAAATTTAAATGAACTCATTCAATAATAAAACTAAAAAAATGAATAAAATAAAAAACGGTAATTTAAAAAACTAAAAAACCCGCCTGCGTTTCTGTGTAATTTGGAAATGAAAAACCCTAAAACAAGAAAGTCGTCATACCCGATTGCACTTAACTTAAGAAAAATTGTAGCTGTCGGGACCCATTCTAGAAATGGAGGCATAGTGAATTGAGAGCACATACCTATATTACATTGCAGATTACTCCAATATACTGACTAGACGGCTGACTTTCTAGAATGGGTCCCGACTGCTACAATTTTTCTTAAGTGAAGTGCAATCGGGTATGACGACTTTCTTGTTTTAGGGTTTTTCATTTCCAAATTACACAGAAACGCAGGCGGGTTTTTTAGTTTTTTAAATTACCGTTTTTTATTGACATACTGACTTATCATTCCATTTTGGGTCATAAGCTTACATCTGTACAAAATGCCATTACTCACTCTCTCTCTCATCATGTGGCACAATTATTAACCGTGCTATCCGATAGTGTAGGTAAAACTGAGTGAGAGAAAATTTACTGTGACTGACTGGAAAGACGGACTGATATGAATAAACTATGAAGGTTACGTTTTTTGACATTTTGGCTCTGGAACCCTAAAAATAAATTAACAGAAAACATACTAAAGGGCCGCCAGGAGGCTAGAGTTCCCATACAAACGTAGTTCTGCTTTAACACAAAAACTACATGCCAGATTGTATCCAAACTTTGTAAATATATTGAGGCGACGATATGTGTCTCTCTAATATATAGAGTTATATGGCGCCCAAGCCGCCTGTAAAAAAAATATTTGCCAACACTAAGATCCGAAAACGAACCTCTGTCGACACAAGCTGAGCGTTCTCCACTACTGCGGCTATACAGGTTGTAACAATAATTGTCACCACTAAGATCCGAAACCGAACCTCTGTCGACACAAGCTGAGCGTTCTCCACTACTGCGGCTATACAGGATGTAACAATAATTGCCACCACTAAGATCCGGAACCGAACCTCTGTCGACACAAGCTGAGCGTTCTCCACTACTGCGGCTATACAGGTTGTAACAATAATTGTCACCACTAAGATCCGAAACCGAACCTCTGTCGACACAAGCTGAGCGTTCTCCACTACTGCGGCTATACAGGGTGTAACAATAATTGTCACCACTAAGATCCGAAACCGAACCTCTGTCGACACAAGCTGAGCGTTCTCCACTACTGCGGCTATACAGGTTGTAACAATAATTGTCACCACTAAGATCCGAAACCGAACCTCTGTCGACACAAGCTGAGCGTTCTCCACTACTGCGGCTATACAGGATGTAACAATAATTGTCACCACTAAGATCCGAAACCGAACCTCTGTCGACACAAGCTGAGCGTTCTCCACTACTGCGGCTATACAGGTTGTAACAATAATTGTCACCACTAAGATCCGAAACCGAACCTCTGTCGACACAAGCTGAGCGTTCTCCACTACTGCGGCTATACAGGTTGTAACAATAATTGTCACCACTAAGATCCGAAACCGAACCTCTGTCGACACAAGCTGAGCGTTCTCCACTACTGCGGCTATACAGGTTGTAACAATATTTGCCAACACTAAGATCCGAAAACGAACCTCTGTCGACACAAGCTGAGCGTTCTCCACTACTGCGGCTATACAGGTTGTAACAATAATTGTCACCACTAAGATCCGAAACCGAACCTCTGTCGACACAAGCTGAGCGTTCTCCACTACTGCGGCTATACAGGATGTAACAATAATTGTCACCACTAAGATCCGAAACCGAACCTCTGTCGACACAAGCTGAGCGTTCTCCACTACTGCGGCTATACAGGTTGTAACAATAATTGTCACCACTAAGATCCGAAACCGAACCTCTGTCGACACAAGCTGAGCGTTCTCCACTACTGCGGCTATACAGGGTGTAACAATAATTGCCACCACTAAGATCCGAAACCGAACCTCTGTCGACACAAGCTGAGCGTTCTCCACTACTGCGGCTATACAGGGTGTAACAATAATTGCCACCACTAAGATCCGAAACCGAACTTCTGTCGACACAAGCTGAGCGTTCTCCACTACTGCGGCTATACATGATGTAACAATAATTGCCACCACTAAGATCCGAAACCGAACTTCTGTCGACACAAGCTGAGCGTTCTCCACTACTGCGGCTATACAGGATGTAACAATAATTGCCACCACTAAGATCCGGAACCGAACCTCTGTCGACACAAGCTGATCGTTCTCCAATACTGCGGCTATACAGGGTGTAACAATAATTGCCACCACTAAGATCCGAAACCGAACCTTTGTCGACACAAGCTGAGCGTTCTCCACTACTGCGGCTATACAGGGTGTAACAATAATTGCCACCACTAAGATCCGAAACCGAACTTCTGTCGACACAAGCTGAGCGTTCTCCATTACTGCGGCTATACAGGGTGTAACAATAATTGCCACCACTAAGATCCGAAACCGAACCTCTGTCGACACAAGCTGAGTGTTCTCCACTACTGCGGCTATACACCAGGTACCGCCGTCTCATCACATCAGCTCATATACGTCCCCATCGAGGTCGATCGGGCCTTAGTCGACCACGCGGGCCCAGTGCGGGTTGGTCAACTTCACACACAACCTTCAGGTTCTTCGCAGATGTGTGCAGGTTTCCTCACGATGTTTTCCTTCACCGTAAGAGCGTAGGATAAACGTACATATGAAAGCGAAATTCGAAAACACATTGGTACGTGGCAGGACTCGAGTCACGACCTCCCGGATAGGAGATAGCGGCCCTTGCCGTTGCGCCACCGACGCTCCGTCTATATCACGGTTGCTATGCCACACATGCGTGAAGCACCAGCTAACGGGTCCTACTCGTCCTACATCAATTTTGTTACACCCTTTATAATAATACCAAACGGTTGTTTTACCTCTATTTTTACTGTACAAGCTTTTTATTTAAATTGCAATATTCGTATAAAAATCTTCAAATCTTGCGATCGATCTTAAAGCGACTTCCAGGGGTCCGATCGAGCTGAAATTTGGTAAGAAGCCGTATTCCAGATGACAATAAATCCTTTTGGTATTTTGAAGTTGATCTGATGATGAACTATGAAGGTGGAATTTAGTTCCCAGAATCTTCTATTGTTTTCAATTAAATCATAATACTGTAAATCTCAGCCCGTCTTTTTAGGGTTCCGTACACCCAATTGGTGACCAACCCTCAGCTGTCTGTCCGTCTGTCTGTCTGTCAGTAGGCTTTATTTCATGAACCGTAATAGGTAGACAGTTGAAATTTTCACAGAATGTGTATTACTGTTGCCGCTATTCAAAAAAATAGCCAAGTGCTATTTAGACCCGCGCACAAATGGTTCCGTACCATCATTCTAGATGGCGCTAGTTTCGTCACGTTAAAAAAACCACGTTATTTGTATGGCCTTTTATTTAAAATAAATTAACCCTTATGTAGACCCTTAATTTTTTCACTTTTTGTAATTTTATTTAAAATTTTATTTTTTTTTGAAATTTTAAATTTTTGTTATTTTGTAAGCTATCACTAGTGTAACACCCTATCCCCTATATATAAATATAAATAACTAAACCTACCTATAATATGCGTACGTACATACGACATACAACGTATTACTATCTACCTATAAGAAATATGTAAACTATACTTGATTTTTATTGTATTTTAAAATACAATTAAACGTTTGGCCAGATCGTCTAGAGAACCCTAATCTGTGATTGTAGTAACTCAGAATCTTTTTGAAGGTGAATGACAAGTTATTTTAAAGAGATTAATCTATTACGTTGTGTTTGGACGAACGATGTAGTCTAACCTATAATATTAAAGTATTTCGCGCGGAACCCTAGTTTCCCTACTGTGATTGGTCCCTATTTTGGGCCCCCCCAAAATTGGGAAGGGTAGCTGGCCCCCAGTGCTCGGAATAACATAATACATAACTGACGTCAGTACTACATTATTTTGGTGATTAAAACAATATACAGCTAATGCAAAATAAGTGAACGAGCGATTTTAGCTCAAAACAAGTATTTAAAGCTAAGGTGAGCCACGCCAGCTACTGTCTGCCTTCAACCTCTAATCTACTAGGCGTCCACCCGGCTTCAAGTGTAATTTAATTAAGCTACACGACATTGTATAGCGTACTAAGCCGTGTACCACCCAGAATCCCAAAGCTAGTGTATATAAAACGCTTGTGATGTGCCTTATTATACGTGTATAGTGTAACTATGACTGAGTCCTTATAGCCATAGTTTGTTCATCCCTATTCGTCAGGTAGGATTAATACCTTCGAACAGCGATTGATCGCGAATACATGTTAGCACCAGGTACTAAAACAAAGTAGATATTCCGCCTTGTACGTTGCTCAACCTGTGAGAGGAGCACCACGGAATGTGAAGTAAGTAGGTAATCTACTAATATGGTTCTTAGACCTGGAACTGTGTCATACAGTTGTATATAACGATATAAAGACCTACGGTCAATATAGTTAAGGCGAAATGGACACAATATCCACCGTGCCGCCGGCTCCAAAATAATACATAGTGTTAAAGATCTGTCTTTAGACGTAGTAGACCCTTGATAAAGGAGGAAAGTACTGACAATTCAGCAGATTGACTAAGCAGAGAGAACAACTAACCAACACAAGTCGCAACTCATTGTGACACTCACGCGAATCATAGTCGCAGCATCACAATTTAGTTAGAGCGAAAAGTCGTATAAGACAAATGTATTCGTTAGTTTTGGTCGTGACAGAATCCGGCAGAACGCGGACACCGTGAACTTCCGTCCATAATCATCACAAACCGTAGAATAAAATTTGTGTCTAAATCTAGCACATATTAACTGACCCTAGCTATGGTTACCACCAGGATGGGTCGGCTACCTACATCATAATCGGTCTTACTATAATCACTCTAATAGTAAGGCGCGAACGCCTAAACTATTTGTTTGTTTGCCCAATACGTTCCTAAACGCTCGGTCCGATTTGGGTGAAATTCTGCCAAGGCATGCTTGTGATAAGCTACAGATAGGACCTACCTATCTATAATTACATTAGTATCAGAATTGGTGAGGCTCGAACGCCTATAGTTTGTTTGTTAGTCCATTACATTTTTCCTACAAACTTGTGGACAGATTTAGCTGATATTTGGTAAAATTAGGAGTTGTTCATATCTACGAACCACTAAACTGCGTAACTAGCCCAAATTGCATGTAACTTGGTAAACAGTCATTTCAAGTAAGAAATAGGCCTTCCCGCGACAGCATAGCGCCGTACTATCCCGAATGAAATTAGCGAACTGAGTTGACCTCGTATTCACGGAACCCTAAAACTTATGATGCCGCGTGGCACTTGCAGTGAAGGCAGTTCGTAAATAAATAAAACGTGGGCATAGCTTAGACCTACCTACTACTTATTCACTAATATGACTCGCATTTCTTCCAACTAACGTTTATTCCAAAACCTAATTCGCTATTCCCTAGTAATCGATTTATTTACTAGATTTCCTACAGATCGCATTCCCCCTAACTCAGCCCTAGTTTTACCCTATCCTAGCGAGATAGCTGAGTATTACAGGACTAAATTTTATTTTGATGTCCATGTTTCAACAAATGGTTACACCTCGTGGCGGCTTTATTCGTCTTTCCCCCGGGGTACTAAACCAACCGTGCCTTCGAGATGAACCCAATTAGGTGTAGTGTGTCATGGTGTGGTGCGTACCTAAAGCTAACTTGTGTCCTAGTTCCCTACGGCTAAAGTGTACTTGCCCTGAATAAGAAATGCCGCTGCCACGACAGACCAGGTCTGCCGCTTCGCTGCACCTCCTAAACAGTGTGTTTGGATGGGATTTGGATAGGTAAGGCCTGTCCCAAATACGGTGGCTCCGTACATGAGCGCGCTAACGCATGTCCAACCTGTGGTCCTCATGACGATAGGTCGTAAAATGGTACAGTCAGGATGTTCCGGCCATAACCAAACTTGGGTCGCTAGCCAGGCAAGCCCTACTGTCAGCTTGCTTTCGGCACTTGCATTGATAAACCCACGCTTAGTTGTCACGGTAGCGTATCCACGTGAATTGAATCAACTAGCCCTCCTGAAAACATGAACTACCAACCTGGTCACCTGACGAAACCTTCAGCTAGCAACCGACCTGGCATCTTGTTTCAATTCCTAGATCCCAGCTCGATTGCCCACTGTACCTCACTTCCTAACTGCACTAAACAATGGCTTGATCCCAGGTAGGAGCCCGAACTTTCGTAGGCAAATATCTAGGATTTCAGCCACACTAAATTCTATTCTATACTCACAATATAAAGTGAGATTCCTAATTTAATTCGCGGACAAATAAGTACTTGGCGTGACTCTTTCCCGGGGCGTGCGGCAGCTGTTCTTCGAGTACGTCCTTCTCCTGTGGTGGTCTGTTCGACTGAGTGCCCAGCCGTGGTGATCTTCTCGTTGCCCCCGAAGGGGGCGACGGGGAAACGTTCCCGAGGCGAGGCCTCCTTAACGTGGCTGCTTCCGCCGCCCATCACGATGAGCGGGTCCTTGGGTGGGCGCAGGGCCCTTGGCAGTCACTCCAGCCCCGGTTGGGGCGAGAAACTGCTGGAGTACTCCCAGAGCTTGCAGGAGGTCACTCTGGGAGGGCACGGTGGTGGTGTTGGTGGTGGTGGGGGCGGCGGAAGCGGGGGCTCAGGGCCTCTTCCTCCTCCGGCGGGTTCTGCGTCGTTTTTGGCATGGTTCGGGTGCATCTGCCGAGCCGCTCAGCATGGCGGGCGCTGCCTGTGCGGCGCGCTCAGCAGTGGCGGTGGGCGCTGCAGGTCGAGGGGCGGTGGTTGTCCGGGCGACTGTCCCGGCCTTTTTGTTCCGGAGCTCCCTGCGGAACACCGGGCACGAGATGTGGTTGGCGGGATGCGGGCCCGCGCAGTTGGCGCAGGTGGCTGGGTCCTCCCGCGGCCGAGGGCAGTCCATTGCGGCGTGGGGTTCGCCGCAGCGGACGCAAGCCAGCGGGCGGTGGCAGCCGTGGGAAGAGTGCCGGAATGCCTGGCACCGGTGGCATTGCGCGGGTCCACGCTTGCCACGCCAGGCCTGGATAGTGATGCTCGGCATGTGCAGGAGCTCCGTGATGGTGTATATGGCGGCGATGTTGGAGTTCCGCCGGATCTGGACGTAGAAGAGGCATCCGGGGCGTCCTGCGCGCGCTCGGATGGCCTTTACGTGTTCCGCCTCATAGCCATGTGTGGCTAAGGCGGCGACGATCTCGGCGGGCTCGGTGATCGATGGGAGGCCTCTGATGGCCACCTTGAGGGGCCTCTCGGCCGGCAGCGTATACGAGAACCAGCTTATCTCCGGCAGCGTGGACAGGTACCGCTGCACCGTGCGGTACTCGTCGCCGTCTTCAGGGGAGAAGCGTATTCCGTTGCCGTAGGGACGGGCGTTGGGAGCTCGCACGAGCTCCTTGGCAAGCTTCTTGAAGTGGGTCGACCAGTTCGGGAGGGACTCCACAACCAGAGGCGGGTAGCGGGCCTTCTTGGGCTGGCCGACGGCAGCAGCGGGGGCGGCGGCGGGTTTCGCAGCGGCAGTAGCGGCGGCGGGCTCCGCAGCGGCGGTGCGGGGTGGTGCGGCGGCGGTGCGGGGCGGCGCGGCGCGGGTTGGCGCGTCGCGGGCCGGCGCGGCGGCGGCGCGGGTCGGCGCGGCAGCAGCGCAGGGTGGCGCGGCGCGGGGCGGCTCGGCGCGGGGCGGCTCGGTGGCGGTGCGGGGCGGCTCGGCGGCGGTGGCGGGTGGGGCCGGGATGGGCGGCGTCTTTGCTCGGTCCGCATACGTGGGCCGGGTGGGGAGTGCGGCGGCGATGGGGGGCGCTGAGCGCCTCGGGGCCGGTGCGGGCGGTAGCGGTCGCGGCTGCCGGTGCGGGTCGCGTTGCGACCATGGCGGCAGGGGGTCGCCGAACTCGCCGCATTGGCGCTTTGCCAGCTGCTCAGGCGAGTCCTCGGGGCTGCGGGGGCGTCTGGTGGGCTTCATCTGGAAGTCCGGCACCGTGTCCCTGACGACGGCGGCACAGACCTCCAGGTCTGCGGGTATCTGTAGTAGCTCCGAGCTCGCTGCTTGGAGGCAAGCAGCGGCGAAGCTCTCCTCGGCGTATTGTGGCTCAGCGGGGGTCTCCAGGTGGCGCTCGCGCTCCATCAGGTGCGCCGCCATCGCTCTCAGCAGCTCCTCCGACCCGATCCGTGATTGACACAGGCGTGCGACGACCACGGTGTCGGCGTCCAGCGCCGACCTGGGCGAGAGGGGCTGCGGTGGGCGAGTACTTGCGCTCGCTGTGGGCGCGAGGTCCTCCGCCGGGGCATCTTCAATTGGGGTGCCGTCATGCGACGATGACGGCCGGGACGCGTGCGGTGACCCCGAGTCGGAACCCGAGGCCATCACGCTGTGGTTGGAGCCGACGCTCGTAGGTAGCTCCACGGGATTTCGCGTGCGCGTGCGACCAAAAGCAGCGAGTAGGACGGGTGCCGCACTACGTGGACTTACCCGGGGCTTGCCGCTGGTGGCAGACCGGGCTTGCCCACGCGGCGACGGCATCTACTCGCCGCGGCGCTGTGAGAGTAGGTAATCCCCTCCGACACGAGATGCGTCGGGTGCTTCTCGGAGGGTAGTTGCGTCAGCAACTACCACGAGATCGCGGAATGCGGGTAGGTCCGGGCACAGTGACGGTAGCGCGGGACACGGCTACCACACACAAACAAAAGACGGTCCGAGTGCCCAGCGTCGGCGTGTCCGTGGTTTTATAAGCTTCCACACAGATACAGTCTCGGCGGCGCGCGGGCCGCTGCACACATGCATCCGACCTCGTGGCAAACCTGCGCGAGCGACGGTCGCTGCCCGGACCCAGACAGGGCGACGCCTTTATCTCTTCGGCCTCAGTTTTGGCGCCAAACACTACTAGTTACCTTAGACAATCTGTTATAACGTGCGCACCGCGTGGTTCGAATGACGACCGACAAGGCGCCAGCCTGGCTTCTCGGAAATAATCCCTGAGCTAATTTGTTTTAACAACTGTCTATTCACTCGACTCGAGGTTAATCTTCACCCGACTGAATAAAACTTAGTTATGTTTTTTTCAATAGACAGTTCCCTCTTAGTATATCAAGACTCACTGTAATACCTATAGATATTTATTTATACATATGAATCCGTTACACTAGTTTCTTTACGTTGAAATAAAACATGTTTATTTTTTCACTTTTTAAAATTTTTACTATTTGTTGTTAAAGAGGCAACAGAAATACATCATCTGTGAAAATTTCAACTGTCTAGCTATCACGGTTAATGAAATACAGCCTGGTTACAGACGGACAGACAGACATACAGACAGACGTACAGCGAAGTCTTAGTAAAGGGGTCCCGTTTTTACCCTTTGATTACGGAAACCTAAAAAATACAACAAATTAGAAAAAGTGAAAAAATAAGGGGCTTATCCATACAAAAAATGTTTTTTAAGTATAAGTATTTTATAAGTGTAGTAGTGTGTATTTTAGATTTTAGAAGCTCTCTAGATTTTGCTAGATCGTAAAAACGGTGATAACACAAGCGTCAAAAATGGTGTGATTACAGTACCTACTAATACTGAAGTAAAACACAAAAGTGTGAGTGTGAGTACAGTATGGACACTCCCTGCCGCTCTCTAGATTGCGACCTCACCCCCTCGTCACCCGGATTGATACAGATTAGTTATAGTTTGGTTGTCGAATGTATAGGATTTCGCCGCCATTTTGTTTGTTCAGTCATTCCTGGTCCGTTGTATGAAGTGTCCAGGGTGTGCTCGTGTTAAGGAGTGCGACTGAATGACAAAAAGAATATTTTTGTCGCTCGCGTTGATGTCTTTTGTTTGTAATGTGAATAGGTATCATTTTCATTTGCGTGGAAAGGTGTGGTGGTACGGAACCCTCGTAGCACTAGTCCGACTTGCACTTGGCTGGTTTTTTTTAAAATTTGGAATCAAACAAACTGTACATAAAAACTCTTTTCAAATAAAAGTCATTTATGTAGGTACCTACCTAAAAGGTTTAGGTTTTTCGAAAATCACTTTACTACGCCGACCGGTTATCTGTTCTACGTGCCCCCCCTCACCAATGCCACTTAAGTTTAAGGCGAGGTATTGATTGGAACAGTTGTCTCTGTCTTTTTCTTTACATGTAAAGAGTAAAGAAAATAACCACACTTTTTCAATGGTTTTTCGTTTCAATCAAAAACTACAATGAAAGTATAAAAGTAATAACATTACTCACTTTGTATTATCATAACAAATATTGTTGTATATTTTTTTAAATTTATACTTCAAAATATTAGTCATAGCTAGAGTTGAAAGTAACGGTGTAGACCTATCTTGGGTTTTTTTTCTATTGAGCCAAAACTGCTAAATCGTGTTCCTATAGCTTCTGACTTTAAGGAACATCATCAACAATAAGGTATTTTTTTCAAACTTGGATTTTCTATCGTTTAGGAGTAGTTGACGTCAAAAATAACGAAAAACTGTAATATTATTACCTCCATAACGATTCTGTGAACACCGATGCGGTTACCTTGGTTACGTTACTGGTTTAGGATATCCTCATTTCTGGGTATATCACGTAAGTAGGCAAACTCGCTCCATCGCTTTTTTGGTGACTCAGCTTTCTTTAGAAGCTAATTGTAAGCGACCATGTCTCTGCTCCAGATGTCATCACTGGCGATACACATACAGGTCAAAGACCTTAGTCTTGTGAAACTGTTGTATTTGGGACGTGAGGTATTGCGATAATTTTATTGATACCATAAGTTGTGCGAGCTGTTTAGATAAAATGATCCAATTATTATTTGATAAGCTCAAGCTTGCTTGACGCATTTTTACTATGTGCGTAAAAGATTTATCGATACCTAGTAGTAAATATTTATGGTTATTGTCATGTTTACATAGCAGTCCTAGCCTGGTACGACTTGCGGAGTGATTGTCTCCAAGGGGAAGGGTGATTGGGGGAGGGGAATCAGGGGATTGCGAGGGTCAGTAGTGGTGAGGGGAAGAGGGTTTGGTGGCGAGCGCGTTATGCGGGTCAGTGGTAAGCGGAGTGTGAAGTGGGTCGGGGTAGCGAGTAGGAATGTTTGAGGTGGTAGGAACTAATAAATACTTGTAATTTAATGAATGCTTGATGGTTTGTTCTCTATCTACCAACCGACATGGTTTTAGTATTAATGCGAGTGTATGCACACAGTTATTATTATTTTTATTATATCAGCTCATATACGTCCCCACCGAGGGGCTCGAGCCTACCCTGAATCAGGGCGATTAGGCCTTAGTCGACCACGCGGGCCCGATGCGGGTTGGTCGACTTCACACACAACCTTCGAGTTTCTTCGCAGGCCTGTGCAGGTTTTCTCACGATGTTTTCCTTCACCGTTAAAGCAATCGGTAAGTATATGTACGTAAGTTTTTGAAAAACTCATTGGTACATTGGCCGTCCAGATTTGAACCCGGTACCTCTGGTTAGATGGACCGAGTCGTTACCGGTTGAGCCACCGACGCTGGTTGAGCCACCGAATGCACACAGTGCTGTCCCGCAATTACCCTTCCGTGGCTCTGCGTAATTCGTTGCACTACTGTAAGCCACTATATTATATTGTATTACTGTGGTTATGGTAATGGGGGTCGGAAATAGAAAGTTTTCAGGTTAAAGCTCATTTAATTTTTAAATTTTGTATGAAAAATGCATTTGTTCAAATGTTTAGTGATTTAAAAAAAAGGTAATGACACTTCCTCATTTTATCAGAATTCCAACAAAGTATTATTTTAAAAAAGTACAAATTAATTGCAACAAAAAACAATGATTGCCTCAAATCCCATACGAATTATCAAACATTTTTTTATAGAAAAAAAACAAGTTCGATTTTTTTGGATGAGTGAATCAAAGTTAGTCAATGATGCTAGAGCGTCAGAAATGTTTGATAATGAAAAAATACGATAAATTATGGATATTAAAAAAAAACATGAAAATAATGTTCATTGAAAATTTTTAAGATGCAAAAATCCTTTTCCTGATTTGCCTGTAGACACTTAACAGAAATAGCTAAAACACCGTCTATTTCTGTCTCCAGTAATGAGAGAAAAATAACTTCGCAAATATCGTTTACTATCAAACTAAAATATTGGCCATGTAAAAGTCGGACTCGAGCACCGAGGGTTCCGCACTACCACATCTCTCCACTAAAGTACAACAATGATACCTTTCTTTTTGAACAAAATTATCAACGCGAGCCTTAGATTTTTGGAATTTACTTCTTTAGAATTGATTTATATTAAAGAGCCCGATATGAAAAATATATGATACATAAATATATATAACGCGTTACCGTTACTTTCAGTGTCGTTACGTTTTATCAGTCACGAATAGGGCTTCCAATCTCGGTATACCGAGATCCCGAAATACCGAGATCCCGCATGATTTTTCAGTCCCGCTAACTGCGGGATTGTAAGTGCGGGATTCGCGGGATTTTGCGGGATTGATAAGCAATACAGGGACGTCTTTTCGCGAGCGCTGTCGCTCGGGTCCTGACTGACCTACCTAACGGAGCGGTGCTGAGCGGGCGTTCTCTTCTGCCGGTTATCTTGCCAGTAAGATACGAAGTGGTTTGGCTGACGATACGTTGGGGATGTTGTGTTTCCTTCGAAAA
Source organism: Coleophora flavipennella (assembly GCA_947284805.1). Classification (NCBI taxonomy): domain Eukaryota; kingdom Metazoa; phylum Arthropoda; class Insecta; order Lepidoptera; family Coleophoridae; genus Coleophora; species Coleophora flavipennella. The sequence goes on from OX369307.1 coordinate 1,703,242, forward strand.
CACTTTCAAAATGAAAAGTGATTCTATATTTTTGTATTTCTTCTTTAATTCTGTTCCGAGTGTACTTATTAAATAAAACTATGATACCAGTCATGTTTCTCTTTGACTTATGTTTGAATAAATGCTATTATGCTATGTTATACTGTACCTTCCTTGACCAACGATTCTTGAACGCTGAACGAATGCGTCGCGCATGTTTACCCTCATACAAATTACACAGAAATCGAATTCTGCGCATGCATGGGTCGGCGCTGTAGTTTCTTTGTCGACTTGTTATTTTTGACCCCCTCTTATCAAGAATTCGGGATCCCGTAATACCGGGATCCCGCACCTTTGAAAATTTTGGATCCCGCCGATACCGAGATCCCGCAATGCAATGCGGGATTGGAAGCCCTAGTCACGAAGGCTAAGGAAACGTGGCCATGCGGCCTAATAATCCGAGTCCGAAGGCCGAGCTCCGCGTAGGGCAAAACCTGGAGCGCTCTCGGCGAGGCCGCAGCCCGAGCTCCGAATATTAGCTCCGAGTCGGGCGAAGCCCAGAGCGCTCCCTACGAGCCCGAAGGCCAAGCTCCGCGTATAGGGTGGAAACCCGGAGCGTTCCGAGCGAGGCCAAAGGTCGGTGGAGGACGAAAAAAAAAGTTTCATGAGTAGACTCCTGTCGCGCGTGGGAGCTGACACACACAACTTTTTTTTTATTCAGACCATTTAGCGCAAGTACGACTCAAACTTGGCGGGTTTTAAATATTGTTTTTACTTTAAGGTTATTAATTTAATCACACCAACTTTCACGCTTGTTTATTACCATTTTTACAAAAGAGCGAAAAAAACTTTATTCTGGTATGGTAACCCGCTTATTTTTTTACAACGTTTTTTAATTGTTAGGTTATTCTACATAATCACATAAGAAGGTATTCTATGAAAATTTCAGCCGGCTGCCTATTATTACGGTTTAAAAGTCGGACAGATACGGACGCACAGCATAGGAACCCATTCGTTATACGGAACCCTAAAATTGATGTTTTCCTAAAAAACTTGAACTACGATTAAGGGGATTGTGAACCTATGGAGAAAATTTGACTTTTTATACAAACGGTGAAAGTGATTTTCGGATTTTGACAAATTTTTTATAGGTTGTCAGTCAGAACAAAGTTAATGGTGATAGGTTTTGTTTTTAAAATTATTGACCAAATTAAGTAATAAACAAATAATGGCCGAAATTAAAAAATCGGTTAACTTTCATGAGTTGAAAATCGCTATCGTCATTTGTAATGAAAAGTTGCAGGTTCACAATCGTCTTAAGCTGACGTTTCAAATATGTAGGTAGGGCACTTTTGTTGTGTACTATATTCGGCAACTGTCAACTCCTGCAAAGTACATAGGACAGCACATCAAGCTAGACACTCATAGTGCGATTCTGATCCATACGCATTCGGCATAAGAACGTTATACAAAGTGCAAAGTGTGTAGCTGGATGTGCTAGCCTGTGTACATCTGTGTCTCCGGCGAAAATCTCCCTGTTTTCCAGTCGTGTACACAATAACGTTACAGCGAGTTCCTCGCGCCAACGACGTGAAATATGAGCTCAGGTATTATTTGAACGAAAATAATTTCACTCGAGAAATGGTGCTCTTTTCGAGTAAAAAAAAAGGCCAAGTGCGTATTGGAATACGTGCAAAGAAGGTAGAGTTCCGTAGGATTTTCAAAAAAATAAATGTATATTTTAAAATCGAAGTAACTTTTGCAGTTGGTATTAGATAGAATATTGAGTATGGCAAGACAATGAAATTTTTAGAAATTGAACTTGCAGATCTTAAGTTGATCGACTATATAGGTAGTCCGTAACTAAGAAAGCGTACTTGGACGTGAAAATTCTACTTTAAAATGAAAAAGGTATCCTATTACTTCCAACACTTTTCAGATTTCCTGAAATAGCAGTTTAGCTGGTAGGGGATGGGGGACATGTAACTCTTACAAAAATCACTACTTAAAAACTTCATACTCAGTAAACAAATCATTTGTCGGAAAAATATCTTAGCAAACCCTCAGTAGTTCTCAAAGACCTATAAAACGATTGATACCATAAGGCATGCTAACAAAAACAACACAACCCCTCTTTATATGTATAGGAGGTAAAAACATTTTTTTTACCGATTTTATTCCATAACTTCATAGGGGTTACAGATTTATATACCAAATTTCAGCTTAATATATAACAGTATAATATTCTTTGAGCAAAACGGCCGAGAAGATTCAACGGACAGACAGACAGACAGACGGACATAGTAAAACTACAAGGGTTCCTAGTTTGACCACGGAGGAGAGTCGATGGTTCCATACCACCACAACTAATTTCAGTACCCTAAAAACATCAATGAGTACAGCTGATACTCATTTAAATATAAAAGACATCGACGAGACCAATATTTCATTTAATTTCATTTCATTTATTTCAAGAACAAATTACATTGTGTTTGAAAGCACACAAATAATAACAAAATATAAATTAATAATAATAGATACCTAAGAAAAATACAAAATGTCAAATTTTCTAAAAGAGTAAAATAATAATAAAAAAATTGTCATTTAACACAATGTCGTAGTAATGAAATTCACAAATACCACAAAACAAAAAAAAATATTAGCATGTCATTGAGTACTAATAATTTCAATAAAATGTCGCAATAGTAATTATATGGCAACGTCTTTATATTCATGTTTTAAAATAGTCATCCAGGCGATAATAATTTTTTTCTAACAAAAATGACTTGATTTTGGTCCGAAACTGACTTGTATTATAATAAGTTTTTCAAATCTATTGGCAACTTGTTAAACAACCTTGTTGCCTGATATTGTGAGCCGTGCATAACAACCTCGAGTGTTGGTTGTATCATATTTACAATGTCCTGCCTTCTCGTAGATTATCTTACTTGCCTTTCTTGTCTACTTTCAAATACTGTTATGTTTTTTGCGAAATTACACAGAACTACCATTATATATAAACTAGATACTATAAAAATCCCCAACTTTTGAAAATTATCTTTACACGATTTTCTTTGAGAAATACGTACCATAGTTCTGATGGCACGGTTTTGCAGAACAAATGCTTTCTGTACATTGTAGTTGTAGCTGTTACCTCACAGCTGAATACTATATCTTAGTTTAGATTCTACGAGGGCATAATAAACTGTCTTTAAGTGATCCTTGCTAACTTCGTCAGGCAAACTTCTTAGGGCATAACATGCTGAACTTAGAGTACTTTCTATATTTGTCAGCTCACGTTTCCCGTTTAACTGAGCATCTATATGAACACCTAGAAACTTCACATTTTCAGCTACTTCGATGATATTGCCATAAAAATGTACATTTAATGTTTTTTTTTGTTTCGAGCAGTTGTACGAAAAATAATAACATTGGTTTTATTTGCATTCATTGTAAGGCTGTTCATTTCAAACTATGTATTGAAAGCACAAATTGAATCATTAACTTTATCATTTAGACTGCTTAAATCATAAGCTGATAAAATGGCATTTGTGTCGTCGACAAAGACCACTAATTGTGTGTCATCAGCAAGATGATTTTGCATGTATGCCATCATATCATTTGAGAAGGTTATCAAAAGTATTGGACCTAACAAAGAGCCTAGCGGTACGCCTCTGTTTATGTTGACTATGCTAGATTTATGTACTCTTTCATGTCCGTCATCATCAATCGATTTGAGTTCCACAAACATTTTTTGATTTTCTAGGTACGTTTTGAACAACTGTAAGGCTTTATCTCTGATACCGTAAAAATTCAACTTTTCTAATAATAATCTATGATTTATTGTGTCAAATGCAGAGCTAATCTAGAAATAGCCCAGCTACTTTTATTCTATCATTCAATTTCTGTAATACGTCATTAGTAAAATTAACAATGGCATCAGTAGTTCCAACATTCTTTTGATAGCCAAACTGTCTTTCATTCAGAATTATATTAGAGTTCAGATGTCTCAGCAGTCGATCTTTAAGTAAATATATAACAGTAAATAAAAAAGGCCAAGTGCGAGTCCGACTCGCGCACCGAGGGTTCCGTACTACCACGATTCTTCGTTAACAACCCATAATGTCCCCACTTGCTGGGGCACGGGCCCTTTTTTATATTCATAATTGGTAAGCCCTTGGCATCATCTCACCTGATGGTAAGTGACGATGATACCGAAGATGGGAGCGGGCTTACCAAGATTCCCCAACGCAATGGAGAAGCTCGGAAAGGTTAGGTCATACTCCACAAACGGGGGCCAAGTCCGGGTTGGTGGAAGTTGTAGGGCTAGTGGCGAACCCCACTGTCAGGAGTTTTAGAACCCTGAGGCATCAGTCTCGGCTTGACGACTGCCATCTATCTAATTATATCATCGGCACCAACGGCTTAACGTGCCCTGCTAAGCACGGAAACTGTCGAGAAAAATGCCACTAATACGAGTACTTAGTCAAATACATCTAGATAATGACCGTGCTTCAGGTCAGTTAACCTGCGTGATCAACCCAACCACCTCACGAGTGGCGACCGCGCACCTCGAGACGTAGCGTAGGCAGGCCTCCCACTCGGTGGACCAACGACCTGGTGAAGAGCGCAAGAAGCCGCTGAATGCGAGCAGCGCAGGACCGGTCGTCGTGGAAATCCTTGGAGGAGGCCTTTGTCCAGCAGTGGATGTCTTTCGGCTGATATGATGATGAAATCCTTAATAATATCACATATTCTATGAAAATGTCAACCAGTTACCTATTTTAGTTTCAAAGATAGAGCCTTTTAAAATTCGGACAGACAGGCTTATTAATATTAGTACTAAATATATAAAGTTTGGTCATAGGGTACTGTTAAATGGTACGGAACCCTAAAAATGTTTTTTTAAATTAAATTATAGTCTGACTCACACTTAGCTGGTTTTATTTGTTGTTTAACTTAAGAGTTTTCATAGTCCAGGACCCAGCGAGCACATCTGTTCTAGGAGAATCCTACATATCTCAAAATTTTGGGCATAATTCATCATGCCAAGTCTCAGAATTTGAGCCATTATACTTTTCGAGATACAAGCGCTTAAAGCTGTGTTTGCTTAATGGATTTCAACCAGCAAGCACACACTGGTGCACGAAAACTATCAAAAGATGAACGGACAGATGGCGAAGGTTCAGTTATAGGTAATAGTAAAATAATAATAAATCTTTGGAAGGTAATAGGGTTCCTTAGAAGCTTAAAAACACAAAATTAGCCGATTGATTAACCTTTGTATTCCAAAAGTTAGTTAACCTTTAACTGACGACCTACTTTAAATTTAATAATATTTTTTAAATAGGTACGGCTCGCGCAGTGCTCCTCTGGCTACATACCTGCCCCAGCATCTTTTAGCCACTACCACACCCCGGACACTGCAAACAACGGTCGTGAAATGACATTTCTAAAAACAAATGACGGAGCGAACAAAACCACGGCGAATTCCCATACGTTCGAGAACCAAACTATAATAAATCTGAGAGACGAGGGGGTGAGGTCAGAATCTAGAGAGCGGCAGGGAGTGTTCATACTGTATGTTAGTACTAATATATTATACTTTGCCACTACCGTCCCACGCACTGAAAGAGAAAACGTATCCTTAACGAAGCTTTCGCCCTCTCCCAGACGTGAGCACGTTGTGTAATATGTACACGATATTTGTACGTCTCTTTGTGTTCACCTCTGTGTTTGTTTAGGGAAGCTCGTAGTGTCTTGCTGACGTCATATCGGTTTGTTAAACGTAATAATAAGCCCAGAAAGAAGAATTCAATATCTATGTGATGGAAAAGACCCGCTGATGATGGATATATGGTTTCAGAGCAGCCTCCGAAACTACGAAAACGAAATAGGTCTTTGAAAGATGAAAAATTGTACAAAAACATACTAAACAGAAGTGATGTAATTTTTTTGACTGTTTAACAAAGATTCATTTTTTTTGTTTGTTTTGTACAGTGGTTTATAGAAGTAAATATGTTTTAAGTTTATTTGTTAATTTTTACAAATTTTTAGAAAATAAGAGGACTTAAAATTAAGCAAGTAACTTTTGATGTCTCATTAACAAAATGTTGATTGTACCTGTAAATTGAAGTTGTTTTTAAAAGAACATTTAATTCATTTTATATTCATAATACTTTAAACTTATAAATTAAATACACATATAAGCTACAGGAATCATGCATCCAATCTTATTTTTTTTACAATATTTTGTTTTTTGACGTCCCTCAGACGTAACCTCGTCGTTAGAGCTACGAGTATATTAAAACAGGTCGTCAGCTTAAGGTAGCACATATGTGTTGTAAGAACCATTATACTATTAGTTATTATTTTCAGCTGTAAGAAATAAATATATACAATAGCGGATCGCTGGACATCCGCATTGCCCACGCAGTTCCCGTTTTTTACCGTTCCCGTGGGAATTTCCCGAAAGCCTTTCTTAGAGGATGCTTACGACATAATTGCTATCTATTTAATAAGCGGCCCGTCCCGGCTTCGCACGGGTGGACATTTACTTTTTAAACATTTTGGGATAAACGTAGAGTAAATGTATTTGTATGCAGGACATAGTAGTTTTTTTTAACTAAAACAAAAAAATGTGCTTGTAAAATGTCAAAATATTGAATGTTGGTTGCGTCCGCTGTGTATGGAGACGACATGCTCACATGCGCGAGCCCCGAGCGGCTAGCTATTTCATAGATCATAGATGTCTTCCTCGCCGCGTTGCCCGCTTGCGCTGTTTTTGTTTAGATTGACATTTTTAAATTCGTAATGTCATTTGAATGGAATGTCCAATTTAAATAATTCAAAAAGTAATCTACAGGTATTGAAATAGTCGTGAATACAAAATTATTTTTGTGAATAAGGATTCATACAAAGGTATGGATAACATGGCGTGATTTTGGTCGGCATTTCTGTCAACTTTTAAAATGTAAAAAAGTTGTTATACTTATATAATAACAATACATGGACATAATGGTATCGCAAATTTTATTGTAAAACATTTTTTTTCTATTATCAATAGTTTCCCAGCTCACGCGATGAAAGACATTTTATAGCTTATTTTTCACACCTTGGTTTACATTTTTTAAAGTTTTAGTAGGAATTCCCGTTTTTTTTAATAATAATATAGCTTAAGTTACTCAGAGATAATTTACCATTTTAATAGTGAAAGAATTTTCGAAATCGGTCCAGTAGTTTATGAGTTACTTCGTTAAAAACATACAAAAATACATACAAATCTTTCGTCTATATAATATTACTACACTCGTAACCTCGTAAGTAGATTAGCTCCGACGCTCTTACGGTGAATGAAAACATTGTGAGGAAACCTGCACACGCTTGCGGAGAAACTCTCCGGTTGTGTGTGAAGTCGACCAACCCGCACTGGCCCGCGTGGTTCATCGCCCTAATTCAGAATAGGCTCGAGCCCCTCGGTGGGGACGTATATGAGCTGATATGATTATGATGATGAGATTAGCCCGATCCGTCCAGTAGTTTGAAGTGTTCATTGATAGTCAGGTTAAACGATCTTGTAAGTTTAGGATAAATATAGTTAGGTAACTATTATGGTGACTGTCTGGTGTAATATTACACTCAAAGATATCTAAATAATAGTGCCTATATTGTTTAGATTTCTCTGGTTACACGTGACAATAATCGTGCCTACTGGTTAGGCCGTTTCCAATCAAATCACACACGGTCATCTAGCCCCAAACTAGGATTCCCTGTATTAGGGAAACCAGGCACTGATACATACGGGCAAAAAAAAACAAATGAAAATGAAAATAACTTTAAAATTAATTAAAGTTTATTTTGAAGAAATCTTACAAAAATATTATTTTTACTACCAGTAGGTCCAGTAGATACTTTCCTAAATTATTATTGTTGTAAAATCTTACACAAATACCTCTACACACTAATACAAAAATCTTAAATCTTACATAACTTTTTAATTTACAATTTGAGTGCGTTCATAACGTGTGTGAACACAAATACATATAAATATACGTTCTTTTGAACGGTAAATACCTGTTTATTTATTTTATCTCAATACTAGCTGTCCCTACTTCGTTCTACCCTACCCTGCACTACACTACACTACACTACACTACACTACACACTACACTACACTACCCTACCCTACCCCACCCTCAAATCTTCTCCTGACAATAACGACAACAAAAAAAGAATTAGCGAAATCGGTCCAGCCGTTTTTGAAATATAAGTGGTGTAGCTAACACGACTTTCTTTTATATACAGATCTAAATATATGTAAGGTAGGTACTCCAACTAATTTATGTTTATAGTTTATATAGGTAAATACTTTAATTAATTTTTGACTAGCAATAAACTTAGACATTATATTAACACGGAATTATTGCTTTCCAGACAATACAATATGATAATACGTTTGTTCGGAATGTAAAAAAATGTTTTGTTATTTATGTACCTATCTACATTAGGATCTACTTTAATTTTTAACCGGTACTTATTTTATCACAGACTTATTGCTTACATGCATTATCTTTCACACAATTCACTTCAGACGGGATTTTTTTTTATTCACAATTGGTACTTTAAATAAAATAGGTTTTACCTAAGATTTTGTATTTTCATTCTCTTGAAAGGAGAGATTTTTTTTTACCTTTGTGACTACCGTACAGGGATAGGTATTGAAAAACTCCTTCATTCTATTGTAACTATATCCTTATTTAAATGTGCGCATAGCAGTGTAGATACGTAGTTCAGGAAAAAAAACAAATTTTATTTCACATTATCTTCGTCTCTGCACAGCGCCCGAACGCCCTGATGCGGCTGATGCCTCCATCCGGCGCCATTGTGACGCGTAAATGCGTCAAAACGTCGGTGTCGCACTCGTACCAGTGCTCACGGTGAGCTGACAACTGAAAAAATATAATGTTTTTCTTTGGATTGTTGTTGGTAGACTTGGTGCACGCGCGGGCGCTTGGCAAATATTTTATGCGAGAATATTAAATATTCAGAGACAACTGCAGGTCCACTGGTACTCCAAAAAGACCATTATGGTAATACCGTAAGGACATCTTTAAGTTTATTAGTGGTGCGGCCTCAACGCGCTCTCCAATCGCGCCTGAGCATGCACGATGGTACAATAAAGGGGGGCCCAGGGTCAAAAATATACGCAAAAATATCCACCAGCACTATAAAATATTATTAAAAAATAGTAACAAAAATGATGAATAAAACAGCGAGCAAGTAATGATGATAGGGCAATAACAGAAATATGAAGAAATATATGCTACAGTCTCTCCAGCGGTGCCAAATTGACCATCGATACATCGAGGTGTTGAAGTGCCTGTATGAAAACGCCACCATGTCGGTTCGCCTCCAGGACCAGAACTCGAAACCTATCCAGTTGCAGCGAGGGGTGAGACAGGGAGACGTTATATCTCCGAAACTGTTCACCGCCACCCTGGAAGATGTTTTTAAGCTTCTGGACTGGGGTGGACTCGACATAAATATCAACGGCGAGTACATATCCCACCTCCGATTCGCTGACGATATCGTGGTCATGGCTGAGACTATGGAAGACCTAAGCACAATGCTCGATGGCCTCAGTAAGGTCTCTCAACAAAAATGAACATGGACAAGACGAAAATAATGTTAAATGTCCGTGTCGCACCCACTCCTCTAAAGGTTGGAGACTCTACACTGGAAGTTGTTGACGAATATGTATACATGGGACAAACAGTCCAGCTAGGTAGTTCCAACTTCAAGAAAGATATCAATCGACGAATCCAACTCGGCTGGGCAGCGTTCGGGAAGCTTCGCAATATCTTCACGTCCCAAATACCGCAGTGTCTCAAGACTAAGGTCTTTGACCAGTGTGTGTTGCCAGTGATGACTTACGGAACTGAGACATGGTCGCTTACTATGGGCCTCATAAGAAGGCTCAAGGTCACCCAAAGGGCAATGGAGCGTGCTATGCTCGGAGTTTCTCTGCGTGATCGAATCAGAAACGAGGAGATCCGCAGGAGAACTAAAGTAACCGACATAGCTCACAGAATCGCTAAACTGAAGTGGCAGTGGGCAGGGCACATAGCTCGTAGAACAGATGGCCGATGGGGCAGTAAAGTTCTCGAGTGGCGACCGCGCACCGGAAAACGTAGCGTAGGCAGACCTCCCACGCGGTGGACCGATGACCTGGTGAAGGTCGCGGGAAGCCGATGGATGCGGGCAGCGCAGGACCGGTCGTCGTGGAAATCCTTGGGGGAGGCCTTTGTCCAGCAGTGGACGATTTGTGGCTGATATGATGATGATGATGAAGAAAGTAGGAAAAGACAAAAATTAAAAAAAACGAGACCTACAGTACTCGCATATGATGTGTAACATGTGACAAAATACTTATGAAATTAATTAATTATCGGGTCGTACATTCACGGGCCGACCCTTCGAATAGTTGAATGTCATCTTTGCCTTTGCCATCACACTAGGCGGCATGGCTATGACAACCTTAGTTTTCGAGAATTAAAAAACGTTCGCATTTCCTGTTTCACATTTCCGACCCATTTCACGAAATCACTCCCACAAATTGCAGGAAAGCGAGAGCAAAGATGTTACACATCGAAAATTAAAAAGAAAGTAATACGAATCAGATCGAAAAGAAACAAAAAAGAATGTCTTCGTCACAGTGGGTTATGTTGCACGGTATCCAAAAATAGCTTGTGAGGTTGACGATAACAGTTTTCATAACCAGTTAGCTGGACTCTAACAACGAGATTTATGCGCCTGACTCGGCAGAATGTAAGACAATTACATTGAGGGTTTTCATAGCGTACATAATCAGTTAGCGACATTATTATGTATGCTGTTATTTTAATTATTTACCTTGCTAGGACCCAAAATGTTTTTCCAGGCGCAGTTTTTATTTTGCGTCCAATCAGCATAGCCTAAACACGCGCCATCAATTTTTACGGAGTCGGGGAAGTTTCCTTTAAAGTGAGCGGTGTCGATGCAAATCCTCTCTATTCTTCCGGGAAAGCCCAGCTTGAAGACAGCCCATTCTTGTCCTGAAATGCGGGATTCTATCAATTATAAATTCCGCGTCTTAACTGGTTTCTATTAGGGCGACAATTCTTACCACATTTACTCCTTTCAGTATATTTACATTATAACTATGTTAGTTTAATACATGTGTTCGCGTTTTAGTTAACGTTAATTAAACTGTGGAATAAAATTACTTGATGAATGTTGCAGATAGCTACTAGTAGAGGAAACTAATTTTCTTTTTCTCTTGTGGTTTCTCGCGTACTACCTGTCTCCTTGCTTTTTCGCTGAGCACTGGGTTGTCTGATAGAAATCGCTCTCAGCGCTAAGGTTGCAAGGTTGTACGTCTTTTAGTTGTTACTTTTGTTTTTTATGTGGTATATATTTATCTATGTGCAATAAAGAGTTACTTAGTTTGAATTTGAATAAAAATAATGTTCACTATTAGAATTCTAACAGCTACTTTTACAGTTCGTGCCACTTTTGAGACTATGTATTATTTTTTATCGCACAATTGGTAAGCCCTTGGCATCATTTTACCTAATGGTAAGTAACGATGATGCCAAGATGAAAGCGGGCTTACCAAGATTCCCCAATGCAATGGGGGCAGTGGCTATTTACCGGAACACATCAATGCTGTTAAAATTGATGCTTGGCGGCAAGACTTACTTTGGGTATTTTCTAAGCTAGCTAGGTCGGCTTAGAAAATGAAAACTACCTTAGACATTGTCACACACATAACCAAACCGAGTCTTACAAAGTTAGACTTCACCGGGTATCGAACTCCGCTACTTGTAAAGCAAGCGGGTTCACTACTCCACGGAAGCAATTAAAGGACATGTACTCTTTGATCCTAGGTATTATGCACAGAGCCCAATGTAACTCGCTAAAATCAGATGTAACGAAAAATAATCATATTAACGGGATCCCTTCACCTATCAAAGTATGTATACCCAATTGTGAACTCGACCGTACTTACTATGGTCTACCTACCTACATCAAAATGTATAACTGTGAACTCACCTGGAACTTTGAGAGTGTCGTCTTCATTGACCTCGATAACGTCAGGTCTGTCCAGCCTCCTGGCAGTCTCCCAACCATCCGCCATGCTCTCACTCTTGCCAGGCTTCATCATGTTTCTTGGGTGGCCATAGTGTGCGTCCGAGTAACCTGCAGGATGAATTGTCGAGTGAATTAACTTTAAGATTGAGGCAGTCAGGGTTAACCTAACCGTAATATTTTAATTAAAAACATCCCAAGTAAAAAACCTGTATGATTTTTACCTTGGCAGGTAGCACCGTTTAGTATAGACATAAGATCGATGACCTCGCCGCTAAGTGGCGCCTCTGGTTGAGCCTCCCCGTATACCTTGAGCCTCGCTATACCCCCATCCGGGTAGATATTCACGCGTATATGCGTCCACGCTTCGTTGCTCACCACCTGGTGATAAATAGAATGGAAAACAAATTATTATTTTATGCGGAATGATGTTAAATTTTACATAAGTAGCCTATTTGTTTTTATCCAACTACGGCGAAGTAAAAAAGAGGGTTATGATTTTGACCGGTAAGTATGTTGGTATGTATGCATGTTCATCCGTTCCCTCGTATTTTTATTTTGAAAGCTGTTTTTATCTATATCGTTTTAAGTTTTATACCGGGTGATAAAACATGACTGGCTATATAAAATAAAAACTTCTACTCGCGAAACTGAACAACTTTCCTCAAGAAACTGAAAAAAAAATTGACTTCCTATAAAAAGTTGGCTAATTTGTATGAGAAGTCCAACATTTTTTTTGCGAATTGATTGTGAGTTTCTTGGGTAAAGTTATAAAATAATAAATAAATAAATATTCTGGGACAAATCACACATGGTCATCTGGCCCCAAAGTAGGATTCCCTGTGTTATGGGTTACCAGATACTGATATACATACTTATATACGTTTAAATACATACATATATAGATATAATTTAACACCCAGACACAGTTGGTCAGTATGATGAGTAGAAGTCACAGTTAAAATATTGCCAGACATTTTTTATCACTCGGTCTATAGCTATCTACCGTGTTATTTGCCGTCATTTATTAACGCGTGTCCACTACCATACATTGCAGAGCTACTTAGGCGTAGAGCAGAAGCTAAGAAGTAAAATAAATTGTATACCAGCACTGCAAAATACTTTCTCGCGAAAAGGTGCAGTCAACAGAACGTTCAACCTTGCGATCGCCCTTTACTAAGTAGTGTAAAGTCTTCAGTACGAAACTCAAGGGACCGAGCATTTTTATCCTTATAGAGAGTTACCGTTATATGGAGTGAAGAAAAACAACCAAATTCACAATAATTTTACATTAAGGTTTATTAGATAGTTAACGACTGATAATACGTTATGTACCTAGTGTGTTTAGTTCGAGACCATCATTTCCAAGCAAACAAGAGCAATGATGAACATGTTGAAGGCAAAACAAAAGCAAGACGGCCGTTTACGACCTCAGAAGTTTCGGGGCCTCAAAGGTTTAGTAAGCATCTTTTGTAACCTTATAAGATAACATAAACAATAATACCGATAATATTTACTGTGTTCAAATATGAACACGTTTCTTTGTACTAGATAATGCCTGCTGCGTTATAAAGAGTTTAACAATGTGTGGGTTTTAAGGTAAACCAAACATATTGTGCTCATTTCTACATTATAGGGAGTTTATCGTTATAAAGAATGACGTTATAAAGAGTACACTGTAGTTAAAATCTCTTTGGCAAATAAATACCGAAGAATTTTAAGAAAAAGTTGAGAATTATCAATAAGCCATGAAAAAAATTGTGAATCATATACTTACGAGTATAGTATCTTGTAAAATGTTAAAGAGCGAAGTTCTGACTGACTCATCAATGCACATCCGCTATTAATAAAACTGGCAGTAGATTTAATTTATATCGTAAGCAGATTTAAATTTCTATGGTTGGCAGTTAAGCAATTATAAGAGTGGATTGTTAAAAAACGAAAACAAAAATTGTCAATGGTAAGTAAAGTAAGTAAAGTAAGTAAAGTAAGTAAAGCAAGTAAAGTAAGTAAAGTAAATAAAGTAAGTAAAGTAAGTAAAGTAAGTAAAGTAAGTAAAGTAAGTAAAGTAAGTAAAGTAAGTAAAGTAAATAAAGCAAGTAAAGTAAGTAAAGTAAGTAAAGTAAGTAAAGTAAGTAAAATAAGTAAAGTAAATAAAGTAAGTAAAGTAAGTAAAGTAAAGTAAGTAAAGTAAGTAAAGTAAGTAAAGTAAGTAAAGTAAGTAAAGTAAGTAAAGTAAGTAAAGTAAGTAAAGTAAGTAAAGTAAGTAAGTAAATATACTTTATTGCAAGCCAAAAAAACAATACAGGACTTATAATTTGTAAAATTCAAAGAGTGCCAAGGCGGCCTTGTCGCTTTAAGCTTTTTGCTTTATGGTATGGAGGCTTTTAACGAATTTTAGAATAAGCAATACTGCCGTTTGATAGTACATTAAAAAATAAATATCATACGTTACTCTGTGAGGCGTAGACCTCGCGATTTATTCAAAATTACACGATAAATTTGCTCACGATTTTTATTTGCGTTTTCAACCCATTTTAAAAATTTCCAAAAAATGAATCGGCAAAAATCATGTATTATTTATCGAATAAGCTCACAAAATTTCTCGAGAATCGGTTGAGAAATGCGACCTGTAGAGGAAAACAGCCGGACAAAAGCATCTTCGCCCAAGCTGAAACGGAGACGCTTCGCGCTCGCTAAGTATTTTTTTTTACATATACAGGATGTAACAAAATTGATGTAGTTCCCGTTAATTGAGGCTTATACTTGTCATACTGGACAACTTTTGTTATATAAATTTGCTGAGATCGCAAAAAAATTACTTCATACAAATCGATCAGCTGATCGATCAATTTTGTGCATTTTTCTATAGAGTCCATATTTTTTTTTTGAAAATTGTATATTGGTTTCTTGGGGAAAGTTGTTCATTATAATGAGAAGAACCCCCAGTAAACGGCCCTATACTAGTTTTTTTACACCTGTATACAGTTTCATTAAAATTTTAAGTGCTTTTTTTGAGATTTTTGAATTTTTCTATTTTGTCCTTGATAGTTTTAAATGGCAACCCTGCTAAAATCTGTTCAGAATTACTAGAGAAAGCGTTACGGACCGACGGATAAATATTTTAGCTAACATGTTATTTTGTTTTAATACTAGTAATAGAAAACACGTTTATAATAAATTTTAAAAAAAACACGACGACTATACTATTGCGCAATTGTGAACCACTGCTGCTTGGTTCACGTTGCCAATAATAGTCGTGATATTGTAAATAAATTTCATATAATGTAAATGTAACTGTGTATATTACTAACACTATTCTAAGTCCTAGAATAGGTTACTAACACTTGTTGTGATCCTTATTGGACGAATGAATAAATAATATTATGTACTTTGCTATGCCCTCGGTCGCTCAAAAGTAAAAAGCGAAAACAACACGACACGAAAGCTTTAAACTCGCGTTTCGAGAATAGGAAACAAGATAGGTTTAATAGGGCGTTTGTAGCGGCAGCAGTCGAACGGATTGTAGCGAATAATCTTACGAAGCGCCTAGGCAACCGTTCGTTATTTTGTAAAACGTAGATAGGTATACCATTACCTTTTAAAGGGCAACAGCAAAAAAGAACTTGTTATCGTAATTCGTACTCTAATATTTAACATGTTACTGATTTTTGCTTTTAAGTGATGAAGGTGTAAAGGAGGCATTATGATGATGTCAACAAAAAATAAGATTTTTTAATAGATTTAATTTGAAATTGAGATTTTGGTGGGGATCGATTGTCTTACACTAATAGAGTCTTTCATCATCATCATATCAGCTTTTATACGTCCCCACCGAGGGGCTTGAGCTTACCCTGAATAAGGGCGATCGAGCCTTAGTCGACCACGCGGGCCCAGTGCAGGTATGTGTGTGTGTGTGTGTATGTGTCTGTGCGTCCGTCCAATGCTCTTATTACCAAACTACTGGACGGATTTATTGTAGGAAAAATCCGAGTAAGGTACCCTCATACAAACAAAAATAATTTGTAAATTTTTCATCAAATCCACTTAACTGTATTCTTTGTTATACTTAGTAAGAATGTTATAACTATTGTTGATTTGTGTGTGCCCGACTACGACCGACGGTGAAGGCTTCGCAAAAAAGTATGCACAGAGTGGCTGTGCAATTTATCATTTGCTTATTTGGGACTGATTTAACTCATATACATGTCGGAGTGTCATTGAAAACGCGACCAATACCAGCTCGAGATAAGTTTACATAGTTACACTTTGTTTGGATCAAACGTCAGGTATTAGTACCTGGGTGAAACCGGTGGTGGCGTGACGATCGCTTGTACTCGTGAGACGATCGTTTGTGGTAGCAAAGATGATGTATTAACGGAAGGCTGTTTGTGCTGCCACACTGAGTTGAGAATTTATTAGATCTGTGGAGAAGCCACATTAGCTGGACGTCAGTCTCGGAGCAGACACTTTTTGACGGAGCGTCGAGCAGAACACAAGTAGTGGTGATCTGTGAGCAAAATGGACGTGTCACGCCATCGCTGTGATCACCGCGTTTGCATCCATTGTTATCCAAGGCATCCTGTACAATTTCGATTACCAAATGATCAAGACTATTGAAGAAGGACCTCTGAGATATAGCTGCATTGTTATTTCGACGCCCACAACCGAAATAGTTAAGGACGTGAACCACGAGGCCATCCCTAACCTAACCTCACTTCCTTCTACATCAGAAGTGGGATAGTTCCCTGCGCTCGCAACAAGTGGACAACGACGGGAAAATGTGAAAATTGATGATGGAGCAGCGAAATAAAAACCACTGGCAACAATTCTTCGTGCTACAGAACCAGAACATGCTGCGATTGATTGAGGTTATGCAAGCACCATCGACTACATCTGCTGCAATCATATTGCCAGCATTCAACCGGAATATACCGGAAGCTAATCCACGTGCACGGCGCTCAACTGTCGATATCTCCCTTACGGAACGACCATTGGAATGAGGTGACAGCGTGGGCTGTGCTGGCAGCAGCGGAGATGCACGCGAGCGGCGCGTGCGGCTTCTGCGAAGTGCGTGATGTACGCGGTGTTACGAAAATCCGGTGAGTCGTACCCCTTTTGTTTTGATGGTGGTAGTAGTACGTGCGTAGTACTATTACCTAATCTGTAGTGGTGCCTACTGTTCTCTCGTTAAAGAAAGTTTCGTGTATAGACTTTCGGGAGTGTGTTCAATACTAACGCACTATTGACTTTTGTAGGCAACTCTTAAGTTTACTGTACAGAACAAATATCGAGTGAGGGTAATATTGACGGGCATCGTTCAGAATGGTCATATCTTGTTATGCCAGACGAGTACGAACGATATTATGATCGACTCAGATATTTTAAATCTAGGATTGACGGTATTCTTAAACGAGTCTGTCAATAACAAAACAGCTTGACTGTCGGTAAGGATGCGAATAGAGTAGTTAGTCCTTTACCCTTCTATTAGTGATTGCATTAGCAGCTAAAATGATGCCTTATGGAAAGTACTCTTTCACATGCTTTCGGATTTTTAAAGTTGGTCCGTGTGCATTTTTTTTATCATACAGCCAGTTACTTGTTCATACAAAGTTCGTGATCGATCTCTTTGGTGGTTGGAATATTAGTTACTAACAATTTCCGCATTCCAAATTGAAATAGCTTTTATTCCCTAGTGATTAAGGAACTATTTTGGTCCCTGTTTACGAACTAGCTCTTTTAGAATAGATGTGATAAAAGTTACCTTTTGGTAGTTTAGTCTGGTATCCTCGTATCCCGGTCTTAGTGGAGTCACAGGTACTATTTCGTGCCATTTCTCGGAATTAAGTTTATTTATCTGGGCCAGGTCACAAGAGTCGCATGCTGTACCCATTTTCGAATGCCTTTCCGGGATAAGAGCTTGCTCTGAAAAATAAAAATATTATTAAAATCAGTTTACAATTCAATGACTTATATATTACTGGCGTATTACAATTCCTTTTCATTGCTTGCCAGTCTTGCCACAGTACCCTTGTCGCCTCCGTTAATTTACACCTCACCTATATGCCGACACCAATGATTTTATACATCTCACGATAGAGACACAATGTCTTTCCACGGTTATAAGAATTGTATTAGGTATAAGAATTAGCTGAAAAAAATGAATCATATGAAAATTCCACTTCTTTTTCCCTCTTTTTTATACACAATTGGTAAAGCCCTTCGCATCATCTCACCTGATGGTAAGTGAAGATGATGCCGAAGCTGGAAGCGGGCCTAGCAAGATTCCCCAACGCAATTAGGAACTGACTATCTTATCTTCAAGCCAGAACACATCTGTGTTATTAGCATTGATGTTTGGCGCAAGACTTAGATGGTGGTAGCTAGCCAGCCGGCCTTAGAAAATCAAAGTTAAATTAGACTCTAATCAAATCAAATCTTACAAAGTTAGATTCCGCTGGGAATCGAACCCGCAAGTCGCAACCTCCCGATGTGCAGCTAATGGCCTTAACCATGGCGCCACGGAGGTGTTTAAAACTAGTTGTCTTACTCTAACTACAACAACATATGAGGAAGAGTGGTATCTCCTTATAAACTCATTGGCCGACACAGTCTTGAAATAGGACTCCCTGTGATTAAATAATATATGTATACATCATGTCAGCTCATATAAGTTCCCATATAATTCAGGGTAGGCTAAGGCCCTTCGGTGGAGACGTACATGTAGGTATATACTTATCAGAATACCTTAATAAGTAGGTAAATAACACAAACCTTCAGGTGTTTAACAGGCCGTTTTAATAGAGTATTTAGGAGCATAGTTCCCGGTACATCATCATGTCAGCTCATATAAGTACCCATATAATAGTAATCTTTATTGTACTGTGATTAAGGGTAGGCTCAAGTCCCTCGGTGGAGACGTATATGTAGGTATATACTTATCAGAAAACCTTAATAAGTAGGTAGATAATACCCCTTTAGGTGTTAAATAGGCCGTTTGAATAGAACATTTAGGAGCATAGGTCCCGGTACATGATCATGTCAGCTCACATAAGTCCCCATGCAATTCAGGGTACGCTCAAGCCCCTCGGTGGAGATGTGTATGTAGTTATATACTTATCAGAAAACTTAAATAAGTAGGTAGATAACACAAACCTTCAAGTGTTAAACAGGCCGTTTGAATAGAGCATTTAGGAGCATAGTTCCCGGTACATCATCATGTCAACTCATGTAAGTCCCCACATAATTCGGGGTAGGTTCAAGCCTCTCGGTGGAGACGTATATGTGAGTATATACTCAGAATACCTTAATAAGTGGGTAGATAACACAAACCTTCAGGTCTTAAACAGGCCGTTTGAATAGAGCATTTAGGAGCATAGTTCCCGGTACATCATCATGTCAACTCATGTAAGTCCCCACATAATTCGGGGTAGGTTCAAGCCTCTCGGTGGAGACGTATATGTGAGTATATACTCAGAATACCTTAATAATTAGGTAGATAACACAAACCTTCAGGTCTTAAACAGGCCGTTTGAAGAGCATTTAGGAGCATAGTTCCCGGTACATCATCATGTCAGCTCATATAAGTCCCCATATAATTCAGGGTAGGCTCAAGCCTCTCGGTGGAGACTTATATGTGGGTATATACTTATCAGAATACCTTAATAAGTAGGTAGATAACACAAACCTTCAGGTGTTAGACAGGCTGCTTGAATAGAGTATTTAGGAGCATAGTTTCCTGTGAAGAACGCTGTGTCGACAAGGAGCCCTAAAAAGAAAAACTTGTTTAATGTAATCGTCTTACATGTAACAGTCTATGTTAATTTGTCTTTAATTTAGTTAAAAAGAACAAAGCTTTAATTAAGATTTTAAAGTTTGAAAATTGTCATCAAGCCATAGCCCAGTAGAATCTTGACATTTAGGACAGGTAACATTATAATTATTATTTGTTCTTTTTATTTTGTGCAATAAAGGATATTTACTTACTTACTAAACATTACTGTCAAGAAAGAATCCATCAAAATCTACATTTATGTTACAAAAAGGTAAAGTTAAAAATCTAATCTTTAAAACTTCTAAACCTGTCTAATGTTACTCATATTCCAACGTTCGATCGAGTCTATATGTAAATGTATTGTACACGGCAGTGTGTCAGCCAAGTTCGAAGCCGTGATTTATATTACACGAACCATTTCAAGCATATTCGACCTACCCGTAACTTAAAATTTATTTAAAATACACACTTGCGATTTTGAGTGTTTATTAAGACCCCCTCGATTGCTTAGAACCCCAATTTTCACAAATATATCTTTTACCGTTTCTGAAATATCGACGGCCGAAAATCGCGATTTTTATGATTGACTCATTGACTGACTCATCAAAATTATAGACGACTTCCATGTGACTTTAAAACTTGAAATTTAGCATCAAGGTAAGGCGCAACGGATAGGGCCTCTACCTCCTGTTCGGGAGGTCGTGGTTCGAGTCCTGCCTCGTACCAATGTATTTTCGAATTTCGATTTCATATGTAGGTACGTTTATCCAACACGCACACGCCTCCGTTAAAACTCGAGGTTGTGTGTGCAGTCAACCAACCCGCACTGGGCCCGCGTGGTCGACAAAGGCAAGATCGCCCTAATTCAGGGTAAGCTCGAACCCCTCGGTGGGGACATATATGAGCTTATATGATGAGGATATTGGACTTATACAAAGGAAAAATCCAAAAAATAGCTAAGTGTAAGTCGTTCTCAACTCAACTCCAGGTGCCACATCTACGCAACCACGATCACTCTGTTAAAGCTACCCGACTAAGAAGTAAATCGTACTCGCGCACCAAGGGTTCCGTATTACCACTACTCATCAAAATATACAGACCACTTCCAGGTGACTTAGAACTGGAAATTTGGCATCAAGGTAGGTTATTTGATGTATGCAAAGCGAAATTTAGACATTTCAATTTGAAGTGCCGTAGCTATGATTTAAGAAACCAGTATAGAATTTGGTACCAACTCATTCCGATCTCTGTAATTTTTTGTATCGAACTTGGCTCCCTTTCACATTAATTTTTTGTTGAGATCGTTCCTACGTTATTTCGATATTCTCATTTGTAAACTCTGTTATTGTTTGTTGTATTTTTAATTGCCAGTTTGTTATCTAGGTTCATTATAAATATTCCCAACAGAAAGTAAACAAACATGAAAACAGGTCAATTGCGAGTTGGACTCACGCACCGATGGTTCCGTACCACTGCACAATATAGTGGGTCCCGTAAACAAATCGACACACTTTGTGGAGAGCTTCTCAGTAAACTGAACAACTTTTGTTTTATATGTTTGCTGTTTCGTTTGGTGGTAGGGCATTTTCTAAGCCCGCCTGGCTAGCTACCACCATCTTATCTAAGTCTTGCCGCCAAACATCAGTGTTAACAACATTGATGTGTTCCGGCTTGAAGATAAGATAGCCAGTTCTCCATTTCGTTGGGGAATCTTGGTAAGCCCGCTACTATCTTCGGCATCACCGTCACTTACCATCAGGTGAGATTATGCCAAGGGCTTACCAATTGTGAATAAAAAAAATAAAAAAAATCAATCAGCTGATTTGCCAAATTTATATGGGAAGTCAATTTTCTACGATTTCAGCAAACACGTAAAACAAAAGTTGTTCAGTTTTATGAGTAGAAGCTCTCCTAAACGTTTACCGACTTGGTCGCGGGACGCATCCTTACTTAATATTACAAATGTGAAAATGTGTTTGTTGGTTACCTTTTCACGCTTTAACACCTTATCCATTCTTCGATGAAAGGGAAGGACATAGGCTACTTTTTATCCCGTAAAAATAGCATAGTCCGATGCAGTTCCTGAGGGAACTGAATATACACTCTTTTTTTGGTTAGTTTCTTTAATTTTTCTGTTATTTTTTGCACAGAGATGTTTGAGGAAGTGGGAAATGACATAATTTACTAATTAGCTCAGGATATGCTTATTAGTAAATTATGCCATTTCCCACATGGTTCCCGAGGGATCTGGGTAAAACTCATTTCAAACGATGTCCACGCGGGCGAAGCCGCGGTCAAAAGTTAGTTGTACATATTTTCAACCGACTTCCTAATAGGGTTCTCAACTAGGGTTGCGTAATTAAAAAATCATAATTACAATTCTCCCGTACCCGTATTCGTTGCATCGTATGGCCCTCGGCTTAGAATAGGGCCATCCTATCTCTTACAATAGGTGTCGTAAGAGTCCACTAAGGGACTTAAACCGGAGAATGGGCAGCAGCGTCCTTTCTGTGCCTAGCAGTCGACCTGCAACAACACTGCAATCGCCAACCCGCCTGCCAAGCGTAGCGATTACGGCAACACCCCCAAAAAACAACAAAAAAACGGCCCCTAGACCCCGGCGACCCAGCTGTTCCTGGCTCTGGTAGCGGTCAAGGTATCGGTGGGGCATAGGGTGCGATGAACCCCCGGCAGATGCCAGGCTACCATACCAAAAGCAAATCTGACAGAACTCGAAGAAGAATTGAGGAGGTTACGATGGGATATCAGTGGATTGTGTGGAATCCGAAGAGAAGGGGAGGACTCTATAATCCTTAAATCCGGAAACCTGCTCTATTTTCGGGAGGGTGGCCAACTATCTCAGAGTGGTGTCCGGTTTCAGTCAACAAGTCCCTCATTAACAATGTGGTCCAGATCGAGAGTGTTTCGACGAGGATAGCGTACAAATCTCGGACTTCACCAGCAACCTCATAAAGAGGTCGCTCAGTATCGGCAACTAAACAGGCAGATCTCTAAATCACTGACTAGCGATTTGCGCCAGTATAATACAAATTGTATTAAAGAGGCGATTGAGAACAACAAAGGCTCAAAAGTATCCCACGACCCAAGAGCCAGACTAACCCGACACTGTAACAAAATATGCCGGACATCAGCCTGTACGAGATGAAAATGGTTCTCAAACAGTTCAAACAATAAGGCACCGGGTGATGATGGAATTACGGCTGAACTTCTGAAAGCAGGTGGAACACCGGAACTTAAAGCTCTTCAGAAGATTAATTCCGTTATAATTGAGGAACAACCGCCTAACGCATGGCATCGAAATGTGGTCGTGCTTTTCTTCAAAAAGTGTAACAATACCCTGCTGATGAACTGCAGACCCATTTCACTTCTGAGCAATGTCTACAAGCTGTTTTAGAGAGTCACTACGAATCGTTTCGCACGCAGGTTTGATGACTTTCAGCCTCCCGAACAAGCCGGTTTCCGAAAAGGCTTTAGTACCATAGACCACATACATACGCTGCGGCAGATTATACAGAAGACCGAAGAGTACTATCAACCACTAAGCTAAGCGTTCGTGGACTATGAGAAAGCCTTTGATTCGGTCGAAAATTGGGCTGTGAAACTTGGGCTCTCTCCAGCAGTGCCAAATTGACTATCGATATATCGAGGTACCAAAGTGTTTGTATGAAAATGCCACCATGTCGATTCGCCACCAGGATCAAAACTTCGAACCTATCTGGCTGCAGCGAGGGGTGAGACTGGGAGACGTCATATCTCCGGCACTGTTCACCACCGTCCTGGAAGATATTCTTAAGCTTTTGGACTGGGGTGGACTAGGTATCAATATCAACGGCGAGTATACATCATCCTCCTTCGATTCGCTGACGATATCGTGGTCATCATGGTGCGACTTAGGCACAATGCTCGATGGCCTCAGTAGAGCGTCTCGACAAGTAGTTCTCATAATGAACATGGACAAGACACAAATTATGTCAAACGTCCGCGTCGCACCTACTTACTCCTCTGACGGTTGGAGGCTCTACTCTACACTCGAATTTGTTGTCAAATATGTGTATCTGGGACAAACAATCCAGTTAGGTAGGTCCAACTTCAGGAAAGAGATCAATCGTCGAATCTAACTCGGCTGGGCAGTGTTCGGGAAGCTTCGCAATATATTCATGTCCTAAATACCGCAATGTCTTAAGACCAAGGTCTTCAATCAGTGATGACATACGGAACTGAGACATGATCGCTTACTATTGGCCTCATAAGAAGGCTCAAGGTCACCCAAAGGGCAATGGAGCGTGCTATGCATGGATTTCTCTGCGTGATCGAACCAGCAACGAGGAGATCCGTAGGAGAACCAAAGTAACCGACATAGCTCTCAGAATTGTTTAACTTAAGTGGCAGTGGGCGGGACACATGGCTAGTAGAACAGATGACCGTTGGGGTTAGTAAAGTTCTCGAGTGGCGACCGCGCACCGGAAAACGTAGCGTAGGCAGGCCCCCCACTCAGTGGACCGATGACCTGGTGAAGGCCATGGGAAGCCGCTGGATAAGAGTAGCGCAGATTTTATTTTTTATGTTTGTTACCTCATAACTCCGTCATTTATATACCGATTTAGAAAATTCCTATTTTTTTATTTATTTGAACGGGGGTATGCTGTGAGGTTGGTCTAATGTAAATCTTATCAAAATCGGTTTCTTACTGTTTTAGAAATTTAAAAAAAAAACATCAAAATATAGGAAAATTGTACTTGGTTGTTGTGATTGATGTCGGGTTTTTTTTACGTATTCAGCGTGTTTTGTTATGCCGTACCTATATGAGATTTGGTCCTCTTTGAAACCTGAAGTACACACACACACACACAACTTTTTTCTAACTATTAAAAAAACAAAAACGTTGGTTCTTATGTGTTGTGTATGCGACGAGTACGTATAACATCAATATTATTTTTCGATATAAAATATATCAACGAGATAAACAGTAAAAAAATTCTTTCTTTCTTTCAGTTCGGGATCCTTAGCGCGATTCTGGCTTACACTTATCCGTTTTTTATTACTTTTTAGTTTTTACATAATGTCACGAACTTTGGTGATTTTAAAATACAGCAAAAAAAATAATAAAGTTTAATAAAACAGGTTTCTTGCACGGGTAAATGTATTTTATTTTTTTCACAATTGGTAAGCCCTTGGCATCATCTAACCTAATGGTAAGTGACGATGATGCCAAAGATGGAAGCGGGCTTACCAAGATTCCCCAACGCAAAGGGGAACTGGCTATCTTATCATCAAGCCGGAACACATCGATGCTGTTAACACTGATGTTTTGGCGGCAAGACTTAGATAAGATGGTGGTACCTATCCAGGCGGGCTTAGAAAATGAAAAATTTACCTTTTTGTCTACTTAATACGTTTCAAAAGATACAGATCTTCTTAGGTTTGACAGCAAACGGACGTACATCTAGGCATAGCAATAGGATCCGGTTGGTTCTAACCTAACCCTAAAAACTAACCTCGGATCACACATTTGGTGGCCAGCTTCAGTATGCACCAGTCATGCCCCGTGATGCGCCTGCGACGGGTCTCCCATCCATCCATCCACTTTCCAAATTCTGTGTACTTGTCCGCTATGAAGACCGGCTCAGAGTCAGCGAGCATGCTTTCACATGGTGCGAAAAAGTCATCGGTCGCGAAGACGACTTTGCCCCCAGCCTGGAGAGAGAATAACATTAGGTAGGTAATAATATCTGACAATTCAATTATACTTATAATTATGAAACACTAGCTTTTGCCCGCTGCTTCGCCCGCGTGGGTATCTTTTATGACAGTTTTTGTGGGTGAGACGTGCGCGAGCCGCAAGCGGCTAGCGAGCGTGGTCATGAGTTTTTTTCCAGATCCCTATCCTAGATCGGGCTATTCTGATCAGCAGTCTTTGTCACTTCTCACCCCCTCAACCAATTGTATACAAAAAATCACTTCAATCCTACAAACTTCAAGCGACACCGACGTGCGCGAGCGTGGAAGTGATTTTTCCCCAGATCCCTCGGGATGTATGTCAGGATATGCTAATTAGTGAATTATGTAATTTCCTACCCCTCAATCATCTCTGTGCAAAAAATCACAACAATCCATTGTTCCTTGGGATGTTAAAGAAAAACAAAAACCGAAAATTGCGAGTCGGACTCACCCACCGAGGGTTCCGTACAAATGTGTAGGTATATAGTATAATTTATACCATATCAAACTGTTAGTTACTAATACATACGCCAAAATTATTGGGTACATACATACAAAAAAGGGAATTTTTTTTTTTCAGTCTTTGTCATAAATTGAAAACTACACATCATAAAAATAATTTAAAATCTGTTTAAGTTTGTGCCAATGAAGCCCTTTCATACGATACCCCACATGACACGGTTAACTCAATTCAAAATTTAGACCGCCGTTCCTTGCATAATTGATTACGAACTTTAAATAAAGACTATATTTTTATGATTTAATTATAAATGTTTTCAGATTTGTTCCTATACTTGCAGTATAAGACTGTAATACTTGCCAAATTTCATAGTTCTAAGTCAATTGAAAATACCCTATGAATTTTGATTCCCTTGAGTGTCGAAATATTCATTTTTTGCGGCATGAACGGCTGTATCTTTTTTTTACGTTATCTTAGAAGCTTGATTTTTTCACAGTTTTAAGAGACTGTAAACTGAAGTATATTGTTTTAATTTCAACTCGATACCTACACGCGTTCCCGAGATAAACGGTCTTGACAGACAGACGGACGGACAACAAAGTGATCCTATAAGGGTTCCTTTTTTACCTTTTGAGGTACGGCATCCTAAAAAGAGTATTTTTGCAGTACTCTCGGGAACTGCATCGGACATTGCTATTTTCATGGAATAAAAAAATAGCATATACTCTGCATGACACAGGCTGCCTGCATGCCAAATTTCACCAAGTTTGGTCAAGGTGTTGAAGCGTGAAAAGGTAACAAACAAACACATTTTCGCATTTATAATATTAGTAAGGATTGAACACAAAAAGTAAGAATATCTATATTTAAGTATTACTATCTCCGTGGCGTAATGGTTCGGTCATTAGCTTCAACATCTGGAGATGGTGAGTTCGATTCCGGCGGAGTTTGGAAGACTCGGGGAATCTTGGTAAACCCGCTTCTACTCACCCCAACACTAATGAATTTACTTAATTCCGTAAACGCAGGTGCTTTCTTCTCAATCATTTTCGAATTCAATTTTATTCGTGTACTCAATAAAATTCCTTAACAAAAATAAAAACAAAATATATTTTTCTCAATTAATTGTGTGTCCTAGTTTCGTTTACTAACGATCATTTAACGCAGACTAATTCTTAAAGTATCCGTCGTTGCGTTATTAAGATAAGTATGATTAGTAAGTCTTATGATTTTGTAGCACTCACCCCAACACTAATAAATTCACTTAATTCCGTGAACGCAGGTGCTTTCTTCTCAATCATTTTCGAATTCAACTTTTTATATGTACTCAATAAAATTCCTTAACAAAAATAAAAAATATATATTTTTCTCATTTAATTGTGTGTCCTAGTTTCGTTTACTAACGATCATTTGACGCACATTGATTCTTAGAGTATCCTTCGCTGCTTTATATATAGATATGTATGATTAGTAAGTCTTATGATATTGTAGTACTCACCCCAACACTAATAAATTCACTTAATTCCGTAAACGCAGGTGCTTTCTTCTCAATCATTTTCGAATTCAATTTTATTTATTTACTGAATAAAATTCCTTAAAAAAAAACTCATTTAATTGTATATCCTAGTTCCTTTTACTAACGATCATTTGACGCAGACTGATTCTTAGAGTAACCGTCCCTGCGTTATATACAGAAAAGTATGATTAGTAAGTCTGAGCACATTTAAAATCAGTGATGTAAAATCCCGACATTAATTATGAGATGTGACGTTTGTTTTTATTATTTACTCATTGCAAAGATAAGATCGCGGGTTCGAAAACCTAATTGATAAAATCGATGCGAACATCTTCACTTTCCGAGAAAAATTTGATAAGTACTAGACGAGGTCATGAGGAAATACAATAATATTATGAAACTATAACCTAAATTCAGTGTTAATTATCTATCTAGGTAGGTACACTAATATTATAAAGAGGTAAAGATTGTGAGTTTGTTTGTAGGAAGTAATCTCTGAAACTATTTAACTGATTTTGAAAATTATTTCACCAGTAGAAAGTTATATTATTCCTGAGTGACATAAGCTATATCCACTCCGAGCCGCTTGCTGCTCGCGCAACATTTTCTCGAATACAGTTATAAAAACGATGTCCAGGCGAGCGAAGCCGCGGGCAAAAGCTTGTTTATATAAATAAACGTTCGTTGTTCACTTGAAAACGGCTGGTCACATTTTTTTTATGTTTGTTAAATTCCGAAAATGGTTTCTAGGA
The DNA here is from genome assembly GCA_947284805.1 of Coleophora flavipennella. NCBI lineage: Eukaryota > Metazoa > Arthropoda > Insecta > Lepidoptera > Coleophoridae > Coleophora > Coleophora flavipennella. The sequence goes on from OX369307.1 coordinate 1,731,591, forward strand.
AAAGAATAATTTAAAAATCGGGAAAAACTGAAATTGATTATCTATGGAATTTTGAAATTAACTCAAATCACTCACGGATTCGAACGATGCACCCTCGATTACAGTCATAAAAAGTGCGTATTGGACCATGCATAGTGTAGGGTTCCTGAATTATTACTTAAACAATTTGTCTCAGGATACTCTAAATGGTTTTCGCAGGTCTAAGTACTTGATAAAACAAACGAGATACGATTTGGAATAGAGAAGTTAATAAGTATATTAGGTAGCAATATACAGGCTGTTAGGTAAAATTTTAGATCAAAATTAAATTTAAAAACCCCCGTCAAAAAATAACATCTTAAAAGTATATTTTTTTTTGTAATGTTAGTTTTTGTTTAATCTAAGAGTCGTCGCGTAGAGGGACCGCTAAATTGTGAAATTATAAGTAAATTTTGATCGAAGAGTCGTCGTGTAGGGGGACCGCTAAATTGTGAAATTATTATTAAATTTTGATGAAAGAGTCGCCGCACGGACCGCTAAGTTGTGAAATTATTAGTAAATTTTGATCGAAGAGTCGTCGCGTAGAGGGACCGCTAAGTTGTGAAATTATTAGTAAATTTTGATCGAAGAGTCGTCGTGTAGGGGGACCGCTAAGTTGTGAAATTATTAGTAAATTTTGATGAAAGAGTCGTCGCTTAGAGGGACCGCTAAGTTGTGAAATTATTAGTAAATTTTGATCGAAGAGTCGTCGCGTAGGGGGACCGCTAAGTTGTGAAATTATTAGTAAATTTTGATCGATGAGTCTTCGTGTAGGGGGACTGCTAAGTTGTGAAATTATTAGTAATTTTTGATCGAAGAGTTGTCGTGTACGGAGCCGCTAAGTTGTGAAATTATTAGTAATTAGATGTAGTAAAATAGACCGTTGTATTCTGTTTTTATTTTATTCACTAAGCGGTCCCCCTGCGTGACGACTCAGACGAAAATATAACTACATACATGTAACTTAAAGGGCCAAAACATATTATTTTCTACTTTTATATGTTTTTTTTTTGTCGCGGGTTTTTTAAATTTTTAAGTTTTATTTCATGCTTTTTAACCTTTTTGTATCTCAAATACGATACCTCTGCTGTAAGTTAGTAAGAAGTTGACATCCTGCAGATACCAGGAGATGCTGCAGCATCAGGTCAAAGTTACCATGTTCTATCTAAAAGCTATTCATTGAGACTATTACAATGAGCCCACACACAAATTATCTGCTCTTAGTTGGTGAGGAGTTGGGTATCCTGCAGATACCAGGAGATGCTGCAACATCAGGTCAAGGTTTTCATGATCCATCCAAAAGCTATACATTTGAAACTATTCCAATGAACCCAAACACGATTCATTTGCTGTAAGTTGATGAGTAGTTGTGTATCCTGCAGATTCCAGAAGATGCTGCAGCATCAGGTCAAAGTTACCATGGCGTTCTAACATCTATTCATTGAGACTATTCCAATGGGCCCAAACAAGTAGCTCTGCTGTAAGGTGGCGAGGAGTTGGGTATCCTGCAGATTCCTGGAGATGCTGCAGCATCTGGTCAAGGTTACTATATTCTAATCTAACACCTATTCATTGAGACTATTCCATTGAGGCCACTACGATGCCACTACTCTAAGTTGGTGAGAAGTTGGGTATCCTGTAGATTCCAGGAGATGCTGTAGCATCAGGTCCAGGTTATCATGGTTTTGTAATTTAATTTCAGTTACCGAGCACCAAGCTTCGATTTGATCAGACCGGTATAATCACCTAGAATAAGAGCTGATGATCTTCAAACGGCTGAACAGATCTTCATAAATTGTACCTAAGAACTACATCGATCACGTCAGCTTTCAAACAAAAAAAAACGCATCAAAATCGGTCTATTTGTTTGAGAACTATGATACCACAGACAGACACACACAGATACATAGATACACACCTTAAACTTATAATAACACACCTCTTTTTGCGTAAAAGGTTAAAAATAGAGAAAAACCAATTTAGCGCGCAGCAAACTGGCATATAAAGTACCACTTTTTGAGCATATAAAAGTAAAAAATATGCCCTATGATACCCAACATCCTGCATTTACCTAACTTGTTTGATTCGAAATAATGCGTTACCTTTTGTCTGTGACCTAGGACCTTATTGCGCAAAGTAACGTAAAATCAGTAACTTAATGCGCGAAGATACAAATTTCCATCTAAGTTACATTAACTAAAGCTACAATGAGACTTTTATGACCTCCGCTCCGCTGCAGCACGAAAATAAACACAAAATAATACTTTCCACGTAAAAACGTCTCCAACTTGAATAAGGTAAACTATCTATTTTTGTTTGTTTATGATAGGTAACAATTTGAGTTTTAGTCTCCAAATTATGTACTTGTACTTTGGACTTGGGAAAGGTCCTAGCCCACGGGACAAATTGGAACTCAGCTAGGTGCTTGGCTCTACTAAAGATCTCATAACTTTTTAACAGTGAAAGCAATTGTGAGTCTTGGCACTAACTTTACAAGAATTGTTTTAGGTTCAATAAATACTCAACACCTAGACACTGCAAACAAAATGTGAATGTTTGCCCTGGGTGGGGATCGAACCCACGACCCTAGCAGACAACAGCGCTACCCCTGGACCAACTTTTTATTTTTCAGAATTTCCAAACTAAACATAACTAGGTTGCTCTATTACAATGTACCTACTTACAGGAAATATTAAAGGTTAAACTGTTTTGTTCAAATACACCCAAATCGTGCCTTTGAATAATAACGTGCTAATACTCTCAATAAAAGAGCTACATACCTGCCTATTTATATGCAGACACAAAAAATATGTACAGATAATGTTTAAGCCATCGAAATAGAATTGATTTTCCATGGTAGGTATAGGTTAAATGATATAATACCAAAAGTGGGCATTCAGTTCTATTGAAATCATTGTCATTGTGCGTATAAATACATTTTAAGTGTGAAAAAAACCGGCCAAGTGCGAGTCAGAACCGCACACATAGGGTTCCGTACCATCATACTAGATGGCGCTAGTTTCTTACTAGATCTCGGTCATAACAATTTTCGGTGGAAGTTTGCATGGTAATGTACAACATATATTTTTTTTAGTTTTATCATTCTCTTATTTTAGAAATTACAGGGGGGGGGGACACACATTTTACCACTTTGGAAGTGTCTCTCGCGCAAACTATTCAGTTTAGAAAACAATGATATTAGAAACCTCCATATCATTTTTGAAGACCTATCCATAAATAGTTGTGATGGATGAAAAATCGCCCTGATTCAGGGTAGGCTCGAGCCCCTCGGTGGGGACGTATATGAGCTGTAATGATGATAAAGATGAAAAAAAAATTTTTGAAATTCAGTTCTAAGTATGGGGAACCCCCAAAAATTTATTGTTTTTTTTTCTATTTTTGTGTGAAATCTTAATGCGGTTCACAGAATACATCTACTTACCAATTTTCAACAGTATAGTAATTATAGTTTCGGAAAAAAGTGGCTGTGACATACGGACGGACAGACAGCTAGACATGACGAATTCATGAGGGTTCCGTTTTTTGCCATTTAGGTACGTAACCCTAAAAAGAAATAGGTAATAACACTTTTTATAGGTAAAATTAGTGTAGGTGTCTATTTTGCCCTGGAAAATTATTTCAAGGGCGTTCCGTGCGACTGACCTTAACACTGTGGTGACAAGTTCACAAAAAATCCTTCTTTCCTATTATTTAGCCAGCCTTTTGCGTCTTGTTGGATAATCGTGACGAATAGTGGATAAAAAAATGATTTAGTAAGGCCTACTTATATTTGAACCGCCTCCGTGGTCCATTAGCTTTACATCAGAAGGTCGCGGGTTCGATTCCCGGCAGAGTTTAACTATCTTTGACTCGGTTTGGTAGGTGGAAGGGCATTTTCTTAGCCCGCCTGGCTAACCACCACCGTCTTATCTATGTCTTGCTGCCGAGCATCAATGTTAACAGCATTGATGTGTTCCGGCTTGAAGACAATAAAGCCAGTTCATCATTGCATTGGGGAATCTTGATAAGCCCGCTTCCATCTTCGGCATCATCGTCACTTACCATCAGGTGAGATGATGTCAAGCGCTTACCAATTGTGGACAAAAATATATCTCGCAAACGGTAGATACAAAAATGTGTTCTTAAGAAAGACCACTTTATTTTAAATGGCCTATTGCACTATACCATTTTTTTTTCTTATCTGTGACTATACCACACACGTGGGGGCATTTAAAAAAAAAACTTACATCCCCCTTTGCATACTTACATGTAAATACATTCATTCAAAAGTAGCTTTTGCCCGCGGCTTCGCCCGCGTGGACATCGTTTTTATGACTTTCCTTGAAGGTGAGAGGTGCGCGAGCCGCAAGCGGCTCGCGAGCGTGTACATGTGAGTTTTTTCCAGATCTCTCAGGAACTATGTCAGGAATCAAGATATGCTAATTAGTAAATTATGTCATTTTCCACCTCCTCAACTATCTCCGTGCAAAAAACCAGAACAATCCATTGTTCCGTTGTTGCGATGTTTAAGAAATTAACCAAAAAAAATAGTATTTTTTCAGTTCTCTCAGGAACTGCATTGGACTATGCTATCTTCCCGGGATAAAAAGTAGCCTATGTCCTTCCCAGTCAAGTGACATATGCCACCTGCATGCCAAAATTCATCAAGATTGATCAAGGTGTTGAAGCGTAATCATTAAACAAGACGTTTTCCCGGGGTAAAAAGTAGCCTATGTCCTATTCCAGGACCTAACCTTAACGGGGGGCTGGCGGCGTTCCTTGGTGCGCGCGACCCCCACGTCAAGCACTACGATTGAGACCTGAAAAAAGACACATAATCTACTTTGTGTGTATAGGTGCTATATGGTCTCTTGCGAGAACCAAAGAGAATATAACACTTTTGGGGTGATGCTCTTCGGCAGGATTCTAGTTGAAATTACGGACACAACTTCCGATTTATTACTTTTATTTAAACTGATTTTTACTAAACTAGGAGGTAACGACAAATTTGGTAACGATACGGAAATGGATAAACTTAGGTTGAGAGGATAAATGGCAACCCTCTGATGTTAAATATGTCGGTCTGCCTGCGCAAAGTGGTTGCCTTATGTACTTATAGCGCCTGAAAAACTAGTTATCGTGACCAAAAAAAACTATTAAGGAAACAGCTGAATAAGGTTTAAAATGAAAGTACTAGTTGTACTTATGACAATTATGCAAAAACCGACCAAATATTCAGTTGCGTTATGGAGCAAAACCCGTTAGTATTAGGAATTCTGGACCAGGCCCTCGCCTCCCTACCGGATCACCCGTATAAAGAAAAAACAATCGAATACACGTTTTATCTAATGTTGTATCATCATTGCAGCTCATATACGTCCCTACCGAGGGGCTCGAGCCTACCCTGAATCAGGGCGACTAGGCCTTAGTCGACCACGCGGGCCCAGTGCGGGTTGATCGACTTCACACACAACCTTCGAGTTTCTTCGCAGGCGTGTGCAGGTTTCCTCACGATGTTTTCCTTCACCGTTAAAGCAATCGGTAAGTATGTACGTAAGTTTTTGAAAAACTCATTGGTACATTGGCCGTCCAGATTTGAACCCGGTACCTCTGGTTAGATGGACCGAGTCGTTACCGGTTGAGCCACCGACGCTTCAGCTTCTGTTGTATAACTTTACCTTTTAGCAACAAGTAATGTTTGTCGATATTGTCAAAGTGCCCATCTTTTAACAGTTTTGCAAAATATAGCTTGTTGCTAATACATTTAAAATAATAAATAACAATTAAACAATAGCTGTTTCCCCCCTATATGCGCTTACTACTCAATGATTTCAATTAAAGTCCATAAGAATGAGTAAATTATTTATTACTTTTGGCGGTGCTAGTGTGCTCATCGAACCACCTTATCGTTTACGTTACAAATGATACGAAGTTAGAATAACTACAAGGGGGTGCGATATGTGAGTGTAGAAATGAGCCCCCTAATTCTGAAAGCTTTGACTTCTATTCTTCATACGGAATCGGCAAAATAGTCGAACGGATTCGATAAAAACACCCGTATAAAGGAAAAACAATCGAATCCGTCCGTTTTTTTCCGATTCCGTGTAACGAATCGAACTCGTTTAGAATCAGGAGATCTCTACAAGTCTACAGCACCTAGATCTAGCTGTAAAATGGGAATAAATAGGTAGGTACCTACGTAACTATAAGCAAGATAGCCTCATGACAGCTAACAGTCCCGACCATCAACAGGGGAGCACTGAAAGAGCTCGACTGAGGTCGTAACGACCGAACAACGTAAGTGCAATAAACTCACATTACTACGGTTTGTACGTACATCTTACAATGTTACTAAGCATCGCCGCGGGAATAAGATAGTTTATTGAAATAACTGTGTTTGTGTCCGACAGCTAATATTAATCAAATAATGTTCGCAATAGGGATGACAAATGCTATTCATCTGAGTTACTTTTTATCATATGTCATAAACTACATTTTGTTCTAAAAAATGTTTGAATTACCTAGGCGTGACTTCATAGTTTTGCAGCGTCATTTATGAACAAATTTTGTAATTTTGTTGATTTAAAAATCGAAGACTTGATGGAAAACAAAACGAGTAAGGTTTTTCAAAGTTTAAGCAGGAGGGTATAATTCAGTGATCAAGAGTTCATAATTTATTTCTGATGCTGTCGTCATCCCTATTGTTATGAGTATCGGATAAACCCATATAATTCTGCCATGTCTGTCCGTCTGTCCGCGGCTTAGCTCAAATAATATTAGTGATAGAAAGCTGTAATTTATCTTGCGTATACATATTAATTACGCCGACCTTTGAAAATAAATCTTGAAACAAATATTTTTTTAAGATACCTCCCCTACATGTAAAGAAAGAGTGTTTTTTTGATGTGTAACATCTTTGCTCTCGCTTTCCTGCAATTTGTGGGAGTGATTTCGTGAAATGGGACGGAAATGTGTCCCATTGTAACAGGAAGTCGCGTTTTTTCAGGCTTTAAAAGCGCGGAAAAGGCAAAGGTACCTATGACCATACAGCCTAGTCTGCCGTATCTTTGCCGTCCTTTTATAAAGTATTTTGTCACATGTTACACATCATATGCGAGTACTGTAGGTCTCGCTCGAATTTTTTTTTGTTGACGTAGCCTATCGTGTAGGGTATCGTTGAATAGGTCTTTCAAAACGACGCTAAACCATTTTTCTATTAAGGGTTCCGTTTGAGAAATATTTCGATTAAAAGTGATGACTTTTGTTAAAATCATGTATCCCCCCTCCTACCAGCTAAATCACAGTTTTAGGACCTCTGATTTTTTTTCTTAGTGTGACATGTTATACACTTTTATGAAAAACTATCACGGTTGAGTAGACTTTCTTAGTTAAGGAGTAGGTAAGATGGATTTAAAAAAGTTCATAGATTTTCTATACAAAATGTTCAATTAAAAAGTGCAAAATTAGTTTTGTTTTTTAAAATGTAATTAAAATTATTTTTTCCAAATGGCTACGGAACCCTATTTTTCGTGATTTTATTGAATACTAGCTTCTGCTCGCGGCTTCGCTCGCGTGGATATCGTTTTTTTGACTGTCTTTGAGGGTGAGTGGTGTGCGATTCGCAAGCGGCTCGCTAGCGTGGAAATTTATTTTTCTCCAGATCCCTCAGGAACAATATCGGGCTATTTCTGATTAGCAATATATGTCACTTCCCACCCCCTCAACCAATTCCATACAATAAAATCACTAATGCGTTGCTCCGTTCACGAGGAATGAGTTTTCCCCAGATCCTTCGGGAACTATGTCAGGATAAGTTTATTGGTAAATTATATCATTTCCCACCCCCTCAACCATCTCTTTACATAAAATCATAACAATCCATTGTTCCGTTGCGATGTTAAAGAATTAAACCAAAAAAAGAGTATTTTTTTAGTTCCCTTAGGAACTGCATCGGACTGTGGTATTTTCATGGGATAAAAAATAGCCTAACCTTCCCAGTGACAAAGAATACCTGCATGCCAAATGTGTTCAAGATTGGTCAAGGTGTTGAAGCGTGGAAAGGTAACAAACAAACCAACACATTTTCACATTTATAATGTTAGTAAGGATTTTTGATTCACTTCGATTCCCTAGTTTTTAAATAGGTAAAAGTAATTATACTCATCTATCAGCTCATATACGTCCCCACCGAGGGGCTTGAGCCTACCCTGAATTAGGGCGATAGGGCCTTAGTCGACCACGCGGGCCCAGTGCGGGTTGGTCGACTTCACACACAACCTTTGAGTTTCTTCGCAGGTGTGTGCAGGTTTCCTCACGATGTTTTCCTTCACCGTTAAAGCAATCGGTGAGTTAATGTACGTAAGTTTCGAAAAACTCATTGGTACATTGGCCGTCCGGATTTGAACCTGGCACCTCTGGTTTGGAGGAACGAGTCGTTACCGGTTGAGCCACCGACGCTTCAAAAAATTATACTATCATGCATAAATTCAACAGATGTTATCGTAATTTTTGCATCCTAATCTTTAAAATAAAAACACGAGTGCATAAAACATTACCCTTCCTTTTGGGTTAAATGTATCCAGTGTCACTTTCGAGGGTAAGGCAAATATAACGACACCTTGCACGCCAAAATCTATCAAGCCAGCTGAGCTAAAGAAACAGAGATACATCCATATACCCGAAAAACTTTACCATCTATTTTGGGCAATTGGGTAAAAAATAAAAATTACGCTGCATATAAACATTACCCCTTTATGGTTTTTGGATAGTCGGGTAAAACATTACGTGAGTGTCTTGAGATAGGTACATACCTATCTCAAGACACTCACGAAATCAAGACGAATCTAACGTCACTTCGAACTCCAAAATTCATCAAGTCAGCTCAGCCAAAGAAACAGATATACATACATACACCCGAAAAACATTACCCTCTATTTTGGGCAGTTGGGTAAAAAATAAAAACTACACTGCATATAAACATTATCCCTTTTTGGTTTTTGGACAGTCGGGTAAAATATACCTATTTTAAGACACTCACGAGATCAAGACGAATCTAACGTCACTTCGAACTCCAAAATTCATCAAGTCAGCTCAGCCAAAGAAACAGATATACATACATACACCCAAAAAACATTACCCTCTATTTTGGGCAGTTGGGTAAAAAATAAAAACTACACTGCATATAAACATTATCCCTTTTTGGTTTTCGGACAGTCGAGTAAAAATGTACCTATCTTAAGACACTCACGAGATCAAAACGAATCTAACGTCAGTTCACACTCCAAAATTCATCAAGCCAGCTCAGCCAAAGAAACAGACAGACATACATACATACATACACCCGAAAAACATATCCCTCTATTTTGGGCCAGTTGGGTAAAAAATGAAAACTACACTGCATATAAACATTATCCCTTTTTGGTTTTTGGACAGTCGAGTAAAAATGTACCTATTTTAAGACACTCACGAGATTAAGACGAATCTAATGTCGCTTCGCACTGCGAAATTCATCAAGCCAGCTCAGCCAAAGAAACAGACGTACATCCATATACCCGAAAAACATTACACTCTATTTTGGGCAATTGGGTAAAAAATAAAAACTACGCTGCATATAAACATTAACCCTTTTTGGTTTTTGGACAGTCGGGTAAAATATACCTATTTTAAGACACTCACGAGATCAAGACGAATCTAACATCACTTCGAACTCCAAAATTCATCAAGTCAGCTCAGCCAAAGAAACAGATATACATACATACACCCGAAAAACATTACCCTCTATTTTGGGCAGTTGGGTAAAAAATAAAAACTACACTGCATATAAACATTATCCCTTTTTGGTTTTTGGACAGTCGAGTAAAAATGTACCTGTCTTAAGACACTCACGAGATAAAGACGAATCTAACGTAACTTCGCACTCCAAAATCAATCAAGCCAGTTAGGCTACAGGTTCAGTCAAAGAAACGCTAATACATACATACACCCGAAAAACAGTACCCTCCTTGTTGGGCAGTCGGGCAAAACGCAACTTACTGATGTACAGAATAATGCAGACACCATCAGTCGTGCACTTTTGTGTATTCCCATTGCACAGTGCACTTTATGCTCAGAAAATACACGTAAGTACTAGTGAAGTTTAGATTAAGTTTATAGAGTCAGTAGAAACGTGTAGTTGATTCGTATTTGTTTTTTTCATCTTTTTTTTTTATTCACAATTAGTAAACCCTTGACAACATCTCACCTGGTGGTAAGTGACATGTTGCCGAAGATGGAAGCGGGCTTACCAAGATTCCCCAACGCAATGGGGAACTGGCTATCTTATCTTCATGCCGGAACACACCAATGATATCAACATTGATATTTGGCGGCAAGACTTAGATAAGATGGTGGTAGCTAGCCAGGCGGGCTTAGAAAATGCCCTACCACCAACCAAATCGAGTCTTACAATTGACCCCGCCGGGGATCGAACCCGCGACCTCCTGTGTAAAGTCAGTGAACTTTGCCTCTGAGCTACGGAGGCGGTTGAAACACCACACACATCACACCTATTCGAAAAACCGGTAAAGTGCGAGTCAAAACTGCGCACAAAGGGTTCCGTACCATCATACTAGATGGCGATAGTTTCTTCACGTTTAAAAAAACACGTTTTTTGTATGGAGACTTTCACTTTTTCTGATTTTTAGTATTTGTTGTTATAGAGCGGCAACATTAATTATTATTATAATTAATTTATTCTTAGGTAACTTAGTACTATAAGTACAGACCCATTGTTATATAAAAACTTATAAAAATAACGTAACATAGATACAATAAATATAATACATTCTAGGTATGTTAGTATCTAACTTAACCTATGTTTAAGTAGTATTTGGTGACGCGTGGATTGGCATGGTGCCTCGGAACCGCCGAAATACGACGTCCTTTGGCCAGAAGTCAGCGCTGGCGATGGTCTCCAGCAGAGGCTTCGGCACGCGCACGACGTACGACGTGAAGTGCACGTAGTGGCGCGACTCCAGCGGGAACACCCGCAGGCCGTAGCCGCACTTCTGGTGGACGTACTCCGTCACGTCCTTAGCCGTGACCGAGTGGTGCAGCCGCGACACGTAGAGCGCGACGTTCGTTGTGGCGGCTCGCAGCACGGAGCCCTCTTCCGGTGCGGCCATACCACACAAGCTTCTGCGAGGTTGCCTGCGGACTTTGCACTTCCTCTGTACCAAGGTAAAACCCTCCTCATCCACCCTGGTACGAGTGGGGTCGCTCGATGTTGGCGGCGACCTCGGTTTTCCAACGTAAGAGTGTCACGGGTCGCCGGCGGTGGCGTGCGGCGCGGCGGCGGTGACGTCACGGCAGCTCACACTAACCGGTAACCGGCAGCGTTGGTTTCTTTGTAGGAAACAGGCGCGCGCGGCGGGGGCAGCGCGGGCGTGCCGGCAGCCGTAGCAGGCGGCGACACAGGCTGCGACGACGGTGATGGCAACGAAATCGCTGACACGACGGAGCTCGACGTCGGTCGGTACATCATCTGTGAAAATTTCAACTGTTGACAGACGGACAGACAGACAGACAGACGGACGGACAGCGGAGTCTTAGTAATAGGGTCCCGTTTTTACCCTTTGGGTACGGAAACCTAAAACTATGATTGGTTTCTTAATAAGCGCGAACAACTTTGCTCCTTGTAGGGAGTTTTGTTTCTCTCTTCTGATTGGTCCGCATTTGTGAAGTTTGAATGTAAAAAAAAGTGTAAGTATCTTAAACTAACATTAAATTATCTATAGTGATAAACTCACTTTTGTGACTGGTTAGCAAGGAGTTTGTATTAAAATACTAACTCTTTCTTGGTCAGTATGTAAAGATAACTAAAGAGGTCGAACGTATAATGTATAAAGAAGTTGCTAGCCGGTTAGGTTTTGGCGGCAGTGCGCGCTGAAAAAAAAGTGCATTCTTTCTTTTTTCTATTTCTCGTAGGTTATGATGAAAAATTGTGTGTGTCACTCGGGGCCAAAATATTTTACTCTCGGGCGACGCAAATTAAATTCCTCGCTAAGCTCAGGATTCAAAAATATAGTTTGCCCTTTGTTACACACATAAAAATTTATTTACTCTTACTGTAAGTTTAAGTGAAAGTGTAAAATTAAGTTTACGTGTTAATGTTAGCAATAGTGTAAGTATATGTGTAAGAGTAAGTGTTAGTAACGTGCGAGTGTTACTGTTTGTGTAAAGTAAAGTACATAGTAGTATTAGTGTAAAAGTTTAAGTGTTTGTGTTTGTGATAGTGTAAGTGTGAGTGTAAGTGCAAGTGCAAGTGTTAGTGTAAGTGTTAGTGTTAGTGTTAGTGTCAGTGTCAGTGTCAGTGTCCTTGGATAGCACGGGTAAATGTGCCACACGATAAGTTTTAATAATAAGTTTTTTTTTGAGCTTTAGTTTTAGTGTTCATGTTAAAGTTAATGTTAGTGTGTGTTGGCGTAAGTGTAAGAGTAAGTATTAGTGTTAGTATTCTTATTAGTGTTGGCGTTAGTGTAAGTATTAGTGTTAGTATAAGTTTTAGCTTTAGTATGTTTTAGTTGAATTTACTTTAGCTATAAGTAATGGTTTTAGTTTCAGTTTTAGGTTTTAGTTTGTTTTAGTTTTAGTTTTAAATTTAGTTTGTATTAGTTTTAGTTTGTTTTAGTTTTATTTTTAGTTAATACTAACTAATGTTTTAGTTTTAGTTTGTTTTAGTTTTAGTTTTTGTGCTAGTGATAGGTTTAGTATTATTATTAGGTTTTTTTAGTTTTAGTTTGTTTTAGTGTTAGTTTTAGTCTTAGTTTAAGTTTTAGTTTTAGTGTTCATGTTAAAGTTAATGTTAGGTGTGTTGGGCGTAAGTGTAAGAGTAAGTATTAGTGTTAGTATTCTTATTATTGTTGGCGTTAGTGTAAGTTTAAGTGTAAGTATAAGTTTTAGTATGTTTTAGTTTAGTTTGCTTTAGCTTTATGTAATGGTTTTAGTTTCAGTTTTTGGTTTTAGTTTTAAATTTAGTTTTTATTATTTTTAGTTTGTTTTAGTTTTCTTTTTAGTTTTAGTTTTAGTTTGTTTTAGTTTCAGTTTTAGTTCTAGTTTTAGTTTTAGTTTTTTTTAAGTCTATGTTTATTATTATTATTTTTATTGCTTGCAACCCTGATATTCTATTTTACAAATCGCTGCAGCACTCTTTGAACGGTTGGAGACAGTTCTTGCTGTTTTACCCGTCTTCCAGCATTGTCAGAATTCTGGTACACTCTTCTTGAAGATAAAACCCCTAAACCTAACCCTTGGGTTATTGACACGCTTTTAACTGAATTTGATCAGAATAATGAATTTCTGCACAAGAAATGCCTTCTTTATATAACAGAACAGAAACAAAAGTAAAACAAAATATGGTTCCAAACGAGAATGGCCTTAATGTATGGGCCTTGGTCCAAGAAAAAAATGTAGTGGCCACTTTCGAAAGAAGTTTTTATTTAATGGTAGTAATATACACTATATATTTTTTTATGTTGCTGAAGATGAAAGCGGGCTTATCCCATTTTTAATACGACGGTTCATTTTTGAGATATGACCTTGTCATCATCATCATCATTATATCAGCTCATATACGTCCCCACCGAGGGGCTCGAGCCTACCCTGAACTAGGGCGATCAAGCCTTAGTCGACCACGCGGGCCCAGTGCGGGTTGGTCAACTTCACACACAACCTTCGAGTTTCATCGCAGGCGTGTGCAGGTTTTCTCACGATGTTTTCCTTCACCGTTAAAGCAATCGGTAAGTATGTACGTAAGTTTTGAATAACTCATTGGTACATTGGCTGTCCAGATTTGAACCCGGTACTTCTGGTTAGAAGAACCGAGTCGTTACCGGTTGAGCCACCTTGTATGTTTTCGTTATTAAAAATCATTTTATTTTGTGATTATTTGTCAGAAAAATCTGATTTTTGGTAAGCCCGCTTGATAAGATGATGCATAGGGCTTACCAATTGTCAATAAAAAAATTAAAAAATATTTTTTAGTATTCATAAAAAAATCCCTTTGTTTCAGGTTATCTCATAAACCAACCAGAAATAGGATTTATGCTGATAATAACAAATGCAGTACACTTAGATAAAGGTATGTAAGGACATTCAAAAATAATTTCAGAAGTGGCGCAAATTATAATTTTTTTGTTAGGACCAAAACTGCCCAATCTTCTTTAATGTGCAAATTTTTAAAATCTTTTTTTTTTCAGGTTAAATTTAAATCACCAGAAAGTTTCACGCCTTAATTTTTTTGTAATGAAATTAACTTTAACTTATTTTTTATTGGACTTTTTGGCGGGAATTTGAAGCGTTCAGTTTGTCATTTTTCTTTTATTATCCGAAAAATTACATTTAGTGGTTTTTGATGTATAATATTGATAGTGTATTTATCAGCGAAGGATCATATAAGTGTTTCTTGTGTAGGATAATGAAATAAAAGTGTATATACTGTGTTTCGAGATCCCACAAGAAGTCCGAGCAAGCTTTAGCAAAAGTGCTATCATTTTGCTAGAGTATGTAGGTTAGGTTAAATTATAGACAATAATATGATGTGACCGTGAAGAAACTACTGAAAATTACTGAAGACGTGAATTCTACAAGTGAATACTACTGAAAAATATATACTGAAGACTAGGCGGTATGGCCAATGAGCCTTAGCCTGCCCTAAAAGGGCGAAGAAAAAAAAAATTTTATTTTGAAAGGATTGCTCTAATATTTTAAAAGATATCGCATTTTTTTATAAACGACCCGGTTTCTTTGTGATTTAGTGTAAGTTCTCTTTTTTTATCTGTGAAATAGGCACAGATAAGAAAGGAGAACTTGTTACATAGATAGAACAGCCTGACGTGAAATTCCGCGGAAATATCGAAAGTGCAGCGTCGCGCGCGACGGACGTGATCTGGATTTTCGATCGCGCGACAAACTGCTTGTAGTTTACAGCTACTTGGATGCGGATTGAGAAACTATTATCAAAGAATACTGAATATTAGGTACCACTTTGTAATATTAATTAATGCCTCGAACTTAATTTTATTAAATCTTAAAACGTGGCCCGAGTCGCCCACCCCCAATATGAAATGGAATCCTGGATCTGCCTTTTGGTTCATCATCATCATATCAGCTCATATACGTCCCCACCGAGGGGCTCGAGCCCACCCTGAATTAGGGCGATCGGACCTTATACGTCCACGGGCCACGTCGACTTCACACACAACCTTCGAGTTTTTCGCAGGCGAATTCCGGGCGGAGGTCTCGTTAGTATTAATATTTTGACGCTAAGAACGCGTGGAGGTCTCACGTTGAAATTAATAACAAATACAAGGGTCTACACAGTCCTTTGAAGCTGTAAAAAAATCAAACTTCTTTGTCAAAGCGATAAAGAGATACGGCCATTTATGTATAGTTCGATGTTCGCAAGGAAAGTTAACCTAGAATCATGAAATTTGGCAAGAAGAAAAGTCTCTCAGTACAAGTAAAGGAAAAATCCGAAAACTGTAATTTGTAGTTATGTCACTTAAATTTTTGTTGAAGAATTGACCGTGACGTACTGGTATATCGATACATGGGAGATCATTTATTATCAACAACAAAGTTAATTTTATCCTTCAATCCGATTTTTGTATTCGTTGATGTTTATAGTGTCCGACTCGCATTTGACTGGTTGTTGATATGTAACATCTTTCCATTCACTCTCCTGCAATCTCTGGGAGTGTTTACTTAAAAAAGGACGGAAAATGGAGATTTTTCGGTCACGAAGGCTACGGAAACATGACCATGCCGCCTTTTTTTTCAGTCACGAAGGCTGAGGAAACATGGCCATGCCACCTTATACCCGGCCGGATGTGTGGAAAGCCGGTAGGTTTTTTACTTATGTCAGATGTCATTTATCAAGTATTTGCTTCCTGGTGAAGATCGCAGGAAGCTGATGGATGCGGGCAGCGCTCCTGCGCGGTCGTCGTGGGAATCGTTGGGGAGGCCTTTGTCCAGCAGTGGACGTTTTTCGGCTGATATGATGATGATGATAAATCGCTTGTGTTCTGTTTTGCGGTTGGGTGGAGCGGGTGCAAAACGGGAGGTGCAGAGGGCGGAGCCAAGAAAAAAGTTGGAGTGAAGCTGAGAAGAGCCAGACGGTTGGGTTAGGTTTGGAGCACAGTATTACGATATGATTTACAGTAGCGCAACGAAGGTACTTACGCAGAGCAACGGAAGGGTACTTGCGGGGCAGAGCCTGGCAAACTCCGCGAGTTTGCCAGGCTGACTACAGGCTAGTATGGGCTAGTACCTACGCCAGTGGCGCATCGTGCAATATCAAAGGCGTTGCGCTACTGTAAGCCGCTATATTGTAATACTGTGGTTAGGAGCGACAAGCTGTTAGGTTTGACAATGAGCGAGTCGAGCGAGTGAAGCGAGCGTGCTGCCGTATCAGCCGGCTAACATCGCTTTACTTTCATTATTTTTTAAATCCTGTATTACAATTGCTTAGCTACTCGGTTAAATACTTGCAATACTTAAGTAGCAGGTTATTGGACGTTAGGTCTAAAGGGAAATATAATTTCCTGAAAAGCACCCATACACACTCTCTCTCTCTCTCTCTCTCTCACACACACACACACACACACACACACTCTCTCTCACACACAAACACACACACACTCTCTCTCTCTCTCTCTCTCACACACACACACACACATAGTTTTGTATTTTAATTATTATTATTATTATATCAGCTCATATACGTCCCCACCGAGGGGCTCGAGCCTACCCTGAATCAGGGCGATTAGGCCTTAGTCGACCACGCGGGCCCAGTGCGGGTTGGTCGACTTCACACACAACCTTCGAGTTTCTTCGCAGGCGTGTGCAGGTTTCCTCACGATGTTTTCCTTCACCGTTAAAGCAATCGGTAAGTATGTACGTAAGTTTTTGAAAAACTCATAGGTACATTGGCCGTCCAGATTTGAACCCGGTACCTCTGGTTAGATGGACCGAGTCGTTACCGGCTGAGCCACCGACGCTTACTTATTTTAATTACTAATTAGTATTTGTTCATATTTATATATGTATTATGTATATTATCTTGCTTACCTTTGCACGACTTTTGCTGTTTAATGTATCTTAAAAAGTCTGTAAAGGCTTATCTTAATAGTCTGTACGGTTTTTAATATTACTTCAATTTAAGGGCAGTTAATTTTTCTTAATAATTAAATTGTTGTAAAATAGCTTAGCGCGCTTATAGCGGCGGTTGTACAGGGTGTTGCTAAATACGCGACTAAGACACTAGATACGGTTCGAAGAGAGCCAACTCGACAATTTCTGGCCAACGTGACCCATACCCAGAGTGACGATTGCTCTTTGTGGAGCCACGATGGTGACTTCCCACAGTAGCTAACCTAATTTATTGTTCAATACGACCATCTAAGACTTTGTTAAGTAGAGGACACTTTTAGTTCTGAACAAAAGGTTCTTATTCGTAGTCGCAATAATGTTCCCGCGAGGGCAGTTAGGTATAGTTAGAAAAACATATTTTTGGAATGATGGCGGAACTAATCCCCTTTTACTTTCGAGTGACCAATGAGCGAGCGGTAGCAAGCATCGAAGCAAGGAATAAAAAAGTACATGTAACAAAATACTGGGGGTTCTACTCATCATACTGAACAACTTTCCCCAAGAAACCCATAGTCAATTGTCAAGAAAAGAATAGGACCAACTTGATCAGTTGATCGATTTGTATGAAGAGTTAAAAATATTTTTTGCGATTTCAGCAAAGTCGTAGAACAAAAGTTGTTCAGTATGATGAGTAGAATCCCCAGTTAACGGAATCTACACCAATTTTTTACACTCTGTATAGGTATTCTAACTTCAGATTTGATGAGGACCCATGTGGAACTAAATAGTATGGCATATTACACTAGGAATATAGTTCACTATTCCATGAAACATCTGAATAACGTACCTACCATACAAACCAAACTTATTTGTTTTTTTATCAAGTCCGATTGTACCTACTTTTATTTTTTGCTAGGTACTAAATAGGTTAGCGTAATGTTTATTGTTAATTTGTGAATGCTCGAATACGTCAGACGGTGAAAGCTTCGCAAAAAACAATGCTTAGTCTGTAAAATTTATTTTAATAGAAATTCAGATAATTAATTGGGCACAAATTACTTATAAACAATACAACTTAAATATTAAATATTCATAGAAAGTTAAACACTTTTTTAAACTCGATACCTAACGGGTAAGGCTTGCAATCCGGATATCCATCAATTTTAATATCCGAATAATGAAAGCAACTGAATCTGGATAATATGGATAATACGAATAGTAGATTATTTAGAAATAAATACAGAATAAATAGATAAGTATTGGCATTATGCGCAACGAAATATACGTATTGATTCGACTTTTCCGTGTTTTTAAATATTTTGTATTAGGTATTATTAAATAAAAACGATGTTGTCTGTAAAGTCGGTTTACGAACGACAATTTTACGTGATAACGTGTCAGTACAATCTAGTCGGCCGTGGCAAGTGGCCATTGCGAACGCTCTCACACACACTTTGAAACTTATAAAGAAACGTATTTTCCTCACAGAGAACCGACCGCATTAAAACACCTCTTGTAAGGTCCTGGAAGCCTAGTACTTTTAATCCATTGACACACACAGATACGTGTTTTCTTCACAGAGAATCGACAGCATTGGAACACCTCTTGTAAGGTCCTAGAAGCCTAGTACTTTTAATCCATTGACACATTTGTTTGACGGTTCATCGATCCATCCGTCCGTCCGTCCAAGTCCAAGTCCAAGTCCAAGTACAAGTACTTGTACAAGTACAACTCTCGCTTGCGCGCTCGGCTCAGGCGTAACGCGACAATGACGTTATTCTGGCGTAACGTGATAATGACGTCACTTTTTTCTTGAATGCAGCCCGTGTCATTAATTTAAAAGACGTTATCACGTCAAAAATTTGAAAAACCCACGGATGGTATTAAAACGTAATTGAAAAAGAATTAATTTACTTTTTCAAAGTCTTCCGACTAGAGGAGAATATGAAACGGAAAAGATTTTTTTTAAAAATGTAAGAAAATCCGTCTGGGACTGCCATCGCCCTCTATGTTTCACATTTCAGTTTAAATATAGCAATTTATATGTATCAAAAATACATTAATTTACGTACTGAATTAGTCAACTTATAAAATTGCGTATATTCAATTTATTTCAGAGCAGATAGCCATTATAGCCGATGATTTTCTTGGATTTTTTTAAAATTTATCTTTCGTTTCTCATTTCCCTCTAGTCGGGGGATTAAAAAAAAGTTATTTAATTGTTTTTCAATTACTCTTTAACTCCCGTCATGGGATTATCCAAAATTTTTAATTTTACTTTTAAACTTTTTAGAGAGTACACAAGTTTTGTTGTCCGTAATTCGTAGATTCTTTAAATTCTTCTCGAACTTTCATTACAAAAAGTATGCTTTATGAATTTTTATTGAGCTGCAGCGCCCCATGATTGTCTACGGCTGTAAACATGTCTAAAATTGCAAAAAACACGACCCACCTTTTTTGGGTTAAAATGAATTCTAAGTCACTTTCTGTATCAAGAAAAATGTATATAGTAAATAGTTCCTGAGAAGCCCTCAGGCGTCAACGATCCTGGCTGCTGAAGCATCCCTGGTGGTCTACTGCTGAAAAACATGTCTTAAAACCTGCTTTGAAATGACACCTATATTAAAATGAAAACAAACCGTATCAGAGTCGGCTGAATAGTTTCTAAGAAGCCCTCGAGCGCCACCTTCTTGACTGCTGTAGCGCTCTCTAGTGGTCTACCGCAATAAAATATATCTAAGAACATGCCCTGATATGATACCTTTAACCTAAAATCCTGCAAGGAAATTGGCTTGCAGTTTTCGAAATAAATTAGAACATTAGCGCCAACCATCCTCGCTGCTGGAGCGTTCCCTGTTCTAAGGAATATGCCCTGAAATGATTCCTTTTAAATGAAAAAAGAACCGCAATAAATCGGCCCAGTAGTTTTCCAGATAAAAGGGAATTTGTACACGCAAACAAACAAACTAACAACCTCTCACTCTAAAAGCATACCTCTCCTCTGTTCCGTCATGGGTAAAAATAAAAATAAATTTATTAAAAAAAAGTGTGTGTGTCAGCCCCGACGCACGACTGGAGTTTACTCCTTACTATCGATTATAATCATATCACCCACAAATCGTCCACTGCTGGACAAAGGATCGATCGATTATAAATGTGCCGGGGGATGGCGGCCAATTTTTTTTATTCTGACAACGGATTCATGATTAGGGACCTTAGGAAACCTCAGATATCGATTTTGAAAGCAATCGGTCAAGTAAATAAAAAATTAAAATGGTGGCCACTTTTGTCAATTCTGACAACGGATTCGTTATAAGGGACTACAGGGAACCTCAGATATCGATTTTGAAAGCATTCCGTCCAGTAAATAAAACGTTCAAAATAGCGGCCCCTTTTTTTTCAATTCGGGCAACGATTTCGTGATAAGGAACCTCAGAAATCGATTTTGGAAGCAAGCGGTCCAGTAACTAAAAAATTTCAAAATGACGGCCACTCTTTTCAATTCTGACAAGACAAATCTAACGACACCTCACACTGTAATGGGATATAAGGTCGTTTAAAGTAGGTGTATAAAACTTCCTTGTCACTAGACCTTAATTACTTTCTGTGGACTTTGTTCTATTCAGATAAATAAAAGAAATCCGAGACTCAGGGCGATAAATAAATATTAGTTGACATTCATAGCGTCTGGATAGCATACTTATGCGTGAAAACACTTTGCAAGAGATTTTAACAGCGACAGAACATAAATTTCGTGATTTTGACGTGTGAACAAAGGGGCGTTGTGTAGAAAAAAAAATTCAACGAACCGTCCTTGTCGGGAATGTTTCACAAATGTCTTTGCGTTTGAAAAGAATAAATTACTACAGTCTGCGTTTTAAACAAGTGACACATCGGATGTAATCTAAAATGTTTATCATGAAAAACAGATACTTTCTCGTTTAAATTTTATTTTTCAGTTTAACAAACACCGAGGGCGCGGAGATTAAATCATGAGCATACCCAGCTGACCTTGGAGAGCTGGACATACCTACACGTGCTTGAGGTGCGATCGGGAAGGCTTCTTCTTCTCATGTCGAATGGGTTCTCCACTACAGCAATCTCGACCAGAAGGTGGCCGCTCCAATGGCCCTTATACCAGTATATACCAGAAGTCACGCGTTCTGACTGTACTTGTAGGAGCGTGAGACGCGAGACAGGACCTCCACAGGAGGTCCCTCATCGATCAAGGAAGCTAAAACTACAGTCTTCGGACATGTGTGCTTGACTATAAATCGTGCCAAGTGTTAAAACGAATCAATGTTCTGGTTAAAAAGTGAAAAAGTGCAATTTTCGACTCTATCGGTGTAATCATAAACTTCTAGTTTGTACAACAATAGCGATAAATGTGCGTAGAAGATACAGAATAGCGTTAAGCCTAATATAAACCTTGAGGTATCGAAATAGATCACTAATTAGTATAGTTTCATTAGATAAGCGTAGCTGGATAGCTGATGTAAAGATTGGAATGGAAATGAAGGACACTGGTGTCAGAGACTCGAAAGAGAGCAGACGTGTTCCCTATTGATCATTACCTGTTGTTAATTAAGTGTATTTTACTCGTAGTACAGACTAATAATTCTATTGTAAATTAAACTTCAAGTAGATTTTGGTTTTCTCAAACTTTTGCTCTAAGAAATATCTAATAGTGGAAAGAGACGCTGATTGCTGTACGACGAGATAAATCAGGTAATCTAGTTTTGAATTGTAGTAGTTACCTAGAGCTGGATTAATGTCTATCAATGTTAGAGTTTGATTAACGTACAAGGTTGAAGCTATCGTAGCGATGTAATAGTGTCTACTTTTACAAACATGGCATTCGTTCAGCTCGAGGATATAAGCATGTATTTGTCATAACCTTTTGTTCTAATTATGTGCTATGAAATGTCTCATCAAAGTAAGGTTTTTAAGTGAATTCTTTGAACTTGTTTGAGTCACACTAGTTTGGGGAGTTGATTGATTAAGATAACGATTTAATATCAATGTTAACTATAAAATGACATAGTACTAAAACTCAATAGGATTAAAATTATAGGGGCTATAATTTTGTGTGTGTCTTATATTGTGTGGATATGTTAGATTAATTAATAGGAATTAAGTATGGCCTGGCAAGTTTTTTTCTCAGGACTGCTTTCTTGCCAATTTATGTTTTCTTTTGGCCCAGCTAGTCTTGGATTGGAGGGACTGTTTTAGCACAACTAATACCTAGCCTGGTTCAGACTGTCATAGTTTCCTTACAGTAATATTAGAAAGCAAAGAGAGGGGGAGGGGGAATTTCATCGTTAATTATTGTAATTTTCCTTTTTTGTACAAGTGGCTAGCGAGGTGTGTTAAGCTTTACCCTCCGACCGTAACGTAAATTCAAATAATCACTCACAAGGGAAATAAAACCATTTTAATTACTCCCTATTCCAACTTTTTTTACTTACTCCACAAATCGCCAACCCCTAGGGAATATATTATCTAATATAGTTAAAATTAATACCTATAATTTACACATTAAAGTTAGGGCCGACATTCAATTAAATTAGGTAACTTGAACTCACAATCCCATCTCATTGTGTTGAAAATTTATGGAATAATCACTTGGAATTTATACTCCGAAATTAGCTTCCGTACTAGTTCGCTATTTCGTCGTTATTTGAACTGTAGGATTAGGCGAAGTTCGAAGGTCACACGAATTATTGAAAGTTAATTATTGTCCTCCCCTCAATGAGGAGTGTACTTCCGTTTAGTATACCAATCGGTATTTTGTAACTCATCGCGTACCACGCACGTAGGGTTCTAGCAACTTTTGCAACCTTTGTATTGAAAGAATTGGTAGGTTAACGTAGTTTGAATCAGGGTAACCGACCCGGAACGACACTTCCTTCATAAGCCAAGCTTCTTAAATTTAAACAAAACTGATCAGTACCTACCAAAGCAAAGTGAGGACGCTCACACCTACATATGTGTATGTGTATGTATACATGTATTTGTGTACATGTATATGTATATGTACATATATATATATATATATATATATATATATATATATATAAATATATATGTATATACCAACATAAGGACGAGAGGTCGTGGAGAAACGAGTAAGACAGCTTTCGACATGAAAGAACTAGTCTTTCAATGTCTAAATACCAATAAGATCTGGGCCCAGGATAGAACCCCTTCTTGGGGCATGAAAAGAAGCTAGCTTGAAGCGAGTTCCTGGCTATGAGATACACTAGACAAGAACTTAGTCTCCCAGGGGAGTGGATGGACTGGGAAGTCTTTCGTCTATCTAGTGTCGCGAACCGTATGACATAAGAAAGGAAGGACACAACTCATGTTTGAAATATATTTGTTAACTTGTAACTGTCAACGCTTCTAGCCAAGGATTGACTCACGTTAAACTTATGGCCACTGGGCATCTGAGCTTGGTTTTGGCCCGTTCTTGAGCTAGAAGATGTTTCCCCAAGATTGAAACTTGAGACCTTCGTTCTTCACAATTAAGTGTAGGCGACCTTCAGGAAAACCAGTCTTGAGATTCGCAACCTAAACTTCTTCCACGAGTCTAACATAAAAAATAAAACAGAACAAGAAAAATGACGATCACATTCCTAGGTGAGCGGATTCCGAGAGAGACCTGTTAAGGCCGGTTCGGGACCTCCACATCTGGCGCCGTGGCCAAGGATCTAGGAAAACGTTTGTTGCTGATGTTATCAGTTTCAACGGCTAGATTAAAGAACACTCATAGTAAACACAACGTATAAAATTAGGGGTCCTAATAGTCTATTAAGTTTAGGTTATAGGAATTATCCAGAGAAAACTAAATAATCTTATCGCGCAGATAAAAAAATAAAATAAAAATATATATATATATATAAATAATAATAATAATAATTAACTAAATCAATAAATAAATAAAATAAACCTAATTTAACTTCCCAAAGGATGACCATCTACTTATCAGCACAAGTGGTGCAGTGACTCTGGAAAATTAGCGATATGCTAACGCACACCTAGTAAAACAACCCGAGAATTAATATCAAACATCAACGAGACGTAGTTTTATCAATATTTAAAGGTTAATTATGTCGTGTCATGTTATTAACTGACCCAGTGAAAAAAAAAAAAACCTATAAATACATTAAATTGCCCATCATGCGTGCGCAGTTAAATAATACAATAAAATAAATATAATCGGTTGCACACCCAAATACACAGATATTTAACCGTATTTTTACGAACAAATGGTAAAGCAATTGGTCTAGTTAGCATCTCTTTACCACAACACAATACAGTACGGTAAATTAACATTGGCGCACTTGTGTAATTAAATAATTCAAACTCAACTGTAGATAATTATTTATTGTACATCGAGATAAATAAACGCATGTACGAAATGAATAACAGATTAATAACAAAACTTATGCACTAATCGAAAGTTTCGGTGAAGTATATTATTGTGCCGTAGCAAAGCGTGGAAGGGCTTAACACATTAAGTTCGGTATTATATAACGATTGTCCAATTAGTTACGCGGGTTGGTCATTTGAACGTGGTCTAACTATGTAGATAAAATATATAGCTTACTCTCATATTCCACCTAGTACACAAAAGGGGAAGTTTCATAGAATTCGGTTGAGCCGTTTGTGAGGAGTGCTTACACGGACGTCGTGACGCGACATTCATTTTACGTAAAGAGGGGTTTTGCTTTGTCGGGAATAGGCAGGGGTTTAAATGTTGCTAATGGATAGGTAACTGAAAATTGAGCTATGTAACATAATTATGACATTGGCTACTTTGATGAGGCATTTTGTTGGTTTATTGTCTTTAGGATTACATTGAACTGGCGTTTTTTTTCTTAAGGCTTATGGAGGAGTACCCAAATAAAGGCAGAGTCTCCCAAATTTACTATCCAGGGTGAGACACAGGGTTTGAACTATAACAAAGAAACTGTTATATTATCTCCTTCAGTAATAGTTAACAATAACTTATTGACTTTATTGAGTTGTTCTGTGTGTGTACGTGTTTTTTTCGCAGACTGTAGTTAGGGTTTTTAGGTTTTCTTTCTTCTTTTCTTCTATGTAACGAAATGGGAAAGGACGGGGTTGAATGAATATTTAGTGTAACGGATTAGATTCTAGCACTATGTCGGGGCGAGGAGCAAGTAGGCGGGGCAGGAAGCGAGGCGCGAAAGATCCCAGGGTTTAAAAACGAGTATAAATATCGGGACGTCGAACGATAAAGGATGTTTAAAAGGGGTTTTGAGTTCTATCGAAATCGAAAGTGTATTAGCGCTAGGGATAAAAGGAAACAAAGCCCTCCTAGGGACAATGGCCGCGGTAGATAGTGAAAGTGGGTCTGTGTCCCGCGAACGAGACAGGGAACTCACAGTAGAAAGTTTTATGACGTCGTCACAACTGACTCCTGAACAAAAGGGCTTATTGTTACCCGTGTTACAGAAACATAAAGCGATATTCACTCGGAGATTAGGTTTGACCAATAAATACGTACATGAAATTAAGATGAGGGATGAAACTCCGTTTATAAAACGCAGCTACCCAGTTCCCTTTGCACACCGCAAGCAGGTAGAGGAGAAAATTCAAGAATTAGAACGTTTGGGGGTTATAAAACGAGAGGCCACGCCTTATTGCAGTCCCATGACCTACACTAAAAAGAAGGATGGTTCAGTGAGACTCTTATTGGACGCTCGCGAGTTAAACAAGAGAATGATAGGAGATTCTGAATCGCCGCCTAATACTTCAGAGATTTTACAGTCATTTCATGGGGTAAGGTATATCAGTTTGATTGACCTTAATAACGCGTATTTTCAGCTGCCACTGGGACCAGAGTCCACAAAGTACACGGGATTCACTTTTATGGGGAAAACTTATACTTACAATGTTTTACCTCAAGGATTGAAGACATCGGTGGCTAGTTTCTCGAGAGCAATGGACATAATACTAGGGGGACTTAGGGGTTTTTGTGTCAACTATCTCGATGATTTAGTTGTGTTCACTGCAGGTGACCTAGATTTACACCTGGAACACCTGGATCAAGTCCTAGGCCGACTTTGCGAGGCGAATATGACGTGTAACCTAGAGAAGTGCAAATTTTTGCAAGTAAGCGTAAAGCTGTTGGGGCATATTGTAGACACCACGGGAATACGAATGGATCCGGATAAAATAAGGGCTATACGGGAGTTCCCGGTACCTAGGACAGTAAAACAGGTGCGAGCTTTTCTGGGATTACTAAATTATTTTCGCAAATTCGTATGGAAATATGGGGAAGAGACGAAACCGTTATGCGAGTTACTTAAAAAGGATATAAAATTTAGGTGGACACCGGTAGAGAATAACTGTTTCGAGCGCGTGAAAACCTTGTTCCTTGAAACAGTAATGTTAATACACCCGGATGTGAATAAAACTTATTACCTACAAACCGACAGCAGCGCGATAGGGATCGCGGGGTGCGTATACCAATTGACCGACACAGGTGAAAAGTTAGTAATTGGATTTTGCAGTAAAGGATTGACAGAAGCGGAAATGAGGTGGACAGTTACAGAACAAGAGCTATGGGCTGTATGTGCTATGTGTAGCTATATTTATAGCCTGAACAAGTTTGAGACCTATTTACGAGGAGCTAAGCTAATAATTCGTACGGATCACAAAAGTCTTACCTTTTTGCATTCGTGCCGACTGTTAGGTGCGCGTATGGTTAGATGGCTGAATTACTTAGGGCGGTTCGATTATCGGGTAGAATACATTAAGGGGACAGAAAACATTGTAGCCGACGTCTTGTCTAGACATATTCAGGGTGTTACCGATGTAAACACCTCACGTAGTCAAAGTCCACAGGTGAATTTGTTCAGCGCCACCAATTCGCGTCTTGTTCAAGAGCAGTTCAAGGCACTAGAAAGGCATCAAAATGATGATAGTGTCTTGAGGGTTATAATTGAGGGGTTACGGGGGGAAAACACGACATACGATAAAACGAAGACACGAAACTATAGTTTGGAAAATAATATCCTTTATCACACTAATCCAAAAACCGGGAACCGGTTAATCGTAGCGCCTGAGGCGTTACAAAGGGGACTGATAACAAACATCCATGAGGAGATAGGACATTTTGGGAGGTTCAAGGTACTCGCTTTATTGAAAAAACGCTGTTATTTTCCAAAAATGTCGCGAAAGGTGACTGAGGTTTTGAGGGGGTGTGATGTTTGTCAAAAATCAAAACATGAGATTGCTCACCACTCAGGGCCTTGCAAGCCTGTTGTCGCTGAGAGAGTCGGAGAGAAAGTTTTCGCGGATCTGTATGGGCCTTTGCCGACGGGTAGGTTCGGAAATAAATACATATTCGTGATGCAAGATGCTTTCAGTAAATTCATAAAACTATTCCCGCTTAAGAGAGCAACTGGTAGGAGCGTGTCTGGGTGCGTGCGCAAGTTCCACGAATTATTAAGAATCGAACATATAGTGACGGACAACGGGGCCCAATTTACATCTAGGGTCTGGGAAAACGAGTTATCGCGAATGGGGATTAGGTATTCACATACTTCTGTACGAAATCCTCGTCCAAATTCGACCGAACGAGTAAATAAGGAATTAGGACGGATGTTCAGGGCCTATTGTGATAAATATCATTATAAATGGGTGTCCATAGTAGCATTGATTGAAGACAGTTATAATAAGGTGACTCACACCTCTACTGGGTTTACTCCGGAAGAGATCCTCTGGGGCCTCGATACCGAGTTAGGAATCGACAAGTCGCTGGCCAAGTATAAGTCGGTGCAGGTAATCGGGAGCCGGGTCGAGGAAATACGACAAAGGGCCCTAGAGAATTTGAAAAAATCAGCAGATGCTAGGAAGGCCAGGTTTAATGAAAACCACCGGTTGATACAGTTCAACATAGGCGACTACGTCAAATTGAAAACTTTCCCCAGATCGGAGGCGGAAAGGAAATTGACGAAAAAATTTTCACGGTTGTATACAGGACCGTACGTCGTAGGAGCGATACCTCATGAAAATGTATATTCGCTTGTAAATCCTGAGACTAAAGAAATTATCGGACAATATAACGCCGTGCATTTATTTAGATATTATAAGTCGGTCGAAAGTTAGAACGGACCGTAACACCTGTTAGGCAAATTCAAACAGAGCAGAAGCTTCACAGGTGTGTTATTTGTAGTGTCATTTACGACCCACTCGTATAGAACAATAAGCGACAGTAGCTTTGTTAAAAGCGTTTACAACCTACTTAAACGGCGTCAAGCTTTTTATGAGGGGCGCTTTGTTGAGTTGCGGCTTTTCGAACAATAGCTTGTATTGAAAGGATTTTAGCGCCGGCGCTTGCGTAAGTACGTGAATTAAGCAGGCGGGGATAAATGAGTTTTGGTCTGAAAATGAGAGTAAGAAATTTACCTTTCCAACTATCATTTTGAGGGGGCATTGTAATGGGATATAAGGTCGTTTAAAGTAGGTGTATAAAACTTCCTTGTCACTAGACCTTAATTACTTTCTGTGGACTTTGTTCTATTCAGATAAATAAAAGAAATCCGAGACTCAGGGCGATAAATAAATATTAGTTGACATTCATAGCGTCTGGATAGCATACTTATGCGTGAAAACACTTTGCAAGAGATTTTAACAGCGACAGAACATAAATTTCGTGATTTTGACGTGTGAACAAAGGGGCGTTGTGTAGAAAAAAAAATTCAACGAACCGTCCTTGTCGGGAATGTTTCACAAATGTCTTTGCGTTTGAAAAGAATAAATTACTACAGTCTGCGTTTTAAACAAGTGACACATCGGATGTAATCTAAAATGTTTATCATGAAAAACAGATACTTTCTCGTTTAAATTTTATTTTTCAGTTTAACAAACACCGAGGGCGCGGAGATTAAATCATGAGCATACCCAGCTGACCTTGGAGAGCTGGACATACCTACACGTGCTTGAGGTGCGATCGGGAAGGCTTCTTCTTCTCATGTCGAATGGGTTCTCCACTACAGCAATCTCGACCAGAAGGTGGCCGCTCCAATGGCCCTTATACCAGTATATACCAGAAGTCACGCGTTCTGACTGTACTTGTAGGAGCGTGAGACGCGAGACAGGACCTCCACAGGAGGTCCCTCATCGATCAAGGAAGCTAAAACTACAGTCTTCGGACATGTGTGCTTGACTATAAATCGTGCCAAGTGTTAAAACGAATCAATGTTCTGGTTAAAAAGTGAAAAAGTGCAATTTTCGACTCTATCGGTGTAATCATAAACTTCTAGTTTGTACAACAATAGCGATAAATGTGCGTAGAAGATACAGAATAGCGTTAAGCCTAATATAAACCTTGAGGTATCGAAATAGATCACTAATTAGTATAGTTTCATTAGATAAGCGTAGCTGGATAGCTGATGTAAAGATTGGAATGGAAATGAAGGACACTGGTGTCAGAGACTCGAAAGAGAGCAGACGTGTTCCCTATTGATCATTACCTGTTGTTAATTAAGTGTATTTTACTCGTAGTACAGACTAATAATTCTATTGTAAATTAAACTTCAAGTAGATTTTGGTTTTCTCAAACTTTTGCTCTAAGAAATATCTAATAGTGGAAAGAGACGCTGATTGCTGTACGACGAGATAAATCAGGTAATCTAGTTTTGAATTGTAGTAGTTACCTAGAGCTGGATTAATGTCTATCAATGTTAGAGTTTGATTAACGTACAAGGTTGAAGCTATCGTAGCGATGTAATAGTGTCTACTTTTACAAACATGGCATTCGTTCAGCTCGAGGATATAAGCATGTATTTGTCATAACCTTTTGTTCTAATTATGTGCTATGAAATGTCTCATCAAAGTAAGGTTTTTAAGTGAATTCTTTGAACTTGTTTGAGTCACACTAGTTTGGGGAGTTGATTGATTAAGATAACGATTTAATATCAATGTTAACTATAAAATGACATAGTACTAAAACTCAATAGGATTAAAATTATAGGGGCTATAATTTTGTGTGTGTCTTATATTGTGTGGATATGTTAGATTAATTAATAGGAATTAAGTATGGCCTGGCAAGTTTTTTTCTCAGGACTGCTTTCTTGCCAATTTATGTTTTCTTTTGGCCCAGCTAGTCTTGGATTGGAGGGACTGTTTTAGCACAACTAATACCTAGCCTGGTTCAGACTGTCATAGTTTCCTTACAGTAATATTAGAAAGCAAAGAGAGGGGGAGGGGGAATTTCATCGTTAATTATTGTAATTTTCCTTTTTTGTACAAGTGGCTAGCGAGGTGTGTTAAGCTTTACCCTCCGACCGTAACGTAAATTCAAATAATCACTCACAAGGGAAATAAAACCATTTTAATTACTCCCTATTCCAACTTTTTTTACTTACTCCACAAATCGCCAACCCCTAGGGAATATATTATCTAATATAGTTAAAATTAATACCTATAATTTACACATTAAAGTTAGGGCCGACATTCAATTAAATTAGGTAACTTGAACTCACAATCCCATCTCATTGTGTTGAAAATTTATGGAATAATCACTTGGAATTTATACTCCGAAATTAGCTTCCGTACTAGTTCGCTATTTCGTCGTTATTTGAACTGTAGGATTAGGCGAAGTTCGAAGGTCACACGAATTATTGAAAGTTAATTATTGTCCTCCCCTCAATGAGGAGTGTACTTCCGTTTAGTATACCAATCGGTATTTTGTAACTCATCGCGTACCACGCACGTAGGGTTCTAGCAACTTTTGCAACCTTTGTATTGAAAGAATTGGTAGGTTAACGTAGTTTGAATCAGGGTAACCGACCCGGAACGACACTTCCTTCATAAGCCAAGCTTCTTAAATTTAAACAAAACTGATCAGTACCTACCAAAGCAAAGTGAGGACGCTCACACCTACATATGTGTATGTGTATGTATACATGTATTTGTGTACATGTATATGTACATATATATATATATATATATATATATATATATATATATATATATATATATATATATATATATATATATAAATATATATGTATATACCAACATAAGGACGAGAGGTCGTGGAGAAACGAGTAAGACAGCTTTCGACATGAAAGAACTAGTCTTTCAATGTCTAAATACCAATAAGATCTGGGCCCAGGATAGAACCCCTTCTTGGGGCATGAAAAGAAGCTAGCTTGAAGCGAGTTCCTGGCTATGAGATACACTAGACAAGAACTTAGTCTCCCAGGGGAGTGGATGGACTGGGAAGTCTTTCGTCTATCTAGTGTCGCGAACCGTATGACATAAGAAAGGAAGGACACAACTCATGTTTGAAATATATTTGTTAACTTGTAACTGTCAACGCTTCTAGCCAAGGATTGACTCACGTTAAACTTATGGCCACTGGGCATCTGAGCTTGGTTTTGGCCCGTTCTTGAGCTAGAAGATGTTTCCCCAAGATTGAAACTTGAGACCTTCGTTCTTCACAATTAAGTGTAGGCGACCTTCAGGAAAACCAGTCTTGAGATTCGCAACCTAAACTTCTTCCACGAGTCTAACATAAAAAATAAAACAGAACAAGAAAAATGACGATCACATTCCTAGGTGAGCGGATTCCGAGAGAGACCTGTTAAGGCCGGTTCGGGACCTCCACAACACTACAAAATCCATAAAGCCGTTTAGGCTGTAGGACGTGCCAAAGAAATAAACATACATACATACATACATGCACCCAAATAATTTGCGCACAAAATTAATAACCATACTATACATGTAACGCATAACGTCTGATTTTACTTCCCATAATTTTTATTCCCCGGGTTTATATATGAAAATCAATTGTTAAGGAGTAAACTCCAAAAAAACTTATTTAAAATTATTTATACTGATAAAATTTTAAGTTACTCTTAAAGTTATCCGAAATATCCGAATATATACTATGTATCCGGATACAAATCTTTTTTGTGCTTTTCACGGAGTTTTCCAGTAAAATACAGATATTTAAAGCGTTAGAGAGGTAGGCTGCAATGTAAAGGAATATAATAACTCTGTTTTCCATTAACTACAAATTACCTATAGAAAATTTTAAACAAACATATCTACAACATGTAATTAATGCATGTGGAGGCAACGAAACATTTCAGTTACGGAAAACCGTTTGCCTTATAGAGTAAACCATGGCACAGTATTACAATATAGCGGCTTACAGTAGTGCAAAGAATGTACTTACGCAGAACAACGGAAGGGTACTTGCGGTGCAGCGAGCGGCGGGGCACAGCACAACAACACGTGGAGTTTGCCGGGCTGGCTACAGGCAGTACTGCTATAGCCCGTCAACTTCGTGCGCGGTATGCCTGCGGTACAGGCGGGTAGGCGGGGGCGAGGTAGCACGACACGACACGATCTCCGAGATCTTCCCGCACACCCCGCCTCAGCTGCTCAGGCGTAACGGGCACGAAGTTGACGGGCTATAGTACCTACTGAAACGCTAACTATCGTTTCGAGCCGATCTCTTTTGTTGCGTTTCATAATTAAATTCTTTTTTGATGTCGTTGCTCTATGGAATTTGAATTTGAAAATATTTGTTATTTTTTGACAAGAGGAAAACAAAAGGTTGACCGTGATCTCTTCGACAGTCATGTGCATTTAAATTTTTGGAGATATTGTTTTATAATGTTTTGTTGAGGCCCACTATTTTATTCTGTGGTAAGTAATTTGTATAAGGAAACCTCTTTGCGTGTATTTTTGGTACTGCTGCGAACTAGATTTATATATGTCCGTAGGGTTTCATCCACCCCCCTGCGAGGTTGACGTCCCCAAAGTTTCACCTGATTAAGGATTGATCCTGAGATGGAGCTGTGCTGACCACCAGCCAGTCCTTTCCACTGCCCGCCCAGCTGCTTGCCAAAAGGGAAGTGAATTCTTATTTTATCTTTTATCCCGAGCGACTCTCTGACTCTCTGACGTTTCTACCGTCCTAGAAGATTTCCTGCTTCCGGTTTCTAACCATTTAGTTATTTGTTGTAAATTTAAAAAATGTTTTGTACCTAATACGTGTTATTTTAGAAAGATAGGGTAATTCAGACCAAAGTGAAATTTTATTATTTTAGAACTTAGTAACTTATTTAAGTACCAAAGGGACGGTGACGATCGTTGCCTACCGGCATTCTATAAAAGAACCTTTTTATATACAAATAAAATTGTCACTTTAAATTTATTTCCGGAAATTGTCCATAAATATATTAGGTAATTGTTTTATTGTCAACACGGTCAACCAATGTAAATCACATCTTTTTCTAATACTCATATTGTTTATTGTTCCTTCTTTTTAGAAAAATCATAAAATACATATATTCTAATTTACCCCATAATATTTTTTTCTTAAAACTCCGTTTAGGCCCGAACCTCTAAATCTTACGTATCATATGTGGCAAATTCCGTGAGGGTTTTTATCCCCTGTTTCCATTATTTTTGTCACATATTTATGGCGCCCGAACTAATGTTTTATCCCCTTTTCTGCCTTTAATCTTTCCCTAACGAACCCGTTTTTTTGTCGTTCGTGGGTGTATCCGTTTTCCGGATATTATGGTTCAAGTTTTATTACCTCAA
Source organism: Coleophora flavipennella (assembly GCA_947284805.1). NCBI lineage: Eukaryota > Metazoa > Arthropoda > Insecta > Lepidoptera > Coleophoridae > Coleophora > Coleophora flavipennella. The sequence goes on from OX369307.1 coordinate 1,765,344, forward strand.
GACCCTTACTTAATTTAATCGTGCTGTTTTCTTTGAAACGTAAGGTTTTTTTTGTTTGTATGCACGGTATTTTTTTGCTTCTCTTCACACGGGTCGTTTTTTCCCCGGCTTAATGGCATTATACCTCTTTCGGATAATTGCTTACGTGTTGTTGAGTTGTTTTTGCCTGTGTATTCCCTTACGATTCCAAGAGAATTTTTATTTAAGTAGTCAATGGCCAGACTCTAGATTTCTTTCAATCGAAAGTCGGGACAGACTTACTTTTAGTTCACGATTATTTAACGTTGTCTTAGGGAAAATCTTTAAGGGTTACTGTTTGGAATATTTTTACGCGTTGCTTTGCGAGGTACTCCTTAAACTTTTGGCGTACCCTGTTCACTTTTATGTGACAACGTTTCTGTATTCCACAGTATTGTTTAGATTTCTTGAGGTCTTATAACAATTTTCCATTTTTCAAATTTCTTTCATTAATCTTGCCCTTGTCTTACCTCAAATGGCCTATTTTTCGGTAGAGTTGTCCCTTTAGACTCTTGCGTATCGCGTTTCAGACTTCCGGTGTTAATTTTATCCGTGAGTCGGATTTTCACGCATCCGCCTTTACCGTTTTTATCCACATTTTCGCTGGGGTAACCGACAATGTTTTGCAAGTTTTTTTCAGTTTTTGTCAACCCTATTGGTCTTTAATGTTTTTGTAGTTGTTTGGTTTCTCCTGTTTTCTTATGTGACTAGTTTTAGGTTCAATACACAGTGATCCTTTAACACTAGTGTGTTTTTGGGTTTATTAAGTTTGTTCACTTTTAGATGGAGTTTTTGCCGTTTGTATGTGTAGCTTCGTGTATAAATGTCAATTTCTACCAGCTTCAAGTAAACGTTTGTAGTTAACTAGTTACTTAGAGAGTTTTTATTTTTTCTTCTTCAGGGCTGTCCAACGTCCATAGGGTTGTCCAAATTTCAAAAATTTTTTGGACTTCTCGCCTTTTTTTTGTGAGTTTGTGGGTATTTTGAAACGCTAACTATCGTTTCGAGCCGATCTCTTTTGTTGCGTTTCATAATTAAATTCTTTTTTGATGTCGTTGCTCTATGGAATTTGAATTTGAAAATATTTGTTATTTTTTGACAAGAGGAAAACAAAAGGTTGACCGTGATCTCTTCGACAGTCATGTGCATTTAAATTTTTGGAGATATTGTTTTATAATGTTTTGTTGAGGCCCACTATTTTATTCTGTGGTAAGTAATTTGTATAAGGAAACCTCTTTGCGTGTATTTTTGGTACTGCTGCGAACTAGATTTATATATGTCCGTAGGGTTTCATCCACCCCCCTGCGAGGTTGACGTCCCCAAAGTTTCACCTGATTAAGGATTGATCCTGAGATGGAGCTGTGCTGACCACCAGCCAGTCCTTTCCACTGCCCGCCCAGCTGCTTGCCAAAAGGGAAGTGAATTCTTATTTTATCTTTTATCCCGAGCGACTCTCTGACTCTCTGACGTTTCTACCGTCCTAGAAGATTTCCTGCTTCCGGTTTCTAACCATTTAGTTATTTGTTGTAAATTTAAAAAATGTTTTGTACCTAATACGTGTTATTTTAGAAAGATAGGGTAATTCAGACCAAAGTGAAATTTTATTATTTTAGAACTTAGTAACTTATTTAAGTACCAAAGGGACGGTGACGATCGTTGCCTACCGGCATTCTATAAAATAACCTTTTTATATACAAATAAAATTGTCACTTTAAATTTATTTCCGGAAATTGTCCATAAATATATTAGGTAATTGTTTTATTGTCAACACGGTCAACCAATGTAAATCACATCTTTTTCTAATACTCATATTGTTTATTGTTCCTTCTTTTTAGAAAAATCATAAAATACATATATTCTAATTTACCCCATAATATTTTTTTCTTAAAACTCCGTTTAGGCCCGAACCTCTAAATCTTACGTATCATATGTGGCAAATTCCGTGAGGGTTTTTATCCCCTGTTTCCATTATTTTTGTCACACTACGCAGTGGCGGCATCGTGCGATATTAAACGCGTTGCGCTACTGTAAGCCATATCGCAATACTGTGACCACGGTGAACACAAAAACTACCATATACATATACATGGGCGACAAAAAAAATGGCTAGTATGCAGAGATCGAAAGCTATTAAAAAAACATAAACTTTAAAGGAAAACGTCGTAAGTTTTAGAGTATAGAAAAAAACAGCATTCAAGTATTTCTGCCAACCACGAGTGAGAGCATTGCGGTGTAGTGATGTTATGTCAATGATGAAGTGATGAGATACTAGTTACTTCGTAAGCTCTTCGTAAGTTATGTCTAAAGATGAGGCCTTCCAAACATCTAAAAGGCAACGTTTTCCTGATGCAAATTGGTCGATGCCGTACCAGTTGGCAGCATTATGTCAAATAAGACCCATTTGAGCAAGACATACAGATGTAAAGAGATTATCCACCGATAAAACATAAAAATACAAATAAATGGTGTAGATTAAACAAATTAAGAACCATTTATTAAAAATCAACTTGTCTAAAATGATTATTAATTTTGCCAAACTTACAAAAGTACCTACTGAAACTTTGCTAATTTTGAATGGTTTTAAATTAAGGCCGTGGTCGCTTCTGCGCTAAATCGCGCTCGGTAGGTACATAATTTTGACGATAAATTTTCGATAAAAACCAAATGTTCACCAACCGTTATTAGCAAGTATACTTATTTATACAGAATGTAACAAAAAACGGTTAAGATAGGTCAAATGACAATTATTGAAAGACTGTGTAAAGCTATGGGAAAACAAATTATATAACTTATAGTAATAAAAAATCGATTTAATTGAAAACAATTTTAAAAATAGTACCAATTTTGATGTAAAAAAATATACTGTAGACCCTATTTTTGGTATTAATTGCAAAATTTCTCGAAAACAAATAGTTAATGTTGAATGAAACCAATACACAAAAATTGTTGACTTTAAGACCTTTCATTTTAATTGAACACATTTTTTTAAAACTTAGAAAAGTAATAAAAACATTTAAAAATTGCGAATTGTGCGTTGGGTTTCAACGTAACAGCCGCGCTGAAGCCCGCATTGATTTGAACTTAAAATGAATAGACTTACGTTGGATATTATTTCAATACGTATCAACAATACGTATTCATGACTGACTTATCTATCAACGCACAGCCGAAACCACTGAACGGATTTCGCTGAAATTTTTTAAGTGTTCTTTGGTATGAGTATAGGAAAGAATACATTAACTACTTATTTTTACATGAAATAGTTTATTATTTCAAAAAAAAACTATCATCATAACAGCTCGTATACGTCCCCATCGAGGGGCTCCTGCCTACCCTGAGTTAGGGCGATCGGGCAATAGTCATCCACGCGGGCCCAGTGCGGGTTGGTGGACTTCACACACAACCTTCAAGTTTCTTCGTAGGTGTGTGCAAGGTTCCTCACGATGTTTTCCTTCACCGTAAGAGCGTCCGATAAACGTACATATGAAAACGAAATTCGTAAACACATTGGGAGTGGCAGGATTCGAACCACGACCTCCCGGACAGGAGGTAGCGGCACTTGCCTTTATGCCACCGACGCTCTTATTGATTATTAGTTACACCTATGCCTACGGGCAAAAATAATAAGATAAAGTATTTTTTGCTACACTAATACCAAAGGGCACAAAGCCTCACAGAAGGAGCATCAGGGATGCACCTTCCGTCCACTGCTTCAAGAGTAAATTAAAGAAGTGGCTTCTTGAGAGACAATTTTATGACGTAAAAGAATTATTAGAAACAAAACTTCAGCCTATGTAAAGTGTCAGCAATGTTACATTTTGTTATATTTATTAATGTTATATTTTTATTACAAGACAAATCTAAGTTACTTTTTTTGACATTGAGTTATAAAATTAGTACTATTACTAATTATCATTATTAGATGTATGCGTATTAATAATATTATTAATACTACCAATTACTTTGTACATCAATTATATTTTAAGTACATTAACGTGCAACAGAACATGTTGTCAATAAAATTTTCATTTTCATTCATTTTCATCCAGGAGCACCACAATATTTGATTCGTTCCTCAGTGTTGTTGGCAATGACCCAAAGTAAATGGCGCAGAAGAACGTCTACGAAACGGCGAAATACACTGACAGGAACCAGTCACCGATACGAATCTCGATGGCAACTACATTTTGGTGACATCTGCGAACCGTAGCTCGTAATGAGTTTGAGGTTGCAATATCGATCCCCACCTTTTGTTACTAGTTGTGACAATCTTTACTTAATATTATAAATGTGAAAATGTGTTTGTTTGTTTATTACCTTTTCACGCTTCAACACCTAGACAAAACTTGATGAAATTCTGCGTGCAGGTAGCCTGTGTCACTGGGAAGTATCCGATGTAGTTCCTGAGGGAACTGAAAAAATACTCTTTTTTGCTTAATTACTTTAACATCGCAACGGAACAATGGATTGTTGTGATTTTATGCACAAAAATGGTTGAGGAGGATGAACATAAATGACATAATTTACTTATTAGTATATCCTGACATAAGTTCCCGAGGGATCTGGGGAAAACTCCTTTCCACGCTCGCGCACGTCGGCATCGCAACGAAGCAATGATGTAATTGAGGTGATTTTTTGTATAGAAGTGGTTGAGCGGTGGGAATTGACATAAACTGTTAATCAGAACAGCCCGATATATGTAGTTCCTGAGGGATTTGGAGGACGCTCATGTCTACGATCGGCTCGCGGACTACTTACCCTCAATGGCAGTCATAAAAACGATTTCCACGCGGGCGAAGCCGCGGGCAAAAGCTATTACTAAATAACTACTAAAGAAATTAAACCACTTTCTATATACCAGCTTACTATTGCAACATTTTAAGTATTTCGTTCTGCGTAGTTAGGTATAAGTAATCTGTCTACGTTCTTTAAGTACGTTTATCCGACGCTCTTCGGTGAAGGAAAACATCGTGAGGAAACCTGCATACGCCTGCGGAGAAACTCGCAGGTTGTGTGTGAAGTCGACCAACCCGCACTGGGCCCGCGTGGTCGACTAAGGCCCAATCGTCCTAATTCAATGTTGACTCGAGCCCCTCGATGGGGACGTATATGAGCTGTACAGATGCGAATTTTGTTTGATTGGATTTTTTATGGTTCCGAGCCCTAAGATAACAGGACCCTATTAATAAGCCTACTTTGCCCTTCGGTAAGTCCAACTTTTAGTTTTGACCTACTTTCAATTTTCACAGAATTAGTGGTATTATTGGAAGATTATTTTTTGATTTTGTTTTAATTATTGTGAAATCTTTAATACTTTTACTCACTAATCATTCAATTATACTCGTACAATCACCAGTAAAAATGTTAAACTTGGTGTGAATTTAACACAAACCCTAAACTAGAACAACAAAATAATATAAAATCGGTGAATGTCAGTCGTACTTCTTGTACTCGCGCTTGGGATTCCGAACTGAATGAAACAAAAACGTTTTATTGGTAAATACACTATTGGTGGTACGTTAACGCAACCCTAGGTCCGCGAGCCCAACTCACAATTGCTTGGTTTTTAACACGTTTTTTAGGGTTCTTTATCAGGAACTAGAAAAAAATGCTAGTAACATATATCTATACTAACAAGCATATTCCCGCGGCTTCGCTTGCGTGGGAACCGTTTCTATTACTGCCCTTGAGGGTGAGTGGTGCGCGAGCCGCAAGCGGTAGGCAGTAGACAGCGGTAGCGTAGGCAGGAGTTACCTCCAGATTTCTTGGAAACTGTATCGGGCTATTCTGATTATTACCAGTCTATATCACTTCCGCCGCATTAACTAGTTCTATGTAAAAAACACAATAATTATAATTGCGATGTTAAATGTTTGACTACTCGATGGCTCAGTGGTTAGTGCCCTTGACTACTGATCCGAGGGTTGTGGGTTCGATCCCCACCCAGGGCAAGCATTTGTGTGATGAGCAGATTTGTTTGCTCTGTGTCTGGGTGTTAAATATCTATATATGTATGTATTTAAACGTATATAAGTATGTATATCAGTATCTGGTAACCCATAACACAGGGAAAATCCTACTTTGGGGCCAGATGACCATGTGTGATTTGTCCCAGAATATTTATTATTTATATTTATTTATTTAAAGAAATCAACAAATAAAGTCTTATATTTTTCAGTTCCCTCAGGAACTGTATCGGATCCATGCTTTTTTTACGAGATAAAAAGTAGCCGGGCTACCTTCATGCCAAATTGCCAAATATAAAAAAAGAAAAGTTTGTATGTTTGTATCCCACCAAAAACATAAATGTGAAAAGTGTTAGCCAAGTTCAATACTAAAAATATGCTTGGTTGGCCGACAAAAGGATTGAGATCTAAATGCGTGCCAAGTTCTGCAGATAATCTTGAAAACTACTAGTAAGAGTACTAAGTTCTGCAGATAATACTGAAATCTACTTATATGAATAAATAATTTTATAAACAAATAGAAAAATCCGTTTCTTTGTCTTCTTTGCTAAAGCAGTGTTTGATAATTAAAATTATAAATTCTGAAATTTAACTGTCGAATAATTTAGACAAAGTAGAGAACTTATTATGTTAAATTGAAGTTTAAGATTTGACTTGGCTACTTTTTACATACAAGTCATCTTATTAACTTATCTTCTTTATTTGATTTCGCGTCTAGTTATTCAAATGATGCTAAAGGTTCACTCTCTTGATGTCTAGTAATGTGAAAAACATGGTAAAATTTCAGATTTTAAAAAGTAATATAAATCTTTTTTTTTTTTGTAGAAATTTGTATTCACCTTCTTAAGGCGAGGTATTGATTGGAACAGTTGTCTCTGTCTTTTTCTTTACGTGTAGAGAGTAAAGAAAATAACCACACTTGTTAACTTTTTCATTGGTTTTCCGTTTCAATCAACAAACTGTAATGAAAGTATAAAAAAATAATAACATTACTCACTTTTATTATCATAAAAAAATATTGTTGTATATTTTTTAAAATTTATACTACAAAATATTAGTCATAACTAGAGTAACTCTAGTTGAAAGTAACAGTACAGACCTATCTTTGGATTTTTTTTCTATCGAGCCAAAACTGCTCAATCGTTTTTAACCCCCGACGCAAAAGAGAGGGGTGTTATAAGTTTGACGTGTCTGTCTGTTTCTAATAGCTTGTGACTATAGGGGAACATCATCAACAACGTCGTCCGACTAGTCGGACAAAGCAGTCGGACTACGTGGCTACAGGGAACAATAAGGGTATTTTTTTTCAACCTTGGGTTTTCTATTGTTTAGCATTAATTGACGTCAAAAATAACGAAAATCTGCAATATTACCGTCTTAACAGAAATCATTATTTTTTTGTTATTATTGAATTGATGTTTTGCAAATTTTATACTTTTTTGGAAATCTGATAAAAATAGATGACTATTTCATGTATTTTGCATGCTTCATCATATCAGCCGAAGGACGTCCACTGCTGGTTATAGGCCTCCCCTAAGGATTTCCGAGACGAATGAATGCATGCTTAAAATATTCTTTTTTTTACAAAATCACGTAGAAATAAATCAATGCACTTTTCATACAAACTTTGAAAGTTAAATGGGCTTCAACTTGAAAACCGTTGATTTTCAACCCCTATTATTAACCGGTATTCATATTTATGAATTTTATCTACTCTCATATCGTAAAGTACGCATTATCAACTTCAAAACGAGTTTATATTGGCATACTTTGTAAATACAATACCGTAATAAAAAAAAAAACATTATAACATTTTTTTTTACCAAAAAAATTGAGTGTGTGTAACTGCAACTCACCTGATAGTAAGTAATGATGCAGTCAAGGATGGTACACGCAAACTCAAATAATGCCTATTCACATTATTTCTCTAACATTATTTTGTTAGAGAAATAATGTTATAATGTTTTTTTTCCATTACGATACAAGTTAAACCAAAGAGATAATATCACCAACGAAGTTTCATATCATTTTTTTTTTATTGGAACGCACATCCGGTTCGCGCCATTTTTACAGCAATACAAAAAGTTTTCATTCCAATTCTTGTCTGTGATAGCGCCCGCTTTAACGCATGCGCGGTGATTTGTTGGTTTTTCATTGAATTTTGTTGTAGATACTGAATTTCGTGGATAATTTTCATTCTTGTTTAAAAATGTTTGAGATCAGTGAAAGCATTATTTTAACGAATGGTGCGTGTATAAAAAACGTCACAGAACTAACAATGTTAGCGAAAGCTGGAATTCGGGGATTAATAAAAATATTAATAAAAATTATAAGACGGTTGCAAAGTTGTTATCCAAAATACTTGCACCAAACAAGAAATTAACTAATAGACGCGATGAAATGTATCAAATTCGAGATAATCAGATAATTAATGCACAAATGCAACTATTAACAAATGTGATAAGCGTTGGTCATTTTTTTGACAAATTACGTTATAATTATTATATATTAGTTTGTTCCTGTTAAATGTAATCCAGTTTCCTTTAGTTTGTTAGTTTTAATAAACAAATTGACTTATCGTATTATTGTTTTATTTTTTTCATCGATAATTAATTCCAACCATATCGCAGTGGGTACACGGGTAAACAGGAATTACCCCTACACCTAATGGGTGAAGCCAGTGGGTGCACGGGTCGCCGTCCACACCGTCCGCTTCAGTGCAAGCGCGGTGATGCGCTGGGATTCAGCGCTACGACACGTCTTGTTGTAGGTACTTACTGAATTTCGTGGGTTTTTTTTCTTACTCTTAACTTTGATCTTTGTATTTTAGTTGATTCAATCCCAATGTATGAGGTTAGATAAAGTAGTGTATGAAACTGCACATAATTTGGTCTTAAAACACTCGTGTAATGCTATATACGGCTCGTTTTTTTAACTTACACTCGTATTTTAAGAACCCTTATTATGCAACAGTTTCATAAACTACTATTATTGTTGCAAATTAGATGTAGTTTATCTTTTTAAAAGGATCACCTCGAATTTTCAGTCATCCTGTAGATCACTGGTTGATAGGTAGGTAGGTCGTAAAATTTGTTGGCACTCTTTTTCTGCGTGTCCTTCTGGGTTATAGCAGAAAAACAGCGATTTATTCAGGTGTATGTTCCTGAGTGAATTTCCCGGCTTATTCCTTACTCGTACCGTTCTTAACTCGAACCGGAAGTAAAATACCCAATGAAAATTCTCAACTCAAACCGATTTCATAAACGTATAGAGAAAAAACAACAAGTGCAGTTGGAGCGAAAAGTGATACCTTCCCTTGCTGAGCTATCGCCTTTTTGTACTGCTGCATGCAGCAAACCCCCAGTGCTTTTTATTCTTTATTGTTTTTAAGCTATTGTTTAGCTTTTATCGCGGGCTTTGAGGGGACCGAATCAAGAAATTTCGTAACGAAAATAAAACTTAACACCCCAAAAAATATATATATTGAGTTCTAAAAAACGACGACAACACGACGACGGCGACGACGATGATGATGATGATTATGATGATGATTTTTATTAACCTTCTTAGTGTATACGGGTAAATACTGCATAAATAAAAAATAATTAAATAATTATAATTGCATAAGTTGATAAAAAATGCTATGCAATAGCTTTACCGCGGCAGTCCCCGAGTGCCACAAGTCTTTTTATTTTTAAGTTTTTTATTTTGTTCATACTTTGTTACCCTAACACTCCGTGCTTGTTACTCCGTAGGTTCTATATTTAATGTTTTCTATTTTTAGATTCAAGGCATTTATTCAAAATAGGCACAAATTACACTTTGTCTGATAGTCATAAAATAATAATAATATGGGATCTTGATGCGTAGGAATAAAACTTCGAATGCATGAAATGAAGTCCTTGTTATGCAATACACAAAACAGTTATAGTTTCGGTGGTTAAAACACGAGACACATAGAAATATACAAGAAAATAAATTATCCGTTGTCGACGAAATGCTACTGTCAAAATCCTCTCTCTAAAACAAAGTGTTGCTATATCTGGCGATCCTAATCGCCACACCACCCCCCTAGGCAGATAACGAAACCAGGGTAAAGAAGAAAAATTTAAAATGCACAAACATAAAAACTTAAATATCTACAAATCTAAAGGTTTAGCAAAACGGACCCGACGTCCTGAACGAGTCGTATAAGTTTTGTCCTGTGTCGCTGTCATTTTTGGCGAGGCAGCAGGAGGCAAAGAGGAAACAGGAGGAATTACTGCGTCTCTTGAAGCAGAGACGGGTGATTGTGGTGTCGGTGTTTTGGGTAAACGAGCAGTACAAGGAGGTGTTTCAACATGTGATTCTATGAAAGCAGGCTTTAGACAATCTATACTAACCGCAACGTGTTTACCCCGTATGTTAAGGGTTACAGTCTTGTCTCTTCGGTTTACGATCTCATAGGGTCCCAGATAAGGGGCTTGCAAAGGGCGACGAACTGTATCGTCACGCAAGAAGGCGTGCGATGAAGTTGCCAATTCACGAAATACAAATGGTGACTTCGTGGTGTGTCTGGAGGCCGGAACTGGCCTAAGTTGACTCATTTTCTGGCGTAGTTAGACGATACAGTCCGTAACATCTTCCCAAACTTGTGATCCGGGGGCCGGTGTTTCTATCAGTTCGCCAGGCAAGCGCAAGGGCTCTCCATAGACGAGTTCTGAGGAAGATGTATGTGGCGACATCTGCAGCACCCGCCACAAACAACTACATACCTCAACTCAAGACTGAACCATCGATCATACTATATGAATAATTACATCTTCATCTCGATAGATGGCATCTAGAACGCGCTATTAGAATTTCTTCAGCGCTAAGCATATATACAAGTACCAACCATACACGGTTGGTCCACGGCCGGACCCCAGGCACAACACCTCGCCTGGCGGAGATATCTCCCTTTGTTCTCGAGAGTAGGAACACACCGTTCCTACATGTATTTAAGTCATCCTTTACTGCTGTACGCATTCCAAGTAAAACGAGCGGAAGCGCCTTCAACCATGAATCGCCATGACAGACTAATGCAGCCTTTAGATGGCGGTGCATGCGTTCAACCATTCCATTCGCACACGGATGGTAACTGGTTGTCCTGATACGCTTTGTGGCGCTTATGTGCATGAGTTTTTGGAACAGAATTGATTCAAATTGGCGGCCCTGATCTGTCGTAAAAAGGGTAGGAACTCCGAACCTAGATATCCACTCGTAAATGAATCTTTCGGCGACTTCTTCTGCAGTTATCGTGATCATTGTAACGGCCTCAGGCCAGCGCGTAAAACGGTCTATTGCCGTTAGGCAGTAGTTAAAACCATTGTTACAGAGCAATGGTCCTATAATGTCAATATGTACATGCCGAAAACGAGCGGAAGGGCAGCTGAAATGACCCAACGGTGATGTGGTATGTCTAGTTATTTTGCTTCGTTGGCATGGCAAACAGGATCGTGTCGAGGCACGACAATCTTTTCGCATGTTTGGCCAGACAAATCTTTCAGCTACTAAGCGCGCGGTAGCTTGTGCTCTGGGATGGCTGAGGTTATGGATTTTCTCGAATGCAGATCTACGGAATGGGGGTGTAAGGTAAGGTCGTGGCTTGCCGTTGGAAGTATCACAAGTTAGGGTTATATTCGTTCCGTGGATGGGTATGTTTTTAAGCTTTAAAGATGATCTATTGTGCATTTGTTTTAGCTCATCATCAAGTTTTTGTCATTCGGCAAGGGCTGTAAAGGCTTCCTCAAGGGAGATTGCATCTACTCGAGAGAAATCATCAGCCACGATATTTTCAGCACCCTTCACGTATTGTATATCCGTGGTAAACTGACTGTGTTGGACCTCCAAAATGTGCCTAAAATGTTGCACGCTTTCATAAACAGCCAGAAGTTCTCTGCAGTATGCAGGCTATTGACTCTGCTGGGGCCTTAGCTTTTTGCTAAAGAACGCAATGGGTTCCCAGAAACCATTGATGTTTTGCTGTAAGCATGAGCCTACGTGAGTGCCGGACGCGTCAGTGAAAAGACTCAGTGGAGCATCACCTACGGGATGTGCGAGTAAAGTGGCGTTGGTCAGACCTTCCTTGCAAGATTCGAAGCAATCTTTTAGTTCAGGTGTCCATGGAAATGGCTTGACACCTTTTAATTTGCAGGAAGCAAGGGCGTCTATTAGAGGTGCTTGCATTTCTGCAGCGCGTGGTATGAAACGCCTATAGAAATTAACCATACCTAGGAACCTGCGAAGGCTTTGGGTTGTCTTAGGAAGAGGGTAGTTTTTGAGGGCGTGTACCTGCTGCTGATATACGATAGCCCAAGAAATTTACCTCTTTTGCGCCGAACACACATTTTGAGCTGTTAATTACGACTCCGTACTGCACCAGTCGCTGAAATAAGATTCGTAAGTGCTCCGCGTGGGAAGTAGCATCTCGTGAAAAAATAAGGATGTCGTCTACGTATGGAAAGCAGAAATCCAATCCCTGAACGACCTCGTCAATAAATCTTTAGAAAGTTTGACCAGCGTTGATGATGTATGGAAACTTATAAAGGCCAAACGGTGTAGTTATGGCAGTCTTGCAAATGTCATCAGGATGGACAGGAATCTGCTGATAAGCCTTTATAAGATCCACAGTACTGAAAATTGTACTCCCAGCAAGGTTGTGGTTAAAATCACCGATGTGTCTGACTGGATATCGGTCAGGAATAGTTCGCGCATTGAGAGCCCGGTAATCTCCACATGGCCTCCAAGACTCATCCTTTTTTAAAGCCATGTGAAGAGGAGAGGACCAAGGAATCTTGGAAGGTCTTGCTGTGCCTGCCTTCAACATAGCGGCGAACTCATTCTGAGCGGCGCGAAATTTCTGTGGGCCAAGGCAGCGAGGTCGCGCAGCTACTGGCGGTCCTGCTGTTGTCTTAATGTGATGAACTGTGGTGTGTTTCAATTGATTTGGCAACCCTGGAGGTCTTGTGATCTCTGGAAATTTGACCAATATGTTATTGAACGGAATTTCAGAGTTTATGGTCATTGCCTTAACACTGAGTTGCGAAACTGAAGCAGTTGTAGCGCGAGAAGTCAGGTTTGTTGTGCTATCTACAAGTCATTGATTCATCAGATCGGGTAGGAGATTGTAATGTGCTAGGAAGTCTGAGCCTATTATAGGAGTAGAAACGTCGGCCACTATGAAATTCCAGGGAAAATCCCTTCGGAGGCCAAGGTTCAAATTTATGTATATACTGCTACAGGTTTTAATAGTGCTGGAATTGGCAGCACTGAGTTGGTACTCTGTTGGTTGGAGTCACCCTTGTACAAGGCGGCGGGGAAAACAACACAAATCAGAGCCGGTGTCTATCAAATAGCGTCGACCGTTATTTTGATCCGCTATAAATAGGCGGCGACTTTTGAGTGGGCAATCCGTTGTCGCCATTACTGACTGACTTGCCTGTTTTCCGGAGAGTTCCAGTTGCACGGAGGCTGACAATTAGTGGCTCAAGACCTGAATCTTTTATGGTACCAACACAGGCCTGAGCCTGAATTCGGTGAGTGTGCATCTGGACTTCGTGGTCGGGATCGTGACCTTGTACGGGAACGACCGCGGTAGTGTTGACGCTCATTGTTAATCTTTAGAGCGGCGATCTCTTTTGTTAAGTTCGCCATGCATGCGGTTAAGTTGGCCATAACTTCAGGTATATTGCCTGTAGATGTGGAGGGTGAGGGTTGAACTTCCAAAACGCTTGGACCTGTGTGAGTGTTCTTATGGACCTCGAGTATCCCGTCAGCCAACTCAGCCACTTTTTCTAAAGGAACATCAGCATAAGCCGCTAATATCACCTGCAACTGTGACGGTAGGCAACGGAGCCATAATTGTCGAATAATGTTTTGATCCGTTAGGGCCTTTCCAGCGAGAGACTGAAGGTGTCTTAAAAACTGGGTAGGTTTTCGATCACCCAGTTCCTCATCTGATATAAGCTGTCTTACTCGCTGTTCTTCGGAGACTGATAACCTACGAGTATTTAGGTGATTATACTTGTTTTCTTTGGGAGGGTTTGTAATTAAGTCCTTTGCCTCTGCAGCTAGTTTAGAATCTAGTTGTCCTATTACATAACTATATTTAGTCGAATCGGTTGTGATTCTAGCAAAATCAAATTGCGCTTCAATTAGAGCAAACCATATGGCTGGGTTATCTGTCCAGAAGGGAGGTAATTTTACAGATACTTTACAAATATCAGTTCTTGGCTCTACTTGGTGTGCTTCAGATAAAGACAAAATCTGTCTTTGTAATGCTTCATTTTGCTCTTGCAGAGCCTTTAGTTTTTGTTTCATTTCTTCCATTTTTCAATAATATTTTTGTAACATTAATAGTGAGCATAACAATATTAACAGTGCTTATACTTAACTTTCTATAGCCCAAACATGCAGCGGGTACCAAGCAATTAATATATATATATAAAAAATCTATCATTAACAGAAAAAAATATAATATAGGACACAAGTATACAATACACGAATTATATACTATACACCAACATTACAATATTGTTTCACACCAGTCCAACAAAATCAAGAATAAGTTTTATCCAAACACTGCTAAGGTTCACCGATGAAAAATAAAATGACAAAATTAAACGTTTTTGCATGCACCAATGAATTAGGCAAGGTTTGGCTTTAAAGCTTTAAGTTATTAGTGCTAACAAACACACTTGTTATTGTCTATGCAGTGAATGATGTAAAAAAAAACTTTAGCATCCCGGAACAAATTAAATGAGTTCACAAATACCTTGGATAAGCTTTGGTGACCTCAGTTCTTTTCAGGTAAGTGAAACGGCAGAACAGCAGGCATTATTTGGTTAAATGGAATGGCGAACTCCTCCGTTGCCCGGGAACAGTATTGTATATGGCCCATATACCATATAATATGGGTGCTCGGAGACTGCAGTTGCTCATCTCAGGAATGTTTTGAGGCGACTGACGGTGCACATACAGCTTGATTGCACTATTTACACTTGAACTATGTACGTTTGTTGACAGTAGGAAAGGTTGTTTACATTTGCAAGAAGAAAAAAAAACTATAATGTAGTATTATTTGAGTAGTACGCTTGCAAACACAGCTAAGTTTCTACATCATAGTTTCGAGTAAAACAGATAAAACTGTCACACGACTTTGATAGTGTTGCCAGTAATTTAAATGAGTTTACCCTAAATAATGGGTTATTACTGCTGTCTTTAGATCAAAAATAAACCGCGACTACTAACAAAATTATTCACTAATGGTGATTTAAAATTTAACTTAGCGAGTTTTGAAAGGGAATATTTAACTTAGAGGTTTCTGTTAGTGTAATAAAATAACTAAGCTAGTTATGAAATAGTTTAATAGTAAAGTTGTTTTAGGTTTAAAAATGTAATTAAGGCATCATACAAATTTATTAATGAAACATTAACTTTCCTTAATATCTAAAAAAGTTTTTTCTATAAATCGAATGTCAAATATTCCTTATACCCTGATATCTTCAGATTCTTCCATCAATGTTGACTTATTATCAGTCTCATCATCAGCTGTTAGAGGTTCAACGGCTGGATCCTGGTTCAATAAGGCTACAACAAATTGCAAAAACTCATGGTTTTGCCATTGCTCACCAAAATGCTTTGTAAGGTGAGCCCGCACATCTTTAAGTTTAGCAGGCTTAACTGGATGGCCAATATCAATTCTTAGTGGGTTCATGTTGATCAAGGTTTTGTTTTTCTTTACTATACTTCCATAGTTAGAATTTTGCGAAATATACTGACTCTCTCCTTTCACAACGATACGATCTTTGCCGTCTTTCATCATTGTAAAAAATTTTGCCTGTTTAAAACAGAAGTGCCAAGACCCAGGTGGTTTCAGAGTTAGTTTCACTGATTGTTTCCAGTCCTAACATTGATAATCATTACCCAACCGCAGAACAGTTCCGTAGACTGCAAAATGCTCAAAATATTCGTTCGGTACTAAAATGATCTCATTTTTTCTTATTTGTCGTTCAATGTTCCCAAAAATCCGATCAGGTGGAACAAAACTATGCCCAACTATGGGAAATATCACGGAAATCTTTTGTATGTGATTAGGGGCCTTTCATCATCATCATTACAGCTCATATACGTCCCCACCGAGTGGCTCGAGCCTACCCTGAATCAGGGCGATTAGGCCTTAGTTGACCACGCGGGCCCAGTGCCTTTACTTTGAGCCAATAAGCCAACATGCCAAACAGGATGGTGTTTTTATTCTGGCCCCCACAGCCATCACACATGAGACGTATGTGATTCACGTTTTCTGGATACTCTGTATTTATGAGTCTATGATATACTGCTGACGCTATTTGATTAGCTCCTTTTGGAGCTTCTGACTCAAGCCAAGTATACATAAATGTATTGGTATTGCTCGGAGTTTGCTTAGCACGGGACGAGCCTTGACAAATTGTGAAGTTGTAGACATACAACTGCCTGCTGTAGTAGGTAGCTTCGGTACTGGCAAATTTTTCTGGCAGTCGAATGTAAATGTTTTATTTTTTTACGACCTTTCCCGGGCGCTGCGAAATTAACATCTAGTTCTCGTTTCTCTTCCATTTTAACATTTAAATCAATATAAGGTCATCACACACAGTGCAAGTCGTAGGAACACAGAATGAACACTAACAAGCAATATGGCGGTCTTTGTTGGTGGACACAATTAACATAGAGACTTTTGCAAGTGACGTTTGAGTAAGCGGTCTTTGCAACTGTCACTTGGTTTAACTTAGACAGTTTTGAAACAGGATCCACTTTTTATTTGAATTTTGTACGACACTTAGCGGTGTTTGCCGGTGTATCGTAATATGAGTGCGTTCGTTGGGACGAGTACTAATATCAACCACCCGCCAGTCCAAAAATAACTTAGAGTAACTTAAAGGTGTTTGCAAGTGTATTACTCATTTATGCAGTATTCCTTCATGTGCCGACAAGGGAACGCCAGGTGAGTGGGCAGGAACTTTATTAAGGTAGCTTGGCCCGCCGGATAGAGATGAATGGGCACTAATGCGTCAACAGGTCTTGAAAGTGAAGATCACGTCGGTAGGTCACCACTATGGGATCTTGATGCGTAGGAATAAAACTTCGAATGCATGAAATGAAGTCCTTGTTATGCAATACTGTACTGTTCAGGGCTATTTCGAGCAGCGGTAGCGAAGGCGCGCTGACAACAGCTGTGACGTCATCCGCGTACATGTAGACGTTTGCATCGTCAACACACTGGGGGAGGTCGTTTAGCAAAATGCTGAAAAGGGTGTTAGAGAGGCAGGATCCCTGCGGTACCCCCATGACGTCCAGCTCTGACGACCTACAACGACCCATGTCGCCGACGACGACTTGCGCTCTTTCGGACATAAATGTAGGGTTCCGTATTGCCATTATCGCGTCCATATCACTATCATTTAACTAGTGCACCGATAGTCCTGTAAAGGTTTTTGTTGTACTAATATTATCATATTTTTTTAACCTTTTTTATGTAATAAAAAAATGAAGTGCTACAAAGAAAATAAAAATCAAATTTAAAAGTAATAAAAATATGTACCTACAAACAACTAAAAAATATTTAACTATTCTTATAACAATATGAAAATAGCGACTGTAAATTCGGCTTCTCTACTGGGTATAGATCTAGATACACACCTAAATTGGAAAATAAACATTCAAAAATTGTCGAGCAAATTATCCTCTTTCACCTACGCACTGTATAACCTAAAAAAAGTTACAAACTTTAAAACAGCTCTCGCAGCCTACTACGCGTACGCGCACTCTAGATTAACCTACGGCATAATCTTATGGGGAAATTCCACAGATGTAGAGGACATTTTTATTTTACAAAAAAAATGTATAAGAATCTTAACAAATATAGACCAAATGGAGTCTTGTAGATCCCATTTTATAAAGCACGGCATTCTTACGTTAACGTCTATTTATATTTTAGAATCAACCTTTGTTAGATCACATAAAACTTTGTATAGCCCATTAGAAAACGTTAAACGAAACAATCGCAATCTCTACAAACTAAAAATACCTTTCTCAAAACTAAACATATTCGCATCAAGTCCCCATCCGATGGTTATTAAAATATATAATAATATTCCAAATGACATAAAAAGTATAGAATCAAATAATTTATTTATTAAAAAACTAAAAAACTTCCTCATCCAAAACTGTTATTATAATCTTAAAATTTTTTCGGCGATAGAAATCAAATCAATCAATAAAAGATCCGCTTTTCGTACTAGCTTAACTCCTCAACTTCGACATCTTTACAATAAAATTACTTTCCTTGGGTATAAATCATCTGTTGCATTATAAATAAATTAGGTATATATGGTATTTAGAGTATACACAAAACTGTGAATAATTAATGTTTTTATAAAAACAGTTTAAATATTCTTCTTATAAAAATTGTTTTATAAAATGTCCAAATTTTGCTTTTTAGAATATGTAATAGCATGTAATAGATAATGTATTCTATTAATTTACAGTTACTTAGGTCTTATAATTGAAGCACTTAAGCCCTCACACTGTCATTGCTATGCCCTCACGGGGCGTCATAATTAATTAAAAAACACCTACCTACTATTACACATATTATTATGTTTGTACATCATTAGTTGTGACACTGCAATGAATAAATGAAATGAAATGAAATGAAACAACACAAACCTTGGCGGCGGCGGCGTCGAAATTTTTTTCTTTCATGCTGTTTAGTAATTGTTTTTATCATCTACAATTCTACAGATGATGCCTAAAATATAAATACATTAAATAAATCCGAGAAATAAAATTATTTTATTTCATACTACACGTCCATATTTGGTAAGCCGCTAAAAATAAAATATTTTTAAACCCAAAAGCTTTTAGGTACCAGCTTTAATTTGAAAATAATTTTAATTATTTCGTACCTATTCTTCTCAGCAAAACCGTTCCATATCTTGGGGGTGTATAAAAAACATAACTAGTCCTTTATCTTTGGGAGTCCACCATATTGGATTTAGAATGACGTCACTTAACTTACCATGCATCGTTCTCCAAACTTAAGATTTCATCTCAATCGGAAACCGGGAAGTGGTTCTAATTTGGCTTCCAAGAGATGTCCCGAACTAAGAAACTGACTAACTAAATAAGAAAAGAAACTAAAACAACTTAACTAAAACTAAACTAAACTAAACTTGTTAGAATAATCATAACAAAACATAGATCGTATTCGCTTCGCTTGTTTAATGAATGGGCTAAACATCAGCCAGCCAAGTCATTAAATATACTATCATTCAGCCAGTTAGTTGAATGTCGTCATTAAATGAACCAACTAGGCAGTTTATTTATTTAACAAAAATACGTGACTCTACACTGGAAGTTGTTGACGAATATGTATACCTGGGACAAACAGTCCAGCTAGGCAGGTCCAACTTCAAGAAAGAGATCAATCGACGAATCCAACTCGGCTGGGCAGCGTTCGGGAAGCTTCGCAATATCTTCACGTCCCAAATACCGCAGTGTCTCAAGACTAAGGTCTTTGACCAGTGTGTGTTGCCAGTGATGACTTACGGAACTGAGACATGGTCGCTTACTATGGGCCTCATAAGAAGGCTCAAGGTCACCCAAAGGGCAATGGAGCGTGCTATGCTCGGAGTTTCTCTGCGTGATCGAATCAGAAACGAGGAGATCCGCAGGAGAACTAAAGTAACCGACATAGTTCACAGAATCGCTAGACTGAAGTGGCAGTGGGCAGGGCACATAGCTCGTAGAACAGATGGCCGATGGGGCAGTAAAGTTCTCGAGTGGCGACCGCGCACCGGAAAACGTAGCGTAGGCAGGTCTCCCACGCGGTGGACCGATGACCTGGTGAAGGTCGCGGGAAGCCGATGGATGCGGGCAGCGCAGGACCGGTCGTCGTGGAAATCCTTGGGGGAGGCCTTTGTTCAGCAGTGGACGATTTGTGGCTGATATGATGACGTGGCCAGCTTACAGTATACATACACCAAAGCGTTAACCAAGGTAGTGAACTTACTTTATATAAATAGAGAGTTCTAGTAATATAAAATAAAAAGTCAATAGTCTACACTTATATTTAGTAAAAAATAATTAAATTCATTCATTAAAGTCATTTAAATAAACGGCTAATTTAACCAGTTTTCTGCGCCATATATATACACTATACGTGTTAGCACACAACTACTTACGTATATCTAATGTTTTAGATTCAATGATTTGCTGACACCGACCTCAAAAAAAATTAAGACCCTAATTTAATTGGTACCCACCTTTGATTTCGTTATTGTTGGTTAATGTCGTGTGTTTAAGTTTATTAATATTATTTCATACTTTTGAGTAAATTTTATTTTGAAGTCGGTTTTCTGTTTTTTAAAACTTATTTTTATTTTCTTTATTTTTAGTGATAATGCTATCTATCTAACAACGTAAAACTCAATCACCTACTCGCTAATAGGACTCATCAAATCTTAGTGCAAGTGTTTCATTATAAAAGTAAAATTAAAAATTTCAAAAACCCACCGACACAAAAAATGAATTCTAAAAACTAACAAATAATATTTTAAACCTATTATAATTACTATCGTCACAAATATTATGTAAGTTCAAATATTTTATTTTCCAAGCGTCGACGCGTCGGGGGACCGCTAAAGTTTATAAAGTATTTTTCCAACAACAGATAATTAATCATTACTAATTACATTTAGGTAGGATAGGAGCGATCTTAAATTTCATAGTTTCATATAATATAGTCTACGCTCTGCGCGCGAGCTCGGTGTGCGGTATGCGGCGCGGGGGTGGGCGTCACCAAGTGTGGCGACCCGAACGGGCAGACACGTGAGGGCAGACGACGTTGACGGTGGTGTCGATTTTGCGAATTTTTCGGAGTAAATTCTTTTGTTGCAATCTGCGACTACACCTGTTTTTCTCACTTAGCGGTCCCCGACACGACAACGATTGGAAAATAAAATATTGGAACTTACATAATATATGTGACGATAGTAATTATAATAGGTTTAAAATATTATTTGTTAGTTTTTAGAATTCATTTTTTGTGTCGGTGGGTTTTTGAAATTTTTAATTTTACTTTTATTTTGTCCTTTTTAAAGTAGGTATAAATATTAGGAAGGTATTCATCAACTATTAAAGAGCTGATGATCTTCAAACGGCTGATCAGGTCATGGTTACCTTACCATATACTTTCAATACCATTGAAGTAACACGGTACTAAATTTCGAATCGATCGGACATAAGTTAGTCAGATCCCTCATCAACTAGAAAGGAGCTGATGATCAGCCGTAACACGGTACTAAATTTCGAATCGTTCGAACATAAGGAAGTTAGTCAGATCCCCTCATCAACTAGAAAGGAGCTGATGATCTTCAAACGGCTGATCAGGTCATGGTTACCTTACCATATACTTTCAATATCATTGAAGTATCACGGTACTAAATTTCGAATCGATCGGACATAAGGAAGTTAGTCAGATCCCCTCATCAACTAGAAAGGAGCTGATGATCTTCAAACGGCTGATCAGGTCATGGTTACCTAACCATATACTTTCAATATCATTGAAGTAACACGGTACTAAATTTCGAATCGATCGGACATAAGGAAGTTAGTCAGATCCCCTCATCAACTAGAAAGGAGCTGATGATCTTCAAACGGCTGATCAGGTCATGGTTACCTAACTATATACTTTCAATATCATTGAAGTAACACGGTACTAAATTTCGAATCGATCGGACATAAGGAAGTTAGTCAGATCCCCTCATCAACTAGAAAGGAGCTGATGATGTTCAAACGGCTGAACAGATTTTCATGAAACATGGCTAAGAACACTCGGGATAAAATTATCTATGACACAAAAAAAACTAAACGGAAATCGGTTCATCCGTTTGGGAGCTACGATACCACAGACAGATACACAGACAGACAGACACGTCAAACTTATAACACCCCTCTCTTTTGCGTCGGGGGTTAAAAAGGTACAGAGTCCTGTGGCTTCCATCATCATCTCGGCAGCATGAAAGTTAAGGAGTTAAATCGTCCATCATCAGCTCATGTGAATAACCTGAAAGAATACAACTATCGGTCTATGCGTACCCACGTATCTATCTATATTTAAAGAATTATTCTCTAACTCCTAACCGTTAATGAGTTGTACCTTTCTTCATCAGCTCATCATCATGACATGATGACTGCCAGACGCAAATACTTTAATAGCTTTAGAAAACATATGAAACACGTAATACGTGCTTATAAAATTTGAGGGTTGCCCTCGATTTCCATAAGATCCTACCATCAGATCCTGGTTTCCTTATCATGGTACCACTCTTGGGATATTTTCTTTCCAACAAAAAAAGAATCATCAAAATCTGTTCATAAACGACGAAGTTATCCGCGAACAAACATAATCTAGATATATAGTCGAATTGAGAAACCTCCTCCTTTTTTGATTTCGTTTAAAATGTAGTGTTTTTTTTTCAGTTCTAATGTATGTATGTATGTAGGTATGAACAGGCCCTCGTCACTCCGTCGAGCAGGCGAGATAAGTACCTACACATTGGCGCGGCCGCGGCCTACAGGCCGCGCTCTGCTTGTCAGCGCTAGAACGCCGCCGTATAGTCGCTAGGTCCACTAAAATCCATTACGAAAATCCATTGATGGATCTTTTTGCACTTTAATGTCCAATTTGCTCCATGATCCAGATTTTTACCAAAGTGGATTTTCCAGAACTAAAGCGTGTCTGAAAATCCATTCTAAAAGTCACCACCGCAATTCGCGCGCCGCCCGTGTACGCAGTTATAACCGCTAAGTTAATACCGATAATTTCGTGTATTGTCTGACAGTTGGGAGGAGTAGGTGAATAAATGTGTAGGTATTTTCGTTTTATGAGGAAGTGCAGTATCTGTTACGAAGTAACTAGTATCTCATCTGTGGTATGGATCTTTATTCTACGATATTTTCTAAACGGCTTGATGGATTTTAGATTGCGAGGTATATTTAGATCGTTTTGATCCCTGCAGTAACATAGGATACATTTTACCTTAATTCTCAATAAAGAGGGATAATATTTTTATGCAGTCGTGTTTTTATTCATTTTTACTTTCAAGCGACGAAGAAGTGAAGACGGTGTGGTAATGGCAAAAAAATCGAAGTTGAGATTATGATGGGGATCGAAGTGTCTAAAAAACCGAAAAAAATGTATATGTCTGTGTGTGTGTCTGTGCGTCCGTCCGGTGCTCTGGTTCTCAAACTACTGGACGGATTTAGATGAAATTTGGGTAAGGCCAATATTTTTTTTTCATTTTTCAACCGACTTCAAAAAGGAGGAGGTTCTCAATTCGACTGTATGTTGTTGTTTTTTTTGTATGATTGTTACGCGATTTTCAAAATTCTTTTTTTATTTGAAAGAGTATACTCCCGAGGGGTTCCCATTTTCACCAAGTCAGGATCTGATGATGGGACCCCAGGGAAATCGAGGGCAACCCTCAAATTTTATAGGCACGTTTTACGTGATTCATGTATTTTCTAAAATTATTAAATTGTTTGTGTCTGGTAGTCATCATATCATGTTGATGAGCTGATGAAGGGAAGTAGAACTCCTTAACGGTTAGGAGTTGGAGAATAATTCTTCAAGTAGTACTCAGGTACGTTTAAACCGATAGTTGTATTCTTTCAGGTTATTTAGATTAGCTGATGATGCAAGATTCATCCTGTTGAGATGATGATGGAAACCACAGATATCTGTATCTGTTAATGAAACACATGCATTATGATTTGATGGTTCATATTGCCGAGTGTGTAATTTGGTTTAACGTTGTTAGATAGATAGCAATAATAGCAATATCACTAAAAATAAAGAAAATAAAAATAAAAGTTTAAAAAACTAAAAACCGACTTCTAAATGAAATCCACTCAAAAGTATGAAATAATATTATTATACTTAGATACACGACATTAACCAACAATAACTCAATCAGAGGTAGGTACGAATTAAATTAGGGGCCTAAAATATTTTTTTGAGGGCGGTGTCAGCAAAGCCATAAGTAAATAATAATAATAATAATCATATCTCGGCGGTTGCCGTATTACAAGTACACGCCGGAGCCGGTTCTCGAAAACGACCGCGCCAAGCTCTACTGGGACCGACCTATCATCACGGACAGGACTATTCCTTCGAATAAGCCTGATATCGTGTTGATGGATCGGGCGCAGTCAAAGGTGTTTTTGGTTGATATCACTATCCCATATGACGAAAACCTCGTGCAGGCTGATGCCGATAAAAGGACCAAATACCTGGACCTGGCGCACGAGGTTACTGATATGTGGCGAGTGGAATCCACTGAAATCATCCCCGTAGTCCTGTCCGTGAACGGACTAATTTCAGCCGACCTTGAACGTTAATAAATAATTGCAGCAATGCAGAAAGCAGTCCTCCTCGATAATGCCCGGATAGTTCGAAGCTTTCTCTCCCCGTCGCACTGAACTCCAGCCGACTGTGCTTCTGCTGGAGGTGCTCCTGCTACTTCGCCCCGTGCGAAGTGAGCAGAGTAGCTTAAGTTTTATGTATTCAAATAATAATCAATTTATTTACGACCAACTTTAGGATCAATTTGTGTTAGTAATCTTACAAACTAATCTTATACACTAAATGTTAGTAAAAATGTATCATAAACATAAAATCATAAAATCATCATCGGTGCCTGGGATGCCCGACCGGTCGTTTTCCTGTCGTTCGTCCCGTTTACAGCGCGATCCTCCTCCATCCTCTGTACGTGGCCAAGCCAGTGAAGTCGGGCCAATTTAGTTACGCCAATTATGTTGGGCTCAGCGATAATGTTTTTCCGCACTCTCCAGCTGCCAGCATCCTTCCTAGTAGGTCTCAAGATCTTACGGAAAATTTTCCTCTCTGCCACTAAGAGCCTGATCTCCTCCTTCAGTTTTAGTGCCCAAGCCTCGCATCCATACATCGAGATTGACAGTATTATGGTTTTAGAATCTGATCTTGGTTTTTCTGCTGATGTAAAATGTGAGTAGCTGTGTGCTGGTACCGACCTTAAAAAATAAATTTAGGCCCTTAATTTATTTCGTACCCACCTTTGATTGAGTTATTGTTGGTTAATGTCGTGTATCTAAGTATAATAATATTATTTCATACTTTTGAATGGATTTCATTTTGAAATCGGTTTTTAGTTTTTTAACCTTTTATTTTTTTATTTATTTGGTTCACCATTAGCAATTTACACCAACACATTTATTAACAGCATAATTCTTAGTTATTGTCTAAGTGCAACCCCTTTTTACGGGTAAACACAGCGTGCAACATCGAAATATAGTTTTTAACATAATTAACCTCATTTGAATCAGATAACGCTAATCACAATAAACGCAGAACGGTGACAATATAGGCCTTAAATGGCTAATCTATAAATTTTACTAATTGCATCTAAGTTTACATCCATAATATCACTAGAGCTATTAATAACTTTACAAAGTCTAGGAATTGGTGAGTTACAACCTAAAACTGATCTACGAAGGGGGAGATGGGCATAATGTAGTAATAGGGTTACGGGTCAAGCAGCGTGGAGCACGAAAGTTAAGGAGACGCCTTAATTGAAGACAATAAATATTATTTTTTAGAATTTTAGTGATAAATTTTATTTTTATATCTCCAGGCATTTTTTTTATTTTCCCTAACTTGATTTATTGGGGTTGCCACCATAGTAAAAAATAACGTATTATTTTGTTACTCAAAAATGGCTTTAATGATTTTCATGAAACTCTGTATTTTACTATAACTGCTACGGCCTACAGTACGCAGCAGTCCGTTTCTTCGAAAAAAATCTGTGGTTCTATATTTTGAATGTTCATATAGAATACTTAAATACTCAGTGCAGTAGGTCTTATTAAGTTCTAATTATTCGCAAAAGATTCATTAAAAAAGTCATTTTAGAGAAAAAGTATCAAACAAACTTTATTTGTATACGTTCCATACAGAGTATTTAAGTGTTCCAGGAAAAAATTGAGTAAGGTACCTCCCATACAAACTTAAATTATTTGTATATTATAGTACCTCGCTTTATTCGTTGCTACTAAGTAAGTGTAATGTTTACAGTTGATTTGTGTATGCCCCATTACGACAGACAGTGAAGGCTTCGCGAGAAAGTATGCACAGGGTAGCTGTTCATATTATTAACTAGCTGTTTCCCGCGGCTTCACCCGCGTGGACCACGTTTCTATGACTTTTCGAGGGTGCGCAGTGCGCGAGCCGCAAGCGGCTCGCGAGCATGGAAAAAAGTAGCCTATGTTTTAATCCAGGTCCTAATCTGTCTACCTACCAAATTTCAGCCAAATCCGTTCAGTAGTTTTTGCGGGAAAGCGTAACAGACAGACAGAGTTACTTTCGCATTTATAATATTAGTAGGGATGTTAGCAAGCATTGGTTCCCACCCACCCAGCTAGACCTTGCTTGATAATCTCTGCATTCTAAAGTTCTTTTTTTAATTGTAATCGCTCTTTTCTAACAGCAGCTCTCTTGGTGCATTTATTTTGCAGACAAAACAGATCCATCCACCGCCTAGGGAACAACTTACTTACTTCACTGGCTCAGCGACCCAAAGAGGATTTTGGCCTCCGACACCAAAAGTTGCCACTCGTCCCTATTCTGTGCCTCCTCACGCCAGTCTGGTCTCTGGAGGGCGCTCTGGTCTTACTGCACTTCATCGTTCCAGCGGTGCTTGGGATGCCCGACCGGTCGTTTTCCTGTCGTTCGTCCCGTGAACGCTCTCTTTACAGCGCGATCCTCCTCCATCCTCTGTACGTGGCCAAGCCAGTGAAGTCGGGCCAATTTAGTTACGCCAATTATGTTGAGCTCAGCGATAATGTTTTTCCGCACTCTCCAGCTGCCAGCATCCTTCCTAGTAGGTCTCAAGATCTTCCGGAAAATTTTCCTCTCTGCCACTAAGAGCCTGATCTCCTCCTCTGATCTTGGTTTTTCTGCTGATGTTCTTGGACACCAGCACTTTGTGGAGAGATTTACAGGGAACAAGATCCTAATAAATTATTACATAATTTGTGAAATAACAGAAACCTCTCGGTAATTTTAGTCATGAAATGTGAAGTTGGCATAAAGATGTGTTGTGTACTCCCCTGAATAGTGTCATGAATGAGAAGACTTGCTTTTAATTTCAGAAAAAGTCATAAAACACAGTTTTTTGTTTTCGTGAACGTAGTAAACAAATAGTTTCTGTTTCTGGTAGGTATTTTTAAAAATAAACATGTGTTTATTGTAAATGCTTAATTTTTTTAATTTTTTTTATTCACTATTGGTAAGCCCTTGGAATCATCTCACCTGATGGTAAGTGACGGAAGTGATGGAAGCGGGCTTACCATGATTCCCCAACGCAATGGAGAACTGGCTATCTTATCTTCAAGCCGGAACACATCAATGTTGTTAACACTGATGTTTGGTGGCAAGACTTAGATAAGATGGTGGTAGCTAGCCAGGCGGGCATAGAAAATGCCCTACCACCAACCAAACCGAGTCTTACAAGTTGACCCCACCGGGAATCGAACCCGCGACCTCCGGGTGTAAAGCGAATGGACTATCCATTACGCCACGTAGTTTAGTAAAGTAGCGAGTTAACTGGCGTTTTTGACGAGTTAAGTTTTTATCGTCGTTTGGACGGCGATATGCCAATTAAGTACCTACCTTGTAACTTGACGAGAATATAATGATGTTCAATTTTTGCGGACAGTCAAGTGCAAGTCCACTCGCCCGTGCTTTTCCCGCACCCCGAAAACTAATATCGTCTTATTTGTACGGAGTTTAGTACAGCTCATACCACCGGTCGCACTTGAAGCTAACTAAACTCGCCTTTATATGTGGACGCAACTAGTTACTTACCGATCTAAATCGATTTAGTTGCAACTTAACTCGCTGCTTAACTAAACTGCGTGTAAATCAGCATTTAGGTGCAACCCTACTTGCGGTTCTTGAAATAAATTTCCAATACAAATGCGGCTAAAGCCGTTATCACGCCAAAACCGTATGTGATCCAAGGAACCACTGAAAGCGGTTCATATTCTTTGTCATTGATTTCGCGAGACACACTTTTATACTCCTGAACTTCATTCTCGAAATAAACATCATTCAGAAACTTCTCTGCTAAACCATTTTCTCTAAGCCGCATAGTGAGAACTTCAAGTTTTTCAAACATGGGAAACCCTTTGTACAAATAAATCGAATAACTAATCTTAAAGAAAGGCTGGTCAAACAAAAAAAGTTTTTGCGCTACTTTCCTATGGTTTCTGAGCATAGATAAAAATGTGATTGAGTACAACCCTTCCGAATTCGACACTCTTTCCGCATCAGTAAATAATAAGTCACAATCCTTATTTTCTTCGGACGTTTGAGACTCCGTTGTCAACCGCAGCCTTAAAAATTTTCTAGTTAGGATGTTGACACACGGTTTAAAATTGTAAGTAGCTAATTCTTTTTCTGATGAAACTTGGTGTTCACTTTTGGGATGGACTGTAAAACTACAGAGGCTTGACTGATAGAAACATCCGATAAGATAAGAAAACCACAGCCATTGTAGTAAAACATGTCGAAATTTCTTTTTAGATTGTGCGTCTCCATGTCCGAGAAATATTTCCCACATATTCAAGACTATACGTCCCATGTCTTTGTCACGTGTTATGAAATTTGCAAGTACTGAACAGAGTATAAACACTATTACTATTAATATCCAAACTACCACATTGAATTCTACGTAAATGTACTTCCAAGAAGGCACATTTGGAGCTTTAGCTACGACGTATACTAACGCATCAGCAAACGGAAAATGCCAGTGAAAATAGTCAAAAGCGTATGCCCTGGACTGACTGAGGCTTTTGAAGCCCAAGATCATATCTGTCTCATTATCTTGTATCAGCTTCAAGTATCCCGTAACGTTAAAATCATCATCGACATCGGCAAGTCCTTCTGAGGTAGAGAATGTCACATCTAGATTGAAGTGCTCGAGCCATGCTATGGTTTCCAGCACGGATATTTCAGCGTTAGCGACGGATTTATCTGCTCTAGAGCGCACATTTAAAGAAGGTAGGAAGGGCAAGTTAGCTCTGAAGGTGCAGTTTTGCAGTCTCGTTACAAGTTTGTCCGGATACAGGTTCCAGACCGCCGAGTACTTACAGGGACCGCACGAGATCACTTCGTCGTATCGCCGCCCGCATCCGTGATTTTCAAACGGATTATACGTGTAAATATCCCCACCATCGCTGCCGTTTATCACCAACACATTGATCACATGTACTCTCAGTAGTTCATCAAAGATCGCGGTAATATTATTTTTATCCATAAATTCTATAACGATCAAAAATTTCGTTCTTGGATTCCACGGCCGCTCTTTTGTAAGATACTTAAAGTCTTCGACGAAACTGGTGATATTTCTTGCCTGTATTATGTAGCCTTCGTTGTGAACTTCCAATTTTGCTGAAGTATTTCGTGTAATGACTGAAACATTGGAAGAGTGCAGCGCTTCTATAAGTCTGCTATCCTCAGAATTAATATTAACAAAAGTTATTTGGTGTGTAAAATATTTGCGAAGAATTTCTGTGATGCAAATAATCGAGCTATCGTTTGCTTTATTTTCAAAAGGTATGTGTTCACTAGATGAAAATTTGGTTAGGAACAAAAATAAGATAAAGAGTAAAATCATTTTTAATTATAAGCTTAAATTCCTTTGTAAAACTCCGTTTCCTTTCATGGATTGTTGCATACAAAGGTTTTGCTCATTATGAAGGCGATAAAATAATTATACAAACTAGAAACTTACAGAATATACAATTATTTTCATTAGATACACCTACATCATTAACATTAAGGGTTGACAGTGTAATTGCCATTGTAAAGTCTACTATGTTTGACTAATTGTTTTTCCTACTTACTACAAGTCTAATATTAGGCTTATTAGCTTAGATAGTTGTTACCTATCGACCATGTTGTTGGGAATTTTTAGCCGACTTTGAAAAAGGAGGTGATTCTCAATTCGACTGTATGTTTTTTTTTTACGTGTGTGTTATGCGATACCTTCGCCGATTGTGAACCGATTTTCATGGTTCTTTTTCATTAGATAGTATGCTTCAAAATTGGTCCTTTATTAATTTTATCAAAATACTTTTTTTGGAAAGTTATAACAAAAACCAAAAATAATAATGCTAATTATAATTGAACTAAGTTGTTGCGATGGAAGTCGGTTTTTTTTAATGTGTTCAGCGTTTCTAATTATTATTCTAATTAGAATTTTTGAAAAATGAGGCTGTAGTATAAAAAAATACAAACCTTATTTTAAGTTACAGACAACATAAATATTTGTGAGCTTTTATTTTTTTATTTATCTAAATACTAGATGTTTCCTGCGTCTTCGCCCCAGTGGATATCAAGGGAAAGCAGTGCGTGAGACGCAAGCAGGCTCGTGGGTGATTTTTTTTCTTCAGATAAGGACCAACTAGCGTCGGTGGCTCAACCGGTAACGACTCGGTCCTCCTAACCAGAGGTGCCGGGTTCAAATCCGGACGGCCAATGTACCAATGAGTTTTTTCGAAACTTACGTACATATTATACTCACCGATTGCTTTAACTGTGAAGGAAAACATCGTGAGGAAACCTGCACACACCTGCGAAGAAACTCGAAGGTTGTGTGTGAAGTCGACCAACCCACACTGGGCCCGCGTGGTCGACTAAGGCCCAATCGCCCTAATTCAGGGTACGCTCGAGCCCCTCGGTGGGGACGTATATGAGCTGATATGACGATGATGAAGGACCAACTATCTAAGAAGTAAAACTAAAACAAAATGTATTGAAATCTATGCAGTAGTTTTTGCGTGATGCACGCATACCAACAGACCTCTTATCATTTTCAACCGACTTCCAAAAGGGACGAGGTTCTCAATTAGACTGTAGGTTTATTTGTATGTTTGTAACGCTATATCTCCAACGTTATATTCCAAGAATCTTTTTTTTATTCGATAGGGTACGGGTACATCGCCAGATTGATTTCGTATAAATTGTATCGAAATAGTTTTTTTTTTAATCTTGACGAAAAACAAAAAATAATGCAAAAATGTACTAAGTTGTTGCGATTGAAATTGGTTTTTATTATATAAGCGTTTCGAATTATATCTTCTCTACTATATAAAAATTAGTCGGGTTTTTCCTTCCTGACGCTATAACTCCAGAACGGCTGGACCGATTTGGCTAATTATTTTTTTGTCGAGTTCGTTATTGTCAGGAGAAAGTTCTTATGAAGGGTAGGGTAGGGTAGGGTAGGGTAGGGTAGGGTAGGGTAGTGTAGGGTAGGGTAGTGTAGTGTAGGATAGAGTAGTGTAGTTTAGGGTAGGAAAGTATAGGGTAGGGTAGTGTAGGGTAGGGTGGTGTAGGGTAGGGTTGGGTAGTGTAGTGTAGGGTAGTGTAGTGTAGTGTAGTGTATGTAGGGTAGGGTAGGGTAGTGTAGGGTAGGGTAGTGTAGTGTAGGGTAGTTTAGTGTAGGGTAGTGTAGTGTAGGATAGGGTAGTGTAGTGTAGTGTATGTAGGGTAGGATAGGGTAATGTAGGGTAGGGAAGGGTAGGGTAGTGTAGGGTAGGGTAGTGTAGTGTAGGGTAGAGTAGTGTAGGGTAGGGTAGTGTAGGGTAGGGTAGTGTAGTGTAGGGTAGGGCAGTGTAATGTAATGTAAGGCGGTACGTAGTTCGCCGGGACAGCTAGTTAGGTATATAGATTGTAAGTTTTGTTGCCACATTAGTCTAATATTCTTGTTTATATACTTTTTATACTCATTTTATGGGATCCGAAGTCAACAAGGAACACTTTTTGTTTCGCCATGTCTGTCCGTCTGTCCGTCTGTCCGCGGCTTAGCTCAGAGACTATTAGTACACATATTAATCACGCAGATAAAGTGGTACAATAAAATCTTCGAAAAAAAATCAAGGGTACTCCCCTACATGTAGAGGGGGTGGTTTTTTTTTATCGTTGACGTATCCTATCTTGTGGGGTATTGTTGAATAGGTCTTTTTAAATATTTTCTAAAACCATTTTGTGAATCAGGAATCGGTTTGCGAAATATTAAGCTTTAAAGTGCTTTTTTTTTAAAGTCAAGTGTGTCTCCCCTACAAACCAAACAGCTATTTCGGAACATCCGAAAAAAATGTATAGAGGAGGACATATAAACAATTTAAAAGGAAAATATTTAAGAGTAATAGTCGACCGACTTAAGATATGCAGTTGAATTTGTTAAAAGTTCATAGATTTTCTATAAAAATGGTCTGTTACCAACTGCAAATATAATTTCGTCAGATTCCGAAATCCTATGAAAACATTCTTTAATTAAATAAGCGTAGACAGGTTGAACCGACGAATTCTCGACATTGCCACATTTACAATTGAATTCGTACCTATCTAAATAATCCTGTGGAAAAAAAGTAACAGAAAGTGCGTATCGCATCACGTGCAAAGAAGGGTTCCGTAGTATTTGCAACAAATTAACGTAAGTATAATTTAGATTAAAGTTACTTTTGCAGTTCATTAAGAACATCACCATTTCTACAAGTCCAACTGCACACACATCTATATATATATATAGTCGACTATTACTTCTATCTAAACCAAGAAGCCTAATCGGTCTTAGCTGCGATCATAGATATAGGATGTAAAATGAACTGAACTGAATGAATGGAACTGAGACATGGTCGCTTACTATGGGCCTCATAAGAAGGCTCAAGGTCACCCAAAGGGCAATGGAGCGTGCTATGTTCGGAGTTTCGGCGCGCCGCGCGTAGCATCCTAAATCTATGGCTGCGATAGTTTTCCTATTGACACACCCCGGACAATGCTAACAGACGGTCGTGAAATGACATTTCTAAAAACAAATGACGGAGCTAACAAAATCACGGCGAAATCCCATGCGTTCCAGAACTAAACTATAACCAATATGAATCAATCTGGGTAACGAGGGGGTGAGGTCACAATCTAGAGAGCGGCAGGGAGTGTCCATACTATATGTTATTTATTTCACTATAGCTACCTATATTTACTTATATTTTAAGTGTGTATTTTATTTATAAAAATAGCAGATCAGCTGTTAAAAGTGGGGCTATTTACCCAGTCTTTAATAATTTGAAGATATTCCGTAATCATTTACCTATCCAAAAAGATATAATGTAAATATTTTATTTTACTGATTTTATTCCATAACTTGATCATTAGAAACATGTGATGTCGACAAGTGAGAACGCAGAACCTTGACACGTAGTAAAAATATTAATTATTCATGTTTATTTTACTATATTATATGTATTTGCAATTTGTGAAAATTTCGTGATATCACAGCTACAGGGCTTCTGGAATCGGAATTAAAAACTTTGGTAAAATCTATGATTGAATTACGTGCTCTTGTGTGAGGACATCTGGTCTGAATTTAGTCATTTAAAATAGTACTAACTTGAGAATTTTGTTCAAAATTTTATAATTTCTCCATTTACTATTTATTTCACTCCGAAAAGTCGTCATAGAAAACACAAGTCGTTGAGACTCTGATGAGTTCGATGTTCAATTCGAAGGTAAAGGCGTAATCTATGATGTTGAAAGGTTAGAATTGTCCTCAGAAAGTGAAACTGAAAAAAGCAAAATGGGTATATCAAAACGGTCTAACTATTTCAAGAGTGAGCGAGAAACAAACAAAGCGTGGGGGAGGGGTGAAGCGAATGTAGTTTGCAAGAGCACTCTTTAAATTTTTAGTTGCCATCATGCCGTACACGGGAAAGCAACGCTCATTTTGGGAACAATCGATCGCTTATTCGTGTTCGACGGTTGTTTCTTCTTTAGCGACGAGGCACATTTTCATTTGAACGGATACGCCAATCGCCAAAATTGATGATTTTCAGCAGAAACTAACCCAGAGACATTACATTTACGCCCATTGCATAGCCCCAAAGTAACTGTGTGAACCTTATTTTTTGACAATCACAGAGGACAAGCGAGGACTGTAACTTCTGAAATGTTTGTCGTTTAAACAACGTAGCGTTTAAAAAGTAAAATTTATTTTTTTATCATTTAGTTCAATAAATAATAATAATAATAATAAGTTTAATGTTTTTTTTATTTTCAACCAAAGTAGTTGGGTCGTTCTGAGACACCCTGTACTAAAATACAACGCAGAGTACCTTTATGAAGATCTATTGGCTGAAGAAGTAGATTTTTAACTGTGTACTGTATTAGGTAGTCCAACGTTTCTTAACGCACGAAATACTGATCTGCCAGCATGGAAAGGTTGATTAGGTCAGATAGGCGATCAAGAAGACTCGTTTAAACAATGTAGTGTTTAAAAAGTAAAATTTGTTTTTTATCATTTAGTTCAATAAATAATAATAAGTTTAATGTTTTTTTTTTATTTTCAACCAAAGTAATTGGGTTTTTATTTATTTTCAACCAAAGTAATTGGGTCGGTCTGAGATATCCTGTACTAAAATACAACGCAGAGTACCTTTATGAAGATCTATTGGCTGAAGAAGTAGATTTATAACTGTGTACTGTAGTAGTCCAACGTTTCTTAACGCACGAAATACTGATCTGCTAGCATGAAAAGGTTGATTAGGTCAGATAGGCGATCAAGAAGACTATCTAAGACAAAATTTTCTTATTGTTTTTCGTTACTTCACCGTCTCTTAACTTATCCTATCGCTGTTTTCCAACCCAATGGTTGCCTGAAAGAAAAAACTACTACTGCATTGACTATCTCTTGATCAAAGACCAACGAGAGGTCGTTGCTAGGGAAGTAGAACCACAAGGGTCCAGAAGTTTATAAGGGGTAGACGACTCTAATAGTTGCATCGAGGTACAAGGGTTAAGGAAATTCCTATCAATATCAATATAATCTATAACAGGAATGGTGACGGACGTTAATATCTTGTAAAACGCTCTAATATGCCTTTAAATGGTCCTTTTTAAAAGCTGATCAACTTTGTGCCAAGGAACTTACACTGAATTCGCAAAAAACAATTTTACACCTGTTATACAAACTTCGCTATCAGCTGATCAATTTAGTAATTACAAGAATAAAAAAAATGTGAACTGATTATAGGTTCTATGGGGAAAGTTGTTCAGTTTCATGAGCTGAATACCCCTTAAATTGTTTTTAGGTATTTCAGATTTCCCTATATGAAAACGCAAAATATTCTTAAACCCTAAAAACCTTTTCGTTTCTTGTATTTTGTAATGTTCGTCTGTCTGTTCGTCGGTATGGCGCATCTGTTTCATTTGAAGACTATTACAGCTACAAAGCTGAAATTTGGCATGATTATATGCGGTGACTTATAATAAGTTCTTGATAACAAAGTAGGTATTTATATTAAAAAAAATTGGTCCTTTATACATTTTTGCCGATTTGATAACTTGTGTATATTTTTTTTCATATTTGACATATAGTTTCTTTGGGAAAGTTGTTTGTAATCACAAGTACATTTATATCTTTTGCTATCAAGAACTAATTAAAAGTCACCCTATATAAGTCTGTGACGCCTAAAAACATTTGGCATAAAATCTGCAAAAAAATAAGGTTAATTATAAATCAGTCCTTAGTCATGTAGATTGTTTTTTTTTTAATTTATGTACCCTATCATGTGGGGTTTCATAATAAGGCATTTCATAAAAGGTCCTTCAAAATTTTTGAGGGTTTGCCGAGAACAGTAATTTCGAAATATTAAGTTTTAAAGCGGTGATTTAGAGTTAGAGTTGCATATTGGCACCCCCACCCCCACCAGATAAACCGTTATTTAAAAGAAATCAGAAAAGTATTGAAAATAGTAGGGCATATTATAGTTTATTTAAAAGGAAAATGTCGCTTTAATTAGGCTCTTAGTTTAGGAGTTATAGTCGACCAACTTAAGAAAAGCAGTAAGATTTGTAAATAGTTTATAGAATTCCGATACAAAATGGTGGTATATAAGTGCAAAAAATACTTTGTTTTATTAAATTTACATTTACACTTTTTGAAAAGATTACGGTACCCTATTTTGCGCATGGTTCGACATGCACTTAGCAACTTTTTTAGAGTATAAAATCGAAAAATCTCCAAATGATTTTTATATGCCCCTTATAAAAACTGGGCAAGTGCGAGATGAACTCGCGTGGAGAAGGTTCCGTACAATGCCAAAGTCAAATACAAAATATCACATTTGAAATCCTCACAGTACTAAGACGCGAATTAACTACTACTTTTTTCTAATTAAATTTTTTTAGTGCGTTTGGCTGCACCTCACCTGGTGGTAAGTGCCGATGCAGCCGAGGATGTAACACGCAAGCTCGTCTTGAAGATTCCTAAATTTTACGAATCGGGGAATACAGATGCTGAAAGGGAATTCCACTCCTTGGCCGTTTGCATGATGAACGAAGAAGCAAAACGCTTCGTGAGAAAAGGTGGAACATTGACGGCAAAGGGGTGGAACCGCCCTCCGCGCCTGGTCGTCCGATGATGAAATGGAGAGGGGGAATGAGGTCGTGAAGATCCAGGGCACACTCTCCGAAATTAATCCTGTAGAACACCGATAGACAGGTGACTTTGCGGCGATGCTCGAGGCTTTGGAGCCTGTTTGATACAAGTTCCTCGTCGATCCAATGAGTCTCCTAGCGGTTGATAGAATCCAAGGTATCTAGCTGGTAACGAGCCGTTTCGTCCCATAAGTGAGAGCAGTACTCCATACATGACCAAACTTGAGCTTGGTACTACTAGCACTATCTAGTGAAAACAGTGAACTATTTTCCGTAAGTTAACGTATCATATTGAGTTTACCGCTTTATTTTCAATTGATAAAATTCTTGTAGGTTTTCCTGTATAATCTACAAGCAATGATCTATATTTTGTATTTTTTCAAAATATTAGGCTCAGTGTTGGAGATCAGGAGGGTGGGGTGGGAATGGTCAATTTTCGGCTTCTTACATGAATGTTTATCT
Source organism: Coleophora flavipennella (assembly GCA_947284805.1). Classification (NCBI taxonomy): domain Eukaryota; kingdom Metazoa; phylum Arthropoda; class Insecta; order Lepidoptera; family Coleophoridae; genus Coleophora; species Coleophora flavipennella. The sequence goes on from OX369307.1 coordinate 1,802,382, forward strand.
CACAATAATAACAAAAATATTTTTTAGATCCCCATAGCGAGCCCTTTCATTTGTTAAATGACACAGTTAGGTCTAATATATATACTTTGGTTAGGTTTGCATAACTTTTTTTAAATTTTCCTAATTTGTCCTCCAAAAATTACCCTTATTTAAAAAAAATATTTATTTACTTTGAAAATCTGTTTTGGGTCATAAGATTACACCATCCTACCAAATTTCACCTGATTTGGTCCAGTAGATTCGAAGCAAATTTGCTGTGACAGACGGACGGACAGACAGACGCACTAGTGATCCTATAAGGGTTCCGTTTTTGGTACGGAACCTTAAAAATAAAAAATGCCAACTCTCGGAATCGCATACAACACGTTATACGGTCACAGCGGCACGTGACCCCTCGGCTCGCATTCTCCCAAATCAGTCCCCGCAAATGGGCATCAAGTGACGCGATAAATTAGCCAATTTGCGGCCGTGGCAGCTCGCATGTTCGGCGCGCCGGCCCTGGCCGTCTCCACGGCTTAAATGAATTACCCGTAAACAATCGCTCAGTGCTCTTCCTTCAGCATTAAATAAATTGTACAGGAACGCTGTGCATACTTTATGGCGTTCTGGAATATACAAATCAACAGTAACCATTGTATTTTTATAGCGTAGGTAAATATTAATAAGTAGCATATTGATTCATAAAGAAAATGGCAAGAAAAAAATTGCCAGGGATCTAATTGTATGGGAACTTCCGGAATAACCAATACTGCCACTTGATCATCATTATTATATCATCCGAAGGGAGGATTGGTTATATTTGTCCACAGCTGGACAAAGGTCTCCCCCAAGGATTTCCATGACGACCGGTTCTGCGCTGCCCGCATCCAGCGGCTTCCCGCGACCTTCACCAGTTCATCGGTCCACCGAGTGGGAGGCCACTTGATAGAACATCAACATTAGTAACAGACTGATGCACTGACGTTTTTGGCAATCTTGTTTTTTTTTGATGTAATACTAGTGGTTCAGAACACATTTTGGTCATTTCCGATTACTTGAAAGAATACAAATTGTACAGCAGCGCTGCACATACTTTGTCATGGAAATATACAATCAAACTACTGAACGTGCAGTAGATTTCTGTGAAAGCATAAAGTATGCAAGCAACAATCGGAAACGGATTGATTCATTCATAAAATCGCAATCAAAAAGTGGCTCGCTTCGTTTGGTCGCTCGAAAGTAAAAACGAATGTATATCAGCTGGTAAATTTACCAGTCAAAATTAATATAATGTGCTTTGGGGAATTCCCTTGATTTTTTTTAGGTATTTCAGAACAATACTTTGTTTTTTTTTGTAAACGAACATAAGTAGTCACTATTTAGTAATCTGTGGTTTAAGTACTTACTTTATGTAGCTACGAGTACGGTTCCTCTTACGGCACCTACTTGAATTCTGTTCGCTATGTCGGGCTTGGTTTGAATTTATTACTATGGAGTAAATAAATAAGTTCCTTAATGCCTGATTATTACTATACCTATATCTACGTTAATTTTCACCGCGACCTGATTATTACCATACTTATATCGACGTGAATTTTCACCGCAGCCTGCTTATTACTATACCTACGAGTATATCTACGTTAATTTTCACCGTGGCTTAATTTTCACCAGGGCCTGATTATTACTATACCTATATTTACGTTAATTTTCACCGCGGATTACTATACATATATCTACGTTAATTTTTACATCGGCCTGATTATTACTATACCTATATCTACGTTAATTTTCACCAGGGCCTGATTATTACTATACCTATATTTACGTAAATTTTCACCGCGGATTACTATACATATATCTACGTTAATTTTTACATCGGCCTGATTATTACTATACCTATATCTACGTTAATTTTCACCAGGGCCTGATTATTACTATACCTATATTTACGTTAATTTTCACCGCGGATTACTATACATATATCTTCGTTAATTTTTACATCGGCCTGATTATTACTATACCTATATTTACGTTAATTTTCACCGCGGATTACTATACATATATCTACGTTAATTTTTACATCGGCCTGATTATTACTATACCTATATCTACGTTAATTTTTACAGCAGCCTGATTATTACTATACCTATATCTACGTTAATTTTTACAGCGGCCTGATTATTACTATACCTATATCTACGTTAATTTTTACAGCGGCCTGATTATTAGTATAAAAAAAATATATTCTGGCACAAACCACACACGGTCATCTGGCCCCAAAGAAGTTTCGTTTTTCCCTGTGTTATGGGTTACCAGAGACTGATATAAATACTTATATACGTTTAAATACATACATATATAGATATATTTAACACCCAGGCACAGAGCAAACAAATCTGCTCATTACACAAATGCTTGCCCTGGGTGGGGATCGAACCCACAACCCTCGGATCAGTAGTCAAGGGCACTAACCACTGAGCCACCGAGTCAGTCAAAAAATACCTATATCTACTTAAATTTTTACTGCGTTCCGACTATTACTAAGATTTCCATCCGGGACCACATATCGTAGCAGCAGTCTACGCGCCGCCGTAGCGACAAGAACTCGTATCAAAAGTTTGGTTGTAATTTCTTCATTTCACAGTTTACTTTCTCTTTAAATTTTAAAAAATAGCCTAAAAATACGGAATAATTCCTGGAAGAAATGTCTTCTAGTCAACCTTAGATGAACTAAAAGTATTACATGATGCAAGGGCTAGAGGCGAATACAAACACGAAAATATTAGAATATAATTAGGAACTATCTAAGTACTTATTAATATTATATTATGAAAATGTGTTTGTTTGTTTGTTTGTTTGCTTGCGGCTCGCGCACCACTAACCCTTAAAGATTGTCATAGAAACGATGCCCACACGAGCGAAGCCGCAGTAAAAAGCTAGTCACAAAAATAAAATCTTAATAAGGAATTTCCAGTTTAGACCGGTTTGGTAGAGGTTGTAGGTCATGGTGGCGAACCCCATTGTCAGAAGTTTTTCAAGCTGTATGTAATTTTTTTGACATAGCTTAAAGTCTAACATATATAATAGTGATAGCAACGCGAAGAACGGAAAACTATAAAAAAAAAATACTAATAGTGAAACCCATTCAGGTAATGACCGTGACAAGGGGGTGAGGTCGCAATCAAGAGAGCGGCAGGGAGTGTCCATACTGTAAGTTAGTACAAATATATATAGTTTGGCACGGGTAAGATAAGCGCTGTATGTTCCACTCACAGCGATATAGTAGTGTCGCTGTCTCCTTCAAAAGCTTGGCGTTAGAACGACACGAATTATTGCCTTACCGTCTCGTGTCGCGCGTAAGAAACTTCGCCATGATGCTATTGTAGATCTGATATCAGAAAAACAAGACGGCTTGTTTTTCTTAACATCGAATATCAGTGGAATGCAAGACAGCTTTGTCAGCGAGCTGTTCGTGGAAAACGGTGATTTTTTGTTATTCGCACTAAATAACGCTATTCCTGTATCTGAAAAAGAAACTTTCTTATTTACATATTTCCTGTAAACTGCCTCATTTGTCCTAGTAGTATGATTTCACGTTATTCTGTGGTTGTTTTGCTACGTATGTACCGTCGAAATACCGGCAAATTACTGTGACATGATTCTTGCATCTGTGTAAATACACACCGACAGTGTAAAAAAACAACCGTTTTTCGGGCGTGCCATAGTTACACTACCTTATCTGTGGCCCCCACATTTTACCCTATGTCCCCAAGAATGCAAAAACCTTTTTCCTGTAAATATCTTTAAAATTAGATATTATATCTGTGTGTAAAATAACTGGGATAGTATGAGTTGGACTCACACACCGAGGGTTTCGTTTTTTTCACAATAATTAGGCCCTTGGCATCATCCCACCTGATGGTAAGTGACGATGACGCCAAAGATGGAAGCAGGCTTACTCAGATTCCCTAACGCAATAGGGAACTGGCTATCATATCTTCAAACCAGGACACTTCAGTACTGTTGACGTTATATCAGGCGGCACGACTTAGATAAGATGGTAGTAGCTAGCCAGGCGGGGGTATAAACTGCCATCAACCAAACCGAGTCTTACAAAGTTAGACTCCGGCGGGAATCAAACACGCGTCCTCCTGATTTAAAGCTAATGGACGTAACTATTACGCCAGTACACACTTTTGAGTACGGAACCCTAAAACATCAACGAGTAGAACAATGGTATTCATTTCAATATAGAAGACGAGACCGACAATAAACATGGTTTTTTTAAATTTAGTTTGCGCAAGTCCGAACTAAACGTCATCTGTTTTAATTCTTTGTTGTTTTAATAAACAGATTTACTATAATTACACCAGTGATTAGTGGTAAAAACGGGACCCTATTACTAAAACTACGCTGTCCATCCGTCTGTCACCAGGCTGTATTTCATGAAGCGTGATAGGTAGACAGTTGTTTGAAAAATTTTAAATTTCCATTCAAAAGACATGTTTTTTTTTTAATGTGAAGAAACTAGCGCCATCTAGTATGATAGTACGGGATTGAAGAAACTAGCGCCATATAGTAGTGGTATAATAGTATGGAACCCTATGTGTGTAGTTCTGACTCGCACTTGACCGGTTTTTTTATTAGAGCTAAAACAAGAAAATGTTAGGAATAAAAACACGATTCTTATATGGGGAACCGTTTATTTATAATTTTTTGTCACTTTTATTGTTTTAAAAATTTCAACTTGCTACGGTTCAAAATAAACAGGCACTGCGGGTATATGCTTAGTAATAAGATCCCATTATCTGTTGGTATAGAACCCTAACATATTCAAGAAAAATGTTTGCTTCTTCCTCGTCGTACCACCAACTCGTTCCACCGGAGGCACGAGAAAGAATTTTAATTCCTCGTCGTGCCACTGATCAAAATCCCATTCGTGGACACACACTGAATAATACTTTTCATGTGGCCTAAAAAATTCAAGAAATATTTTCGATTCCTCCTCATCGTGCCAATAACTCGTTCCACCGGTGGCACGAGAAGGAATTTTCATTCCTCGTCGTGCCACTGATCAAAATTGAATAATGCTCTTTAGTGACCTAAAAAATTTAAGTAATATTTTAAGGGTCGGCTTAGTCTACAATCAATTTCTGGAACACATAATGGTCTTTCTATACAAAGTCAATTGCTTCAATAAAGCCGTTAAAAAACACTTTTTCATTTTTACATCCTGTAATTTTAACCCCTTGTAACTCGCACAGCATAAGTAGCCATTTGCCTAATGCATTTATTTAATCAAACGTCTACCTTTGGGACAAGTTGACCCGCCAAATTTTTTAGCACCATAAATCTTCTTACGACACAAAAAGGCCCAACGAGGTCACAAGTAGCGTAACTCGAATCTATCAAAAATTCCACTCTCGTGTTAGGTGGTTGGTTGTCCAGGCTCATATAAGGGCAATTAATTGTGTTTTGCGGTCAGACTGATGGTGGCGCCACGTGTGAGTCGCCAATTTCGCAATTAATATACCCCCAATCCTAAGGTTATTTATTTTCTTATTCTGCGGGCGACAAATATTAATTGCTTGTATTTAAATGGACTATTTGGGGCTTCATTGGCTAATGCAATTATTGTAACTATAGGCTCAGTCCAAGGAGACATCAACGATACTTTGTATTAGAATACATGAAAACTTCTTAATAGCCCTGACTCGCGTTATAGGTACTCGTAACTGGTTGCTGAGACCTGGGAACTGGCCTACTCTTGTAAAGGCATAGATCGTATAAAATTAAGAGTTATGAACTTCAAAACGAGTTTAAATTGACATACTTATTAAACACCATACCGAAATTTACAAATATAATGATATTATAGCACTTTTTCTCTAACAAGATAATGTTTTCAAACATTTTTTTAACCAATACGATACTGGGCAAATCCAGGAAATTAATATCATCAAGGAGATTTGATTAATTATTTTCTTCTAATGGAATGCGTATATGGGGCGCGCCATTTTCATAGCATTAAAAAGTTTTGATTTGTTAGGTTTTGGCGCCATTCATACGTTTCGTTATACTGAATTTCATAGGATTTTTTCCTACTCTTTAAACTTTGATATTTATTTTATTTAGAAGGATAAATCCCAATCTATAAGATTAGATTAAGAGTGTATGAAACTGCACATAACTAGGTATTAAAACACTTGTGTGATACTATTAAAAACCTGGCCGTGGCTCGGATTTTATAGTGATACTCTTGTTTCAATATCCCTCATTGAGGAACAGTTTCATCTAATACCTTTAAACGAGCAATTCTTATATGTATAATATATACGTGGGCTGTTCCAAAAAAAGTTAGTTAAATGAAAATCAGAATATTTTATTTACAGCTTTTCAAAATATTCTCCTCCAACCCTGCACTTATGCATTCGAGTAAACCAGCTTTGAGAACATTTAAAAAACGTATCTTGCGAAAATTAACCGCCGAAATTCTTCGACGGAGGATGGGGTGAAAATTGTACCCCCGAAGTTGTCAAATAATCCATGGAACAGCTGTGTGAGCGAGCGCGTTATCTTGGTGAAAAAGAATGCCATGGACGCCGCTACTTAGGCGCTCGCTATTCATCTCCCCGAAAGCTTAAGGCAGGCAAACTTCTCAGTACCATTCACTACTACTAGTTCTACGGTCTTCTAGCGAAATTACTGCTACTGGTCCACTGCGTCGAAAAAAAACCCGCTATCATTTTTTTTTATTAACGCTCCGACCGCGAACAACTTTTGTGGGCAACTGGTCCTCTTTAAACATTTTGCTGCTTCTTGAGAGGATCGTAGCTGTAGATCCAAGATTCGTCAGTTGTAAGGATGTAGGATACTTTTTGCGAAGTCTCCTTCCTTCGAACTTTTCCAGCATAAATTTGCAGCAATGAACACGACGGTATTTTTGCTCTTCGGTGAGAAAATGAGGTATCCATCGCGAAGCAAGCTTCTTAACTTTAAGGTGTTCATGCAGGATGGCGGAAACTACCTGTGATCCAATCTTCTGTTCAGCCTCAATCTGTCGATGTGTAATGTGTCTATTCTCCCGCAATAGCCACTCTGCTCTGATGACATTTTCATGAGTTATTGCAGTTGGTGGTCGACCGGGTCTGGGGTCATCGCTTAGGTTCTCTCGATCACGTTTAAATTCACGAAACCAATAAGTTACTATTGCTAACGCAAAGGCGGTCTCCCCAAAAGCACCTTGTAAATTTTCGTGAGATTCCTTGAAGGTTAACCCTCGTTTATCCCTACTTCCCTACTTTCCTACTTCCCTACTAATATTATAAATGCGAAAGTAACTCTGTCTGTCTGTCTGTTACGCTTTCACGCAAAAACTACTGAACGGATTTGGCTGAAATTTGGAAGGTAGACAGATTAGGACCTGGATTAAGACATAGGCTACTTTTTACCACGCTCGCGAGCCGCTTGCGGCTCGCGCACTGCGCACCCTCGAAAAGTCATAGAAACGTGCTCCACGCGGGGAAACCGCGGGAAACAGCTAGTAATCAATAATTAAAGGAAATCATAGCACCAAAAGCTTCCCGCGAGACGTCTATTGTTAAAAACAAAAAAAAGAGTGACAGATAATCTTTAAAAATATTTTAAAAAAGAACTAAACACAGGTGGTCAATGATTTTCACCAAGGAGATTTGTATTGAAATAAGCCGGCAATTCAAAATAGTTTCAGAAAAAAAAGAGATTGTGTTTATTCTGTGGCTAACAGTTTTCTGAAAAACCTAGGTATATATATTTTATTTATTTTTTATTTTATTTTATTTGGGAGTCTTACAGCAAAATTTTACAGTTAGTAACTAAATATACATGACGATGCTAATAACAAGTCTCCACCTATATATAATCTGAATCTCGGAAACGGCTACAACGATTTGCTTGAAAATTAGTAAACGGGGGTTTTTGGGAGCGAAAAATCGATATATTATATATATATGTCTCATCTCTGAGAAAACGCGTATTTCCGAGCAAACCTCGGTCGCCCAGGTACTAATAGTTATTTAAGATACAATGGTGGTAAAAAGGTAAATAACAAACTAGTAACATTAGGGAGCCCGAGTCCATTGTCATGAGTTTGTCAATTCCTTTTTACACCCATGATCCATAGGACGTTTTTCAATACAGTTGTGAGAAAACAGGTAAAATTGTAAATTACCGTGACAGAAAAACAAAATACATACATACCTATCAAAGTTTTGGCAACCAAAGTTCATTTTGCGCCACTTGTGGCTCATTTTAAGTAATATCCCTTTGTTTTTTTTTCTATACATACACATAAGTATATTTTTATTACACATATACGAGTATTAACTATTCATATTTTTATTCGTATTCACAATTGCCACACATAGATCACAATAAGGCTTGAAATGATATTAGTGTAAGCAATAAAACCTCCTCGGAAAAGATGACATTCCTTGGTGTAACCTATGCGTTTCATTCATATTTATTCTCCTCTCTTCATAAAGATTTAACCAAAGAGAACCTAATCAGCTAGCGTTATGTACTAACCTCTCGGAGGAACAACCTATCTCTTTTAAAATTCTCCTTTCAAAGGTCTTATAGAAAATTCTGTATCTTTGATTACTATATTTTTTATTTGCTAGAAAAGTTTTCTTCCTCCGAGCTACAAATAAAAAAAGTGGCAAAGTAAAAAGCACTAGTGCGGTAAAATCAATTTTGCGCTCAATAAATGAGTATGTATAGTACCACTTCTCGAGCAACTGTATTGATAACAACTTTTAATGTATAATTACTCGTGTCATATTGATTTTTGTTTTAAGTGTTCTTCTAATAACATTACTTGTTTTATATCAATAGTTTTATTTTAACGTTACGATTTTTGTTAGAAATTATGTAATGCAATTATTATTTCATGATCATCAGATAGAGTGTAATATGCACCTATATTAAATAAACATTCTGAAACTTGACACACTGAATTAGGATGTTTGGACTGTCTTTGATAGTTTTAAACTATGCAATCTGATTGATAGACCCCAGTGACGCGTGAGACTTAAGGCCTTAAGATAGGTCAAATGACAATATTCAATTCAAATATTGAAAGACTTTGTAAAGCTATCACTATTGAAAAATATATAATATACCTAAAGTACTAAAAAATCGAAAATATTATGGTATATAATTTTAAAAATATTACCACTTTTAATGTTAAAAAAATACTGTAGTGTTTTTGGCATTAAATGCAAAATTTGTCGAAAATAAATAGTTTATTGAATTGAATGGAACCCACTCATAAAAATCGGTGACTTTAATATCTTTTATTTTGATTAAACACATTTTTTAAAACTAATTTAAAAGTTTCGAAAAGTAATAAAACATGTAACAATCCAGAATTGGGCGTTTGGTTTCAACGTAACAGTCGCGTTGATTTGAACTTAAAATGAATAGACTTGCGTTCGGTATTATTTTGACACGTTTCAACTCGCTCGGATTGAATCATCTTAAAGCTTTAAGTTAGTATGCTCCGACCATGTATTCGGCATTTTTCGCGGCGCTCGCTGTGTGTCGCTACAAATCAGTGGCGGATTTACCAGTAGGCTGAGTAGGCTGAAGCCTAGGGCGGCAAATTTTACGGGGCGGCAAATTTGGCCGATTTTTTTATTTGTCTGACAGAAATAAAAAAAAACATTATTATACACAATATACAGAACCTGATTCTCTAAAATTAAACAAAAAATTTTAAAATTTTAGTATTGCACAGTACAGTATACTTGAACATCTGAATACAAAATCGAAGAAGTTATCCGCGAAGACACATAAAAGAAATACATGTATACGGTCGAATTGAGAAATCTCCTCCTTTTTTGAAGACGGTTATTAAAAAAAATACTTCAACGCTCTGTAAACTAAACTTTTGCAAAGATGAATTTTTAAAATATTCTAAAAGCGTTTTAATAATATAATACAATTAATTTTTGAAGTTATACTTATTTTATTTGTTATGTTTGTTGTATATTGTTTTATTTATTTATTTACACTTATAGTACACTAAAACAATTTCGTAATGTTAATACGTACAGATACTATAGTATAGTGTACAGTAGGCGGTCTTATTGCTAAAAGCAATCTCTTCCAGACAACCTTTTTTTCTTCATGCACTTATATGTTATTTGGTCCACTTACACAATTGAATCAACGTGTATAGTGCGGCCGTCGAGAGAATGCTGATTTGACATATGCTAGTTTGACGTAACTAGTGATGCGCCCATCGACAGCCATAGTAAATACTATATGCCCATCATGTATATGTAACATACAACGAAATAAAATAGCCATTGCAGTTCAATTAGGTACAATCTACAGTGTTTCATTTCGAATACAGACGGAACAATCAATCCATGTTAAATCAGCCAACCTACGGAGGCTACGATAGAGGCGCCTATTATTTTACAAGCACTTTAGATCGAGCAGCTGAACTGTCAACTTGGGGAGCCAGAACCGTGCCGAACTCACCGTTTTTCCGAAAATAATCTGTTATTATCCTGAAGCCTTATGTACAACATGACGTGTGTGAATATTAAATTTACACTCCAGAGTTTCTCAAAGACGAGTTTATTTTTGATATCCAGCCAAAACCCTTCTGATAACCCGAATTATATGTTAGCAATAAAATCTCATTTTTTATTATATAAACATATCACTTTAAGTGGAATTGTTACCACCGACCTTGACGGAAAAAAATGATCCTGACTTAAACTGACTTAGTTCAGGAATGCGTACACTTTCAATGCTACCTTGAGAGAAAAACTAAATGCCTTAGCTCTTTTGTGCATAGAACCAGAACATAAAAACAATATTACATATGACGATATCAATGATGATTTTATAGATTTAAAATCTCGCAAAAAACTTATGTGAAACTTTCATAATTTAATAATTGATTGAGTTGTCATCGTTAACTGGATTGTTAACAAAAAAATCAATAAATATATTGTTTGTACTTTTTTAAACTGTAAGTGCAACAAAAAATATTTAAAAACTTATACTACATGTAAATTACTTTGTGTAAGTTATGTTTATATTGGTTTAAGTATTTTTATGACCTTACCCCACCTTATAATTAGTACATGATTGAACTTCTTTTTTAACGCGGTATGCTGTTATTCGTACTTTTTTCATTCTACCTTTTTTACATTCCATCTATTTGTTATTTTACGCAATGCGCTGTTATCTATGTGACTTTTCATTCAAAAATCAAAATTCTATCATCCAAGGTTATTTGTTTATCTTCCTTTTTTTTACTACATAAAAATAAGTCGGGTTTTCCTTCCTGACGGTATAACTCCAGAACGCACGAACCGATTTCGCTAATTCTTTTTTTGTCGAGTTCGTTATTGTCAGGAGAAGGTTTTTATGTAGGGTAGGATACGGTAGGGTAGGGTAGTGTAGTGTAGGGTAGGGTAGTGTAGGGTAGGGTAGTGTAGGGTAGGGTAGTGTAGGGTAGGGTAGTGTAGGGTAGGGTAGGGTAGTGTATTGTAGGGTAGGGTAGGGTAGTGTAAGGTAGGGTAGGGTAGTGTAGTGTAGGGTAATGTAGGGTAGTGTAGTGTATGTAGGGTAGGGTAGGGTAGTGTAGGGTAGGGTAGTGTAGGGTAGTGTAGGGTAGGGTAGTGTAGTGTAGGGTAGAGTAGTGTAAGGTAGGGTAGGGTAGAGTAGTGTAGGTTAGGGTAGTGTAGGGTAGGATAGGGTAGTGTAGTGTAGGGTAGTGTAGAGTAGTGTAGGTTAGGGTAGTGTAGGGTAGGGTAGAGTAGGGTAGGGTAGTGTAGGGTAGGGTAGTGTAGGGTAGGGTAGGGTAGGGCAGTGTACTGTAATGTAAGGCGGTACGTAGTTCGCCGGGACAGCTAGTAAAATAATAATTATTAACCTGCTGCTTTCTTAAAAGACCCTTCTCGGGTAAGATCAAATTCTATTTTTGCTATTTGTGATATATATTTAACGTGTTCTAATCCTTTTATAATTCTTATATATTTCTTTCTAGGTCTTTATTTCACAAATAAACTCCTTTTATCTGTAAGCACGCATCTTTTTTAAAACCCAGGCCCACTACCTTACCTACCTACGAAATCGTGCTTTGCCCCTTTAACTCAAAAGTATATCAAAAAACTATTTCTCATGTAATCTTCACTAAATAGTGGGTTATAAAAATGTTCTTGAAGTTTACACAAACATCCCCTAGTTCATAATCATGCTAATCACAGGAAAAGTTGATGTAATAACGGCAATAGAGCACTAGTTGCAGTTCCATTGATAGAATAAATGTAATTAATATGATTGCGAAATAGGGTATCGATTTTCACAGGTCAGTAGGGGCGGCAAAAATTTAATAGCCTACTGGCGGCAAATTTGTAAATCCGCCACTGCTACAAATGAAACCACCAAACGAAGAATGGACAAAAGAGGCTGTTAGTGGTTACGACCGCTGCCGCATCTATCACCGAAAACGTAGTCACCTATTGGATCGGATTAGGTGAATGAATAGCAACCTGCTTGGAAAACCATTGTCCTCAAACTATGCCATAAAAGTCCTTATTACGGTTGTACATATATCACTATAGCCATTTCAGATTGGAAATCTGTGAAGATTCATTTGACAGTAGGTCGATAAATGATTAAATTATATCTATTCAAAGATTCCAAGGAGCCGTTAATTCTTAATATTAATGTTTGGCTCAATTTTAACTGTGGATATGAATGACGACTGCTAGTAATTTGGTTTACTTTTTTATCGCCTGCAAAAACGATATTTTGTTCTCTCTCTCACTCTCTCTCTCTCTTATCATGATAGACGGAGCGGTTTGCTGGTGTTGCACTTAGCATCACCCGCGTTCACGTGTAGGGCAACTAGATTTAAACCTGTGTAACGCGACCTTCATACACATCTGGCATCAGATGTGCAGGTTTCCTTACGATGTTTTCCTTCATCGTTAAAGCAATTAGCTGTTATTTTGTTCTAAAAATTATTTAAAATACATGAAAGTGGCGTCATAGATTTTCAGCGTCAATCAATAGTTCCTAATTTATTTTTGATGCGCGTCATCATCGCAATTCTGCTTAAGAAAATTAACAACTTTTCTCACAAAACACAAATAAATTCGCAAAAAATTAAATTGATTGGAATTAAAATAAAACTGGCCAAGTGCGAGCCAGAGCCGCACACAAAGGGTTCCGTACCATCATACTAGATGGCGATAGTTTCTTCACGTTTTAAAAAAAACACGTTTTTTGTATGGAGACCCCCTTAATTTTCTCACTTTTTCTAATTTTTTGTATTTGTTGTTAAAGCGGCAACAAAAATACATCATCAGTGAAAATTTCAACTGTCTACTTATTACGTTTCATAAAATAAAGTCTGGTGACAGACGGACGGACAGCGGAGTCTTAGTAATAGGGTACCCTTTACCCTTTGGGTACGGAACCCTAAAAAACCAAAAACCGACATCAAAAAGAAATTTACTCAAAATTATGAAATAATATTTTTATAAATACACGAAAAGCGTCAAAGCGTCGGTGGCTCAACCGGTAACGACTCGGTCCATCTAACCAGAGGTACCGGGTTCAAATCTGGACGGCCAATGTACCAATGAGTTTTCAAAAAACTTACGTACATACTTACCGATTGCTTTTACGGTGAAGGAAAACATCGTGAGGAAACCTGCACACGCCTGCGAAGAAACTCGAAGGTTGTGTGTGAAGTCGACCAACCCGCACTGGGCCTGCGTGGTCGACTAAGGCCTAATCGCCCTGATTCAGGGTAGGCTCGAGCCCCTCGGTGGGGACGTATATGAGCTGATATAATAAATACACGAAATTAACCAACAATAGTTTAATTCGTAACTTCCTTTGATTTCGTTATTTTTACGAGTACATAATGCTATCTTATAAAACCTGAAACCCAATCACCCACTCGTCAATAGGATATCGTCAAATCATGATGCATGTGTTTCATTAACCAATACAAAGTCGTTTGGCTTCCATCATCTTCTCAGCAGCATGAAACATCAACTCACCGGAATAATATGAATGAATAGGTACAACTATTGGTCTATACTGCTGGACAAAGGCCTCTCCCAAGGATTTCCAGGTCCGGTCCTATGCTGCCCGCATACAGCGGCTTCACCAGGTCGTTGGTTCACCGTGTGGGAGGCCTGCTTACGCTACGTCTTCCAGTGCGCGGTCGCAGCTCGAGAACTTTACTATCCCAACGGCCATTTGTTTTATGAGTTACGTGCTCTGCCCACTGCCACTTAAGTTTAGCGGTCCATATGTACCTTTAATATTGAAAAAAATATTCTACAACTCCTAACCGTGAAGGAGTTTTACTTCCATCACCAGCTCATTAACATGAGATGATGACTACCATACGCAAATACTTGAATAGCTTTAGAAAACATAATATGTAACTCTTGAGAAAAATTTAAGGGTTTCCCCTTTGGTTTCCTTGGGATCCCATTATCAGATCCTAACTTGGTGATAATAGGACCATCTGGGAAGCATACCCTTTCAAATATAAAAAAGAATTTTCCAAATCGGTCCAGGCGACTTCATGTAATCGGGGAACATTACATAAATAAAGAGTCTGACAAATTTTTGAAGACGGTTAAAAAAATTTGAAATTTTGCCAGATATTTTCGTTACAAAAAGGCATCTATTTAAATAACTTTAATTTAAGTACTTTTACTGAACAAAAATCGACGACAGTTTTTCTTGTAATATTTGACAAAAACCCAACGATACCATATCATAGAAAACAATAAAATTGCTAAAAGTAAAATATTTGTAATACCCAATAGAACTAAGTAAACATCAAACCGTTTTATTTGGATTCCTTCTTAATTTTATTTATCTTCCGTTTAATTCGCTCTGTGTAAGCTGCGACGATGTTAGCGAGCAGTGGAAGCGCTGACGACTTCTCATCATCACGAACACCAACCTCCGTGCACATGTCGTTTCTGGTCTTCCTGCCCTTCGGCAAGGCTGCCTCAGACGTCATCACTGAGGCTGTATATAGGTAGCCGTTCCATTCAAGGTACTCTCGAATCAGCTCGTTGATAAGCAGTACCTCGTCAGCTGGAGGGGGAGGATGGGCCTTATCGTCTCCAGAGTTTAAGTTCGCCTGACGCTCCTGAAGGATTTCTGTTACCTTTGCGCGTATCTGAAAGTGTAAGATTATTTTTACTACTAATAAACCCTTTAACCCGCCACCTGTGACGTGTAGGTCTGTGAGACCGGATACTTACTTTCCCACAGGAAAAAAATGAAATCTAAAGTCCAGAATAAGTATAGCATAGTATGTACTGAGGTCTTGTTCTGCACCTAAAGTGCGGAACCCTGTTTGTGTGGCTTACTTGGTCGGTTTTTAGGTTCCATACAAAAAAAAAAAAGAAACCTTATAGGATCACTCGTGCGTCTGTCATTCCGTCCGTCTGTCCAAGCCAATTTGCTCCGAATCTACTGGACCAAATCAGGTGAAATTTAGTAGCATAGTGTAATCCTATGACCCAAACACAGATGTGCAAAGTAAATACATATTTTTTATAAATAAGGGTTATTTTTGGGGGGATAAATTAGGAAATAAATCTCTAAAAATGTCATATATCAAATGAAAGGGCTCGTTATCAGGATCTTAAATATGTTTTTGTTTAAATTCTAAAATAAATAGTTTTGATTTCATGAAAGAAGACTAAAATTGACCACCCCCCCCCCCTGTACTCCGAAACTACTGAGCCTAAAATTTTGAAAAAAAAACCAAAATATACTTCATGGCTTGTAGATTACAGGAAAACCTATAAGAATTCTATCAATTGAAAAAAAAGTGGTAAACTCAATGTAATAAGTTCTCCTACGGAATAAAGTTCTAGTCATAATAGAAAATAGTCTATCGGTGTTCTATACAGGATTCATTTCGGAAAGTGTGTCCTGGAGCTTCACGACCTCATTTCCCCTCTTTATTTCATCATCGAACGACCAAGTGCGGAGGGCGATTCCACCCCTTTGTCGTTGATGTTCCACCTTTACGTCCAAAGCGTTTTGCTTCTTTGTTCATCATGCGAACGGCCAAGGGGTAGAATTCCCTTCCGTCTGTATTCTGTATTTCCCGATTCGTAAAGTTTAGGAATCTTTAAGACGAGAGTGAATAAGCACTTTTTGAGCTTGCGTGTTACATCCTCGGCTGCATTCGCACTTACCATCAGGTGAGGTGCAGCCAAACACACTCAATTTTTTAATAATTAAAAAAAATAACTCGCATCTTACTGTGAGGATTTCAAATGTGATATTTTGTATTTGACTTTGGCATTGTACGGAACCTCTCCACGCGAGTTCAACTCGCACTTTACTTTTCATGTCTCTTATCGTCAGTTCATCCTAGTTTCCAGACTGACTGAGAGACTGAGAGTAATAAATTTTTACCCGACTACGAAAAAATTTTGACGTCACAGGTAGTGGATTAAACGATCATAGCTCAGTGCTTATGGCGTGCAATTATGCAGGTTAATTGACCTGAAACACGGTTACTACCTGGATGGGTTAGACTGTTAGTGACATTTTTCTCGACCGTTTCCGTGTTTCGCAAGTCACGTCAAGCCATTGATCACTAGATAGCAGTCGTTAAGACGTGTTTGATGCACTTAAGATGGCTTAAGAAACTTCTGACAGTGGGGTTTGCCACTATAGCCCTACAACCTCCACCAACCCGAGCTTGGCCCCCATGTGTGGAGTATGGCTTAACCTTTCCGAGTTTGAGAAGACATCCGTGACCCAAGGACATTCATGGGTTGTTAACGAAACCCTTGGCTAACGAGGTTATTTGAGGACAAAGAGGAGTTCCACATGCCGTAAGACGATATCCGATTACCGACACCCAGAAAAGACAAAAACCCTTGGCATCATCGCCTTATGGTAAATAATTATGCTGAAGATAAAATTGAGCTTAAAAGAAATCCCCAACGCAATGGGCAATTCTCTTAGGGCAATCTTATTATATCTTATCTCTAACGCCGGAACACATCAAACTTGTTACACTGATGTTTGTCGGCAAGCCTTGGATAAGATTCTGGTAGCTAGACTTAAAAATTCCCCAACCACCAACCAAACCGGTTCCTATAATACTGGATGTGGCGCCGGTAGTCGAAACCACGACATGCTCATGAAAGCTATTGGAATAGCCAATTGCGCTGCGGACAGAGGTGAGTGGAACTCACGACGACCTGATGAAAACTATTGGAATAGCCAATTGCGCTGCGGACGGAGGTGAGTCGAACCCACGACGTCCTTTTGAAAGCTATCAGAATAGGCAATTGCGCTGCGGATGGAGGTGAGTTAAACCCACGACGTCCTTATGAAAGCTATTGAAATAGCCAATTGCGCTGCGGACGGAGGTGAGTCGAACCAACGACGTCCTTATGAAAGCTATCAGAATTGCCAATTTCGCTGCGCACGGAGTTGAGTTGAACCCACGACGACGTCCTTATGAAAGCTATTGGAATAGCCAATTGCGCTGCGGATGGAGGTGAGTCGAACCAACGACGTCTTGTGAAAGCTATTGGAATAGCCAATTGCGCTGCGGGCAGAGGTGAGTCGAACCCACGACGTCCTTATGAAAGCTATCAGAATAGTCAATTGCGCTGCAGACGGAGGTGAGTGGAACCCACGATGTCCTAATGAAAGCTATTGGAATAGCCAATTGCTCTGCGGACGGAGGTGAGTCGAACCAACGGCGTCCTTATGAAAGCTATTGGAATAGCCAATTGCGCTGCGGACGGAGTTGAGTCAAACCCACGACGTTCTTATGAAATCTATCAGAATAGCCAATTGCGCTGCGGACGGAGGTGAGTCGGACCCACGACGTCCTTATGAAAGTTATTAGAATAACCAATTGCGCTGCGGACGGAGGTGAGTCGGACCCACGACGTCCTTATGAAAGTTATTAGAATAACCAATTGCGCTGCGGAAGGAGGTGAGTCGATCCCACGACGTCCTTATGAAAGCTATCAGAATAGCCAATTGCGCTGCGGATGGAGGTGAGTCGAACCCACGACGTCCTTATGAAAGCTATTGGAATAGCCAATTGCGATGCGGACGGAGGTGAGTGGAACCCATGACGTCCTTATGAAAGCTATTGGAATAGCCAATTGCTTGACAGAGGTGAAGTATATATATAAGTACTGAAGTAGTATAACTGAGTATTCTAAATCCTACTAATATTATAAAAGTGAAAGTTTGTGTGTGTGGATGGATGTTTGTTACTCTTTCACGCAAAAATTACTGAACGTATCTGGCTGAAACTTGATAGGTAGACAGTTTAGGACCTGGATTAACTTTTTTCCACGCAAGCGGCTCGCGCAGTGCGCACCCTCGAAGATAGTCGTAGAAACTATGTGAAAACTAGAAACTACGCGATCGAAGCCGTGGGCAAAAGCTGGTACACAATAAGTTCTGTCAGCGGTACAATCAAGAGAAGGTATGTTACTACCTACTCTAACTGTAATAATCATTCTCATCTTATCGGCTCATATATGTCCCCACCGATGGGCTCGGGTCTACCCTGAATGAGGGCGAACGGACCTTTATTCTACCACGCGGGTCCAGTGCGGATTGGTCGACTTCACACACAACCTTCGAGTTTCCTCGCAGGCGTGTGCAAGTTTCTTCACAATGTTTTCCTTCACCGTAAGAGCGTCGGATAAACGTACATATGAAATCCAAATTAGAAAACACATTGGTACGCGGCAGGATTCGAACCACGACCAGCAGATAGGGCCATAGCCGTTACGCCACTGACGCTTAATAATCACTCTATTGTAGTGTAGTTAAAGTTATCACGCTATCGCTATAGAAAACCATGGTTCAGTGGGAGCACTTAGATATGTGTCTCAAGACTGAGGTCTTTGACCAGTGTGTGTTGCCAGTGATGACTTTCGGAGCTGAGACATGATCGCTTACTATATAGGCCTCATAAGAAGGCTCAAGGTCACCCAAAGGGCAATGGAGCGTGCTATGCAAGGAGTTTCTCTGCGTGGTTGAATCAGAAACGAGGATATCCACAGGAGAACCAAAGTAACCTATATAGCTTACAGAATTGCTAAACTGAAGTGGCAGTGGGCAGGGCACATAGCTCTTAGAACAGATGGCCGTTGGAGCAGCAAAGTTCTCGAGTGGCGACCGCACACCGGAAAACGTAGCGTAGGCCAGCCTCCCAAGCGGTTGACCGACGACCTGATGAAGATCGCGGGAAGTCGATGGATGCGGGCAGCGCATGACCGGTCATCGTAGAAATTTTTGGGCCTTTGTCCAGCAGTGGACGCTTTTCGACTGATACGATGATGATGATGATGATTACTTAGCTATGGCACAGTATACTAAGTAATATTCTTACAACCAACTCCTTCACTCCTTCATGTAGGTTTACCCACCTCGGCTTTAAACTTTTGCAAATGCCCACTTTTACCTAAAATATCCTTAAGTGCCATCAACACTTCCTTTTCTGTCGCCTTTTTGTCATTATTGTTGGACATTTTTAAAATGTATTTATGTACAAAATTGTAGCAAAATTCTATTGATATCGAGTGGATCAACCAAAGTTTCAAGGCTCATATCAAATGTCATTTATGCCAGTTTGGTCTTATCAAGGAGATTGTATATTAGGCGCTTAACCGTAGGTCAAGGAGTTTGTATAGGTTCTTAAAAAGGGTCCTCAGGAAGCTCGAGTTTCCATACAAACTTAGTTCCATTTTAATACAAAAACTACATGCCGGAATGAATCCAAACTTTGCCAATATATTTTTTTGTAGTTAGTTTTTATCGTAGTAGATTTAAACATAACTAAACTAAAAACATAGCGTCAATTAGTTTTGTACTGAAAAATACTTCTCTCCCCTCTACTCTTCACCACTCTACTCTCCACTCTATTTTCTACTCTAGCCTCCCCTCTACTTTTCACCACTCTACTCTCCACTCTGCTGTCCACTCTAATTTCCACTATTCTACTCTCAACTCTACTTTCCACTCTACTCTCCACTCTACTTCCCACTCTAGTCTCCACTCTACTCGCCACTCTACTCTCCACGCTGCTTTCCACTCTACTTCCCACTCTAGTCTACACTCTACTCCCCACTATACTCTCCACTTAACTTTCCACTCTACTATTCACTCTACTTCCCACTCTAGTCTCCACTCTACTCCTCACTCTACTTTCCACTCTACTTCCCACTCTAGTCTCCACTATACTCAACACTCTACTCACCACTCTACTCTCCACTTTACTTCCCACCACTCTACTTTCCGCTCTACTCTCCACACAGGATCCTGAGCGTTACTTCGGTCAGAAAAAAAACGACCGAGCGTCACGAGAATGTCAACGTGCCTTACAATAGTTGCATATGATGTGTATAAAATCTGAAATAAGTAAAAAACCTACCGGCCTCCGGCCTCGTATTAGGTGGCATGGCAATGTTTCCTTAGCCTTCGTGACTGATATAAAAAAGCGGCATGGCTATATGTTTCATTGTCATTAGCCTTAATCTGTCCCTTTTCACCTAGGATTAATCTGAGCTTTTCACGAAATCACTCCTACAGATTGCAGGAAAGCGAGAGGAAAATGTTACACATCAAAAATATCTGAGTTACTCTCAAGTCGCGCGTAAAGAAGTTTTTCTCTGCGTTTCATATACTTTTAACTCTCTATAAAACGATAACTAATTATTGGAACAAATTATTATGAAGCCTACATAATATTATAATGCCTTCAAAATATTCTCAGCTAGTGAAACCATAATATTAAGGACCTGAATAACGCGCGTGAAAGATAAAGGCGGTAATATTACAGATTTTTGTTATTTTGAACGTCAATTACTCATAAACGATAGAAAACCAAAGGTTGAAAAAAAATACCTTTATTATTGATGATGTTCCTTAAAGTCAAAAGCTATTAGAAACACGATTGAGCAGTTTCGGCTCGATAGAAAAAATCACAAGGATAGGTCTACACCGTTACTTTCGACTCTAGTTATCCTATATAATATTATAAATGTGAAAATGTGTTTGTAACCTTTTCACGCTTCTACACCTCAACCAATCTTGACAAAATTTTGCATGCAGGTAGTCTGTGTCACGGGGATGGACATAGGCTACTTTTTATCCCCGGAAAATAGTACTAAAAAAATACTCTTTTTTTTGGTTCTTTTACATCGCAACGGAACAATGGATTGTTGTGATTTTTTGCACAGAGATGGTTGAGGAGGTGGGAAACAACATAATTTACTAATCACCCTTAAGAACAGTTATAAAAACGATGTTCACGCGGGCGAGAGCCGCGGGAAAAAGCTAGTGACTAATATTTTGAAGTTAAAAAAATATACAACAATAAACAATATACAAAGTGAGAAATGTTATTTTTTTTTCTTTCATTGTAGTTTGTGATTGATACGAAAAACCATTGAAAAAAAAAAGTGAAAAATGTGGTTATTTTCTTACTCTTTACACGTAAAGGAAAAGACAGAGACAACTGTTCCAATCAGTGCCTCGCCTTTAATTATCTCTTTATCTAATGATTTTTAAGTCCGTGATTAAAATTGGCGAGTCGATATAAATATTACGTGCGAACTATCACTAAGTAGGTACCTATCGAAAATTTAATTAGTAACAATTCAATTAATGGTAATATAATAGGAACAAGATAAGTTTTTCGTAGGCACGCTTTCCATTCGGTAGAACGATGCCCTGGTTGAAGGTCGCGGGAAACCGCTGGATGTGGGCAGCGAAGAACCGGTCGTCGTGGAAATCCTTGGGGGAGGCCTGTGTCCAGCAGTGGACGTCCTTCGGCTGATATTATGATAATAAGGATTTTTTTTTCATTACATATTAATATGTCATTACAAGTAATTATGTCAGTCCGTCAAGACTGCCTATCTGACAAGACCCAATACAAGATAACGTCATTTTACGGCCATTTTTGTCACATATTTTGATATTTAGAGGTAAATCAAAACCTATAAGGGACTTTCTGTGACCTCGAATCATGAAACTTGGCAAGAAGCGAGTTCTAACAATACAAGTAAAAGAAAAAATCCTAATATTAAAAATACTTAGGTATAATTTTAAATCTTAAAAAAATATTTTTTGCGATGACGAACTTACAATACAATACAATTCTTTAATAATAAAACAATATTTAATTCGTCAATCTTATAAAATCGGCCAAGTGCGACTCGGAGTTACACAAACCGGATTAGGCTCCAAAACTCTTTCTACCAACAGAACAAGACCTCTCATTACATACTTTTCTCTAGGTAAATAGGGGTCTACTTATTCTGGAACTTTCAAATTTCATTTTTCCTTTAGAAACTGAGAGACTTTAGATTTTCTCATAGGTTTTTTCTATAATTTATGCATTTAACTTCATATACTACGACTTTTATAAGATTTAAGGCCCAGTAGTTTTGGATATAAGGGGGATGAATTGTCTATTTTCCCCTTTTTTCTTAAATAACTACAAAACTATTTATCATAAAATTATAAAAAAAATATATACTTTATATTATCACAACAAGCCCTTGGATATGTCACAAGACATTGTTTGCATTTTTGTAAAAAATCTAATTAACCCTCCAAAAGTTGAAAATTCATTTATTTACGTTACTTTTCCGTCTTTGGGTCACCCACTTGCATATGTGTACCAAATTTCAACTCAATCGGTCCATGAGTTTCGGAGCAAATTAGTTGTGACAGACGAACGGATGGACAGACAGACGTACGAGTGATCCTATAATGGTTCTGTTTTTACCCTAACAAAAAAATAGTATTAGGTAGGTAGGAGACATAAGTTATTTACTTTGTAAATACTAAATAGGCACAATGTAAAAAAAACATCATTTATTACTTTGAAATCAGAATAAATTATGAATAACATATATTTTATTTCATTATTTCATTGATCTTATAGAGCGTCTGCTAGGTAAGCCAACGTTTTAGCCTGATCTTAATATTTGCTCACTCGGAGCAGATGTGATATCCTCGGGCTGTTTATTGTAAATTTTAGGACCCAGGACATCTCATCTGTGCCCAGGACATGAGACAATCTGTCAGATTTCGCTAATCTATGTGGCACGCTGCTACCTTCCAGCGCCTCTAGTCTTAATACAGACAAATTATATAATATATTAGTACTAACATACAGTATGGACACTACCTGCCGCTCTCTAGATTGCGACCTCATCCTTCCGTCACCCAGATTGATACAGATTGGTTACGATGTGTCCTGGGTATGGTTTTAGCCTGATCTTAATATTTGCTCACTCGGAGCAGATGTAATATCCTCGGGCAGTTTATTATAAATTTTAGGACCCAGGACATGAGACAATCTGTCAGATTTCGCTAATCTATGTGGCACGCTGCTACCTCCCAGCGCCTCTAGTGTTAGTACAGACACAGATGAGATGAGATACTAGTTACTTCGTGTAGGTACTATGACGTGTCGACGTAACGTGAGAGGATCATAGCTCAGGTGCCAAGGAAAGAAATACGTTTTTACGATATGAACAAGGCTAAAGCGCTTTTTTTATTCACTTCGTAAAATCTATCTATCTTCTAATAATATAAAAATGAATCGCAAAATGTGTTGGTAAGCGCATAACTCGAGAACGGCTGGACCGATTTGGCTAATTCTTTTTTTGTCGAGTTCGTTATTGTCATGAGAAGGTTCTTGTGTAGGGTAGGGTAGGATAGGGTAGGGTAGTGTAGTTTAGTGTAGGGTAGTGTAGTGTAGGGTAGTGTAGTGTAGTGTAGGGTAGTGTAGGGTTGGGTAGGGTAGGGTAGTGTAGTGTAGTGTAAGGTGGTACGAAGGTCGCCGGGACGGCTAGTATATAATAATTATATGCTCTGTCAGCTGACTTATTATTGGTTTGTGAACTAAGCGAACTAGCTAATATATACTCCAGTCATGGAAATAACAAATAAAAGGGATCTCTGTCCTGGCGCGCGGTCTCCAATGGAATCTTCTTTTGATAAAGGACCGCTGTCCTGACTCGCGGTCCCCAATGGAATGAATCTCAACTGTTTCGGAAAGCTTTCGAACTACCTACTAGTTTGAATTTGAAATTAGGTTTTTTTTAATACGATTCACGCTGGCAAGTATGTATAAAATATTTATAAAAGGATACGATCTTTACAGTACTTATCTCGCCTGCTCGACCGAGTGACGGGGGCTTGGTACAGAGGCCAGCACATCAAACTAGACACTCGTAGTGCAATTCTCATCCTTACGCATACGGCATAAGAATGGTACAAAGTCCAAAGTGTCTACCTTGGTGTACTGGCCTCTGTACATTACATCTAAACTTGCAGGCGGTGAATTGACATAACACTTGTCGAATGTGGTACTGGTTTGATGTTTGTAGAGTTTTGTACCCAATAGGGATGACAAATGCTAGTCATCTGATTTACTTTTTATCATCTGTCAAAAACGACATTTCGTTCTAAATATGTTTGAAATACCTAGGCGTGACGTCTAGTTTTGTAGCGTCATTTATATACTCATTTTGTGATTTTGATGAATTAAAAATCGAAGAATTGATGGAAAACCTAACGAGTAAGGTTTTCCGAAGTTTAAGTAGGAGGGCAATTTAGTGATCAAGAGTTCATAATTTATTTCTGATGCTGTCGTCATCCCTATTGTGTTTTGGTACGAAACACTCAGTGCGCGAGTCCGTCTCGCACTTGACCGGTTTTTTTAGTATTCTATCAGTACTTCTAAATGCATTTCTTTAGTGGTTTTCCATAGAAAAATCTGTACCAGGCTTCTATGAAATAAAACCAGCCAAGTCCGAGTCGGACTCGTACACGAAGGGTTCCGTACCATTACCGTAAAATCACGTTTGTTGTATGGAAGTCCCCCTTAAATATTAATTTTATTTTAATTTAACTCATTATTTTGTAAATATTTCAAGCGTCCACCTGTTGCCGCTATCAATTTCGAGCAAATTTAAGCATAAAAATCACGTTTGTTGTTTAGGAGCCCTCTTTAAATATTTGCTTCATTTTTTTTATTTTTTTTTTAAATTGAATATGAAATTAAATATTCTGTGAATATTTCAAGTATCTACCTGTTGCCGTTATCTGTATCGAGCAAAAACGAGCAAAAAAAAATTGAGTTGGGAAAACCATTGAACTCGCAATACAGTAACCGTTACCGTAACCAGGAACAGTCGGGGGTCAAAACTTATAAAACTGTAAAATGTTATGGAAAACGCTATTGAATTCGCGACATTGTTACCGTTAACTGTTACCGTTACCGTAACTAGGAACACTCGGAGGGTAAAAATTATAAAACTGTAAAAAAAAACACTTCTGTCGGCACAACGTAGTGTTTTTTTTTTATTAGTACCTAATCACACCAAATTTCACATCGTATGTCTTATCGTTTTAATGATAAAGCTATTAACAAAAAAAACTATAAAAATGTTTTATAATGTGTGGGAATGGGCACCTCCTTATTTTTTTGTAATTTTTATTACTCGATTGTAAATCTCCCATAATATAAAATACTAGCTGTTTCCGCGGCTTCACCCGCGTGGACAAAGTTTCTGTGACTTTTCGAGGGTGCGCAGTGCGTGGAAAAAAGTATCCTTTGTGTTAATCCAGGTCCTAATCTGTCTAGCTACCAAATTTCAGCCAGATACGTTCAGTAGTTTTAGCGTGAAAGAGTAACAAACAAACATCCATACATCTATACATTCTTACAAACTTTCGCGTTTATAATATTAGTAGGATTCTGTGAAAATTTCAACGGGTCACCTATTACGGTTCAATATTTATATCCATTTAAATGTCGGACAGACAGACGGACTGACATACAGCGTAGGCTTAGTAATACTGACCCGTTACCTGGTTAGGAAACCTAAAAATTAAAAGTCTAAATTTTTCAAATAATGTCCACCGCCCAAATTGTATCGCTATAGTAACTTGCGTGTACCATCCTCGACTGCATCATCACTTACCATCAGGTGAGTTGCAGTCAAACGCACTCAAAATTTTAATAAAAAAATAAAAATAAGTTTATTTTATCGTTTCAATTTTTATCGTCTGTATATTGCATGTCGCGTGACCGTCACTTTTGTCTGACGGTATGATCGTTTCGTCCTCTGTACCGTAGCGAGAGCAGCCATGATCGTTTCGTCCTCTGTAAAGTTTGACTTTTGCCGTGGTTTCATAAAACTTCACACTTTAACTTTTTTATATTTTGTTTGTTTTTTTTTGAGTTAAGTTTTTTAAATTTTTATTATTTGTTTATATTATTTTTTACTAACTGTCCCGTTACATGGTAAGGAAACCTTAAAAATTAAAAACTAATAAACTTTCCAAGTACTGTCCCTTTTTTCTCGGCGACAAGAAAACACTGTATCAAGCGACCATCTTCCTACTTCCTACACGTGTAGAACGAACAAGTAGGAAAATCTCCTCACCCACAACTCGATTTACGGCCCTCGCCCTAACAAATGGGAAGAAATTGTACAAATAAAGTGAACTCCCTTCCCCGGATGGCTGTTAGCTCCTGACCCCGCATGGCGGCCATTCCTGAGCTTATGCCCACATTAACTATTTATAACAAGCGAAAGTTTATAAGTGACTGTTAGCTTTTGTAATATTTACCGTCGGTGGCGTAATGGCTAGTGCCGCCGCCTCCTGTCCGGGAGGTCGTCGTTCGAACCTGCCACGTTCCAATATGATTTCAAATTTAGATTTCATACGTTTATCCGACGCTCTTACGGTAAAGGAAAACATCTTGAGGAAACCTGCACACGCTTGCGGAGAAACTCGCAGGTTGTGTGTAAAGTCGACCAACCCGCACTGGGCCCGCGTGGTCGACTAAGGCCTGATCCCCTAATTCAGGGTAGGCTCGAGCCCCTCGGTGGGGACGTATATGAGCTGATATGAATGCATATTTACCGTATACTAGCTTTTCCTGCGGCTTCGCTCGCGTGGGCATCGTTTTTATGACTTTCTTTGAGGGCTCGCGAGCGTAGGCGAGTTTATTCCAGATCCCTCGGGAACTATATCAGGTTATTCTGTTAAGCAGTCTATGTCACTTCTCACCCCCTCAACTATTTCTATTGCAAAAAAATATGTCAATCGCGTGCGCGAGCCTGGAAATGAGTTTTCCATAAATCCCTCGAGAACTTTCTCAGGCTAGGTATGCTGATAAGTAGTCTATGTCATTTCCCACCCCCTCAAAAATCTCTGAGCAAAAAATCACAAAAAACCGTTGCTCCATGCCATGTTAAAAAATCGACCAAAACAAAGTCTTTTGTAGTTCCCTCAGTACCTGCATCCGATTAATGCAATTTTCACGGCTTAAAAAGAAGCTTATGTCCTTCCCCGTGATACAGGCTAACTCCTTGATAAATTTCATAAAGATTGGTTGAGGTGTTGAAACGTGAAAAGGTGACAAACAAACAAACACATTTTCACATCCTTACTAATATTATAAATGTGATAATGTGTTTGTTTGTTACCTTTTTACTCTTCAACACCTCAACAAATCTTAATGAAACTTGGCATGAAGGTAGCATGTGAAAATAGCATAGTCCGATGCAGTTCCTGATTGAACTGAAAAAAATACTCTTTTTTGCTTAATTTCTTTAACAACGCAACGAAACAATTAACTGTCGCTATTTTTTTCACAGAGAAGGTTGAGGAGGTAGGAAATGTTATAATTTACTAATAAGCATATACTGAAATAACGGTGAAGGAAAACATCGTGAGGAAACCTGCACACGCCTGCGAAGAAACTCGAAGGTTGTGTGTGAAGTCGACCAACCCGCACTGGGCCCGCGTGGTCGACTAAGGCCTAATCGCCCTGATTCAGGGTAGGCTCGAGCCCCTCGGTGGGGACGTATATGAGCTGATATAATAATAATAATATATACTGAAATAGTTCCCGAGGGATCTGGGGAAAACTCATTTCCACGCACGCGCACGTTGGCATCGCAACGGAGCAA
Source organism: Coleophora flavipennella (assembly GCA_947284805.1). NCBI lineage: Eukaryota > Metazoa > Arthropoda > Insecta > Lepidoptera > Coleophoridae > Coleophora > Coleophora flavipennella. The sequence goes on from OX369307.1 coordinate 1,830,425, forward strand.
CGGATTGAAGTGATTATCTGTATAGAAATGGTTGAGGGGGGTGGGAAGTGACATAGACTGCTAATCAGAATAACCCGATATAGTTCTTGAGGGATCTGGAGAAAACTCATGGCCGCTTGCGACACCCGCACCACTTACCCTCAAAGACAGTCAAACAAACGATATCAACGAGGGCGAAGCCACGGGCCAAAGCTAGTTTATAATATTAGTAAGGATAAGTTAGTTACATTGCATTGGAAAAGGTTGATATTATTAATAATCACAAAAATAGTCATAATAGTTATTTATTGGTAAAGGATATTTAATTTTTTCAAATAAGTACTCGTAAAAAATTACTTTGTAATCATACATTTAAGTAGAATAAAGCAAATGATACATTAAATGTAAATAATTTTCTTTTTGATAAAATTAAGAAGAGTTAACCAAGCGTCGGTGAGGTACCGGGTTCAAATCTGGACGGCCAATGTACCAATGAGCTTTTCAAAACTTACGTACATACTTACCGATTGCTTTAACGGTGAAGGAAAACATCGTGAGGAAACCTGCACACGCCTGCGATGAAACTCGAAGGTTGTGTGTGAAGTTGACCAACCCGCACTGGGCACGCGTGGTCGACTAAGGCCTGATCGCCCTAATTCAGGGTAGGCTCGCGCCCCTCGGTGGGGACGCATATGAGCTGATACGATGAAGAATAGTTTATTTATAGTATAAATTTCTCCTAACTACTCGCTCGATACGCCATAGCTTCAACTAATACTTAAAAAGAGGCTAGAGATGGCGCCTCTTTCACGTGCGGGGACAAATGTTTGTACGTACAACGAAAGCTGTTTATTAAATTTTTTATATGTATTTATTTATTTTGATGTACAATAAAGAGTTATTTGAGTTTGAGTTTGAAGGCCCCATTGTATGTGTCCAGTTTGCTGGATTTTTCTAGTGCGTGGGGGACTTTCTCCCTATCACGCAGGTTGTACTTATGGCTGTCACCACTCACATATTAAGCTGTCTGCAGAATTATGTTATGGGTTGTTAAAAAGCAAATAAAAAGCGTCGGTGGCTGAACGTTAACGACTCGGTCCTCCTAATCAGAGGTCCCGGGTTCAAATCCGGACGTCCAATGTACCAATTAGTTTTTCGAAAATTACGTACATTATACTTACCGATTGCTTTAACGGTGAAGGAAAGCAACGTGAGGAAATCCTGCACATCTGATTCCAGATGTGTATGCAGGTCGCGTTGCACACACCCGTGACCGCGGGTGACGCGAAGTGCAACACCAGGCAACCGCCGTCTATCCTCTGGATAGCACGGTTAATTGTGTCACACGATAAGAAGCATATGTTAATGTTGACGTGTGGTCCTGTGTATGTCAGAAGGTGACGGCCACGCAAGAAAGTATGAACAGCGTGTCTGTACCGTTTACTTTTCTTATCATAAGCTTATCGCACGCGTACGTTCGCAGGTATTATCTGTCGATTAGTTGATTTTGGTATTTACTTGTATGGAGAGCACCAGTGTGCTCCATTACACACAATTTCAATTCTTTCTGTGAAATAAAAATCGGACTTATGTCCCGATATTATAAAAAGTTCAGTACAACTGTATAAAACAATAAATAAAAATGTCTTTGAAAGACAACAGTTTAAAGAAAAGAAAGGTAAGTATACTAATTATTAAGTTATTTTTATACCGTTTTGAAATATTTATAAATTATTTAAATTAAAACTAAGCGTCAGTTTTATTTAGCAGTGTGATTATTCAAAGTATTATTTTAATTTATCCAAAACTGGTGTATAAAAAACAAATGCTAAGTATATCATTTTTTTTGACATTCGATATCATTTTGATTAAAACATTTATATATTATTATCAAAATCAAAGTAAATCAGAATAAATCAAAGTATAATTTAAATAATAGAATCAATTAAATACATCGCAGCCCTTTAATACGATAGATTAGAACGCCTCTATATTATATTTAAGATTTTTAGGTTGGAGTTCCTGAAAATCTAACTAAAGAAGATGGGAGCTTAATTCGTTTTTTTAGGGAATATTTATTGTTATTAAGCTATTGTTATTGGGTCTAAATTATCTAAGTTACTGACGGTAGTTATTTGCTAAATTATTTTGAGAGCTAGGAAATTTTACTACCACTTATCTTCTCTTATTTAAGAAACATGCAAATAGCTTGTAGTTATCTGCAAATGAAAGATACATATTTTATTATATTTTTCATAGTATTTATAATTTTGGTTGGAGCTATGTATATTTGCTTATCTTACACTCAAATTACAGCGGAATGTTTTAAATTCTTCGTACATTTAGAATCATTTATTATGATTTCCTGGAGCGATTTCAGATATAACCAAACCATTGCATCCGTGGAGTAAACAAAACGTTCATTTCACACCTGTGATTTTTAAACCGTCTCTACTATTAAAGGTAGTATTGCACTGGCTATACTATGGGATGGCATGGGCGAAAATTTAATTCTTGCTAGCCCTTGTCCACCAAAGATTTCCTTCGCAAGCTTGGGATATCTCGCGACAAAGAGCGCTATGTTATAGCGATGACCATCGCGAGACTTCGCTACCGAGCACTAGACATCGCAAGATGCATTTAACAGGACAGTGCTATTCAGTTCGTCTTACGATAATCATTCTCTCCCTTTCTCTATATCTCCCTCTGCCTCTCTCTCTCTTAATCATGTGGCTCAACCGTGCTATCTATTATCCAAGGGACAGACGAATCACTCATATCGACATTTCATTTAAAAATGTATGCACCATTCATATGCACCGACCCTGAATGAATAGTCCCAAGTGAATGAACAACGGTGACTAGCGAGCAGGTCGGTACCGCCCTTATCTACGGTTTCCGAATTATCAACTATTTACCGTACATCCTTTATATGGGAGGTATCCTTAAATCTACGTATATTGTGAATTTATGATCGAGCAATTTTGTGCATTTTCGTATGGATGGTCCAATTTTTTTTAGAGAGAATCATGGGTTCCCCGACGAAAGTTGGTCAGTGTGATGAGTAGAAGGCCAGCGATTGTGGCGGTATTCCAGCTATAGTTCTAAAAAAACTGTGCTCCTGAGTTGTTTCCTGTGCTGACACTCCCGTACCGCCTCTCTCTCAAAACCTGTATAGTTCCAAAGTCTTGGAAGCTTACCAACGTGCAGCCCTTGCCTAAAAAAGGTAGTCGTGCTGACCCATCCAACTATCGACCTATTGCAATCACCTAAATACTCTTTAAGATTATGCAACGTGTATTGAACTCCCGCCTCTTAGCATACCTAGAAAATAATGACCTCCTGAGTGACCGTCAGTATGAGTTTCGCCGGGGTCGGTCAACAGGAGATCTTCTAGTGTATGCTACGCATGTATGGGGTGAAGCCATAGAGAAGCACGGTGAAGCTTTTGCCGTATTTTTCGATATCTGCAAGGCATTTGATAGGGTCTGGCATGCTAGCCTTATTGGTAAGCATCCTTCCTACGGAATATCTACTGGTTTGTGCAACTGAATATCTCACTTGCCGAGGGAACGGTTTATTAGAGTAGTCGTCGATGGCTGCTCGTCTGACCTGGCTATTGACGCCGGGGTACTTCAGGGCTCAGTTCTCTCCGCAACTTTATTTTTATTGCATATTAACGATCTGCTGAAACCCGGTATATTTGCGTATGCAGACAACAGCACGGTTGCGGAGCGATACTTGTCTAGTGCTCGAGCTAGGGTTCCGGATATACTATCTTAGAGAGAGGCCATGATTGAGCGCGTGAACCTAACACTCAAGGCAGTCTCTGACTGGGGCGGTGCCAATCTTGTTATGTTTACATTGAATCCAAAGCAAAAACGGCTGCCAAAAAACTTGGTATCCTCTCGAAGGTGCGACTTTACTTCATACCAGAGCAGCTTCTAATATTACACTAAACTCAAGTTCGGTTATGTATGGAGTACTGCTCTCACTTATAGGGCGGAACGGATCGTTACCAGCTAGATGCCTAGGAGACTCATTGGCAACGAGGAACTTAGGCGACTTTGCATCGCCGCAAAGTCGCCTGTCTATCGGTGTTCTACTGGATTCATTTTGGAGAGTGTGCCCTGGAGCTTCACGACCTCATTCACTCCTCTCCATTTCATCATCGGACGACCAAGTGCGGAGGGCGATTCCATCCCTTTATCGTTAATGTTCCACCTTTAGGCACGAAGCGTTTTCCTTCTTCGTTCATTATGCGAATGGCCAAGGAGTGTAATTCCCTGCCAGCGTCTGTATTCCCCGATTCGTAAAGTTTAGGAATCTTCAAGACGAGAGCAAATAGGCACTATTTGAACTAGCGTGTTACAACCTCGGCTGTATCGGCACTTACCATCAGGTGAGGTGCAGCCACATGCACTCAAATTTTTAATTAAAAATAATAGATTCCCTAACACCAGTTTTGTTACACCCTAAAGAGATCTTTCGTGACGTACTCGGCTATATCAAATATTTTATCGGTACCTAAAATCGCTTACCACACGTGCATGCATCGCGATTATTTAAAAAAAGTAGGTGGGTACACATACTTTTAGTACCTCGCGATTTATTGAACAATGTGAATGAAGATACAGAGCAATAGGGATAGATAATCTACTCACCTTTAGGCGAACAGAGATATCTGAAATCTTGCTTTAATTAAAATGTCAATTCGTTTGAAGTCAAAAATAAACCAAAACAACCAACTATTATTGAATTGTAAAACAAAAACGCTAAACAAGTTAAAAATGTCTTCCATCGCAACAACTTAGTACAATCATGCGTTATTACTTATGGTTTTTGTTTATTTTCTAAAAAGTAATACACCGATTTTGATAAAATTTATAATATGAGACTAACCTACTCTATCAAATAAAAAAATAAAATCAAGAACAAAAATCGGTTTACAATCTGCGAAGATATCGCGTAACAAACATATAAAAAAACCGGCCAAGTGCGAGTCGGACTCACGCACGAAGGGTTCCGTACCATTATCTATTTAAATCACGTTTCTTGTATGGAAGCCCCCTTACATATATATTTAGTCTACAGGATGCCATAGAAATAAACAAACATTCATACACTCGAAAAACATAACATTCCTTTTGGCGCAATCGGTTAAAAAAAACAAATTGATACGAGTAGGTAGGTACGTAACAAATAATTATTAAAATAATAAATTTGCTATAGGAGAAACCTACAAGAGATACTGAATAGTGTTAATACGTAATTAATAAAAACTACTTACTACTACTTACTAGATCTCGTTCAAACCAATTTTAATTTTTTTTAGTTTTATCATTCTCTTACTTTAGAAGTTATAGGGGGGGGGGGACACATTTTACCACTTTGGAAGTGTCTCTCGCGCAAACTATTCAGTTTAGAAAAAAATGATGATAGAATCCTTGGATAATGGTCCTTGGATAATGGCGTAGAGCTAATTTTAATGGATTATTCTTAAAGTTTTAAGTTTTAGGACGGCCACACTTTTTCATTCCTTGTGGGGTCCACTGTAGCGCTTGTCGAGATATGTTCTGCGCTTGTCGAGGTATGTTCTGCGCTTGTCGAGGTATGTTCTGAAAGTGAGACCAATCCAGGTCCCCTCGCGACGAGCGATTACTTACTTGTCATTAAATCCTTACATAATCCTTTTTTTGGCGGCCACCTAAAAATATTACGTTTCACTTTGTTACTTATTCGAATTCGAGTTGATAAAAAGTGTTATACAAAACTGATACATTTTGTAAACTTAATTAAATTTTTATCGCGTTTAGTGATTTAATTATTTTATCAACCGATATGGATGAGTTATTTCCTGACGTAGCCTCATTAAAAATCTGACAACTAAATGCAAGTAGTTATCATAATATTGAAAAGATTAAAATTTATCATTATTATTCCTAACACAATTTTTTTTGTAAAATTATGTTAAAATTTAATTTTATATTTTTAACATGACGATGTTGTCTAAAAATAAATATATACTAGTTTGGATCTGGGATTCTGGGATTGATCTTTCCTAAAATTTCAAGCAATATTTTTTTGAATTTAATTTATTTTATAAAGCGCGCAAGAGATAATTATAGAGAAAATTCTTGATATTGCTACGTTTGTGATTCAATAGTAATTTCGTGAGATTCGTAATTAAGTTTTGTGATTTCGGTGTTTTACTTTGGAAACGTTTCGGAGATTGTTCAGTGGTTATGCGTATTAGACGGGAATAGATAACACTTGGAGAAAGATGATGTCTCCATGGGCTAATTGCGGTGTTAATCGTAAGTCTATGGTTTCAACTCACTGCGGGCACACCTCGGACACTGCTTACAACGGTCGTGAAATGACATTTTTAAAAACAAATGACGGAGCAAACAAAATCACTGCAAAATTCTATACATTAGGGAACCAAACTGTAACCAATCTGTATCAATTTGGGTGACGAGGGGGTGAGGTCGCAATCTAGAGAGCAGCAATGAGTGTCCAATGACCATACTGTATGTTAGTACTAATATACATACTTTGCTACGGGAAAGGCTATGTTTGAGGTATAGCATAGCAAACGTTTTTTACTAAAATAACGGCTTAAGCCTCCCATGTCTAGTAGTAGTTCGCTGCTAGGTCTGACCCAACATTTCAAGGACCCCGTATTCACAAGGCGAACACAGTCCAAACCGTCTGAGAATTCACTTACACACACATAGCTTAAGGACTAAGGCACACACAAGTTGCCACCTTCAAATCGCTTAGATCTAGATATGAGTTCACACACCACATTAAATTTTGCTTTGTTTAAAATGTTTGATAACCATTCATTATTAGGTGTTCAAGTATGAAATTGCCGATTGGATAAAGTTAAAGAAGAAAATTAATATTAAGAAACAAACAAAATTTATTCTCAAAATAGCATTAGAAATGAATAGCCGGTAAATGTGTTTCTATTGTGTGGCTTTAAAACCCATGAAGACGGTTAATTTCATCTCAATAAATAACCATTTTTAAAGGCAAAAAATACATATTTTTAATTTTAAAGCTCTAGAGTTATCGCAGGAAATTTTTCATTACTAATATCATATTTGTGACTACCCCGCATTAGATTTCGGTACTTTCAGAAAAATGCAAGTAAATTAACAAGTCTAAAAAAATGACCCATCTGACCACTAAGAAAATGCCTTCGTTAAATTTAATGGTACATAGCTCAGGGGATTGGAACATAAAAGACATGCAACTAGTAAATAATAAAATACCATAAGCAGTGTCAACTTATGGTCAATAATAAAAAACGATAACTTTTTCAAAATAATAATTGACATTGAAATTGAATCGGCAATTCCATACTTAAACCCTTTTATTTTGTAACCCGGCGGAGTCAGTAGTAGGCTTTGGGGAAGGTGGAGGAGCTCCACCGCAACAGTTGCGGTTAATAAGTAATGCATGAACCTTACATTGTTCGCTTCGCGTAATTTTACTTTGTGTAACTCGGAGACTTCATATATTTACCTAATAATTTGTTTAACATTTTCGAAGCTATTGTGAATAACGGAGTTGGCTTGGCCACTACCCCAAGTATGAATGAATGATTATGAATTATCATTTATCATATTGTATAGAAACTTCTCACAAACATATAGTATTCCAATATTCATAATTTAATTAATTAACGTAGCGTAGGCAGGCCTCCCACGCGGTGGACCGATGACCTGGTGAAGGTCGCGGGAAGCCGATGGATGCGGGCAGCGCAGGACCGGTCGTCGTGGAAGTCCTTGGGGGAGGCCTTTGTTCAGCAGTGGACGATTTGTGGCTGATATGATGATGATGATGAATTAATTAATTTTTAATTTGTGCACGTATATAGTACGAGTTCTACTATTAATTTTTAGAATTATGAAATAACGAAAAGTTCGTGAATTTTTTTTCATGCGGACTGCTGATATTTAGGTAGCTATTCAGCGTCATATCTTATTAGATACAGTGTTTATACATTGCTGGGGCAGTCGTCCATACTTCATCAAGCCATAGTCCTTTAGAGGTGAACCCGCTAGGCGGGTTGTAAATATTTGGCCAATTTTCACCTAGACTCGCGAGATGAGTTTGAAAGCGAAAATTTAACTTTGTTTCGATACTTTGAATTATAGGTAATATTCATTTATTATAATACTTACTAGCTGTCCCGGCGAACTACGTACCGCCTTAAATTACATTACACTGCCCTACCCTAACCTACACTACACTACACTACCCTACCCTACCCTTCACTACACTACCCTACCCTGCACGACCCTAACCTAAACTACCCTACCCTAAATACACTACACTACACTACCCTACACTACACTACCCTACCCTACACTACCCTACACTACACTACCCTACACTACACTACCCTACCCTACCCTACATACACTACACTACACTACCCTACTCTACACTACCCTACACTACACTACCCTACACTACACTACCCTACCCTACCCTACACTACCCTACCCTAAAATAAAATAGATGTTGGCCGATTCTCAGACCTACTCAATATGTTCACAAAATTTCATGAGAATCGGTCAAGCCGTTTAGGAAGAGTACGGGAACGAACATTGTGACACGAGAATTTTATATATAAGACTAGCTGTCCCGGCGAACTTCGTACCGCCTTACATTACATTACACTGCCCTACCCTACCCTACCCTACACTACACTACACTACCCTACCCTACACTACACTACCCTACACTACACTACCCTACCCTATACTTTCCTACCCTAAACTACACTACTCTACCCTACACTACATTACCCTACCCTACACTACCCTACACTACCCTACACTACCCTACCCTACACTACCCTACCCTACCCTACATACACTACACTACACTACCCTACACTACACTACACTACACTACCCTACACTACACTACACTACCCTACCCTACCCTACATAAGAACCTTCTCCTGACAATAACGAACTCGACAAAAAAAGAATTAGCGAAATCGGTCCAGCCGTTCTCGAGTTATGCGCTTACCAACACATTTTGCGATTCATTTTTATATTAAAAGATTACTTTTAAATTTAAACTTTTACCTGAAAGGTAGGTTGTAGATTTGTAGGTTTGTTAAAACCTAGCTTTTAAGGAATCGTTATGGTTTCGCCATGTCTGTCCGTCCGTCCGTCTGTCTGTATGTCTGTCCGCGGCCTAGCTCAGAGACTATTATTACAAGAAAGCTGTAATTTAACATGGGTATGTACATATTAATCACGCCGACAAAGTAGTACAATAAAATCTTGAAGGGTACCTACCCTACATGTTAATAGGAGGTGGTTTTTTTCGGTGACGTACCCTATCGTGTGGGCTATCGATGAATAGGTCTTGAAAAACTACTGAGCGTTTGTGTAATATTAAGTTTTAAAGTGTTAATTTTTGGTTGAGTCAAGTGTCGTCATTTACAAGCTAAACCTCATTTTGGTTTTTAAAATTACATTTATTTTGAAAAACCTAAGGGGTCCGACTCGCACTTGGCCGGTTTTTTTTGACTGATAAGTCTGACAACCTATCAAAAATTGGTCAAAATCGCTTAACTTTTAAGAAGTGAAAATAGCTATCGCCGAAAAGTCAAATTTTCGCCGTAGGTTCACAATTCTAGCGCCGCTATCAGTAAAAAAATAGTAATTCGCTAAGTACATACGTTTTATCGAAAGCTTTCAATGATGAATTTGAAGAAAAAGTACTGTTTTTATTTAGAAACTATCAACTCTGTGAAATATAGTTCGCTGTAGTAACACATAGCAGAAGTGTCAAAAGCGACCACTTTCCGAACTTATGCTATCTGTAACTACAACACCAAAAGCGACCACTTTCCGAACTTATGCTATCTGTAACTACAACACCAAGAGCGGCTACTTTTAGCAATAATGCTATCTGTAACTACATCGAACTATATTTCACAGAGATGATAGTTTTTAAGTAAAACACAATACCTATTCTTGAAGTTCATCGTTGAAAATTATCGATAAAGTAATCAGCGAGTAATTATTTTTAATCCGAAGGCAGCGCTGGGTAGGAAGGGAGATCGCCTTAATACAAAAATAACATGCCAGATGTAAATAAGTTATTTGTTTTTTTTATGTAATAACATAAAACAGAACAAATTATTTGATCGGAATATTCTCGCTCATGACGGACTTATGGAAGGGGCCGCAAAGGGGAGCAATATTATTTTTAATTAAAGGGGTGCTATATTAATTTAGTTAAAGAGACGCAAACGGGGCTCGTTATTATTTTGATATTATTAATGCAAAGTAATTTAGTCGTATATACTATAATCCTTTTTAATATTTTTATTACAAATACACATTATATCCTGTTGGAGAAGTTATTCTAAGTAAAATGAACACCGTCATAGCACACCCCGGACACTCCATACAAACGAGCGAGAAATGATATACATAATTATAACTGACGTACCTATAGGCAAGAATGCAGGTAGGGTTGAATCACACCGGCGGTATTGGTCACGAAATGTTTGTTAGTTATTTACTGAATGCAACAGTGTGAATACTAAACTCTTTTTTTTTATACTTTTCGTTGTAAACAAACACCGCTCGAACAAAAAACACCACTTTCCGAATACACCATACACATTATGAGACTAAAAAACATTGTAAATGGTAACTGCGATTTGGACGTATGAATTAACACTGAAAACTGCTATTATTTTGTACATCTTTAAACACTTTTTCCATAAAATTGCGAAATTGATAAAGGATTTTGTCACAGATTAAAAATCAACATGATAGTTTTGTTTCTTTGGTGTAGAGATGGGACGAAGTGAATGACTGAATGAATGATTTTGAACTGTTGTTGCGAGGTAAAAATTGGGTCATATTTGATAATTTCTGGCTCAACTGTACAATAGGTTAGGAAACCAGCGGTTTTTAAGTTATGAATTTTTAAAAATTGCATTTTTTTTAGGTACTCTTTGGTCTTTGGGAAGCACTTTAGAACATGCAACACCACAAAAAAGGGGGGATTGAGAGGGGGAGGGGTGGGGGGTTAGGGGGACCCAATGGAGTCACTCCCCCCCGCGGAGCCCCCCTTTTTGAGAAAATGAATTTTGAAATTGGGATTTGTGAGGTAGTCTTTGGTCGGAAAATCGCCATGCAACACCACAAAAAGTGGGGATTGGGGGGAGGAGGGTAGGGGAGTTAGGGGGACACTCTGGTGTCCCTCCCCCCCTGCGGAGCCCCCTCCTTTTTGAGAAAATGAATTTTGAAATTGGGATTTGTGAGGTAGTCTTTGGTCGGAAAATCGCCACCGCTTATTATCACTGACTTTATTGAGTTACGAAAAAAAAAGCTCACCGACTTTTACGCCTTACGAAAAGCTCTTCTTCTTTCTAGCGTGTCCATTCCATTATCGCTACAGCTTAATAAAAACAAGACTCATCTACTTTCCAGTCTTAAGATAGGTTTCGGAGTCGCTTTTAATTTTGACTGATTACGCCCTAGTTAAAGCTCATTTACTTTCCAGTGTTGAGATAAGTTTCTAAGTCGACGGAGCCCCTTCGGGGCTCCTACTTCTGCGTTCTCATGTTCAACCTAACACTACGACTGTGCGCTCGCCTCCCCGCACAGTCTCCGAACCTAACGCATCCGAGTCGCGTTGCTCCGAAAGTCCGAGCTCGCTTCGCTCGCTCCCGCTTCCATTTTCAGGTTTGTTGGGTTACGATATGCGCGGCGGGGGCTAAGCCCTTATTATGAATCTTTGGGTTCAAATTGACTTTAACCTTGACAATCAGTTGAGTCCCCCTAGTTTTCGATTTGTTACCGTCAAGTTTGTCCGCCATCAAGTCGGACCCGCGTGCTTTTCCCATACTCCCACACCCCCCTCGGCTCCCGAAGGTTTGTAGGGGTTCAAAAACCATAAACAGTATAATTATAGGTCATCTTTGTTCGTACATAACCACAAAACTTCCATTTTTTTTTTCAAAATGGAGGAGGCTCCGCGCATCCTTCTTCATAGGGGTCCACTTCAGTCCCCCCCTCCCCCCACCCAATATCAATCCAATTTGAGGTGTTTCAGATTCTAAAGATGAGCTGGTCTTTGTTTTGTGAGTTTATAAAGGACCAAAGATGACTTATTACTGATTGTATAATTAGATTCCAAAGATTCATAATATGGGGTCCGCGAAGCGGGAAAAGCACGCGGGGCCGACTTGAGGGCGGGCAAACTTGGGGGTGACAAATCGAAAACTAGGGGGTAATCTTTTTTGTTAGTTAGTCTAAAAGTCTAGTCAGTCTTCCTTGGGAACCGTTGCCGGAAAGATTTTAGAAAGGCTGCTACAGCCCGAGTTAATGAGAAATGGCGTCGAACATACCTGATCATATCGTAGAGCTGATGAGGTACTGGTACGAGAACCAAATAAATTGTGTGCGATGGGGCGACGCACACTCTAGTGACTATAGACTAGAGTGCGGCGTACGTCAGGGTGGGATCACCTCTCCGGACCTGTTTAACCTGTACGTGGATAACCTGATCGAGGAGCTGAGAAGAACCAAAATCGGTTGTCATATAAACAGTGTATGTTTCAATAATATAAGTTATGCGGATGATATGGTGCTTCTTAGCCCCTCGATCAGTGGCTTAAAAAAGTTATTGGATGTTTGCGAAAAGTTTGCCGCAAAAAACGGCATGAAATATAATGCCAAAAAGACCGAACTAGTGGTTTTTCGTGCAGGTGCAGGTCCGGATAGGGTTCCTCCAGTCTATTTGGATGGCTCATTGGTTCAGATGGTCGATCAGTTTCGTTACTTGGGACATATCCTTACTGAAAATATGTCAGACGACCTAGATATCGAGCGGGAGCGTCGGGCCCTGGCTGTTCGGTGTAACATGCTCGCGCGTCGTTTTGCAAAGTGCTCAAAGGATGCTAAAGTAACCCTGTTTAAGGCATTTTGTCAATGTTTTTATACTTGTCCATTATGGATCAAGTATTCAAGGAAAATTTACTCCACCCTTCGAGTACAGTATAATGATGCGTTTCGCATCATGATGAAGCTGCCACGCTGGTGCAGTGCGTCGGGCATGTTCGCTGAGGCCAGGGTCCCGGATTTTTTCGCCATTATGAGGAGTAGGGCGGCCCTTTTTTGGAAGCGAATACGTGACTCAAGTAACGAACTACTGCGTGTGGTGAGCACGGACCTTTTCGGCAATGGTTTCCTGACACACTGGTTATTGTTACACCAGAGTGCCAATAAGAAATAATTTGCTGTTTCAATGATTTTGTTAACTATTAATGTATAATGTGACTATTTATTGACCTTATGGGTTTTAACCTGAAATAAAGATTTATTATTAAATAATAATAATAATAATAATAAATTTATTAACAGAAAAGTAATTTACAATAGCATCTTAAACTAAAGGTTTTAGAGATACACTTGTTTTCTTAAGTAATTCACGATAATATTAAGATATTAAGTACGATAGGCAGGTAAAAGTTAAATTGATACGGCTAATGCCTACACTAGGAAGACCTGTGTCGTAGACATCAGCAAACCTTATTGTGTCGCCTTAGGTACAATGCAGACGTTATCGTGAGTGACAATGTACATTTTAAATGGTCTTATTTCAATGGATAGGGTAGGTTAGTAGGTTTGTAACTGGGTTCTGCTGTTATGTGTCTTTCTCTGTATGTGTGTGTGATATACGTGTGAGTTCGAGTGTAAATATGTATATAAGTATAGGTATGTAAAAAAATTAAAAAAAAAATGTGATGGTAAGTTATTTTATTTTGTTTTGTTTTAAATGATAGCTTGCCCATAATACCTGATACCATGGGGAATAGTCAGTTGATAATGAACAAGCTAATCCATTATCGAATAAATAAGTAAGTGGATAAATAATTGCTGTTTTCAATACAATGTTTTAGTTAGAAGGAATTAGGAGGCTTTCTGTTTCATCGTAGCTAAGTCTTTGCAGCCAGTTATACAAGAAGTCTTTACATTGGTATCTGTTCAACGTGTATAAATCTGGGTTCGATTTGCTAACCAAGTTGTACAAATAAGGTCCCAAAAATAATTTAGAGTTTTGAGCAAAAGAGGTGCAAACACAAGACAGCATGAATATCCTATCTTTTCTTCTTCGGCTCGAATTCAAATGATTAATTTCCGCAATATCAATAAGCTTATGTTGTGACAGAATCAATTGTTGAATAAATATTTGTCGAACTGTTAGGAATTTGCTTTCTCGATAAACATCCGTCGTGGGATAAAGAAATGGCTTAAATGTCATAACCTTTATAACCGCTCGTTGGGCTCTCTCGAGAGGAAGCATACTAGTCTTATAGGCACCACCCCATGAAGTGATGCAATATGATATTATTGTTTGGCATAGGCAAAGGTATATTGAATTTACTAAGCCATGATTGGCTATATGCCTCAGTTTTCTGAATATGTAAACAAGGTTACGTACCCGACGCGTCAGCATTTCTAACTGTTTCTTCCAACACAACCTTTCATCTAAAAGAACTCCAAGATATCTAATGTTTTTCGTTCTTTCTATGGGAATACAGTTACAACTTTCTTTAGTTTTACATGTGTGAGCACGAATGGAGAAATTAAAATCTGGAGAGCTTCTTGCGGTAATTGAAAAAGGGATGTATTTTGTTTTGGCTATGTTGAGGGATAGCAAGTTACATTCCAGCCATTTCGATACAGTTGCTAGTCCTGTTTCTGCAAGGGTTCGGACCTCCGCCCAAGTTTTGCCACTGAAGACCAGCGCAGTGTCGTCAGCAAAAGTAAAGATGTTCCCTTGGTTGAGGCTAAGATTACAGAGGTCATTAATATATAACAAAAAGAGACTCGGACCAAGGATACTACCTTGTGGGACACCGTAAGTAATATTGACGTCTTGACTAATGTGGTCCTTTATTTTGGTTCTTTGGGTCCGATCTTGTAAGTAGTCCCTAAATAGTTGCAATGGGGTACCGCGTATTCCGTAGTGTTCTAGTTTATTCAGGAGTATGGGGATGGAGACAGTGTCAAAAGCTTTGGCCAGATCAAGGAAAACTCCGATTACTTTCATTTTCTTGTCTAAGTTATTTACAATGCATTGTGTAAGTTCAGATACTGCCATATCAGTAGACTTTAGTGTTCTGAATCCGTATTGATTTTTAGATAAAAGGTTAAACTTTTCTAGGTAAGTTACTAGTTGTCTGTTAATAACTTTTTCCAAAATTTTTGACAGCGCTGGCAGAACCGAGATTGGCCTAAAGTTATTGACACTGTCTCTCTCCCCGCTTTTATAAATGGGATGTATAATTGACCTCTTAAATACTCTCGGGAACACTCCACAAGAAATGCTTAGGTTACATACGTGCGTTATAATTATTATTATATTAAAAGGTCATCTACTTCTATGACGCCGAAAATCGCTGCCTAAAAATAAAATAAAATTAGCGCTTAATAAACAAAAAGGTCATCCACTTCTCTGACGGCGAAAATCGCTACCGCTTATTCCAAAAAACGTGTAACTCAATTTTATTTCCAAGATTCATGATATGGGGTCCAGAAGCCCAGCCCCCTCTACCCATTTAAAACCCCCAACAAACCTTCGGGATCCGAGGGGGATGTGGGAGTATCAGGGCGGGGAAAGCACGCGGGGCCCATACCCCTAACGTCCGGGCCCCGCCCCCGTTAGGGGTCCGGGCCCCGTGTGCTTTCCCCGCCCCGATACTCCCACATCCCCCTCGGATCCCGAAGGTTTGTTGGGGGTTTTAGATGGGTGGCGCCGGGCCCCGCGTGCTTTCCCCGCCCTGATACTCCCACATCCCCCTCGGATCCCGAAGGTTTGTTGGGGGTTTTAAATGGGTGGCGGGGGCTACGCCCCCGTTAGGGGTCCAGGCCCCGCGTGCTTTCCCCGCCCTGATACTCCCACATCCCCCTCGGATCCCGAAGGTTTGTTGGGGGTTTTAAATAGGTGGCGCCGGGCCCCGCGTGCTTTCCCCGCCCTGATACTCCCACATCCCCCTCGGATCCTGAAGGTTGTTGGGGGTTTTAAATGGGTGGCGGGGTCTACGCCCCCGTTAGGGATCCGGGCCCCGCGTGCTTCCCCCACCCTGATACTCCCACATCCCCCTCGGATCCCGAAGGTTTGTTGGGTGTTTAACCCCATATTATGAATCTTTGGAATCAAATTATACAATCAGTAATAAGTCATCTTTGGTCCTACATAAACTCACAAAACAAAGACCAAAGAGTACCTAAAAATACAATTTTTAAAAATTCATAACTCAAAAACCGCTGGTTTCCTAACCTTTAAATTTGGTAAAGATGTTCAGCTAAAGCCTATCTCTTACCAAAAAATCGCGGACTGCCAAATCGATGTACCCTATTGTACAGTTGAGCCCAAAGATGACCCAATTTTAACCTCGCAACAACAGTTCAAAATCATTCATTCAGTCATTCACTACGTCCCATCTCTACACCAAAGCAACAAAACTATCAATTCGATTTTTAATCTGTGACAAAGTCCTTTATCAATTTCGCAATTTTATGGAAAATTTGTTAAAAGATGTATAAAATAATAGCAGTTTTCAGTGTTAATTCATACGTCCACGTCGCAGTTACCATTTAAAATGTTTTATAGTCTCATAATGTGTATGGTGTATTCGGAAAGTGGTGTTTTTTGTTCGAGCGGTGTTTGTTTGCAACATAAGACAAGAATGAAAAAAAAAGTGTTCAGTTGGGCCTTTACGTTCGGTAACTAGTTGGTTTTTATTCCTGTGAACGAAATCACAGCGGCGCGCAAAGTGAATATAGTGAATAAAAGTGCTTGCGTAGCCGTAGCTCGTCCTTTACGTTTGGTACTCAATCTACACCCAATCTGAGTGACGGG
The DNA here is from genome assembly GCA_947284805.1 of Coleophora flavipennella. Taxonomy (NCBI): domain Eukaryota; kingdom Metazoa; phylum Arthropoda; class Insecta; order Lepidoptera; family Coleophoridae; genus Coleophora; species Coleophora flavipennella. The sequence goes on from OX369307.1 coordinate 1,847,333, forward strand.
GGGGTGAGGTCGAATCTAGAGAGCGGCAGGGAGTGTCCATACTGTACGTTAGTACTAATATATATACTGTGGTCATAGTAAGGAATTCAGATTTGGAAGTCATGCGATCTATTAAAGATAAATTCAATATTAATGCGTGTCGGTACGACAATACACCGATTAACATATTTACGTATACCACACTGATATCCATCGATTGCGAAAGATAATTTTCAATTCATAAGTATATTTTGAACTTGGTAAATGTGCAAGTTTCATCAAAATCTGTTGAGTGGTTCAAAAGATATGGGCTTTTTTTCTATAATATTTATTCTCCTGTAAATATTTCGGTTTACTTGTGACTGTAATTTTAAACGTGTAATTTTAATAATTTTGGATAAAGTTAAAGAAGAAAATTAATATTAAGAAAATAGTTATGAAAGTATCCTATCCACCTTCTTTTAAACGTGTAATTTTTTATCAAATAATTAGAGCATATATAAGATTTACTTACATAAAGGAGTGTAGCCACCTTCTTTTAAACGTGTAATTTTAAACATGTTATTTATAATCAAATAATTAGAGCATATATAAGATTTACTTACTTAGAGGAGTATATCCACCTTCTTTTAAACGTGTAATTTTAAACGTGTTATTGTTAATCAAATAATTAGAGCATATATAAGATTTACTTACATAAAGGAGTATATCCACCTTCTTTTAAACGTGTAATTTTAAACGTGTTATTGTTAATCAAATAATTAGAGCATATATAAGATTTACTTACATAAAGGAGTATATCCACCTTCTTTTAAACGTGTAATTTTAAACGTGTTATTGTTAATCAAATAATTAGAGCATATATAAGATTTACCTACATAAAGGAGTGTGTCCACCTTCTTTTGTAGTATTTTTTTTCTCCACAATCAATGAACTCCAATTTCGGGTCGGACTCACACATGAAGGGTAACGTACCATCATATAATATTTAAGATTCAAGTTTTCAAGAAAATGATGTTTTATTTTTTTTGTTTCCTTTAATTTTTTATTATATTTTTATTATTTATTGTTATAGCGGCAATAGAAATACACAGTTTGTAAAATTTCAACTCTCTACCTATCACGGACCCTTTGGATACGGAACCCTAAAAGCTAGTGCATAATAATAAGTAACCCATCACATTGTCCTCAAACTAGGGTTTATTGTGTTGTATGTAGTTAACCATTAATTCTCGTCCCATATTTTTTACAATACAATAAAAAAAAACTTAAAATTAAGACGCAGTGATAAAATACAAAAATAAAAAATAAAATTGAAAATTACAAAGTAAATGAGTGGTATTTTATTATATCTGTTAAATATTAAAAGGTGTATACAATTTAAGCCTTGCGTTTTGTTTGTAATGTAATATTAAGTGACAACATTATGAGGAAACGCGGGCGCCATTTTCCCACAAAAAAGACAGTAGATCAAAAATATTTTTTTATCGAAACTATATCTATCATTTCCATGCCCTCTATGTGTTACCCCTATGTTCCCATATTCTAATTATTATAGGAAATAAGAGCCTTCAGAAACTGAGAAAATTGCCCAATTGAACCCTCATTTTTAGACACCCATCAAAAAAATTATACACATTTTAACAATATAATGAAGACATAGAGGCATAGGTAAGAAGCGTTTTTTTAATTATTTCCGAAAAATATCGTAATTGCTCAAGTTTTGGAGGAGAAAATAGGGGACTACGAAATGCTGTTTTGGTCAATTTTAGTGCTTTTATCGGCGCTGCAGTTCTCCCTTTCTTGCTGTATACGGAGATGTTTGGGGGAGGAAGACAGCAACATTTTATTTAAATACCTATTCTTTAGACCGCGTTTTCTCTTATAGCTAATATGGTACCTATTCAGTTGGAAGAACGATGCGTTGCCGCTGCTTTAGAACTCGCGTAAAGTATACTCCTACACCTGTGTCTAGTAAACTACCTTACTCGGAAAGTAGAAAAGTAAGCAAAAAGTATTTCCTGGATCTGAACGAGAAATTTCTAAAACAACTTTCCAAAATTCAGGTTACAAGCACGATAGCTTCGTCAATATCGCGGCCTGACGTAGTTTTGATCAAGCAAACAAGCCAACTGAATTTGTGCGTCCGATTCGGAGCTTTTGTTTTCCTAAGTAATAAATAATAGATGTTTGAATGGAGGTAGTCCGGCTGAGACTGAACTAAAACTAGTAAACTCTATTGAACTTACGTTCGAGTTGAGGGATTTGCATTTAAACCAGACTGATCTACCTAGTAGGGATTAAGAGGACAGTGAACCCACGGCGAAAATTAAACTTTTCATACAAACGGCAATAGCTATTGTCACCTCTTAAAAGTTAACAGATTTTTACCAATTTTTGGTAGGTTGTCGGTCATAAAATAATGTAGTTGGTTTTTAAAAATTATTAAAATGAAACAAATTATGGATGAAATTAGTTTTGTATTAAAACACGTAAACAACAATACAATTGAACTTATTAACTTAATTGAAAAAACAAAAACCTAGCTTTTGATCTGACTGATAACCTGTAATAAATTAGTCAAAGTCGATTGAAATAAAAATCGATAAGGCCGTTTGCATGAAAAGTCGTAGCTTTTCAGTTCTCTTAAGTTTTACTGCTGTGACGGAATCAAGTGTAGCCGTAAAGTTCGTGCAATACAACCTATCAAAAATTTATCAAATCGGTTAACATTTAATGGATTTTAACCGCCTCCGTGGCGTAATAGTTAGTCCATTCGAATCACACCAGGAGGTTGCGAGTTCGATAACTGGCGGGGTCAACTTTGTAACACTAGGTTTGGTTGGTGGTAGGGCATTTTCATAGGCCACCTGGCTAGCTACCACCATCTTATCCAATTCTTGCCGCCAAACATCGATGTTAACATCATTGATGTCTCCCGGCTTGAAGATAAGTTAGCCAGATCCCCATTGCGTTGGGTAATCTTGGTAAGCCCGCTTCCACCTTCGGCATCATCGTCACTTACCACCTGGTGAGATGACGCCAAGGGCTTACCAATTAAAAAAAAACGAAATATGTGCTGGGACACATAGTATAAGTGAAACTTCAACGGACAAGTGTAACCCAGGCTATGTACCTGCTTTATATCTCCATCTCAACTTTTCTCTATCTATGAATACAGCCGTTGCCCTCTCTCCGCCGCCGCCGCCAGCCTTCTACATCTACCCCCTGTACGCGGCCATAACGCTTTTTCGTAACAGTAAAATTAGACCAAAATTGGTTTGGTGTTCGATTTAGGGGGTATTAGTACCCCCCGTCTAAATAGAAGTTTCACTTCAAAAAAAAAAGATGAAAATCGCTCACGCCGTATGTATATAGGTACTTCAAAAGTCGCAGCTTCACAGTCCTCTTAAGTTTTACTGCTGTGACTGAATCGAGTGTTGCCGCAAAGTTCGCGCAATATACGACTGAGAAGATAAGTCGTGCCTAGTTGATGAGATTGTTGGAAACTCTGTTTGTTTTGTGAAAGCGTGGTGTCTTGCAGCTTGCAGTGCATTGCGCTGTTTATCTGCACAAAACCGGGAGGCATCTGTAACTAGGGTGGCCCTAATTTAGTGCCTATGTTTTATTGATGTGTAACATCTTTGCTCTCGCTTTCCTGCAATTTGTGGGAGTGATTTCGTGAAATGGGACGGAAATGTGTCCCATGTGTAACAGGAAGTCGCGTTTTTTCAGGCTTTAAAAGCGCGGAAAGACAAAGGTATCTATGACCATACAGCCTAGTCTGCCGTATCTTTGCCGTCCTTTTTTCAGGCTTTAAAAGCGCGGAAAAGGCAAAGGTATCTATGACCATACAGCCTAGTCTGCCGTATCTTTGCCGTCCTTTTATAAAGTATTTTGTCACATGTTACACATCATATGCGAGTACTGTAGGTCTCGCTCGATTTTTTTTGTCTATTTTTTTCAGAAAGCAATTGACTTTTGATCTGTATTTGAATAATCATTCTATGTATATTATCAACAATCCTTGGCTGCTTTTCCACCAGAGAAGTGCGAGGAAGCGGAGCGGAGTGCGAGGAAAAAATCCATCTATAGAATCATTTCATTTTCCTAGCCTCGGTTAGCACAGCTCAGATGGAAAAGATCTTATCGAAGCGAGGTCTTTTTACAAGCGAGTAATTTGGCGAGGGATGTGTTGCGAGGTTTGCGACATTCCGTTTGCTGTACCAGCCAGTCAATAGATGGTGTTTGTTGGAAGTAGATGTCCGGAAAATAGATATGGATCATTGGAATGCGCATTTTCACAGCTCCGCTACATCCTCGTACGAGACATTTTCCTCGCACATGTTTGGTGGAAACCCCCACATATTTCCACAGCATAGCTACACATCCTCGTGCGACACATTTTCCTCGCACAGCTTTGGTGGAAAAGCAGGCTCATCCCCACAGTTATAAATAGTTGGAACTTTAACCGCTTCCGTGGCTTAGTAACGGTTATGTCCATAAGCTTCACAATATCAGGAGGTCGCTGGGTCGATTTCCTGGTTTAGTTGGTGGAAGGGCCCACCTTGCTAGCTACCATCATCTATCCAAGTCTTGCCGCCAAACATGGATGTTAACAGCATTGAGATTGTAGTTGCTGAAGAAGCGCTAACGCTTAGCTAAGGGAGGCAGTCCCCGGTTCTCCAGTCTCTACGCATACGGGCAGCAGGACAAACGCGCGATATCCTCAGTTCTGATTCATAATGGTTTTATATCAAACGTAGATCCATAATTTAAGTGATCGAACAATATTGTATTTTTATTCCATATTCTCTACGACTTACAATCGTAGAGACCGCTAAAATTGGTTTAAAGATAAGATAGCCAGTTCCCCATTGCGTTGGGGAAACTTGTTCAGCCCGCTTCCATCTTTGGCATCATCGTCGTCCCTTACCATCAGGTGAGATGATGCCAAGTGCTTACCAATTGTTTTTTTTTTATTTGCCAGTGCTGTGGGTCAGATCTCTTCCCAATTAGTAAACCTGATAACCTAACTTATATGCAAAGGGGAGTCCAATATCATTGTTCATTTCATTTTCATGCGTGAATAAAATCAATTGTTAAGGGGTTTTTTTATATCGTCATTGCATATAAAACAGCGCAGCGCAAATTGTCTTGGATATCCTTGGGAGATTAGGCCTTTGTCCAGCAGTGGAAGTCTTGCGGCTGGTATGATGATGATGATGATGATGATGACCTTAAACTCCAAGGCAGATCTATATTTCGGCGATGCTAAAAGCAGTTGTCTTCGACAATACCCGGATAGTCCGAAGCTTTCTCTCCCCTTCGTCGTACTGAACTCCAGCCGCTGTACTTCCGCTGAAGGTGCTCCTGCAACTTCACCTCGTGCCAAGTGAGCTGGGTAGCTTCAGTTTTATATTTTTTAATAACAATAGTATTGATGCTTTGTTTCAGTCTGACATACCACCTCACCCATCATCTCCACCAGAAGAAGCCCCAGTCAGAGCGTCTTGGGGTAGCCCACTCGAGTTTATCCTAGCTTGCCTAGGTTACGCGGTAGGATTGGGAAATGTTTGGCGGTTTCCGTACCTATGCTATAGGAATGGAGGAGGTATGTTTTTAAATCATGTTCCTACATAGAGTGACTGTATTTTACACTTTCGTCTGTCTAGTAAGCTAGACAGTAGGCTTAATATCTTATCTTCTAATAGAATACCTCAATACCTTTGCCACACCCTAGACACTTCATACAACGGGCCAGAAATGACATTTCAAAAACCGAATGACGGAACAAACAAAATTACGGTGAAATCCTATACGTTCGACAACCAAACTGTATCCAATCTGTATCAATCTGGGTGACGAGGGGGTGAGGTCGCAATCTAGAGAGCGGCAGGGAGTGTCCATACTGTATGAAATGGTGGAATTTTGTGACTAACTTTTCGGTCCACTACTTTCCGCTTACCTAGAATCTTGATATTTTGTCATAAGGTAGGATATTAGAATATCTGTAAATATAGGAAAAATCGAAATACCTATCAAATTTTACACTATGCGTGGTCCATCTGACACGCGTTTGGCAATTTATTGCAAATTTTACATTTTAATTAACAAGCTGTGATGAAATTGGGGCAACAGCTGTCTTTCTTTACGATTATGAAGCGTACTTATTCAAGAATACTGAAAAATACAGTAACAAAATTTAACCTCGGTTTGGTTTGCAAAATGCAAAACTTAAAAAAAATCTGTAAAAGTGCAAGTCAGAACCGCGCACAAAAATGGTGCTAGTTTCTACACGTTTTTTTGTATGGAGACTTTCACTTTTTCTAATTTTAAGTATTGTTGTTACAGCGGCAACAGAAATACATCATCTGTCTAGCTATCACGGTTCATGCATGATATACAGCCTGGTGACAGCGGAGTCATAGTAATAGTTTAACCACCTCCGTAGCTCAGAGGCAAAGTTCACTGGCTTTACACAGGAGGTCGCGGGTTCGATTCCCGGCGGGGTCAATTGTAAGACTCGGTTTGGTTGGTGGTAGGGCATTTTCTAAGCCCGCCTGGCTAGCTACCACCATCTTATCTAAGTCTTGCCGCCAAATATCAATGTTGATATCATTAGTGTGTTCCGGCATGAAGATAAGATAGCCAGTTCCCCATTGCGTTGGGGAATCTTGGTAAGCCCGCTTCCATCTTCGGCAACATCATCACTTACCACCAGGTGAGATGTTGTAAAGGGTTTACCAATTGTTAATAAAAAAAAAAATAAAAAAAATAGGGTCCCGTTTTTATCCTTTGGGTACGGAACCCTAAAAAGAACTAAAGAAGTTAAAAATAAGTTACAAAGTTGAACTACTTGTTTTTTTATCAAATTTCTATGTAGCATCTAAATACTATATAATCTGAATCCAGATAAACTCGGGAAAAAGGCCGGGAAATAAAGAAGTCATTTCCACCTACAAATAATTGAATCTCTTTTCTGTTAGCAAAAGTAAATGGTTTGGAAGTATTAATATCTACCGAGAATTCTCTTGAGTGGAACTTGAATCTATGACCTCTTCTTGAAAACTAAGAGTAAAGGTCATTAGCATGACCTTTATGAAGAAGCTCGTTTCGAAAAACCTAATAACTTTTAGGTGTAATACGTGCTACTAAAGATGAGACTTGACTTACCACGTAAAATATTGAGAAGACGAAATAGGAAGTGTGCGATATAGTAATTCTTAATTATGTAGTTATCAATACTCCTCTACTTCTTTTGAAACAGGTGTACACGTCGTAAACCATAATCATACTTTGTCTTTTTAATGTTTAACGTGATGTGTCAAGTTTTTTTTTTATTTTTTTTTATTCACAATTGGTAAACCCTTGACAACATCTCACCTGGTGGTAAGTGACGATGTTGCCGAAGATGGAAGCGGGCTTACCAAGATTCCCCAACGCAATGGGGAACTGGCTATCTTATCTTCATGCCGGAACACACCAATGTTATCAACATTGATGCTTGGCGGCAAGACTTAGATAAGATGGTGGTAGCTAGCCAGGCGGGCTTAGAAAATGCCCTACCACCAACCAAACCGAGTCTTACAATTGACCCCGCCGGGAATCGAACCCGCGACCTCCTGCGTAAAGCCAATGAACTTTGCCTCTGAGCTACGGAGGTGGTTTTAAGTATCATATTTAGTGGCACGCACTATACAAGCTTTTATTTGCAATTTCATTGATTCGTATTTTTCTCAGCAAAGCCATATTTTTATACCCATATCATGGCTGCATGAATAATAAATGGTCCGCCATCTTAAGGAGTCCGCCATATTGCTTTTATAATGACGTCACTTAGCTAACCATGCATTGTCATCGAAACTTAATGTGTATGCAAAATTTCAGCTCAGTCGTTAACCGAGAAGTGGGTCAAATTTATGTTGCCATTTTGAAGAGGACAAATTACATTACATACGAACCTTGCAATTTAAATAAAAGCTAATGAAAAAAAATAATCAAAAGATACATGTGTGTGTCTTTCTAATAGTCGATTAGATTAGATTTATCTTAATATATATAAATCTCGTGTCACAATGTTTGTCCTCAATGGACTCCTAAACCACTTAACCGATTATAATAAAATTCGCACACCATGTGCAGTTCGATCCAACTTGAGAGATAGGATAGGGTAGGGTAGGGTAGTGTAGGGTAGGGTAGTGTAGGGTAGGGTAGTGTAGGGTAGGGTAGTGTAGGGTAGGGTAGGGTAGAGTAGTGTAGGGTAGGGTAGTGTAGTGTAGGGTAGGGTAGTGTAGTGTAGTGTATGTAGGGTAGGGTAGGATAGTGTAGGGTAGGGTAGTGTAGTGTAGTGTAGTGTAGTGTAGGGTAGGGTAGGGCAGGGCAGTGTAATGTAATGTAAGGCGGTACGAAGTTCGCCGGGACAACTAGTTTATCTATATATTTTGAACCGACTTTCCAAAAGGAGGAGGCTTACAATACGACTGTATGTTTTTTTATGTTTGTTACACGATATCTACTCAGATTGTGAACCGGTTGTCGTGATTCTTTTTATATTATATAGGGTGTACTTTCGAGTTAGTCTCATATAAATTTTATCAAAATCGGTGAAGTACTTCCAAAAATAATAATGAAAAATTGTACTAAGTTGTTGTGATTGAAGTCAATTTTTTTAGTATTTTTTGTTATAGCGGCACAGAGATACATCATCTGTGAAAATTTCATTTGTATAGCTATCACGGTTCATGAAATACAGCCTGGTGACAGACGGACAGACAGACGGACGGACAGCGGAGTCTTAGTAATAGGGTCCCGTTTTTACCCTTTGGATACAGAACCCTAAAATGTATGAGTATATAAGGTCTAACAAAATTAGCTGAAACTATTTTAACTAGTGCTTCTGCCCATGAAACTGAACAACTTTCCCCATGGAACCCATAGTCAAATCTCAAAAAAAAAATTTCTCTCCCATACTAACTCGAACAGCTGATCAGCCAACTTAGTATGGGAAGTTCAAAATTTTTTTTGAGATCTGACTATGGGTTTCATGGGTAAAGTTGTTCAGTTTCATGGGCAGAAGCACCGGTTAAAATAGTTTCAGCTAATTTTGTTAGACCTTATATATTCAAATACAAAACTTAGTTAAAATTAACTATGGTTGAAGATTGTACCTTCTAAAAAGGAATAACCAATTGATAAGGATAAAGCGAACAATTCTAATTAATCAGCAGTTTTTAAATCACCGCGAAATTTTTGTAAATTTTTGAATTAAAGTATAATGTGCCCGCCTTCGTGATAAGCCTGTTAAGCCACCGCCACAGAGGTGAAAAAATCCTAGAGGAGCGAAATATAAAGTCATGGGCCAGGTCTATGTTATACGTATGTACGTAAACATTCAAAGGAAGACGTCAACGCGTACAACAGACTCGTAAAATTTTTAATGTATCAACACAAGTTTGCAAATGTACACAGGCCAGCACATCAAGCTACACACTTTGGACTTTGTACTGTTCTTATGCCGATTGCGTATGGATCAGAATCGCACTACGAGTGTATAGCTTGATGTGCTGACCTCTGTACATAGTATAAAACTCCTTCGTTGTTTCGTGATTTCACTTCACAAGTATAACATTCTTTGCTTTTTATCTCGACCGTTTTGTAAGGAACGTTAAACTGTTGGTGCCGGTTGCTATCACTAGATGGCAGTCATTAAGCTATGTCAGCAGTGGGCAGGGCACATAGCTCGTAGAACAGATGGCCGATGGGCCAGTAAAGTTCTCGAGTGGTGACCGCGCACCGGAAAACGTAGCGTAGGCCTCCCACACGGTGGACCGATGACCTGGTGAAGATCGCGGGCAACGCAAGACCGGTCGTCGTGGAAATCCTTGCTTGCCCTTGTCCAGCAGTGGACGATTTTCGTCTGATATGATGATGATGATGAAGCTATGTCAGAGGTCTTACGGAGGCGTGAAAACTTAAAGTGGGGTTTGCCAGTAGCCCTACAACCCCCATCTACCTGGCCTAGGACCCCGTGTGTAGCTTGAACTCCTCGAGTATCGAGACTCGGTTTATTTTGTGGAAAGGCATTTTCTAATCTCGCTCGGCTAGCTACTACTATGTAAGTCTTGTTGCCAAACGTCAGTGTTGAAAGCATTAATATTTTTCAGCTTGAAGATAAAGATAGCCAGATTTACATTGCGTTAAGCGATCTTGGTAATCTTGGTGTTGATGCCAAGGGATTACCAATTGTGGAGAATAAATGGTGCACGAGTCCAACTCATACTTGCTCACTTATTTTACACCCTGAAAAATGTAATTTTAAGGACACCTACAGGTAAATCAGCGAGACATGGTTTTTGCATTTGCGTGAGTGCGCTACGGCAAGGGGCGCTACCTCCTATCCGGGAGGTCGTGGTTCGATTTCTACCACGTACCACTGTGATTTCGAATTTAGATTTCATATGTACGTTTATCTGACGCTCTTACGGTGAAGGAAAACATCGTGAGGAAACCTGCACACGCCTAAGAAACTTGCAGGTTGTGTGTGAAGTCGACCAACCTGCACTAGGCCCACGTGGTCGACTAAGGCCCGATCGCCGTAATTCAGGGTAGGCTCGAGCCCCTCGGTGGGGGCGTATTATATGAGCTGATATGATGAGTGCGCAGAGGACAGAGAGTGAAATGTGGGGACCACAGATAAGGTAACTAAGGCACGGCGGAAAAAGTTGTTGCTTTACACTGTTGTCGGTGTGTAACTGTGTATTCCTCTTCAGCATCATCGTTACTTATCATCAGGTGAGATGATGCCAAGAGCTTACCAACTGTGGAATTTTTTTAAAAGCGTTATGGGTTATTAAAGTGCAATTCATTGTTCCAGGTGCATTCTTACTGCCGTTCTTCCTTATGTTAATATTTATTGGACTCCCTTTATTTTATTTGGAGCTGTTTGTTGGGCAGTACACCGGACTTGGCCCCTTACAGGCCTTCAGTGCTATATCTCCTTTCTTCTCTGGCCTTGGACTCTGCACGCTGGTTGTCATCAGCCTGATATCAATATACTACATGATCATAGTTGCGTGGACGCTATTCTACACAATTGTATCAATACTCGGACAACTCGACTGGGGATCGTGTGAAAACGCTTACAATACTATAAGTGAGTCTAAATTTCATTTTTGTTATCCGGTAGTCCAGTGGCCAGCGCTCCTGAAGTCCCACTCAGGACAAAGATTCGTGTGACAACAGGTTTGTATGGTTTGTGTCTGGGTGTTGAATAGTTTATTAATTATTCATAAATATACACAATTGTGTAAGTAAGAAGTAACCTAAAACTAATCAAAGAAACAAACTATACATGTATGTATTTAAAGGTTGCACTGGCCGGCGTCGGCACCAGCTGTTCGCATCTACCGCGCTACGTACGCACGCGCTCTGGTGCTGCTTAATCCCTTTGTAGGGGAGGTCCAACATGTCGACTTGCACTATGGTCCGCTTTGTCATATTTACAAATACTTGACTTCATACATAGCTTTTATAATGCCTAAGTCTCGTATTAACTTTAATGTGATTGAATGTTTTGGTTAGACTGTAAGTTCATGTTTGTAAGTATATTGTTGATTTGTGTACAACAGATTGTGAAAGCTTCGCGAGAAAGTATGTACAGCGTGGCTGTACAATTTATTTCTTACTAGCTTTTGCCTACGGCTTCGCCCGCGTGGTCACCTTTTTAACTGTCTTTGAGGGTGTGGTGTGCGAGCCGCAAGCGGCTCGCGAGCATGGACTTGAGTTTTCTCCAGATCCCTCAGGAACTATGTCGGGCTATTCTATTTAACAGTCTATGTCACTTCACACCCCCTCAACCAATTCTATACAAAAAATCACTTCATTCCATTGCTCCGTTGCGACAGCGACGTGCGCGAGCGTGGAAATGAGTTTTCCCCAGATCCCTCGGGAACTATGTCAGGATATGCCAATTAGTAAGTAATATCATTTCCCACTCCCTCAATCATATCTGTGCAAAAAATCACAACAATAAATTGTTCCGTTGCGCTGTTTAAGAAATTAACCAAAAAAAGGATATTTTTTTAGTTCCCTCAGGAATTGCATCTGGCTATGCTATTTTCACAAGATAAAAAGTAGCCATGTCCTTCCCAGTGACACACGCTACCCCCATGCCAAATTCTTCAAGATTGGTTGAGGTGCTGAAGCGTGAAAAGATAACAAACAAACAAAAACATTTTCACATTTATAATATTGTGGTAAGGATTGGAATAATTACGTAAAAATTTCGATTAATTACTAGTGGAATGTGATATTCGAACATTTATTTCGTCATACAGGTTTGTTGTTATCCTCCACTGCGTTTAGTACTAATATATATACTGTGACTGCGTCTTGACTTTGCGTACTGGAGGGGCTGACTGGCGTAGTGTTACGATATTTTTGTCTCACTTTTTGGTGCACCTAAACCCTTAAGTTTCTGTTCTTTGTAGCATACGGTACATTTATTCCCGACTGCGCAAGAAAGAAGGTTATGTTTTTCGAGTGTATGTATGTATATGTCACCGATAAATAGCAAGAATCGTAAGTTGATCAATTTTCTAGTTAGTTGATTAACTGACGAAAAATAACAAACGTTAGTAGAAATGTATTATTTAACGCAGTGCATTTTAGCTAATTGGTCAACTTACAGTACCTGGCAGTAATTTAATAATTTACGATTGTGCCACAAGTAAAATCATCCACTAACGGGCCAATCGTTGCTCAGTGTACTATTTAACGGTATACTATTACCCGTCACATAATACACTGTTCTCTGATTGGTCGAGGGCATTTTATAAGCATTTGGCTAGTGTTTATTCATAGAGTTAACAAACACTTAGATATGTTATTTTAATACCGATGATGAGATGTGAAAGATCATGTATATTTTTTTTATATTTTATATTTATTCTTATTTAGCCATACAGTTTTATGACTTAGTATAATAAAAGGAAAAATATTTTAAATAACAAAAGATACTTGAGCTCAGATATTAATTATCACTTATTAACCTAATAAGTATTATAGTTAGTTTAATCAGTAAGTACAATCAGTCTGAATATCTATTATTTGTACTTATTCGTATTTCACTTATTTATTACTACATGTTAATGATTTATGGCATCTAGAGTTACACAAAACTTGGGCTTTTTGGTGGCGGCCGGGTGGCGGGCGGGGAGCAGTGTAAAAGCAAGCACGTGAGTCGTTTAACCAATCAACGTACACCTCGCCTTCGTCGGATGATCTTACGACAAGGCGCCGTAAATTAATCAATTTACTAAAATACATACGTTAAATAATAAATTTTAACTGCTGTTTATTATTTTCCGGGAGTTGATCAACTACCTTGAAAATTGATCAACTTACGAGTCTTGTTATTTTCCGGTGACATATATATAAGGTGTAACAAAATTAGCCGAAACTATTTCAACTGGTGCTTCTACCCATGAAACTGAACAACTTTCCCCATGGAACCCACATTCAAATCGCAAAAATAAGTGTCGCTCTCACATACTAACTCGATCATCTGATCAGTTAACTTAGTATGGAAAGTTCAATTTTTTTTTTGAGATTTGACTAGGGGTTTCATGGGGAAAGTTGTTCAGTTAAAATAGTTTCAGCTAATTTTGTTAGACCTTATATATTTCTTTGGCACGCTCTGTAGCCTAAAGGTCTTGATGGATTTGAAAGTGGGAGGTGTCGTTAGATTATTGTCTTGATCCCGTGAGCGACATAGGTGATAGGATACATTTCTACCCGAATGGCCAAAAAAGAGGGCTTAAGTTTTATGCAGTCGGGTTCGTAATTAATTCGTATAGTTATTAATTAAACTGGTTACCTACACTCGCGAGTGTAAAAATCCGACACCCCACTTTTCTTTGCAATACTCCAAATTTTAATAAAATTGACACTTTTATTTAATTATTAAATTAATTTTGAACAAACGTTTTATTCATCATTTAATACCTTGTAAACAATGACTAAATTAATGATTTCTAAATTACTAATTTCTATTTTCTACTAATTTCCATCCACAGTTAGGGATACAATACTGCCTGGATTTAACGCTCGCGAGTGTGTTTTATTTGTAAATGTGAAGTTTTATACAGCCACTCCTATTTTCATTGTGAATGCAGATGTGCAACAAGTCGTACAAGTAAATAGGGCACAAATGACACAGATTGTTACAGTGGCGGCTATGACAAGGACTGCCGGGTCGACAACATAGGTGCTGCGACAGACTTGACGTACTTCCAAAGACAATGTGTTTCTATTGGCGACATCTGTACGTTGACCGGTTTCCAGCCATTAAACGGGACATACTGCCTCGATGGAACACAGCCTGTACCGTGGTATACAAATGTTACCAGGAAGTTGGCTGCCGAGGAGTATTACAAGTGAGTTTTCCATCTTTTTAGGGTTCCAGAGCGGAACCCCTATAACTATGTCATGTCCAAATATAAGTCACAGTCAATTTACGATGAGAATGTTAAACTTTTGAATAGGGTTACCAACATAGATGTAAAATAAACTTATGATGATCCATGAAAAAGAGTGATAAAACATTTTTAGAGTGTACTCTCTCTTGAACGGTATCGTTGAATAGGTCTTTATAGGGTTCCTTACTCTAAGGGTAAAAACGGGATCCTATTACTAAGACGCTGTCCGTCCGTCTGTCACCAGGCTGTATTTCATGAACCGTGATAGCTAGACAGTTGAAATTATCACAGATCACAGATGATGTATTTCTGTTGCCGCTTTAACAGAAAATACCTAAAATTAGGAAAAGTGAAAGTCTTTATACAAAAAACGTGTGGTTTTTTAAACGTGAAGAAACTAGCGCCATCTAGTATGATGGTACGGAACACTTTGTGCGCGGTTCTGACTGGCAATTTACCAGTTTTACAAGCTTTACATTATCTTGCCGTGTTAGTTAGTTTGGCTGTTAGTTTGGGATCTTGGAAGCTAAATTAGAACCACTTCCCGGTTTCCGATAAAGGTTTTTCACAATAATTCTAGTATTTGTCGTTCAGTATTGTTCATTGCTTATTTTTAACTTTTTAGTTTGATGTGCTTTAAAAGCGTGTTTTGTAGTTTTTCTAAACTATATTTTTTTTTGATTTTAGCAAAGTAGTAAAACAGTTTCATTAGTAGAAAACCCCCTAAAAAATATGCTTTAATATATTTACAGCCCTTGTTGGCATAACAGATAGAAAACAGCTTCTGAGAAAAGAGCATATTATATATTACTAAAGGTACCAACTTGTTTTCAGCGAACGCGTTTTAGGGAGAGGTGACGCCACATGGGAAAGCTGGGGCACCATACAGTGGCATCTCGTCGGCACTTTGTTCGCCTCCTGGCTCATTGCTTTCTTCTGTGTCATCAAGGTATAACTAACATTATACCAAAAATACCTAAACGTTATCGCCCCTTTAGCACAGTGGCTAGTCGCTCAGATTAACAACGGGAGAGTTCACCGAAAAGAGTTCGTCGCCCAAGCGTTCACATGGGTGGTGCGGCGCCGCATCGCTGTGGACGTACAGCCTGTTAGTAAAAATGGATCGGGAAACTAATCATGCGTGCGCCCTTCCCTCTACCGCGCAAACAACAGCGGTGTCGCTCCGGCGCCGTTTCGGCGCCGCACCGCTTGCACCCTCCCCGCCTCGTCTTGGCCGGCGTGCGTGCGGCGCGGTGCCACGCGGCGCCGCGCTGCACCGTGTGGCATGCCATAGATTTTTATTTGTAAGACACCGCAGTGGCACTGCTCAGGCGCAGCACCATCGCCGCACCGCACCGTGTGGTTTGGCTCTTATTAGAGGCCCCATTTGTTTGGCCAAAGAGTACTTTTTAACCCTACAGCTAACTACCACCATTTTATCAAAGTTTTAGCGGTATACGGCATTGGATATAAGATTGCTAGTTCCCCATTGTGTTGGGGAGTCTTGTTAAACCCACTTTCATCTTCAGCATCATCATCAATTACTTTTATTTAATTTTCAATGTTTGTATGTATGTATTTATGTTTGTTAAGTTCAAATCTTACGATCAATTTTAAAGCGATTTACAGGGGTTCGATTGAGCTGAAATTTGGAATGAAGCCGTATTTCCGGTGACAATAGATCCTTTTGGTCCTTTTGGTTGATCTGATGATGAACTTTGGAGGTGAAATCAAGGTCCCAGAATCGTCTTTTATTTTCAATAGAATCGTATGAAACAGTCTTTTTTTAATTTGGAACCGTGTATTTTTATATTCATTTGGGCATTTAGATTTTTTAACTTAAAACCCTTTTCAAATAAAAGCTTGTACCAAAAATCTTTTAGGTTTTTCGAAATTTATTTTAGATTAGATCTCAGAATGACGATATTTGAATAAATCGGTCAGCTTCAGTTTCATCGCAAATGGGTCCAAGAAGTCACAACGCCCTCCATCATCCTCATATAAACCGAAAGATACTCATTACAAAATTAGGGCGTTCCTAAGGATATCCACAAAGACCAGTCCTGCACTGCCCGCATGCAGCGGCGATCCGCAACATTTTTCAGATCATCGTTCCACCGAGTGGGAGGTTTTCCTACGCTACGTCGGTGCACGGTCGCCGCTCAAGACTTTACTATCCCGAAGGCCTCTAATAAAATGCTTCTAATTAAAGCGAATCTTATTACTCGAAGAGAATTATTCCTTAAGACATTCCTCTTTTCAGGGAGTACAATCAGCAGGAAAAGTGGTATACTTTACCGCTCTATTTCCGTACGTGATGTTGACGGCTCTTCTGATCCGAGGTGTTACCCTGGAAGGGGCAGCCGAAGGCATTTACTTCTACTTGTATCCAAACTGGGAAACTCTGTTGGACGCAAGAGTATGGGGTGACGCCGCCTCACAGGTGACTGAGGACATTATCTATTGTGACCAGTTATTGAATGTCTATGCAAGGCAGCTAAAAAAGATAATCGATTATATCGTACACTTTTCGTACAAGAATTTTTATCATTATATCAGCTCATATACGTCCCCACCGAGGGGTTTGAGCCTACCCTGAATGAGGGCGATCAGGCCTTAGTCGACCACGCGTGCTCAGTACGGGTTGGTCGACTTCACTCACAACCTACGAGTTTCTCCGCAGGCGTGTGCAGGTTTCCTCACGATGTTTTCGTTCACCGTAAGAACGCCGGATATACGTACATATGAAATCTAAATTCGAAATTTTATACCGAACCATAAGTATTTCGATATTATTTTATTTCATTAATTATTGCCCGAGGATTTAGTATTTTCTTTCATGCACGGTAGTTTATATAGTTTAGTAACTAGTCTTATTTTCGTAGTTGCCTTGTATTGCATATATAGCCCTGCATTCATCATCATCATCATCATTACAGCTCATATACGTCCCCACCGAGGGGCTCGAGCCTACACTGAATCAGGGCAATTAGGCCTTAGTCGACCACGCGGGCCCAGTGCGGGTTGGTCGACTTCACACACAACCTTCGAGTTTCTTCGCATTACCTAATAATAAATTGTACATCCGCCTTGTGCATACTTTTTGTCGTAGTCGAGCATACATAAATTAAGGTTAATACACTTCCTTAGTAGTATAATGTAGTAGTCCTAGTCATTCAGCAAGTTTCATTAAAATCGTTAGAGCTGTTTTTGAGAAAAAGTAACAAACTACCTACCTGGATTTGTATGGATGGTATCTCTTTCCGATTTTTCTTGGTATAATAAACTACAGCGTGTTGTAAGTCATGTAAAGTTATGTTAACGTATCGAGTTTCATCAAAATCTTTAGAGCCACTAAAAAGTAATTTTTCACTATGGTGGAAACCCTAAAAAATCATAATAAAGTAAATTTAAAAAAAAATTAAAAACTTACTGATGAAATAATATTGCTCAAACTCTAATTTCACCCCCCAAATTCCCGCAGTAGTTTGGGAACTGGAACACCGGACACCCAAACACACACACAAACATACACACACACACACACACACACATTTTTTTTGTTTTTAGACACTAATATGTAAGATAATCGTCCCCATCAAAATCTCAACATATTTTTTTTTTGCCATCACAATACCTTATAAAGGCAGCTAAAAAAGTTAGTCCATTATTTGTACACTTATCGTACAAGAGTTTTGATACCTTCGTCGCTCGAAAGAAAAAAGTAACCACTCCAGTCATTTGCCAAATTTTCAAGAAGAAGGAAATGGTTTTTATGATTTCTCTACATGACTGTTCAGCATCTTTCGACGTTGAAAGCTAAATTGATCGACTTGCAAGCAGTCTTTCACAAATTTTTATTGCTAAATAAAACTCAGCTAAGAAAGGTTAGAGCTCTATTAATCATTGTTTAACCTCTTTGTGGTCAGATTTTCTACTCTTTCGGCGTCGCTTGCGGCTCGCTCATCACCCTCGCTTCATACAACAATTTCCACAACAACTGCCACTTCGACGCGGTGTTTGTCAGCTTGGCCAATTTCCTCACTTCCATCTACGCCGGATTCGCCATATTTTCAGTGCTCGGCTTCCAAGCTCAGTTAATGGGTGTCGAAGTGTCAGGTTAGTTATATTTCTATTGTATTTTAATATGGGAAATATTTGATGGCACATTACAAATAAATCACGTAATATGCCGCACATTTAATATCTCCATTATTTAAACTACTAAAGCACCCATGTATATGACTTTACTACAATATTTATTACGTATTAAAATAACCTACCCGTGTGTTGCCAGTGATGACTTACGGAACTGAGACATGGTCGCTTACTATGGGCCTCATAAGAAGGCTCAAGGTCACCCAAAGGGCAATGGAGCGTGCTATGCTATGCTCGGAGTTGCTCTGCGTGATCGAATCAGAAACGAGGAGATCCGCAGAAGAACCAAAGTAACCGACATAGCTCACAGAATCGCTAAACTGAAGTGGCAGTGGGCAGGGCACATAGCTCATAGAACAGATGGCCGTTGGGCAGCAAAGTTCTGATGATATGATGATAATGATGATTATTAAAATTACTATTTGCGTATTAAATCTACTACACACTGTCGTCTTCTTCAAAATTGTTAAAAGTGTTAATATTTTAATGGGATACTAGTAAATTTTGTTTAAAAAACCGGAAATCTTTAGTGTGCGTTAAATACTAAGTATCCTTTTAATCTGAGATAGCCAGATGTGCTAATACCTTGCAACTTGCATGGTCGCATTAAACACTCAGATTAACTCACCTTATCCGCAGTCATAACTTGGAGAATTTGATTGATTAAAAACTCTTCTTTGCACAACATAAAAGAAAAATAAAAGGAAAAGTGCCGGTGCAATATAAAAAAAAACATATATATAAAATATATAATATACAGTATGGATACTCACTGCCGCTCTCTAGATTGCGACCTCACCCCCTCGTCACCCAGATTTGAACAGATTGGTTGTAGTTTGGTTCTCGAACGTATGGGAATTCGCCGCGATTTTAATTGCTCCGTCAATTGTTTTTAGAACTGTCATTTCATGACCGTTTGTATGCAATGTCCGGGGTGTGCCATTAGTGTCAGTTGCTATCACTAAATGGCAGCCGCTAAGCTATTGAAGGGCTTCAACCTAGGTGTCTTGAAATCTTCTGACGGTGGGGTTTGCCACTTGCACTACGACCCTTCTCAGCTGTGTGGAATAGTTATGGTATGGCCTAAGAATTTTTTTCCTTGACTGTTTAAAGCGATGGATTAATAGTTGAATTGGCAACTCATTTATCACACTTACCTTATACATTGCTACTTACAATGACCGTTATTTCATAATAGATGGCACCAAAACACAGTTAAACGAAGACCTAAATTGCAGGTTATTGTTTTATCAATATTATGACGGCATAAACAATAATGTTCACAATATACTGGGTTTATCAGATACCAGGATTACTGACTGGAGAGCATGTGCTGTTATTAACGTAATAATAACGTTATTAAAAACGTTCAATCGTTATTAGACTGACAGCTGTGATAACGCTTACACTACAATATTTTGCTGTCTGTAAGATTCATCATATCATCTTATATACGTCCACCCCGAGGGGCTCGAGCCTACCCTGAATTAGGGCCTTAGTCGAACACGCGGGCCCAGTGCAGGTTGGTCGACTTCACGCACAACCTTCGAGTTTCTTTTCAGGTGTGTGCAGGTTTCCCTATGATGTTTTTCTTCATCGTAAGAGCGTCGGATAAACACATTGGTACGAGGCAAGATGGACAGGAGGTATAGCCAGCGGCCCTTACTATTACGCCACCGAAGCTCTTTAAGATTACCCAGTCGAAATAACGACTACTGTTAATAGGGTTCTTCTAAAATACCTGAAAATAATTTAAGGAGGTGTTCAGCTCATGAAACTGGACAAATTTTCTCAAGACACCTAATACTCAATTCTCAAAAAATATTGGTCTTGTCATACTAGCTTGTCATTTTAACTGCCGTCGTGGCGCACTGGTTACGTCCATTAGTTTGACGTCAGGAGGTTGCGGATTCGATTCTCGTTGGAGTCTAACTTTGTATGACTCAGGATGTTGGCGGAAGGGCATTTCCTAAGCCCGCCTGGCTAGCTAACACCATCTTATCTAAGTCTTGCCGCCAAGCATCAATGTTAACAGCATTGATGTGTTCCGGCTTGAAGATAAGATAGCCAGTTCCCCATTGCGTTGGGAATCTTTTACCACCAGGTGAGATGATGTAAAGGCTTATCAATTGAGAATAAAAAAGTATGACAGGTCCAACTTTTTTTGATGAAGTACAGACTCTTTGGGGAATTTTATTTAGTTTAAGTTTTTTTTTGAGCGTGGTAAAAAGTAGCCTATGTCTTAATCCAGGTCCTAATCTGTCTATCTACCAAATTTTAGCCAAATCCGTTCAGTAGTTTTTGCGGGAAAGCGTAACAGACAGACAGAGTTACTTTCGCATTTATAATATTAGTAGGGATTATTAAAACCGTAGGCGCCTTACATATTGTAATACAAAGTGTGACATTTGTGTAGCACCTGATGATTCCGAAAGATTTTATTGTGAATTGACGTAAGGACATCTTCCATCTTCGTCATCATCGTCACTTACCATCAGGTGAGATAATGCCAAGGACTAACCAAATGTGAAAAAAAAAGAAAGCTGTTCACTGTGTTGAGTAGAATCTTTTTTTTATCTACAATTAAAAAGCTCTTGGCATCATCTCACCTGATGGTAATGGAAGATGATACCGAAAATCGAAGGCGAGAATTTTGGCATGCTTCTGGATGACGGCTCTCTTAGGGTGGCTGCTGCATTAAGGCTGGGTTGCCAGGTGTGTAAACCACATACATGCAGGTGTGGTGCTGTGGTAGACGCCAGGGTGCACCATGGTCTTAGCTGTGCAAGAGCGCTGGCAGGTTTCCACGCCACCACATCCTCATCAGCTCATATTAAGTCCCCACCGAGGGGCTCGAGCCTACCCTGAATTAGGGCGACCACAGCCTCAATGAAATAATCAGGACGGGCTCTGGTGTCCGCAGGAGGGCTGTGGTGACCGCAGGAGTGCCCTGCTGTCTGGAACCCCCTGAGCTGAACTAGGTAGACGGGCCAGATGGCGTAAACTTGGTGCCTTATGACGTAGGAGGAGTGAAAGTGCGATGTGTGGGATGCGACGTTCGCTTCGACCTATTTACCTCGCAGCACTAGGGAGGCGGGCGCGGTCGCTAAGTAGGCTGCCTCGCAGAAGCATACTAAATAGAGAAACATACCAAGCTGCGTAAGGTGCATTTTTTCACTTTTCCGTATTTTGAACCAGACTTGTGTTTAAGTTATTCTAAATTTAGTTTGATTTAATATGTAAAGTGTAGAACTACAAGTAAACTGTTGACGGAATTTAGTAAATTTGCAATGGTTTACTATTTTGGAAGTTTTAACCGTGAGTCTATGTTATATCACAATCACATCGCAATCCATTATGCATAGATTATAATGATAAAGCATTAATTATACAAACATCGCTCTTTGTAACGTACGTTTTTAAATTCACTGAATAAACGCACGCATGCGTAAAACATCAACAGTACCTACTTGCGTGAACTGAAACATACTACGAAAATTCGAGTAACGAAATGCATTCATGTGTAACGTTTCGTTACTCGGTACTAGATGGCGCACCTGTTACTCAGTACCGAATACATACGGTTTGCTACAGCTTTGCTCACTTCACGTTTATTTATTACTCTCTACAGACGTGGCCGAGCAAGGCCCAGGATTGGCCTTCGTCGCGTACCCGGAGGCCCTTCTACAGATGCCGATACCACAGCTCTGGTCAATTCTGTTCTTTTTGATGCTGTTCATTTTGGGTCTCGGCAGCCAGTTCGCGGGTATTGAGGCCATCAATACAGCTATTGTAGATCGGTGGCCACATTTCAGAAAAAGGTATTGGATGGTGAGTATTTTTTATAAACGAGTAACAATTTTATCAATAAAAACCAAAACCAAATATTATTTATATAGCTAAAAATATAAAAAAGCTGCTGTGTATGCGCAGATGGAACCTATAATGTCCAGGAAAAGGAGCGTTCGTCTAGACGATCTCCACAAAGTTGTTATGATTTCCGGACCCCGAAGACCTTGGAAGTAACTCCAACTAAACTAAATCAATTTTTATAAACTTAAGAACCTTTAATCTTATAATCAAACCCACATTTTTTGTATGCACTATGCTTTCGACACTTCTTGTCACATTAATTGGGGTACAATAAAGAGTTATTTGAATTTGAATTAATCACACGTCCGTATTCTATGAAAATGCACCAAAGAGTAGGATAATATAGAACTGCACAGGAGATACTACGCATTGCGACTAGACCTCTGATCTGATTTGACCTTTTGACCTCTGATACATCGCGGACAGTACGTGAGATTTCTCACAATATAAACTTTTTTCTTAACAAAAGCTGCTGGAAACAGCTGCTAGATCAAACGTTGTTTAGGTCATGCGCCTTGGGTTTGCTCTTTATCCATTAAAATATGGAATGATCATAAGAGCTACGGAAAAAAAATCCTATTTTCAACCAACCATAAGAAGCGATAGGGAGTTGCATAAAAGGCACTTAGCGTTAAAAGTTACAACAAATGTATTAATTCGACATCCTATTAGTGGAAGATAGATTAAAATGCTAATGATTCCTGCAACTGACCGTAAGACTGGATTTTTTCGGGAATTTCAACCGCTCCTACGGTCATCAGAAATATAAAACTTTGACATTTTAGTTTTCTATTAATAACCCTTTCGTCATGTGTAAAAAAGGAATAGAGATCGAAGATAGAAGATGGTGTTTTCATTTTACCGTCTTTGCTAACTATATATACTCGTAAATAAAAAGGAATTGCTGTTCGTTGGTAAATGCATTACTTGAGAACGGCTAGACCGTATCCGCAAATTTTTTTTTTTGGTATTTTTTTTTATCATTCACAATTGGTAAGCCCTTGGCATCATCTCACCTGATGGTAAGTGACGATGATGCCGAAGATGGAAGCGGGCTTACTAACATTCCCCAATGCAATGGAGAACTGGCTATCTTATCTTCAAGCCGGAACACATCAATGTTGTTAACACTGATGTTTGGCGGCAAGACTTAGATAAGATGGTGGTAGCTGGCCAGGCGGGCTTAGAAAATACCCTACCACCAACCAAACCGAGTCTTACAATTGACCTCACCGGGAATCGAACCCGCGACCTCCTGTGTAAAGTCAGTGAACTTTGCCTCTGAGCTACGGAGGCGGTTAAAAATGTTGGTAATAGTCCGAATAAGGTTTTTAGGAAAAAAAACGATTAGACATCCACGGGAGCGAAGCTGCGGGCAACAGCTAGTAACTATATAATATCAAAACAAATTTCCTTGGCGTAGGTTTCCACGTTTGTGGTAGTATCGTAACTTTACACTACCGAAACAATTTTATCCATCCATAGGTTACTGCGTTCACTTGTTTCACCTGTTTCGTCTTCGGTATACCGATGTGCTTCAGCGGCGGGGTATACCTTTTCACTCTGCTAGACTGGAACACGGCCTCCTGGGCGGTACTGCTTATCGGATTGGCGGAAGTAAGCCTGTTTTACTTTTTTAACCTATTATATAGTTCGTAAGCATTCACAGATTTTTTTGTGAGATTACTGGCATCACACATTCGATTCCCGATAGATTTTCCGTCATATCGTTTTGACCTTGCCACGTAGTATATCAGTATTAGCAGTCAAATGTGTTCAACAATGAGAGATTTCAAAGCAAGTTCCATTTCATCTGGAATATTTTGGAAAGCATTCAGATATGCGGCTAATTTAAGAGTGTAGTTATATCTGACCCAAGTGTTACTCATTAAGAGTGTCTTCCAAACCACTTGTTTTATTGTATAAGATAATATGCTGACTGCCAACACACATCTAAATCACTTATTTTATTGTTTGTGGTAATATGCTGAATGCCAGCACAAATCCAAATCACGAATTTTATTTTATAAGAGAATGTGCTGACTGTCAGCACAAATCCAAATCACTAATTTTATTGTTTATTAGAATGTGCTGACTGTCAGCACAAATCCAAATCACTAATTATTTTGTATAAGAGTATGTGCTGACTGCCAGCACAAATCTAACTCATTAATTTTATTGTATAATAAAATGTGCTGACTGTCAGCACAAATCCAAATCGATAATTTTATTGTTTAAGAGAATATGCTGACTGTCAGCACAAATCCAAATCACGAATTTTATTGTATAAGAGAATGTGCTGACTGCCAGCACAAATTCTAATTTCTAATTTTATTGTATAATAGAATGTGCGGACTGTCAGCACAAATCCAAATCACTAATTATAATGTTTAAGAGTATGTGCTGGCTGACTGCCAGCACAAATCCAAACCACTAATTTTATTATTATATTAGAAAATGTTTACTGCTAGCACAAATACAAATCACTCAGTTTATAAGAGAACGTGCTGACTGCCAAAATATCAGAACCTCATTCAGTTAAAAAATTCCAGTGCGTCGCAGTGTCGTGGAGCTACGGCATCAATCGAACAATGAAGAACCTGGCTACCATGAACATGAAGCTAAACAAGGTCCTCCGCTTTTACTGGAAGGCCACGTGGACTGTTATAGTTCCTGTTGCAAGCTTAGTAAGTATTAAGATACTATTTTATTACAGAAGTCTCTGCCCTACATAGTTCAATGGTCATTGGGCACGGTGATATTCGTGATACTTATATTGCCATAAGACATAATTTATTTTATTTATTTATTTAAAATATTTAAATCATCATTATCATCATATCAGCCGACGGACGTCTACTACTGGACATAGGCCTCCCCCAAGGATTTCTATGATGACCGGTTCTGCGCTACCCGCATCCAGCGGCTTCCCGCGACCTTCATCAGGTCATCAGTCCATCGAGTGGGAGGCCTACCTACGCTACGTTTACATTTAAATACCTTCTGATAATAATAATAAATGTAGACTATAAGGGGGTTGTTTATTCAATTAAAGTTAAATGGTTCGAACGGGCCCAAACTTTTGTTCTGTAGCAGTCAAACCTATGTACTTTTTTAAATTCAACTACATATCTTAAGTTGGTCGACTGTAACTTCTAGACTAAGAAACCGTGCTTGACCGAGAGAATCTTTGTTTTTAAATTGATTAAATGCCCTTTTTAGATTTTCAGAAATAGCAGTTTAGCTGGTAGGGAGGAAGGGGGGGTGGTAGGTACATTTAACTCTAACGAGGATCACCAATTCATAAACGAATAATTTGTCGGAAAAATTATCTATGAAAACCCTCAGGAGTTTTGAAAGAACTATAATAATACTCCACACAAAAATAGTGAACAAAAGAAGTTCACCCTCACTTTACATGTCGGAGAGGTAACCTATTTTTTTTCAACATTATTTATTTCACAACTTCTTAGAAGTCACAGATTTGTATAATAGCTGTAATAGTCTTTGTCTTAAACGGCTGTGACATATTGACGGACAGACAGACGGACATGGCGAAACTGAATTTGTAGTTTGAATCCTTAAAATACATCAAACATACGAGAATGTTCAAACTATATAAATCAGAGGCCGCAGTCACTAACACTTACCTTATAAATTTACCTTCATCATCTTCATCACGTAAATAGACGTTAAACGCTCTGCGCGTAAACCTATTAATTCCCAGTAGGAATCAAACACACGACTCTGTCACTAACCACCTAGACTAACACGTATAAAATATTTTCAGAGCATACTAATCTTCATATTCTACGACTGGAGTCCGCCTTCGTATGAAGACTACGTGTTCCCGTGGTTCGCGGATATGCTGGGCTGGTTGATCGGCCTGTCAACTCTGGTCTTCTTCCCGATAGGAGTTGGCTGGGCTCTCTACCATGGATATGTAAGTAACGATATGCTGAGGTAGTTGATAAGCCAGTTCAATCTGGTCTTCTTTCCGATCGGAGTGGGCTGAGCTCACTACCAAGGAGATGTCATCATCATATCAGCTCATATACGTCCCCAATGAGGGGATCGAGCCTACACTGAATTAGGGCGATTGGGCTTTAGTCGACCCACGCGGGTCCAGTGCGGGTTGGTCGACTTCACACACAACCTTCGAGTTTCTTCGCAGGTGTGTGCAGGTTTCCTCACGATGTTTTCCTTCATCGTAAATTAACCAAGTAACCAAGGAGATGTAAGTAACAATATTCTGGGCTGGCTGATAGGCCTGTCCACTCTGGTCTTCTTCCCGATCGGAGTGGGCTGGGCTCTCTACTTGGGATATGTAAGTAACGATATGCTGGGCTGTGTGATAGGCCTGTTCAATCTAGTCTTCTTCGCGATCGGAGTAGGCTGGGCTCTCTACCAAGGAGATGTGAGTAACGATATGCTGGGCTGGTTGATAGGCCTGTCCACCCTAGTCTTCTTCCCGATCGAAGTGGGCTGGGCTCTCTACCAGGGATATGTAAGTAACGATATGCTGAGCTGGTTAATAGGCCAGTTCAATCTGGTCTTCTTCCCGATCGTTGTGGGCTGGGCTCTTTACCAAGGAGATGTAAGTAACGATAGGCTGGGCTAGTTAATAGGCCTGTCCACTCTGGTGTTCTTTCTGATCAGAGTGAGCTGGGATCTCTACCAGGGATATATAAGCAACGTACTGATGCCACTTTGAACTTGTTCTTCTTCTTATTCCAGCCCTCAGTCATCTAAGGTTTGTAAACCTGATGAGTACCTACCTCAACTTGTCATCTCCGTTGATTCTATACACTAACAACAGGCAGTACCTGGGTATAAAAGCACCTTCTCTTTGTAAATTTTCATTTAAATAATAGGTGTAAAATTTTGTTCCAGAGAAACAAAGAGCTGTTCACGCCAACAGCGCAGTGGAAACCAGCATTGAAGACCTTAAACGGCCCCCGATCTGGCTCCATCATGACAATGGATTCGGTAGATGAGGGACCATACGACAATCTTGGATTTATCATGTGATGGGGTGAACGCGTTGTAGGTGTAAGGATTCTAGTCTAGCAACACTTGTGATCGAGTCTGATAAGTTTAACTGACCCGTCACGTACCGTTTCATTCGGGATTTTCGACAAAAAAGCTCGAAATAATTGGTACAGAAGGTCACGAATAAGTGTTGTGATGGGCGTTAATTAGATCATAAGAATCATTTTTATGCGCCAGTATAGATCGAACCATGGTTTTTCAATGCAACATGATCAATAAGGTTTCAAACGCTCGGTAACTCAAAAATAATTTCTGTAAGCGAATCTTTTCATTGGGGGGTTTTTCCGTAATCGCCACGCTTGGGTTGGCGATCACAGTGTGGTTGCAGGTGTGTTGCAATACACAAAAAGGACGCTACTGCCCATCCTCTGGTTTTAAGTCCCTAAGTCGACTCTTACGACCCGCCATTGGAAGAGATAGGATGGTAGTAATCTAAGCCGAGAGCAATACGGCCAATATCGCAGTGTTTCAAGACTAAAACCTTTGACCAGTGTGTGTTGCCAGTGATGACATACGGAACTGGGACATGGTCGCTTACTATGGGCCTCATAAGAAGGCTCAAGGTCACCCAAAGGGCAATGGAGCGAGCTTTGCTCGTGATTTCCCCACGCGATCGAATCAGAAATGAGGAAATCCGCAGGAGAACCAAAGTAACCGACATATCTCACAGAATCGCTAAACTAATGTGGCAGTGGGCAGGGCACATAGATCGTAGAACAGATGGCCGTTGGGGTAGTAAAGTTCTCGAGTGGCGACCGCGCACCGGAAGACGGCAGGCCTCCTACGCGGTGGACCGATGATCTGGTGAAAATTGCAGGAACCCGCGGGATGCGGGCAGCGCAGGACCGGTCGTCGTGCAAATCCTTGGGGGAGGCGTAAGGTCCAGCAATGACGTCTTTCGGCTGATATGATGAAGCGAATATATACTTATAAAATCGTTTGTCATGGCTGATTATCAACACACAGCTAAAACCGATGTACGGATCGAGCTCAAAATTTAGCACACAGATAGTAACTATGACGTAGCCATCCGCTAAGAAAGGGTTTTAGGGAATTTCTACGGGAACGGCAAAACCGGATCTGCGCGAGCAACGCCGCTGGGCATCCGCTAGTATAATATACAGACAAGCAAGACAGTTTATTAATTCTGACGAACAAAAATTGGTCAGCAACTGACTGAAATATTCAAAAGCTCATAAAA
Source organism: Coleophora flavipennella (assembly GCA_947284805.1). NCBI lineage: Eukaryota > Metazoa > Arthropoda > Insecta > Lepidoptera > Coleophoridae > Coleophora > Coleophora flavipennella. The sequence goes on from OX369307.1 coordinate 1,876,076, forward strand.
TATTTGATCACAAATAGATATAATCAATCAGCGTTTGCCCTTTAGTTACCCGCACTTCCAGTTTTCCTAAAGATTTTTACTTTTTTAATGGAGATCAAGGACCATTTCCGCAGAACAATTTTTATAGGAGTGACGTACACTCCGAGCATAGCACGCTCCATTGCCCTTTGGGTGACCTTGAGCCTTCTTATGAGGCCCATAGTAAGCGACCATGTCTCAGTTCTGTAACTCATCACTGGCATCACACACTGGTCAAGTAAAGGCAGTAAAGTTCTCGAGTTGCGACCGCACACCGGAATACGTAGCGTAGGAAGGCCTCCCACGCGGTGGACCGACGATCTGGTGAAGATCGCGGGAGGCCGATGGATGCTGGCAGCGCAGAACCGGTCATCGTGGAAATCCTTGGGGAGGCCTTCGTCCAGCAATAGACGATTTTCGGCTGATATGATGATGATAATAATGACGTACACTGGTTTGTAAAAAAAACAGCCAAGTGCGAGTCGGATTCACGCACCGAGGGTTCCAATCACCACACAATATAATTTGTGTTGTGTTTTGTTTAGTTCGGCTCGGGATCTTTAACGGCAGCCCGAATCATACTTTTTTTAATTAAAAAATTGAGTGCGTTTGCATCTCATCTCTCATACTTTGCCGATTTTTACTGATTTCGTTTTATTAGAGCATGCCATTTTTACGAAAGTGCAAAAACCATTAAAAACATTTTAAAAAGTCACTTTTCTTGTTTTGAGACCCCCTTATTTTTTACATTTTTTTTTTCATTTATCATCACCATGATAACAGCCGAAAGACTTCCACTGTTATACAAAGACCTTCTCCAAGGATTTTCACAATGACCGGTCCTTGGTTGATCTTGTCCTTCTTATTAGGCCCGTAGTAAGCGACCATGTTTCAGTTTTTAAGTCATCACTAGCAACACACACTGGTCAAATACCTTAGTCGAGAGACACTGCGCTATTTGAGGCATGAATATACCCCGAAGCTACCCGCTCGCAGCCCAGCCGAGTTGGATCATTGAGATTGATCTCTTTGTCGGATGACCTGGTGAAGGTCGCGGATAGCCGCTGGATGCGGGCGGCGCAGAACAGGTCATCGTGGAAATCCTTGGGAGGCCTTTGTCCATCACTGGACGTTCCTCGGCTAATATGATGATGATAGGGACGATGACAATATTGAAGGTAATGTGGCGTGGCTTTATTATATTATGTAGCGGTATCTTTGTGGTCATCATCATATCAGCTCATATACGTCCCCACCGAGGGGCTCGAGCCTACCCTGAGTTAGGGCGATCGGGCCTTAGTCGACCACGCGGGCGCAGTGCGGGTTGGTCGACTTCACACACAACCTTCGAGTTTCTTCGCAGGCGTGTGCAGGTTTCCTCACGATGTTTTCCTTCACCGTTAAAGCAATCGGTAAGTATGTACGTAAGTTTTGAAAAACTCATTGGTACATTGGCCGTCCAGATTTGAACCCGGTGCCTCTGGTTAGAGGGACCGAGTCGTTACCGGTTGAGCCACCGACGCTTTTGTGGATTCGGTGAAATTGTGAAACAGACAACAATTTGTAACATTTTATTACCTACTGTTTCGTATCACAAATTCTGAACTTACCTTCTAAAATGCATTACTAACGCAAGCATGCTTGTGTTTTTAATAAGCTATTTCTATTGTATTAAGACAAAAAAATAATAATGTAAAGTCATATGACAAATAAAAGTGAAACATGTGTATGTATGTATGCTTTTAAGGCAAACTGTTAGTACTTACGCTATTGAAGTTCATTTGTTTAACAATAAAAATAGTGAATTTTGTTTTAAATCACACATATTTTTTATTAATTTAACCCATTAATTGCATGTCTAACTTTACCAGTTGTTGAATAACTCGTGTTATTGCAATGCACTTGACAGTTTTCATCAATATGAGTAGTTCCGAATTGAACTAGCAAAATGTTTCTCTAGTGGATTTTACCGTTCAAAACTAATGTGAATTTTGTCATTGTAAACCTACATATTATCTACAACAACATTTTAATGTACTCAATTCTATGCTATCTGAAGGAGATGACGTTTTTACCCGTTGCGTCAGAAGGAGGGTTATGTTTTTCGAGTGTATGTATATATTTATATTTATATCTTTGGCACGCTCTGCAGCCTAAACGGCTTTATTTACGTTAGAGTACGAGGTGTCGTTAAATTCATCACGATTCCGTGATACATAGGAAAAAAAATTCCCGACTGGCCAAAATAGAAGGATGAACCGGATCGAATGAGCGGGGATCGAACGAGCGGGGATCGAACCGCAAGCAGCGAAAGCCGCAGGAGGTGAGCGCGCCTACAGCTCCGGAACCTACCTGGAGTACCGGGACAAGCGTCTTGGCGGCAAGACCTACCGCAACTGGTCCTTGCCTTCGCCTTATGGTGTTGGCAGGAATAGAGGCCCTCACTGTATACCCTAAGAGTCGGTCAGTGGGGACGCTATATCATAAACTTGGTAGTTTTAGCGCATCTGGTAAATATACGAGAGGGAATGGCCAAAATAGCGGGGCAAAGTTTACACAGGATGTAACAAAATTGGTGTAGGTCCCGTTAACTGGGGCTTCTATTCATCGTACAGAACAACTTTTGTTTTACAAGTTTGCTAAAATCGCAAAAAAATTAACTCTTCGTACAAAACGATCAGCTGATTGGCCAATTTTGTGCATTTTTGTATGGAGCGTCGAATTTTTTTTTGCGAATTCACTATCGGTTCCTTGGGGAAAGTTGTTCAAAATGATTAGTAGAAGCCCCAGTTAACGGGTCCTACACCATTTTTTTACACCCTGTATGTAGTCCGGTTTTAATTTTTTTATTAATTCGTGTGGTAATTCACAGCGTTTTGGACATCGTTTTCTTAATAGGGCTGTTTTTCCGTGGTCCCACTATTTTGTCCTACTAGTAGGACCACGGGAACAAAATGTGACTAAGGTTTTTTTACTTTAATGAATACAGAGTTTCAAAGCATAAGTAAATTTATAGACATACGTGTTATGAATAAAGTGAGAAATGACGATTTGCAACCTTGATTGAGTTACGTTATTTAGATATGGCGAACACCTTTTAAGGAGCCGACACAATTTTCTACACACCTGTTGATAAGACTATTAGTGTGTCGACGAGACTGGTGTGCCTAAACCGTGGCTTCAATTAAAAAAAAGAAACAAGATAAATTAATATAAAAACCGGCCAAGTGCGAGTCGGACTCACGCAGCGAAGGTTCCGTACCAGCACACTTCTCCACATGAGTAGAACAATGATACCTAATAAGTTCTGTCAAGATATCAACGAGAGCGACAGAAAATTATTTTTCATTTCGGAATCCTTAGCGCGAATACGACACACACAGCCGGTTTTTTATTATTTTGTTGTTTTACTTTTTCATCGTTTTCTTAATAGGGCTGTTTTTCCGTGGTCCCACTATTTTGTCCTACTAGTGCGACCACGGGAACAAAATATTACTTAGGTGTTACCTTAAATGAATACGAGTTTCAAAGCATAAGTAAATTAAAAGACAGACGTGTAATGAATAAAGTGAGAAATTACGATTTATTTAGTTATGGCGAACACCTTCTAAAGAGCCGACACGATTTTCTACACACCTGTTGATAAAGACTATTAGTGAATCGACGACACTGGTGTGCCTTAACCGTGGCATGCCGTGGCAAAGGTATATATATTAGTCCTAACATACAGTATGGACACTCTCTGCCGCTCTCTAGATTGCGACCTCACCCCCTCTTCACCCAGGTTGATACAGATTGGTTGTAGTTTGGTTGTCGAACGTATAGGATTTCGCCGCCATTTTGTTTGTTCCGTCAATCGTTTTTGAAATGTCATTTCTGGCCCGTTGTATGAAGTGTCCAGGGTGTGCCGTGGCTTCAATTTTAAAAAAGAAACAGGATAAATTAATATGAAAACCGGCCAAGTGCGAGTCGGACTTACACACCGAAGGTTCCGTACCAGCACACTTCCCCACATGAGTAGAACAATGATACCTAATAAGTTCTGTCAAGATATCAACGAGAGCGACAGAAAATTATTTTTCATTTCGGAATCCTTAGCGCGAATACGACACACACAGCTGGTTTTTATTATTTTGTTGTTTTACTTTAGAATTAACTAAACGGCTTGATGGATTTTGGAGAACGAGGTGTCGTTAGATTCGTCACGATCCCGTGATACATAGGATAAATTTTTTTCCCGACAGTTCAGAAAGGGTTCAGTTTATACAAGATGTAACAAAATTGGTGTGGGTTCCGTTAACTGGGGCTTCTACTCACATACTGAGCAACTTTTGTTCTACAAGTTTGCTGAAATTGCAAAAAAAATTGAACTCTTTATACAACTGATCAGCTGATTGACCATTTTTTTTGCAATCCGGCATGGAGTTTGTGTATTAAAGCGGAACTCTTTTTGTATGGAAACTCGAGCCTCCTGTGGGGACCCCTAAGCCCTGAACATTTCTTGTTAGGGAAAGTTGTTGATATGAAAATAAGAATATAGTTATCTTAGCCGACTTTATGGCACTTGTCCCACTGCCGACAAGAAAGCGACTAACTATCGACTATGTTCTCACTCTACTTGCTCAAGAAAAGTATAATAGATGTAGACCCAGTGTCAAGAAAAGAAATAAATATATTAATAGTTAATCGCCGGCAGTGTGAACAGTCATGGATTAACTATTATTTAATGTATGTATCTCTTTTATCGACACGGAATCTACATCTATTATATGTTTCTTGAGTGAAAAAATAGTCGATAGTTAATCGCTTTCTCGACGGCGATGGGACAAGTGCCTATAGATCTCTTGTTTTTTAACAGAATTGTGAAGCTGTGACTTTTCATACAAACAGCGTAACGATTTTCGCTTCAGTCAGAACAAAAGCTAGGCTTGTACGTTTTGTTTTTTAAATTACTGATTACTTATAAATAAACAAATTATGACTGAAATTAGTTTTGTATGAAAACACGTGAACGACAATAAAATTAAACTTAAAAATTGGTTGGTTAACATTTAAGAGGTGAAAATCGTTAACGCCGTTTGTATAAAAAGTCCCAGCTTCACAATCCTCTTGCTTTTGTCATAAGATGATGCCACGGCTAATATTACAACCAGTCAAAAAACAAGACCCAATCTAAACAGTTTAAACATTCTTTATGAATTCATTAGGTGCACATAGACAATAAAAATATACCTATAATGAAATTGTGTTGTTCCTTCATTTTTATCCGACTGCCCAAAAAGAAGAGTAATGTATTTCAGGTTTAGGTTTGTATGTCAGTTTCTTTGGCTAAGCCTACAGGCCTAAACCACAGATAAAAAAATTGCCGCTCCGATAGATTGCTGAAGGAGGCGTGGCAGATGCGTAAGTAACTATTTAGTAATCTGTGGATGCGTCAGCGTCTTGTATAACGTGACATGTTGCTGTCATTCGTAAATGATTGTACTGCGTAGAAATTGCACAATTTCATGGCAGGCTGAGCTCCGCGTATTTTGGTTACAAAATTGCCGAGATGTGCAATACTAAGCTGCAAAAATGCAACTGGAAAAGTAAATTTATTAAATGGAGGAGTTTCTTACCATGTGTAAGTGAAAAACTTAAATGAAAATCAATAGTTATATATAAAATATGAATTTCTATGTTTGATTTTTTGTTATTTAGTGCGAGAGTGTTGTCGATATTATGTGTAATGTGACTCGCTCGGTGCTGGTACTTCGAGACCATCTTCAGCGTTCTATAGGATTCTTCTATTCTGTGGCCTAAACGGCTTGATGGATTTTGGAGTGCGAGGTGTCTTTAGATTCTTCTTTGTCCCGTGAGTGAAATATAATACATTTTATAAATTTTTACTAGACTATGAAAAAAGAGGGAAATATTTCTATGCAGTCGAGTTTTCAATTTTTTATAAAATTGGTTAGGTTATTTGATTAAAAGCTCAGACACGGTTCTTAACCAAAAAGTTGTTTAATTGGCAAACCAAAAATATCAGTGTAATACTCAGATTTGGACAGAAGGATCCGCCCGTCTCCATATTTTACTCAGATTTTCTTTATACAAGCAAAAAGTAGCGCCATCTGACATAACTCGTACGAACTAGCGTGAGCGAGAGTTGACGTCAGTGCCGCGCTAAATAGGACGTTGGTAGAACTGTCGCTTTATAACTGCGTTTATTTAATTTGTTTACAAGAAAAAATACAATTTAAGGTTACTTAACGATGATACGAAATCCCATGTTTCTTTTTAGCCTTTCTATCATGATTTTTACAGCTTCTAAAAACACAGTTAGGCATTTTTATACGGAATGTCTTTCCACCGCACTGTACAATTTCCCGCAGACAACTGAGTCGCGAGTGTGCGAAACTTTAGATTTTCGCACCAATTCGCTAGGAGCATTAGTCGCGCGCATTGGCTGGGTCTATACGCCAGTAATATAGAAGTCATTGGTGTAATAATAACTAAGCGATGCAGTAGTAACACGGGAAGTAAAAAAATCTACTCATATAACAACTTCGATCAATGGCCAGTGGTAACACGGGCAAAAAATCGAAGATTGATAGCAACACGGGAAAGAAACGGTCCTGTACGGTACAGGACAGGCCATACCTGAATCATCGTTGTTGTCATATTTCTTCTGTAAGAATGTTTATTTTGATATGTTTTTTTGATGCTTAACATCTTTCCTCTAAACTAATCTTCCTGCAATCTGTGGGAGTGATTTTGTGAAAAGAAACGAAAGTGTGTAACAGGAAATGTGTTTTTGAAGTAAAACTTCTTTACGCACGCTTGACTTGGGGAGTAAGCTGGTGAATGCGTTACGCGAACTGTGCTTTCTAGCGTTACCAAAAGTGTGATAGGGCGAGGCGAACGGCACGCTTGACTTGTGGAGTAAGCTGGTGAATGCGTTACACGAACGGTGATTGAGTTTTACTTCAGTCGTACGGTCTAAAGCACACTAGTTTTTTTCAGTCACGAAGGCTAAGAAAACATGGCCATGCCGTAGGTTTATTTTACTTATGTCAGATGTTACACATCATAATATGCGACTACTATAAGGCTCGCTCGTTTTTCTTTTTGTTACTTTTAACACGAATTTAGGTGCCTAATTAATACCTAAACTACTTTATAATTAAAGAAAATGTACTCATACTTTATGCTCAGCACTTGTTGCACTACTCATTTTGGATTTTCGTGTACCTACCTAAGTACACATAACAAACGCAAATAACATGTGTTTGTATTAATTTCGATAATTTCATATATTACTCTCAATCATGGTTGTCCGGGAGACTCAAATGTCCACAGTCTGAATCGGACACTAGACCCGTCACAAGGTTAACGTAAAGCCGTAAGCACTGAAGTAATGTTGGTACCTAACGACAGCTCCCGAGAGCCCACGAGTGCATTAAATACAAACCGCTTATAAACTTACTAGCTGTTTGCCGCGGCTTCACCCGCGTGGACAACGTTTCTATGACTTTTCGAGGGTGCGCAGTGCGCGAGCCGCAAGTGGCTCACGAGCGTGAAAAAAAGTAGCTTATGTGTTAACCAGGTCCTAGTCTGTCTACCTACCAAATTTCAGCCAGATCCGTTCAGTAGTTTTTGCGTGAAGAAGTAACAAACATACACACTCACAAACTTTCGCCTTTATAATATTAACTAGTGGGTGCTCGCGGCTTCGCCCGCGCAGTTCCCGTTCTTTGGTGTTCCCGTGGGAATTTCCTGAAATCCTTTCTTAGCGGATGCCTACGTCATAACATCTACCTGCATGCCAAATTTCAGCCCGATCCGTCCAGTGGTTTGGGCTGTGCGTTGATAGATCACTATGCCAGTCAGTCAGTCAGTCAGTCACCTTTGAGTTATATACAGGGTGGGAAGGAGTATACCGACAGATTTTAACCATGGATTCCTGGTGGTATTATGAGTAAATAATGTTATATCAACATGGGTCTAAAACTGCCTTATTAACTTACTTAATTTCTGGAACAAAAAAATCACTTAACGAGAGTAATACCTTCTAAACGAGACCTTAGTCTACATAGTGACGTCAGAGTATGACACTTGATTATTTAGAGCTCAAGACAGATAAACATCTGATATTATTAGGGCGTGTTACCCTTGAGATTTTTTGAACTTGTGAAATATTTAAAAAATTAATATCTCGAAAATTAGGCTTTACTGGCCCATGTTTATATTACTTTTTTGTCTAAATAGGCATTATAATCTTTGGTTATAATTTGTCGGTATACTCCTACCCACCCTGTATATTAAGAAGATATTAGTGTGATTACTCTTAGTTTGTTCACGGAGCGTTGCCTACTTGGCGGTACATTTGGCATTAAATTATGTGCGCCCAATTTTTCGGGGAAACGAATGAGTGTGAATATGAAAAGGTTAGCAAAGATAATCTGGAAAGTGTAGAAAATGGGGCAAAAATAGTGAGATGGATGCAAAAAAACCTCTCGTCAGACAGGTAAAGATGGATTTTAGTAGAACCGTTACTAAATTGTACATTTGAGTACACATTAAATCCCTAAATATTAACGAGCACAATAATTAATGAAAAGTTCAGTTGCAGTGGAAAAAAATTTACCCATACTTCGGTCTGAATCTGAACCATGGCCGATCCTCTGACTGGAATTGTAAGTTCGTGATTGCCAAAAAAAAAACACTGAAACGTAATTATTACTCTTTATTTATATTAGAGTGATGTTACCACAAAAGCGTCGGTGGCTCAACCGGTAACGACTCGGTCCTCCTAACCAGAGGTACCGGGTTCAAATCTGGACGGCCAATGTACCAATGAGTTTTTCAAAAACTTACGTACATACTTACCGATTGCTTTAACGGTGAAGGAAAACATCGTGAGGAAACCTGCACACGCCTGCGAAGAAACTCGAAGGTTGTGTGTGAAGTCGACCAACCCGCACTGGGCCCGCGTGGTCGACTAAGGCCTAATCGCCCTGATTCAGGGTAGGCTCGAGCCCCTCGGTGGGGACGCAGATGAGCTGTAATGATGACTACCACATTCTTTCCTTTTCTTGTGCAGTGCGGGGTAGCTTCTTGGCAAATTTCACCATTCCAAGGTCAACGGGAGGTATGCTACTTATAGATTTTGATGAGTCAGTTTGTGAGTATGAGGTAAATAGTCGTATCTTTTGATTGCGAATAAATTTATTTCTATTATTGACTAAGCTTGAATTTTATACCACTCCAAAGGATAGTAGATTTTAGTAATTGATATTAATTTTAACTTGATATTTTTATCCGTTCCTGTGAAAAAAGGTGTTGACAGACGGACAGACAGACAAAAAAGTGATCTTATAATGGTTCTATTTTTCCTAAAAAAGTGGCCAAGGACATGTTAGACCACGCGCAAAGTAGGGTTTCCTTAGTCTTTTCAAAAAACAAATGTATACAGGGTGTTCGGCGCATGGACAGACAGAATTTTTCAGGAGACGGTGAGATCATGAGGACCATTGGACTCCGGTAACCTTTATCGTAAATGATATGGTTACAGAGGAAGTTTTTTTTTGTTTTTTAATTACCCAAAATCACACGTTTTGATATGATAACTTAATAAAATAAAATTAACTTTTTTTTTTAATGAATGTGTATATTAAAAGGTTAGCAATAACCAGAAGAGTTACGAAAAAGGTAAAAAAATAGTGAAATGGACTGAAAAACCTCTTTTTAGACAGGTGTGGAAGGATTTCACTTTGTTGATTAGTCATTTGAAGCTTCTTGAGAGACAAAGCAAACAAAGCGTCATCGAGACATGAAAAATATATTTTGCGCCCGAGTGATACACTCTACTTTTCATCACCCTCTATGAGAAAATAAAAGGCACCTCATATTGTATTGTAATATTATTTGTTACGAACTCTTTGCGTAGTTTAGTTTTATATATAAATTGTTTTTAAAGTTCAATAACTATTTTTTGTTTCATTCGATGTCAGTGCCATGTTGGTTTTGTGTGAAATTACGTTGTCTCAGTTTTATTGTGCTAATTTTCTGTCTATTTTTATGAAAATAAACTACATTGTAAAGGTAAATCATTAATTTCACTCATCACAGGAGTATAGTCCGCACCCTCGTTTGTTTCAAAATTATTTAATAAAACATAGAGTAACAACTAAATTGAAATTAAAAAGTATCTAATAATAAAACAACTAAAAACTTATATTTACATTTGAGATATTTTCGCAATTATGAAAATTTAGTTCGCGCGGTTTTAATTTGATTTCTTTTTTTTTTATTTATCTGGTGGCGCGAATATGGGCCGTCGTACCAGCTAGTCTTTATTCAAACAATATTTGTGTTCGATTTCTTTGGCGCTAAACACTAAGATATTCTAAATTCAAAAAGTGCGCGGCAAAGATAACTGCGGCGCACTTATAAAGAGGATTAAAACTCATTACTGCCCGTTAAATGTTTCTTAAAGAAAACAACACCTATGGGTGCACTTAAAGGCGAACCAAGTCGTCCTCTTCGAATAGATGGAATGAATAATTTATTTTCGATTTACTTATATAAAATGGAAAAAAAATAGAGCAGTTTAAAACTTTTAGTACAAAACTAATTTAAGCCTTTGTTTATTTATGTTTACATTTACTACGATGAAAACTAATTACAACAAACATCGATTGTAGGTGTCTACTAGATGTATTTGCAAAAATTGGATTCAATCGGGAATGTAGTTTTTGTATAGAAGCGGAACTACGTTTGTTTAGAAACTCGAGCCTCCAACCCTTAAGTAGAGAAAACTAAAGAGCCGTTGCCGAACACATGCACTATCATTAAAAGCGTATTCACAAAATCGTTTCCCATACAAAATTAAAATTACTAATTTAACACTTAGGATAAAGGTACTCGTAGAGTCAAATGATCCTTATGACCTCACCTTCTCCCTAAAAAATTATGTCGGTCCATGCGCCGAACACCCTGTATTTGAAAGAACAATGTTAGGTTTGGAGTTTATGTAGAAGATTTTGTATAGAAAATCTATGAACTACTGTAACTTTATTTTATCGTATCGTTTGATCACGGAACGTTGCCTACTTGGCGGCACTTTTGGCACAGTATGGCGGCAGTAAGGACACTCCCTGCCGCTTTCTAGATTGCGATCTCAGCCCCTCTTCACCCAGGATGATACAGATTGGTTAAGCTTGGTTCTCACATCAGAGCTAGGCTATGTAAAAGGGGAGGTAGATAGTTTACATGCGTCCAAAAAGTGAAGCAAATCAAATAATGCCAATAGGGGATCGGACTGCTAGTCATTTGAGTTACTTTTTATGATCTGTCAAAAACGAAATTTTGGTCTAAAAATGTTTGATATACCCACAAGTGACGTCATAGATTTTTAGCGTCGTTGACGAACTTATTTTGTGAATTTTATCAATTAAAAATTGCAAAACGTGATGGAAAAACAAAACAAGTAATGTTTTTTGTAACTTCACGTGGAGAGCAATTTAGGAAATCATATTTCAGAATTTATTTTTGATACAGTCCGATCCCCTATTGGCATCTCTTTTCTTAGTAGCATTCGGTGCAACGGAAGCGAACTACCTATTATACTGTATGTGTAAATGGGTTCCATTTTCAAATGTGCATGACCTATCTATCGTAACAAATCTCTGTCTCACATGTATAGGATTTCGCCGTGATTTTATTTGTTTCATCATTTGTTTTTAGTAATGTCAATTCTCGCCCGTTGTATGAAGTGTTCGGGTTGTGTTGAATTTTTGTGCGTAATTATTTAAATGAAATGGACTGAAAAACCTCTTGTCAGACAGGTGTGGAAGTATTTCACTTTGTTGATTTGTCATTTGAAGCTTCATAAGAGACAAAGCAAACAAAGCATCATCGATACATGGCACTTCCATTGGTGTGAGTAATATAGATACATTTGGCATATATTCTCTCTGCATAGTGGCATAGAGGTACTGACTGAACACTAGTTTAGGCTAGTAGTAATTTTAGTAAGTAGACATTTTGTGCCTAAGCCGAAATTCCGTACGTTACAAGTTTAACCACCTCCTTGGCCTAATGCTAAAGTCCATTATCTTCATATCAGGAGGTCGCGGGTTCGATTCCCAGCGGAGTCAAACTTTGTATGACTCGCTTTGGTTGGTGGAAGGGCATTTTCTAAGCTACCATCATCTTATCTAAGTCTTGCCTCCAAGTATCAATGTTAACGGCATTGATGTGTTCCGGCTTGAAGATAAGATAGCCAGTTTCCCCATTGCGTTGGAGAATCTTGGTAAGCCCGCTTCCATCTTCGGTATCATCATCACCACTTACCATCAGGTGAGATGATGTCAAAGACCAATTGTAGGTAACAAACCGATCAAGTGCGAGTCGGATTTGTGCACCGAGGGTTCCGTACAAACCTGTAGGTAGGTAATAGGTATATAAGTAAAAGTTAAAAAAAAAATAGAAGTTTGATTTTGTTACAGTTTAAAGGTATTAAAGACCTGAGTATTTGATATGAATTTCAATTTAATACCTCTACGTGTTCATAAGGAAAGGGGTAGTAAGTTTAAAATTGTTACAATATATTTTTTATATGATGTAACTAAAAAATTATGCTTTTCGCAATTTTTCCTTTATCTGTGCTATAATACGTTGCTTCGTACAAACTTTTAAGATTCTGAGTCTGAGTTCACGGCAAGTACCCTGCCGGTTTTGATTCCCTTGCGAGTGTCGAAAATTTGCGGCATAAACGACTGTATCTTTTGATTGAGTAGGCTTAGAAGTCTGATTTTTTCACAGCTCCAAGGGACAGTAGACCTGAGTAGAATATAGAAAATAGAAAAACAGTTTATTTTCACCAAAGAAAAAAAAATCTTGATAGACAGACAGACGTACAACAAAGTGATCCTATAAGGGTTCCGTTTTTTTCCTTTTGAGGTACGGAACTCTAAAAAAGAGACGCGAGGCTGCGAGCGAGAAATATTACATAAATTATTTTAAGTTCTCATATTTTATCTTAAATTTGGTGACCCATCACTACCTAAAGTAGTGTCGTTCTATGATATGATAACTGCTATGTCATGATACTATTTTACTATTTTTGCAGGCTTCGTATGTAAGTCCTCAAATCTTGCGATCGATTTCAGAGCGACTTCCAGGGGTCCGATTAAGCTGACATTTGGTAAGAAATCGTATTTCCGGTGACAATAGATTCTTTTGGTATTTTGAAGTTGATCAGCTGATCTACTACTATGATGATGAACTAAAGAGGTGAAATGAAGGTCACAGGATCGTCTATTGTTTTCAATCAAATGATAAGAAATACTGTTCCTCTCAGACAGGGTTTTTTGAATTCGGAATCAAGCACACTACTTATTGCAGCATAATTGAATTTAAAAGGGGTTAAATAATATAATAGAGATGCTACATGATACGTAGAATTTTTACTCCCTGCCTAAATATGAATTTCGGAAAGAAAATAAATTTTGGGGTAATATGGAATACTTTTATTTTATAAGATTATAAATATTTGGGTAAAGATATAAACCAGTGGATAAGTTAAAGGTGTAAAGAGTGAATGACCGTGGAAATAACCTAAATATAAAAACAACACATTACATAATTTTAAAATATAAAAAAAGGTTAGGTAACGATCGATCGTCCCCCCGGGTGTATAAAATGATCTAATAAATTCCTAAAAAAAGTAAATCTAGTTCAATTATCAGGTGTCGAAATTACCCCTCAACGTTATAGGTAAAAAACTTTGGGTGTACCATACTCTTAAAAAAAATTAAATCAAACGCAAAATTGTTATAGTAAACGGAAGACAGGAGAACACGCAGGCCAGCAGCTGCACTTGGAGGACGACAGCAGAACCTTGTCGGGCAGTAGTAATGTTTGGTCACTAGAGACAACAAAAGGCGCGGGCAGGTCGTAATGCTTGATCACCAGTAATAGTATTTGGTCACCAGTAACAATCAACTCCAATGGGCCTTAAATTAGGTATAAACAAAAGTTCCACTTCCCTTTGGACAAGCGGCAGGCAGTTGCAGATCGGCGTAGTTAGCAATAGTCCAGGGTATAGTAGTAGTATGCTGATTTGTTCGGACCGTGTGGAAGACCCTACAACCATGAATAAAAATTTAGTTCGCAACGGCACTAAATAAAAATGGATAGCTTTCTCTAAGCATAAATCACTTACCCCAGTTAAAAATAGGAGGTCTTGAAAATAACAAGAAAAATCACAAAACTTTTTAAATATTTATATTGAAAACACCTATTTCGACGGTCAACACTCCTCAATTGTTTTCACTCTTGTCAAAAGCTCGCAATCATTTCCAAATTCTATTTTAATAGACGACCAAGATCAAAAGAGAATTTAATTAAGAAACGCAAGAAAGAAGATCGGCTCGAAACGATAGTTTGCGTTTCATTATATACTATTTTCAAATAAAACCTTGTACCTAAAAGTTTAAAGCATTTTTCTAAAGTAGCTTAAAGTACACTCAGTTTTTTGTTTATTTGTTTTTTTCTGAGGGTGAGTCGCACATAAAATGAGCTGACTTTGCTTGTGATATTTAAACAAAAAGAAATAGATTGTACAAAAATAGTAAAATAGTGTAATGTCATAGTGGTCATCACAGAATGACCCGATTATAGTTCACAACCACAGATAAGAAAGAAATTCGCAGGTGACAAAGCAGTAACCATAGAGTTAATAAAAATAGTTCCGCACAAAAGCGCAAAACATAAAGTCTTTGGCAGTGACTTATCTACAAATAAACGAAACTGAATTTAGTCGTCATTTATTTATTTAATTATTCGTTATTTATTTAATTATCGTCGTTGTGACAAAATAAAAGCGTGTGGCACTCGGGGACTGCCGCGGTTAAGCTATTGCATAGCATTTTTTATCAACTTATGCAATTATAATTATTTATTTATTTTTTATTTATTCACAATTTTTTTATGTTTTACTGTTTTGGTATACTCCTTTTAATTAAAGGACCATATAGTTTTGAACTTTTTAGTTACTGGACTGATTGATTCCAAAATCGATATCGATATCCTTTTTCAAGAATCCGTTGCCAGAATTTAAAAAAGTGGCCCTCAGAGACCCCCAGATATCGATTTTAGAAACAATTAGTCCAGTAACTAAAAAGTTCAAAATGGCGGCCACTATTTTCAATTCAGGCAACCTCAGGGACCCCTAGATATTGATTTTGGAAGCAATCGGTCCAATAACTAAAAAGTCCAAAATGGCGGCCACTTGCGGCTAGTCCTTGGGGCGCGGGATGTTTATGTAATAAATTAACACTAAGAAAGTTACACCAGTAAAATTGACTAAGTCCTTTTAGTACCGCAAATCGCTAATATATGGCACTGTAAGTTTTTTTAGAACGCGGGGTGTTTTTCGTTACGGAATTTCTTGATTCGGTTGCCGCGCTCAAAGCCCGCTATAAAAGCTATGCAATAGCTTAAAAAATATCTTTAAAGCGCTCTACTGTAAAATATAGAAAATGATATTTATGATTTTAAAGAACTAGATGTGCGATATACTACTTATTAGCATATCCCTAAATATTTCCCGAGGGATCTCTTTGTCACACTCGCGAGCCACTGGCGTTTCGCGCATCACCCACCCTCAAACACAGTCATAAAACCTATGTTCACGAGGGCCAAGCCGCGGGAACTAGGTAGTTTTTGATATTTTAAAAAAGTTACAAATTATTTTTATGTGTAGGTATACTAACTAATATGAGAGCGTGCTATGCTCGGATCTCTGCGTGATCGAATCAGGAACGAGGAGATCCATAGGAGAATCAAAGTAACTGACACAGTTCTCAGGATTGTTGTGATTTTTTGCACAGAGATAGCTTAGAGGGTGGTAAATGGCATAGACTACTAAATAGCATAGTCCGAGATAGTTTCCGAAAGATCTGGGGAAAACTTACTCTTTTTCAGGTTTGCGCTCGTCGGCGTCGCAATGGAGCAACGGGTGTGAAGTGACATAGACTGCTAATCAGAATAGCCCAGTTGCGGCTCGCGCACCACTCGCCCTCAAAGACAGTCATGAAAATCATGCTATCGTGAGCACAGCCTCAGGCAAAAGCTAGTACTTATATAAGAAGAAAACTCGTGATTTACTTACTCCCTCATTGACTGGCCCATCAACGCCTAGCCCAAACCCTTAAACGTAGAAAGCTGAATATTGCACAGAGGTTTTCCTTCAGCAAGACAAGGAATTAGGCCGGATTTTCTAAAAAATAATAATGAATCGGAAACGAAGTCGCGGACAAGACAACCTCTGCTGTGCAGACTTCGAGAGGCGAGCGAGACCTAAAGGAATCTCACAAATTGACAATTAAATTCTTTTGTGGATCACAAATGCCTATACAGTAAGTACAACGATGCGACGTAACTCACCATGCGGCACGCCGCTTGAGCCTCAATAGAATTAACGACAATACGAAGCTCACGGCTCAGCTATTCCCATAACTAGTCTCCTCATTAGAGGTTTTATCAGAAGCGCCTTAGAGTGGTTTCCACAACAGCGCAAGGAAAAATTAAAATATATTTTGAACACATCGTTCAGATTTTTTGTTCCTCAGAAAAGCAAAAAGCTTGTTTTTAATTATCATTTGTCAGAAACTTCAACCAAATCTGTGAGAAAACGATGTGCGATTTGCCTGTACTACAAAGACAGAGCCTTAGATTTGCTCCGGGCGGGCACCCGATTTTCAACCGACTCAAAATAATTTAACATGCTCAACACGTTAAAAAAACTGATTTCAGTCGTAAAAACCAAGTACAATTTTGCGTTTTTTTTCTTCTTAATTTGATAAAATTTATATGGGACTACCTTAGAGGCATTACATAAATTAGAAAAAGAATCATCAAAATTGGTTTACAATCGGTGAAGAAATCGTGTAACATACATAGAAAAAAAAACGATGTTGTCTTTAGAGTTGGTTTACGGACGATAATTTTACGCGATAACGTGTCACAAGCCCAACGCTTGTGTGCTTTATGGCCATTCAGATGCAAATCGTCGTGACCAACTCGATTAGATACAATCTAGTCGGCTGTGGCAAATCTAGTCGGCCATGGCAAGTGGCCCACTTTGAAACGTAAACAGATACGTGTTTTCCTCACAGAGAATCGACCGCATTGGAACACCTCTTGTAAGGTCCTAGAAGCCTACTACTTCTAATCCAAGTGTGTTGTTTGACGGTTCGTCCGTCCGTCCGTCGAAGTACTTGTACAAGTACAACTCTCGCTTGCGCGCTCGGCTCAGGCTTAACGCAACAATGACGTCACATTGGCGTAACGCGACAATAGGCGTAACGCGAACATGACGTCACACTGGACGTAACGTGATGACGTTAACCTTTTTCGTGAATGCAGCCCGTGTCATCAATTTACAAGACGTTATTACGTCAAAATATACAGTTGAATTGAGAACCACATCCTGTTTTAAAGTCAGTTGAAAAGGAAGAGGTTCTCAATTTGACTGTATGTTTTCTTGCATGTGTGTTGCGATTTCTCCGCCGATTGTAAACAAACTTGGATGGTTCTTCTTTAGGGTTCCGTACCGGGTAACGAGACCTTCTTTTTATTACTAAGCCTATGCTGTCCGTCTGTCCATCCGTATTTTTATGTCTCTACGTCTGTCTGCCTGTCCAACATTTAAAAGACTGTATTTTAAAACCGTAATAGACAGCTGGCAAAACTTCAAAGACTGGGACTGAATATGAAAATATGCCAATGATAAATCTGTAAAGAAGTAAAAAATACACTGTTAATCAAACGAAGTAGCCCTTAGTGCAGCAGATAACATTTTAATCATCAGTACCTGGACGACCCAGCTAGGCTCTGAAAAGACAAAAAAAAGATAATGTCAATAAAATACAAACAAAGATTCGACCGGACAAGGAATCGAACCCATGATCTACGAGGAAGAAGACCAGCGCTTTTTTTTAATAATATAAATATCGTAGGTGTTTATAAAATTGAGGGCCAAGAAGTGAGCACTGTGAAACTCCTGAAGGTATGGTTACACAATCAGATCTATACCACCCAGTACCAACGCCTGATGACGAATTAATAATTATATCCAATGCAGTAGATTTCCGTGAGTTCCAAGGTTACAAAGCTTCCGCAGTAGGTGGTCATCGTCCACAGTCCACACGGTCGAATGCTTTTCCGAAGTCTGTGTAAATTACACCCATTTGTCCTCCATTTTCCACATTACGAAATACATATTCAGAAAATAATGACAGATTAGATAATGGTAGATTGGCCCCGTAAGAACCAATGCGGAGAACCTGGTATATTGTTAACAGTGACAGGATATATAGCATCATATGGGATACATATTTCAAAAACCTTGTCAATGGTATTCAGAATTCAGATGGGACGGTAGTTTTCAATAGAAAATCTGGGCCCTTTTTATGGAATGGGATAACATGAGTCTTCTTCCACAAGTTAGGAAAAAAAAATTTTTAATGTGTGACGAAACACAATTGCAGTAGGCAAGCTACGCTCTCGGCGCTAGATGAAAGAAAAATATGTGAAATATCGACGCAGCCCGCCGTTTTTTTCCCTTTTCAGTTACGAAACCTTAAAAATACATTGTATACCTTGGTTTTTCATTCATTAGTTAAGAATTTGCTGTCTCTCTCTTCCCTGTTTCTGTCTGGAAGAATCCAAGAAATTTAATTTAGAAGAACGCGAGACAAGCCGGGGTAAATTAAAAACGCCAATGTAGTAAATTGTTATGTCAATCAGACCGGTGGAGCCTTTGTCGCTGCGAGGTAATCAATCTTCATGAGGCGGCTTCCTAGCGAGTCTTTAAGAAAAATAAATTGCTTCTGCTCACCAAAGAGGATAAAGTAACCTCAGTTACCTACCCCACTTATAAGGAAAGCAAAGCTTCACGTATGTCCTGTGAAGAAATAAAATAACCTTACCAGTATAATTAAAAACACGACTGTATAAAAACATAAGGTACCCCTTTTTTTTGGGCAATTGGGTAAAAATGTATCCTATGTAATTTTTTTTGCGATCAAAATGAATCTAACGACGCCTCGCACGCCAAAATCCATCAAGCCGTTTAGGCTACAGTCTCATCCAATGATACAGGCAGACATACACACATACATACATCGTTACATACATGCATACGTACATATATGCACTCGAAAAAGATTACCCTACTTTTTGAAAAAAAAGCACAAAAATCTTTCTACAATTTTGTTAATAAAATCGTTGTAAAATTATTTTACATATTATGTACGTTTGTATGCGCTTATGTCCTTAATGGCTGAACAAATTTGTTTTTTTTTTCTCAACGTTTTCTCATTGACTCACTAATTCGTCCCTCTGGTGGAACCACGAAGGGTACCTATGTTTCCGTTATTTATTGAAACAAGCTTAGGTTTTGTTTCTCAAAAATCGGTTGATAAATAATAATGATACGTCTAATCTCTCACGGGAGGCACATCATAAATCCCACGCAGACGAAGTAGCGGGCGGCTACTAGTTATTCAATAAAAAAACCCTCGTCTGATGAAAATTGTATTAGCAATAGAATGCCAATTAAAATAAGGTTTTTCATTCTGAACGAAAATCATTTAAAAAAAGCAATGGGGTGAATATGGGAAGATTTTGAAGTTTATCGCTGTAGGACGCCTTCTTTTTGCAAGCTTTTTTATAACTTGCAATACTCGTATGTATGTCGTGGGTCAAATCACGAAGAGACGTATCTAATTTTTTTTAACTTTACAGCAGAGCGATTTTAAGAAAAATGTGTTCAACTTGCGGCCCCTCCTACAAAATATAAACTTTTATTGACATATTAATGTAACTGTTTATAAGCGTTATTAACTCTTTAGATGTCGTTGTATTCATATTAAATTTACATGCACTAATTTTTGAGTAATGTATTTTTTTTTAAATAAATATTTAGATACGTCCATTCGTGATAAAGAAAAATAGCATCAAACTCACTTACGCCAAACAAATATGTATTAATAAAAAACCAAAATACGGTTTTATTTTTATTATATTTAGGAAAAAACGCTTGAAATCAAATAAACTCTCAAAAGAATAAAATATTAATAATGAAGTAGTGACTTATAATAGGTAATGTGTTCTTGACTCCTTATCAAAGGTGTTCTGCCACTGCACATTTTCATCAGATCCACATACTTTTCATGGGAAATCTTATTTTCATCCGGTGTTTTATTTAACTGTTCAATATCACCTTTAAGCCAGTGAACATTTTGTCGCTTTAATGTTATAAACTTGTATTCTTCTTCTGCATGGCTCGTTTTGAAATATAAAATAGTAGGAGTCAGCTTTTGTACGCGAAATTCCATAAAATTCAGCCAGTTTACTTCGTCTCCATTTTCATCTTTGCGTATTTTTAGCAATTGCAGTTTAATAGAGAAATTTTTGAAATCTTTAAAATCAGAATAATTTAAAACCTTCACCTCATAGGGCTGATGTTTTCGTGCCAATCGTATTATGGGCACCAGTTGACTTGGCACGTATATGTCTCCAGCTGCGCTCATGGCGAAAGCGATGGCGCTATGCGCTGAATCGCCTTCACTTTGGCCATGAAATGGACAAAAAAATCTCAGTGAAACTTCTTGAACAGATTGACAATTCGTAATGAAATATAATAACATTCCTGCTACGACTGAATTTTTATTTTGTCCTTGGCATCCATCACTAAACAGATACACTCGTCTCACTCCTCTTTTGTCACATTCGATTAAGTAATCATATAAAGCAGTACTTATTTCCGATGATCCACGTTTACTTATGGTTTCATTCCATACATTACAGACACAATGCTTAGATGCTAGATCGTAAATTGTAAAATTATAGTTCGCGAGGCGCCTTTTATAGAACAGTGAACTTTCATTGCATTTCGGTAAATAAATGACCTGTTGCAGATCGAATGTGGCACATTGTATAGTTTCATCCATGATAGCTTCTTCTTTGTACTTGTCTTTTAACGATCGTACATGCTCTTTTTCAGTAAGATGCTGCATGTACCTGTCTCGTAGATTTATTTTTACTTCCTCAGATCCTTGCCTATAAGTGTTGCATAAACCACATTGGTCCTTCTTTGGTTTATGAAAAGATAAATTCATTGATTTGAAGATATTTCTGTACAAAGCAAAGCTAACTTTTACTTGGTATTCCTCTAAAAACATAGAAAACATCTTTTGGAGGCTAAGGTCTGAATGCAGATATTCCTTTTTAGTGTCCTTTCTACAGTAATGCGATTCAACTCGCGGAAATCTGTTAATGTGTTGTGTAATCAAAGATCGCATTTGCGAATCTCTTTCTAAATAGGTTTTCTGTCTACCTCCTCTTTGGTCCTTTTCTATCACCCCTGTACTTTTTATTTTATTGATTGTTGTGCGAAAGATTCTTTCAGAAATACCCAAGGTGTTCAAAAATAGTTTTTTGCAAACTCTTTCTTTCTCGCCGTTCAAAGGTAGATAAAAGTGATGTGTTTTCTGCCTGCGAGATTTGGATGCAACAGTTCTCTGTTTAACTGGCTTGGTTTCAGTATGTCTTGCTATATATTCTCTCTGTAAAGCAGTATTGGATAAGGAGTAGTAGTTCAGAAAAACATTTTCTCGGTCTTCATCTGTAAAACGATAACATTTTTTACCTTGTTTAGTACAATTTTCATAGTTGCACATTGGTCCGAGGTTTCTTTTAGGCACAGTTTTTTTTGTATATGGTGAATAATATTCCTTACCCTGTGAGCGAAGAGTCTTTGCTTCTTTATATTTATTTTTTCGTACCTTCTGCGTATATTCACCTTCCCTCGCAGCGCCTTCCACTACAAAGTTCTCTGGAACCATACGCGCATGAACTTGCTTTTTGCATGAACTTTCATGAGTTGAAAGATGAAGAACACATAGGTTAGATCCACATATCGTGCAAGTAGCAGTACCTTCGGAAAGACAATCTGCATAAATGCAAATAGTGAGCCTGTTTACATCTTCGTCTCTTAAAATACTCGTCGACATCTCGGATCCATCAGATAATACTAAGGTAGTATCAGACACATTGCCTAAATCCATTTGTTCACATGTTATATTCTCTTTTTCAAACAACTCCTGGTTCTCCTGTGATTTGAATTGCTGAGGTTGGCATAAAGAGTGATCACAATGGTCAGTAGTTAGAAAGTGTGAATCACATAAAAATAAGCCGCATTCAAAGCATGTTGTTAAAACCATATTAGTACAAGAAATAATTTCACAGGTCTGAATTTTGTTGCTAGTAATTAAGTCAGTCTTAGCAAATTCTAAAGTAGTGTTTGATGTAGAAGATAGATGTTTCTCACACGATGAACAATCAATAAAATGATCCCAACAAAGCAAGCAGAAACAGCGATGACATGCGCTGAATACCTCATTCATACACACCGAAAACTGACAATATTGCTGATATTCATGGAATGTATTTATGTTACTATATTTAGCTTCATCTGTTGTATCATCAATACTGTGCTCTGGACTGGGTATAAGTACTGTGTTATCTTCGTTCATTTGACTTACTATAATATGCTTGTCACATATTTCTTCGTCATTGTAATGCTCTGAGCAAAGAAAACAAGAGCACTGAAGACAAGTAGTAAGAACATCGTTGTGACAATTTTCATATTCGCATACGCAGAAGTTTTTCTTGCGCAAAAGTTTTGACAGTGGTTCATCGTCTGAAGAAGAAAAAGACTCCTCCACATCCACTATGGTGCCATAATACCATTTAAGTTTATAATACATTTTCACCTTCACTCCGATTTCATATTTATTACCTTTTTTTACAGGTACCAATTCGTTAGAGCTGACGACATTTTTACTGCCATCTTTCCACTGTACTAAGACTTCCATTATATTTATTATTAGGTATATTTGTTATTTCGTATAAGTCTGTAACAAAAAAAAGTTATTTAAATTAAATGTAAGTATACAGAAAAATTCAGTGTGTACTCATCGAGCCCAAACTCTATAGATTTTAGATAGGGTTAAGTACAATGTTTTATTGCGACTTTCTTTGGCCATTTTCAGCTCCATCATAAGACCAGCTCAATGATGCCAGGTACTGACATCGGTTAACATAATGTGTACCAACTTTTAGCTCAATAATAATTTAACACCAGGAAATGGGTAGTTGCAAAATTTTTTCCCGCACTAACAATGTACCTACCTACTAACAGAGCAAGTTAAAAAAAAACACAAATAACATCTCGCCCTAAGCGCCTACCTGCCTAAATAAAGTACTTGGTAAGTACCTATATGCGTTATGATTGGAATAAGCAATAATATTACGAAATAAAACTATCTTTTAGTGAAAATTTATAACATAACCTCAAATTGTTTAACAATCTAATTATAAACAAAAATACAATATATTCAACTGAAGCTGTTTACTTACCTTGTAAAATATGGCACAAAGCACACGAATAACTACTTCACTGGTATTATATCCTATTATTTTAATTGTTTTTAATTTTACACAACGCACCTAAATAAGTATGGAGCGCGCTCTGCAGGTTGTGACAAGTTCATTTCGTTAACTTGAACATCACGAACCGGCGTACGTTGAGATACGCTCATTTTTAACATTTACATACAAGATATTTGGTATCACGAACAGACGTAAATCAATATATGCTTTATCGTGATACCAAAACGTTCCTTAAAACTGAGTTAAGTCTCTTCGCGACACATTGTATTGTTAAAACGGAATGGAATACGGTTACGTCCTTTCGTGATAATATAAAACTCGAATTTGTCAATGCGAGGGCATACTTAACTCAAAACAGCAGTTTTTTGAGATACGCCTCTTCGTGATTTGACCCACGATGTAAGCTGTCCGCTTCAAAATTTGCAAGGTAAATTTTTTCAACTTCCAATATGGCGAACTCCCAAAGAAGGCAGACCAGTTATTTTTTAAGCACCCCATGATATGGGCACAGATGAGATACTAGTTACTTCGTAATATGGGTATCAAATGATAGGGTTAGCTAAGAAGATCACGAAATAATTAATATATTTTTTTTAATAAAAGCTTGTAGACCTAAAAGTGTTTAGGTATTTTGAAATGACTTTATTATTTTTATTTTAAACTGGTGGGTGCCCGCAGCTTCGCCCGCGCAGATTCCGTTTTTTGCCGTTCCCGTGGAAATTTCTCAAAATCCTTTTGTTAGCGGATGCCCACGTCCTAATTGCTATCTATATTCCTTTAAGCAAAATCCGTTTAGTGGTTTCGGCTGTGCGTTGATATAGCAGTCAGTCACCTTTTCTTATATATATATACAATACACAGACTTTTACATAAGGTACGTATAAGTATAAATCTTATAGTAGTTTAAACTCCAATAAAAGATTTTCCTAATTAAACCAAACCACAAAGCCTTAACAATATTAATAAGTAGGTAATAAAATACGCTTACACATAAGCGAATTCGCTAAAGTGGCTATTCGAGTAATTACGAAACCAGATTTAATTAATTTGTAATAGACAAGCAATCAATCATTGTATATTGGGAGTGACCCAAGACAAATATTGTATTACACGGGGTGTTATGTGAAATGACCAAATTTTCGACGATGATTTCTCCCCACAAAACTGAACAGGTTCTGAAGTCGTAAAAGTCAATTTCAATTTCTCCCCACAAAACTGAACAGTTTCTGAAGTCGTAAAAGTCAATTTCAATTTGAATATCTCCCCACAAAACTGAACAAAGTCGTAAAAGTCAATTTCAATTTCTCCCCACAAAAATGAACAGTTTCTGAAGTCGTAATAGCCAATTTCAATTTGAATTTCTCCCCGCAAAACTGACGAGTTTTTTGATGTTGCGTCGACTTCTATTTTGAATTTCTCCCCTTAAAACTGAACAGTTTCTGAAGTCGTAAAAGTTAATTTAAATTTTGAATTTCTCCCTACAAAACTGAACAGTTTCTGAAATCGTAAAAGTCAATTTCAAACTCAAATAACTCTTTATTGTACATCAAAATAAATAAATACCTATGGCAAATTCATTTTTTAACGATTCCAGCAAAGTCCTAGACTAAAATGTATTCGCTAAGAAATGGGTGGGTGCTTATACACGATAGAAATGTAAAATTTAAAAATATAAATTTTAATTTTTGTTGTTGAAATAAACTTAACATGTAAAAAAACCGGAGAAACACGTGTGCGCTGTGGATCAAACCGAGATCTTAATGGATTGTGGGCTAGACTCGTAACCAGTGAGCTGGCTCGCTTTTGAAATGATGTGTTATAATATGTTATATTATCGCGCTTAAGTCGAGTAGAATCTAGTAAACCCGATTCAGCGTCACCGATCCGTATGTAAGGGTTCACATATCGCTCATTTGGTACTACAATGACGTAATTAAGGTTTTTATCAAAAATGAGTTAAGTATGTCAAACGATATATTTAGGTTGGTTACTTTCGGGGTAAAATCGACGGTAATGTATTTTCATAAACTGCGGCTAGATGGCGTTGACGTCATTGTTACTTTTATACCAAAACGCAAGCATTCTACAGCTACAACGGCGATTTAGTCAATTGTGCGGGGGAGTTCCTTGAAGTGAGGTGTCAGTTTGGTGCAACAACGACGGCAAGGTAAATATGACATCACTTTTATCCCCTCCTGGCGGAACAACGACGACAATGCTTAATTTTGTCGTTGTTTCCGTAAAGTGAGGACTTATTTTGTGTGCAACAATGACGAGAATATAAATGTGACATTTGTTTTATCTGCACTTGGCGGAACAGCGACGACAATGCTTAGTTTCGTCGTTGTTTCCATAAAGTTATTTTGCAATGACTTATATATTACTGGCGTATTATTTTGTGTGCAGCAATGACTAAAAGATAAATGTGTCATTTTTTTTATCTCCACTCGGCGGAACAGCGACAAAAAAGCGTAGTTACGTTGATATTTCCCCAGATATTATATTTATTTTGCGGGAAAACGACAATAATGTAAATTATGAATTATGGAATATACAACTTCTTAATTATTTCTCAATTTTTTTGGGCAATTTATTTTTGAGTTCGGTACCAGCACACAGCTACTTTCGTATCAAATGTTTTAGATTCGATGGCATTGCTGACACCGACATCAGAAAAACATTTTAGGCCCCTAATTTAATTCGTTATTTTTTACTTAGATACACGACATTAACCAACAATAACGAAATCAAAGGTAAATCAAAGGTATGATATTGTTTCATTAAAAGATACATTTGTACATACCTTTGATTTCGTTATTGTTGGTTATTGTCGTGTATCTAAGTAAATAATATTATTTCATACTTTTGAATGAATTTCATTTTGAAGTCGGTTTTTAAGTTTTTTAAACTTTTATTTTTATTTTATTTATTTTTAGTGATAATTCTATCTAAAAACGTTATACCCAAACACCCACTCGCTCATAGGAACCATTAAATCATAAAGCATGTGTTTCATTAAAAGATACAGATTCCTGTAGCTTCCATCATCATCAACAGAATTAAAGTTAAGGAGTTAAATCTTCCATCATCAGCTCATCTGAATAATCTGAAAGAATACAACTATCGGTCTATACTTACCGTATCTACGCAAAATATTTGAAGAATTATCCTCCATCTCCTAACCGTTAAGGAGTTGTACCTTCCTTGATCAGCTCATCAACATGAGATGATGACTAATAGACACCAAAACTTGAACAGTCTTAGGAAATACATGCAACACGTAATATGTGCCTATAAAATTTGAGGGTTGTTCTCGATTTCCCTGAGATCCAATCCTCAGATCCTGACTTGGTGACAATGGGACCCCCTCGAGAGTATACTCTTTCGAATAAAAAAAAATATTTTGAAAATCGGTTCACAATCGGCGGAGATATCGCGTAACAAACATACAAAAAAAACATACAGTCGAATTGAGAACCTCCTCCTTTTTGAAGTCGGTTGATAATGTATGTAAGTCAAACTCTTGAAAATTGCTTCTAATCAAGAAGTTGAGATTGTTAAAGCTTTAGTAATACGACTGAAGTTGATTAAGTGAAAGTGACGGCAAATTTTATATAAGTTTTATACGAGGTACCAAAAAATATTAACAGTGACGGATGATTAAAAATAATGGTTAGCTTTTGTCAACGTGTGTTAAGATTTTAGTTTTAATTGAATCTGTTTTTTAGTTGGCAGAATTGAATTAATTATATTTTGGATGCGGGCAGCGCAGGACCGGTCGTCGTGGAAATCCTTGGGGGAGGCCTTTGTCCAGCAGTGGACGATTTGTGGCTGATATGATGATGATATTTATAATCAGTAAAGATTTAGTATTAGGCTTAAAAATTTGTCCCTATTGAGAAGTTGTTATTTATACGACTGATAGTTGAATAAATTCAAGCGACTGCGTTTTTCAAGATGTGATTTTCTGGTTAACTAAGTATTGTAGAAGTTACCAAATGAATAATTAAAAATGATTAAAAAAAAAACTGTTTCCTTCTTTAACCTTATATTGAGTTTTGTATGAAAGCATTACATATAATTAAAAGAATCCTGGTGGAACAATGACAAAATTGGGGGTGTCGCTCTAGTTTTTTTTAATAAAAGAGATATTTATATAGATAAACAGTTGACATAGACTACTCATAAAACTATAATACTTATGCCATGTTTTAAGTCTAAAATCATATAATAGTGATATATTTAAAGGTCATTAACTGGATGATGAAAGTTGAATTTTTTTTTAAATCGCTCTCCTGTAAAGTTACAAAAAGTGCATTTTCGTCATTGTAGTACCAAATGAGCGATATCATCAGCAAAACGCACCTAAAAAATTCTTCATAAAAAATATTTGTAGGGATAGACCAATTTTTTAAATTTATTACGTGTCTTTGGGAAAACAAAAGATTCAATATGATGAGTATAAATAGTCTTAAAAGCAAGTTCGCGGAATAAGCTGCAATACACTCAAACGGAGTTCTAGAAATATGTTAAAGGAATAAGTAATTTTACATTTTTTTAAATAAAATATGATTTTAATCAATTTCACTACTGGACGAAGTATCTTTAGAATCGTCGCCAATATTAATGATAGACTGAACAAGATAAGCGTGACCCCGTGCGTGTGTAACTTCGTCGGCGACGCCGCGAATGTACTCAGGACGGTCCCTTTGTCGCTACCGTTTGACGCGAGCCGACAGCGGTGAGCGGCATTTATCAAAGGTGCAGCTGATTCCGCGAATGAAATTTACACCACTGCCGTTACACCTCTATATGTATTCATATGTAAATGTTCTCTGTATCTAGTTTGGGCTAAACCCTTGAATATTTTTTTATTTTATAGCAATAGTAGTCTTTGTTTAAGCGGTAGTCAGTTTCCTGAACTCACCAACATTCCACACCAATATAATATGAGTACCTATGTATTTAAACTTATAAAGGTGTCCCAAAATTAACGCAAGATTTGAATTAAATAGAAAACACAGTTTTAAGTCTTGGTTTTTTTATTGAATCATAAAATACATGGGATATGGTTATTTATAAAATAACACATTGGGTAAATCGGTGGACTGACGACCTAGTGAAGACCGCGGGAAGCCGATGGATGCGGGCAGCGCAGGACCGGTCGTCGTGGAAATTCTTAGGGGAGGCCTTTTTCCAGCAGTGAAAGTTTTTCGGCTGATATGATGACAATGATGACACCGGGAAAATGACCTCCACGGCTTTGCTGGCCCATACGCTCTCTTTTATCGAAAACTAGTGGATTCCCGCAGCTTCGCCCGCACAGATCCCGATTTTTGCGGTTCCCGTGGGAATTTTCCAAAATCCTTTCTTAGCGGATGCCTACGTCACAACATCTACCTACATGCCTAATTTCAGCCCGATCCGTCCAGTGGTTTGGGCTGTGCGTTGATAGATCACTATGCCAGTCAGTCACCTTTGAGTTTTATATATTTAGATGTACACGACTAGGCAATATCTCATGCAGTAATTGAATTGTTTCACAGGCTGTATGGCATGTGGCACGTATAGATACGTTGTTCTATCGAGTAACGCTCCATTTTTACTAACCCTAACCTGTCAGCTGTCAAATTGTTTTTTTTTTGGGGTTGCCAACACGTTAAGTGCACAAATGGCGCAAATTCAAATCTTGCGTTAATTTTGGGACACCCGTTATAAGTATGCGTATCCTTGTGATTAGAATGGACTTTAGACTAAAAAAAACTTCAGCTGCTTGTGACTCGCGTACCGCGTACCCCCGATATCCACTCACCCTCGATCTTATGTGTAAGCCTTGGAGGAGGTCTTTGTCCTCTGTCCAGATGTCTTTCATGATGATGATGAAGTATGTGTATCAGTCTCTGGTATTCCCATAGTACAGGGAAGTTGTTGTAGTTAAGGAACATGTATGATTTGTCCTTGAAAATTATTATTATTATTCCATTCATATGTAATTAATATCCTCGCCAAACTACAGAAAATTTTATTAGATACCTAAATAAACGCCCTATTTAAGCTTGCGTTTGGACCAAATCAATATCACTTCCATACTTAATTACTGTAATTAATTACAATGGGTTCAGTTCATAATTTACGAGATGTTGCCCGCGGCTTTTGTCTGCGTGGATATTTTTTTTTATTTTTGTGGTTACCTACACCTACAGCGTACAATTTTAGTATTTAAATTTCAAATACAATAATTCTACAGGCCAAAAAAGATATCATACGTAAATTTTAAACTTTAGCTGTAAGGTATTATGGGGGAGGGGAGTTTTTTTGGCGGGATTTGTGGTAGACGCATTCGTAGTTTTATTTTGTTGTTTTTTCATTGTTTTCTGCTAGGATTTTGTTTAAGAAGTGGTGCATTTTGGAGAAAATCGTCTAGTACACGTGAGCAATGTGTAGAACAAGAAAATGAAACGAAGGAGGACGTGAGAACCCAACTTGCTCTGGGTGCAGTTTTATAGACGCCCTACAGCAACTGGGTGTTCCACCTCAGAATGTAGCTGCTGCAAATGCTGTCAAGAAATTTAGAGAAAATTTATAATGCAACGGCACTAGCATTACAAATCAAAAAGCTAAAGGAAGCTTAAATACGTCAGACCTTGCTGTATGGTCTTAGTCACCTTTGCCTTTTCCGCGCTTTTTGTAAGCCGGAAAGAAGAAACCAAAAAAAAACGACGGGTTGCACTCCGGGAGTGCCGGCAGAAGTGAAAACTTGAATATTAACGTTGTGCATTTATATTACATTAAAAAGTTTATATCTCAGAAAAATCAACAAAAAATCAACTCCATCCGTCCTACGAATTTACGATCAGGTCACGTGTCCTGATGCGAGTTTAACATTTTTTACCCATTACAAAAAAAGTGCACAACGCCGCTAAAGAAGTTTTCACTTTAAAAAGGTATGGGGGAGGAGGGAACAGATATGCTTTGTGTAAATCTGATTGTGCGTGTGTGTGTGTGTGTGCGTGTGTGTGTGTGTGAGTTTGTGTGAGTGTGTGTGTTTGTGTGCGTGTGTGTGTGTGTGTGTGTGAGGTGTATCGAGGGTGAGTGGTTATCGAAGGTGCACGGTGCGCGATCGACAATCAACTCAAACTTTTTTTATTGTTCTATGTTAATCATGAGTTTTTTTTAAATATTGGTCAAGGAATGTTTGAAATCGGATGAGTAGTTTCGGAAATTAACTCTTGACATCCAAACACAAAAAAATACCTCTTTAAAATATTAGTTTACAGAGTCTCACAAAATTGGTGTAGATCCCAATAACTGAGGCTTCTACTCATCATACTGAACAATTTTTATTCTATGACTTTGGTGAATCGCAAAAAAAAACTCTTCATACTCATCGATTGTATGAAGAGTTTTTTTTGAAATAACATCAGATGAAACCAATTAAATATTAGCGTCGGTGGCTCAACCGGTAACGACTCGGTCCATCTAACCAGAGGTACCGGGTTCAAATCTGGACGGCCAATGTACCAATGAGTTTTTCAAAAAACTTACGTACATATACTTACCGATTGCTTTAACGGTGAAGGAAAACATCGTGAGGAAACCTGCACACGCCTGCGAAGAAACTCGAAGGTTGTGTGTGATGTCGACCAACCCGCACTGGGCCAGCGTGGTCGACTAAGGCCTAATCGCCCTGATTCAG
Organism: Coleophora flavipennella; assembly: GCA_947284805.1. Lineage (NCBI taxonomy): Eukaryota > Metazoa > Arthropoda > Insecta > Lepidoptera > Coleophoridae > Coleophora > Coleophora flavipennella. The sequence continues at coordinate 1,907,301 of OX369307.1, forward strand.
GGTAGGCTCGAGCCCCTCGGTGGGGACGTATATGAGCTGTTATAATATGAGCTGTTATAATAAGCCTCCGCTGTCCGTCTATCCGTCCGTCTGTTTGTCAGCGGACTGTATTTCAGTTGAAATTTACCTCATAGATAGATATATGAAATGTTCACAGAGTATTTCTGTTGCCGCTATAACAATTATAATCAAAATAAAATAAGTTTCCATACAAGAAACGTGGTTTTTTTGGTACGGAACCCTTCGTCTGCGAGTCCAACACGCACTTGGCTGGTTTTTTACATTTAGTTTATTTTGAGACAATACTGCAAGGAATAGGCTGCATATTCATTACTACACACCGTTCTGACAAAAAAAAACTTACTGAGTGTGATAAAATAGTGAAATAGTGTGATGTCTTAACAGTCATCATAGCGCACGGCCGCATTACGAGTATCTTATCTTATCTTTGTAAATGGGGGCTGCAGTTGCAGCGACACTTCAACCCAATGGGATCTTTTGTGTCTACCCCTATAACCTTTTCACCCCAACCTACTCGAAGATGTGCTGCATCAATGCAGCAATTCCGCTGATTGGAAGTTGCTTGTAGACCTCCGGTTTTGGATAGCCATCGCTTAGGAGGTACATACGCTTGCTAGCCAGGACATCGCAGTGACACAGTAAGTTTTCCATTCATTCTGTATCTTCACCACAGGCCCTGCAGGTCGGGTCATTCGTCAGGCTGATTTTATGCAGGTGTGCGTTTGTGGCAAAGTGGCCCGTCAACGCTCCTGTTACAGCCCTGACGCGCGTCCGGCTGTTATTCCAAATGTACTTGGTTGTCCCTTTGGTGACCTCACCGATTAGAGTGTTTGTGTCTATCCCTGGATAGCCATGTCAATCTGTGTTTTTCCTCGGCCTGTTCCTTTAATGCCCTTATAATATAGCTCATCCTTGGTTCTGGACCACACATTGTTGTCTGTGATGCCATTCTAGCCAGTTTGTCTGCTTCTTCATTGCCTTCCACTTCTACGTGTCCAGGGACCCAGACCAGTTGCAGTTTGTTGTGTCGAACCACGCATAATATGTAGTAAGTTTTATTTCTAATAATTTGTACTCGTAGTAACTTATAATAGGGGTTTAATTATAAAATTGCCGATTCAGTAAAAAGTTAGTATTTACCCGACTGCGCCAGAAGGAGGGTTTATTATGGTAAAAATGCCCGTCTTCATGGGTTTAAAGCCACCATGCTCTCAAAATATCTAAACGAGTTTTTCGATATGGCAAAAATGTGATATTTTTACGTTGGCTCTGCCATTTAAAAAAAAATCAAAAACTGAATCGACAAAAAATCCATATACTCACGAAACTTCACCAGAATCAGTTGAGAAATGCGACATGTAGATGAGAACAGCCGACATCCGCCGGAAAGACGTACAAAAACATTTTGCCCGATCTGAAACGGAGACGCTTCGCTCGCGCTCGATCAACACTAGGCACACATTTATCGCCCTTTTAATGCTATTTTCAACCGACTTCAAAAAGGAGGAGGTTCTCAATTCGACTGTATGTATTTTTTTTGTATGTTTGTTACGCGATATCTCCGCCGATTGTGAGCCGATTTTCAAAATTCTTTTTTTATTTGAAAGAGTATACTCTCGAGGGTCTGTCCCATTGTCACCAAGTCAGGATCTGAAGATAGGATCCCAGGGAAATCGTGAACAACCCTCAAATTTTATAGGCACATATTACGTGTTTCATGTATTTCCTTAAACTATCCTAGTTTTGGCGTCTGGTAGTCATCATCTCATCATCATCAGATGAGCTGATGAAGGAAGGTACAACTCCTTAACGGTTAGGAGTTTGAGGATAATTTAAAAAAAAATTACGTAGACCGATAGTTGTATTCTTTTAGGTTAGTCAGATGAGCTGATGATGGAAGTTTAAACTCCTTAAGTTTTATGCTGTTGAGATGATGATGATGGAAGCCACAGGAATCTGTATTTGTTAATGAAACACATGCATTATGAATTATGATTTGATGGTTCCTATTGGCGAGTGGGTGATTGGGAATAACGTTGTTAGATAGATAGTATTATCACTAAAAATAAATAAAATAAAAATAAAAGTTTAAAAACTTTAAAACCGACTTCAAAATTAAATTCACTCAAAAGTATGAAACAATAATATTATACTTAGATACACGACATTATCCAACAATAACGAAATCAGAGGTGGCTAGGAATTAAATGAGGGGCCTAAAATTTTTTTTGAGGTCGACGACTTTATGACGGTGCGAAGAACATATTCTGGCCATGTGAGACTTATTGGATGGCTCAGCTTGAAGAAAGCCTCCTTCTATTAATCCGTGGTCCGCTTTTTCCATTGCTTGACTGATTATGACCCTGAAAACTTTTATTTCTCGTGGAAAGCGTACTGCGTTCACAGCCTGGATCACGGAGGAAGATACATGCTTTCTTCAAGCTGACCCATCCAATAAATCTCCCATTGCCAGAAGATGTACTCCGTACCGTCAAAAAGTTCATCGCTCGGATGTATAGATTTAAGAACCCGAAAATTGCAACGATGAACGGCGCCCGGTACATATCTCCTTGCAGAGGCGCTTTAATAAAATAGGTGCATCACGCTACTTATCAGGAAGGATAGGATTGGAGAAGGGCGGCCGACAGCAGCAAATCGCTCTCGCCGGAGTACTGGAAGCTGGGCACTGCAGGATGGCAAGTTGCAGCCTATATGGACTGATAAGCCGACTACATGGGCAGATTACAGGGCCCTGAACAAGTGCAGCTGCAGCACCAACTGCGGGACTCGGAGATGCAAGTACCACCATCTCCATAACCCATGCGCATCTGCTTGAAAAATGTGTAAAAGCTCTTTCACAAACCAGTCGCTTAAAATTATGAAACTTATTGATACAATTTTCTTCTTCATTTGGTAATAAAAAGTCTTAATCTATTTACGGCTATTTTTATTTTTCAGTGAAACTCTTCATGAAAATTAATTCAAATTCAAAATTAATTCAAATTATAATTTTGCGTCTTCAAATTATGCGAAAATGACTTCATGATTATCAATATCGCTTAAGATTAGCATATTTTACAATTTAAAGAGTAGTTCACCCCCACCCCCTAAAAATCACCCCCTAAGGGGCAAACTATAAATCACTACGGGCCAAATCATTTTAAAGGGTCATAACTATCATAATAAGCTTCATGCTTTTAACATAAAATGCAGTTTTTTGGCGTACCTAATACTATAAGTATAGCGTTCACAGGAGACAATACCGTCTTTCAATTTTATCATCATCATAATACTCGTCGAAAGATTCCGCTGCTGGACATAAACCTCCCCTAAGGATTTCCACAATGTTCGATCTTGCACTGGCCGTGTCCAGCGACCTTCACTAGGTTGTCGGTCCAGCGAGTGGGACCTACGCTACGTGTTACGGCACGCGGTCGCCACTGGAGAAATTTACTGCCCCAACTGCATTCTGTTCTAAGAACCATGTGCCCCACCCACTGCCACTTAGACCGCCTCCGTAGCTCAGAGGCAAGTTCACTGGCTTTACACAGGAGGTCGCGGGTTCGATTCCCGGCGGGGTCAATTGTAAGACTCGGTTTGGTTGGTGGTAGGGCATTTTCTAAGCCCGCCTGGCCTACCACCATCTTATCTAAGTCTTGCCGCCAAATATCAATGTTGATATCATTGGTGTGTTCCGGCATGAAGATAAGATAGCCAGTTCCCCATTACGTTGGGGAATCTTGGTAAGCCCGCTTCCATCTTCGGCAACATCGTCACTTACCACCAGGTGAGATGTTGTCAAGGGCTTACCAATTGTGAATAAAAAAAAAAAAGATTTAGCGTTACAGAGAGCTATGTCGTTTAATTTCGTTCTTTTATTGTATGTATTCCCTTTTTTATTTTACATGCCCAGTTTTTATTATTTTGTACACAACTAGCTGTGCCCGTGTGGAGGTTGTGAATTTTCTGACGAGAAGTCTTGAATTTTCCGGGATAAAAAGTATCCTATATGTTAACCCGGGCTATAAGGAACCACCATACAAAATTTCATAAAAATCGGCCTGGTAGTTTTTGCGTGATGCGCGAACATTACAGACAGACAAAAATTCCAGAAGCTGTTGTTTTGGCCTCTACATCGTTAGTAATGTCCAGCGCAGTTATTATTTTCCAAAAATATTTCATGTACAGACGCGGCCCCGTTACAGTTTTATTTAAGTATAGATTTTTTTTAAATGACACCCTTAAAGGTTAGTTTTGTTGTCCGTCTGTCTGTCAGATTGGCGACCATACAGATTGGCGACCATACAGATTGGCGACCATACAGATTGGCGACCATACAGATTGGCGACCATACATATTTCGCCAGAATTGCTAAACGTTCAAATTTAACCCAAACATGAAATTCTGCTGCTCCATGTTGGTATAAAAATCCGGCCAAGTGCGAGTCGGATTCGTACCACCACACCTCTCCACACAACTATGACAATGTAACCTATTCACATTACAAACAGAATACATCAACGCCGGCGAGAGGTAAATGCTTTTTTTTTAAGTTTTTATAATTTGTTTATATTTTTCTTCTAGTGTGTACAACAAAAAGTATTTATCTTATCTTATCTTTTTTTTAAATTTATTTCGAGCTCCTTAGTACGAATACGACTCACACTTGGCCAGTTTTTTTTGTTTTATTTCGGGGTTAGCACTACAATCACACCAAGTTCCACGCTTGTGTGTATTGTGTGTGTTTTTACGACAGAGCTTAATAAAAAATACCTCCTATAAACCTATAAAAAAACAAGTTTTGTGCTTAGGGACTTCCCCTTGATTTTTTATTTTTTCTGATTTTTATTATTTATTGCTATAGCGGAAACAAAAGTACACACTGCGTAAAAATTTCAACTGTCCACCTATAATATTTCATGAATCAATCTCAAGTGACACAACCCCCCTCACTAGCACAACAAATGCAACCCCTAAAGCGGTAGCTCCCATCTGGAGCACCGCTTTGCGCCTTCTTTCCCCAGGGTGGAGTCGCCTCCAATGAAGGCTTCAAGGCCCCACGGAGTAAAGCTAATAGCAGGCGATGTTTAGTGGGTAGACACATATTTGATGTGAGTCCCACATAATCCGTTCAGAAGGCTGTATCCATAAGGATACACCGCCTCCCTCCCACACGAGGGTCCACTTTGCTGGGTGCAAAATTTTTTTTTTAGATTTTTCGAGAATTATTTTCTCACGCTTGGTTTCCGTTAAAACAAAAAACGTATTATAAAGTAACGCTTAATGTTAGATGTACTCCTCAAATGATGGATGTTGCTTATTGTAGTCATTAGGAGAAACGTGTACGAGTATTTCGACAAGTGAAATATGTGAAAACAAATATGATGGCTTTACAAAACAGTTTTTGTCGGTGGCTCAACCGGTAACGACTCGGTCTTCCTAACCAGAGGTGCCGGGTTCAAATCCAGACGGCCAATGTACCAATGAGTTTTTTTAAACTTACGTACATATACTCAACGATTGCTTTAACGGTGAAGGAAAACATCGTGAGGAAAACTGCACACACCTGCAAAGAAACTCGAAGGTTGCGTGTGAAGTCGACCAACCCGCACTGGGCCCGCGTGGTCGACTAAGGCCCGGTTGCCCTAATTCAGGGTAGGCTCGAGCCCCTCGGTGAGGACGTATATGAGCTGATATGATGATGACAAAACAGTTTTCAAAAACTGTACTGTAGGCGAAGCTGTTGAACCGGGCGAGGAGAAGTGTTAGATAAGTAGATCATTTATTTTTCTAGCAAAACAGCACCATAGAGCAATCAAGCGAAGTCATTCACAAATGAGTTATACTGTTATAGAACCTAAAAATAATAAAAAGTTTGGTAGCTGCCTGGCCAGAAAAAAGGCCCAGGCTCTGCATAATGTTGTGCAAGCAGAGTATACATGCTCAACGCTGTTTTTCAGCCAAGACCAGCGAAGAGAGGAAGGTAGGTATTAATTCAACGAGGTCTTTTTACAGCTCCATGGTCATAATCAAGGTTCAGGCTGAGCCTGTACAGATTTTTTAACCGGCTCCTAGGCGTAATAGTTAGCTTCAGCCTCAGATCCAGCGATCGCGGGTTCGATACCCGACAGAGTGTAACTTTGTAACTTGCTGCCAGACATCAATTTAAACATAACAGTATTTAAGTATTCCAGCTTGAAGTCAAGATAGCCAGTAATATAGATACTTCGTTGGAGACTCTTGGCAAGCCTGCGTCCGTCTTCGGCATCATCGTCACTTAATTATCAGATGACATAATGCCAAGGACAAACATAAGCTAGAAGTTCAATTTTTAAGGTTCCTTAAACCCAAAGGGTGACCAACGAACCCTATAACTAGGCCTTCCATCTTCTGTCCGTCTGTCTGTCAGCCAGCTGTATTTCATGAAATATTATAGGTAGACAGTTGAAATTTTTACGCAGTATGTACTTTTGTTTCCGCTATAGCAATAAATAATAAAAATCAGAAAAATTAAAAAATCAAGGGGAAGTCCCTAAGCACAAAACTTGTTTTTTTATAGGTTTATAAGAGGTATTTTTTATTAAGCTCTGTCGTTAAAACACGCACAATACACACAAGCGTGGAACTTGGTGTGATTGTAGTGCTAACCCCGAAATAAAACAAAAAAAAACTGGCCAAGTGTGAGTCGTATTCGTATTAAGGAGTTCGAAATAAATTTAAAAAAAAGATAAGATAAGATAAATACTCTTTGTTGTACACACTAGAAGAAAAATATAAAACAAATTATAAAAACTTAAAAAAAAGCATTTACCTCTCGCCGGCGTTGATGTATTCTGTTTGTAATGTGAATAGGTTATATTGTCATAGTTGTGTGGAGAGGTGTGGTGGTACGAAACCCTCGCAGCACGAATCCGACTCGCACTTGGCCGGATTTTTATACCAACATGGAGCAGCAGAATTTCATGTTTGGCAATGACTTATATATTACTGGCGTAAGGACCCCGCCAACGCGCGCGACTAATGGGCCCAGCGAATTGGTGAGAAAATCGAAAGTTTCGCACACTCGCGACTCAGTCGTCTGCGGGACATTGTTCAGTGCGGTGGGAAAATATTCCATATAAAAATGCCTTATTGTGTAGTAAGAGGCCGTAAATATCACAAAAGAAAGGCTGAAAAGAAACATGGGATGTCGTATTATCGATAAGTAACCTTACATTGTATTTTTTCTTGTAAACAAATTAAAAAAACGAATTTTTAAAGCGACAATTCTATCAAGGTTCTTTTAACTCGGCACGTCAGTCAACTCTCGCCCACGCTAGTTCGTACGAGTTATGTCAGATGGCGCTACTTTTTGCATGTATGAAGAAAATCTGACTAAAATATGCAGACGGGCGGATCCTTCTGTTCAAATCTGTGATGTTTGGGTTAAATTTGAACGTTTAGCAATTCTGGCGAAATCTGTATGGTCGCCAATCTGTATGGTCGCCAATCTGTATGGTCGCCAATCTGACAGACAGACGGACAACAAAACTAACCTTTAAGGGTGTCATTTAAAAAAAAACTATACTTAAATAAAACTGTAACGGGGCCGCGTCTGTACATGAAATATTTTTGGAAAATAATAACTGCGCTGGACATTACTAACGATGTAGAGGCCAAAACAACAACTTCTGGAATTTTTGTCTGTCTGTAATGTTCGCGCATCACGCAAAAACTACCAGGCCGATTTTGATGAAATTTTGTATGGTGGTTCCTTATAGCCCGGGTTAACATATAGGATACTTTTTATCCCGGGAACTTTAAGACTTCTCGTCAGAAAATTTACAAACTCCACACGGGCATAGCTAGTTGTGTACAAAATAATAAAAACTAATAAAAACTGGGCATGTAAAATAAAAAAGGGAATACATACAATAAAAGAACGAAATTAACCGACATAGCTCTCTGTAACCCTAAATCTAAGTGGCAGTGGGTGGGGCACATGGTTCTTAGACAAGAATGCAGTTGGGGCAGTAAATTTCTCCAGTGGCGACCGCGTGCCGTAACACGTAGCGTAGGTCCCACTCGCTGGACCGACAACCTAGTGAAGGTCGCTGGACACGGCCAGTGCAAGATCGATCATTGTGGAAATCCTTAGTGGAGGTTTATGTCCAGCAGCGGAATCTTTTGAAGATTATTATGATAATGATAAAATTGAAAGACGATATTGTCTCCTATGTACTTTACACTTAATGCAGTAACTTTCTCCAGTGGCGACCGCGTGCCATAAGACATAGCGTAGGTCCCAGTCGATGGACCGACAACCTAGTGAAGGTCGCTGGACACGGCCAATGCAAGATCGATCATTGTGGAAATCCTTGGGGGAGGTTTATGACCAGCAGTGGAATCTTTCGACTAGTATTATGATGATGATAAAATTGAAAGACGGTATTGTCTCCTGTGAACGCTATACTTATACTATACTATTGTGCTAAGTTTCATGCTTTTAACATAATTTGCATTTTATGTTAAAAGCATGAAACTTAGTACAATAGTATAATTTCTTTATTGCACACAAATATTTACATGAAAAACAATTAGAAAGGACATATACAATGATAGTTATGACCCTTTAAAATGATTTGGGCCGTAGTGATTTATGATTTGCCCCTTAGGGGGTGATTTTTAGGGGGTGGGGGTGAACTACTCCTTAAATTGTAAAATATGCTAATCTTAAGCGATATTGATAATCATGGAGTCATTTTCGCATAATTTGAGGACGCAAAATTATAATTTGAATTAATTTTTAATTTGAATTAATTTTCATGAAGAGTTTCACTGAAAAATAAAAATAGCCGTAAATAGATTAAGACTTTTTATTACCAAATGAAGAAGAGAATTGTATCAATAAGTTTCATAATTTTAAGCGACTGGTTTGTGAAAGAGCTTTTACACATTTTGCAAGCAGATGCGCATGAGTGATGGAGATGGTGGTACTTGCATCTCCGAGTCCCGCAGTTGGTGCTGCAGCTGCACTTGTTCAGGGCCCTGTAATCTGCCCATGTAGTCGGCTTATCAGTCCATATAGGCTGCAACTTGCCATCCTGCAGTGCCCAGCTTCCAGTACTCCGGCGAGAGCGATTTGCTGCTGTCGGCCGCCCTTCTCCAAACCTGTCCTTCCTGATAAGTAGCGTGATGCACCTATTTTATTAAAGCGCCCCTGCAAGGAGATGTGACCTGGACTGGATGGTTTAAAGTAGCTTACATGTACCGGGCGCCGTTCATCGTTGTAATTTTCGGGTTCTTATATCTATACATCCAAGCGATGAACTTTTTGACGGTACGGAGTACATTTTCTGGCAATGGGAGATTTATTGGATGGGTCAGCTTGAAGAAAGCCTGTATCTTCCTCCGTGATCCAGGCTGTGAATGCAGTACGCTTTCCACGAGAAAAAAAAGGTTTCTGTGTCATAATCAGTCAAGCAATGGAAGAAGCGGACCACGGATTAATAGAAGGAGGCTTTCTTCAAGCTGAGCCATCCAATAAGTCTCACATTGCCAGAATATGTTCTCGCACCGTCATAAAGTCGTCGGTCGGATGTATGGAATCAAGGACTTAGAAAAAAGACGGTGAACGGTGCCCGTCATTACAATATGTTTGCCACTTTAAACCGTTCAGTCCAGGCCAGTTCCAGAGGCGCTTTAATAAAGCAGGTGCATCGTTCCGCTTATCAGGAAGGATAAGTCTGGGGAAGGGCAAACTATCCACGCCGAAGTTCTGGTATGCCCCCCATTTTTACCGAAATATATTTCTGATGACTTATTTCGATTCAGCGAAATCGAGTTTCCAGAAATTAGTTCTAATTTGGGTATTGTATATTTTTTTATATTATTTTAAAATTTCGGACCAAAAATCGCCTTTATTTAAGAGAAATAACCAAAGTCGCAATTCGACTGATCAAAATTACTTCAATATCCAATTTTGTTACCTAAAATTGTACGGCAATGAATCCTTGATTGTCAATATCGGTAAAGATTAACAATTTTAACAATTTATTTTAATTTAGTTTACTACGGGCCAAGTCATTCGATAGGGTCATAACTATCACTATGCAAATGGCAATCTAAAATGCAATTTCTATCAAAATATTGGACGTACCACTATTACAATAAAAAGGGTATATGCATGATTTTTTTTAACGCATTTCTTAACAAAATATGAAAATTCCGTAAAAACAATGTCAAAAAGTCAAATGAAAATTTAAATCGACCAAAAAAATACGGAAGATATAAACATTTTCAACTACTAATTAGACAGAGAGATCCGATATGTAAATGTGACGACATAAAACACACGGTCCATATAAACTTTATGCTACATTTACAGGTCTTAATTTGACCTAAATCCACTGAGGGGAGTTTTAGTGGGTAGGTTCAGCCTTCAGCTGTGAGCCCACATAACCAGTAAAGCCGGGCTGTATTGGTATGCATGATTGTTTTGCTAGGAAAACATAGAGATAAATAAATAAATAAATATTCTGGGACAAATCACACATGGTCATCTGGCCCCAAAGTAGGATTCCCTGTGTTATGGGTTACCAGAGACTGATATACATACTTATATACGTTTAAATACATACATATATAGATATTTAACACCCAGACACAGAGCAAACAAATCTGCTCATCACACAAATGCTTGCCCTGGGTGGGGATCGAACCCACAACCCTCGGATCAGTAGTCAAGGGCACTAACCACTGAGCCACCGAGTCAGTCAAGAGATAAATCTTTAAAGGCTTATATCTTGTTTATTTTTATAGTTATTCAAAAATCTTTATGGTATACCGTTTCTTATATGAATGAGCATTTATTAAAGAAAAAAATTAATAATCATGCATGTTCCCTATTGCCAAGAATATATTGGAAAAGGAGTGTTTATTAAATGAATTTATGCTTTTGTTTCTTATTCAGACTATTAGTTAAATAACTTGGCCAAACCAAACAACAAACTCAAACAATAAAATGCAAATAAATAGAAACGAGAACGACCCACAATGTAATTAAAACAATTCACGTTAAATTAACACAATAACGAGCTTTTTGGCAACGCTATTCAGACCGATACACCACTTACGAAGTGCGAAACCTGCCAAGCCAAACTGGTCTTTACGATTTCTGTTTATCGCATCAAATCCGAGCTTGGGTCTTGGACTGTTTCCAACCATTAGATTTTCCGCTCCAAGCAGGCAGTTAATACTGGCAGTAAATGTTTCAGAAAGCGGAGCTGAGGTGAAGCAAGATGATCATTTAAGAACCCTATCACCCTCATGTTATATTAGATCGGGGGAAAAGTTTCTTCGTTAGTATTTTGTAAGTATAAATTCGTACCTAATCCAATCTCTTTGATTGTATTTTTTTGCCCCTTGTTTGTTTATAATAAAATTAAAAAGGTGAACATTCGAAATTTTCATTAAAATAAAAAAACTGCCTTTTACCAATCATTTTTCCTGTTTAAGAAAGTGAGTGAATGTAATGAAGAAATTAGCTATGTAAATTTTGAAATTTTATTTCAAAAACCGGCCAAGTGCGAGTCTGACTCACGCAAAGTAGGATTCCGAAGGTTTTTTTTAAATAATTAATGTTTATTTTTTAAAACAGCTTTATAGTACTTAGTCTTTGAGCTAATTAGCGGACTGATAGGCAGACAGACAGACATAGCGAAACTTTATGGGTTCCTTGTTGACTTCGGAACCCTAATAAAAATGAAACACAGGCTAATTATGGATCTAATGCAGTATCAGTCAGTAGCACAAACTCGGTTCAAGCGTTTTCAGTCTAGTAATTTTCATTCAAGATGCAGCTCGCTCTGGTCGCCCTGTTTGAATTTGCATACAAATACGAAGAAAATTTTTCTCTAAGAATATATATCAGTATAGGCCAATAACCTTAAACATCACGCGTTCTGAATTTTTTCTGAGTTGATTAGGATTTTCACGTAGAATCTAAATTTTCAACCTCGATTGACATAAAAAAATTGTGATTTATGATACAAGGTTGGTAAAAAGGTCAGTAACAAACGAGTGACAATGCGAGTCTGAGCCGCAGGCGAGGGTTTACCATCGTCACAGTTTGTTATTTCCTTTTATACCCATGTATCATACGAGGTTTTTCAGTACAGTTGTGAGAAAAAAGATAAAATAAAAAACCGACCGTGACAGAAATACTAAATACATGGGTAGATACATTCATACCAAGGTTCAGCAACCAAAGTTCATTTCACGCGACTTGTGGCATAATTTAAATGTCCGGGGAGTAATCTCACTTTGTTTTTTCTTATACGTACTCATAAGTATATTTTTTATTACGCGTATATTAACAATTTTAGTAGTTATCACAGTTGTTTTAGTTAAAACATCTCAATTCAGTTTTACGAAAATTGCGCCATATTTTAGCTAGCACTCGTACACATGCGTATTTTTTTTTAATTATCATAAATAGGCTACATTAAGCGGAACTGGCTACAAAAAGCGTCGGTGGCTCAACCGGTAACGACTAGGTCCATCTAACCAGAGGTACCGGGTTCAAATCTGGACGGCCAATGTACCAATGAGTTTTTCAAAATCTTACGTACATACACTTACCGATTTCTTTAACGGTGAAGGAAAACATCGTGAGGAAACCTGCACACGCCTGCGAAGAAACTCGAAGGTTGTGTGTGATGTCGACCAACCCGCACTGGGCCAGCGTGGTCGACTAAGGCCTAATCGCCCTGATTCAGGGTAGGCTCGAGCCCCTCGGTGGGGATGTATATGAGCTGTTATAATAATAATAAAAGCGAAATTGGTTACACCAAGGAATAGGAAAAGATGACCTATTACACCGGTTCCGCTACATTTATATTTTTTCTCTTTTCTTTACAAAGATATAACCCTTTGCTAGAGCGGTATGTACTAACCTCACGGAGGAACAACCTATCTCTTTTAAAATTCTCCTTTCAAAAGTCTTCAAGAAGATTATGTATCTTTGGTTATTACATTTTTATTTGCTACAAATGTCTTGTTCCTCCGAGCTAGAAATTAAAAAAAAGTTGTAAAGTAAAAGCACGTGTGCGGTAAAACCAATTTTGCGCACATTTGACTGGAATATAAAGGACCTCTTTTCGAGCAACTGTATTGAAAAAAATATTTATTCAATTTTTGGAGATTTTAATCCCCAAACACTAGTATTTGTCAATAACTATGAGGACATCTTTAGTTAGGTTTCCGTACCCAAAGGGTAAAAAAGGGACCTACCTGTCCGTCCGTCTGTCACCTGGCTGTATTTCATGAACCATGATAGCTAGACAGTTGAAATTTTCACAGATGATCTATTTCTGTTGCCGCTATAACAAAACATACTAAAAATTAGAAAAAAGTAAAAGTCTCCATGCAAGAACGTGTTTTATTTAATTGCGAAGAAACGGAACGGAACTGAAGAAACTAGCGCCATCTAGTATGATGGTACGGAACCCTATTTGCACTTGGACGGTTTTTTAAGTACGTAGTACAAAAATGTAATCAGTTGACCAAAGCCGTCTCTATAGACCCAAGCGTTTCCGTAATACAGCTTTTCACAATTTATCTTTTTGAGCAAAGAAACTCTTTTCAAATATAAAGTTTGTGGTAGAGCATTTTCTAAGCTCGCCTGGCTAGCTACCACCATCTTATCTAAGTCTTGTCGCCAAACATCAATGTTGATATCATTGGTGTGTTCCGGCATGAAGATAAGATAGCCAGTTCCCCATTGCGTTGGGGAATCTTGGTAAGCACGCTTCCATCTTCGGCAACATCGTCAATTACCACCAGGTGAGATGTTGTCAAGGGTTTACCATTTGTGATTAAACAAAAAAAAATACCTAAAAGGTATTATAGGTTATCGGCAAACGTGCTAATTCGAAAGTGAGTTGTGTATTGGAACTCGCAACACTTGTGCATACAAAGTGCATCTATGTGTTACTCAAACGGGTGGACTAGACGATAGCGCGTACTAAAAACAACTTAGTACACTTCGAAACTAAACAAACTTAACATTGACTCAAAGAAAATTGTTACTTATGTAACACGATACAAATACAAATTGTATAAACAACAAAAACAAATTATAAACAAAATACCTTTAATAATATCATTTTAAGATTTTCTTGTGTGTTTTGCTGTGAGCGTGCCCAAACAAATAAAAGTACCTGGGCAACCAAACTTTGCTCGGGGCATATTACCCAGAGCCGTTAAAAACATTTAAAAATAAAAATTACAATTTAGCCTAAAAATGCGTAAATCACGGAAAATAACGTTTTCTCAGAGATGAGACCTAACATATCTCAATAATTTTTTTGCTAATTATAGTTTCCGAGATTCAGATTAAAATGTATAAGAATTGCTCGTTTAAAGGTATTAAATTAGATTGATAGATAGATGTAATAAACTCAAGATAAAAATTACGAATACAGTCATAAAAACGATACCCACGCAGGTGAAGCCGCGAGCAAAAGCTAGTAAATAAATTATCCTAAAAAAGTCAAAGAAAACATACATGAAAGCCTACCTTTTGTACGCTAAGGATCGAACGTTGAAATTGCCATAATATTGTATTCGGCGTCATCGAGTCCCTTGTGTGCAAAATTTCGTTCTCCAGTCTCACTGTTTAGGCATAGGTACCTACATTAAGTGTTTATCCCTAGAATACGGTTGCCATTCATCCCGATACGTCGGGACATGTCACCGTTGTCCCGACAAGCTATAAAATGTCCCGACCAAGAGTTTATAGGTAAAACTGGAGGCCACACTCTAAATACCTAATTGAAACAAAGAAATAGGGCCTTGAAATGTCTCTATACCGCTCCGTCTCTTTACAATTAGCGGGTGTGAGCAAGAGCTTTGCCTATACACGTCTTTTTCATACCTCCTAATTAGAAAGAGATGGAGCGGTAACGAGAAACTTCAAGGCCATATTTCTTTGCTTCTATTAGGTATTTTGTGGCCTCCAGATTTATCTATAAACTTCTTGGTCCCGACAAACATAGTCGAGCGCAGAGCTATAAGTTTTTAAAAATTGATAAAGCGCCATCGAGTGAGCGTTAGGGCAACTAACTTTAGAGATCTGTTTTACGATCGACTGGTAGCGATCGGAAACTTGAGTTGAGTAAGGGAGGAGTGGAGTAAATGACAATTACTGTACCAGGTAAAATCATCGAATAAATATGAAAAGGAAGGATGTTAATTAATTTTATTTATTTATGTATTTACACTTATAGTACACCAAAACAATTTCGTAATGTTAATACGTAGAGATAGTATAATATAGTGTACAGTAGGTGGTCTTATTGCTAAAAGCAATCTCTTCCAGACAACCTTTCAATTACAGGAAAGCACGAAATACTGAATTTTATAATAAGGGCAAAGAAATAAGCAACTTAATTAACTGACTTTTTTTCTTTTTTTTATTCACAATTGGTAAACCCTTGACAACATCTCACCTGGTGGTAAGTGACGATGTTGCCGAAGATGGAAGCGGGCTTACCAAGATTCCCCAACGCAATGGGGAATTACATGCTAATATTATTATTCTATACATTTAGAGTAACTATTATATAAATATATATGTGCATGTATTATATATTATAAATATACATACAAATAAATATATCATCATGTCAGCTCATATACGTCCCCACCGAGGGGCTCGAGCCTACCCTGAATTAGGGCGATTAGGCCTTAGTCGACCACGCGGGCCCAGTGCGGGTTGGTCGACTTCACACACAACCTGCGAGTTTCTTCGCAGGCGTGTGCAGGTTTCCTCACGATGTTTTCCTTCACCGTTAAAGCAATCGGTAATTAAATGTACGTAAGTTATTGAAAAACTCATTGGTACATTGGCCATCCAGATTTGAACCCGGTACCTCTGGTTAGAAGAACCGAGTCGTTACCGGTTGAGCCACCGACGCTTTTTTAAAAAAAAAAAAAAATAAAAAAAAAAAAAAAATATATACTAATACATAATTAAATTTCATAGACAAATCACGAAATAAAATAATACCTATACCAAATTCGTACAATTACAAGACGGCGAAGTGACAAAAAGAACACGAAAGGATGGAACAGAAATTACAGAGATAGTTAATTGAATATAAATAATCCCAAATTGTTTTGTTTTAATGATTACTTTTTTTAATTCGCGATGCGATGGCTTTGCTATTGCCCTTGTTTATATGAAACTACCGCGCACCGACGAAAACAGTGAATATTAAATAATCATCAATTAGTTTAAAAAACTAAAAAACACGATTTTAGTAAACACGTTAAGTAGTTATTTAAAAATAATCCCAAATTGTTTTGTTTTAATGATTACTTTTTTTAATTCGCGATGCGATGGCTTTGCTATTTCCCTTGTTTATATGAAACTACCGCGCACCGACGAAAACAGTGAATATTAAATAATCATCAATTAGTTTAAAAAACTAAAAAACACGATTTTAGTAAACACGTTAAGTAGTTATCTTGGATGTCCGCCATGTTGGATTTAAGTCACGTGACTATTTTTTCGTATTCCTGACAGCAAACCCTTTTATTTGATACCCATATCATGGGGGTGCATTTCAAATAGCCTGTCCGCCATCTTGGACGTCCGCCATATTGGATTTAAGTCACGTGATTATTTTTTTCGTATTCCTGACAGCAAACCCTTTCATTAGATACCCATATCATGGGGGTGGATTTCAAACAGCCAGTCCGCCATCTTGGGGAGGCCGCCATATTGGATTTGTAATGACGTTTCTTAGCTAGTCATGTATTGTCATCAGAACTCAGAGCGTGTGCAAAATATCATCCTAATCGAAGACCGGCAAGTGGGTCAAATTAAGATTCCAAGATTTTCTTACATACATAGTTACAAGTGAAGCTAATAAAAGCGTGTTAAAAAGGACCCCAAATTGTAAATGTCCCGACGGGGCCTTGGGGATTTATGGCAACCCTACCCTAGAACATCAAAGCTGTGGAGTTGGAATCTTGAGAATAATGAGAATTGATACCTGCAATACAAATTTTAAATCTGCAGATCCTCGAGTCTTATGGCAGGCAGTATCTTGGCAGCATAGGGATTTGGGGATTGAAATTGGAAATTATCATAATTTTGTATTGCCTTAGGGTGTAGAGTGGTGAGAAAAGATTCAGTCCTTCTCTTTCAGTTCTGGTAGGAATGGGAAATATGTATGTATACAGGGTGACTGCGGCGTCCTCTAGCAACAAAGTAAAATTAGACTTGCCTATTAATTAGAAATTTACGGCTGCAGATTAGAGCGCGTTATATGTTTTAACCCTTGACACAAAAAGAGGGTTGTTACAAGTTTAAAGTATGTATCTGTGTATATATGTGTCTGTCTGTGGATTCGTAGTTCCTCTAAACGAAAGGACCGATTTTGATGCAGTTTTTTTGATTGAAATCTGTCGTGATCGAGGTAGTTCTCAGCAAAAGTTTATAAAGATCTGTTCAGCCGATTGAAGATCATCAGCTCTTTTCTAGGTGATGAAGGGATGTGGGCTATTTCCACCGGTTTGATCGATTACAAATTTGGTGTCCTGTTACTTTAGTTATATTAAAAGAATATAGTAACCTTGATCTGATGCTGCAGCATCTCCTGGAATCTGCAGGATACCCAACTCCTCACTTACTTACAGTAAGAGGCATCGTGTTTGAGCTCATCGGAACAGTTTCTTTTTACTATATCACTCACGGGATAAAGACGAATATAACGATATCTCGCACTCTGAAATCCATCAAACTGTATAAAAAACATAGTGGAATAAAAAACATACATACATACATTAAACCTGAAAACGATACACTTCTTTTTGTGGGCAGTCGTGTAAAAATGTGCCTGCACCTGGGAAGTTATTAGTTATTTACGAACATCACCATTCGAAAGATGAAAACACTAAAGTTATATTAAGTAGGTAGTTTATTTGTAAAATTTCGTCAACGTGATAGATAATATAAGAGGGCGGTACGAACAAAACTTGAAATAAACTCGGGAAGCTGGAAATAAAGTACTTCGAAGTATGCAAAATAGTTCGCCGGAATTCCGGAGTCATGAAGTTTTGAAGTCAGTAGGTACCTCTTTTGTCGGGTAGGTGTTGTATTGCTCAACGCTCTCACCTGGCGGGCACAAAGTTGTCCTTGGTCTCTGCCTCAGAATACATAATAATCCAGAACACGCGTAGGGCGATAAAAGTGAAGGAACGTGTGCTTGTAGAAGGGGAC
This sequence comes from Coleophora flavipennella, assembly GCA_947284805.1. NCBI lineage: Eukaryota > Metazoa > Arthropoda > Insecta > Lepidoptera > Coleophoridae > Coleophora > Coleophora flavipennella. Next base: position 1,925,593 of record OX369307.1, read on the forward strand.
AGGGGCATTACAAGAAATGTCACACAAGAAGAGCACTCAAATTTTTAACACAAAAAAAGAGTCGTTTTTAAACTGAGTATGGCAATACTTAAGTTTTCGCGCATATTTTGAAATGGCATAAACTAAAAAGCTTAAATACATCACAGTCCTTCATGGCATCGATTATTCATAACACGGTACAGGCAAAGAATATATATTAGTACTAACATACAGTATGGACACTCCCTGCCGCTCTCTAGATTGCGACCTGACCCCCTCGTCACCCAGATTGATACAGATTGACTATAGTTTGGTTCTCGAACGTATAGGATTTCGCCGTGATTTTGTTTGCACCGTCATTTGTTTTTTGAAATGTCATTTCACGACCGTTTCACAGTGTACGGGGTGTGGTACAGGTTCAAAACTAGAAATGTCCTTAGCGTAAAGGAACGTAACAAGCAATGACCTTAGTGTAAAGGAACGTAACAAGGAATGTCCAAACACATGCCAAAAGGTTGATTTATACAACTGATTTCTGTTATGTAAACTTAAGTTTATATTGTTAATTTCTAAGAAAAATTGGTTTCAAACATTAAAACATACCCGTATGGCTCCCAGTTAAGAGTAGGACCATCTCATCTCTTCCAATGGGGGTCGTAAGAGTCGACTAAGGGATTTGAAACCGGAGGGTGGGCAGCAGCGTTCTTTCCGTGCATTGCAACACACCTGCAACCACACTGCGATCGCCAACCCGCCTGCCAAGCGTGGCGATTACGGCAAAACCCCCTATGATAACAAACACCCAGAAAACGGACCCTAGTCCCTGGCGGCCCTGCTATTCCTGGCTCCGGTGGCAGTCATGGTAACGACGGGGCAGGGGGTGCGAAGAATACCTCGTGAAGATCGCGGGAAGCCAATGGATGCGGGCAGCGCAGGACCGGTCATCGTGGAAATCCTTGGGGGAGGCCATTATCCCGCAGTGCACGTATTTCGGCTAATATGATGATTAAAACATAAATTACAGCGGATCTCATTATTGTAACATCTCTTGTTATGCCCCTGTACCATTTGTATGAAACTATTCTAAATTAGTGTAGTTTTGACGTTTTGGCCCTTTTAAATCCTACATGCAGGTAATTTATTTATGTGAGTAAACAAAATAAGAACAAGAAGCCTCATAAGAAGGCTCAACGTCACCTAAAGGGCAATGGAGCGTGCTATGCTCGGAGTTTCTCTGCGTGATCGAATCAGAACCGAGGAGATCCGGAGGAGAACCAAAGTAAGCGACATAGGTTACAGAATTGCTAAACTTAAGTGGCAGTACATATAGCTCGTAGAACGGATGGCCGTTGGGACATTCCCTCTCGTATATCTACCAGATACGCTAAAAACTACCAGGTTTATGATATAGCGTCCCCACTTTCCTACCCCTTGGGCATACAGTGAGGGCCACTATTCCTGCCAACACCATAAGGTGAAGACCAGTTACGATAGGTCTTGCCGCCAAGACGCTTGTCCCGGTACTCTGCAAGGCAAGTGCCTCGTGGAAGAGAACCACTACCTACTGTCCAGGTAGGTCCCGAAGCGTTAGGCACGCTCACCTCCCGCGACTTTCGTTACTGGCGGTAAACGCGCCATTGGGACAGTGAAGTTCTCGAGTGGCGACCGCGCACCGGAAAGCGTAGCGTAGGCAGGCTTCCTACTCAGTGGACCAATGACCTGGTGAAGGTCGGGGGAAGCCGCTGGATGCGGGCAGCGCAGAACCGGTTGTTGTGGAAATCCTTGGGGGAGGCCTATGCCCAGCAGTGGACGTCCTTCGGCTGATATGATGAGCAAACAAGCAGTGGTTAACTCAAAAAGTTTTAAAATGCGACTTAAAATAGCCATATTACAGTAAAGGGAAGGAGGATAGCCGCAGAGTTTTCGGCTTCAGCGTGCGTCATACTATTCTCACTGTATGCGTGTTCTGGTGAGTTCTGTATTCTGAGGTCTCTGCCAAGTTCAGCTACTTTGCTTACTCGACTATTTTAGGATTTCAAGACGTAATATTATCTTGTCTTAATAAAAGGTCTTGTTTCTCTTATAAAAATACAGAGTGTTAGGTATATTTGTTGAGGAAGCTTTATTCTACTCATGAATTTAACAAGTTTTGTCTACAACTTTTTTTATAAACGGTTTTTGGTTGGACTTTTCGAACAAATCGATCAGCTAATCAGCAATCTTTGTTGTTGTTTTTTTATTATTTTAATTTTTAAGGAAAACTTGGTTATTATAGTATTATTTTCGAAAAACCTTTAGTTGAAAAGAGTTTTTATGCTCAAAAAGCCAAATGCTCAAATAAATATAAAAATTCACGGTACCAAAGTCAAAAAAGATGAGCACAGTATTGTCAAAGTATTTATTATATTATTAGTATTAACATACAGTACGGACACTCCCTGCCGCTCTTTAGATTCCGACTTTCCCCCTCGTCACCTAGGTTGATACAGATTGGTTACAGTTTGGTTGTCGAACATATAGGATTTCGCCGCCATTTTGTTTGCTCCGTCATTCGTTTTTTGAACTGTCATTTCTGGTCCGTTGTAAGAAGTATCCAGGGTGTGGTATTCTATTTCCTACGATTTTATTAAACAATGAAAGACGATTCTGGGACCTCGATTTCACCTCCAAAGTTCATCATCAGATCAACTCCATAATAAGAAAAGGATCTATTATCACCGGGAATAAGGCTTCATTCCAAAGTTTAGCTTAATCGGATTTCCAGGGGAAGTCGCTCTAATTTCAATCGCATGATTTGAACTAAACAAACATACATGTACACATACATACAAACATTGCAAGTTAAACAAAAGCTTTTAAATGAGCAAACTAACATGGAATATTGCAAACTTTCCGCCTTTAGTTAAAGAATACCTAAAAGCAACTAAAATTTTGTAATTTCTAAATAATGACAAAACCTTTTAGAATTTAAAGGAAAAATATACCAGTCTCACAGTACTACGATCTGGCATAATATTGTAATACTGTGCCAGCCTCAAGTAGCTACCAGAGTGTTAACCTTTTTTATACCTTGTATCAACCAAAAAAAAACACAATGTAAACAAAATTAGTAGGTATTTGATTCCATAGTACTTTTGTTACGCTTTTTTGTTTGATATATATGGTATACATAAGAACCTATTGAATTTCTTTGCATTATTAATATTTCCTTAGAAATGGAAAAAAAAACAATTTAGCCACCTCCGTGGCGTAAAGGTTAAGTCAATTAACTTCACATCAGGAAGTTGCGGGGTCGATTCCGGGCGGAGTCTAACTTTGTAAGACCAACCAATGGTGAAAGAGCATTTACTAAAAATGCCTGGCTATCTATCATCATCTAATCTAAGTCTTGCCGCCAAACATCAATGATGACAACATTGATGTGGCTTGAAGATAAGATAGCCAGTTCCCCATTGCGCTGGGGAATCTTGATAAGCCCGCTTCTATCTTCGGCATCATGTCAGTTACCATCAGGTGAGATGATGATAAGGGTTTACCAATAGTAAATTAATAAAATGGAGAATCTTTTGGCGCGCCGGCATTTGGGGGGAGGGGGGGGGGAAATTGGTCCTGGCGCATCCCGGGCGCTGCTGCGAAACTTGTCTATCAGTCTATCATGTCAACCTAAATGAACATAACCTAACTAGGCCTGTGGAATGAAAGTTTATGAATATTTAAATTAGTACTATTAAAACTAACGCTATTTAGCTGCATACTACGCTCAACCGTAGTAAGCTAAAATCTTACTTATATCTCACAAATAAGAATATCATCTTAAAAGACGAAAAACGTACACTGCTGGACAAAGGCCTCCTCCAATGATTTCCACGACGACCCGTCCTGCGCTGCCCACATCCAGCGGCTTCCTGCGATCTTTCACTGCGAGGGAGGCCTACCTACGCCACGTTTTCCGGTGCGTGGTCACCACTCGAGAACTTTACTGCCTCAACGGCCATCTGTTGGACGAACTATGTGCGTTGCCCACTGCCACTTCAGTTTAGCGATTTTGTAAGGTATGTCGGCTACTTTGGTTCTCCTGCGGATCTCCTCATTTCTGATTCGATCGCGTAGGGAATTTCCGAGTCCATTGCCCTTTGGGTGACCGTGAGCCTTCTTATGAGGCCCACAGCAAGCGACCATGTGAGTAAGAATAACATCAAATCAGCTCATATACGTCCCCACCGAGGGGCTCGAGCCTAGCCTGAATTAGGGCGATCGGGCCTTAGTCGACCACGCGGGCCCAGTGCGGGTTGGTCGACTTTACACACAACCTGCAAGTTTCTCCACAGGCGTGTGCAGGTTTACTCACGATGTTTTCCTTCACCGTAAGAAAGTCGGATAAACGTACATATGAAATCTAAATTCGAAATCACATTGATACGTGGCAGGATTCAAACCACGACCTCCCGGACAGGGGGCGGCGGCCCTAGCCGTTACGCCACCGACGACGCTCTAACAAGAATATAGCCAAAACAAATACAACAGTATATTTACCCGACTGCCGAAAAGGAGGGTTATGTTTTTCGGGTGTAGGTATGTATCCTTACTTAATATTATTAATAATATAAATGTGAAAATGTGCTTGTCTGTTACTTGCTTGTACCTTTTCGAGCTTCAGCACCTTAACCAATTTTGATGAAATTTGGCATGCAGGTAGCCTGTGTCACGAGAAAAGCCATAAGCTACTTTTAATCTCATCAAAATAGCATAGTCCGATGCAGTTCTTAAGGGAAATGAAAAAAAAAACTCTCTTTTTTGTTAATTTCTTCAATATTGCAACAGAACATGGATTGTTCTGATTTTTCGCACGGACATGGTTAAGAGTGTGGTAAATGACATAATTTACTAATTAGCATATCCTGACATAGTTCCCGAGGGATCTGGGGAAAACTTAGTAATCGATTGAAAAAGTAATTTCTGTCAATTTAATTGCAGTTAAAATCAATTGCAATAGAACTGTTAATCGCACGTTGCAATTAATTTACTTGAATTATTATTCATCTATTTTAATTTTATCTCGAAATGAAATCATTTGCAATTTATTTTTTTATTTTATTCATTATATCAACTCATATACAATTCAACGCACGTAAAAAAAGCTCCAGTGGTCAAGTGGTGGGAATGTGTTTGCGCAGGCGGGAAACAAATGACAACTGGCGAACCAATCACGCGACAGCAAACAAGAGAGACGCGTGTTTCCCCCGTCACGCCTCACCCCTTACCACCAATTTGGCCCGCAATTCATTCACTGCGCAGGTAGGTCGCTCGGAGCTTTTTTTACGTGCGTTGAATTGTACATTCCCACCGAGGGGCTCAAGCCTACCCTGAATTAGGGCGATCGGGCCTTAGTTGACCACGCGGGCCCAGTGTAGTGTGGGTTGGTCGACTTCAAACACAACCTTCGAGTTTCTTCGCAGGCGTGTGCAGGTTTCCTCACTCGGTTTTCCTTTACCTTAAGGGCATCGGATCATTATATTAGCCGCTACCTTCTGTCCAGAGGTCGTGGTTCGAATCTTGCCTCGTACTAATGTGTTTTCGAACTTAATCAATTAATTGATTGAAATCTTAATTGATTAATATTCATGTTATGTGAGCAGATATTTGAATAGATAGCGTATAATAGTATTAATATATCTTGATGTCGGTTTCGGAGTATTGTTGGGTGTGGAGTGCATAGTGTGGAGAATAAAAGCGATGCCAGCGTACGTTGCGGATTTTTTTATTTTTTTTTATTCACAATTGGTAAACCCTTAAATAAATAAATAATAATAAATCGAGTAATTGATTGTTAGTTGCGAATTTCACAATAACAATTAATTAATTTCAATTGCAACAAACGTGTTAACAATTTATTATTTTTTAATTGTAACAAACGTGATTAACCATTTACTATTTGTTAATTTTTAAATTGTCGTCATTTTAATTTTGCCCTACACTACGAGTATGTATTTTTCTTTGGCTGAGCTTGTATTGGCACAGATGAGATACTAGTTACTTCGTAACAGATATTGCACTTCCTTATAAAACGAAAATACCTACGCATTTATTCATCTACTCCTTCCCACAGTCAGACAAAACACGGAAACATGGATATACAGGCGCTCGACTTAGCGGTTATAACTGCGTACACGGGCGGCGCGCGAATTGCGGCGGCGACTGTACGGCGTTCTAGCGCTTGACGAGCGGAGCGCGGATTGTAGGCCGCGCCAATGTGTAGGTACTTATCTCGCCTGCTCGGCCAAGTGACGGGGGCCTGGTATTGGGCTATATTGGGATCAGGAAAACTAACCCATATATCCTGTGTTCTAGATCGAGCTGTCCACCTTTTTACCCACTGCTCAAAAAGGAGGGTCATGTTTATTTGATTTATGTATGTAGGATGTAGGTATGTATCGTATGTATGTATGTACTACTCGGTTACTAAAAGAATGAACTTCGCTGGAATGTGACCCCTTTCCCGCTTCCCCACTCACTTCCCCCCGCGTTCTCCGGTCGCGTCAGTACGGTAAGCATCTTTGTCACCGATACGCGTCTAATTTCGTCTCAAACATAACGTTCAGTTTTTAAATTAAGTTTTTTGTTGAATTGTCGGCCTCATACCGACTGAATATTGCTGTGTCCGGTCTTATTATTATTATTCCAATCACAAAGTCTAACAAAACATACATAGAGTTTTCACAAAGTTTCATAAATATTCTTAATGATGCTTTTTTGAACACCGTACCCATTATTTCGCAGTGACGTCATCGACGCCAGGTCCATTCTTTGAGTAACCGGGTAGTATGTCTGTTTATTTGGCTGATCCTGTAGCATAAACAGCTTCATGGATATTGGAGTGCAAGATCAGGTAACTTTAAATTTGCCTTGATCCCCTGAGAGACATTGTAAAGGAATGTTAGGGACAAGCAAACAGACGCGATGTGTGCTGAGCTCAGACTCATTTATTTAGAGTACATACTTAATTATTTTCATATACCCTCACTTAACCTCACAACCCCTTTCTTAAAAATATAAAAGTTCAAGCAAAATTAGTTTTTGTATAAAAATTATGAATAGCATTATAAGATAATTTTCTTGATTAAATTTATAATTTAATAATAATAATTTCACATCATATTTTTCTTTGCACAACCCTATGCTCGAGATAAACTTGCTATAGTAATCTATTACAATCAAGTATGATTTTCCGGCCCAATGAAATATATCAGTTCCATGCGCCATGTAAAGGAATGTTAGGGACAAGCAATCAGACGCGATGTGTGCTGAGCTCAGACTCATTTATTTAGAGTACATACTTAATTATTTTCATATACCCTCACTTAACCTCACAGACATAGGATACATTTGAACCCGACTGCAAAAAAAATAGTGCTAATGTTATTACGCTGTCTAGTTTCTAATTAAGTTGGCTAGGTCATTATTAAAGTATTTCTCTTGATCATATTTGTGTGTTTAAAAGTGTTTAAGTTGGCAATGTAATAATATAATAATAATTTTATCTTATCATTGACACGAGGGATGCATGCTCGCTTAAATGTTTGTGCGAATGGTTCCGCATCGGGAGCCGGGTCGTTTCTTTCCCTCTAATATGGTTGATGGGAGCGATGGCTGACTCTCGCGTTATACTCGTGGCCGGGTGCTGTCCGTTGCTTACTCTTGACAAAGGTATCAATGACATTCAATGATTTTTATGTGTAACTTTTTATGTCATATTGTTTTCATGTTCTAATAATATAATCTGGTTTATTTCAAGAATTGAATTTTGAAATTATTAACTAATGATTGATTATTTCTTGATTTTTTACAAATGAAATTATGTTATTATTATTATATGACTATCAGAAAGAGTGTAGTTTGCACCTATTTTGAATAAATACCTTGAATCTTGAATGATGTTGAGATTTTCGGCAATTTGAAGGCATTATTTAGGCTCGTTTGTAGGTACTCCGTCTGTCATATAACTGATACTTGTGGACCAACCATAAAATGAATTCGTACACGAAAACCTGGATAGAAAAGTCTCAGTTTGCTCTCAAATGAAACAACAAACTTTGTGAGCAAAGGAAAATGGAGTAAAATGGAAATATTTAGACATGTTACCGTTTTATTTCCCTGGAGGCGCCGACCCGAGGAAAGGAAACTTTATATGAAAGAAAAATATGATTCAATGTTGCCTAGTCGAAAGTAGTAAGTTTATTTGCAATAGAACCCCAGGAAATATCGTTTTTATTTCGGTAGAATTCGGACATCAATAGGGAACTCTATCCAATTAGGAAAACAATAATAGTTATGTTCTTCAGTTAAATATTAAAATATAATCAAAATATAACCAAAATTCAATCTATATTAAATATATAATCAAAATGCAATCTTTATTAAATATATAATCAAAATCTCTGTTTTTAAAAATGTTTTCTTTGTTGTGTACACGTCTTCTGCCATTCTTTTGTAATTTTCTCTTTCCAAAGGCCTGCTGGAAAATTTTTTTATAGAAATAAGCTGTAGGTACCTTTTGTATGTACTAATCTAGTTTATTGTCTGTTTGTCCCTATCTTGTTCATCTATTCTGTGTACAATAAATTGTGAAATAATTAAATTATTGTTTTGTACTGAAATAAAAGAACGTTTACGTGGATTTTTGTTAAAAGTAAAGTTTTATTTTTTTTTAATTTTGTTCTACTATTTTGTTACCTAACTGCCCAAAAAGGAGGGTAATGTTTTTCGGGTGTATGTATTGTATGTATGTAATAGTATGTTTGTAATTGTATGGAGGTATATCTGTTTCTTTAGCTGAGCCTGTATTTTAAACGACTTGAAACAATCTCGCATTTAACAAGCTACACTACAATAATAGTCAATCTCAATCTATTATTCCGTGATTACATTCTATAATATATCACATCACTAGATATTTCTATACAACTCAAATCATATTGTCACACCATCTAATCAAATTAGTGTTTCAATTACGAACAATCATTTTTAATAAATAAAGTTTACAACATCCCACGAACGAAAATACTGCATTACAACTAGCTAGCTAGGATGAACTTGAATGAAGATTCATACAAACTGTTCACAAACTGATTGTTCTTAGATTTAGTCGTGTAATACTCGGGTGAACGACCAAATACGAAATAATGAACTGGCTTATTGTGTTGTTTTTTATTCAAAGGATATCTGTTTTTTTACTGCCTTTATCACTATGTGATCTAAAACCACAGAATAGAAGAATTCATACATTAGAAACATATCTCGTTGTGCAAGAAGCTAACTCGCTGCCACGCCTCCTTCAGCTATCTATCGGAGCGGTAAATTTTTTTTCTTATCTGTGTCTAAAACATCAGTAAAATGAACAGATTACCAAATTTGTATTTAATAATTCCCAAACGAAATGACAGCGGTCGGGGCGCGATCGTAGCTCATCCTTTTCGTTCGATAACCAAACTGTAACCAATCTACGTGACGCGGGGGGGGGGGGAGAGTTTGAATCTGGAGAGCGGCAGGGAGTGTCTGTACTGTACGTTAGTATTAATATATATATATATATATATATATATATATATATATATATATATATATATGTCGGAGCGCAAGGACGTGGCGCCATCTATGCATCCGTCGAAGCACCGTGTGTTTTATCTTGAAACGTCAAACGGTTAGCTAGGGTAGTAATAATAGTCATCTTTGGCCAAGGCGTGGTCTGTGCGAGACCGGAACCCGGAAGTTGGTAGTGTTGGTACTTGTTTGTTAGCCAATCAGAATCGTTGTGATTATCGAATCATCAAAGATAATGCAGCCTACCTACAGAGGCTACGACAGAGGCGCCAATTATTTTACGAGCACTTTTGATCGAGCAGCTGAACTGTCAACTTGGGAAGCCAGCCCCGTGCCGAACTCATCGCAGTCTATAAAATAATCGGTTTTCATCCGAATCATCGTGAAGCCTCGTGTTGCAAACGTGTGTGAATATTGATTGTACACTCCAAAACTTCTCAAAGACGAGTTTATTTCTTAGATACGGCCAAAACCCTTCTGATGATACGAAATATATATATTGACATTACAATCATTGAATGTCATCTTCTTCTTCTTAGCGTGTCGATGGCAGACACTACACTGTAGCAGCCCAGAATTTGGCCACGATTATCAGCCGCTGTCATGAGGTCTTCCTGCGTGCAGATGTAGGGGCACGCAGGGCACGATGTTAAGTGTGTCATCGTTTGAACTGCACCGCACAAACATTAGTCATTAATCATTAAACATAGTGTCATTAATGCCTTTGACAAGAGTAGGGCAGTTCACGTGGACAGCACCCGGTCACGAGTATAACGCGAGAGTCACCAGTAAATATTCTCCATTTATAAAATTTTCAATGGGCTATCCTGGTGTCAAGTTAAAAATCACTCTCTCGGACATGTTTTGAACTGAGCCTCAATTTCAAACCAAAGACCAATGTCTAGTTTAATGTCTCAGGCATGAACAACAACTTATACCCCAACAACGTTACGCGTATTCATGTCCATTAAAGAGTTTTCATATTTCTCACTTACATGGAAAATACTTTTCTGTCCCTGCAACCAAGGCGAGTATGCAACAAATTTATGCAGGCATAATTCAGTTGTGTCATCAAGGTGCAGCTGAGACATATGGCGACATTACGGTCGTATCTCAGCAGAGCTTGGACACTGATGTATTGCATATTTCAGCAAGATACGCGCAAGGAACTTTCTTTAATAAACCAATTTGAAGACATTCTTTATATTATTACATATCATCATCATATCAGCTCATATACGTCCCCACCGTGGGGCTCGAGTCTACCCTGAATTGGGACGATCGGGCCTTAGTCACTCCTAAGCAGGGGTGGAACTCCTTGCCTGCGTCAGTGTTTCCCGATTCCTATAATTTGGGGATCTTCAAGGCAAGAGTGAATAGGCATTATTTGAGTTTGCGTGTACCATCCTCGACTGCATCATCACTTACCATCAGGTGAGTTGCAGTCAAACGCACTCAAATTTTTAATAAAAAAAATAAAAAAAAAAAGTCGACCACGCGGGCCCAGTGCGGGTTGGTCGACTTCACACACAACCTTAGAGTAGATGGATGAGGAGAAGCAAGTAGATAGATCAGGAAATTAGACAGTTTGTACAAGTAGACAGATCGGGAAAATGGACCAATCTGGAAGTAGACGAATAAGGAAAAGCAAATGGACCGATCGGGAAAGTAGACGGTTTGTACTAGTGGACCGATCGGGAAAGTAGACCGATGGTTCCGGAGGGTTCCTCACGATGTTTTCCTTTACCGTTAAAGCAATCGGTAAGTAACTAAGTATTATTGCATAGATTACTATAATATTATAAATTCTACAGATAAGTAAATCCGCTGGGGCTCCATAAATCCGAAAGTGTGTCTGTCTGTATGTCTATCTATTTAAAAAAAATCACACTGAATCTATGAACAGATTTCGCTGAAATTTAGCAGATAGCTAATGTAAAGAGCGAAGAACAACAAGAATATTTTAGACCCTATAAAATTCCCGAGGGATTTATAAAAGGGTATGATTTTATCGATTGTCAATTAAATAGATTCGATCACTAAATAAAAAAATGAAATTCCCTAAATAGTATAGTTTGTACTCAAAATAGTAGATCTGTCACCAAAGTAAAGTCATCAAACAACACCAAAACAATACTCAAAAGGAAAAGATTTATCACCAGAAAAGTCTTTTAACGATTGTCAATTAAATAGCTTCGATCACTAAATAAAAAAATTGAAATTTCATAAATAATATAGTTTGTACTCAAAATAGTAGATCTGTCGCCAAATAAATGCCTAAAATTACTTACAAAGGTGACCTACAGATACTCCCACATCCTCTTCGGATCCCGAAAGTTTGTTGATGTTCGAAACGGGCGGCGGGGGCTACGCCCCCGTTAGGGGTCATCTTCCGATGATTTCTTCTGCTGCGAAGTAATTTTGTACCCAGGGTGGGGAGCCTCGCTTCGCGAGGCTCTTTGACTGTTAAATCAATCAAACCTGACCGAACCTAACATCGCTCGCTTCGCTCGCTCATTTATTTATTGTTTTTGACCGATTACCCCCTAGTTTTCGATTTGTTACCATGCAATAGCTTTACCGCGGCAGTCCCCGAGTGCCACACGTATTTTTAATGACAGATATATCAATTTGATGACAGATCTATCAATTTGATGACAGATCTATCAATTTGATGACAGATCTATCAATTTGAGAACGAAAATATTGAATAGAGATGAATCTATTTAACTGGGGACGAAAAATATAATTCCCTTTAAAAAACAATTCCACACTCGCTGCACACCTTGAAAGGTGCGTTAATTATGAACGAGTTCGTCATTAAAACGATAGCCACGTGGGTGAAGCCGTGCACAAATGTGAAATTGTTATACCTAAATGTGGCAGGAGTATGTAGAAATAAGGGCGTGGGTTATAACTCCATCGTGGACACGTAGTCAATATTTAATCATGAAAATAAGACCTAGAAAGAAATATAAAAATAGTCAAAATATAATACACTTAAATTTAAAATACAAAACATAAATTAATCTTACCAAAGATGGGTCTTAGCAAGATTCAGCTTCACAGTTTATTAGATAATATTTTATTTTAAACTTATGATTTGAAGATAAGAAGAATTTTGATTTTTAAAATGATATTGTCCGATGAATCACAGCGAATGCGTGAAAAAGAAATAGATGGAATGAAAAAAAGATGGAATTTTCATTCGAACGCAGAACAGCGTGCCGCGTTACAGTATATAAAACATAATCTATGAACTCCGACAGAAAATCATTAGAAAATATTTTTTGAAGTTTTATGGTAAATGTCTTATGAGTAAAAATAGTCTTATGTACATTAGAGAAAAAAAATTGTTATAGCTATGCTGTGCATACTTTCTCGCGAAGCCTTCACCTTCTGTCGTAATCGGGAATGCACAAATCAACAAGAAACAGTACATTTATTTAGAAGCAATTAATAAAGTTTTATATAAAATTTGATTTACATTTTAAAATTATGATGATAATATGGGTTTGTATGGGAGGTGCCTTACTCGTTTTTTTTATCCACAAAACTTCATTGAAAGCGTTAAAAGTTAGTTTTAGGAAAAAGTTATAAACAAAAAAACTGGATTTTTAGATTTGTATGGGGATACATATAATATAATTATAGTCTTACCTACATACCTCATTCCGATTTTACTTGAAATAACAAACTACTGCATGTTGTAGGCCATGTAAAGTTATAGTAACGTACAGAGTTTCATCAAAATAATTAGAGGAATTTTTGAGCAAAAAAAAAATGAAAAAAAAGAATTAAAGCGTGCGCTCGACTGTGTGTCAAGGGGGAGACCCCTTTGAACAATTATCAAAGTACCGCCGAATAACTTTAAAACAAAGTGTTGATTATCCCTACTAATATTATAAATGTGAAAGTAACTCTGTCTGTCTGTTACGCTTTCCCGCAAAAACTACTGAACGGATTTGGCTGAAATTTGGTAGGTAGACAGATTAGGACCTGGATTCAGACATAGGCTACTTTTTACCACGCTCGCGAGCCGCTTGCGGCTCGCGCACTGCGAACCCTCGAAAAGTCATAGAAACGTTGTCCACGCGGGTGAAACCGCGGGAAACAGCTAGTGTGATTATAAATTAGTGCAAATATCGTTGATTTCAAGCTTTGAACTTTTTACATATCTATACTTTTATACTTATTTACACTCGAACTCACACGTATATCGCATACGGAGAAAGACACACAACAGCAGAACCCAGTTACAAACGTACTAAACTACGCTATCCATTGAAATAAGACCATTTAAAATGTACAGTCACTCACGATAACGTCTGCATTGTACTTAAGGCGACACAAAAAGTTTTTCTAGTGTACACAGGTCTTCCTAGTGTAGGCATTAGCTGTATCAATTTACCTGCCTACCATATTACCATACTTAATATCATATTATTATCGTGAATTACATAAGAAAACAGGTGTATCTCTAAAACCTATAGTTTTAAGTATAACTACGCCATAACAACCTAGGTACCTAATAAGGTTATTTTTAGTGTTTAAAGCTAATTGTTTAACTACTAATTGGCGTAGGATGTTTTGCCGGTCCTAAGGCCGCAGAAGCAGGAAGGAGAGATTGGTATCACGAGAGTGACATTATACGTTTATATATTGTATGTATGTAGACGCGAATTTTGGTAAAGCAACGTTGCCATTCGGCCATCATTCATACGCACTCAATGGCCTCTTTAAGTTGCGCATAAAAAGGGGTCAATTTTAGGATTATTTAAAAAATGTGCCCGGGTTCACTTATTATAAGTATACTTAATTTTTTAATTGATATTAATTATAAATCATGTATCGAATTACACCTGAAAATTTACGGAACGATACAAAAGTCACCGTATATACATAACATTTACTTACAGAAAAGTATTAACTAAAACGATACCAATACATATACAGGGTGTAACAAAATTGGTGTAGGTCCCGTTAACTGGGGGTTCTACTCGTCATACTGAACAACTTTCTCCAAGGAACCCATAGTCAATTCTCAAAAAAAAATGGACCCTCGATACTAAAATGCACAAAATCGGTCGATCAGCTGATCGATTTGCATGAAGATTAAAAACTTTTTTTTATGTTTTCAGCAAAGTCGTAGAACAAAAGTTGTTCAGTATGATGCATAAAAGCCCCAGTTAACGGGACCTACACCATTTTTGTTACAACCTGTATATAAAGCCCGTTTGCTTGAATAATATCGCCCGCCCTTTGTTAACACCAACACAGCGCGTGCCGCCGAGTGTCAAAGAACGCCGCTGTAACGTCAAAAAATGCTGACACATGTGTATTACCTGATTTGTATCTGTCATATGTCAATTGTCTATTAAAGTAGATTTAATTCTTGCATTTCGTTTAAACGAATGACACTATCTGAGCAAATCGACATTATTTTTTAGTTTTTTAAACTCTATTCATCATCATATCAGCCGAAAAACGTCCACTGCTGGACAAAGGCCTCCCCTAAGGATTTTAACGACGACGGGTCCTGTGCTGCCCGCATCTAGCGGCTTCCTGCGATCTTCACCAGGTCGTCGGTCCACCGCGTGGGAGGCCTGCCTACGCTACGTTTTCCCGTGCGCGGTCGCCACTCAAGAACTTTACTGCCCCAATCTTTTCTACGAGCTATCTGCCAACTCTATTAGTGTAAGACAATTGATTCCCGTGAAAATCGCAACTTCGTTTTTTGACATTACAATACCTCCTTTGCTCCTTCGTCGCTAGATAACGCTTGCTCCTCAATTGCTGGAAAGTATTACTCAAGCTGCATGATGTAACTTTACTCTTGTTACGTTAGTACTAATATACAGGGTGTAACATAAAGGTGTGGTGATACTTTAAGGTGGGCTTGTACTCATCAAACTGAACCACTTTTGTTCTGCAACTTTGCTAAAATCGCAGTTTTTTTTCGTACAAATCGGTCAGCTGATTAAACGGTTTTGTATGAAAAGTCCAATAAAAATTTCGCGATTTCAGTAAAGTTGCAGAACAAAAGTTGCTCAGTTTGATGAGTACAAGCCCACCTTAAAGTATCACCACACCTTTATGTTACACCCTGTATATACTTTACTTGTGTCATCTAGGCGCGGCAGAGATGTATGGGGTCATTATGGTCGCATCTCAGCAATGCTGGACACTGATGTATTCTATAACTCAACCTGCACGTAGATTTGTGGCGTTGAAAACGTTTAATTCTGTTTAAGTAATACAACAAAATTTAATTAAAAAAATAATTAACCAACAGTGAAAGCAAGCTGCGCACCTCATTTTATTCGTTAGTTTCATTTATTAAATTTAATTTTAGTAACCTTAAGACTTATTACTTATTTCAATAAAGACTCATTTCGTATTTAATATCTACACTTATACTGTCTTGTAATTAGTTCTTGATAATAAAAGAAACTATATGTCATATCAGAAAAAAAAATATTGATAGTCGATATATAATAAACTAGCTTTTGCCCCCGGCTTCGCCCGCGTGGACATCGTTTTTGTGACTGACTTAGAGGGTGCGCGGTGCGCGAGCCGTTCGGCTCGCGAGCGTGGACATAAATTTTCTCCACATCCCTCGGGAACTATGTCAGGATATGCTTTTTAGTAAATCGTGTCATTTCCCACCCCCTCAACCATCTCGGTGCAAAAATCACACAATCCATTGTTCCGTTGCGATGTTAATTAACCAAAAAAGAGTATATTTTCAGTTCCCTCGGGAATTGCATCGGGCTATGCTATTTTCACGGTATAAAAAGGACACGGCATAAAAAGTAGCCTATGTCCTTCTTTGTGACACAGGCTACCTGCATGCCAAATTTCATTATGATTGGTCAAGGCGTTGAAGCTTGAAAAGGTAACAAACAAAAAAACTGACAAACAAACACATTTTCACATTTATAATATTAGTAAGGGTTATCAAATCGGCAAAAATGTATAAGGGACCAATTTTTTTTTCATATTTGACACATAGTTTCCTTGGGAAAGTTGTTTGTAATCACAAGTACATGCATATCGTTTGCTATCAAGAACAGGGGATCGGACTGCATCAAAAATTAATTCTGAAACATGATTCCCTAAAATGCTCTGTTCTTGAAGTATCAAAAAACCTTACTTGTTTTGTTTTTACCCGACTGCGCGACGCAAAGGAGGGTAATGTGTTTATCAGCCTATATATGTATGTATGTATGTTTGTTCCTTTGTGGCACTCTAGAGACCAAACGCGTGGGCCGATTTTCATGATTCTTACGTCAATCGATTTGTCTTAATCTTGTGAGTGTCACTAAAGACATGACATTAATCAAAATTCAATATGGCGGCAAGACATATTGTGAAAACAAAAAAAGTGAAAGTTGATGGACTATATTAAGTAGGGTATCATTGAATAGGTATTTGAAAATCAACTTTAGGTTTCCCATATCATTTTTCATTTCGAATAACCATTTTGGATCTATAAAAGTTTAAAGATAGTTAGCAACCATTCTCACTTAAATTGTCAACAATACTTATATTAACAAAGCTGTAATAAAGTTCTTAGGTATACAATCGGTTGGCCCCTGTCTTCTTTATTTATCCATAATTATAAATGTGAAAGTGTGTTTGTTGGTGTGTCCTTCTTTCACGCTGCAACGATTGCAACGAAGCAACAAATCAACATGATTTTGCACAGAGATAGTTAGAGGGCCTAGTAGTGACATACAAAGGCAACTTTTTACTATCCCAGAAAAATACACATTTCCCGAGATAACAGCGATACCCAAATTCCACTAGAAGTCTTGGGCAAAAGCTAGTTAATAATAATGTAACGGAAGAACCATAAGTTTACCGCTATTCCTCCATAGATGGCGCCGGCTACCTCATAATGCACCAACGCATTAAATAAATTACATAAAATAAATAATAATAATAACTGTACATTATATAAATGCACATTTGTGTGATAAAAATAATTTCTTTTGACGTAGTTGTGACATCACTGAGACAATTTTGTAGGTATTTCTCGCCTGTCTTATTCGGCCATGCTGTGTATATTGCGTGTTTACCCAATTGACCGCTAGATTGCGCTAGCTGTCGTTTAAATCGCGCTATCGAAATTTCGACTTGGAATCCATAAGTAAGCCTAGGTAATTTTGTCGATATCTGCTCACGTGATGTTAATAATAATATCAAAAATTACTAATTACCAAATTACCAACCAAATGGACGATATCTATCATAAAATTACAAAAAATTACATTCAAAAAATCTATTAATGTTTAATTGTATCCACGGTACGGACGGTTCCTTGAATTGAACCTTTAATTTAATTTATTTAAATTTGCTCCTTTAATTTTAGGGAAATTTCAATAAAGTGAAATTAGTTAGGCTATTTAGGTTAGGTTTAGGATAATTTAAATAAAGTAGTTATATTATTAGGATTATATTGTTATTAATAAAGTTACTAGGCATAGTAAATCAGTAATTCGTTGTTTGCTAGTTTATGTTCCTGTTTTGTTGGGGTAGGTAACTAAGTGGTCCACCTATCTGTATATATTATATTGATAAATAATAATACTTAACAAAAATATTTATAAATAAACAAATAAATAAGAATTGGTACTTCCTTTTCGAGTAGATTTAAGCTAATTTTACGTAGAAATTTATTTAGGGATTATTATTATTATTATTAATAAAAGTTACCTACTTTGCGTATAGTTTGGTACATCAGTATTAGGTTATTTTGCTAGTTAGTTGGTTTATTTCAAGTATCTCTTTTTAATGATTGAAGTCATCCCGTCTACTTCAATGATATTTACTTAATTTATTTTTGGCGAACTCTTCATCTAATTTGTTGATAGTGTAGTAGGTAGAAGAAATTTGAATGTTAACCAGGGTCTTGTCAACGGAGCAATGGGAGTTATTAGGACAATTGAGTGGCCAGCTCTTCGAAGAGACCAGATGGAACCGGGAGAATTGCCACAGGCTGTTTATGTGGAATTTGACGACAAAGCTATTAAAAACAATGTCCCTGGAGTGGGAGTCAGAATCGAACCATCGACGACAGAATTCGATGCACTTCGTGGACAGGGCAAAATAGAGCGAAAAATGTTGCCATTGATATTGTGCTGGGGTGTAACTATACATAAGTTACAAGGAACTACTTTGGACCGAGCTGTGGTCGATTTAAGTTCACGCATTTTTGCGAAATGTCAAGCCTATGTAGCTTTGAGCCGGGTTAGGTCCCTAGATGAATTAATAATCAGTACTTTAGACCAACGCAAGCTACTTAATAATCCCCACGATATTAACTCCCTCAATGAAATGACAAGATTGCGAAATTTACCATCTTATACTCCTCACTAAAAAGTTTAAAATAAAAAAGTTAATTAATAAAAACAAAAAACCCGACTGCGTAAAAAGTAAACTTTGAAAAGTTAATTTAAAATAAAAAAGAAATAAATAAAAACTAAAAAGAGAAAAACAAGTCCTGGAGTCTATTTCATAAAGCTACAAGTTACAATTTTTACGGGTGTAAACTGGCAACACTGGGCACATGTATGGGATCTAACAGTAGTGTGGCCAGTTCACACCTGTAAAATTGTAACGTGTAGCTTTATAAAACCGGCCTCCGTAGTCTATAATTCTATTAAATAATATTGAATAAGTACACAATGAAATAGTTTTGTGATCGATAGACACATAAAACAAATAATTAATTATAATGCGGTTCATAGCAACTTTTACAGTCGGGACCCATTTAAAATTCTAGACCGGATCATATTTTCCCAATAATGGGTCCCGACTGTAAAAGTTGCTATGAACCGCATTATAATTAATTATTTGTTTTATGTGTCTATCGATCACAAAACTATTTCATTGTGTACTTATTCAATATTATTTAATAGAATTATAGACTACGGAGGCCGGTTTTATAAAGCTACACGTTACAATTTTACAGGTGTGAACTGGCCACACTACTGTTAGATCCCATACATGTGCCCAGTGTTGCCAGTTTACACCCGTAAAAATTGTAACTTGTAGCTTTATGAAATAGACTCCAGGACTTGTTTTTCTCTTTTTAGTTTTTATTTATTTCTTTTTTATTTTAAATTAACTTTTCAAAGTTTACTTTTTTTCCATCACGTATTCAATTTTAAATTGACAAAATTCACAAAATAAGTTCGTGAATGACGCTAAAAATCTATGATGTCACTTGTGGGTATTTCAAACATTTTGAGAACAAAATTTCGTTTTCAAATCAAATCAAATTATTTATTTCAGATAGTCAATCCATAATATTGTGTTAGTAACAGACATCTTATAAAACTACAGATCATAAAAAGTAACTCAAATGACTAGCAGTCCGATCCCCTACTAATTAAAAGTCACCCCTTATATTTGCTAAATAGTTATCTGTGCAGTCATAGTGTTTTCTGTCTGAAGCAACAAAAAAAAAGTTGAGGAGCGGTCGTCAGAAGGAGAATCGTCCAAAAACCACTTTATTTCTTAAAAAGTCATACCCAACGATGCATATTATAATCAAGAGAACGGGCAGCAGTTTTCACGGCGTTTCGACATCGCCAAGCGGAAAATTGAATCACGGATTTATAGCAACCGATCCAACTGAATTTTGTTATCCTTTTTCAAAATGATAAAACACTTTCCTCTTTACCCTAACAATAGTTCTGGAAAGATTCGTAGACCCGTTACCCTTGTCAGAATTTCCATATTTACGGTTCCTATCTGAACAAACAGGAAGTTTCACGGTAGAAACATGAACTAAATGTACGAGTTGATATTAGTACCTACAATAAACCTTTACTTAAAACACAGTTTAATTAAATGTGAATGAAAAGGACATTTTCACGACGGTGTTAAATAAGTGATATAACGAAATTAACGAAATTGGCGTAGGACCCGTTTCACACGTTATATTCAACATGTGCCTATGCAATAGGATAGTTACTTATTTAAATGCTATTATTTTATTAGGTAATATGCTGTTGAAAATTCTTTGTGAATTTATGTTCCGATTGCGAGTCAGGAAAATCACTTTTATCTCAAATTCCCTATGCTCTATTTGTCCACCTCACTTCATGGGTTTTGGTTTGTCCAAAAAAACCAAATAGGGATTGCACCACGTCTAAAACTCACTTATTAGAGGGGTTCTCTTTATTATACTGTGTTAGAGGTAAGTTTACAAATGCCTATACACTACTAGGGTAACGGCGGGTGCCAGGGGTGGGCTTGTAAATAGTAAATAAAAATAATGGACCAGCAGTTAAATCATACCACCCTCATAAATCTAAAAAAATGCATTTTTTTATTCCGTCACCAAAATATGCCTTGTGACACACATTATGCCTGTATTTTTCTCTTATGTTGTGCAATAAAGTGTTTACAATCAATCAATCAACACGCTATGCCTGTATTTTTCTCTTATGTTGTGCAATAAAGTGTTTTAAATCAATTAATTAACACATTATGCCTGTATTTTTCTCTTATGTTGTGCAATAAAGTGTTTTCAATCAATCAATCAACACACTTTGACTATATTTTCCTCTTATGTTGTGCAACAAAGTGTTTTCAATCAATCAATCAACACACTTTGACTGTATTTTTCTCTTATGTTGTGCAATAAAGTGTTTTCAATCAATCAATCAAAACACACTTTGACTGTATTTGCCTGATATGTTGTGCATTAAATTGTTTTCAATAAATCAATATTCCATTACAGTTAATCACGCATCTCTCTGCAGCGAGAACAAAAACGTTAAAAACAACATTTTCTTGTGGTTGGTAAACTATCATTTTTTGCAGAATTAACTAGTCTCTGGCAGATTCAAGTTATGTTTGCAAAAATTTATATTTGTATGATAGTAGAGCTACGATGTTCATTAATGTATTGTAGAAAATACTCGACATAACTCTTTCAGCTTATAAATTGACAATATATAATTATCTGCTTTATATATCTTTTAAGAATGAATAATAATGGATACAATTTACCAATACTACAGTATTAAGTATACGCAAATTCATATCTTATATCTTAATCATTTATTATTTTAAATTCTATGGATAACTTCATAATACGATTAATCAAATGGGTCTCTTAATCATACCGATACGAAATGGACTAGCCACGAAGCTCAAATAAAAAAGAGCCATCTTCATCTTATTAGTCATCATCATTGTCCACTGCTGCAGCTGGACAAAGGCCTGCCCCCAGGATTTCCACGACGACCGATCCTGCGCTGCCCGCATGCAGTGGCTTACGGCAAAATGTATTAGTACTATGACAGTATTAATACCATTTCTAATATTAACATGAAAAAATAAGTTGAAATAAACAAGCCAAAAATCCTCACCTAGATTTAAAGTCAAGCCACCCGGATTTTGAGCTAGAGTTTAAGCTCGCTTCTGTAATACTTGGTGAAAATATGATACATATTGCGCGTCAAGGGAAGCCGGTGCTAGCAGCGAAGGCACTTCCAAAATATAATCAAGTGAAGATTCTACAAATCAAAAAAATAAAATTGAGTTTTGTTAGATATTTGTAATGGATAATTGCAAAGTGCGATTTGAAGAACCATATTGTGAAATGCAACAAACCGGTTTTAAATTGTAACGATACTTTTCTTAAAACATGTTTTCGAAGAACCAAGTGATTCTTTATCAAAGTTATAAAAATAAAATTGAGTGTTGTTAGATATTTGTAATGGATAATTGCAAAGTGCGATTCTAAGAACCATATTGTAAGACGTAACGAACCGGTTTTTAAATTGTAACGATAGGTACTTTTTTTTAAACATGTTTGCGAAGAACCAAGTGATTCTTTATCAAAGTTAAAAAAATAAAATTGGGTTTTGTTAGATATTTTTATATAATTCCAAAGTGCGATTTTAAGAACCATATAGTAAGATGTATAACGAACCGGTTTTAAATTGTACCGATAGGTACTTTTCTTAAAACATGTTTGTGAAGAACCAAGTGGTTCTTTATTGAAACTTCCTGTGGTAAATATATTGAATTAAGGTAACCATAGCATATTGATAATAAAAACACATAGAGATAACATATCTTCAACGGTTGCCTTGCCAACCTGGTTAGAAGTTAGGTGGTAAGTTATACGACCTTCCCCTACTTACTAATTTTCCGAAAGGCTTATTCACAAGCAAGATGTTATGAAGGATCCCATTTAAAATTACCCCGACGAATTGAATCATAACCCCCGGGAATGCTGACGGTCACGTTTCTGGGATTTTCCCGGTTTGTGCCCCCTCGCACTAACAGCAGTGTGGTAACAAACTTACATAGTATACAGAGTGTAGCGTGTGTAAATATTATTATTATGTGGAGGTTCCTGTGTATGTTGATCTAGAATTTACAGACATTGCCTGGGAACATTAAGTAAACATAATTTAACCAGTAACATCCTACTTATCCTACTAATATTATAAACGCGAAAGTTTGTAAGAATGTATGGATTTTTTTATTCACAATTGGGAAGCCCTTGGCATCATCTCACCTGATGGTAAGTGAAGATGATTCCGAAGATGGAAGCGGGCTTACCAAGATTCCCCAACGCAATGGAGATCTGGCTATCTTATCTTCAAGCCGGATTTATTGATATATTTATTTATTTACACTTATAGTACACCAAGAACAATATCGTAAAGCGAATACTTAGGGATATTATATATAGTGTACAGTAGGCGGTCTTAATGCTCAAAGCAATCTCTTCCAGACAACCTTTAGTTAGAAGAAAGCACGAAATACTTAATTTTACAATAAGAGCAGAGAAATAAGCATCTTAATTAACTGACTAAATAAAAATCATACATGCTCATATTATTATTCTATACATATAATACACTCGAGAGCGATGAATCCGGGTCACTTAAAGAATCCTAAAAATCTCGGAAACTAAGAAGGCTAGCTTAATGAAATAAATTGTGTTTAATAGACAATTTAATACTCCTTAAATGAAGTCATTAAAACTTCTTAGTTATTGTAAAGTTGTGTCATAAAAAAATCAAATTTGAAAAAGGGAGACTTTCGAAGATGGAACTATGAAATTACTACATTTGTTTTTGCTTTTGTTTCTAATCTGTCATTTAAGTGGGTACATAAACCATGTTGATAGTGTTCAATATTTATTATTCAAGCAGTAATCATGTCGCTTTCACCTGAAAAATGCACCAGAATACTCACAATGCTGGAAAACGGCCGGGGTCAGCGCGATACAGCCACGATTGTCGGTGTGTCGCTCTCAACAGTACAAAGAGTTCTCCAACGCGTTACGAGGAAACTGGCTCTAAGCTACGCAGACCAGGAACAGGCAGAACCAGGTGTACCACAGCACGAGAAGAT
The DNA here is from genome assembly GCA_947284805.1 of Coleophora flavipennella. Classification (NCBI taxonomy): domain Eukaryota; kingdom Metazoa; phylum Arthropoda; class Insecta; order Lepidoptera; family Coleophoridae; genus Coleophora; species Coleophora flavipennella. The sequence continues at coordinate 1,949,566 of OX369307.1, forward strand.
CGATACTTGGTGAACACAATGCTTCGTAATCGCTTTCTCACAGGAACTGAACTTACAAATCAGTTTCGACGCCTCGGAGGAAGTAACCCAAGCGCATGGACAGTAAGGCGACGACTTGCTGAAACTAACTTGAAACCACTTAGACCTGCAAAACAGCCCTAAACTGGAGCGTGGGCATCGTATTTCAAGACTAAGATATGCCCAGAACCACTTAAATTGGAGTATTGGAGATTGGTCAAAAGTTATGTTCTCCGACGAATCAAAATTTATGCTCTACAAGCACGATGGAAGACACAGAGTGTATAGAAGACCAGGGGAAAGATTCAAGCAAGCATGCATCGAAGAAAAAGTAGCCTACGGTGGTGGGTCTGTACATGTGTGGGCCGGAATTTCTTCTGAGAGTCGCACAGAACTGGTGTTCATAGAAAACGGCTCTTTAACTAGCGAAAGATATGTGGAAGAAATACTCAATGAACACGTTGGTCCATTTATGGTCAATTTGGTTGAGGATGCTATTTTTATGCATGACAATGCCCGGCCTCATACGGGTTGGATTGTGAATGACTACCTTCAAGAGATGAACATTACTCGTATGGAGTGGCCAGCACGCAGCCCGGATATCAACCCGATCGAGCATGCTTGGGACGAGCTAGGGAGATGCGTAAAACAAAGAAGCCCTCCCTCAATCACGCTTCGTGAGCTCAAAATTGCTCTCACAGAGGAATAGGAGAATATTCCCCAAAATCGTATAAGGAACTTGGTGTACAGCATGCCAAACCGCGTAAACACAGTGATGGAAGCACGAGGAGGCAATACGAAGTATTAAAATTCAAGTAAATCGTAATGTTGTTCAAAAATGTCATGTTTCCTATTTTTGTTTTAAGGCTAGATCAGCAGTTTTTTTTTAATTTATGTAATTTTTTGTAAATAAAATGAAGTGACTCGTAAATTTTATTACTTTCATTTAAGGGGTATTAAAGTGTCTATTAAACACAATTTATTTCATGAAGCTAGCCTTCTTAGTTTCCGAAATTTTTAGGATTCTTTAAGTGACCCGGATTCATCGCTCTCGAGTGTAGTAACCATTATAAATATACTCTTTCACGCAAAAACTACTGAACAGATCTGGCTGAAATTTGGTAGGTAGACAGATTAAGATCGCTACTTTAACACATAGGCTACTTTTTTCCACGCTCGCGGGCCGCTTGCGGCTCACACACTGCGTACATTCGAAAAGTCATAGAAACGTTGTCCAAGCGGGGGAAGCCGCGAGAAACAGCTAGTTATTTATAACATTATTTCACATGTATTAAACAAATATATATATTTCTACAGATATTTTGCGTGGTTAAAGCACGCGGTACCCCTGCAGCATCAGGATTTGAGGATCAAGAATAGAAGTTGTCAAAATTTTGTATTGTCGTGCGTAAAGTTTAAATCCCTCAATGCTCACGGTTTATGTTGGCAGTATATATGTTGGCGCCAACTTTTTAAATTAGCCATTCAATTAACTGCCTACCTGGTTCATTGAATGGTGACATTTAATTGAATGACAAAGCCGAATGTTGATTGATCAAGCGTCACTCAACGTTCAACTAGTTGGCTGATTGTAAACTAGGACGAATGTTGATTGAACAAGCGTCACTCAACGTTTAACTAGTTGGCTGATTGTAAGCTAGCCCTTTGAACATAGCGGACGTAAAATCCCATAAAACGAAAAGAGAGTTGGCATAAAATAGTTTTTTCTTAAAAACTGTAAATGAGCGAGCGAAGCAAACGATATTTGGTTCGGTCAGCTTTGATCGATTATACAATCAAAGAACATCGGTTTTTTATTCAGAGTATCTTCAGAATATCCCATTCAACGACTTGGCTTAATGACGTATTCAGCCAAGTCGTTGAACGTTACATTCAATGGCTTGGCCATTTATCCTTTAGTCATTCAATTGAATGTCGCCATTCAATCAATGGGCTAGCCTTTAAATCAAATGGGAGATTTAACCAGATGGCTGCGACGTATATATCCTCATCAGGACTGAGAAGTTGGAATCCGGAGAATAATAATAATGAAGTAGCCGCTACCTCCTGTCCGGGAGGTCGTGGTTCGATCCTGCCACGAACCAATGTGTTTTCGAATTTAGATTTCATATGTACGTTTATCCCACGCTCTTACGGTGAAGGAACACATCGTGAGGAAACCTGCACATGACTGCGAATAAACTCGAAGGTTGTGTGTGAAGTCGAACAACCCACACTGGGCCTGCGTGGTCGACTAAGGCCCGATCGCGCTAATGCAGGGTAGGCTCGAGCCCCTCGGTGAAGACGTATAAGAGCTGATGTGATGATAATGATTCGTTTGATTCCTATACAAATTATAAATTAATAGATCGTTGAGTGTCACGGTTATGGCAGACAGTACTCCTTCAGCATCAGAATTTAAGAACCAAAGTTTTAATTTATCATGCACACTTCATCCATGTGCAAATTTGCAGACAGTTTTAAGTAGGCGATACACCTTATCGTATCAGCCGAAAAACGTCCACTGCTGGACAAAGGCCTTCCTAAGGATTTCCACGACGACCGGTCCCGCGCTGCCCGCATCCATCGGCTTCCCGCGATCTTTACCTTTGGTCCACCGCGTGGGAGGCCTGCCCACGGTGCGTTTTCCGGTGCGCATTCGCCACTAAATAACTTTAATGCCCTACGACCTATGTGCCCTGCCCACTGCCACTTCAGTTTAGCGATTCCTTGAGCTACGCGGTTACTTTAGTTCTCCTGTGGATCTCCTCGTTTCTGATTCAATCACGCAGAGAAACTCCGAGCATAGCTCGCTCCATTGCCCTTTGGGTGACCATGAGCCTTCTAATGAGGCCGATACACCTCCAGCATCCATATTTTTAGGGTCATGTTATTATTTCACAGCAACTGAGAAGGCTAATCTGTTTGCCTCTAGGTTTGCCGAAAGTTCACGTCTTGATACAGCGAATAGAATACCGCCCCAGTTATCTCCTTTCGATACTTCTATGCCCCCTATTCGTATCAAGCAAAAGGAGGTTCTCAAAACACTTCGCAATCTTGACGTGAACAAAGCCAGTGGACCTGACGGTATACCAGCTATAGTGCTAAAGAACTGCGCTCCTGAGTTGTCTCCTGTTCTGACACGTCTGTACCGCCTCTCTCTTAAAACAGGTATAGTCTCAAAATCCTGGAAGCTGGCCAACGTGCAGCCGGTGCCCAAAAAAGGCAGTCGTGCCGATCGCGCAAACTACCGCCATATAGCAATCATCTCCGTTATTTGTAAGATTATGGAGCGTGTATTGAACACCCGCATTCTGGCATACCTAGAAGACAATGACCTCCTTAGCGATTGCTGTGTCACTCGACATCTCGAAGGCTTTTGATAGGGTTTGGCACACTAGCCTTATTGGCAAGCTTCCTTCTTATGGTCTTCATGTGGGATTGTGTAACTTGGTAGCTGATTTCCTGAGGGAACGGTCTATTTGAGTGGTCGTTGATGGCTGTTCCTCAGACCTATTGGCGATTGATGCCGGGGTACCTCAAGGATCTGTTGTTTCCGCAACACTATTTCTGCTTCACATAAACGATCTGCTGAAACCAGGTATAATTAGTTATGCGGACGATAGCACGGTTGTAGAAAGATACCTGTCCAGTGCACGAGCTAACAGTGCTGATACGCTGTTTCTGAGAGAGACAATGATAGAGCGCATAAACCTATCACTTCAGGCAGTGTCTGAATGACGTGATTCCAACCTCTTAAGGTTTAATGCCTCTAAAACACAGGCGTGTCTTTTTTCCGCCAAAAGGAGTCCATTCACCTTGACTCCAACTCTCCGGAATGAACCGATTCAGATATTTGACCACCTCGTACTCCTCGGCGTGGATTTAACACCCAATCTTAACTTCGGTCGTTACATTGAGTCCAAGGCAAAAGTTGCTGCAATGAAGCTGGGCATTCTCTCTAAGATGAGACGGTACTTCACACCTGGACAGCTGCTTACTTTATATCTAGCACAGGTCCGCTCATGTATGGAGTACTGTTCACACTTATGGGATGGATCAGCCCGCTATCAGCTGGATACCTTGGACGCCATCGACCGACGTGCACGGAGACTCATTGGTGACGACGAGCTAGTCAATGACAAGCTCCAAAGCCTTGAGCATCGCCGCAAAGTCGCCTGTCTGTCGGTATTCTATCGAATTCATTTCGGAGAGTGCGCGCAAGAACTTCACGACCTCATTCCCCCGGCTCCATTCCACCGTCGATCAACGAGACGCAGGGAGGGGTTGCACCCCTTTGTTGTTGATGTTCCACCTTTTCGCACGAATCTTTACGCTTCTTCATTTAATAAGCGTACAGCGCAGGAGTGGGCTTACCAATATTGAATGAAAAATAATATATTTTTTTTATTATTTGTTTTTTTTATTAAAAATTGAGTGCGTTTGACTGCAACTCACCTGATGGTAAGTGATGATGCAGTCGAGGATGGTACACGCAAACTCAAATCTTGCCTTGAATATCCCCAAGTTATAGGAATCGGGAAACACTGACGCAGGCAAGGAGTTCCACTCGTATCCAATATTATGACGCATCATCAAAATACGTTTGTACGTTATGAACAAGAGATAGAGCTTTCTTTATTCACTTCGTAAAAATATATACTTTGTCAGCTGAATGATTATTGGATTGCGAATTACGCGAGCTAGCTAAAATATACCCTTGGCGTGGAAAACACATTTTAAAGGGCCCTCTTCCCTGGCTCGCGGCCACAAATAGAATTGACTTTGGATAAAGGACCTCTGTCCAGACTCGCGGTCCCGAATGGAATGAAACTCAACTGTTTCGGAAAGCTTTCGAACGACTTACTAGTTTGAATTTGAACTTAGCTTTTTATATGATAAACACACACCACACACTGTCACGCACGCACATACACACACACACACACACACAAACCTAATATTTAATTTTTAGTATTAAAATATTTTTTTTCTTTTAATGTGTTCCTAATATCCAGCTTTTATTGATTTAATTCGTTTTTTTAGTGTACATCTGCAGTCGCATATCATTTTGTAAACCGTATTATTGATCTCCACAAGACAGGCGTAGCCTAGTGTGGGATTATTGTATTAATGTGCTGATTTCATGTGTTTTTGTTAATAAACTAATTTTTTATTTTTAATACCATCCGCGCTGGCAAGAATATAATATAAAAGGAGGCGCGAGTGCGTAAATGTAAAGTTATACGATCTTTACAATAGACAGATAGATAGATGAAACATTTATTATTTACCACAACACAAATACAGTACGGCAAATTAACATTTGTACGTTTCATCATTATCATTACAGCTCATATATGTCCCCACCGAGGGGCTCGAGCCTACCCTGAATCAGGGCGATCAGGCCTTAGTCGACCACGCGGGCCCAGTGCGGGTTGGTCGACTTCACAAACAACCTTCGAGTTTCTTCGCAGGCGTGTGCAGGTTTCCTTACGATGCTTTCCTTCACCGTTAAAGCAATTTGTACGTTTAATAGTATATGTAAATAAGAAGCTAGATGTAGAAGAAAACCGGCCAAGTGCGAGTCAAGCTCGTTCACCGAGTGTTCCTTAACACCACACAATAAGGTGTGTATTGTATTTACTAAATATGACTCAGATATCGGTATATGAATTTTTCCCATACATCGATATACGTCACAGTATTTTTTTTAGGTTCCGTACCCAAAGGGTTACAACGGGACCCTATTACTAAGACTCCGCTGTCCGTTCGTCTGTCTGTCTGTCCGACTGTCCCCAGTCACCGTCTTTCATGAACCGCGATAGCTAGACAGTTGAAATTTTCACAGATGATGTATTTCTGTCGCCGCTATAACAACAAATACTAATAATTATATATAGTGGAAGTCTCCAAACAAAAACGTGTTTTTTTAAACGTAAAGAAACAATATATTTGTAATATTTGTAATCGCAAAAACAATATATTTGATTAGATTATTTAAAACCACAAATAAATAATTTTTGAAGAACTTGTTTCTTTCCAGATATATTGTATCTAGGTCAACGGGAAGTGCCCTATGGATTTCCTACTTACGAGTGTATTTTTTTTTTTTTTGTTCCGTACACCCTACGGGTGACCAACGGATACCCTATTGCTAAGCCTACACTGTACGTCTGTCTGTCCGTCCGTCAGAGGGCTTTATTTCATGGACCGTAAAAAGTAGACAGTTGAAATTTTCACAGAATGTGTATTTCTTCCGCTATAACAAAAAATAATAAAAAATTAGAAAAAGTAAAAAAATAAGGGGGTCTTCATACAAAAAATATCCTTTTTATAGGTCTTCAGAAGGATTTTATTTAGCTCTATCGTTAAAAGGATAATAGCTACAGTCGTGAAACTTGATGTGGTTACATTACTAATACTAAAGTATAACAAAAAAAATAAAAATTGGCCAAGTGTAAGTTTTACTCGCGCTAAGGAGTCCGAACTGAATGACAAAAAAAAAACATATTTTTGTCGCTCGCTTTGATGTCTTTTGCTTGTAATGTGAATAGGTTTCGTTGTCAATATACTATGTAGTTGTGTGGATAGGTATGGTGGTACGGAGTTCTAGTCTTCACCGGTTTTTATTTTCTTTTAAGTTACGGAACCCTAAAAATCTGTCGCAATATATTCATATCATCACATTACATCAGCTCATATACGACCCCACTGAGGGGCTCGAGCCTACCCTAAATTAGGGCGATCGGGCCTTAGTCGACCACGCGGGCCCAGTGCGGTTTGTTCGACTTCACACACAACCTCGAGTTTCTTCGCAGGCGTATGCAGGTTTCCTCACGATGTTATATTCATATAACAGATAGAAATAAACGATATGTAAATTAAGCAAAATAAAACCGTTTGATGATGAAATACTTTCGATGCTTCTCATGAAACTCGTCAAATTATGATCGTAGTATGTACAGTCAAGGAATTTCATTCCCTACCAATTTCGTTGAAATGTTGTAAGACATTCGCAATGCATTAAGGTCGAAAATTATATTTCAGTAATCGTATTGAAATGTCAATACGTATTATTTGTAACTTCACATTACAGATAACCTCTTTGCAATAAGTTATTATTTGCTTTTATTGTGTCAGTGTCAATCGGAAATGGCTCTTATGGTGACAGTTTGCTATACGATGTTGAACCTTATGTGTGTTGAAAATTAAATTCCTTGACTGTATACGAGTGCTCAATGACTGAAGAAAAGTTGCTTGTAAGCCAATTTTCCCGATGTCGATGTTCTTACTACTTAAGTACTTAGTAATGAAGTCAAAGTAATGGAAAACAAGTGGCCAAGTGTGAGTCGGACTTTTGCCTTTAGGGTTCCCCACCAAACCTGTCCACACAAGTATAACAATGATACCTGTTTTTCACAAACAAAAGACACCAACGCGAGCAAAAAGATGTATACTTTTTATATCATCATCATCATATCAGCCGAAAGACGTGCACTGGTGAACAAAGGCCTATCCTAAGGATTTCCACGAGGACTGGTGTTGCGCTGCCCACATCCAGCGGCATCCAGATCGTCGGCCCACCGTGTGATGTCGCCCTTTTTGAAGAAAAACATCACTACACTTCTGTACCAAGCCTCACTTTTTATTCATTCAGTAAGAACTTCTTAGCGCAAGTTCGACTCACACTTGGCCTGTTTTTATTATTTTATGTTTTACTTCAGGTTTACAACTATAATCACACCAAGTTTCACTCTTGTATGTATTATCGTTTTTACGATAGAACAAAGACAAAAATACCTATTAAAATCACGTTGTTTGCGGTTATTTACCTTAATGTTTCTGTGAAAATTTTCGTTAACTACGGTAACTATTACTAACTTACTGTTTCAAAGAAAAAAAGCTTTAAAAGGTTCGACTGACAGACGAAAAGATAGATAGACAGACAGACAGACAGTAGCGTAGGATTTGTAATAGGATCCATTTTCCTGGTACGGAATCCAAATATAAAACTTAAATTAAAAAAATAAAAAACTCCCTACAAAAAAACCGCTAAAATATTGTAAATAATATTTCTTCGGCCTTTAAGTTTATTATAAGTAGTTATATTTTGATCTTAGAGTCGTCGCGTAGGGGGACTGCTAAGTTGTGATTTTTTTAGTAATTAGCTGTAGTAAAGTAAAACAGTTGTATTCTGTTTTTATTGATGTGTAACATCTTTGCTCTCGCTTTCCTGCAATTTGTGGGAGTGATTTCATGAAATGGAACGGAAATGTGTAACATGGGACGGAAATGTGTAACAGGAAGTCGCGAAAGCGCACGCTATTCGATCAGACCAAGTGCGGGTCGGACTCGCGCACAGCAATTTGTGGGAGTGATTTCGTGAAATGGGACGGAAACGTGTAACAGGAAATGCGTACGTTTTTTAATTCTTGAAAACTAAGGTTGTCATAGCCATGCCGCCTTGTGTGATGGCAAAGGCAAAGATGACATACTACTATTCGAAGGGTCGGCCCGTGAATGTACGACCCGATAATTAATTAATTTCATAAGTACCTATTTTGTCACATGTTACACATCATATGCGAGTACTGTAGGTCTTGTTTTTTTTATTAACTTACCGGTCCTCCTACGTGACAACTCTTAGATCAAAATATACCTACTTATATTAAACTTAAAGGGCCAAGATTATTATTTTCTGTTTGTTCGCGGTTTTTGTCGGGGTTTTTTTAAATTTTTTTAATTTAAGTCTTATTTTATGGTTTTTTAATCTTTACGTATCTCAATCACGATACCTTAGCTGTAAGTTGGTATGCAGTTCGATATCCTTCAAATACCAGGAGATGCTGCAGCATCAAGTCAAGGTTACTATTTTCTATCTTAAATCTATTCATTCAGACTATTCCAAGAAACCCAAACACGACACCTCTGCTGTAAGTTGGCAAGGAGTTGAGTATTCTGCAGATTCCAGGAGATGCTGCAGCATCAGGTCAAGGTTACCATGTTCTATCTAACACCTATTCATTAAGACAATTTCAATGAGCCCAAATACGATGCCTCTGCTGTAAGTTGGTAAGGAGTTGGGTATCCTGCAGATTCCAAGAGATCCTGCAGCATCAGGTTAAGGTCATCATGGCTTTGCAATATTATTACAGTAACAGGGCACAAAATTTTGAATCGATCAGACCTGTATGTTTCCCACATCCCTTCATCAAATAGATAAGAACTGATGAACCTCAAACGGCTAAACAGATCTTCATAGATTATAATTTATAAGAACCACCTCGATCACGTCAACTTTCAAACAAAAAAACCGTATTAAAATCGGTCTATTTGTTTAAGAACTACGATGCCACAGACAGACACACAGATACACACATTAAACTTATAACACCTTTCTTTTTGCCTCGGGGGTTAAAAAACATGGTTTAGGATGTTTTATTTTATTCACAATTGGTAAGCCCTTGGCATCATCTCATCTGATAGTAAGCGACGTTGATGCCAAAGATGTAAGCGGGCTTACCAAGATTCCCCAACGCAACGGGGAAACTGGCTATCTTATCTTCAAGCCGGAACACATCAATGTTGTTAACACTGATATACTCGTAAAATGGTGCAGCTAAATGCACTCAGATTTTGAATAACAAAGAAACATTCTGTATATTAGTGCGATTGATCAATTACTGATCATGATAAAACAGCGCCTTGACGCAACTAAACGTTTTTCAAAGAATCCATAAAATGGCCCTCCCTCTCTATCGGAATTTGCAAATCAATAAAGAAAAACATTAGGGATGACGACAGCATCAGAAATAAATAATGAACTCTTGATCACTAAATTGCCCTCCTACTTAAACTTCGGTAAACCTTACTCGTTTTATTTTCCATCAAGTCTTCGATTTTTTACTCACCAAAATCACAAAATGAGTACATATATGACGCTGCAAGACTATGACGTCACGCCTAGGTATTTCTAACATTTTAAGAACAAAATTGTCGTTTTTGACAGATAATAAAAAGTAACTCAGATGACTAGCATTTGTCATCCCTATTATTTCGCAGTATTTCTGTACTTTTGTTTGTCGACGGCTTTGAAGTACTTAAGGGTCCCCAGGAGGCTCGAGTTTCCATAAAAAAACTTAGTTTCGCTTTAATACAATAACTAAATGCCGAAATGGCCCTTCCCTCTCTATCGGAATTTGCAAATCAATACGAAAATATTTGTAGAATAAACCTCTGAATTATTTCGAAGTATTTCTGTACTTTTGTTTGTCGACGGTTTTGCAGTACTTAAGGGGTCCCTAGGAGGCTCGAGTTTCCATTAAAACGTAGTTTCACTTTAATACAAAAACTACACGCCGGAATGAATCCAAACTTTCCAAATATATTAAGTAGACACATACTGATGTTTGTAATTAGTTGTCATCGTAGTAAATTTAAACATAGCTAAACGAAGGCTTAGATTAGTTTTGTACTGAAAGTTTTGAAACTGCTCTTATTTTTTCCGTTTTATATTAGTACATCGAAAACTAATTACAAACATCGATATGTGTCCACGTAATATACTTGCAAAGTTTGGGTTCAATCTGACACGTAGTTTTTGTATTAAAGCGGAACTATACGTTTGTATGGAAACTCGAGCCTCCTGGGGACCCTTAATCGCGATGACGTAACAGAGCTTGACAGGTTAACACTTAAGCTTTATATTAATTGCCGTGTCTTTGTTTTGTCTGTTAGTGAGGGACAAATCTTAAAAGCTAAATAAGAACCATTTCTCGTTGTCCGGTCCGATTGAGCTGAAATTTAGCACACACGTTAAGTTTGGAGAACAATGCATGGTTAGCTAAGTTACGTCATTCAAAATCCTATATGGCGGACTCCCAAAGATGACAGATCAGTTATTGTTTTACGCACCCCCATGACATATCATGACAATTATAAAGGGTATCAAATGAAAGAGTTTGCTGAGAAGAATATGAAACAATTAAAATTCTTTTCAAGTTATAGCTTGTACCTAAATGTTTTGTTTGTTTGTTTATATACTATTTATTGTTACAAATTATTCACTTGAAAAATAATTTAAAAGGAAACGTATGTACGAAGGCAGACTTATCCATTCAACCTTTGCAATAACATACAGAGGACTTTACTAGGGCAAAGAAACACGTAATTAAGTCTTCTTCTTAGTCGTACACTTGTAACGCGGCAACGCGTTGCTGATATTTGTTTTTCTTTCATTCGACTAATTTCATATCATCTATTTGTTATTACACATGCGCTGGCACAAAATAATCCATGTCACTATTTGAATAAACTGCGACACATGGGATTTCCATTTTTCAACACAAAACTTTAAAATTGTAAAATAATAGCTATTTATGCAACTGTTGCATAATGAGGGGTATTTAACACGAGTGTGGTTTATGAAATGAGCGCAGCGAGTTTCATAAAAGTATACACGAGTGTTAAATACTAATTATGTACAGTTGCATACAATAGTTTATCTACACTCATACAACAAATTTAAATTAAAGACAAAATAAAGTAATCATTGTTTATAAAAACTTGTAATAACGACTTACTTATTACAACGAATAACGAATTACATATTAAACAAACTGCGGAAAAATACAAACGTTAATGGCGCGAAAATAAATTTGCAGTAATATTGCACCGCGCATGCGCGCCGCCAAGGTTGCGTTCCGAAACACGCTAGTGTGCTCAAATAGCAAGCATCTGCGTAAAAAATTTTAAAAAAAATCTTCATTTTGTTACAACTTTGCGATAACGAAATGAAATTTGTATGGATCCTTAGTCACGGCTCCATCGAAAGGTATATCATTTGCTTAGCGTTTCTGATAAGTAAATGAAGGATTTACGACATGAGTGTAGATAAAATAAAATACCTTACATATATTTACCGGCTGGCTCTCTTTGATAGACCCATTTAAGGTCTTATTTTAATCATTAATTTATTTATGTGTGCACTTACGGTTACGGTTATAACCCACGCCTCCTACCCTAAACCACACCCCGGACACTTCATACAACGGGAAAGAAATGACATTTCAAAAATCGATTAACGGGACAAACAAAATTGCGGCTAAATCCTATACATTTGAGAACCAATCTGCATCAATCTGGATGACGAGGGAGTGAGGTCGCAATCTAGACAGCGGCAGTCCATACAGTACAGTACAGTTTTTATTTACAATTGGTAAGCCCTTGTATACTGTATGTTAGTACTAAGGTGACTGGTAAGTAGTGGAAAGCCTTTTAAGGGGCTATAGATCAGTTCATTTGCAACAAATTAAACCATATAACACCTTATGCAAAAGTGACCCATTTTTGAGATATTGCAGTTTTAAGATTTAAAAATAAAATAATATTAATTTTATCAATAAAACGAAAAAATTGGTTGTCTGTAAAGTCGGTTTACGGACAATAGTTTAACGTGACAACGTCATAACAAAACATTGATGAAATGAATGCATACTTTTATGACGAGTCAATTAGCGTAACGGGACAATGAGCGTAACGGGACAATGAGTCAACCTTTTTCGTGCGTACAGTCGGCGTCCATCGATTTATTAGACGTTATCACGTCAAAAATTAATTACCGTTCGTATTTTTATTGGTTTAACTTCGTTACATTTTAAATGATAAATTAGAGTCGATAGATTGTAATTTTTTTCATAAATGTGGACACAATGCTTCAAAATTTAAAAAACAAATAATAATTTAACGAAAAAATTGCATAAAAAAGCAAGTATAAAACAAAAAATCTTAATACAATTTTATTTGCATATTAACTTAAAAACATATACATTTTACTATCTTTATCACCAATACAATAGGAGTAGGTAGCAAAATAAAACGGGGGAAGTCATTTTGAGAACGAGATATAATTAACGTGCCTCTCACTCATTTTTCAAAATTTGAATTAATTTAGTTTTTAACTTATGTAATAAAACAAAAATCGGAGTACTAGGCATCTATCAGTAGCCACTGAATTAGTATGTACCTACCAGGTACGTAGGTTGCGAACATTTATTTTGCTACCTACTCCTATTGTATTGGTGACATTTTGGTAATTCTAACAGATATGTTAATTTTTTATACCTCGTCTGAAAGATAGTAAAATGTAGATGTTTTTAAATTAACTTGCACATGTATTAAGATTTTTGTTTTATACTTGCTTTTTTATGCAATGTTTTCGTTAAATTACAAGTTTTTTTTTTTTTGAAGCATTGTGTCCACATTTATGAAAAAAATTACAATGTATCGATTCTAATTTATCATTTAGAATGTAACGAAGTTTAAACCAATAAAAATACGAACGGTAATTATTTTTTTTCGTTTTATTGATATTTAGATATAACACGTGGGATTTTTTATAAAAAATCTTAAAACTGCAATATCTCAAAAATGGGTCACTTTTTCATAAGGTGTTATATGGTTTAATTTGTTGCAAATGAACTGATCTATAGCCCCTTAAAAGGATTTGCACTACTTACCAGTCACCCTGTATATACTTTGCCTAAACCGTACCCGTCGTCGTGCCACACACTCTTGACAGAGTGGTCGTGATTATGGATTGGGTTGTTCGTCCATGGCCGCTGCTCTTGCAATTTTTCTCCACATGCCTTTGTCTGCGGCCTTTTTGCAGCATTCCGGTGCTAAGTAATTCTGTCATTATGTACAAGACAGATTTTAGGTTTTGAGAAACTTATATCTGGCTTTACTTTTGAATTCTTGTTATTACAATATCTTGAAATTTTCAATTGTTAATCAACAGCATAGGGTATAACCGTGTATCGATATATATATTTTTTTTAAAATTTGCTGGAATCGTAAAAAAATATTATACTTTCAAATTGATCAGCTGATTAGCCAAATGTGTATGGGAAGTCCTATATTTTTACTTCTTAAGAAATTTGTAGAACATATATTGTATAGTTTCATGAGTAGAAGTCCCAATCGAAAAGTAGGTATGCTTACTTTTACTAAACGCCCTGTATACAAGGTGTGACAAAATGAGTAGGAGCCAATTTTATCCAAGGTGACCATACTCATTTTTAGAAAAAAAAAATGCCTTTTAACGGATCATTTTGGAATAAATAGTACATTACTGCAGCGGCCAGCAAAAGAGACACGGTCGAGGCACACATACGTAAGTCCATTAATGCCTAGTTGTGGCCGAGGCTTGTACTTTTCTCAAATAATGCGCGGAAATTAAATAGTACATTACTGCAGCACACATATGTAAGTCCATCAATGCCTAGTTGTGGCCAAGGGTTGTATAATACTTTTCTCAAACAATGCGCAGAAATTAAATAGGAAGTACATTACAGCGACCAGCAATAGAGGCATTGATGGACCAACGTGTAAATATGGTCCTAGGCGAAGCCGTGGCACAAATACGTAAGTCCATCAATGCATATTTGTGGTGGCCAAGGCTTATATAGTACTTTTCTCGGAAATTAAAAATTTAATAATTACTTTATTTTTTCTCGCGCCAAAGTTTTCATTTGTTTTTTTTTTAAATAAACAGCGTTTTGTTTGCAAGCCAGTTTAAAATTTAAAGAAAAACTTTGATAACTTACCTCCATGTTTCGAAGTAAAAGATCGTTACCTTTTTAAACTACACGACAGATATGAGTTTACATGGTAATTTATTTGGCCGCTAAAACATGGCAGATATGGATATTCATACAACTTTTGCCAGCCGTGCTCATATGTATTTGGCCAGTACAGCAATTTCGATTTATCTCGAAGAAGGTTGTCAAAAAAATGCTCAAATTTCCAAGCATGTTTGAGAAAATACAATGACGAACAATGAACAACAATAATATTTTTTTCACGCGCCAAAGTGTTCCTTTGTTTTTTTTTCAATAAACAGCATTCTATTTGCAAGCCAGTTCGAAATTTCAATAAAATCTTTGATAACTTACCTCCTTGGTTGCCATGTTTCGAAGTAAAAGTTCGTTTTATTTTTAAATTACACGATAAATTATATGAGTTTACATAATAATTTTTTTGGCCGCTAAAACACGACAGACATGGATTTTCATAAAACTTTTTCCGGCCGCTGCTCACATATATTTGGCTAGTACAGCAATTTTGATTTATCTCAAAGAAGGTTGTCAAAATAATGCTCAAATTTTCAAGCATGTTTGAAATTACTATTTTTTTTCTATTTGCCATGGGTTTCTTAGGGAAAGTTATTTAGTATATTGAATAGAAGCTCAAGATAACGGCTCACACGCCTACTTAGTTACATTCTCTACAAATTATTATAAACTAGCTGTGCCCGCGACTTCGTCCGCGTGGAGGTTTTAATTTTTCCCACGGGAACTCTTGACTTTTCCGAGATAAAAAGTATCCTATATGTTAACCCGGGCTATAAGGAACCACTGTACGAAATTTCATCAAAATCAGCTTGGTAGATTTGCGTGATGCGCAACAATACATATAGACTGACAGAAATTTCAAAAAAAATTGTATTGGCCTCTAAACGTTTCTATTTTCCAAAAATATTTCCTATACAGACACGGCCCGTTACAGTTTGTATTATATTGTATTGTATGTATAGATACAACATGACTTATTTATCTTATCTGAATGTTATACCCATTTTTGATAATGAAAGCGTCGCGCGCTTGTTTTGGCCTCTATAACGTTACTATTTTCCAAAAATATTTCATGTACAGACGCGGCCTGTTTCAGTTTTATTATATGTATAGATACAGCACGACTTATTTATCTTATCTGACTAGTATACCCATTTTTGATAATGAAAGCGTCGCGCGCTTGTTTTGGCCTACAGACACGGCCCGTTACAGTTTTATTATATGTATAGATACAGCACGACTTATTTATCTTATCTGACTAGTATACCCATTTTTGATAATGAAAGCGTCGCGCGCTTGTTTTGGCCTACAGACACGGCCCGTTACAGTTTTATTATATGTATAGATACAGCACGACTTATTTATCTTATCTGACTAGTATACCCATTTTTGATAATGAAAGCGTCGCGCGCTTGTTTTGGTCTATAGACACGGCCCGTTACAGTTTTATTATATGTATAGATACAGCACGACTTATTTATCTTATCTGACTAGTATACCCATTTTTGATAATGAAAGCGTCGCACGCTTGTTTTGGCCTACAGACACGGCCCGTTACAGTTTTATTATATGTATAGATACAGCACGACTTATTTATCTTATCTGACTAGTATACCCATTTTTGATAATGAAAGCGTCGCGCGCTTGTTTTGGCCTACAGACACGGCCCGTCACAGTTTTATTATATGTATAGATACAGCACGACTTATTTATCTTATCTGACTAGTATACCCATTTTTGATAATGAAAGCGTCGCGCGCTTGTTTTGGCCTACAGACACGGCCCATTACAGTTTTATTATATGTATAGATACAGCACGACTTATTTATCTTATCTGACTAGTATACCCATTTTTGATAATGAAAGCGTCGCGCGCTTGTTTTGGCCTACAGACACGGCCCGTTACATTTTTATTATATGTATAGATACAGCACGACTTATTTATCTTATCTGACTAGTATACCCATTTTTGATAATGAAAGCGTCGCGCGCTTGTTTTGGCCTACAGACACGGCCCGTTACAGTTTTATTATATGTATAGATACAGCACGACTTATTTATCTTATCTGACTAGTATACCCATTTTTGATAATGAAAGCGTCGCGCGCTTGTTTTGGCCTACAAACACGGCCCGTCACAGTTTTATTATATGTATAGATACAGCACGACTTATTTATCTTATCTGACTAGTATACCCATTTTTGATATTAAAAGCGTCGCGCACTTGTATTGACCTCTATAACGTTACTATTTTCTAAACATATTTCATGTATAGGCACGGCCCGTTACAGTTTTATTATATGTATAGATACAGCACGACTTATTTATCTTATCTGACTAGTATACACATTTTTGATAATGAAAGCGTCGCGCGCTTGTTTTGGCCTCTATAACGTTACTATTTTCCAAAAATATTTCATATACAGACACGGCCTGTTACAGTTTTATTATATGTATAGATACAGCACGATTTATTTATCTTATCTGACTAGTATACCCTTTTTTGATAACAAAAGCGCGCGAGCTGACGTCTCGTCTAGACCGAAAGATAAGGCTAAAAGCATTTCAACACAAACAGACATTAGGTAATGCACTGCAAAATGCTATTTATTCACCTCCTAAATAACGGGAATACCATAGAACTAAAAGGAATCACCCCATGCTGCAAAAACTTCTATAAAGTCGTACACAGACTTTAAAATTTTGCATTACACCACTACCGAAACCAAAAATATAACTGTATGATAGTAAAAGAAAGAATAGTAGGTTGACTTTATACAATGGTACAACGCGCGGTTTCTATGTGTGCGCGCCAGTAAGCACGCACCATACGCATGCACACTACAATAAATAGGAATGACATAAGACCATAGACCATTCCTATTTATTGTAGTGTGCGTGCGTATGGTGCGTGCCTACTGGGGCGCATATACATACAAACCGCGCGATGTTCCATTGTATGCAGACAACCTACTTTTACTATTTGTATCCCCAATTTATCTCTCCTACTTATCGCACAATAAGACACACACACACACACACACACACACGTGACTGCGGGTAATAGTAAGTGCAATATCATGCAACCGCCCGCCGCGCCGATTGTCCCTTGGGCAAAGATAGTAATCTATTTGGATATCACGATATCACGGTTAAAGCATAGTAGGTACTATTATATACTTTAGTTAAGACCGAGTGGGAGGCCTACAAAAAAGCCTGTTTTAAGTGAACTCATCTATCTAATCTAATACCTTTAAACGAGCAATTCTTCTATATTTAAGTATATATAATACATATCAAATTTAAATTTGAAGAAACTCGAAGGTTGTGTGTGAAGTTGACCAACCCGCACTGGGCCCGCGTGGTCGACTAAGGCCCAATCGCCCTTATTCAGGGTAGGCTCGAGCCCCTCGGTGGGGACGTATATATGAGCTGATGTGATAATGATGTTGATTTTATCAAAACCGCGATATTACAATCTCACTATACTAAATTCAGTTAAATGAAGGTAAATTATCAATCGTCTTACAATTTCACGGCCAATACTTGTATCTCCGAATAAAACCGATGTTTTTTTTTTCTGCGTAGTATTCTGCTACTCTTGACTGTTAAATCAATTAAACCTGACCGAACCTAACATCGCTTGCTTCGATCGCTCATTTAGTGTTATTTTAATGTTAATAGTGAGATTACAATGACACTAGTGAAATTTTAAGCAGTATGTTACGGTTCACAATCTTTCGACAGTTCACAATCTCGCGAGATAGATCCCGTTAGATTACAATCTAACGGTTTTTACAATTTTTCGATGACATATATAATCTGAATCTCGGAAACGGTTCCAACGATTTGCTTGAAAATTGGTATACGGGGGTTTTTAGGGGCGACAAGTACATCTAGATAGGTTTCATCTCTGGGAAAGCACGAGCAAAGTTCCGAATTTTCTTAAGAAAGACATAAATAATTATTGTAAAAATATTTCTTTCGCAGTTGTCAGTGTCGCCGAGTCCAGCAAGCACGGCCGTACACCCTTTTTGGTCAACGAAAAAACGGAGGAAGTTTGAGAACCTATGACTTGAGAGTCGACCCGTATATTTTTTTTATTGTTTGACCACGCATAAATTTTTACAGAGTAGTCCGATTTTGATTTTTATTGGATAGGGTATACCTCAAAGTTGGTCTCATATAAATTTGAAAAAAAATAATTAAAAAAATAAAAAACTTTTTAACAAATAATTGAACAGACGAAAAGGAAATAACTGAAAAGCGAAAAATGAATAGATCCATTTTAGTCTAACTGAGCTCGTACATTATTGTTAATACCTGAATAATTTTGTGTCGGCAAACAAACGAACAAAGTGACGCATCACGTCGCAGCCGCCGTGCATTCCGCTGCTATCATTTAATTTTACGTAATAATTAATTCTTTTTTTTTTTAGGGTAGGTTCGAGCCTCTCGGTGGGGACGTATATGAGCTGTAATGATGAATAATTAATTTGTTTATTTGTTTGTTTGGCGCGGATTTAAAATTATTCAGGTATTTACAATAGTGTACGAGCCCAGTTAGACTAAAAGGTTTCTTTTTCGCTTTTCAGTTCCTTTCTTTTGATACATATATATTTGAAATGCATAATAAACATTCAGTCCGCAAAATAACTACTTGAGCGGCAAGATTTCATGATTGAGCGGCAGAAAAAAGTGTGGTACGGGGAGTTCTAAATGGAAGCGGGAGCGAGCGAAGCGAGCTCGGACTTGCGGAGCACCCCGACTCGGATCCGTTAGGTTCGGAGACTGTGCGGGGAGGCGAGCTAAGCTCGCCTCCCCGCACAGTCGTAGTGTTAGGTTTAACATGAGAACACAGAAGTAGGAGCCCCGAAGGGGCTCCGTCGACCACTCAACACTGTAGGAAGAGTGTAGTACGGGGATGTTTAAAATAATTACAGCCATCCAGAATGACATAAATTGCCGATTGATTTTGAAATGTTTGCTGACCATGAGTTGCTGACCAATTAGCTATTTCTGCTCACCGATTATATTTTTCTGCTCACAGAAATAACAATACTATGCTAACCATTTAATTGACACCCCTTTCTTTTTTCGCCGGTTAAATTTTTTGTTATCTTAACGATTGATGGATTGATTAAAAACACTTTATTGCACAACATAAGAGAGAAAAAAAGATACAATGAAGTTGTACATATAGGCGGTCTTATCGCTAACAAGCGATCTCTTCGAATTTTTGAGCTCTTAATATCTTTGTTAGGGACTAAAGAAACTGCCTGAATTGTATATTTCAGTGTTTACAGACAGTGTATATTCCAAATTACCAATTTCTACCTATAGCGGCTTTTAAAATATCGTTTATCGAAGTTTCGATATTTCGTCACTCACTCACTCAATCACTGATCAAAAAAAATATAGACCACTTCCAGGTGATTTAGAAAGTTGAAATTTAGCATGGAGATATTTTATTGAAGCAAAAAGTCTGAAAAGTGCAAATATCCAATAGGGGCTGTCAATTTTTATGGAAGTCCGTCATTTTCAAAGTTGAAAAATAACAAAAAAAATGATATTTTTTATAAAACATTTGAAATTTATCCAAATCTTTTGTAAACTTTCTGTATAACTGCGACGTCCTGGCTGAGCGTATGTGCCTCCTTAGCGATGGCCACCCAAAATCGGAGGACTACAAGCACTTTCCACTTACAGGAATTGCTGCACTGATACAGGACATCTTAGTAGATTAGAGTGCAAGGATTGGAAGGGTAGACACAAAAAATCCTACTGGGTCGAAGTGTTGCTGCGACTACAAGCCCCATTTACAAAGATAAGATAAGATGAGATCACATGAGATGAGATAAGACGAGACGAGATAAGACAAGGTGGCTATCGGACAAACTGTATCCGTCTGAAACCAGCCTAAGTGCAAACTTGCATTGTTTTAAATGTAAACCGGCTTAATGTTTCCGTTTCAACACGATACGTCCATTACACAAAATGTATCTAGAATTATGGTTGTGGTCGCACGCGATTGAGATTGCTCATTTATCGTTCTAGTGTTAATCGCAATACGTCTAAACTGCCGAATAGGAATGATGACTGCTAGTCATTTTAATTTTTTTAGGAATGACGACAGTATCCTTACTTAATAATATTATAAATGTGAAAATGTGTTTGTTTGTTTGTTACCGTTTCACGCTTCAACGCCTTGACCAATCTTGATGAAATTTGGCATGTAGGTAGCCTGTGTCACAAGAAAGGACATAGACAACTTTTTATCTCGTGAAAATAGCATAGCCCGATGCAGTTCCCGAGGGAACTGAAACAATACTCTTTTTTGGTTAATTTCTTTAACATCGCAACGGCACAATGGATTGTGTGATTTTTCGCACAGAGATGGTTGAGGGGGTGGGAAATGACACGATTTACTAATAAGCATATCCTAACATAATTCCCTAAGGGAACTGGAGAAAAGTTATTGCGGCTCGCGCACCGCGCACCCTCTAATACAGTCATAAAAACGATGTCCACGCGGGCGAAGCCGCGGGCAAAAGCTAGTTATAAATAAATTATGAACTCTTGATCAATAAATTGCCCTCCTACTTAAACTTCGGAAAACCTTACTCGTTTGTTTTCCATATCAATTCTTCAATTTTTATTTCTCCAAAATCACAAAATGAGTACATAAATGACGCTACAAAACTATGACGTCACGCCTAGGTATTTCAAACATTTTAAAATCAAAATGTCGTTTTTGAAAGATCATGAAAAGTAAATTAGATGACTAGCATTCATTATCCCTATTGGTAAGTGCTTTGTTGACATCTGTCAAATACGACAATTTCTTCTAAAAACGTTTGAAATACCTAGGCGTTACGTCATAATCTTTCAACGTCACTAATGTATTCATGTTGTAAAAAAAATTAGACAATAAAAACCAAAACGTGTACGGTTTTTCAAAGTTTCAGTACAAGGGCAATTTAGTGATTAGAGTTCTAATTTCATTTTTAATGCTGTCATCATTTAAATTGTTGCTAGTTTTGGCTCATGTTTCCAGTATAATTTTGAACAAAAAAAACCGACTTCAAACAGGAAACTAAGGTTCCACTTGATTTCTCTGGGATGCTATTATCAGATCCTGGTTTCCTTATCAAGGGATACCCTTGGGATGTCTCCTTTCTAACGAAAAAAGAATTATCAAAATCGGTTCATAAGCAATGAAGTTATCCGCGAATACACATAAAAAAATACATATACGAGTATATACGGTCGAATTGAGAAACCCCCTCCTTTTTTGAAGTCGGTTAAATACTTATCGTAGTTTTCATGCAGTCATCATCATCATCATATCAGCCGAAAAACGTCCACTGCTGGACAAAGGCTTTTCACGACGACCGGTCCTGCGCTTCCCGCATCAGTCGGCTTCCCGCGATTTTTACCAAGTCGTGGGAGGCCTAATCATCCTACTCTATTTTCAACCGAGTTAAAAAATGAGAAGGTGCTCAATTCGACTGTATGTTTTTTTTTGTATGTATGTTACGCGATTTCTTTGCCGATTGTAAACCGATTTATTTCATTAGTATGTTATGCCTCCAGAGTGGTCCCATTTAAATTTATTCATAATTAATTTAGTACTTATAATGGAACACTTGCTGTGTCACTGCAATGTCCTGGCTAGCAAGCGTATGTACCTCCTAGGTGATGGCTACCCAAAACCGAAGGACTACAAGCATCTTCCAATCAGCGGAATAGCTGCATTGATGCAGCACATCTTCGAGTAGATTTGGAGTGCAAAGGCTATAGGGGTTGACACAAAAGATCCCATTGGGTCGAAGTGTCGCTGCAACTGCAGCCCCCACTTACAAAGATAAGATAAGATGAGATAGTACTTAATTAGAAAATAAACAAACACAAAAATAATGTAGCCAAATCTTACTTGGATCTTGCGATTGAAGTCTGTTTTTTAACGTGTTCGGTGTGGTCAGTTATAATCTTCCAACTTTTTTCCACTGTAAAGTCGTCGTCCCGTCCATCGTGAATACGGCGCTAAAGGGGTTCCACGGGTCGTGAAGTGCGTAATAGTTGGGGCTACCATCGTTCCAGCACAAGTTCCGGATCTCGGTTCTGGCCGTCCAAAACCTGCATCCTGCTCCCTTCATACTGTTCACCTGCTGCTCACCCTGTCATTGAATGTGCCAGGGTGGAGCATAGCACAATAATTATCGTACGACACACGATGCAAATCACCCTAAGCCCGCGAAGTCACGTCAAAATCAGGTACATTTAAATAAAATATAAATAACTAGATTTTGCCAGTGCCTTCGCTCGCGTGAACATAGTTTCTGACTGTCTTCGAGGGTGCGCAGTGCGCGAGCCGCAAGCGTCTTGCGAGCGTAGAAAAAAGTAACCTGAATGTTAATCCAGGTCCTAATCTGTCTACTTACCAAATTCCAGCCAGATACATTAAGTAGTTTTTGCGTGAAAGATTAATAAACATCCATAAATCCAAACATACACACTTTCGCGTTTATAATATTAGTAGGATTTATTCGGTGGACTCTCTGGTCGGTCCCTCATTCGTTACTGACGCTCGTAGTCCTTGGTTTTTGGTTTTGGTGAACTGTTTCCATTAGTTTCGGTCCATGATAAAAAGGGTTAGAGATGGTGCCTTCTTTGACCTTCACTCTATCGTGTTGGCGATTGACCTCTTCATCTTTTCCCTTTGATGATGTGAACAACATGATAGGACATAACATACAAAGTGACAAATATTCGTATACTAAACTAACCTAGAAACCTAAAATCACTATTTCAGAATTAGCTGCATACCCGTCATCATCATCATCATATCAGCCGAAAGACGTCCACTGCTGGACAGGCCTCCCCCAAGGATTTCCACAATCCATCCAGCGGCTTCCCGTGACTAACACAAGGTCGTCGGTCAGCCGAGGAGTCCTGCCAACACTTTGTCTTCCGATACGCGGTATCCTCTCGAAAACTTTACTGCCTCGATGGCCATTTGTTCTACGAGCTATGTACCTCATCCATTGCCGCTAAAGTTAAGTGATTCTGAGGGCTATGTCGGTTACTTTGGTTCTCTTACGGATCTCCTCATTTCTGAATGATCACGCGGAGATACTCCAAGAATAGCACGCTCCATTGCTCTTTGGGTGATCTTGAACCTTCTTATGAGGCCATGTCTCAGTTTCGTATGTCATCACTTACAATTAATCTAATTGTTTTAATGCAATCAATTAATTTATATACGCCAAGTAGAAACAGCGCCTGCTATAAGGGCAATAATAATGGCATAAGCCGCTATTTTTAATGAACACGTCCTAGAAATCTGGCAAAATGCGAGCTAGAACCGCACACAGGATTCCCTAGGGATTTCTTCACGTTTAAAAAAAGTCGTTTTTTGTATGGAGACCCTTCTATTTTTTCACTTTTTTGCCAATTTTTATATTTGCTGTTGTAGCGGCAACATAAATACATCATCTGTGAAAATTTCAACTGTCCGTCTATAACGGTTAATGAAATACAGCCTGGTGACAGACGGACAGACAGACGGGCGGTCCCGTTATAACCTTTTGGTATGGAACTCTAAAAAATCAAAAACTAGTACATAGTTCCTGTCATTTACTTCGTATGAGACCCGTGAAACAGTGTAGGTACGCTCGTAAAAAATGTCCTAGATATTACGGCGTAGGCCGCTAGTATTAATGAACTCATTAAAAAAAAACATAAACCAGTACATAGTTTTTGTCATTGATTTTGTATGAGACCCGTGAAACAGTGTACAGTCGTAAAAAAATGTCCTAGATAAGAACGGCATAGGCCGCTATTTTTTATTAAAGAATTCGTTCAAAAAAAATTAAAAACTGGTACAAAGTTTCTTTCATTGATTTTATATGAGACCCGTGAAACAGTGTAAGCTCGTAAAAAATGTCCTTGTAAATAACGGGGTAGGCCGCTATTTTAAAGAACTCGTTCTAAAAAAAATTAAAAATCTTTGCAACTTCAACTCCAAATGTCAACATGAAGCGGACAGTTTATGTCAATCATTTCGTATGACACCTGCCTTCTTGATGAGAACTATAATAATATATCAAAAAATGCAATAAATAATATGGATTGGTACGTTGATATCTACTTATTAGTCTATGTAAAAAATCTTCTTCTTCTTCTTATCAGCTCATATACGTCCCCACCGCGGGGCTTGAGCCTACGCTGAATTAGGGC
The DNA here is from genome assembly GCA_947284805.1 of Coleophora flavipennella. Classification (NCBI taxonomy): domain Eukaryota; kingdom Metazoa; phylum Arthropoda; class Insecta; order Lepidoptera; family Coleophoridae; genus Coleophora; species Coleophora flavipennella. Next base: position 1,974,462 of record OX369307.1, read on the forward strand.
GATCGGGCCTTAGTCGACCACGCGGGCCCAGTGCGGGTTGGTCGACTTTACAAACAACCTTCGAGTTTCTTCGCAGTCGTGTGCAGTTTATCTCACGATGTTTTCCTTTCCCGTTAGAGCGTCGGATAAACGTACATATGAAATCGAAATTTGAAATCACATTGGTACGTGGCAGGATTTGAACCTCGACCTCCCGGACAGGAGGCGGCGGCCATAGCCGTTACGCCACCGACGACTTGGTGACTTAGTAAGAACTATAATAATTTATCAAAAAAAGCAATAAATAATATGGATTGATACATTGATATCATCATAATAATCTATGAAAAAAATAACCTCTATATCACTACCCCGACAAGAAATCTGTTACACAAAGACATCGTTCACTATAAGAAGGCTCATGATTTAACCTCAAAACTTTCAGTATTTGTAGGTTGGCAATACAAGGCTCAAATGGATTGGCGATATGGACCGTCTCAGTGAACGGAGAGTAGCCAGCCGGCCAGCTATCCAGTCAGTAGCAGAGAATTTAACCACTACCCTTGCCAGTAGTCAGTCAGTCGCGGAACATGAGCTGGAGCGCACGCGTTGTTCACAAAATTAAATAATTCGTCACGCGATTCAAAGTGATGCATGTGCAACTATTTAATGACAATACGAGGTGATTTATTAAGGTGGATAAGAACACATCCACGCTAAAATTTGGATAAAATATTTAAATTTTCGTTCTACCACTTTATATATGCCAAAAGTTTTTTTACTCTACATACAAAAATCAATTTGTATGGAAAGCATTTTTTGACGTTTATTTCAAAAGTGATAAAACAAAGTGACTCATTTTATCTAAATTTTAAGGTGGGTATGTTCTTATCCGTCCATATAATATCATCTTCATAATAATTGTTAATTTTTGACGTGATATATAGTTTTCAAAAAAAATCATTGAAGCATTTAAAATCTTATGAAAAGGTCAGTATAATATCTTTAGTCGCAAGTATAATTGAGGCTTTGTTTGTTTGTTTGTAAAGTCTTTATTGTATGCCGAAATATACAATTACAGGTACATAATTATGGGCTTACATTATTTGCTTTGTTTTTCTTTTTCGTAATCTTGATATATATATTTTTTGCTTTAATCCACTCGTTAATCTCGCTTTAATGATGCCCTATCAAAATGAATTTCTCAGAATTTCTCTGTGATACTCGATAGCTTAGACTTTTTTATTTAGCATGAGATTCGCAGAATTTTATTTCATTTCATACTACGATATTTACTACTCTGTCTTTTTTTTTAATAATGGAAAACTCTTTATTGCTTTCATTATCGTTTCATTTGGTTTTTGTTGCAATAGAATACAAATAGATCCTAAGTTTCTATACAGGGTGTAACAAAATTGGTGTAGGTCCCGTTAACTGGGGGTTCTAGTTATCATACTGAACAATTTTTCCCAAGGAACCAATAGTCAATTCTAAAAAAAATATTAGGACCCTCCATACTAAAATGCACAAAATCGGTCGATCAGCTGATCGATTTGTATGAAAAGTAAAAACATATTTTTGGGATTTCAGCAAAGTCGTAGAACAAAAGTTGTTCAGTATGATGAGTAGAAGTCCCAGTTAACGGGATCTACACAAATTTTGTTTCAATCTGTATAAGTTGTAGTTGTATTAGTTCGTAGCAAAGTTAAGTCGTAGCACCGTAGCAGATTCGTAGTCTGCACAATAAAAATGTTAAGTGACTCGATCGCCTACGGCTGAGTTGACAATCCAGTATTTGACTGCTAGTCGCTTGAGTTACTTTTTATCGACTGTCAAAAACGACATTTTGTTCTGAAATTGTTCGTGTTACGAATTTGTGACGTCATTGTCTTTGACGAACTAATTTAGTGATTTTGATATAATATATAAAATTGAAATTAGAATAAAATGTTAAATGAATAAGTTTTTATGCTTTTGTAGGAGAAATGCTATTTAGTGAATAATGTTTTTAAATATATTTTAAACACTGTCAAATACCCTATTGAATAAGTTGTAAAGCCACAATGTGCATACTTTCTCGCGTAGCCTTAACCGTTCTGGCAAACACAAATCATCAATAAACATTACGCTTTTATAGCGTGGGCTGAAAAAATAGAGGTAGATTGATTCATAAATAAAATCACTAACAAAAATTACAATTGGAGGCCTTTAACTAATTTTTCCGAAAACACCAATACTGACAGTTGAGATAATTACTTTTTTTTTAAAGTTTCATCAAAATGGTTACAGCGGTTTTTGTCATTGTTGAATTTTTCATTTGTTTTTATTTTTTTCTAGCAACCCGCCCCGCATCTTTCCTGCGTTTTTTATAGAATCGCCCGCTGCGCTAATCTGAAGATTCCCTGAAAATTTCATCAAAATCTCTCCAGCCGTTTTGGAGTTTTTACACCGATTATTTCCCCCAGTCTTAAAGTTCCTGAGATAATAACTGTCCTATAAATATGCCAGAAAATTTAAGTTCCTACTTATGCACTTAAATACATTACAAATTGTCCTGGCTGACAAAGGTTGACATGTAGTTTTACAAGATTTCAATGAACTTGCAATGTTATGTATATGTCGCAGCCATCTGGTTTAATCTGCCATTTGAATGAAAGGCTAGCCCGTTGATTGAATGGTGACATTCAATTGAATGACTAAAGGGCTACTGGCCAAGTCGTTTAATGTAACGGTAACGATTTTGCTAAACGTCATTTAGCCAAATCTTTGAATGGGATATTCCGAATATGCTCCGAATAAAAAACCGATGATTTCTGCGAAGCATACTGCTACCCATGGGGGAGCGTCGCTTCGCGAGGCTCTTTGACTGTTTAATCAATCAAACCTGACCGAACCTAATATTACTTGCTTCGCTCGCTCATTTACAGTTTTTTTAGAAAAAACAAATTTTTGCCAACTCCCTTTTCGTTTTATGGGATTTTACGTCCGCCATGTTCAAAGGGCTAGCTTACAATCAGCCAACTAGTTGAACGTTAAATAAAACTTGTTCGATCGATGTTCGGCCTAGCTTAAAATCAGCCAACTAGTTGAACGTTGAGTGACGCTTGTTCAATCAATGTTTGGCCTAGACATTCAATTTAATTTCACCATTCAATGAACGGCCTAGCCTTTCAATCCAATGGCAGAAATAACCAGATGGCTGCGATATATATAATACTAGCTTTTTCCCGCGACTTCGCCCGCGTGGACATCGTTTTTATGACTGTCCTTCAGGGTGAGTGGTTGAGTGGTCAGCGCGGATATGGGTTTTTCTCGGATCCCTCAGGAAATCAATTGGGCTATTCTGATTAGAAGTTTATGTCACTTTCTACCACTACAACCAATTCTATACAAAAAACCACTTCAGTCCGTAGCTCCGTTGTGACGCTGACGTGCGCGAGCGCGGAAATGAGTTTTCCCCAGATCCCTCGAGAACCATGTCAGGATATGCTAATTAGTAAATTATGTCATTTCCCACCCCCTCAGCTATCTCTGTGAAAAAAACACTGTTTCATTGTTCCGTTGCAATGTTAAAGAAACTAACCAAAAAAAGGGTATTTTTTCAGTTCCCTCAGGAATTGCTTCAGATTATGCTATTTTCACGGGATAAAAAGTAGCCTATGTCCTTCCCAGTGACACAGGCTACCTGCATTCAAAATTCATCAAGATTGGTTAAGGTGTTGAAGCGTGAAAAGGTAACAAACGAACAAATAAACAAACAAACACATTTTTACATTTATAATATTAGTAAGGATGTAAGTTAACAGCTTTAAAATGTTCAAGTAAAATTTAACCCGCTTCCCGGTGTCCGATTGAGCTGAAATTTTGCATACTGTAATTTGGATGACAATACAATTCAATTTAAATATTTCATTTCAGAAAAATGATTCCATAGTATGCAGAATACAAAATAATTAACGTTCATTTTATCTTAATATTATACTAAAAAAACACTTGAAAAAACAAAATAAAAAACAATGTCAAATAATAATAATACACGTCATGTCAAAAAGATAAAATAAAAATAATCAAAAGTTAGTATACTAAAATTAATCTACTAATTGCACACCCTGGACACTTCATACAACGGGCCAGAAACGACATTTCAAAAAAGGAATGACGGAACAAACAAAATGGCGGTGAAATCCTATACGTTCGACAACCAAACTGTAACCAATCTGTATCAATCTGGGTGACGAGGGGGTGAGGTCACAATATAGAGAGCGGCAGGGAGTGTCCATACTGTATGTTAGTACTAATATATATACTTTGCTAATAGTGTTGACCAGTGACTAGCAATGGGGCACTCATGCTTACCGCTGATTACCTTCAGAATGCTGTTAGTGCTAACGCTCTTCTGTTCATTGTTGATGTTACTTTTTTGCGCATAACCGCTCATTATTAATTACCGTACTGACAATACATGGTTAGCTAAGTAACGTCATTCTTAGTCTGCAAGACTTCCAAAGATGGAGGTCCAGTTACATTTTATGCACATCCATGATTTGGGGGTATACAATGAAAAGTTTTTCTGAAAACAATACAAAATATTTTAAAAATATAAAAGGGACTTTTTTTTAGATTTCAAAATATGCTTATTAGTAATAAATTAATCAGTCCCAAAATAATATCACACACATTACAGCTTATTATACTGATGATATATTTTTTTTATTTGCAGATAAAGTAGATGAAAAGTGAATAATGCACGTGATACAACAGTGAAACACAACATGTGGATTCTTAAAATAGTGGTGATATTTTGTGTTTTGGTTATCTCCAGCTTGCAAGCTAAAATAGGTAAGTAGACCATCATCATATCAGCCGAAGGACGTCCACTGCTGGGCATAGACCTCCCCCAAGGTTTCCACGACGACCGGTTCTGCGCTACCCGCATCCAGCGGCGGCTTCCCGCAACCTTCACCTGGTCCGCATCAGTCTTCATCAGGTCAAGTAAACCAACGAATTAAGCTTTTTAAATAAATTTGTAACTGCTGTTCAAATCATCCAATGTTATGGATAACAATAATACTCAAGGACCAATCACACGCGGTCATCTGCTCCCAAATTAGGATATTATAGGGACATATTCATCATCGTATCAGCCAAAAAACGTCCACTGTTGGACGAAGGCCTCTCCCAAAGATTTCCACGACGACCGGTCCTGCTCTGCCTGCATCCAGTGGCTTCCCGCAACTTTCACCAGGTCGTCGGTCCACCGCGTGGAAGGCCTGCTTACGCTACGTTTTCCGGTGCGCGGTCGCCACTCAAGAACTTTACTGACCCAACGGCCATCTGTTCTACAAGCTATGGGCCCTGCCCACTGCCACTTTAGTTTAGCGATTCTGTGAGCTGTGTCGGACATATTCATCATATCAGCTCATAAACGTTCCCACCGAGGGGCTCGAGCCTACCCTGAATTAGGGCAATCGAGCCTTAGTCGACTACGCGGGCCTAGTGCGGGTTGGTCGACTTCACACACAACCTTCGAGTTTCTTCGCAGGTGTGTGCAGGTTTCCTCACGATGTTTTCCTTCACCGTAAATGCAATCGTTGAGTATATTATGTACGTAAGTTTCGAAAAACTCATTGGTACATTGACCGTTCGGATTTGAACCCGGCACCTCTGGGTAAGGAGGACCGAGTCGTTATCGATTGAGCGACCGACGCTTTTTGGACATATTACATAGATGTTATACAACAACCAGACACAGCAAACAAACCTGTTCGTCTCACGAATGTCTGCCCTGTGTGAGACACGAGCCTCCTTACTCTGAGCCCAGCTTGCAGGCGCACTAAATTCCTAAGTTCGAATTTTTAACGTTTTTACTCCTTAACAATAGAAAACGCAAGGTTGAAAAAAATACCCTTATTAATGATGATGTGCCTTAAAGTCAAAAGCTACCTATTAGAAACACGATTGAGCAGTTTGGCTCGATAAAAGAAAAAAATCCCAAAGATAGGTCTACACCGTTACTTTCAACTCTAGTTATAACTAATATTTTATTTATTAAGGAAAATCAACAGCCTTAAATTATAGTAATATTAAAAACAGTACAGATTTTTATGATAGGCCTTTACAGATTTTCACGAACATTACCTAAACAGTATAAGTCGTGCAAAAGTGAACAATATAGCAGTTAAATAGGCAAGTATCAATTAAATTACAAAATCTTTTGTTCATTAATTACTTAAATTAAGTTTAGTTACATGAGCAAGTGCAAGCTTGTGTATATGTGTTTATGTTGTGTGTGTATGTGTGGGTGTGGGTGTGTGTGTGTGTGTGTGTGTGTGTGTTCATCACTATTCGTCACACTGAATTTTCCAGTAATTTACTCAACTCACCTCTAAATGTAGTTTTAGAGGTCCTGAAAGGATCAAGTTCACCAAATCTGTTGTTGAACGTGCGTGACATTCTGGTGGTAATACTATTGCGGGCATAATTCGTGCGTTGTGATGGAACATGGAGTAAAGTTGTTTGGCGCGTACGTCTAACAGGAGTTCTTAAACCTATTGATGCAAGAAGTGCAGGACAATCCAGTTTGAAGTTAAATTTTTAAAAAATATACAAAAATATTCGCTATGATAATACAAAGTGAGTAATATTATTACTTTTAATACTTTCATTGTAGTTTTTGATTGAAATGAAAAACCATTGAAAAAAGTGAGAAAACGTAGTTATTTTCTTTACTCTTTACACGTAAAGAAAAAGACAGAGACAACTGTTCCAATCAATACCTCGCTTTTATGCGAGCACGACCCATATTTAGCCGATTTTGTAATATGTTGTTTTACTGGTTCAGTACTATTTTCACACCTAGTTTCACGCTTTTATGTGTTACCATTTTTACGGTAGAGCAAATACAACAATAAGTTTTTCATCGCAAAAATCGGCATCCCCTACATGGGCACGAGCTACCGCCGCAAAGGCTAAAAAGTCGGAAAAGCTTCTTAAAACATGTCGACCCCCTCACAACTCAGCCCTCTCAAGCGAGATGCAACATGTGGCGTGCTCGAACACCGCTTCCTGATCCCTTTGTCCCGCTTTCTGAGAGTCTACCGGCTGGACATGTATTACCATGGCCGATCGGGAAGTCTTTAAATCGACTTCGGACTCAGGTCGGCCGGAGCAAGGAGAACATGTTCAGGTGGGGACTCTCGGAAAACCCAAATTTGGACTGTGTGTGTGGAGCGGTGCAGTCCATGGCTCATTTAGTTTCCTGTCCTGCCTGCCCTGTCACCTGTTCGCAGCAGGACTTAATGGACGCCACAAATAGTGCAGTCGAAGTGGCTAAGTTTTGGGCCGGAATGATTTAATTTGTCATCGACACGCAAAGAAGAAGAATCGCAAAAAAAGTGTATGTGATATAACTAACTACATATTTACAGTTTTCGGATTTTTTGGAGACCTTGCTTCTAGCGAAATTTAATGATTCTAGGATACGGAAAACACTTTACTTGCGAGTATCAAAATATGTGACATAAATGACCGTGAAATGACCGTACCCTTTTATTACTTTGACTTAGAAGCTTAATTTTTTTACAACTCTAAGGGACCGTAGTTCTAAGTATTTCATAATAATTTCAGTTTGATAACTTCATGGGTTTCTGAAAAAAAGACAAACAGATGGACAACGAATTGAACCTATAAGGTTTTCTTTTTTTCCTCTTGAGTTACAAAAGCCTAAAAACTACATTTTTCTGTTGCTCGCGTCGATATAATTTGTTTTAATAAATAGGTATCGTTTCTAAACTAGTGCTGAAAGGTGTGGTGGTAGAAAACCCTTTCGTCCAACAGAGTTAAAAAAAATCGAGGGTTATCCAATGTCATTGGTTAGTTCATTTGATTTCCGGCAGACTTACTAGTTAAAACTCGGTTTGGTCAGTGGTAGAGCGGTAGAGCATTTTTTAAGCCCGCCTGGCTATTATACCATCATCTTTTCTAAGTCTTGCCGTCAAACATTAATGTATTCTGGCTCTCTCTTCTCTTATCGTATGGCACAACTAACCGTGCTATCCAAGGGATAGACGGCGGTTGCCTGGTGTTGCACTAAGCATCACCCGTAGTCACGTGTAGGGCATTTAGATATACACCTACGGACGTGTGCGACGCGAAATTCATTTACATCTGGAATCAGATGTGCAGGTTTCCTCACGATTTTTCCCTTCACCGTTAAAGCAATCAGTAGGTATATGTGCGTAAGTTTCGAAAAACTCATTGGTACATTGGCCGTCCGGATTTGAACCCGGGACCTCTGGTTAGGAGGACCGACTTGTAACGGTTGAGCCACCGACGCTATTCCGGCATGAAGGTAATATAGCCAGTTTCCCTTTTGCGTTGGGGAATATTGGTATGCCCGCTTTCATGTTCGGAATCATCGTCACTTACTTATAGGTGAGAGGATTCCAAGGGCTTATCAATTTATGTATAAATAAAAATTATTTGCCGCATGTATTAATGATCACCATACTCTTGAATGGCTAGATCTATTTTGCTGAATTTTACCCGATTACGCCACAAGGAGGGTTATGTTTTACGAGTGTATGTATGAATGTATGGATATTTCTTTGGCATGCCCTGTAGCCGAGACGGCTTGATGGATTTAGGGTTTGAGGTGTAGTTAGATTTTCCTTGATCCCGTGAGTAACATAGGATACGTTTTTACCCGAGTAGCCAAAAAAAAAGGGGTTATTTGTTTATTTGGCACGCTGTGTAGCCAAAACGGCTTGATGGATTTTGGAGAGCGAGGTGTCGTTAGATTCGTCTTAATCCTGTGAATGACACAAGATACAATTTAGCCCACTGGCCAAAAAATAGGGTTTTTGTTTTTATGTAGCCCGTTAATTTTAATTAATTCCTAAATTTATCTTCGTTGTTTTCGTAATTGTCAGGACAAGGTTCGTTTCAACCGCGCACCCTTATATCCACTGGAAAAAGCTTGTTGTGTATAAAAAAATGATACTGCTTAATAAGTTCAACCCAATAGCTTCTTCTTGTAATCCTGAATAATTTTCTCGACGGATCTGGTTAAATGGTCATTAAATAATATCATTAAGCATCACAAAGGTGCTCGTTCGCCAGCGTTATAATTCTACGTTTTTTCATCATTGTCATCATATCAGCCACCTCGAAAGATTTTTTTGTTTTTAATTAAAGATTTGAGTGCGTTTAGCTACACCTCACCTGATGGTAGTAAATAGTTCATAGTTGTTTATGTCAATATATTACATGTTAGTGCTGATGCAGCCGAGGATGTAACACTCAAGCTGAAATAGTGCCTATTCTTGTCTTGAAGATTCCTAAATTATACGAATCGGGGAATGCAGATTCCGGCAGGGAATTCTACTCCTTGGCCGTTCGCATAATGAACGAAGAAGCAAAACGCTTCATGCATATAGGAGGAACATTAACGACCAAAGGAGTGGAATCGCCCTCCGCGCCTGGTCACAGATTACTAATTAGTTATGGCCTGGTCGTCTGATGATGAAATGGAGACGGGGGGAAAGAGGTCGTGAAGCTCCAGGGCACACTCTCCGAAATGAACACCGATAGACAGGCGACTTGGCGGCGATGCTCTAGTCTTTGGAGCTTGTTTTAAAACAAGTTTCTCGTCGCCAATAAGTCTTCTGGTGCGTTGGTTGATATAATCCAAAGCATCTAGCTGGTAATGAGCCGATCAGTCCCATAAATGAGAGCAGTACTCATGAGTACTTATGACCGAACTTGAGCTTGGTATAGTATTAGAAGCTGCTCTGGTGTTAAGAAAAGACTCACCTTTGAGAGGATACCAAGCTTTTTCGCAGCCGTTTTTGCCTTAATTTAATGTATCTCCCGAAATTCAGATTGGATTTTAAATCTACGCCAAGGAGCTCACGATGGTCGGAGATCATCGACGACCGGTATTGCGCTGCAGGCATCCAGTGGCTTCCGCGACATTTACGAAGTCGTCGATCCACCGAGTGAGAGGCCAGGTCTACGCAAAGTCTTCCGTTGCTCGGTCACCACTCGAGAACTTTATTGCCCTGACGGCAATCTGTTCCAGAATTGCGAAATTTAAGTTGCAGCCCTTCTGCCCATTGCTACTTAAATTGCGTAATTCTGATAGCGACGTCGTCGGTTACTTTGGTTCTCCTAAAGCTTTCACGTTTCTGATTCGATCACGCACCGAAGCTCCATCATAGCGCGCTCCGTTGCTCTTTAGGTGACCTTGAGCCTCCTAATGAGGCCCACTGTAAGCGACTGCAGGTAACCAACAAATCATCTTTACTTATCAGTTTTGGCAGCTACAGAAAAAGAAAGAAGTACTCGTATGTCACTCTAGCCTTGTTATCAGCGAGCTGTACATTAAGAGTTTTTTTTCCTTGAATTTATAGTTTTTCTACCTTCATGACTGTGATGTAGACCTTCATCGCCTAATAATAAAGTGTGTTCAATTCAGCTATCAGTTATAGTTATTGCGTCGAGTGTGAAGTGGATTGGAAGACATAAACTTTACCATCAAGCTACACACACCCTCGGACGCAAAACGACCATGTATCGGTTCCGAATATCGTCACTGGCAACACACACTGGTCAAAGACCTTGAGACATTATTTAGGAGTAAATAAGATCTATAAGCAAGCATACTCGTATCTTCAATCAAATGTAATGGACCAGTCTTATCCATACATCACCAACCAACCTAAAGTAATAATAAAGTGTGTTCAATTCAACTTTGAGTTGGAGTTATTGCGTCGAGTGAAAAGTGGATTGGGAGACATAAATTTTACCATCAAGCTACATACACCCTCGGACGCTGAACGACCATGTCTTGGTTCGAATATCGTCAATGGCAACACACACTGGTCAAAGACTTTACTCTTGAAACATTATTTAGGAGTAAATAAGATGTATAAGCATACTCGTATCATCTACCAAATGTAATGGACCGGCCCTATCCATACATTAATCTCATAAAAAATGAGTCAAATACACGCAAACACTGCAATAGTCTATCGAGTCTATTTCAAATTATACGAATGAGATAATAAATTTCACTCACTTTCATCCGATTTGAGGAATAATGATCGACTGAGATGAAATGAGGAAAGAGAATGAGGTAACCGACATAGTTCACAGAATCGCTAAACTGAAGTGGCAGTGGGCAGGGCACATAGCTCGTAGAGCAGATGGTCGTTGGGGCAGAAAAGTTCTCGAGTGGCAACCATGCACCGGGAAACGTAGCGTAGGCAGTCCTCCTACGCGGTGGACCGACAACTCGGTGTAGATCGCGGGAAATCGCTGGATGCGGGCAGTGCAGGACCGGTCGTCGTGGAAATCCTTGGGGGAAGACTTTGTCCAGAAGTGGACGGTCTTCGGCTGATATGATGAGACGAAATGAGCGAATTCGCTCATTCTGTAGGTATCAAACCACTGTTCGCATAGGCAGGTCCATAGCTGTTATATTGGTCGAAGACTCGTATTTATTACATGGCACGTGGTGCGCGGTCAGGTATCATAAACATTCTCGTATTATCTTATTTTTGATATGATGATGATAAGAGTAGAATTTTTTGTGGTAAATATTATACAGAGCGGCAACATTTGATCCAGGAACAACCTTCTCGAATTTAATAAGGTTAGTGAAATTAATCTGACAGTATTGGACGATTTAGATCACAATCACCTATTGTTAGAATATTACGAGTGATATTTGGGAAGAAATCTCACACGGTTATCTGGTCCCATACTCTAAGACTCTGTATAATGAGAAGATTAAAACATTCATATACACAGTAAAGATCTCGAGTGGTGACCGCGCACCGAAAAAACGTAGCGTGGGCAGGCCTCTACTTGGTGGATCCATGACTTGGTAAAGGTCGCGGAAAGCCGTTGGATGCGGGCAGCGAGAACCGGTCGTCGTTGAAATCTTTGGGGGAGGCCTTTGTCTAGCAGTGGACGTCTTCAGCTGATATGAGATGATACACACGTTTAAATACATACTGGGGTGTCTTACTAAACTTATAAGTGCCTTACTTGTTTTTGCCAGTAACTTTGCCCGCGTTGATATTTTTCATGAAAATTTGAGTGCGTTTGGCTGCACCTCTCCTGATAGAAAGTGCTGATAGAGCCGAAGATGTAACAAGCAAGCCCAAGTACTGCCCATTTACTGTTGCTTTAAATATTCCTAAATTAAATTATATAAATCGAGGTGCACAGACGCCAGGGTTCACAGAGAATTCCACTCCTTGGCCGTTCGCATAATAAACGATGAAGAAAAACTCTTCGTGCGATATCGTATAGGAGGAACATAAATAATAAACAGGTTAATCCGGTCATCCGATGATGGAATGGAGAAGGGGTATAAGGGGGAGTCTCCTGGCGCGTCGGTCAATAGAATAAATAAAAAATAAAATAAATAAATATTCTGGGACAAATCACACATGGTCATCTGGCCCCAAAGTAGTATTCCCTGTGTTATGGGAACCAGAGACTGATATACATACTTATATACGTTTAAATACATTTTATATATATATATATATATATATATATATATATATATATATATATATATATATATATATATATATATCTGTCGCATCTGAGAGACTATTTTCCACCGCAGGTCTTATTCAAACAGACTTGCGAAATCGCCTTTGCCCGCAAAACTTAATAACGCTTTGTTTTTTTAATAAAAATCTTATAAATGCTAATTTTGATTTACTAAAACTATTAATTAATTGTGTTTTATTGATTCTACCTTCCTTTTTGAATTCAATAAGCGTATCGGTATCGGTATCGCCGATATTTTTATAAGAGTATCGGTATCGGTATCGTATCGGCAAAAAGGCGTATCGATGCATCCCTAGTCAAAAGTCATCGTCATCAGTGAGTCATCTAGCTTGTTAGGAGCCGATCCGTGCCATAAGTGAGAACAGAACTTGAGTTATGTATATGTATTGCAAAAGAATACAAAATATTACTAATATAACATCATCATCATATCAGCCGAAGGAAGTCCACTGCTGGACATAGGCCTCCCTCAAGGATCTCCACGACGACCGGTTCTGCGCTGCCCGCATCCAGCGGCATAATATAACATACTGCTCACAATATAACTAATATCACATACTGCTATAAGAAGCTGCTCTAGTATGCAGTAAACTCTCACGTTCGATATGATTCGGAACCTTGTTTTTACCTTGGATATAATGAAACTCCCAAAATTTTGATCAGATGTTAAATCCACGCCAAGGAGCTCAAAATGGTCAGTGATTTGTTCATCTCGGAAAGTGGGAGTTAGGTTAAAATTTTAGTTTTATGACCATTTTTCAGGGTGTTTGAGCTGCAAGCGGATCGCGAACGGTTACTCTTTGGTTGAAATTTAAAAAAATCCTTCTATTTCACCTAATTCCTATGTATAAGGAACTCCTGTGCAAAATTCATGCTACTTAGACCCACCAGCTTAGGTTGTGCGTTGTCTGCTATAGATCAGTCAGTTCGTAGATTCTTACTAAGTTTGTGATGACTCAATAAGGTTCCGGTGGATAAAAGCGTTGCAAACATTGATTATTTACCCTCTAGATATAACGCGGCGTCGCAGATACACCGAAAAAAATACCGAAGAACAGTTCGCCATTGGAGACAAATTGAAGTACAAGTACGGGGTGTAAAACAGTGGTTGTCATGTATTAATGCCATACAAGCATAAAAAACTGGCCCGTTTTTATTGCAGTGATTAAGATGACGCTCTATCTTGAAAGTAAATAATCAAAGGTTGCAAGTTTGCACTTGCAGCAATAAAGCTGAACCGGTGTATTGAAATGCAAAGCCACAGCTGTCAAAATGTTATCGTTCGTTTTAGTTTATTTTGAGTTTAGCTTTAGATCACTTTTAAACTTCTTAAATTATTTTTATTGCTGTGTATTGAATAAAATAGTTTATCGGACTCTGTAGCGTAATGGTTAAGTTCAATAGCTATACATCTGAAGGTCGCGGGTTGGATTCCCGACGGAGTCTTACTTTGAAAGACTCGGTTTGGTGGGTGTAAGGGCATTTTCTACGCCCGCCTGGCTAGCTACCACCATGTTATCTAAGTCTTGCCGCTAAACATCAATGTTAAGAACATATTTTATGTATTCCGGCTTGAAGATAAGATAGGCAGTTCCCCATAGCGTTGAGGAATCTTGGTAAGCCCGCTTCCATCTTCAGCATCATCATCACTTACCATGAGGTGGGGTGTTGCCAAAGGCTTACCAATTTTGGATAAAAAAAGTTTACTTTTAAACTTCTGTAATTATTTTTATTAATAATAATAATAAAGCCTTTATTTCCGAAATATTTGCAATTTTTACATTTGTGTCCTAAATGGATTTTTTTAGTTAAAAATCCTTACTTTAATATTATAAATGTGAAAATGTGTTTGTTTGTTACCTTTTCATGCTTCAACGCCTTGACCAATCTTTATTAAATTTGGCATGCAGGTAGCCTGTATCACAAGGAAGGACATAGGCTACCTTTTACCCCGTGAAAATAGCATAGCCCGATGCAATTCCCGAGGGAACTGAAAATATACTCTTTTTTGGTTAAATTAACATCGCAACGGAACAATGGATTTTGTGGTTTTTTGCACCGAGATGGTTGAGGGGGTGGGATATGACACGATTTACTAATAAGCATATCCTGACATAGTTCACGAGGGATCTGGAGAAAATTAATGTCCACGCTCGCGCACCCTCTAAGTCCGTCACAAAAATGTCCACGGGGTCGAAGCCGCGGGCAAAAGCTAGTAAAACTATGTAAAACTTATTTCAGTGAGAAATTTAAACAATTCAAAGACTAAAAACTGTTCTTGTATTATAAAATATTTCTTAGTTCGGTTTCCTCTGCTTCCTCCAAATCTCTCCATTGTTTTCTGTCTGCCGCTACTCTCATCCAAAGTGTTCTTATGGTAATTTTTAGGTCATCCTCCCATCTCATAGCTTTACGACCTCGGCTCCTAGTGCTACCCCTTGGGTACCATACTGTCACCAGTTTACTCCACTTTTCCTTCTTACAGCGGAGCATGTGACCAGTCCATCGCCATTTTAGTTGGTCCATGCGTTAAAATATGTCTGTTTATTTTGTTTTGCACCTGTGTCTTAACTTGTAACTTTGTCTATTAGTTTCAAACCTAGAAAAGAAGTAGACAAAAGAATTGCGAATGGGTAGAAAAAGTATTGGGCATTGAAAGAAAACATGAAAAGTAAGGAACTGAGCATGAAGATATAGAATAAGAAGTTCAATACCTGTATTCTACCCTGCATTACATACGGCTGGGAAACCTGGACGCCATAGGGACAAACTAGCAAAATTCCAGAGAAGCATGGAAAGAAGCATGCTAGGTTTGAATTATTTTTATTACTGTGTATTATATAAAATAGTATATTATGCAACTAATGAATAAAGGACGGATTTAAAGCGAGAGCCATAGATGAATTACAAGCAAGTGAAGGGTTCTAATGACTGAATCACGACCGTAGGGTTGCGAGTGATTCAAGTCCTGAGCGATGCGAGTGATTCATGGCCCTCGATATAAATCCGTTTTATTCAAGAGTTGCATACTATACTTCATACCATGACTCCGAGAAAAAGAAACATTTTAGCGAAAATAGACATTTAATGAAGAAAAAAAGAATGTTAAATTAATTAAAATTTTCATTAAAATTGGAACAACTATGACTAAAATAAAGAGTCATTTTCTTTGTGTTCATACAAATTATAGTATTCAAAATAGCGCCAATTTACTAATGAAATGACAGCAAAGAACACAAAACAGTTTTTATTCAAATGCTCAACTTTTTTTTGATTATTCACAATTGGTAAACCCTTGACAACATCTCACTTTTTCGAAAATATCAAACAATCAAATCTCGAGGATTTATTTGCACAAGGAGTTTGCACTAATTACCCGTGGACCCGGTAATTCGACCCATTGACGGGTCCATGGGTAATTTTATTTCCCTGTAGACCAATGAAACTAGAGATAGACTTCTCGATAAAATATAAAATAATGTCAATCGTATTACAGAAAACAAAGTTTACTTTTATGACTACATTTTATAATTATTATCTTAATACTTAACACATACTTTAAATCGGATTAAACTAAAGTTTTTCGTAATATTTAAAAAAAAATCAAAATTTTTGTTTTTTTATTATTATTAAAAATTTGAGTGCGTTTGACAGCACCTCACCTGATGGTAAGTGTTGATGCTGCCGACGATGAATCACGCAAACTCAAATAGTTTATTATTGTTTTATTTTATTTGTTTGTGGTATCCTTTAGGAGAAAAAGTCCGCGTAAATCCCCTAGGACATTATTCATTATTTTACAGATTAAGGGGTTCCTTTTGGAGGAAAAGTCCACGTGAGTCCCCCAGGGGATCCAAGCAAGGGAGCCTAGTGGACGGAGGGAAAAATAGGTACTCACTTCAGTAACAGTTACAGACCTCTTGCATTGATGTTTTCGTTTCATAGAACAATTCCAAAGAGACGATCCATTTTTGTATGTAGTATGCAGTAACCGCCTCCGTAGCCCAGAGGCAAAGTTCACTGGCTTTACACAGGAGGTCGCGGGTTCGATTCCCGGCGGGGTCATTTGTAAGACTCGGTTTGGTTGGTGGTAGGGCATTTTCTAAGCCCGCCTGGCTAGCTACCACCATCTTAACTAAGTCTTGCCGCTAAATATCAATGTTGATATCATTGGTGTGTTCCGGCATGAAGATAAGATAGCCAGTTCCCTATTGCGTTGGGGAATCTTGGTAAGCCCGCTTCCATCTTCGGCAACATCGTCACTTACCACCAGGTGAGATGTTGTCAAGGGTTTACCAATTGTTAATAAAAAAAAATAAAAAAAATGCTTGTAATACTGATGTGTTTCATATAGTAGAACCTCACCTAGACTATCTGGTAAGACTACTGGGAACGGCCGCTTTTTTTCTATAAATTATTTTTATTTTATTTTCCATGTTACTAGCCCAATTCAAAAGATTTTGACCAAATAATAAAATGTCAATGACAAATATATTAATTACGTCAAAGTGACGTAAAAAAATTAATAACCTAAAAGAATTTATTTTCATAACATGTGAACTCCTTTGGACCCTTAATTTTATTCGTCTATTGGTTTTGTTATAATAATATCGACGATATTGTCGATACTACATATTATATGTATGAACAAATCCTGATAATCTCTACTGTAATGGGTCTACAGGGAAATAAAATTACCCGTGGACCCGTCAATGGGTCGAATCACCGGGTCCACGGGTAATTAGTGGGAGTTTGTATGTCAAATATTCTGTGGATTAGGAGTTTGTATCGAGTATTTTTTGCGCAAGGAGGTTGTACAGCTGAGATGGAGGTCCAATTTATTGGTGTGTTCTAAATTCAAAACCAAAATAGTGATTAAAAGAGTTTTTTATTCATTTTTTTAGTGAATAAAATAAGCTTTTTAGAGGAGCAATGGGATAAAATATCTATGTACTCGTATGAATTTAACTTTTTTTGTGAAAGTCATAAAATTTCATATTTGGCAGACTTTATTGATGTTATAATAAAGAGTCATACGATTCAGGGCAACTTGAAGGCAATCGTAATCACTAAACGAGTCGGTCCATTCTACGAAACACGTGTTCGAAGAAGCCAAATATGTTTTGCGAACTAACCACATTTTCCTATCGTAAAGTTATTCAGCGTGCTATGCTCGGAGTTTCCCTACGTGATCGAATCAGAAACGAGGAGCTCCGTAGGAGAACCAAAGTAATAGGCATATAGCTCTCAGAATCACTAAACTTAAGTGGCAGTGGGCAAGGCACATAGCTCTTAAAAGTGAGAGCCGTTTGGGTAGTAAAGTTCTCGAGTGGCGACCGCACACTGAAAGACGTAGCGTAGGAAAGCCTCCCACTCGGTTGACCGACGATCTGGTGAAGGTTGCGGGAAGCCACTTGATGCGGGCAGCGCAAAACCGGATTTCTATGGGGGAGGCCTTTGTCCAGCAGTAGATGTCCTTCGGCTGGTATGATGATGATGATCTTCTCTCTCTTATCGTGTGGCATGATTCACCGTGATATCCAAGGGATAGATGGTGGTTGCCTGGTATTGCACTTTATATCACCCGCGGTCACATGTAGGGCATTTAGATTTACACCTACGGACGTGTGCAACGTGACCTTCATACACATCTGGAATCAGATGTGCGGGTTTCCTCACAATGTTTTCCTTCACCTTTAAAGTAATCGGTAATGTACCTATGTACGTAAGTTCCGAAAAACTAATTGGTACTTTGGCCGTCCGGGTTTGAACCCGGGACCTCTGATTAAGAGGACCGAGTCGTAACCGATTGAGCCACCGACACTTCTGATGATGACGAAAACTATTCAGAATCATGGTTATTAAATAGCGGTATAAATAAGCGGGCACTTAAGTAGATTTATAGCTTGAACAAAATCCCTTTATCCGTGTACAGTCACAAGCTTTAATTTGGGACCCACATAAGGTTGAATATCGTGTAGCAAACTGACGCTATTTAGAGCGAATATTTTAAAGCAGTGTCATAAGTCATATGTTTACCATCGACAACTTAAGTTTACGTCAACCGAGCGGAGCGAGGGCAAACGACCATTTCCGTTTTTTTCCGAGTAAATGTCACTTAGGAAGATAAAAAAGTTTACATCGATGAAAGCCGTAGTCGTCCAATAAAAATTTAGACATTTCACTTCGAACAGATCAAAATAAATTTCTTGACTGACTCTGACACATGTTCGTAATTAGAAAACCGTAGTGATAGCTTTTTGCAAAGAGGTTACCATTTCAAGGGTTGATTCGATAAGACATTTAAATTTCTTAACTTTACATTTCAACACTATCGAACTGAATTTTCGACCTTATTGCATTATGGATGTTCTTACAACATTTAAGGCGAGGCATTGAATGGAACAGTTGTCATTGTCTTTTTCTTAAAGAATAGTAAAGAAAAAAGTAATTAAAGTCAATAAAAAACTACAATTGATTTCAACTTGCATATTGAAGTGTGTATTTAGGCTAATCGGCTAAGAAAATTTAGATATACTAAATCTGTCTGGTTTGCCTATAGAATGCAAATCTCTGTTTTAAAAGAGGTTTCTTTGATATATTTTTTTCTGTTATAAAAGTTAACGAATCGTGTTTCTGCAACAGACAAATTGAAGTCATTGAAATGAAAAATTAGTTTATAAAATATCACTTTCATATATAATTTGTATTTGCTAAGAAAAATCGAGATCCCTGCGACCAAAGTGTCCAATGCGTCGCCTTGATGGAAATAGGTCTCAAATTAATGCTCGTGACTGTACGTAGGTACCTAGTTACTTCTTACGATTGTTTGCAAAAAGGGCGCGTATTCCCGACACGCACCAAGAAGCACGTTCCTGTGCGCTATATTTTTTTGCCTTTGTTTCGAAACAATAACACAATAAAGTAATCTGAGGTCGCAAAAATAACGGATGGATAGAACGCTCTGGGGCCAGCAAAGGGATGAGGAGTAGCAGAGAATTTTCAACCGATTTCAAATTATTTTCGGAAAACCTAAAAGCTTTATGGTACATGCTTTCATTTGAAAAGAGTTTTTATGTTAAAAAAGCCAAATGCTCAAATAAATATATAAAATACACGGAAAATTTCAAAAATTTTGAATTTAGAAAAAATTTAAAAATTTCGAAAACCTAAAAGATTTTTTTTAGAATAAAAGTACTCGTCAATAAGAATCAAACAAGCCCAAACTCGATGGGGTTGTGTCGTTTTATTGCGGAGTTCCTATGGCCACCTTCCAGCTCCAATATCAGATCAGCTCCATGTCATCATAATACTGCATTGTGACGCGATATACATATGCATGCAAAATTTCAGTTCAATCGGAAACTTAAAGTGGGTCAAATTTAACTTGCAAGATTTCATTACAGACACCCGGGACAGGCGAAAGTAAATAAAGGCTTGTAATAAGAAGGTGGTTCTCATTTGCTCCCATTTTTAGGGTTCCGTACCCAAAGGGTAAAAACGGGACCCTATTAATAAGACTCCGTCTGTCGCCATGCTGCATTTCATGAACCGTGATAGTTATAGGTACCTACAGTTGAAATTTTCACAGATGATGTATTTCTGTTGCCGCTATAACAACAAATACTAAACATTAGAACAAGTGAAAAAATAAGGGTATGATTTTATCGATTGTCAATTAAATATATTCGATCACTAAATAAAAAAAATGAAATTCCCTAAATAGTATAGTTTGTACTCAAAATAGTAGATCTGTCACCAAAGTAAAGTCATCAAACAACACCAAAACAATACTCAAAAGGAAAAGATTTATCACCAGAAAAGTCTTTTAACGATTGTCAATTAAATAGCTTCGATCACTAAATAAAAAAATTGAAATTTCATAAATAATATAGTTTGTACTCAAAATAGTAGATCTGTCACCAAATAAATGCCTAAAATTACTAACAAAGGTGACCTACAGATACTCCCACATCCTCTTCGGATCCCGAAAGTTTGTTGATGTTCGAAACGGGCGGCGGGGGCTACGCCCCCGTTAGGGGTCATCTTCCGATGATTTCTTCTGCTGCGAAGTAATTTTGTACCCAGGGTGGGGAGCCTCGCTTCGCGAGGCTCTTTGACTGTTAAATCAATCAAACCTGACCGAACCTAACATCGCTCGCTTCGCTCGCTCATTTATTTATTGTTTTTGACCGATTACCCCCTAGTTTTCGATTTGTTACCATGCAATAGCTTTACCGCGGCAGTCCCCGAGTGCCACACGTATTTTTAATGACAGATCTATCAATTTGATGACAGATCTATCAATTTGAGAACGAAAATATTGAATAGAGATGAATCTATTTAACTGGGGACGAAAAATATAATTCCCAAAAAATAAGGGGAGCTCCATACAAAAAACGTGTTTTTTATAAACGTTAAGAAACTAGCGCCATCTAGTATGATGGTACGGAATTTTTTAAACGTGAAGAAACTAGCGCCATCTAGTATGATGGTACGGAATTTTTTAAACGTGAAGAAACTAGCGCCATCTAGTATGATGGTACGGAATTTTTTAAACGTGAAGAAACTAGCGCCATCTAGTATGATGGTACGAAACCCTTTTTGTGCGGTTCTGACTCGCACTTGGCCTGTTTTAACACGCTTTTATTAACTTCACTTCTATGTAAGAAAATCTTGGAATCTTAATTTGACCCACTTGCCGGTCTTCGATTAGGATGAAATTTTGCACACGCTCTGAGTTCTGATGACAATATATGAAATTTTGCACACGCTCTGAGTTCTGATGACAATATATGACTAGCTAAGAAACGTCATTACAAATCCAATATGGCGGCCTCCTCAAGATGGCGGACTGGCTGTTTGAAATCCACCCCCATGATATGGGTATCAAATGAAAAGGTTTGCTGTCAGGAATACGAAAAAAATAGTCACGTGACTTAAATCCAATATGGCGGACAGGCTATTTGAAATGCACCCCCATAATGTGGGTATCAAATGAAAGGGTTTGGTGTCAGGAATACGAAAAAATAGGCACGTGACTTAAATCCAACATGGCGGACATCCAAGATAACTACTTAACGTGTTTACTAACAGGGTGTTTTTTAGTTTTTTAAACTAATTGATGTTTTTTTTTAATCAGTTTCGTACTTGTTTACAATAAAATCGAAATGTGTGCTGGGACACATAGTAGAAGTTAAACATCAACGGACAAGTGGAAAGGGTAAGCCAGGCCAAGTACCTGCTTATATCTCCATCTCAACTTTTCTCTATCTACGAATACAGCCGTTGCCCTCTCTCCGCCGCCAGCCTTTCTCCGTCTACCCCCTCCACACGGTCGTAACGCTTTTTCGTGGGAAAAAAAATCCTAATACCCCCCGTCTATACAGGAAAATTGGTGTAGATCCCGTTAACTGGGGCTTCTACTCATCATACTGAACAACTTTTGTTCTATGACTTTGCTGAAATCGCAAAAAAAAAAATTTTACTGGTCATCAAATCGAATTTTGTGTATTTTAGTATGGAGGATCAAATATTTTGTTTTGAATTCACTATGGGTTCCTTGGGGAATGTTGTTCAGTATGATGAGTAGAACCCCCATTTAACGGGTCCTATACTATTTTTTTTACATCCTGTATAGAATTTTCATATTAATTAGGTAATAAAAAAATTGTAGTTGGTTTTTGCAATTAGAGTCGATTTTTAACGGTTTAGCGTACATGGTGCTTACAAAGATACTGACACTGTTAAAACTATATACGGCTTCTACATTAGATTAATATTTGCTTGTATCTTATGAGACTGAACAACTTTCTTCAAGGAACTCGTAACTAAAAAAAACGCGAAAGTTTATAAGAATGTATGGATGTATATTTGATACTCTTTCACGCAAAAACTACTGAACGGATCTGGCTGAAATTTGGTAGGTAGACAGATAAATACCTTGATTAACAATTAACACATGGGCTAGATTAAAATCGGTCCAGCCGTTCTTGAGTTATCAACGGTGTAACTAACAGTAAATTATTTTATATAATTACTAGCTTTTGCTCGCGGCTTCGCTCGCGTGGACATTGTTTTAATGACTGTCTTTGAGAGTGACTGGTGCGCGAGCCGCAAGTAGCTTATGTGCTTTCCAGTAACACAGGCTACCTGCATGCCAAATTTCATCAAGATTGGTCTAGCTGTTGAATCGTGAAAAGGTAACAAACAAACAAACAAAGATACAAACATATTTTCACATTTATAATATTAGTAAGAATATATAGATGGTAAGCCCTTGGCAACATCTGACCTGATGGTAAGTGACCATGATGCCGAAGATGGAAGCGGGCTCACTAAGATTCCCAACGCAATGGGGAACTGGCTATTTTATCTTCAAGCCGGAACACATCAATGTTGTTAGCACTGATGTTTGGCGGCAAGACTTAGGTAAAATGGTGGTAGCTAGTCAGGCGGGCTTAGAAAATGCCCTTTCATCAACCAAACCGAGTCTTAAAAAGTTTGACTCCGCCGGGAATCGAACCCGCGACCTAATACTATGCCACGGAGGTGGTTAATTGCTTTATGCAATGATAAGCACAAAAAGCACATTTTTTCTAAAGTACTGGGGCGAGCTGGGCTTATGTCCTTGTCCTAATCCTCCCATTTATAGGTCTTCAAGGCATTTCTATTCGTATTGCGCTACATTTAGCGCCAATTGCTAAGTAAACTAAACTATTTTTTTTTTGTGTCAAACGGATTTTCACAAGGATGTCACCTACTTTAAATACACTTAGAATTAACATTAGCTCCATACAAAGTTTCATCAAAATCGTTAGAGCCGTTTCCGTACATGTTTAACTTGAAACCAATTATATTGCTCACTAAAAATAATAAGACACAGCAAAAAGAGACGTGTGTGTCGCTGGTTGCATTGTACGGTTGTACGATAGATGAAGGTTGCGTGGAGAAGATGAAGAGTGACCAGTTTTGCGGTCCACGAAAATCCGAATTTATTTAAATTTATAAGAATGTTTTACAGAGATAAGGCTGGGTCTAAAGCGAGGCGCGGTTCGGGAACGACTGGCGAGCCTCGCACAGTGCATTTTCTAAATGCTTACAAAGCGCAAATACAAATATTTAGTGCATGTCTTTACATGTGTCTTGATAATTTAGGGTCCTGCAACGAACGACCGACCCCAAATATTAGCTTGTTTTCAAGGTGTACCAAGCAAGGTAAACAAAACATCGTGAAGAAACCTACACTTCTAATTCTAGATGTGTACGAAGGTCGCGTTGCACACGTTCGTAGGTGTTAATCTAAATACCCTACACGTGACCGCGGGTGATGCTAAGTGCAACATCAGGTAACCACTGTATATCCCTTGGATAGCACGGTTAATTGTGCCACACGATAAGAACAAGGAGAACCAAGCAAATACACTTAAAATTAACATTACCTTCATACAATTCATCAAATTCGTTAGAGCCGTTTCCGAGAAACCAATTGCAAAACAATGAAATATTCTATTAAGCATTACAACATTAAAAAAGATAACAACATAGAAGAAATATTATACAATAGGCGGCCTTAATGCTAGGCATCAATTTCTTTCAGACATTATCTATCTAACAATTATCTAAAAATCACATGTTGCTTCGTACCCATTGACCTAAAAAAAAAGCTTAATTTGTACAACACAACAAAAAAAATCCATAGATCTCGTGTCTGCAACGACCTTCGGGAACATTAAAAATGAATCTGCTAAATTTACTGTTTTTCTTTAACATTTATCAAAAAATTACAAAGTAGGTAGTAGATAGTGTAGGATTTACATCATCATATCAGCTCATATACGTCCCCACCGAGGGGCTCGAGCCTACCACGCGGGCCCAGTGCGGGTTGATCGACTTCACACACAACCTGCGAGTTTCTCCGTAGGCGTGTGCAGATTTCCTCACGATGTTTTCCTTCACCGTAAGAGCGTCGGATAAACGTACATATGAAATCTAAATTGTTTATTTTAATTGTAATCTGTCTTCTTGTAATCTGTGTGACTACGTTTTATTTTAATATTATTTTTTTGATGACTTATTTGTATTTATTGAGTTTAATTTATTTTATTTTATTGTGAGCTGAATTTTCTGTTTGTGGGCCCGTCGTTGCCTGAATAAAGAATTATTTTATTATTATTATTAAATTCGAAATCACATTAGTACGTAGCAGGATTCGAACGACGATCTCCCGGACAGGAGGCGGCGGCCCTAGCCGTTACGCCACCGACGCTCAGGATTTACATACGTACATGTAATTTATTTTTAAATAATTTTACTAAGATTTGGAAGCAGTCGCGCTTCAACAATGTACTTTGCCCGCGACCCAGTTTAGAGTGCATTGACGCTCGACGACTTATCATGATTTTATTATTTTTTAAATCATTGTTCAATTAGTGATCCATCTGACAAGACCATTGCATTTCTTTTTGGAGCACCTCTAGGACACTCATTGACATTGACAAGATCATTTTCTGTACGATAAGATAGTATAGTAACATTTTTAATCTAACTCTATAACTATTTCAAATTGACTCTTTTGTTCGAAAATCGATCTTATATATACTATGAGTTCAAATAAATATTCATTTATTCACAAAGAATGACAAAATTATATTCATGCTTCAAGACATAATATTTATTAACTAACACTACCGCGCTCACGCACTCTCCACGCGTAAACTTCGCGTCACAAAGATACCACTTTTGAATAACCCATCAGTGACGCACCTTTAATATTTTTAAAATTAGCCAAAATTCATATCTCTAGATGTTGTTTTATTTTTTCGATATTTTATTTCATTTTCGAGATGTGATTTTTTTTCTCACCGAAACTTTTTTTTATTTTTTTTTATTAAAAATTTGAGCGGAAAATGACCTCATTTTTCTAAGATTTTCTGGTTTCAATATTTTTTGGGGTTCCGTACCTCAAAAGGTAAAAACGGAACCATTATAGGATCACTCTTGTGTCCGTCTGTTTCCTCCGTCTGTCACAGTCGATTAGCTCGCAAACTACTGGACCGATTGTGTTAAAATTCGGTGCACATATGTAAGTCAGTGACGCAAAGACGTAAATAAATGAATTTTAAACAGTTTTGGGGGTAAATAAAAGAACTTTTTTCAAAATATATTGTCACATATATCGAATGTACGGACTTGTTGTAAGAATCTGAAACATATATTTTTTAAAGTGAAACTTTTATTACATCGTCTCAATTTTTTCTGTGTGTTGCATGTCGCGTGACGGTCGCTTTCGTCTGACGGTATGATCGTTTCGTCCTCTGTGCTGTAGCGACAGAGTTTCATAAAACCACACACTTACTTTTTGTATAATTTTAAGATTAATATTTTTGAAGGTTTTTACGATAATAGGCGAAAATTGACTATTCATTTATTTATTTTATTTATTTATTTATATATTTATTTATATATTTATTGTACACACACAGTTGAGTTAATTAAACAGTTCATTCCCCTTATCTATGAAACTACTGGGCCTAAAATTTTGAAAAATCACAGTATATGAGCTTGAATGCATAAATTACAGAAAATCTAAGAGAAAATCTAAAGTCCTTCCGTTCCTACAGGAAAAACGAAATTCCTAGTGTCCAGAATAAGTAGACCCATATTTACCTAGAGCAAAGTATATACTGAGAGGTCTTGTTCTGTTCGGTGCGAAATCCCGTTTGTGTGACCCCGAGTAGCACTTGGACGGTTTTTTTTTTATTTTTTTCAAAAAAAAATTTTCTGTAGGCTTTATCGAGACGCGTCTTTTGACATCCCAATCAGTCACGTAGTCTCAGAACCTACGACACCAGGGCAATGTCGCACTTTCGCTGAAATCAGGCCTATAGCGAAGCGACAAAAAGATTCAATGATAAGATCGGTTATCTATAAAAGGTGTAAAAAGACCACTCCCGGAAACTTAAACTGGGACTTCTTCTCATCATACTGAACAACTTTCTCCAAGGAACCCATACTGAATTCTCGAAAAAAAAAATCGAATTTTCGTACAAATAATCTGCCAATTTTATATGGGAAGTCCTAAAATTTTTTCGCGAATTCAGTATGGGTACTTTAGAGAAAGTTGTTCAGTATGATGAGTAGAAACCTCAGTTTAAGTTTCCGGGAGTGGTCTTTTTACACTCTCTATATACACGTACCTATATAAAAATGAACCCCTATTATTCTGGCCATCGCATCACGCGTGGACAGCTGGACCGATTTCGCTAATTCCTTTTTTGTTGAGTTCGTTATTGTCAGGAGAAGGTTCTTATGTAGGGTAGGGTAGGGCAGGATAGTGTAGGGTAGTATAGTGTAGTGTAGTGTAATGTAGTGTAGTGTAATGTAGTGTAGTGTAGTGTAGAGTAGTGTAGTGTAGGAAAGGGTAAGGTAGGATAGTGTAGTGTAGTGTAGTGTAAGGTGGGTACGAAGTTCGCCGGGACAGCTAGATATTATAAGATAAAAAATCAATGTGCGTGGCATGTACCTAAAGTCGACGCCATAATTCGAGAGACAAGTTTGACAAGTAAGTGACAGATAAAGGGTTACCAGGGTTAGACGAAATTAAATAGTGATGTGGCCGATAGACAGTATCGACTCGACTATATGGTTTGTTAAGTTAGAATTTTTGATCAAATTCGGGAATATTGTTGTTGCACTTGGCGTTTTTCGTAGTAAAACGCCATCCTCAGTATAGATTACTCAAACACAAACTTGTTCCACAAAATCAATTAGTTTCGACAACCGGTTTCGCTTAGAGCCTGTGATTGAGATCTATACTCGGGAATATAATGGGGGGTTTAAAATTTGATATTTCTAAAAAAGCACAAACATGTCAAGGTCATATTATTACCTATGCCGCGTTCCAAAACACGAGAATTTCGTTCACAATAAGTTCAAAATAATTGTTTCGGGACGCGGCATAGATTGCAAAATATTGACTTAATAGTTATTTATAAGTCTATTTCTAGCTCAAAGTTTATGGATTCACCTGACTTCAAAAAAGGTTGTTTTTAATTTTAATTCGTATGTTTATTGTGTACCGAGAGACGTGGAAGCTGCCTGGCTTTGTAATATTGACAGTTTAAAAATCCGTTGCCGTGCCGTCCGGTCGGTGGAGATCGTGCTTTCAAAGATACTACTAATGCTGCTGGCTACCTGCATCCTGCATACTTCACGCCGTCGACAGACTAGCTGATTAATTCTGCCTTAAGAGTTGTATGAAACATTTCCCGGCATCATTTAATAATAAATTTTCTCATTTTCTCAATCTACTCCGTACTGCCATTCCAATCTCAATCAGTACTATTGTTGTACACAACACAAGTGTCAACCCTATCAAAAGTTCACGCACACCTATAAACATTTACGGACAGGTTTAAACCGTTAAAATAAAGGTTTAATCCCGTATTTTAACCTTATTTATTTATTATTACGAAATCTATCTCACTATGGTTCACATTGACAAGTACGCACCGCGTTTTGTTTATCTTCAGCTACCTACATACTGCACACTTTGTCCACATCGTCGTCGCGCCGCCGCCGACCGACTAGCTACATAAATTCTGGCTCAAGAATTGTATGAAATATTTCCCGGCATCATTTAATAATAAATTTTCTTAGTATCTCAATCTACTCCGTACTCCTATTTTCATCTCAATCAGTAATATTACACAAGTGTCAACCCTATCAAGGTTAGAAAGAGATGCAATTTGTAATTGCATGCATCTTGTCACTTTGTATGGAGTGTCGTAGTGCTACCTTGGATATCGCACTTGATGCCGGCCATAATGTCATTCGCTCAAATATACGTATAGTGGTGAGGCCAATCAAAACAAACGACTTTAATAATCGTTGTTGGGTAGTATTTGCACTTCCTATGTTTATGTCTTACATTGTAATGTAAAATATTAAATTAAAAAAAATTAAAAAAAATTAAAAAATATTTATTTGGAACTTAAACTAAGTGTACAAGCTTAATGTGTACGATAGCAACTGCATTAGTCGAGGACTGTGTCGCAGTTACTAACGCCCACCTCCGGAAGAAAGAATAATATGACGTTCCTTAACGAGTAAAATGTAAAACAAAAAGACAATTTAAAAATAGTTCTTACAGATATGAAGTACAGTGGAAAAGTACAAAAATTTACTTAGCTACCTAAACCTAAAAGTACAATTAATGTGGAATCTCAGAAGTGTGTGCATGTGTCAGTGTGTGTGTGTGTATGTGTGTGTGTGTATGTGTGTGTGTGTGTGTAGTGTGTGTGTTTAGCGAGCATTATATTTACAAAACAATGACCTATTCTAAATTTATATAATTATCAAGTCTTCAGTTTCTTTAAAAGTAAGGGTTAGTAAATAATTTGTCAATTTGTTCTTAACTTCCGAAATTGATAGGGGGTAGATATTTAGAATTTTGTTGAGGTTGTTATATAGGATTGGACTGAGAAAGTAAAAGTGTCGACTGGCCAAGGACAATCTCCGTGGTTCCATCTTACAGACACTGTACTTTCTGCGTTTATCTTTAATTAAGTTTATATCATAGGGAAGAGAACGGTGTTTACGTAGTAAAACGTTTAAGATAAAGGTTTGCCTAACAGTAAGTACCTTACAGAAATTGTATAGTTCTTTAGTAGGAAAACGAATAGGCCTAAAAGACATTACTTTTAGTATAGCTCTTTGGGCTCGTTCTACACGTAGGAAAAAAGTCTTACATGAACCACCCCATACAATAATACAGTAGGAGATGATTGAGTAGACAAGGGCAAAGTATACTCTCCTTATAATTTGATTATTTCACCTTAACTAATGGATAAATAGCACTGGTATCCAAAGCCGTATTTTTTTAAATATCGATAGGAACAGCACTACCCTAACTATGGCAACACTTGTGCAAAACGAATTGTCAAAGTTGTCTCTCGAATTATGGCGTCGACTTTAAGGAAGTAATTTTTCTGCAGAACACAGCAAGGTCAGATAAATAATATGAAATGTAAGTTTATAAAAAAAAATAACGTATACTTATCTATGACTGTACGAGCGAGATAATTTACCACTAAACTAATCATACGTTCTTTACGTAGGGCGCTTGATTGATGACCCTAGCTATAAGGCCCCATTCACACCGAAAATGGAGAGCGGTAAGTAAGAACTCTTTTGTTTAGTATGGAAGCGCATCCTGTCTTTGCGTTCGAAATACCGCTTTTTCACGGATGGGTCACACGAAGCGGTATTATTACCAGCACTGCAAACCGTGTTGTCCACCTTGGGCTCGTCGTTAACATCCCATAAACGTCCCCACTGCTGGGCTATAAGTCTCTTCCTAAACTTAGTAAGGTTACCTACACACACGGAGGCCAGGGTTGGTGGAGGTTCTAGGGCTGTGGCTAACCCCACTTTTAGAAATTTATCAAGCCGCTTAAGAGGCATCTGACACAGCTTAATGACTGTGATAGAAACCGGCACCAACGGCTTAGCGTATCTTACCAAGCATGGTAATGGTCGAGAAATGTACTACTTACAGTTAACCCATCCATCTAATGACCGCCCTTCAGGTCAGTTAACTTGTCTGATCGACCCAACCATGCAGGTCACACTGAGCTACGAATGCTTCAATTCCTGTCACTGGGGCTCACAGAAACCGAACAACGTCATTTATAATCGTTTGTGCGTGGCACTAGCGACATAAAAATGATCGGGTAACTGTCCAACTAATACTTGATCTAATCATCTGTATTTTCATAATATTTTCTTAAATTTTATCTGCTAAAACTTTTTATCAGCTTCTTCATACATAAAGTATATTTGTGCGAGTGATAATAGCACTAAGTCACAGTATTACGATATGGCTTAGAACGCCTTTCATGTCGCACGATGCCGCCACGGCGTAGGTACTAGCAGTACTAGCCTGTAGCCAGCCTGGCAAACTCGCGGAGTTTGTCAGGCTGTGACCCGCCGCTCGCTGCCCCGCAAATGCCCTTGCGTTGCTCTGCACTACTGTACGCCGTTGTATTGTAAAACTGTGATTCCAAATACAATAAAATTAAATAAATAAATAAAATAAAACAGTGTGAGATTGCCTGTAAGCAGCATGTGTGCGTGTACGGCCAGTTATAGCGGTTTCTTTCTCCGTGATTACTGCTCCCCTTTGCTGTCCCGCTTCTCGCTTCCACTCCCCACTATCAATGTGAACGAAGCCTTAGAATTAGGGGCATCCATCAAGCGCCCTACGCAAAGAACATGTGATTAGTTTAGTGCTTAATTATCTCGCTTGTACAGTCACAGTAAGCGATGATATGATAACTTTTTTGATACAAAAACTTTTTACGAGCTTATCCGTATTACGTCCTGCTTACTGTTTTATTGTACACATTCTAGGCCGTGGGCAGCCTTACGTTTCCTTAACTGTGTCCCAGTAGCTGACGCAGTGTCTCTGATACTGTTTAAACCGTCAAGCGTCAAGCCATACATGAATCCACTGATAAGATAAATAAGGTTGGATTGGCAATAGACACACTTTTGTCACAGATTACTAAATAGTTCTTTTGTTTGAAAACCAGCATCGCCGCCAGTCTCCCACTCATCAACTCCACTACACAAGCAATAATAATACATACACGAATTGTGCGCACTAATAAACAAAACACACAGGGCTGCAATTGTGTCTCACACCATTTCGAGAGTCTGTACGTTACACACAACCACACGCAAATAAAAAAATAAGAACGCGTGCTTCGGTTAAGTATGATTGTCTAATCATTGTGGCGCGCCTGCCTAGAGCACATTTCCAATCTAACCTTATTTATCTGATTCGTGCATGAAACAGTCTCGAATACAGCAACGCGGTCTGCATAGGCAGAAAAGTTAGTGATAAAACTAGACTCATGCATTTCGCATGGCGCTGTTTTCAACGCAAGCAGTTTCGCGTGCATTTCAAGGCACCAAAAACTTTGGGAGCACGGTTGAGTAAGATTCATACATTTTGTAAAAAGATTTGAACGTCCTTTAAATTAAGCAGGCAAGAAGTGTCGCCAAATAGTGTCGGAAGCCAAGATCCTTTTCGGGTCGCTGAACCAGCGCAGTAAGTAAGTAGGTAAGCAAATTGTGTTTCAAATACTTAGGCCACATTTCACTAGAGACTTTCCAAATTCAAAAGTCTTTATTTGCTAGAACACTGTAGGTACAAAATCTTGATATTTTCTTAGTGCTAGTGTTCAACCTGCAGGCAGGTGTGCAAACATAAATGAAATAAAAAAAACAGTTTAAAATAGTTGAAATTATGAAAAATCTATCAAAAATTTAAAAAAAATACAATTATCTCATCAATTAACAATTTAACTTTTTTTTTATTAATAAAGTCATTGACAGTAAAAAACAATTTCCTAATAGCCATTTGGTCAATTCATTCTTGAAATGTTTGATGTCAAGTGATTTAATTTAAGCTAATGTTAATCTTTGGCAGTCCAATTATTTTAAAACATCATCAAAAAAGGAGGAGGTTCCCGATTCGACAGTATGTTGTTTGTATGTCCAATATGTTTTTATTGATAGATTATGGCTCCAGAGTGGTCCCTTATAAATTGTATCAAAATGGATTTAGATTTTTTTTATCAAAAACCCGAAAAAGTAAAACTGAAAAAAAAAACGGGTGGGGCTGTCTCGGGGCACACGGCCGTTGGTTTTAACGTGAATACGTCTCGTAACGGGTAATATGTAGTTTCTATATAAAATATTATTATTATTAATATTATTATCTGCGTAATTTCAACCGTCCCAGCTGCAGATGTACTGGCACCGTCGTTGATCCGCTCGGCCGCATTCATTACTTTACGTTGCCGGCACTGCTTGACTCGATCATATGGTGTTTTATTGGTACCATTCGATTGCTGTTGATATGCCCTTTCTAACTGTATACGATCTCTGTATTTCTATTTGGCTTTTCGACGCGTATAGGCTGACATTATATATTTTTTGATATTATTTTTTTTATTTAAACACCTTATTATAATCACAGTTACAATTTTACACTAATTTTTTATATATAATCGATAGATTTTGACAAGAGCTGACGATTGAAACTTGAATGAACGTTGTAGCTTCACCGAGTCGAAAGTTATACTAAATGGAAATCTCGATACGCAGCAAAATGACCTTCAAAATGGCGGGGCTGCCCCCTCCCCCGCGCGCGATGTGTTACAGTCCTTACTTAGCGTAATAATTTTTTTGATTCTTTAGCTATCAAGTGGTGTAAACGAAGTTTGGATGGAGATGATAGATATGTAGCTACAACACTAAACTGTATCCCCCGATTTTGTTATCATTCGTTTTTTTGGATTGAATCCCTATGGAGGTAATTTTAAAGACGTATTCACGTCAAAACATTTAGTCAGCTTTACATGACAAAACACCTTGCCGAAAATAGCCTCCCAGATATCTACTGTCTTTTATTACCTTTTTTTTTATTCACAATTGGTAAACCCTTGACATTATCTCACCTGGTGGTAAGTGACGATGTTGCCGAATATGGAAGCGGGCTTACCAAGATTCCCCATCGCAATGGGGAACTGGCTATCTTATCTTCATGCCGGAACACACCAATGATATCAACATTGATATTTGGCGGCAAGACTTAGGTAAGATGGTGGTAGCTAGCCAGGCGGGCTTAGAAAATGCTCTACCACCAACCAAACCGAGTCTTACAATTGACACCGCCGGGAATCGAACCCGCGACCTCCTGTGTAAAGCCAGTGGACTTTGCCTCTGAGCTACGGAGGCAGTTAAAAACCTATCACTTATTAACCATCTCAATTGGAATGTGACCTTGGTCTGCTTTTTGGCGACAGGCAAACGGGAGCGAGGCAGTGTTTTTCCACCAACACTGCGACTCGCCCCGCTTTCCGCTGTTCATGAGACTCCGGCCTTACTACCTATAGATACATATTATCCTTTTGTGTACATTTATGACAAAAGTTGCCATATAATGTGGTTTTGTGAGTTAATCTTTTTGCAAACTGTATCATACGCAATGATTAACGATCGCTATGAACTAGATAGGCTCTTGTAACTTGATTGCTGTAGATATGCAACATGTTTTATAGAGATGAGTTTTGTTAGTTAGTATGAGTTAAACTGTTTGTACTTATTTGCCAAGGGGAATCGTATATTTATCCCTGAGTTTAGTAATAAATGTATTCAACCTTTAGTTGTTGTTTATAAGGTCCTAATTTATTAAATGTCGTCTGCTGAGATTGTGATTATGATCAAAAAAGGAACCTATGATCAATTAGAATAGAATGGAATGTAATGGATTGGATGGAATGGTTGGAATGGATGGAATAGTTGAAATGGAATGGAATATAATCATAATTTAACTTACAAGTAGGACCCGTGCTGCTCCGCAGCATTATTTTTTTATCATGGACATTGAGAGTGCGAGGCGGGTGACCTGCAACCCGCAAGCGACTCGCCATCGACGTTGCGCGGAATGCGAGACTGTGCGCGTTAAATGTTCTTACCTAGATTTTCTCCAACCGACTCCGTGGCGTAATGGTTAGTCCATTCACTTCAATCCAGGAGGTCGCGGTTTCGATTCCCGGCGGGGTCAACTTTGTAAGACTCGGTTTGGTTGGTTGTAGGGCATTTTCATAGCCCGCCTGGCTAGCTACTACCATCTTATCTAAGTCTTGCCGCTAAACATCAGTATTAACAGCATTGATGTGTTCCGGCTTGAAGATAAGACAGCCAGTTCCCCATTGCGTTGGGAAATCTTGGTGAGCCCGCTTCCATCTTCGGCATCATCGTCAATTACAATTCCAGCGACTGTTCTTAGAACCGGAGATATTGAGAAAGAAAGCCACGAAAATCACGTTTGTGCATAACTTGAGAATGGCTAAAGTTAGGTGATTTCCAATGTTTAATTACAAATCTCTGCATCAATAGCTTTCATAAAAAATGAGGTAATCGGTTTTATAGAACTGCCGGACGGACTCGAAATAGATTTCACATTTTTTATTTAAGAAGGGCGAAAGTTTTTTTAATGCTTGATCACAAATCTATGCATTATAAATACCTTTCATTTAAAAAAAAAAACAAATCGGTTCTATAAAATGGCTGAACGCACTCGGATTATATTTCATCATCATATCAGCCGAAAAACGTCCACTGCTGGACGAAGGCCTCCCCCAAGGATTTCCTCGACGATCAGTTTTGCGCTGCCCGCATCCAGCGGCTTCCCGCTATCTTCACCACATTATCGGTCCACCGCGTGGGAGGCCTGTCTACGCTATGTTTTCCGGTGCGCGGTCGCCACTCGAGAACTTTACTGCTCCAACGGCCATCTATTCTACCGCACCCCCCGCCCCGACTTTACCATGACTTTTACGGGTCTGAATAGCAGGGCCGCCGGGGACTAATATTCATTCATATTTCATTTCATAAAATTATATTGATATATATAATTATATTGATATATATATATATATATATAATTATATTGAGCAGGGCGAAAGTTAGGTTATTTCCAATGTATATGAAAAATCTATGCAACATACCTTTCATTTAAAAAAAACGACACAAATCGGTTCGATAGAACGGCCAGATGGACTTGTGTTACATTCTAGAAGAAGTGCGGTACGCGAGCCGCTAGCAGCTAGCAAGGGTGATTTCTAATGCTTGATTACAAATCTGTGCCTACTACCTTTAATATTTTTTAAAAAAAGCAAATCGGTGGGATAGAACGGCCGGACGGACTCGCATTAATTTTCATCGATTTTTTTAATACATGGCATACACAGGATGTAACATAATTGTTAAAGGACCCGTTAAATGGGGGTTCTACTCATCCTTATGAACAACTTTCTCCAAGGAACCCATAGTGAATTTTCAAAAAAAAAATATTGGCCCTCCATACAAAAATGCACAAAACACCCATACAGAACGGGTGAGCCGTTCGATTTCTATGAAGAGTTCAAAATTTTTCTTTCGATTTCAGCAAAGTCATAGAACAAAGTCAGTGTGATGAGTACAAACCCTACTTAACGGGACCTACACCAATTTTGTTACACCTGTATAAATAGCAGCCGCGGCATTACAATAGAATAGAATAATTTTTATCCAAAATCTTATGAAATTCGTAGTTACATGGGTTAGTAAATAAACCGACCAAGTGCGAGTTGAACTCGCGTGGAGAGGGTTCCGTACAATGCCAAAGTTAAATACAATATATCACATTTGAAATCAATTCTCGATTTTTACATGTTTTATATTACTTTTCATCACTTTCAAATAAGTTTAAAAAATGTGTTCAATTAAAATAAAAGGTCCTAAAGTCACCGATTTTTGTGTGTTGGTTTCATTCAATATTAACTATTTGTTTTCGAAAAATTTTGCAATTAATGCCAAAATAGCGTCTCAAGTATATTTTTTTACATCAGAAGTGGAAATATTTTTAAAATTATATTCAACTAGCTTTTGCCAGCGGGTTCGCCCGCGTGGACATCGTTTTTATGACTGTCTTTGAGGGTGAGTGGTGCGCTAATGGCAAGTGGCTCGCGAGCGTGGCCATGAGTTTTCTTCAGATCCCTTAGAAACGATATCGGGCTATTCTAATTAGAAGTCTATGTCACTTCCCATCCCCTCAACCAATTCTATACAAAAAACCACTTTAGTCCGTAGCTCCGTTGCGATGCTAACGTGCGCGAGCGTGGAAATGAGTTTGCCCCAGATCCCTCGGTAACCATGTCAGGATATACTAATTAGTAAATTATATCATTTGCCACCCCCTCAGACATCTCTGTGCAAAAAATCACAGTAATCTATTGTTCCATTGCAATGTTAAAGAAACTAACCAAAAAAAGAGTATATTTTCATTTCCCTCAGGAACTGCATCGGACTTTGCTATTTTCACGGGCTAAAGAGTAGCCTATGTCCTTCCCAGTGACACAGACTACCTGCATGCCAAATTTCATCAAGATTAGTTAAGGTGTTGAAGCGTGGAAAGGTAACAAACAAACAAACACATTTTCACATTTATTATATTATTCAGTAATTATTCAATCGATTTTTTATTACTTTAAGTATATTATATAATTTTTCAATGGTGATAGCTCTACACAGTCTTTCGATAATTTGGATTGAATATTGTCATTTGACCTATCCTAAGGCCTATCGTAAAAACGGTAACGCAATATAATGAGCGTGAAACTTGGTGTGATTAAAGTACTAATCCTGAAGTAAAACAACAAATAACAAAAATCGGCTAAGTGTGAGTTGTACTCCCGCTAAGTGGTCCTAACTCAATAAAAAAGTATTTTTCTGTCGCTCGCGTTTAACTCTTTTGTTTATTATGTGTATAGGTATCATTTTCATGGTTGTGTGAACGCTTAGAATTTTTTCATCATTGCATCCGAATATTCCGTCGCGTATATCTACCAGATACGCTAAACTACCAGATGTATGATATAGCGTCCCAACTCACCGACGGCAAGGTCTTATAGTGAGGGTCGTTATTCCTGCCAACGCCGTCAGAAGAGAGCAAGGACCAACTACCGTAGGTCTTGCTGCCAAGACGCTTGTCCTAGTACTCTTAGGCGAGTGCCTCATGGAAGAGAACTACTACCTACTCTCTAGGTAGGTCCCAGCTGTAGGCACGTTTACCTCCCGCGGCTTTCGCTGCTGGCGGATTGATCCCCGCTCGGGACGCCAGAGATGCTGGCTCCCACATCTCCAGTGTGGTACCGGAGCTGTTGCCCACAATTGGTAAACCCTTGACAACATCTAATTCTAATGTTCTTTTATATACCATTAAACAATTTATGTTTGCACGTACGGTTTTTAACCCACGCGCTTACCCTACACCGTACCTGTCGTGCTACAAGTCCGTAACTGACGCACAAGAAAGAGAACACGAAAAGAAAGAAAGGAGTACTACTATAGTAGTAGTATAGAAACCTATCCAGTTGCAGCGAGGGGTGAGACAGGGAGACGTTATATCTCCGAAACTGTTCACCGCCGCCCTGGAAGATGTTTTTAAACTTCTGGACTGGGGTGGACTGGGTATCAATATCAACGGCGAGTACATATCCCACCTCCGATTCGCTGACGATATCGTGGTCATGGCTGAGACTATGGAAGACCTAAGCATAATGCTCGATGGCCTCAGTAAAGTCTCTCAACAAGTGGGCCTTAAAATGAACATGGACAAGACGAAAGCAATGTTAAATGTCCGTGTCGCACCCACCCCTCTAAAGGTTGGAGACTACACTGGAAGTTGGTGATGAATATGTATACCTGGGACCAACAGTCCAGCTAGGCAGGTCCAACTTCTAAAAAGAGATCAATCGAAGAATCCAACTCGGCTGGGCAGCGTTCGGGAAGCTTCGCAATATCTTTACGTCCCAAATACCGCAGTGTCTCAAGACCAAGGTCTTTGACCAGTGTGTGTTGCCAGTGATGACGTACGGAACTGAGACATGTTCGCTTACTATGGGCCTCATAAGAAGGCTCAAGGTCACCCAAAGGGCAATGGAGCGTGCTATGCTCGGAGTTTCTCTGCGTGATCGAATCAGAAACGAGGAGATCTGCAGGAGAAGTAAAGTAACCGACATAGCTCACAGAATCGCTAAACTGAAGTGGCAACGGGCAGAGAACAGATGGCCGATGGGGTAGTAAAGTTCTCGAGTGGCGACCGCGCACCGGAAAACGTAGCGTAGGCAGGCCTCCCACGCAGGGCACCGACGACCTGGTGAAGATCGCGGAAAGCCGATTGATGCGGGCAGCGCAGGACCGGTCGTCGTGGAAATCCTTGGGGAGGCCTTTGTCCAGCAGTGGACGATTTTTGGCTGATATGATGACTACTATAGTACTGTCATACTGAACAACTTTGCTGAATGCGTAAAAAAATGTTTTTACTCTTCATACAAATCGATCAGACCGATTTTGTGCATTTTAGTATGGAGGGTCCAATAGTGTTTTTTTTGAGAATTGACTATGGGTTCCTTGGAGAAAGTTGTTCAGTATGACGAGTAGAACCCCCAGTTAACGGGACCCACACCGATTTTGTTTTTAAATTGTCACACATTATCTCCACCTCGTCAAAGCATATATATATGTACTAACATACAGTATGGACACTCCCTGCCGCTCTCTAGATTGCGACATCACCCCTTCGTCACCCAGATTGAAACATTGGTTACAGATTGGTTGTCGAACGTACAGGATTTTGCCGCTATTTTGTTTGTTTCGTCATTCCTTTTTTCAAATGTCATTTCTGGCTTGTTGTATGAAGTGTCCAGGGTGTGACCTCGTTGTCGGGGTGTTCCGCGCTCGGTATATGTCCTTAACGAATACCGTTTGGTGATTCAGAGTAGAAGCGTTTTTCTCGTCTAAACATTCACGATCTGAATCACGTTATATTTATCACCGACGACGTAAAAAATGAGTTCTTTGAATACTCAATAGGTGGTACTTAGAGACTGGAGAGTGAAATGCCGAGAGGAAATAAATATGTCAAGAAAAACTCATTTGTCATTGGGAATAAAGTGAGTTTACGCCTTGGTGGCGGCGTTGCGTGATCGAGCTCCAGTATTCTTTAGTAGCTTTTTATTAGTGATGTGCACCATTACCATAATTTTTTTACACTGATTAGAGGGTGCGCATGCGATGTTTTAAGAGACAATTTAAAGTATTGTCTACACTATTTTAGCTCTAATCCAATCAACATCAATAACAGTATAGATAGTTCAATTCGTTTATGGGGCAGCTCTTGGTGTGCGTGCGCTTGTATTTATGCAGCTTTACCTTGTGTGTTACTCGAACGACGACTCTCAAGCCACTACCACACAAATTAAAGCTGCATAATTACAACGCACGCATACATAGAGCCGCGCGCACTAATGAGTTGAACTATCTATACTACATGCAAACTTGCCTGAAAATTAATTAAGCCATATTTTTTTAAAAGCTTTCATTTAACGTGCAATGTATGTATTATGTATGTTTGTTCGGGTGAAATCTTGTAAGTTAAAGGACATCATCCGGATTTCATACATTTTTGGTCCAAATATGAAAGTGCCAGCCAAAACAAAAAAGTGCTTTATTCTGATAGAACTCATCCACCTTAGTATCTCTTATTAGGGCATCAAAGCTGTAGCATCTGTGTACTTCATTTCATATGAATTTAAAAATCTACCTTTTCATACATTTTCAATTAAACGTATAAACTAAATAAATGAAATACTTGCCAGAACATAAATATTTTTTTGTTATGCCAGATGATTTTTATATAATTGTGCAATGATAATAATGTTGATTTGTATATTGAAATAATTCAAAGCTGTAATTGTAATTGTAACATAACACATAACTATTGTTATTAAGCTATTGCATAGATTTTATCGCAGGCTTTGAGCGCGGGGACCGAATCCAGAAATTCCGTAACGAAGAAAAACCTCACGCTCGGTTGCCATGGCAACAATATCGGTTGTCAAAACAAACATATAAGAAGATTTGATCATTTTCGGAGAATAATAAAACTCTATTCATAAACTGTATATACCTCCATATGACAAAAAAGATTTGATTATTTTTTATTTATCAAATGCAAAAAAATTTTATTTAAGACACAGCTGTTTGTATTTATAGAGATAGGTACAAAAAGATTTTATTCCATATTTGGCTGTATAGTTCCAACTACCATTGCTTAAAAAAAAAGTACAAAAAGATTTTATTCCATATTTGGCTGTATAGTTCCAACTACCATTCCTTAAAAAAAAGTACAAAAAGATTTTATTCCATATTTGGCTGTATAGTTCCAACTACCATTGCTTAAAGAAACAAAGAAGTAATAAAAGCGCGGTTAAGCGAAAATAAATAATAAATATGAATGAACAAAGTGCATTTATTATTAATGAAGAAAGTAATAAAAGCGCGGTTAAGCGGAAATAAATAATAAATATGAATGAACAAAGTGCATTTATTATTAATGAAGAAAGTCACGTAAAAATAGTGAAAGAAAATGAGTGAGTAATCTATATACATACATTTTATTATTATCACAAATGCAGTATTAATTTTCAGTTATCATAAACCTATAGTTTCAATGATAAATATTCCTGAATAACCAACAGCTACTGTAAGATAATAAAACCCACATGTATTGTAAAATGAAAATATATTTTAAACAATATTAACTTTTTATTTATTTAATAAAAGAAAAAATTGTTTTCTTATCGGTCACCACGCTCAAAAAGTGTAACTTGAATTAACATCAAAGAAAAAGAAATACTGCATGAATAAAATAAATAAATAATTATAATTGCATAAGTTGATACAAAATGCTATGCAATAGCTTTACCGCGGCAGTCCCCGAGTGCCACACGTCTTTTTTAGTTGTTTATATTTTTGGAATTTAGTCCTTTAAAATTGATTCTTACACAGAGCGCGGTATGATTATTATATGAAGGGTGTGAAATTGAGTGTTGATCTGTATCGCGCCACCACCGTTACTTTCAGTGTCATTACGTTTTTTTTATTATACAATACACATAAGTAACTACTGTTATTTTATTACAACCCTCCAAACATAAACTTATGGCTGGGGCCCACAACTGAACGTTTCATTTGTGTTTAGTAATTAATTTGATGCAAAATGTGTAAAAAATCTGATTCTTTTAAATTCAAGTAAAATTAAGTACAGTTTTGTTGCTCTAATAAGATATGCTAAGGCGGATGAGTTCTATCAGAAAAAATAACTTTTTTTTGGCCGTCATTTTAACATTTGGACCAAAATGGATGATGTCCTTTGACCCACTTCCCGGTTTCCGATTGAGCTGAAATTT
The DNA here is from genome assembly GCA_947284805.1 of Coleophora flavipennella. Classification (NCBI taxonomy): domain Eukaryota; kingdom Metazoa; phylum Arthropoda; class Insecta; order Lepidoptera; family Coleophoridae; genus Coleophora; species Coleophora flavipennella. The sequence continues at coordinate 2,015,906 of OX369307.1, forward strand.
TGCATGAATATGTAAATCGGGTGATAATGCAATTTTAAAAGCTTGTACATAAATGTTATTAGGTTTTTCGAAAATTATTTGCATTTTTCATTCTCTTTTGTATGGCAGTCTTAAATTTCAACCCGGCCAGAAATTGTCTAAAATCATCATTAAACATGAAGCTCTAAATTTTTTCAAGATGATGTGAATCGGACCATTGCATTGGTTCAATGGTTTAGCCGTTAGGGGAAGTGTGAGGGACGGGCGGATGTTTGAACAAAAATATTTTTTGTGTTTACTAGTGATTCAAAACAGAATATATTTTGAGTCAAATTTAAATTATATCGTGACGGCAATAGTTTCTCGCTCGCGTAAAATCCTTACCAACAATTTAAGTAGGTAGAAACTTCAACCAATATAACTGCTATGGACCGGTTTACGCGAACAACGGTTTGATATTTACAGAATGAGCGCAGTTGCTCATTTAGTCTCAATTATTTCGCCAAATATCAATGTTGATATCATTGGTGTGTTCCGGCATGAATATAAGATAGCCAGTTCCCCGTTGCTTCGGGGAGTCTTGGTAAGCCCGCTTCCATCTTCGGCAACATTGTCACTTACCATCAGGTGAGATGTTGTCAAGGGTTCACGAATTGTGAATAAAAAAAAAAAAAGTCAGTCAGTATTTCTCAAATCGGTTGAAGATCAAGAGAGTTAATTTGTTATTTTATTCGTACTAGTCCAAAGTAAGTCTCTCTATCTCTGTCATTGTTTATATGTGAATAAGACTTGGCAGACTATAGCGTTTTGAGCGTGTGTTGTAGTTTTATTTGGCTCATTTTTATGGCATTAATGTATGGAAAGGACCGGTCCAATTATATTTGGTCAAAGAGTATGTGGCGGTAGCTGTCATCTAGAACGCGCAATTGAAGTATCTTTGCCACTGAGTATATACAACTACCAACCATTTCAGTCGGTCTACGGCCAGACCCCATGCTCACCATCTCATCATGCAGATATCTCCTATTGCTCTCGGTTTTCTTACAATTGGTGACCCCGACTTGATGCATCGTAGCAATGCAAGCAAGCAACAAGCAACGCAAGAAAGAAACTCAAGCAAGCAACCCAGCACAAGCAACCCTGCGCAAGCAACGTAACGCAACTCAAAAAACGGATAGACTTCCAGTCTAGAAGGGGAGTAATGTGGCGGTAGCTGTCATCTAGAACGCGCTATTGAAGTTTCTTCGCCACTGAGTATATATACAACTACCAACCATTTCGGTCGGTCTACGGACGGACCCCATGCACACCACCTCACCTGATCGAGATATCTCCCATTGCTCTCGGTGTTCCTGCAGGTATAAACAATTCACTCACCATTTCAGCATCGACAGCAAGCATTAAGAGTGATGTTCAAAGCGTCGTGGCACTACAACAGCAAAGTATATATATTAGTACTGACGTAACAACAGCAAAGTATATAATATATTAGTACTGACGTAACAACAGCAAAGTATAAATATATTAGTACCGACGTAACAACAGCAAAATATATATATTTTAGTACTGACGTAACAACAGATTAAACGCACGAGGTAGTATTTGAGGCTAGCCTTTTAAATAAATTAGTACCTGGGCGACCGAACGTTGCTCAGAGTGTGCTAGGCATGTCATCATCATCATATCAGCCTAAGGACGTCCACTGCTGGACATAGGCCTCCCCCAAGGACGACCGGTTCTACGCTGCCCACATCCAGCGGCTTTCAGGCATGTTCCTACCTAAACTGAAAATATTGTTTTTTGTGTGAAAAAGGATTTTATCTGGGATTACATCTATCTATATAGAATTGGAATATAAAAAAATACCTGAATACAAAATTTCATCCAAATCGTTAAAGTCGTTTTCGATAAGCAACCTCGGTCACCGTATGTGGACTATGACCGAACCTTCCCGAGGTTAAGAAAAGAAGTGTGCCCAGCAGTGGGGACTTTTATGGGTTGCAACCGCCTCCCTGGCGTAAAGGTAACGTCCATTAGCTTCACAACAGAAGGTCGCAGGTTGGATTCTAAGTCTAACTTTTCATGACTCGGTTTGGTTGGTGGAAAGGCATTTTTTAAACCCGCCTGGCTAGCTAACATCATCTTATCTAAGTCTTGCCGCCTAACATCAATTTTAACAGCACTGATGTGTTCCGGCTCCATACGTAGCTTTTCTTCATCCACCTCCATGGCGTTATAGTTAGTCCATTTGCTTCACACCAGGAGGCGCGGGTTCGATTCCCGGCGGGGTCAAATTTGTAAGACTCGGTTTGGTATGTTGTAGGGCATTTTCACAGCCCGCCTGGCTAGCTACCACCAACTTATCTAAGTCTTGCCGCCAAATATCAGTGTTATCAGTATTGATGTGTTCCGGCTTGAAGATAAGATAGCCAGTTCCCCATTGCGTTGGGGAATTTTGGTAAGCCCGCTCCCATCATCGGCATTATTGTCACTTACCATCAAGTGAGGTGATGTGAAGGGCTTATTAATTACTGCGGATAAAAAAAAACACCGATCAGTGTGAAGCTAAACAGGAGCATAGTAAAAAGAAAGAATAGTAGGTTATCTCCACACAATACAAATTGCGCGGTTTGTAATACTTTGTATGTATGTATATACTTCTTTCCTTTTACTAAAGAAGTCGTTTTTAGAATTGTAGTATGCGTGCGTGCCTACTGACGCGCACACATACAAACCGCGCGATGTACCATAGTATAAAGATAACCTACTATTCTTTCTTATTGCTATAATGACAGGAGTGCGCGCATTGGGTGATTCCCAATTTTGCACAGCTTCATAATGATTTATTAGTTTATATTTTTATTATATGTAAGTATAGTTTATATTATTACCCTGTTTATATTATTGACCGCCTATATTGTACAATTTAAAATTTTACTGTTTATTCTGTACTATTTATTATCTGTATATATATTTATTTTTGTAATTGTACAATAAAGCATATTTGATTGATTGATTGATTTGATTGTGTAGCCGACTGAAAGTACGTAAAGTATCTAAAGGTATATTCTAATTAGTGCCAAGTAGCAGGTATCCTCGGCACAGCACTAGCCTTAACTACACAGACACGCACAGTAACCGCAAAATAACGGAGTTTGATTGATGAATACATCCTTCTGCTGAACAGAAACGGTGGGAGGGGACGATAGGGGACGATAGGGGGGGAAAGACTACCCACACACTTCCAAGTTTTGCACTTTACGCCTGCTTTTGCTCGTTTTAATCACAACACACATATCAGTTAATCACTACACCATTTCCCGTAATTGTAGTTTTGTAGGTAAGTTAAATGAAACATTTTCTATATTGCTGATTGCTTCTGAAGTAGTTGGACAGGAACAGTAAATAAGATTTTTTATGTTATTCACAATTGGTAAGCCTTTGACATCATCTCAGATGATGGTAAGTGACGATGGTGCCGAAGATGGAAGCGGGCTTACCAAGATTCCCCAACGCAATGGGGAACTGGCTATCTTATCTTCGAGCCGGAACACACCAACAAAGTTATTGACATTGATGTTAAGCGGCAAGACTTAAATAAGATGAAGGTAGCTAGCCAGGCAGGATTAGAAAATGGCCTTCCACCAATAGATAAGATGGTGGTAGCTAGCTAGGCAGGACTAGAAAATGCCCTTTCACCTACAGTGGTAGCTAGCCAGGCAGGATTAGAGAATGCCCTTCCACCAACTAAATAGTTAGACTCCGCCGGGAATCGAACCCGCGACCTCTTGACGTGAAGTTTTATTTATGTTCACAATTGGTATGCCCTTGGTATCATCTCACCTGATGGCAAGTGACGATGATGCCGAAGATGGAAGCAGGCTTACCAAGATTCCCCAACGCAATGGGGAACTAAACTAATGGCCTTAACCATAACGCCACGGAGGTGGTTACCAACAAATAAGTGTTTGTTTTAAAATTAAACTAATAGTTCTGTATCCCGTGGAAAGGTTAATAAAAAATCGGGAAGGGCTGTTTCGGGGCACTCCGCCTTTCGTCAACGTGACACAATTTCAATTTTCCTACGTGAGTGGATAAATCATTAATAGGTTTGCTTGTTTCAAGAAATTAGTTATACAACTGGCCGATTCTAACGGAAACAGATCTAAGTCTCCTTCGTTATATCCGTTGCAATTAAAATTTTTGACCTGGTACCCTGTATGGACGTTTCATGTAAAAAAACTGAAAACTAAATTAGGTACATGCTTTTGTTCCATTTCAAGTTCATTACACGATATTTACCAAATTTCAGCTCAATTGGACCCCCAAATCGTGTGCAAGATTTGATCCCATCACATCATCACCATATCAACCAAAAAACGTCCACTGCTGGACAAAGGTCCCCAAGGATTTCCAAGACGACCGGTCCCGCGCTGCCCGCATCCATCCGCTTCCCGCGATCTTCACCAGGTCATCAGTCCACCGCGTGGGAGGCCTGCCTATGCTACGTTTTCCGGTGCACGGTCGCCACTCAAAAACTTTACCGCCCCAACAGCCATCTGTTCTACAAGCTATGTGCCTTGCCCACTGCCACTTCAGTTTAGAGATTCTGTGAGTTATGCCAGTTACTTTGGTTCTCCTGCGTATCTCCTCGTTTCTGATTCGATCACGCAAAGAAACTCCGAGCATAGCACGCCCCATTGCCCTTTGGGTGACCTTGAGCCTTCTTATGAGGCCCGTAGTAAGCGACCACGTCTCAGTTCCGTAAGCCATCACTGGCAACACACACTGGTCACATACCTTAGTCTTGAGACACTGCGGTATTTGGGACTTGAAGAAATATCTGCAATAGCGAAGCTTCCCGAACGCTTTTCAGCCGAGTTGGATACGTTGATTGATCTCTTTCTTGAAGTTGGACCTACCTAGCTAGACTGTTTGTCCAATGTATACATATTCGTCAACAACTTCCAGTGTAGAGTCTTAAACCTTTAAAGGGATGAGTGCGACACGGACATTTAACATTATTTTCGTTTTGTCCATGTTCATTTTAAGGCCCACTTGTTGAGAGACTACTGAGGCCATCGAGCATTGTGCTTAGGTCTTCCAGAATCTTAGCCATGACCACGATATCGTTAGCGAATCGGAGGTGGGTTATGTACTCGCCGTTGATATTGATGCCGAATCCACCCCAGTCCAGAAGCTTGAAAACATCTTCCAGGGCGGCGGTGAACAGTTTCGGGGATATAACGTCTCCCTATCTGAGCCCTCTCTGCAACTGGATAGGTTTCAAGTTCTGGTCCTGGAGGCGAACCGACATGGTGGCGTTTTCATACGGACACTTCAACACCTCAATGTAGCGATGGTCAATTTGGCCTCGCTGGAGAGACTGTAGCGCAGCCATGGTTTCGACTGAATCAAAGGCTTTCTCATACGTAGTCCACAAACGCCAAGCATAGTGGCTGATTGTACTCTTTAGTCTTCTGTTCTGTTTATTCTGCCGCAGCGTATGTATGTGGTCTATGGTACTAAAGCCTTTTTGGAAACCGGCTTGTTCGGGAGGCTGGAAGTCGTCAAACCTGCGTGCGAGACGATTCGTTATGACTCTCGAAAACAGCTTGTATACATGGATCAGAAGTGAGATGGGTTTGTAGTTCTTGAGCAGGATATTGTCACTCTATATGAAGATAAGCACGACTTCACCTCTGTACCATGCCTTAGGCGTTTGTCCCTCGAGTATAACGGAATTAAATAACTTCTGCAGAGCTTCAAGTACCGCGGTGTTCCACCTGCTTTTAGTTCAGCCGTAATTCCATCAGCGCCCGGTGCCTTGTTGACTTAATCTAAACAATACAAACATTGCAAGTTAAATAAATACTTGTATCTAAAAGTTTTAAGGTTTTTCAAAATTATTACAAATTTTTATTTTACTTTTATTTAAAAGAATTTTTATATTCAAAAAGCCAAAAGTTCAGTGTGCCAATAGTAAATATGAATACACTTTTTCAAATTCAAAAAAAGCGGGCACAGTATTTCCTGACTCTTTTGTAAATAAAAGACTATCCTGGGACTTTGATTTGACCTTCAAAGTTCGTCAGCTGATCAACTTCAAAATACCAAAAAGTACTGTCACCGGAAATACGGGATCATACCAAATTTCAGCTCAATCGCACCCCTGGAAGTTGCTCCAAAATCAATCACAAGATTTTTAACGTACCTAAACAAATTAACTCATGTACCTACATAAAAACATATAGAATAAATAAAATCATTAAATAAAAAGGTTACCGTTTGCTTTTGAGAAATTCTTTTCTGGCATACTTCCGGTGGATATCAGACGACAAAGGATAACTGCGCTCAGGTAAAACTCCCTATATCGCCTTGGGTGATTTTGTGTAATGGGTGATTTTATTTTAACCGCCTCCGTGGCGTTATAGTTAATTATTCGATTCACACCAGGAGTACAGATTACTAAATAGTTTGCCAGAAGGCCGTGGGTTCGATTCCCGGTGTAGTCTAACTTTGTAAGACTCGGCTTCGTTGGTGGCAGGGCATTTTCTAAGCCTACTTGGCTAGCTACCACCGTCCTATCTAAGTCTTGCCGCCAAAACATTGTGTTGCTACATTCCCTATTACGTTCTTCGGCATTATAGTCCATCAAGTGAGATCATGCCAAAAGCTTCTATTGTGAATAAATAAATACAGTTTTAAAAAACTAAAATATTTTTTTATATTTTTTTTAATTGTATTTAATTTTCAATTTTTTGTTGAGGATAATGAGATAAACTTATGAAATTATTGTATTGTCACTGATTCTTGATAAATGTACAAAGTTAAAATTAAATCTGTCCGTTTAAGATGTGAGTGGGCAAAGTATATATAATCTACTTATACGAGTATTAGTACTAAGTATGGACATTCCCTGCCGCTCTCTAGATTCCAACCTCACCCCCTCGTCACCCAGATTGATACAGATTGGTTATAGTTTAGTTCTCGAACGTATAGGATTTCGTCGGGCTTTTGTTTGCTCCGTCATGAAATGTCATTTTACGACCGTTGTATGCAGTGTCCGGGGTGTGGCGTGGGCTTATTAATAGGGTCCTGTTATTGGCACGGAATCCTTAAAAAATTACATCACTTACAAACGAGCATGACGAAACTATATACAGTGTGTCACAGAATTGGTGTAGGTCCCGTTAACTGGGGGTTCTACTCGTCATATTGAACAACTTTCTCCAAGGGACTATGGGGTCAATTCTCAAAAAAAAATTGGACCCTCCATACTAAAATGCACAAAATCGGTCGATCAGCTTATCGATTTGTATGAAAAGTAAAAAAAAAAATTCAGCAAAGTCGTAGAACAAAAGTTGTTCAGTATGATGAGTAGAACAATGCTTACAATGAGTAATCTGTATTTTAAACGCTTTTTTAACTTGCAATGTTTGTACGTATGTATTTTAGTTTGTTTAGGTCAAATCTTACAAACTAAATATGTGTGAATAAAAAAGAATACAAAAAACTATTTTAGAGCGACTTCTAGAAATCTCATTGAGCTGAAATTTGGTATAAAGCCGTATTCCCGGTGATTTGGCATTTTTAACTTGATCTGATTATGAACTTTAGAGGTGGAATTAAGATTCCAGGATCGTCTTTTATTTTCAATGAACTTTTTTGGAACACTGAAAATTTGGCTAATTAAGCATAAAAACTCTTTTCAAATAAAAGTTTATACCTAAAAGATTTTGAGGTTTCTCGAACATTATTATTTATGGCAACAAGGTATACATACAATTGTGAACTGATTTCAGCCTGCTTACGTAAACATGGATTTCCAAGCGGCGGCATCGGCAGTGCGATCGGTGGGTGATATTTTCGTTCTAGAAAATTGGGTTGTTTGTTTCGCGTTGTGGGTACCGATAGCATATTGTGTAGTGAATGACTAAATTACGTATGTGCCAGTTCAGTGGCATATACTCGTAGGTGTAGTTAATATTTTGTATTGAAGTTACATACAGACACTAAGTCTCGGTGGGGTAACGGCCAGGGCCGCTACCGTCGTCCGGAATGCCGTGGCACACCCTGGACACTTCATTAAACGGGCCAGAAATGACATTTCAAAAAAGGAATGACGGAACAACCAAAATAGCGGCATAAATCCTATAATTTTGACAACCAAACTGTAACCAATCTGAATTCAATCTGGGTGACGAGGGGGTGAGGTCGCAATCTAGAGAGAGGCAGGGAGTGTCCATACTGTATGTTAGTAGGTACTAATATATATACTTTGGCCGTGGTTAGAATCCTGACACGTACCTATGTGTTTTCGATCTGTATGTAGTTTATCCGACGCTCCAGCGGTGAAGGAAAACATCGTGAGGAAACCTGCACACGCCAGGTTGTGTGTGAAGTCGACCAACCCGCACTGGGCGCGGGTGATCGACTGAGGCCCGATCGCCCTAATTCAGGGTAAACTTGTAGCACATCCTCGTAGGTAAGGCGTGGGTTTTAAATAATGTGTGTGCCTGCAGGTGAATAGAATTCTATTTAATAATGAAGTAAAGGACCTAAAAAGAACATAAGAATTAGAAAAACATTATATACGCTTAAATCGTCACTTACCATCAGGTGAGATGATGCCAAGGGATTACCAATTGTGAATAAAAAAAAAAAAAAAAAAAATTTAAACACAAATCACAAGAAAACATAAATTAATCTTACCCGATCTGGGTCTTTTAGAGAGTATCAGGTATTAAATAATTATTTTATAAACAATATGTTTGATGGTGAAAATGTGTTGAAAGATAGCAAAATGAATGGATTCTGAATCACACGTGTCACACGTTGTTTTCCAAAAGTAACACATGAATTGTTTTGTCCCAGCGCATTCGAAATAGATGATATAGATCGAATGAAAGAAGAACGAATATCAGCAACTCGTTGCCGCGTTACAAACTCAAGCCCCTCAGTGGGGACGTATATGAGTGTATATGATGGCAGTCACTAAAAAAATAAGTCCATGATACCTCAAACAAGTTTCTGAATACATCAAGCAAGTATACAGAATGACTGCTTAAGGGTCCCCAGGAGGCTCGAGTTTGCAAATATATTGAGTAGACACATATAGATGTTTGTATTTTTTTCATCGTAGTAAATTTCATCATTATCATCATCATAGCAGCCGAAAAACTTCCACTCCACAAAAAACAAACATAGAAAATTTTAACATAACTAAACGAAGGCTTAAATTAGTTTTGTACTGGAAATTTAAAACTGCTCTTATTTTTTTTCCGTTTTATATTAGTACCTACATCGATACATGTCTACTCAATATATTTGCAAAGTTTGGATTCAATTCGGCATATAGTTTTTGTATTATAGCAGAACTACGTTTGTATGGAACTACGTTGAGCCTCCTTTGGTGCCTCAATACCTTTGATATATTTTTATGGTTCTCACCATAAAGAAATAGTTGGTAAGTGGTTGGTAATGTGAGGAAGTGTGTTTCCTATCCTAAGACTTATGTGACGGAGAGATATTTTTTCTTATATCTCACACCAGTGTGACAGAGCAGTGTGACAGTGAGTCGGCCGTGAAGATTACAGGTCTCATACGAAATCAGTGACAGAACCTGTCATTTTTAGGCATTTGAAGTCTGCAATGAAGATTTGATTTTTTTATAATGGGTTCGTTCAAAATAGCAACGCGTATTTGACTGGACAATTTAATAACTGAATTCGTTCGCTCATTTAGCTCGCAACAAACACTCTGTCAAAGAGGCCGCCTTGATTTCAATCGCGCCGACGCTGCGCCGGCGCCGACGTTGCCCCTTTGTCGGAGTGTTTGACTGTCGCCGCTCGCGCTGCCGGCTCGCGGCATCCGTCAAAGATACTATTGAAGAAGTGAACGAACTTTACTTTGTGTGCCATAGCCAAAGAATTTCTATTATACCCAAAGGGGAAAATTATTTATCACGTAAATGGCCCCACGTTTGAGTATGTCGAACGGCATTCTCCTGTTATATGCTGCTGTAGTGAGAGTGAGACATATATTTTTATATAGTTTAATTTCCTCAGCTACGTCTCTGAATTAATAACTTGACTCCACTTCGCCGAGAAAAGACATTGTGTCTCTTTAGAGATATCATAGAAAGTCTGTGGCTTCAACCAAGTCGGACAAATGTAAGGAGTAAGATGAAGAGCTAAACAACTGTCCCCAGGGAACCAATGGTCGATTCTCTTTAAACTAATCTTCTCTTTATACTATATACTTTATACTTTATATTATTATACTAGCTTTTGCCCGCGGCTTCGCCCGCGTAGACATAATTTTTATGACTGTCTTTGAGGGTGAGTCCCACCCCCTAAACTATCTCTCTGCAAAACATACAACAATCCATAGTTCCGTTGCGATGATATAGAAATTAACCAAAAAAAGAGTATATTTTTAGTTCCCTCAGAAACTGCACGGGCTTTGCTATTTTCACGGGTTAAAAAGTAGTCTATGTCCTCCCAAGTGACACAGGCAACCCGCATGCCTAATTTCATCAAGATTGGTCAAGGTGTTGAAGGGTGAAAAGGTAAAAAACAATCAAACACATTTTCACATTTATATATTAGTAAAGATTAAATTCCGGTGTGCATATGTTCGTGATTCTTCTCCTCCTAAACGGCTTGACCAATTTAAATGATTTTTTGTACTTATGGGGTCACCTGCATGTATGGTTCTTAGCTATAATTAGAGCCGGTATGTGGCGCTGCTTTCGCGCTGCTTCCATCATTTAAAGGGCCACTTACCGGTCCAACTAATAGCTAAGAACTATCCAGGTGAACCCATAGTTTCAAAAAATACATTTCATCAAAATCAGTCAATTGGTTTAGGAGGAGAAGAATAACAAAGCCGCGTACACCAGAATTGAAGAGAACCTGGACGCCCTAGCGTTGCTCGGAGTCTCTTAGGCATGTAAACTATAAAAAGGTACCAATTTTTTTGTGTGAAAACGGATTTTCTTAGGCATACGACACCTAGATATACTTGAAATGTAAAAATTACCTAAATACAAAATTGTATCCAAATTTTCAGAGTCGTTTCTGAAAAACAAATTATCAAATATCCTACTCATATTATAAGGCTGGGCAGCGCTCGGGAAGGTTTGCAATATCATTACGTCCCATATACCGTAGTATCTGAAGACAAAGGTCTTTGACCAGCGTGTGTTGCCAGTGATGACAAACGCTTGGTCGCTTACTAGTGGCCTCATAGGAAAGCTCAAGTTCACCCAAACTAGATTGGATTGGGATAAAAGTTCCGACCCACTCGTCCTCTTGCTACGGCAGCTCCTTCACTGTACATGCAGTGAGACTGTGGAACTCCCTCCCACATTACGTCTGTGATAGCCCATCACTGAATGTCTTCAAAAGAAGAGTAAAAGAACATTACCTTTCTGTTTAGTTATATTATATTTATTTGTGTAACATAAAATTACTAATAATCTTTCCTAATTACGTAGGTTTATGTATTATTTATAAGTATAAAGGTATATATTATGTATTCCATATTATATTTATATTAGGTATATATTAGGTATACATTATCTCTGTTATATATTGTGTAATTATCTGTGTACACGCCATTCAACCCTCACATCTCATTTCTCATCGCCTATGGTATGTAGGAAGAAAACTCTTACAGAGTTATTCATGCCATTTGTACATTTAGTTTGTAAGCAACTGTTTAACTCAACTGTGTGTGTACAATAAATATATAAATAAATAAATAAATTGGCCGTATGGTTTAGAATAGGTCAACGCCATCTCTTCCCGTGGGCATCGTAAGAGACGTCCTCTCCACGTACTGTGCCACAAGATCGCACACTGCTATCGCCAAGCCGCCTGCCAATCGTGGCGATCACAGTTAAACCCCCCAAGTAGGGGCAGGTCTATTTTTAGGGTTCCGTACCCAAAGGGTAAAACCGGGGCCCCATTACTAAGACTTCTCTGTCCATCCGTCTGTCTGTCTATCCGTCTGTTATCAGGCTGTATTTAATAAACCGTGATAGCTAGAAAGTTAAAATTTTACAGATGACATATTTATATTGCCTCTATAACAACAAATACTAAAAATTAGACAAAATGAAGAAATTAGGGTCTCCATACAAAAAAAAACGTGTATTTTTTAAACGTGAAGAAACTAGCGCCATCTAGTATGATGGTACGGAACCCTATGTGTGCGGTTCTGACTTGCACTTGGCTGGTTTTTTTATTAATTTGTTCATTTCAGGTAACTAAGACCCATATTAAACATAAAAAGTAACACAAGATTATAGTTTACACAAAAAAATCTATAAAAATTACTGAGCGCTGAGCATCAGTACTGTTTCGGTGACAGTAGTCTTGAGGCCCCTAACGGAACCTCCGGAACACCACACCCTTCGGCCAAAAGTCCTCCCTGGTGAAGGACTCCAGCTGCTCCGTCGGGACTCGCACTGGGGTGTGACTCCAATAACGTCTCCTCAAGGTGTACTTCGTCTTCGCCTTGATGTACTCACCTCACCTTGATGTTATGGAGTCCAGCAGTGGATGTCTTTTGGCTAATGTGTGAGGTAAATACTCCTGTGTTTTGTAATCATGACTTAAACTTGACTGGTATTTCTTGCTTGTTGCAGGTTACTTCTGGCACATAACTGACTTCCACTACGACCCTCTGTACTCATCGGACGGTGACAACAGAAGATGTAGGTATCTGAATTAATTATCTATTATTTATTTAACACATTCACTGCCTTTCAAAATGAGTGAATCATCCTTTTTTTATAACCGACCCATTTTCTTCGCAATGCAGTGTACGTGTAAAGTTAATTTGCTAAAATAGCTGCACTTTTAATAAATTTCTTCAATCAATTCTGTCAAAGGGGCCCGAGTTCAATCGCGGCGCCGCTGCCAACATTACACCCGCACGAATCTTGTTCAGTCTTTAATTATAAATGTAGGCGACGATTCTGAAGATAACTCATGTAGGAGTAAAAGTGATTAAAATTAATGATAAATCGTGCTTAATATTATAAATGTGAAAGTTTGTTTAAGGAGCGATTAGGTAAACCACTAAGCCACGAAGGCGGTTAAAAAAAATTGTGTAAATGATGTATGGATTTTTGTTACTCTTTGACGCAAAAACAACTGAACGTATCTGGCTGAATTTTGGTAGGTAGACAGATTAGGACCTGGATTAACATATGGGCTACCTTTTTCCACGCTCGCGAGCCGCTTGAGGCTTGCGCACTGCGCCCCCTCGAGAACAGTCATAGAAACTATGACTATGATGTTCTAGCGAGCGAAACCGCTGGCAAAAGCTAGTACTAAATAAAAATAACTTTAGAAATTTATCCAAAATTAAAAACTTTACACCTTTATTGGCCAGTCGGGTAAAAATGAATCCTAAGTCACTTACGGGATTAAGGCGAATCTACCGACACCTCGCATCCCAAAATCCATCAAGCCGTTTAGGCTACGGATTGTGCCAAAGAAATAAGTTACCTCTTCTTTAAGCTAGTCAGATAAAAAAATATTCTCTGTCACACACGGAATCAAAACGAATCTAACGCGACACCTCGCACTCCAAAATCCATCAAGCAGTTTAAGCTATAGAGCATGCCAAAGAAATGAAAATACATACATAAATTCATACACATGGAAAAACATAACCCTCCTTCTGAAGAAGTCTGGTAAAAATACCTGTTTAATCATTTTAAAGAAATATTAATTATATATTTTTTTTTGTATTTTTTTTTATCCTTCCACACATTTCCAGAAGTCCGTTCGGGTGTAGTGCAGCTAATTCCTCGAACGCACTTTAGTAAGAATGGACCTCTCCACAGACACTGCGCCGCCTGGGACACGCAGAGCTGCTCAATGCATTCATAACAACAAATTACTTTTTTTTTAAATCGTGCTTTTTTTTAAAGTTATCAAGTGCGTCTCGGACTCAAGCTCCGAGGGTTCCATACTACACCTCTCCAAAGAACTTTGACAATGTTACCTATTACATTACAAACAAAAGACATCAACGCGACCGACAAAAGTATGCTTTTTTCATTCAATTCGGACTCCTTGACGCGATTACGATTAATACTTAGCCAGTTTTTATTATTTGTTTTTTTTACATTACAAACACGCCAATTTTAACGCTTGTGTGTGTTACCTTTTTTTAAAAGATAGTTAAAAATCAAAAATACCTATAAAAACACGTTTTTTGTATGGTACAACAGTTTAAATTGCTGCGTGTATTTATATTGACGCTATAACAACAAATAATAAAAATGAAAAATTAAAGGGGGCTTCCATACAATTAACGTGTTTTTTTTTGGCCCGCCTGTCTGTCAGTGGGCTGTATTTCATGAACCGTAATAGGTAGACAGTTGAAAAGGCTATGCCGGAAATTCGTGTTTTTTTTTGTTGGCGCGGCCATTGATTAAACCTTGTTATTGGATACAGGATAACGTAACAAACAAAACTTAATAAGGCATGTATATCGTTAAATTCAGTCGAAGCTGAGTAACACAATAAATAATAAAAGTCGGCCATGTGTAAGTCATACTCGCGCTAAGAAGTCCGAACCGAATGACCAAAAAAGCATATTTATGTCGATCGCGTCGATGTCTTTTGTTTGTAGTATGAATAGGCATCATTGTCATTATACTAGTTGTGTGGAGAGGTGTGGTGGTGTGGAACCCTGGGAGTATTAGTCCGATTCGCACTTGGCCGATTTTAATACCTACTTATGGTAATTAATCTAACCTAACCTAGCCTAAACTTCCCAAGTTTGGGAAGAGACTCGTGCCCCACTGTTGGGAACGTTCATGGGTTGTTTTTGAAGTAAAAACTTCTTTAGGCGCGTTGGGCATTTTTGAGATGGGAAAAAGCCATTGAACTCGTGACCTGCAGGCGTAGCATGCGGTCTACCCACTAATGTCAAATGTAGACTTCGAAGCGCGACAAAACGGTTGTATCTCGACACTGAGCATGGCCCTCGCGAAATAAGACTGGTCTCGCTCTCGTCTGTTATTTGTAGAGAGTGGTAGAGATTTTTATCTCATGCCGAGCATGAACACACCGGAATAGGCTTATTTTGACGTTTGATTGAAGACATACTTATATGTCGGCACCCCCTTGAGGTGTCAATAAACTTCTAGCGACTGTTTTTAGATTTTTTGTGTTTTATTATTGTTTTATCATCAAATAACAAATTAGGTACTTACTTTTTCCTTTTATTTTCTTTTGCTTTAGTCTCAGAAACTGGCACGAATACCTACGGAGCCAGACAGTGCCCTCACCTCCAAAGAGCATATAATCACTACGTTTGCCCACCTCACAAACGATAAAAGCTGTTTTTCATTTTTTCATTCAATTATTACTCAACAAGCAAATTTTCATATCTCGGTCTCTTTTTGGAACAAACCAAGCAATTTGCGAACAACAAAACAAAATAATAAACAGATTTGTCGCCTATCAAACTGTTATGTCGCCGCGCCTTTATACCTCTAGACACTCTCTACCTGTAACGGCATGCTCGCACACGTGACAAAAGCCCGTAGAAAGAGATAATTTCTTCTCGTCGCGCGCGACACATGTCTATGACCTCATGCTACGCCTGCTGGTACCGTAACCGAATTTTTAAAGAATATATTAACGTCTCTGGGTACAAGCCTTTAAGTTTTCACTTCTATCGGCACTTCCGAAGTGGTAAGGTTTTCTTTTATTATGAAAAATTTGAGTGCGTTCGACAACGTCCCACCTGATGGTAACGAACATATGATTGTATGATACCTATTTCTTTGGTGGAGCCGATGTCGCCTTAACGGCTTAATGGATTATTGAGCGCCAAGTGTCGGTAGATTCGTCTTTGTTGCTGAACCTTAAATTTCATAGGGCTACATTTAAAGCAGTCGAGTTTTTTTTATTAAATTAGCTAGTTACGTTAAATATTTAGAATAAGCAACATGCAAATATTGATATAACACAAGCATTAATATGGAAACATAGAAATGTTAAGAACAAACAAACTAACTAGCATTGTTAACTTTGAATCACTCGTGAACTTGTAACAATGCTACTATACAGCTCCGAGTATTCAGTTAGTTTGTTTGTTCTTGACGTTTCTATGTTTCCTGTCACAAAACAACTTTTGGTTGTAAATTTGAATAATTGATAACGCTAAAAACTAAACATACGACTTCATTCAAAAAATTGCGGCGTTAACTCGACGTGTTTTTCCAGTGATTGGTACACACTTAATACTCCATATCTTGAAAACTACTCAACCGATTTTGATTAAATTACATTGTTCCCTAAGATGAAAGGTGCTCATTCAATGATAAGAAGAATAAATGCATATTGATTTCTAGTTTCAGAGAAATAAGGGTACATAAATACATAAAAACATACACTTATAAAATTTGCCACACCTTTTTAGAAGCCCATATAGACTAACATACACGAATATTGTGCAATTCCAACAATATTACAAGTTAGTAAAACTAGTACAAAATCAAAGTGCTACTTACAAAACAAAAATATCTAGTTGTTACCTTACAAAATATTTATAACTATACGTACCATAGTTTACAGACGTATTTCCAGAGGCGTATTTAAGAATCCGGCACCCCGGGCACAAAAAAAAACCGCCCCTCTAAGTGACAAAAAACCGGCCAAGTGTGAGTCGGAGTTGCGCGCTAAGGCCACACGATAAACGTCACCTTACTGTAACCTTCTGTTTACATGTTCGTAGTGGTTCGTCACCCTTATTACCGCTAGTCCGACTCGCACTTGGCTAGCTTTATTATTTTAGAAAATCTATAACAAATGATTGACTAAGTATCTAATTCAAATTTTGCTCTAATTTTTAAGATTAATAAAACCGAAAAAGGCCGCCCCTCACCTTTTGCCGCCCTGGGCCAAGTGCCCCCCTGGACATAGCGTAAATACGCCTCTGCGTATTTCCCACGCCATTTATAGAGGGGTGGGAGCGTATGGACCGAGTTCATCAACAATGGTTGTTTTAAAATACATTACATTTAGGTCAAATAATAATTTCAAGTTTCTAAACTACCACTGAATTCTTCACTTATTATATTACAGTAGGGAATGCTTGTAGACTGTCACGGGAGCAACGACCACTGCAACTCGGGAAGTAACTATTTAGTAATCTGTGACTCGGGGCACCACCGCTCACAGGGCCGGCTGGGGGACTAAAATGTTACATTTAGGTCAAATAATAATTAAAAGTTTAATTTAACTACCACTGAATTCTTCACTTAAGATATTACAGTAGGGGATGCTTGTAGACTGTCACGGGAGCAACGACCGCGGCAGTTCGGGGCACCACCGCTCACAGGGCCGGCTGGGAGACTAAAATGTTACATTTAGGTGAAATAATAATTTCAAGTTTAATTTAACTACCACTGAATTCTTCACTTAGGATATTACAGTAGGGAATGCTTGTAGACTGTCACGGGAGCAACGACCGCGGCAGCTCGGGGCACCACCGCTCACAGGGCCGGCTGGGAGACTAAAATGTTACATTTAGGTGAAATAATAATTTCAAGTTTAATTTAACTACCACTGAATTCTTCACTTAGGATATTACAGTAGGGAATGCTTGTAGACTGTCACGGGAGCAACGACCGCGGCAGCTCGGGGCACCACCGCTCACAGGGCCGGCTGGGGGACTACGCGTGCGACAGCCCTTACGCGCTCGTGGAGTCCGCCACGCGCTACATGAGGACGCGGCATCCGGAGAATGTGGAGTTTGTCCTTTGGACTGGGTTGGTATCTTCTTGAATTTCTGGTTTCTGAACAGATGAGAGATGCAGTACAATGCAATGTGCCAGGAGCGTTTACTAGCTCTAATCGAGGCACCCGAAAACAACATGTGCAGTTTTTGCTGCAATGGTTGGTATCATTTTAGTTATACAGGCTGTAACAAAAGTGGTGTAGGTCCCGTTAACTGGGGCTTCTGCTCATCATACTGAACAACTTTTGTTCTACGAGTTTGCTGAAATCGCAAAAAAAAATTACTCTTCATACAAATCGATCAGCTGATTGACCAATTCTGTGCATTTTAGTATGGAGGGTCATTTTTTTTTGATGTGTAACATCTTTGCTCTCGCTTTCCTGCAATTTGTGGGAGTGATTTCGTTAAATGGGACGGAAATGTGTCCCATGTGTAACAGGAAGTCGCGTTTTTTCAGGCTTTAAAAGCGCGGAAAAGGCAAAGGTATCTATGACCATAGAGCCTAGTCTGCCGTATCTTTGCCGTCCTTTTTTCAGGCTTTAAAAGCGCGGAAAAGGCAAAGGTATCTATCACCATACAGCCTAGTCTGCCGTATCTTTGCCGTCCTTTTATAAAGTATTTTGTCACATGTTACACATCATATGCGAGTATACTGTAGGTCTCGCTCGAATTTTTTTTTTAAATTTACTACAGGTTCCTTGGGGAAAGTTGTTCAGCATGATGAGTAGAACCCCCAGTTAAGGGGACCTACACCAATTTTGATACACCCCCTATACCAAAACTTTGAAAATTTTGAAAAAAAAAAAACTTTTTAAAATATTTTTAAAAAAACTTTAAACCTAACCTTAGGCCCGGCTGGACATTTACTGCCTACTCCTTATTCACCGTTACATATACAGGGTGTGATGGACAGGTATCCGAAAACTGATAGGGTTCAATCAACCCATGACTCTGAGTCATATTTCACCGAAATTTCTTTCAGGAAATTCTAGTTTTTAGGGTTCCGTACCCAAAGGGTAAATACGGGACCCTATTACTAAGACTCCGCTGTCCGTCCGTCCATCTGTCTATCTGTCTGTCTGTCACCAAGTTGTATTTCATGTACCGTGATAGCTAGACAGTTGAAATTTTCACAGATGATGTATTTCTGTTGCCGCTTTAACAAAAAATATTAAAAATTAGACTAAGTAAAAGTCTCCATACAAAAAACGTGTTTTTTTTTTATTGAAGAAATTAGCGCCATATAGTATGATGGTACGGAACCCTATGTGTTCGGTTCTGACTCGCACTTTACCTTTTTTTTTTTTTCCTTTTTTTAAAAACAGCAATGTATGCAAAACTCGTACGGCCAGTGATCAGTAACTCACTGTGCGTGTGTATGCGCCGTATTGATTGGTGCGACTTCGCATTACATTAAGTAGTAGAAAAATAAAGAAACACGATTTCTTGGTTTACAGTACTTTCCTGATTTTTTTTTTGTCGAATATCTTAGTATGATAAACTGAATGCACACTATCAGTTTCCGGAAACCTGTCCCTTAGATCCGGTATACAAGCATTGCTCCCTTAAATTAATAATAATAAAGATTTCGTAAACATAACAAGCAGTGAATATTACATAATTGCAGCGGCCAGCAAAAGAGGCATTGATGGACGAACGTGTAAATGTGGCCGAGGTGAAGCCGGCGGACACATGCGTAAGTCCATCAATGTCTAGTTGTGGCCAAGGCCTGTACAGTGCTTTTCTCAAATAATGCGCGGAAATTAATACTTCAATAATTACTTTTCAAAATCAATGACGAACAGTCGAACAACGAAAAACAATAATTTTTCACGCGCCAAAGTGTTCATTTGTTTTTTTTTTTATAAACAGCGTTCTATTTGCAAGTCAGTTCGAAATTTAAATAAACCTTTGATTAGTTAACCACCTTAGTTGCCATGGTTCGGAGTAAAATATAGTTCCATTTTTAAATTACACTACAGATATGAGTTTTCATAGTAGTTTATTTGGCCGCTGAACACGACAGATATGGATTTTCATACAACTTTGGCCGGCCGCTGCTTGCATGTATTTGGCTAGTAAAGCAATTTCGATTTATCTCGAAGAAGATTGTCAAAATAATGCTCAAATTTCCAAGCATGTTTGAGAAAACTTATATTTGCAGCGACATTGTATCTCCGCTATACACCACCAACGAGGACGAAAGGTATCGCGCCATTGAGAACATCACCGACCTGCTCCGGGGCACCTTCACTTCTCACTTCGTGTTCCCGGCCCTGGGTCATTTAGACCCCGGGCCTTCGGAGAGGTTAACCAATCTGTGGATGAAGTGGCTGCCTCTGGAAGCGTTGCAGACCTTTCAGAACGGTAAGCCAATGAAAAGTAATTGATTTAAAAAAATATCCTTAGCAGCGAATGGACTGTGGGTTCCTTTGGTAAAGTTAAACGTTTACTACCATTTATTTTTACTAATATTATACATATGAAAGTGTGTTAACTTTATTTGTTTGCCCTTCTTTCACGTCTCAACGCAGCAACGGATCAACGTGATTTTTTGCATGTGGCATAGGCCATAAGTATTTAACCGCCTCCTTGGCGTAATGGTTAGTCAGTTCGCTTCACACCAGAAGGTTGCGGTTTCGATTCCCTGTGGGGTCAACTTGAAAGACTCGGTTTGGTTGGTGGTAGGGCATTTTCTAAGCCCGACTGGCTAGCTACTACCATTTTATGTAAGTCTTGCCGCCAAACATCAGTGTTAACAACATTGATGCGTTCCGGCTTGAAGATAAGATAGCCAGTTCTCCATTGTGTTGGGGAATCTTGGTAAGCCCGCTTCCATCTTCGGCATCATCGTAACTTACCATCAGGTGAGATGATGCCAAGGGCTTACCAATTGTGAATAAAAAAGCTACTTTTACCCATAGAAATAACTTAGTCCAACACAGTTTGAAGTTAACAAGTCTATGAGTTTACTTTACACACAAAGTTTTTTAATATTTTTTTTGTTCTCTCTCACGTTGCAACGGAATTTTTGATCAAGTAGAATTCATTATTAGGTGAACTAGTTTGACACATAAAATGTTGCCAGGTACACCTACCGCCGTAACAAAGCGCGGGATCTATCCAGCCTTATTTTTTTCAAACGCTCGTTCAAAAAATGTCTGGTCTTCGTACGATAAGCTCGTAGTCCCAAGTCTTCATTTTATCACTCTTTTGACCGTGGTTCTGCTTAGGCCCATCTAAGATCAAGAGCTAAGATTTTTTGTTTACGAACAGGATTTCGTTAAATTCGCGCCTTCATTGCACTAATTTGATGATCGCGGGTGTCCTAACTATGCGAGGTCTACCGGTCTTCTTACGATCTTCAAAGCTTGAATCTTCAGTGAATCGTTTGATAGTGCGATAAACAAATCGTAGGGTTATTTTAATTTTTTGTAGAATATTGAAAATCTCTTTTGGCGCGTAACCACAGCGGCGGTGCAACGCGATAACCGCTACTTTATCTTCTTTCTTCGACCACTCCATGTTTGAAAATGAATGAAAATAAATGTCTATTTTATTTTGGGCATGCGCAAACGTTCTGTTTTTAAAATTGGTGAATTTCATCTAGCCAATACTAGACAATTTTAAATAATGTTTTGACAGAACTTCTGACCCGACTAGGTATATATATTTAGAATGTGTTCGTCAAGACCTTTCTTTTGATATCAAACATTATTTAATTTAAAAAAAATATTTTTTTGTTGTTTAATTCACCTATAAAATCCGCTATGTTGATTTGTTTTTATGCTGTATATCCTACACACGGAGTGAGGCACAAACCCAAAGACACCACATATGTCAAGATCGGATAAGTGGTTTAAGAAATACGAAGGAACAGATGAACATCCTTACATACATAGACTGTCAAAACATAACCCTCCTTTTTCGTAGTCGGGTAAAAACATAACTCTCCTTTCCGTAGTCGGGTCTTCTTATCAGCTCATATACGTCCTACCCTACCCTGCTCGAGGCTCAGGCTCGAGCCTACCCTGAATTAGGGCGATTGGGCCTAGTCGACCACTCGGGCCCATTGCGGGTTGGTCGACTTTACACACAACCTTGAGTTTCTTCTCAGGCGTGTGCAGGTTTCCTCACGATGTTTTCCTTCACCATAAGAGCGTCGGATAAACGTACATATGAAATCTAAATTCTAAAACACATTGGGACGTGGCAGTATTCGAACCACGGCCTCCCGCACAGGAGGTAGCGGCCGTAATCCTTACGCCACCGACGCTCTCGTAGCCGGGTAATAAAAGTAACTCAAATGACTAGTAGTCAAATATCGGATTGTATATACCGAGCTGTCAAATTAGTCCGCCGAATTATGGATTCTAATTTAGATACCTATATACGTATCTGAATTAGAATCATTAATTCGGCGGACTATATGTTTTGATATATCTTTCTCCTTAGAAGCTTACCTGCTCGAATTTATGAAATAGTATATATAAATGTAATTAAATAATGTTTACCCGGAATTTGGTTTCTTGTGAAGTAAAAACGAAAATATTTCCTCGTATTGTACGACCGATAGTAACGTCACTTAATCGTGATTTCCAGGTAATAGTTCTATTGTGAAGGTAAAATGATAATATAGCTTGCCTGAAAACATGTATGAAATTCAAGATTAGATTACCTAGATTTCTTTTCAAATCCACAAATGAGGCCTTGACATCATGTCACCTGTTGGTAAGTGACGATGATGCCGAAGATTGATGCGGGCTTACCAATATTCCCCAACGCAACGGAGAACCTGAATATCTTATATTCAATTTAATTTATTTCATGTTGTCAATGACAAGTTTACAATAAATAAATAACAGATAAAATGACAGAGGAATAATATGATCACCAAAGAAATAACTCCCATCAAAAACATTTTATATAAAGAAGGTTACCAAGACTCAAATGTTCATAGTTTTTATTGTTAAAAAATTGAGATCTCTAGCAGATCCAAGCCCCTAGCTGAGCTCCGTGTGATGAACATCATGACCTACGAGGTCTGTCCCAAGTCCAAAGTATATAGCTCTAAGTGCTCTTGACTTTAACACATTTATTAAAATAAATAAAAAATAACTTGACTGATTCTACAAACTCTATATCTTGGTAAAAAGGTATGGCTTGGCTATTTAATGCTCATGGAAATAATACGTGAGATAACATCTAATTCCAATAGTTTGTCCGACAATATAGTTATTATACAAGGTAGAGTAATTTTTCATTTCTATAATATAATAAAACTGTAACGGGGCCGCGTCTGTACATGAAATATTTTTGGAAAATAATAACTGTGGTGGACATTACTAACGATATAGAGGCCAAAACAACAACTTTTGGAATTTTTGTCTGTCTGTCTGTCTGTCTGTCTGTCTGTCTGTCTGTATGTTCGCGCATCACGCAAAAACTACCAGGCCGATTTTGATGAAATTTTGTATGGTGGTTCCTTATAGCCCGGGGTAACATATAGGATACTTTTTATCCCGGAAAATTGAAGAGTTCCCGTGGGAAAATCAAAAGTATTCATTTATAGAATGTCTCACCACGCAAATGTGGCTTGACCTATTAAAATCTAATTATACACT
Organism: Coleophora flavipennella; assembly: GCA_947284805.1. NCBI lineage: Eukaryota > Metazoa > Arthropoda > Insecta > Lepidoptera > Coleophoridae > Coleophora > Coleophora flavipennella. Next base: position 2,039,290 of record OX369307.1, read on the forward strand.
TTGATACCCTATATCGCGAACTAAAACTGGGACATTGTGAATCCCAAAAAAATTAAGGGTTCCTGCAGGAATCCAAAAAATTTTATCTTTAGAATGGCTCAACGTAACAATATGAAACCTTTACATTGGGATGGGGTGTTTTGACCATCATTGTATAGTCGGGTATTCTTTATCCCGGAAAACTAAAGAGGTCCCGTGGGAAGTTAGATCTATCGATTCTTACAATAATAACAATAGAGTTATTTTTTCCCCATATTAGCTACACACACATACCACACATTATAATCATAGCCGCAGAATGTCAATAGGTGGCACTGCAGGGATAATAAAACGCGCTCAAGTTGTATTAAAACATTAAAATATTATTTCATACTTTTGATTGGATTTCTTTTATGTATTTTTCAGCATACGCTACTGGAACTATGGCACGTAGCGATGTGTTTCATAGACGAACCGTTAGGTATTTTTTACAAATTCCTATCGTGTAAAAAATTAAAAACACATAAATCGAGTTTAGCATCTTTTAACAGGAGACACAGATATGGGAACTCTTCTGACGGCGACTATTTGCGTGTGGCAGTTGCTCTCCGCCTGCAATATCAATATCTGTGATAGGTTCACTCAATCAATGTATTTGCGGGTCCACGGTGGAGGCAATTGGCCATCACGCAATGAGTTGCGGTCGTTGTTTGTAAAGATTCCCACGTCACCAATTCCTTAAAGACCTCACTCGGAGGGTACTGGTCTCGGCCAGACGGAATATTCCATCTTTGATGCAGCCGCCGGGCTTTGGTCGATCTGATGCCAAAAGGCCGGAGGGTTTAAACAGGTGTCATGGCAGAGAGGAAGTACTCGGTCTTGGAGGCAAATTACTGCTTTGTGCTGCTGGTCTGTGAGACAACCGGCTGCTGCCTTTGCCTTCATTAAGGAGATTGGCCGCCGCCTTCGAGATAGGAGACGTGACGCCCGCTCCGGGTCCTACCTGCTGCTAAGGTTGTCTATTGCCATCCAGCGCGGCAACGAGAAGTGCGTTATGGGCTCCTTTGGAGCTGATGCGACTCGAGGATTTGACCCATATTAATATTTTTAGGAAGTTTTATTACTAGATTGATATAATGATTTGAATTAGTTTTTTGATAATATAGGTATACGTGTTATTTCATAATATCAGTTTATATACGTCCCCACCAAGGGACTCGACCTGCCCTGAGTTAGGGCGATCAGGCCTTAGATGATCACGCGGGCCCATTGCGGGTTGATTGACTTCACACATAAACTTCGAGTTTCTTCGCAGGCGTGTGCATTTTTCTCATCGTAAGAGCGTCGGATAAACGTACAATACGAGTATGAAATCGATATTCGTATAGATATTGGTAAGTGACAGGATTCGAACCACGGCCTTCCGGACAGGAGGTAGTGGCCCTAACCGTTACGCCACCGATGCTCTATATGTTATTTAAGATTTAGAAATCCTTACTTAATATTATAAATGTGTAAATGTGTTTGTTTGTTTGTTACATATTCACACTTCAACACCTATACTTATCTTGATGAAATTTTGCATGCAGGTATCCTGTATCACTGGGAATGAAATAGTCTACTTTTTATCTCTGGAAATTATCATAGCCCGATGCAGTTCCTGAAGAAACTAAAACAATACTCTTTGTTCGTTAAGTTATTTAAAATTGCAACGAAATAATGGATTGGTGTGATTTTTAGCACAGAGATGAGGTGGAAAATGATATAATTTACTAATAAGTATATCCTGACATAGTTCCCGAGGGATCTGGGGACAACTGTTATCTACGCTCGCGTACGTCGGTGGCGTCGCAATGGAGCAACGGATTAAAATTATTTTTTGTATAGAATTTGTTGAGGGGGTGGGAAGCGACCAAGACTGCTAATCCGAATAGCCCGACATAGTTCCTGAGGTACCTGGAGAAAACTCGATGTCCACGCTTGCGAGCTGATTGCGGCTCGCGCACCACTCACCCTCAAAAAAAGTCATAAAAGCTATGTCCACGCGGGCGAAGCCGCGGGCAAAAGCTAGTATTGTAATAAATTTGTTAGCCTACACACCAAATTTCAGTCTGCTAGGACTTTAAGAACTAACCTAGAGGTTTTGATGATCATCAGTGAGCGAGTTAGTGAGTCACGAAATAGACGTATTTCAGATGTTAATAAATCTGAAACCACAAAAACATAATGTATACTTAGTATTATTGGTTAATCTGCCAAGGACATCTATCTTATCCTGAAAATATTAGCTTTCTAGCATCATCTGGACCGAAGCTATGACGGTTCGAAAATACGAAGAAACGGCAGGTAGTGTCCCGTCTGCCTTTGGATGGTCTTGGCGGGGGCACTACCGTGCCATCAGATAACATAAAAACATGATAACAAACTTTAAAAAATTACAGTTATATCACAGTAAATTATAATAATTATAATTGCAGGTAGGAAGCATTAAAGAGACTACCTTGCTAGTTCTCGCCCCACAATCCATGTGCGTGGCGTTCGAGATTTGCCCCATCAAATACATTTAAATAAAAAATCGGTACAAACCTCTGTGGCACAGTTACAAAATACCTACTTATACATTTAATTGTTTTTCGAAAATGTTTTGAACACAATTCAACTTAGGTATATATTTTAAAAGGGGATACAAATACAAATACAATGGGCAGGGCACATAGCTCGTAGAACAGATGGCCGTTGAGGCAGTGAAGTTCTCGAGTGGCGACCGCGCACCGGAAAACGTAGCGTAGGTAGGCCTCCCACGCGGTGGACCGACGACCTGGTGAAGATCGCGGGAGGCCGATGGATGCGGGCAGCGCAGGACCGGTCGTCGTGGAAATCCTTGGGGGAGAGGCTGATATCCAGCAGTGGACGTTTTTCGGCTGATATGATGAAGATGAAAATACTAGGACGTTTTGATCTTAGCGTAACATTACCGAGATAGTTTTAGTTAAAAACAAGCTGTCTCGACGAACTTCTTACCGCCTCACACTACACTACACTACCGCTACCACTACCACTACACTACCACTACCACTACACTATCAATACACTACCACTACCACTACACTAAATTACTTTTTGTAGAAACTTTTAGGTCATTTTTTACACCTTGGGTTACATTATTTGAGATTTAGTAATGATTCCTATTTTTTTGAAAATATAGTATAACCTATAGCAACCGCGGATAGTGAAGCTTCCCAACGGTGAAAGAATTTTTCAAATCGGTCCAGTAGTTTCGGAACCTATTCTTTTTTTTTTATAATTGGTAAACTCTTGACAACCAGGTGAGAACCTAGTGGTAAGTGCCGATGCTGCCGAAGATGAAAGCGGGCTTACCAAGAATCCCCAATTTATAACTCAAGAACGGCTGTACCAATTTTTATGATTTTTGTGTTTTTGCATTTTTTTTCGTCCGGAATAGAATAATAAGTATTAAAAATATGATATTCAACAATAAAAAAAAATATCGGTCAAAAATAATTGGTTTTAGGGTAGGGTAGGGTAGTGTAGGTGTTGTGTAGGTAGGGTAGGGGAGGGGAAGTGTACTGTAGTGTAGGGTAGTGTGGGATAGGGTAGGGTAGGGTAGTGTAGTGTAAGATAGGGTAGGGTTGGGTAGAGTAGTGTAGTGTAGTGTATGTAGGGTAGGGTAGGTTAGTGTAGGGTAGTGTAGGGTAGGATAGGGTAGTATAGGGTAGGGTAGTGTAGGGTAGGATAGGGTAGTGTAGGGTAGGGTAAGGTACGGCAGGGTAGTGTAGGGTAGGGTAGTAAAGTGTAGTGTAGTGTAAGGTGGAACGAAGTTCGCCGGGACAGCTAGTAAATTATAAAGATTTCGAAAAAAAGTCACTATTCCACGCACTATACAATTATTTTTTTCCAAACTATATTTAAAAGCGGATTTTAAGTCATAAAATAAACCTACTCACGATTATCACCGGTTTTCGTGGGCGATAAGGGTCAATTAGGATTGTTCAACCCTATTGGGGAACCCCCAACCCTAAAAATACTAAAATAAAATGTTAATCGTCCCATACTAAGTTACACCCCCATTCCACTGTTATTCGCCCCATCCAATGTGCTATACTTAAAACTTCATTATATCAGCTCATATACGTCACCACCGAGGCACTCGAGCCTACCATAAATTAGGGCGATCGGGCTGACCACGTGGACCCAGTACAGGTTTGTCGACTTTACACACAACCTTCGAGTTTCTTCGCCGGCGTGTGCAGGTTTTCTCAGGATGCTTTCCTGCACCGTAAGAGCGTCGGATAAACGTACACATGAAATAGACATTCTAAAACACACCATCGGTGGCGTAACGGCTAAGGCCGCAACCTGCTCTCCGGGAGGTCGTGGTTTCATATTTGTATGTGAAACGGTTTGAGAATGGGTGTCAATTAAATGGTTAGCATAATATTGTTATTTCTGTGAGCAGAAAAATATAATCGGTCAGCAGAAATAGCTAATCGGTCAGCAGAAATAGCTAATTGGTCAGCAACTCATGGTCAGCAAACATTTCAAAATCAATCAGCAATTTATGTCATTCTGGATGGCTGTAATTATTTTAAACATCCCCGTACTACACTCTTCCTACAGTGTTGAGTGGTCGACGGAGCCCCTTCGGGGCTCCTACTTCTGTGTTCTCATGTTAAACCTAACACTACGACTGTGCGGGGAGGCGAGCTTAGCTCGCCTCCCCGCACAGTCTCCGAACCTAACGAATCCGAGTCGGGGTGCTCCGCAAGTCCGAGCTCGCTTCGCTCGCTCCCGCTTCCATTTAGAACTCCCCGTACCACACTCTTCCTACAGTGTTGAGTTGCTGCTTATAGACATGTTTTTCTGCCGCTCAATCATGAAATCTTGCCGCTCAAGTAGTTATTTTGCGGACTGAATGTTTATTATGCCTTTAAAAAATATATATTTCTTTGAGAATTGCATTGCATACCATACTCTCTTAACTGTCAAGCTGTAAATAGCCCCCACCCTCTTGTCTGTCGCAACCGGGAGCCGGAAATGCGACAGACAGGGTTCTGGACGCGTTTTGTGGATATTCTGTGAATCTAAATAAAATATTGTGTGTTTCTATTTAAAATTAGGAGATTAGGAGATTCTAATTAGGGTGTTTTACTTATTTCTTTTCATTGTTTTTACTTTAATATTATGATAATTGATAATATTGATATTTACTATACCTAAAATAACTACATTTCTTGGTGAAAAATAAAAATAAAACTATAAGTGAACTTTTCTATTACTGTAATTTATACAAAAGTATGTTTTTAATACAATAAAAACTAATAACACCTAAGAAACAACAAAATAACAAAGAAAACAACTAAACAAATGACACACTCGCGACCTTAAAGTACGACAACCGAATTTTTAGTGAAGTTTCTCTGACTATTTTATATTGTCAGTGTGGCAAAGGATTATTCACAGAGGTAGTCTGCTTCACTCCCATGCATTCTAAATCGGGCCTACCAACCTTTGGCGTATTTTTAGGCGCTAATTTGACCCGCCGTAATTTTTCCGGCTCCCGGTAGGTCGACAGATAGAGAATTAGTTATATTTCCGGGTCCTACAGAGAATTAGTTATATTTCCGGGTCCCGCAAATCGACAGATAAGTGGATTGGGTTGGTTTATCGTGAGAACAAATTAGTTATCGGCCTTATCTTTCTCAGGTGGCTACTACACTATAGAACAAAAGCAAAGCAAGCTGCGGATCGTGGTGCTGAACACGAATCTCTTTGGTGTGCGGCAGGCAAGCAGCGCGCGCACTGATGAGCAGTGGCTGTGGCTTGAAACCACACTCAACAAAGCTGTTAAAAATAGAGAGATGGTAAGGTAACATATTATTATATTCATACAAAATTGTTGGTGGAAATGTAACATAAGGTTGGATAAATATACAAGAAACTCGTTATTTGTGAAATGGAGAGATCAGTACGAGAACCAGGTAACCGACATAGCTTACAGAATCGCGGGGGACATAGCTCGTAGAACAATTACAATACAATACAATTAGTCGAGGCGCCAAGCAAGCAAAGCTTACTTTTTAAAATAAAAATATCAATACAGAATAAAATTGAACAGTGAAAACTTGCCAAGTTACACCATGTCGTAGTACAGAACATAACAAATTTTCTTTTAAGCAATTGAAAACCGTTATACATTCTCTATTACTTAATCTAAACTAAATATTTCTATTTGAAGTTCCGTAGCTATAATTTAGGAACCACTATAGAACTTGTTACTTACCCATTAAGTTCGATGTATTTTTTTTACATCGAACTTGGCTCCGTTTCACATTAATGTTTTGTTGGTGTACATTCTTCTGGATACCTTCCAATTTTTACTGTGAATTTTGTGTATATTTATTTTAACTTTTATACTCTTTTAGTAAAGCTGATAAAATGAGGAAGTTTTTCTTGTATATGACTGGCTTAAACTGAGGTCACAGTTAAGGAAATATGTTTTTCATACAATATCTAAAAATCTAAAAACGAATATCTAGAAAACGATAGGTTTCTTCGGAACATACATGGGTTTTTTCGAATACCACTTAATATAAGGAATTTAAATCACGCCAAGTCCCGCTTTCAATTTGTCATAAGGAATTTAGTTTATTTTTTATTTTTAATTTCATGATCACTCAGTTTATAGAAGACACAGAGCAAGCAAATCTGTTCGTCCTACGAATGTTTGCCCTGGGTGGAAATCGAACCCACGAACTTCGACCTAGCAACCACCACTGCGCTACCGGGTCAGTAAATCTAAAATTTAGATCGTCTACGTAATTTGCAAAATCACCGTCCATCTCTTATTCCCTACTGGCATCTGTATTCCCCGATTTGTATAATTTAGGAATCGTCAAGTCGAGAATGAATAGGCACTATTTGAGCTTGCGTGTTACATCCTCGGCTGCATCGGCACTTACCATCAGTTGAGGTGCAGCCAAACGCACTCAAATATTTAATTTAAAAAAAAAAGATAGCATGGGCAATTTTGCCACACGATAAGAGAAAAAAAACGGGTAAAAACTGTCACCAATTTGTTGTAAAATGCAACCTAAAGCACTCCAGACAATTTTAATTAGCCCCAGTTATACAATGCGGGGCACTCTACACAACGACCGGGCCCGTATCGTACCGCATAATATCAGATTACATGATATTACATCAGAACGACGTTGTATAATACTAACTTGACACAGCCACAACCACCAGCCAGGCAAGCAGGTATAGGTTCACCATTGTTTAAATGTAAACTAGGAGACAGACTTTTTAAAACAAATTTTAAATTGATTTCTTAGAAACTCACTTTACTTTTCTACATACACTAGTCAACATTGCCTAGGGATATTTTTAAAAAATTCATGCAAAACATGGTTTCTTGAAAAGCTAATAAGAATTGCTTACGACATGTGTAGTACAGATAGGGTATAATTTTTTTTAAATGGGTAAGTGCTATATTAACGAGTACCGTTCTCAGTTTTTATAAACATGGGTTCCACTAATTTCATACAGTCTGTGACATATTTCTATGACAATATAAAAAAACAATTTTCATTTTCTGCGCGTTTTTACAAAAAAACACTTAAAACTAAATTAATTTATGAGAACCGTGAGGGTAAATATAGCACCTGCTCCTCTCGAAAATTTTTATACTACACATGTCCTTAGTATTTTTATAGTTTCAGAAAAATAATGTTTTTTTTATGAAAAGTCTAAAAATATCCCTTAGAAAAGTTGATGTGTGTAATTGTATTTCTTAGTAAGCTGTATGTTTTCCAAAACAAACAAATTAAATTAACAGAATAAAGGTATAAGGTTATATAAAGGTTACCTACCGTACGTCAGTTTGAAATGGGATTATTTTTTGTATAGTTAGTTTACGAATAGAGATCGCGTTCTAGTATTATTAGATTTTGTGTTAATATTATTACTTTCTTTCCCTCTTATCGATCAATGTCTTGGAAGTAGAATGAGTAAAATATTTTCCTCCTAGTAGGTATAAAGGTGAACGCACCGCAATCGCCGCCGTCATCGCATTTGTTAATGGCCTCGCACATTGGTCCGTGCCACAGTTACTACATTAGTTGTTGTCGGTCTCTCGGCACCGCATTGAATTTATTTCATTCATGCCGATGCTGGTGACATACTCAGTTGCGGCTAGGGGAGTTCGGCCGTTTCAGGTACTGCGGCGACAACGGCGACTGCGGTGCGGTTAGGTGTGCAAAGTTGCATAGAACTTCATATAACGAATTTAAATGCGGCGACTGCGGCGCGTATGGGGCGGTTAGATGTGCATTCACCTTAATTGAAAGAAATTGGCAAGTTGCTAGTCAGCCGAATACTCTGTTTTTTTATAAACTCCTTAAAGCATTATTATTAGTAGCGATTGAGCACTTATGTTATGGACTAAATTAATGTTTTATTTACTTTGCTAGGTAGAATTACTATAATATTCATGCGCTATGGTAACCCTAGTAACGGAACTCGGCGGAGGAAGTCCGGGCCTCGTTCCCCATGCCGCAATAAATTACAGATTAGAAACTCGTTAATCTAATAGCGCAGGAAATTTCACGGTTGTATACATATATTTAAAGGGGGCCACTTTTCTTTCTGTGGCATCTATTGAATATTTGACGAGGTCTTTACAAGTACGAGCAAAGATATTTATAAAATACTAGAGTTTTGAAAATGATAGTATTTTACAATCACACAAACATATATATCTCCATAAAGATCCTCATACGAGTATATCTACCTTTATAAAAAATATGTAAACTTTATATAACCAAAGAATACTAAATATTGTTTTGTAATATAACCTTTATAATTTATAATACACGCCTTGAAAACTAACCTCCTTCTGGAGCAGTCAGATAAAAATCAAAATAAAAAATGTACAGCCACGCTATGCATACTTTTTTCATCATCTGTCGTACACAAATCAACAATAAAAATTACACCTTTTAACAAAGAATAAAGTTAGGTATAAGTACTCGTATGTAAGACTTGATGAAAAATGCAACACCCCTGAGGGCTGTCCGAACTGATAGAAAATCCACTGGAACCAATGGATTTATCAGCATCAATGGCCTCATCTTTGCAAACTATAGCTTCAAAGCCTTGAGCATCGCCGCAAAGTTGCCTGTCTTCCGGTATTCTGTCGAATTAATTTCGTAGAGTGTGCACAAGAACTGCACGACCTCATTCCCCCAGTTCTATTCCACCTTCGTTCAACGAGACGTAGGGAGAGTTTCCACCTCTTTGTTGTTGCTATTCAGCCTATACGAACAAAGCGTTACGCTTCCTCGTTTTTTATGCGGATAGCGATGGAGTGGAACTCCTAGCCTGCGTCTGTGTTTCCCGACTCCTACAATTTAGGGATCTCCAAAGCGAGAGTGAATAGGCATTATTTGAATTTGCTTGTATCATCCTCGACTACATCGTCACTTACCATCAGGTGAGATATAGACAAATGCCCTCAATTTTTTATTTAAAAAAAAACTTTGAAAAGGCCAAGGAAAATGTCACATAGAGTCAAAAACTTGACAAAGTTAGGTATAAGTACTTGTATGTAAGACTTGATGAAAAATTTTACGAATAATTTAGGTTTGTATGGGAGGTACCTTACATGGATTTTTCCTTGAATAATTAACTATCAAATGCAGTAGATTATTCATAAAGTTTCATAAAATTGTTAGTAGTTTTTGAGAAGAAGTAAAATTCAACCTGGATTTTTATGGGAGGTACAGAGATATGCTATATATGTATAAGGGGAAGGTAGATCATCAAAAGGTAGAACATCTAAAATGGAATGCTCAGTTAGATATCTTGAGTTCTAGGATTAGAAGGCTCATATATGTTTTTAAAAACCTGCGTCATTCTGTGGATCGCATCACATTAAAAAATATTTATATTTCACTGTGCCAGACACTTCTTACCTACTGTATCACAGTTTGGGGTGGCGCGTCCAAAACATTTTTTATGAAAATAGAAAGAGCTCAGAGAGCAATTTTGAAAGTCATGACTTTTAGACCCTTTAGGTATCCTACTGATCAACTTTATTGTGACTGTAAAGTTCCAACGGTTAGACAGCTTTACATCCTAAGAACTATTCTGCGAAAACATTCTGATCCCCTGATTAAAACTGTTCTAAACAAACGCCGTAACACCCCTATATACCCTGTTGTAAAACACAGAACTACCCTAGCTAGCAAACACTATAAAGTTCTTAGCTCCAGACTTTACAATAAAGTACATAAACATTTAAATATAGATCTACTAAGCAGACATAAATTAAAAAAGAAAGTTCATTGTTGGATCCAAAACCTTAACTATCAAGAAACTGAACAGTTACTTCTACCTGTTACTTAATTGCGGCATACAATTTATTTATTTATTTTACTAACCATCTACACATACACATCACCATTCACACACACACACACATACACACACACATACACACACACACACACACACTAACACACATTGCACATGCATTTTGTTGACTTTTATTTTGTTAAATTCTCACTTAAAGCTGTCGGTTGACATCGCATATTTTATTTTGTTCCTATCTCTGCTCGCTGACTGCTAAGGTACAGGCTTTCTCTAGCCTACTTTAGTAGCCAGAGTTCCATTATCTAAAGTTAAGATGTACAACTAGAATTAAGACCTTGTTTTTCTAACTTGTAAACTTTTTGTGAAATAAATTTATTATTATTAGATAGGTTACGTGCGTCATAAAAGTGACGCAAATAAAAAGATGCCAATTGGCATCTCTTTACTTAGTATCATTTGGTACACCTGAAGCGAACTACAACAATAATGTCTCCGTAAATGGGTTCGATTTTCAAATGTGGTTTGTTAATGCATAGCCCATCTATGGTAACAAAATATCTCTGGGGAGGTACATTATTTCGATTTTTCTGAAAATGACGAACTACCGCGTGCTGTTGTAGGTCATGTAAAGTTACAGTAACATACCGAGTTTTATCAAAATCTTTAAAAATCTTTTTGAGTAAAAAATAATACGTTATTTTTACTATGGTGACAACCCATCAGAATTCAAGTTAAAGAGAATTTAAAGAAAAACGATTGAAGATACAAAGATAATATTATTGTTAATAATGTAACCTTCAGGGATTTACTCCAAAAAAAATACAATAACTAATATTTGTACCTGTTACAAAAATTAAAATAATTCACTTATTGTCAGACTAAAAATCCAAAGAGTACAAAATTCAAACATCACATTTACATAAATATTAAACCAAATCAGATTAAAAATTTATATTTAATTAATTTGCCAAAAAAGTATTATTGCTCTTACCCAAATTTTACCCAAATCCGTTCAAAGTTCACACACACAGAGACACATATTTAGCTTATTTTTAATATTTTGACTCTATTAATATCAAACTTCGCTTTTTTTGCCATCACAATACTTTCTTCAATCCTTCGCCGCTCGGAAGTAAAAATATGATTTCGGCTTCTACAAAAAGTATAGCGTTATAATCAGTACCTCGTTACTTTTGTGATTCTCAGTAAACCCGCTTCCACCTTCAATATCGATCACCCTTACCATCGAGCAAAATATTTAGGCTGTCAATAGTCATATAAAAAAAACTTTGAAACTTTGCACTTTATACACAGAACAAACGCACACGCCATAAGTAAGCCTTGATACTTCATCGAGCTTTTTAGCTGAGGAATTTGTGGACACTTGTCCACAGGCACACCCTGGACACTTCATACAAAGGGCCAGAAAAGACATTTCAAAAAAGGAATGAAAAAAAAGAACAAAAAAATGGCGAAATCCTATACGTACGACAACCAAACTGTAACCAATCTGTATTAATCTGGGTGACGAGGGGGTGAGGTCGCAATCTAGAGAGCGGCAGGGAGTGTACATACTGTATGTTAGTACTAATATTTATACTTTGCTACAGGTGTACATAGTAGGGCACGCGGCCCCTGGTCCCGGCGCCCGCAACCAATACGATGACTTCTACTCCATTGAAGCCAACGGACAGTATCTGGAGATGGTGACGAGATACTCCAAGATAATCGCTGGCCAGTTCTTCGGCCACCTGCACTCCGATACCTTCCGAGTGTTCTATGATAATGGTAAGTGAACTAGCAGTATTATTAACGATCCTAATAATCTCGGTTCTGTAGCATGGATCTCTTCCATATCACGAGAAGATTATGCCACACCCGTGAGAGCTATGTCCGAACTGATAGAAAATCCACTGGAACCAATGGATTTATCAGGATCCATTGGCCTCATCTTAGCAAACTATAGCTTCAAAGCCTTGAGCATCGCCGCAAAGTTGCCTGTCTTCCGGTATTCTGTTGAATTTATTAAACCTCATTCCCCCAGTTCCATTCCACCTTCATTCAACGAGACGCAGGGAGAGTTTTCACCTCTTTGTTGTTGCTATTCAGCCTATACGAACAAAGCGTTACGCTTCCTCATTTTTTATGCGGACAGCGATGGAGTGGAACTCCTAGCCTGCGTCTTTGTTTCCCGACTCCTACAATTTAGGGATCTCCAAAGCGAGAGTGAATAGGCATTATTTGAATTTGCGTGTATCATCCTCGACTACATCGTCACTTACCATCAGGTGAGATATAGACAAATGCACAAAAAATTGTATTAACAAAAAAGAAAAGGCCAAGCATAATGTCACATAGAGTCAAAATCTTATTACATCTGATCAAAAGCAACTCGCTTTAGATATTACTTACGAAAGGAAACCAAATTAGACTAATTCTTCATTATATTATCATAATCAATAAAATTAACTAGTTGCTTAGTTACACGAACATGACTATTTACCTCTTCATTTTGATCTCTTCTTTTGAGGACTAGAAAGTTCATAAGTACCGAACAGGCAACCATACTTCTGTTTTCTCCACAGATCGGCCGGTGTCGTGGGCCCTGCTGGCTCCATCGGTAACCCCTCGCCGAGAAGACGGCTCCACCAACCCCAGTCTCAGACTGTACAAGTTTGATAGCAACACTGGCAAGGTAATAACTTAATACCTTATTGCAAACTAGCTGTGCCCGTGACTTCGTCCGCGTAGAGTTTTTGAATTTTCCCACGGGAACTCTTCAAGTTTCCGGGATTAAAAGTATTCTATATGTTCACCCGGGCTATAAGGAACTACCGTACAAAATTTCATCCAAATCGGCCTGGTAGTTTTTGCGTGATGCGTGAATATACAGACAGAAAGCAAAAATTCCAAAAGTTGTTGTTTTGGCCTCTATATCGTTAGTAATGTTCAGCACAGTTATTATTTTCCAAAAATATTTCATGTACATACACGGCCCCGTTACAGTTTTATTATATGAATAGTTAAGAGTTCATAATAATTATTTATATTACTCTATTATAGTGATCAAAACGATAGCTTGCTCTAGTGTGCTCTATATAATATAAAAGCCCCATGTACGTTTAAAGGATGTTAGATAAAATAGGGCGCTTACTTAAAGGGGCTTTTACTAATGGTCATGACACTGAATAACTTTGAGTATTTGTCTTTATTGCCCAAACTATACAATTTAAAAAAAAAACAACATAAAAACTAAATCTAATGTCGGTACTATATCGGTGCAGTTTGGGTGGTCTTATTGCACAAAGCGATTTCTTTCACAAGTTCCTTGAAATTATAAAAAATAACTTCCCATACTAAGTTGGCTACTCAGCTGGTTAATTTGTATGAAAAGTTAAAAAAAGGCTCTTTGAGCAAAGTTCTGGAATGAAAGTTGCTCAGTTTCATGAGAAGTTGACCTAATCATTTTCATATCAGCTCATATACGTCCCCACCGAGGGGCTCGAGCCTACCCTGAATGAGGGCGATCCGGCTTTAGTCGACTACGTGGGCCCAGTGCGGGTTGGTCGACTTCACACACAACCTTCGAGTTTCTTCGCAGGCGTGTGCAGGTTTCCTCACGATGTTTTCCTTCACCGTACGAGCGTCACCTCCATCTAACAATAAGTTACATTTATTTATTTTAAATTAAGTACTTATATTTTTTCTTAATAATTTATGTATTCGAAATTTAAATAAATTGTACACAGTCGAACATAAAGAGAAATAAGAAAATATGTCTAAACTAGCTTTTGCCCGCGGCTTCGCCCACGTGGACATAGCTTTTATGACTCTTTTTGAGGGTGAGTGGTGCGCGAGCCGCAATCAGCTCGCAAGCGTGGACATGAGTTTTCTCCAGGTACCTCAGGAACTGTATCGGGCTATTCAGATTAGCAGTCTTTGTCACTTCCCACCCCCTCAACAAATTCTATACAAAAAATCACTTTAATCCGTTGCTCCGTTGCGACGCCACCGACGTGCGCGAGCGTAGAAAACAGTTGTCCCCAGATCCCTCGGGAACTATGTCAGGATATACTTATAAGTAAATTATATCATTTTCCACCTCATCTCTGTGCTAAAAATCACTCCAATCTATTTTTTCGTTACGATTTTATATAAAACGAACAAAGAGAATTGTTTTAGTTTCCTCAGGAACTGCATCGGGCTATGATAATTTCCACAGATAAAAGGTTGACTATTTCATTTCCAGTGATACAGGCTACCTACATGCCAAATTTCATCAAGATTCATAGAGGTGTTGAAGTGTGAATAGGTAACAAACAAACAAACACATTTTCACATTTATAATATTACGTAAGGATTTCTAAATATTACATAAAATATAGAGCGTCAGTGGCAAAACGGTTAGGGCCACTACCTCCTGTCCGGAAGGCCGTGGTTCGAATCCTGCCACTTATCAATATCTATACGAATATCGATTTCATACTGGTATGTACGTTTATCCGACGCTCTTACGGTGAGAAAAACATCGTGAGGAAACCTGCACACGCCTTCGAAGAAATTCGAAGCTTATGTGTGAAGTCAATCAACCCGCAATGGGCCCGCGTGATCGTCTAAGGCCAGATCGCCCTAACTCGGGGTAGGTTGAGCCCCTTGGTGGGGACGTATATAAACTGATATGATGAAATAACATATATACCTATATTATCAAAAACTAATTCAAATCATTATAGGTATCAATCTAGTAATAAAATTTCCTAACAATATTAATATGGGTCAAATACTCGAGTCGTATCAGCTCCAAAGGAGCCCAAGACGCACTTCTCGTTGCCGCGCTGGATGGCAATAGACAACCTTAGCAGCAGGTAGGACCTCACGTCACATCTCCTCTCTCGAAGGCGAAGGCCAATCTCCTTTGTGAAGGCAAAGGCCTTTGAGGGTTCAGCAGCCGGTTGTCTCACAGACCAGCGGCACAAAGCAGTAATTTGCTTCCAAACCGAGTACTTATTATGCTTCTTTCTCGCCGAAAATTGAGCAGCAGTACCGTACAGTGAGGCAGAAAAAGTGGCAGAAAAGACACATTCCTCTCTGCCATAGCACCTGTTTAAACCCTCCAGCCTTTTGCCATCAGATCGACTAAAGCCCGGCCGGCGGCTGCATCAAAGATGGAATATTCTATCTGGCCGAGACCAGTGCCCTCCGAGTGAGGTCATTAAGGAATTGGTGACGTGGGAATCTTCACAAACACGACTGCAACTCAGTGAGTGGTGGCCAATTGCCTGCACCGTGGACCCGCAAATACATTAATGAGGTTCACAGATATTGATATTGCAGGCGGAGAGCAACTGCCACACGCAAATAGTCGCCGTCAGAAGAGTTCCCATATCTGTGCCTCCTGTTAAAAGATGCTAAACTTTTTTATGTGTTTTTATTTGTTTTACACGATTGGAATGTGTAAAAAAATACCTTTTTGTTCGTCTATGAAACACATCGCTATCGTACCATAGTTCCAGAGTTTAAAGTAGCGTATGCTGAAAAATACATAAAAGAAATCCACTCAAAAGTATGAAAAAATATTTTAATGTTTTAATACAACTTAAGCGCGTTTTATTATCCCTGCAGTGCCATCTATTGACATTCTGCTACTATGATTATAATGTTAATGTATAGAAAAAAGTACTCTATTGTTATTATTTTAAGTATCGATAGATAATTTCCCACGGGACCTCTTTAGTTTTCCGGGATAAAGAATACCCGACTATACAATGATGGTAAAAACACCCCATCCCAATGTAAAGGTTTCATTTTGTTACGTTGAGTCATTCTAAAGATAAAATTTTTTGCCTTCCTGTAGGAACCCAAATTTTTTTGGGATTCACAATGTCCCAATTTTAGTTCGCTATAAGGGTATCAACATGTAAAATTTGATTGTAATAGGTCAAGCCACATTTGCGTGGTGAGCCATTCTATTAATGAATACTTTTGATTTTCCCACGGGAACTCTTGAATTTTCTGGGATAAAAAGTATCCTATATGTTAACCCGGGCCATAAGGAACCACCATACAAAATTTCATCAAAATCGGCCTGGTAGTTTTTGCGTGATGCGCGAACATACAGACAGACAGACAGACAGACAGACAGACAGACAGACAAAAATTCCAAAAGTTATTGTTTTGGCCTCTGTATCGTTAGTAATGTCCACCACATTTATTATTTTCCAAAAATATTTCATGTACAGACACGACCCCGTTACAGTTTTATTATATTATAGATGTGAACTTTCTCATATTGGATCTCATCCAGTTAACCTAGATTATAATCTTTAAGTTTTATCTTTTTCACGTATTGTTTGTTTTTCACCTTTATGTAGTTATATTTTACCTTGAATTCTGTATAGCCAAAATAGTGAAATTGGAAAATAAAACAAAATAAACAACTCAATTAAATCCCTGTCCCACCAACGTAAATAACCTTTTTCCAATGAACGTCTTAGTCAAATTTACAAAAAAAGAGAAATTTCTTGTGAACAATCAACCAGCTGATTGATTGAGATCAAATTATTTTAGTAAGATCCCTTCAGTGAAAGTAATTCCATTTCCGTAAGTACTTGGAAGCCCGAATTTAAATTGATTGCATTTAGAATTCAGTGTTTCATGAATTGCGGTAGATAGTTTAATATAGAGGTGCTGATTTTCATCTAAAAACCTGATAGAATTGTTCGACACTATAAACCACATTCACAAGACCTTAGAACTCGGGTTTTTTTTTCTGTAAGACCAAAATTAAAATCCAATACTGAACTGTAGATTACTAAGGTCTTTGACCAGTGTGTGTTACCAGTGATGACTTACTGTCGCTTACTATGGGCCTCATAAGAAGGCTCAAGGTCACACAAAGGGCAATGGAGCTTGTTATGCTCGGAGTTTCTCTGCGTGTTCGAATCAGAAACGAGGAGATCCGCAGGAGAACCAAAGTAACCGACATAGCTCACAGAATCGCTAAATTGAAGTGGCAGTGGGCAGGGCACATAGCTCGTAGAACAGTTCTCGGCAGTAAAGTTCTCGAGTGACGACCGCGCACCGGAAAACGTAGCGTAGGCAGGCCTCCCACGCGGTGGACCGATGACCTGGTGAAGATCGCGGGAAGCCGATGGATGCGGTCAGCGCTGGACCGGTCGTTGTGGGAAGCCCTTTGTCTAGCAGTGGACGTTTTTAGGCTGATATGATGATGATGATGATGATGATGAGGAACTATAGGAGATTGTAGGACTAGTTACCAATACTTATTACTGTAAGAATTGTGCAAATCTCTAATCCGGTGGAGTTGTTATACTCGTCGTCATCATGGAGTCAAAGAATCATTACAATTGGAAAAATTAATAGCAACATTGATGTTTTCCGGCTGGAAGATAAGATAGCCAATTCTCCATTGCGTTGGGGAATCTCGGTAAGCCCGCTTCCATCTGCGTCATCATCGTCACTTACCATCAGGTGAGATGATGCAAAGAGCTTACCAATTGTGAATAAAAAAAAACTGTGTTAGATTAGAGTGAGCTAAGTTCACTCAGCGATTTTTGCGAGTCTCCCTAGATCTAAGTACAGCTGGGGGTGGGAGTCTGTCCAACACTACAAGCTCGCGTTCTCCACTCAAAAATTTACAAGAATTTTATCTTGGTGACCTTTATTCAAGAAACGCAGAACGCTTTTTTTATCCACAATTGATAAGCTCTTGACATCATCCTATCTGATGTTAAGTGACGTTGAAACCAAAGATGAAAGCGAGCTCACCATGATTCTCTAACGCAATGAGGAACTGGCTGTCTTATCTTCAAGCCAAAACACATCAATTCTGTAATGTTCACATTGATTTTTTAACGGCAAGACTTAGATAAGATGGTGATCACTAGCCAGGAGGGCTTGAAAAATACCACCAACCAAACCGAGTCTTACAAAATTAGACTATACCGGAAATCGAACTCGCAACCTCTTGGTGTAAAACAAATGGACTAATCATTACCACACCCTGGAAACTTCATACAACGGGCCAGAAATGAAATTTCAAAAAACGAATGACGGAACAAACAAAACACGACGTCCGACAACCACTGTAACCAATCTGGGTGACGAGGGGTCCATACTGTATGTTAGTACTAATATATATACTTTACCATTACGCCGCGGAGGCAGTTAATTATTTTTTTGATCCAGGTGCTGTTTTATACTCAGTATTACCTAGACCTGGCGGCTTCGAACCGCGCTGGCAAGGCCGAATGGCTGCCAGCTTACAACCTGACACAGTATTACGGGTTGTTCGACGTATCGGCGCTCGCGCTGCACAACCTCGCTGAGAAGCTGCGTTCGGGAGTGCCACATGACAGTGCGACGTTCAACAAGTAAGTTACTCATCTTAAACTATAGCAAAGTATATTCAGGTTGTAACAAAATTGGTGTTGGTCCCGTTAACTGGGGCTTCTACTCATCATACTGAACAACTTTTGTTCTATGACTGCTGAAATCGCAATTTTTTTTTTAATCTTCTTACAAAACGATTAGCTGATCGACCAATTTTGTGCATTTTTGTATGGAGAGTCCTTTTTTTTTGGAGAATTGACTATGCGTCCCTGGGGTAATGTTGTTCAGTATAACCAAGTTGTTAATTATTTATTGTTGTTGTTAACCCCCAGTTGATGGGACCTACACCAATTTTGTTACACCCTGTACATTCTAACATACCCATAGTGTCCCTTAAATGTATTAAAATATAGCTGCATGGGTTTTCTCCCATAACGCGGGATCGTTAGGCTGTACTCCTTACACAGAGCTAAGCCCGGAGTGGTAAAGGTTGCACCAAGCTCAATGTCAGAAGTGTTGATGTCACCCTATAGCTTCTGACACGTCTCAACTAGTAACTATATTCACGCCTTTCTAAATAATGAGATACTACTGATACCTATTTTGCTCAACCACGTTCTCCACTTTTCTTGACATTCCGTATGCTGACCACTAACAGTTATCTTCATTCTATTTTAATTACACCACAAAGCTAAAATTAAACTAAATAAAATTAAAATTCATCATGATTGTCATATCAGCTCCTACACGTCCCTATCGAGATGCTCGAGCCTACCCTGAATTAGGGCGATTGGGCCTTATTCGACAACGAGGGTCCAGTGCGGGTTGGTCGACTTCATACACAACCTTCGAGTTTCTTCGCAGGCGCGTGCAGGTTTCCTTACGATGTTTTCTTCTACCGTAAGAGCGTCGGATAAACGTACATATTCAATCGAAATTCGAGGCACATTGGTACGTGGCAGGATTCGAACCACGACTTCCCGGACAGGAGGTAGGAAATGAAAGGAAATGTGCTTCGTCTGGTCAGGTCAATAGGACTTTGCAGTTGGACTGATAGGGACTGACAGCCTAACCGCCTACCTTTCAGATTTAGTTGCATCTTATCAAAGAAAAATATATTTTAAGATCTCAATCAAAGAATTGTTCGGTGAATACCTGCTCTTAGCATCGCCCGGGTCAGTAGCAGACCGATTAGCTGATTCAAGTAAATGAATGATAAATGTGATAAAAAATAATATTAGACGATATGTCTAGGTACATCCGAGCTTACAGCGCCAAGCGTGACACCACCGACGCGTGCGACGGTGCATGCGCGCAGCAACACTACTGCTCAATCACCTGCCTGGACCGCATCTCATATCGGCAGTGTGTGGAGGCTGCAGCAAGCGCTTTAGCAGCTGCCGGAGACGCTGCTGGGTTAGCAGTATCACTGACAGTAATCGCTTGTGTTCTGTTAGTAATAGTTTTAGTGAAGTAAATGTTAAAAAGTGACGGTAAGTGATGGAAAACGTGAAATTGACTGCTCGCGATGATGCTGGGTTAACAGTGTCACTGAAAGTGATATATCTGTGTTATCTTGACGATAGTTCTAATGAAATAATAATGAAAAATTTAAAGTGATAGTAAGAACATGAAGAGGAGTGTTGCAGTAAGTGCATTACCAGCTGCTGGTTAACTGTTTACAATTTTAGTGAACCCAATGACGGAAAACCTAAAAGTGATGGTGAAAAAGAAAAACAGAACGTTATTTAGATCTACGAGAATATCTATAAAAGAAAATAACGGTGTTTGTTGGGCGAATGCTTTTAAGCTGCTGGTTTAGAAGCGTGAATTACTTATTGGTGTAATAAAAAAAAAGATTAAAAAGTCTAAAGGTAAAAAGAGTAAAGAGAGAAAGGGAGAGCATTTGTTGATTGTGTGATCAGATGTTTCAAAGAACGGTGGAATTGTGAAGAAAGTAGACTTGAAACTCGATGGGCCTTATGTCTTTAATCGTAGAGTCGCATCTTCAGGTCTTAGACACATAATTACATTTTGTGTTATTGCACTGAAATGAATGAAGTGCAGAATAGCATTTTAGTTTGAGATATATAGCTTGCGCCAAACTTTTTTACGGCTCTGAAGTTGGTCGCAAGACGCGTCGCAGTAGCAAGCTTTGGATGTCAGAAGGACGTAAAGTTACTACTACTCTCGGTGATACCGGCGCAGTAAGCACTCGCATCACAGTTCACTTCAGTAATTAAGTTTGGTGCAAGCTGTACCTATTAGTGAACCTCAGAAGCAACGCACGTTTTGTTAGGTACATTGTATAAATTTACACTGCTGTATTCTTACATTTTTATCTTATGTGGTTCGGCGGCAGATCGCGATCTGTCCAGATATTCCTAGGTAGACCGTGAAAAGCCCAGTCCCTACATCATCATCATCATCATATCAGCTCATATAAGTCCCCACCGAGGGGCCCGACCCTACCCTGAATTAAGGTGATCGGGCCTTAGTCGACCAGGCGGACCTAGTGCGGGTTGGTCGGCTTCACACACAACCTTCGAGTTTCTTCAGGCTTGTGCAGGTTTCCTCACGATGTTTTCCTTCATAGTCACTACATCGCAGGCTTCGAAAAGTCGACAAAGGCCCGCTTCGCGGAGCTCCTTTCTACGGTAGCACCAGAAATGTTAAACAAACCTAACTTTCTGTATTTTTCGGAGCACCGCAATGAAATTTCTGGGCTTTTCACGATCGCCTGGAAATTCTAGGCAGATCGTGATTTGTCTTATTTTTACGTTTTGCCACCGACATATACAAAAGCTACAATATTTCATATCGAATTGATAATTGACATTTACCTTTGAAATTGCCGATTTAATTTTTTTTAAGAACAACGCCTATTTGTTTCTTGTTTTTAATTATTGAACTGTTTTTAATTATCGAATTTTATTTTTTTAGTAACAACTCTTGTTGCGATTCCCGGAGCACGTCCCATTAAAAGAATAAATGCGTTCATTGTAGTCAGATGGCACAATTTTTTACTAGTTAATTTTCTTGAATTTTCCTGAAAGTGAAAAATCCTATGTTTCATATTTTATCTTTCTGGTATTCTCAAAGAAACTTCTGCGACAACACAAAAACTTTAAAATTAAAATATGTGTATAATTTGCCTAAAATAGCGATTTCTTGTATGTGAAAAAACCTGATTCTATGGGTTTGAAACCACCGTGCTCTCTAAATATCTAAACAATAAACATAAATATATAATTTATAATAGTTTAACGCTGTTTTGAAAACATATTTTGTTTAAGCAGATAACTAATTTTACAAGCTTTTCTTTAACTTGCTAGTTTGTTCGAGTGGAATCTTGCTAGTTAAATTTGACCCACGTCCCGGTTTCTGATTAAGCTGAAATTTTGCATGCATGTGTATATTGCGTGACAACGCAATATTAAAAGATTGTACCTACATTTTTTTAGGTTTTTCGATTTTTTTTTATATTAATTTTGTTCTTTACACTATTCCATCTAATCGGAAATTTCAATTGTAAAGACCTTATTATATTATAAATAGGTATCTACAAAAACAACGACGCATAGGTTTTAGATGTAATTGAAAAAAAAACTTGGTTATAATGTACAGATTATTGTATAGATTGACCTATACCCTAAATTTAATGATAATCAATGTTTAAATCTAGCTTTGCTACAGCTAACCAGCCGTAGTTTACGTGGTCAGAAATAAGAACACTCTAGGAATATCTATATAAACGTTATTTGCAATATAGACATACGAGTATATTAGATAGTACCTATATATGTAAACTGACTGAGATGTTTAAGCAAGTTGTTATCAAATCAGTATGAGTCTGTCTTAAGAAGGATAATGAGTTGAATTATATTAATTAAATGTATTATATTATATTTTTGTAGTGGAAATCCTTGAGGGAGGTCTTTGTCCAGCAGTGGACGTCTTTCGGCTGATATGATGACGACAACTTTGTACATTTGATTGAAAAGGAAGGCTATGTCATTTATTTTTACAATACTTACTCGCATCATCTCACCTGCTTAGTAGTTGATTATGTAACGTTTCCAGTAATTTACTTGAGGCAAGTAGTATTAGGGTACTAGGTACAATATTCCCAGTATCCAATATTCCTAGTCATTTACTTGAATCTAGTACTAGTATGTACTATAGGGTACTAGGTATAATATTCCCAGTACCAAATTTTCCCAGTAAATTAGTCGAGGAAAGTAAATTAGGGTCTTTGGGGCAGCCCTAGAATCGTACTAACAGTCCCTCTCTTTACGAGGGTGTCGTAAGAGGCGTCTAAGAGATCAAAAACTGGAGGATATGCAGCAGTCCTTTTCGCATATTGTGCCGCCATACGCATTATAGTGAACCCTCCTCCCTCCCACCCTCCCTCACAAGCAAGCTGATTAGCAAGTTAACCAGAATTTTAAGGGCCACACAATTAATTTACTATATGTATTCCCAGGAGTAAAATACTGGGAACGATTAAAATATACACCTGTAGTACCTAAACGGTACGCGTAATTGAGGTACAGCCTAGCTTTTGTGTAATAGTTATTTATGATACAAGGGTGGTAAAAGGGTAAATAACAAACAAGTGACATTTTTTAGTCCGAGTCGCAGGCGAATCGTCACGAGTTTGTCATTTCCTTTTACACCCATGTATCATACGACATTTTTCAATACAGTTGTGAGAAAACAGGTAAAGTAAAAAACGACAGTGGTAGAAAAAAGTACATGGGTACACATACCTTATCAAGGTTTCGGCAATCAAAGTTCCTTTTATGCGACATGTGGCTCATTTTAAATATCCGGGGAGTAATCTCACTTTGTTTTTTCCTACACAAACACATAGGTAATTTTTTTTACATGTAAATTAATTATTCATAATTTTATTTATATTCACAACTGAAACAGCTCAATTCAGTTTTACAAAAATTACGCCATATTTAATATAGCTAGGCACACTCGTATGCATGCGTAAGTACTTTTTTAATGTTACCATAAATAGATTACAATAAGTTACCATAAATAGATTACAATAAGCGATAAATTTGTTGTAAGCATTAAAACCTCCTTGGAAAAAATAACCTAATCCTTGGTGAAACCTATGCGCTTCATCATATTTATTCTCCTTTCTTCACAAAGATATAACCTAAAGAGAATTTAATCAGCTAGCGTTATATACTTACCTCACGGAGGAACAATCTATCTCGGTAAAAATTCTCCTTTCAAAAGTCCTTAAGAAGATTTTGTATCTTTGGTTAATATCTTTTTTGCTAGAAATATCTTGTTTCTCAGAGCTACAGAGTATCAAAAAGTGGCAAAGTAAAAAGCACGTGTGCGGTAAAATCAATTTTGCGCACAGTAAACTAGCATATTATAAAGTACCACTTTTCGAGCAACTGTATTGAAAAGGCATTTAATAACTAATCCTCAGTGTACACTGATGTAAAGAGACATAAAAGTTAACGTTATAACATAAAACACAAAGAGATGAGAGTATCTACTTACTTTTACTAATAATAGGCCCGTCATCTTGATCCTATATAAATTATGAAGGGACAGCCAGCTCTAACGGGTTCGTAATTTATTATTGTAAAACTTTAGCTACTTGCTGTACTTATTTAAAGGTGTTCGACATTGACAAATGTAATTAAAATTGACAATATTGATTAGATTTATTAGGTTCTGCCTATGAAGGAAAACAAAACCAGCCAAGTTTGAGTTAGAACCGCACACATAGGGTTCCGTATCATCATACTAGATTGTGCTAGTACAAAGGGTTCCGTACCATCATACTAGATAGCGCTAGTTACTTTACTTAAAAAAAAAACAATTTTTTTTAAAGTTCTTTAGAAGTATTTTTGATTTAGCTCTATCGTAAAAACGGTAGTACATGAAAACGTGAAACTTAGAGTGATTATAGTGCTAATACTAAAGTAAAACAACAAATAATAAAAATCGGCTAAGTATAAGTTATACTCGTGCTAAGGAGTCCGAACTGAATGACAAAAAAAGCTAATTTTTGTCGCTCGCGTTGCTATCTTTTGTTTGTAATGTGAATAGGTATCATTGTCATTGTACTATGTAGCTGTGTGGAGGTACTGAACCCTCGGAGTGCTAGTCAAACTCGCACTTGGCCGGTTTTTACCTTTGTTCCTCTTTTCTTTTCGTATGAAACTGTTTCTTTTTACTGACATTAGCGATATCACTGGAGCTACAACCTTTTCTCTTTAGCATCCACTTTAAAATCCTATTAATATTATAAACGCGAAAGTTTGTAAGAATGTATGGATGTATGTTTGTTACTCTTTCACGCAAAAACTACTGAACTGATCTGGCTGAAATTTTGTAGGTAGACAGATTAGGACTTGGATAACACATAGGCTACTTTTTTTCACGCTCGCAAGCCGCTTGCGGCTCGCGCACTGCGCACCCTCGAAAAGTCATATAAACGTTGTCTACGTGGGTGAAGCCGCTGGAAACAGATAGTAGGTCATAAACTAATCACCACTAAATAAGTTATTAATTAAGATGAATGAGATTGCCGTTTAGGGTACGATCGATTATTTTAATAGGTATTGATTATTTTTAATTCATTTACAGTTTATTAAAGAGCCTTGCTTTAAGTATGAACAGCGTGAGTATCTATTGTTATTTAAGTAAGCAGTAACCTATTTAAATAAGAATTAAGCTGTAATTGGGTAGAAAACCAGATGTAAACACTTTTATAACAAATGGCAAATGTGGAGCAATTAGAATTTAAGATAAATTCCTAGTAAAATATATTAGTAGGTTAATAAGTCATCTACAGGACAGACCAAAACTAAATCAGAGTTAAACCAAAATATTATTGTCATGTAAAATAATGAAAAGGAATCTCGTTTCTCAGGTGCGTATATTTTAAAATGTTAGGTATTTATTTTGACTATAAACCAAAATTTCTCGAAGGATATTTAAAATAAAAAATAGGTATCTGCGTCTGCGCTACATAGCGAAACGATAACGAAATGCAGGGTCGATTTGTATCTTCTTCATGGACTTCAACGTATTCTAAGACTACATATTGTACCCGGTTCAAAAGGAAATAAAGTTCTGATTCATGTACCAACTTTTTCGTCTCATAGATGTTTTGATTTATTTACATTCTTGACATCAATGTGAGACTCATCTGAGATTATATCGAGCAAGTCTCTAAATGTAGCATTTGAATGTTGGCGACAGGCGAGCGCGTCCGGGCCGGGCGACCTACTGTTTTCAACCAAAAGGAGAATGTTCTCAAATCTCATCACATCAGCTCATGTACGTGCACACCAAGGAGCTCGATCCTGCTCTGAATTAGGGCGATCGGGCCTTAGTCGACCACGCGGCCCAGTGCGGGTTGGTAGACTTCACACACAACCTTCGAGTTTCTTCGCAGGTGTATGCAGGTTTCCTCACGATGTTTTCCTTCGCCGTTCTCAAATCTACTGTATGTTTTTTAAGTATGTTTATTACGCGATATCTTCTCAGATCGTAAACTGATGTTTTATTAGATTTTTTCCAGGTTGGCCCCATAGAAATTTCATCAAATTCGGTTAGGCATTTTTTAGAAAATTAACAAAACCCAAAAAAGGAGCTAAATCATCATCATCATCATCATCGTTTATTTCAAGAAAAGACAATCTGTGTGCGAAATTGTAATTGATTGTTTCGATTAAAGTCAGTTTAAAAAAGAAAAATTAGTGTTTCTAATTATTTGCGAGTACTGTTTAATATTAATTCATACAAAGCAGTAGGTCGCGTCGCCAACATCGGAATGCTACTTTTACATACTACATGTACGTCGTATTTTAAGTTCTTGCTAACCAACTATCTAACCTATATCGACGAACGCTACATCTATTACTTAGAAACTTCTTTAGAGACATAATCACTACTTGTTATTGTAATGTTGCCTGTGGTCATTGAAATTACAAAGGGTACCGTTTGCTTTTGTGAAATCGTTATAGTGAACTATGATTAACACGAAATTCATTTCGGAGAGTATGCTCAAGAACTTCATGACCTCATTCCCCCAGCTCCATTCTACCTCCGGTCAACGATACGCAGGGGGAGGTTCTACCCCTTTGTTGTTGATATTCAGCCTATACGCACGAAACAATAGCTTCCTCATTTATTGTAACGACAGCGATAGAGTGGAACTCCTTGCCTGCGTCTGCGTTTCCCGACTCCTATAATTTGGGGATCTTCAAGACGAGAGTGAATAGGCATTATTTGAGTTTGCCTGTACCATCCTCAACTACATTGTCACTTACCATCAGGTGAGTTATAGTCAAACGCACTCAAATTTTTAATTTAAAAAAACCGAAGTCTTAAAGACCGCAACCCGCTGAACCATACAAGGTGTGACATAAAATATGTCTTTACGGAAGTCTGAAACTATAGGGAGTACAGAAATGTGTTCTATGGAACTACGTCGGCAATTTCAGAGTAAATAAAAACTGCATTCAAATATTTAGAAAATAAGATGATACCTATACTACTCGGAAATTAAACGAAAATATTTATTTTGAAATAGTAAATAGATTTTTTTTTTTCATTTTAGGAATAGGGTTTGTTAGTATCATTTGTTATTTACAAGCCGCGCTATTAATTACTATAATAAACGAACACAAACGAAAAAATTAAAAATTTAAATTGCGTTTGACTAGATCTTACCTGATGGTAAGTGACGATGTAGTCGAGGATGGTACATGCAAACTCAAATAATGCATATTTACTCTCGTCTTTAAGATCCCCAAATTGTAGGAGTCAGGAAACACAAACGCAGGCAAGGAGTTCCACTCCATCGCTGTCCGCATAATAAATGAGGAAGCGTAACGCTTCGTGAGTACAGGCTGAATATCAACAACATAGGGGTGAAACCTCTACCTGCGTCTCGTTGACCGAAGGTGGAATGGAGCTGGGGGAATGAGGTCCTACACACTCTCCGAAATGATTTCCGGGCAAATTATGAGTTACTTTTGAAATATTTCTATGCAGTTTTTTTGTACTCTAAACTAAAAATGTGTTCCCATATTATACAATTCTCTACTCCGAGTAGTTTCAGACTTTCCATACAGACCCATTTTTTCGTCGCATCCTACGGTGGGTTGTGACATTTAAGACTTGGGTTTTCGTGGTCACCATTGTTCACTACATAACAATAGGGATGACGACAGCATCAGAAATAAATTATGAACTCTTGATCACTAAATTGCCCCCCTACTAAACTTCGGAAAACCTTACTCGTTTTGTTTTCCATCAAGTCGTTTTGTTTTCCATCAAGTTTTAATTCATCAAAATCACAAAATGAGTACATATATGACGCTTCTAAACTATGACGTCACGCCTAGGTATTTCTAACATTTTTAGAACAAAATGTCCTTTTTGACAGATGATAAAAATTAATTTAGATTACTAGCATTGGTCATCCCTATTTCACAAAAGCACACGGTAACTTTTTTGTAATTTGAATGTCCACTGTCGACAGAGCTATATACACGTATATGGGTACGTATGTCATTTCGCGAGACCGTTTTGTGTTTATTTCGCAGGGTGTTTGCGGTTATTATTCGTGCTTCTTTCGCTGTGCTGGTTGTCATTGAATAAAATTATAGACATTAATTTTAAAAACTATTCAATGTTATAGAATAATCAATGTAGGTCAATCTAAGACTCTATTGTTATCTTACACATTGTAAGTAGGTAGATATACTTATACTGCTCAGAGCTGAATGTCATTGAATAAAGAACTGAAACGTTTAAAATCAATTTGTTTCAATCATAGACTAAATAACTCAATTGCTAAAAAATAAAAAGCAACCCATGCTTTCTTTTAAATTATTGTGTTGTTTGTTATTGATCCTTAAGATGTGTGCATCAAAACTTAAATTTAGAATTGCACACCATTTTCGACTGTCAATTGTTGAGTCAGCCATATTTGGTATTTGTTTAGTTAAAAGGTTGACTGTTCACGACGCCATTCGACACCCGCGGGCCTAAACAAAGACGAGTGTTGGGTCCATTGAGTTTCGTGTCTTAGCCCCAACGGTGAGGATGTGAACTCGAATGTACGTTCTGGAGTCCTGGCCGGTTTGGCTTACAAATAAGGACTCCCTAGCGGTGACCTGGTAACACTCTTAATTTGTGGAGCCGCGGCGCGTGCGTCGCTCTCTAAGGCTCACTGCCACACTGCGAGGCCCCTCAACCGTGCCGTCAAGCGCGCGCCTTGATGTTGAGGCTTGGTTCCGTACATTAACATTTACGAAAATGGTGCATCATAGCTTGGCAAAGAACGTTTGTTAATGGTGAAATTCCATTACTAAAATAGGGAAAAATTTACTGTGACGATTTGGAAGTTACTTGATTATTTCGGCGTGCATGATCGACCGTCGCGACCTGATACAGAAAATTTGAGCAAGAATTAGACGGAAGTGACTTAAATGATATGTGGTTTCAACAAGATGGCGCCACCTTTCGCACTGCATGAGAAACAATGAGTTTGTTACAAAACAAGTTATCAGGTAGTGTCATCTCTCGTTTTGGAGACCAACACTAGCCGGCAAGATGTTGTGACTTAACTTGTTTGAATTATTTTCTCTGAGGTTTTTTGAAAATTAAGGTATATGCGAACCACCCTGAGACAGCAGAGGAAATCAAAGAAGAAATTACACAAACCCACAGTCCTTACTGCAAAATGTGCTGCCAAATTTCGTGGAAACAGTGCATACCTGCCACCGTTGCCGATAACCGATATTTTGTTTCATGTGTAAATGTCATCACTACCTCCATACATGTAAATAAATAAATATTTATTCACGAAAAGTTTACAATGAAGAAAAAAGTCTTATCTACTTTTTAGAACTCTGGCTACTAAACTAGGCTAGAAAAAGCCTACTTAGCAGTCAGCGAGCAGAAATAAAAAAAATCCAATTATGCGATGTTAACCTCCCTCTTAAGTGAGAATTAGACAAAATAAAATAAAGTAGAAAAAAAGTAAATAAAACATTTAATTAATGTGTTTTTAAGTTTTTAAAATTCAAGTTTATACTGAGACCCTTTATTATCCTAATTCAAGGTAGGATCGAGCTCCTCGGTGGGGACGTATATGAGCTGATATGATACCAAGTAGGTACCTAATTAACGAAGCACACAAATCGGACGTATCCAATTTACAAAAAAGTAATTATTAGTTCTCCGGTACAGTTCTGGGAGTACGTCAAGGATAAAAAATGGGAGAGGCGGAGCTGTTTCGCTGTAGAGTTCTGTTTCGAGGGCTAGGAGGTCAGGGGACAGGGCGCGGCGGACGCCTTTGCCGCGTACTTTAGCTCCTTCTTCCAGCAGAATAGGCCCCGCTTAGATGCTTCTGCGGTGGTTTGCGCTGCTCACTCTAGTAGACTCTAGGTAAGTGTCTATTCCTTCTATCAGTGCCACTGACCACGCTGAGGCAGTGAAACAACTCAAACCCAGATCATCTGGAGGACCTGACGGTATTTCCGTCTTCTTAGTTTGAAATTGTAATGCAGACAGCATTGCAAACCCATCTATTGTATATGTGCTATCTCTCACTTAGTCAATCGATGTACACCTCAAGAGTGACACTAGTCCCAAAAAGAGGATCTGATCCTAACATTGCTTCATTTAGGTCCATTGCAATACTACCAGTGTTAGGTAAAGTCTTTAAGACTATATTCAACTGCCATATTATCCGGCAGGTCTCAAATTGCCTTCCACTCCAGTCAGCATTGATTCCGACAGGCTCGCTCCACGGTCACTAATCTTATTGCCCTTGCTGATTATGTTTGCAAAGAAATAGATGGGCACCAGGTCAATGCCGTCTATTTCGACTTCCAGAGAGCCTTCGATCTAGTCGATAACGACATCCTTCTGGAGAAACTGGCCAAAACAGGCTTTGCACCTAAACTTCTGGAACTATTTGCCAGTCATTTGGGCAATCGTCAACAGTATGTTAAAGTGGGCTCCTACAAGTCAAGCGACTACTATACGCGGTCCGGAGTGAGGAGGGAAGTACACGAGAACCAAATATGTTCCTCTTAATGATAAATGACCTGCCCGACTTTATCCTCTCAGCGGAATGTCTGCTCTTCGCGGATGAGATCAAGCTGTTCCGTGGCATCAGTAATGTAGCTGATAGTACTGCGCTGCAGGCTGACATAGATGCGGCGGCTAAATGGAGTGCTGTAAATAGCTTGCCTTTTAATGCCACTAAGTGCAAAACGATAACATACTCGCGTAAGTCCTCCCCATTGCAGTTCGATTACCGTATAAATGTAGGGCCTATTGAGCTAGTTGATGAAATCTGTGATCTAGGTTCAATGTTGGATCATAAAATCGACTTCCACACTCATGTCACTAGCATCTACGAACAGGCTAGTAGAACTTTGGGATTCACCATAAGAACATCCGCTCCGTTTCACCCTGGCGTAGCCCAGGTACTGTACAATGCCTAAATCCGTAGCAAGTTGGAGGCTAAATATTCCCTTTAGTTGAAAAAATCCAGAGAAAGTTTGCCCGCTGGCTTTAAAAAAAACCTACGGATACTATCCTTACCTCTACCCATCCTTGTTCGTTTCCGGGATGGTGGGTTTGGACACGCTCAGTTTAAGGCGCAGGCTTTTGTTGTTGGTACATTACCTGTCGGTAATACATCATAGGTTGGACAGTCCGTCAGTGTTGGAGAGGGTCGGATTGATAGTGCCGACACGCATCCCCTGCACCTCGGCGGGCTTAGTGACGTCACGCCGCAAACCACCCCTACTACAACAGCTGCCTGCACACAATATGCCCGCCATGCGCCTACTGCTAGAGCTTTTTCGTTTCTCCAAAAGATGCTTACTTAGCGCGAAGATATTCACTCACTTATTTAATATAGCTAAGCTATTCTTGTATTATTATGTGTAATGTTATTTTCTGTTGTCTATAATTTGTGGTATACTTTATTAAACTTGACATCTTAATATTTATCATCAATAGTTTAATTTAATGTGCACTCGTAAGTGCTTTGGTTTATACTGTAAACTAACATTTTGACTGAATAAATATAAATAAATTTTGGACCAGTCCAAGGTGGACTGGGCATCACCCACCTTCGATTCGCTGACGATATCGTGGTCATGGCTGAGACTATGGACGACTTAGGCACAATGCTCGATGGCCTCAGTAGAGCCTGTTAACAAGTCGGTCTTAGAATGAAAACAATAAGGCACCGGGTGATGATGGAATTACGGCTGAACTTCTGAAAGCAGGTGGAACACCGGTACTTAAAGCTCTTCAGAAATTATTTAATTCCGTTATACTTGAAGGACAAACGCCTAAGGCATGGCACAGAAGTGTGGTCGTGCTTTTCTTCAAAAAGGGCGACAATACCCTGCTGAAGAACTACAGACCCATCTCACTTCTGAGCCATGTCTACAAACTGTTTTCGAGGGTCATTACGAATCGTCTCGCAAGCAGGTTTGACGACTTCCAGCCTCCCGAACAAGCCGGTTTCCGAAAAGGATTTAGTACCATAGACCACATACATACGCTGCGGCAGATTATACAGAAGACAGAAGAGTACAATCAGCCACTATGCTTGGCGTTCGTGGACTATGAGAAAGCCTTCGATTCGGTCGAAACCTGGGCTGTGTTACAGTCTCTCCAGAGGTGCCAAATTGACTATCGATATATCGAAGTGCTGAAGTGTTTGTATGAAAACGCCACCATGTCGGTTCGCCTCCAGGATCAAAACTCGGAACCTATCCAGCTGCAGCGAGGGGTGAGACAGGGAGACGTTATATCTCCGAAACTGTTCACCGCCGCCCTGGAAGATGTTTTTAAGCTTTTGGACTGGGGTGGACTCGGCATCAATATCAACGGCGAGTACATCACCCACCTTCGATTCGCTGACGATATCGTGGTCATGGCTGAGACTATGGACGACTTAGGCACAATGCTCGATGGCCTCAGTAGAGCCTCTCAACAAGTGGGTCTTAGAATGAACATGGACAAGACGAAAATTATGTCAAACGTCCGTGTCATACCTACTCCTCTGAAGGTTGGAGGCTCTACGCTCGAAGTTGTTACCGAATATGTATACCTGGGACAAACAGTCCAGTTAGGTAGGTCCAACTTCGAGAAAGAGATCAATCGTCGAATCCAACTCGGCTGGGCAGCGTTCGGGAAGATTCGCAATATCTTTACGTCCCAGATACCACAGTGTCTTAAGACCAAGGTCTACGACCAGTGTGTGTTGCCTGTGATGACATATGGAACTGAGACATGGTCGCTTACTATGGGCCTCATAAGAAGGCTCTAGGTCACCCAAAGGGCAATGTAGCGTGCTATGCTCGGAGTTTCTCTGCGTGATCGAATCAGAAACGAGGAGATCCGTAGGAGAACCAAAATAACCGACATAGCTCTCAGAATTGCTAAACTTAAGTGGCAGTGGGCGGGGCACATTGCTCGTAGAACAGATGGCCGTTGGGGCAGTAAAGTTCTCGAGGCGCGACCACGCACCGGAAAACGTAGTGTAGGCAGGCCTCCCACTCGGTGAACCGATGACCTGGTGAAGGTCGCGGGAAGCCGCTGGATGCGGGCAGCGCAGAACCGGTCGTCGTGGAAATCCTTGGGGGAGGCCTATGTCCAGCAGTAGACGTCCTTCGGCTGATATGATGATGATGATGATGAAATATAAATAAATAAATGGCGGCAAACCACCAGCATCACCAGCCAGGATTCCTAAAACTATTCAGACGACTCCGAACTGTTTATTTTTTTTTTTCATTATATAGGTGTCATTTTAGAGAAGTTTTTAAAACATGTTTTACAGCTGTAGACCACCAGAGGGCGCTGCAGCAGCCAGGATGGTTGGCGCTTGAAGCTTCTCAGGAACCGATTCCACTGCGGTTTTTTGCTTTGTATAAGTGTCATTTTTCAAGAATGCCCAAATAAGGGTATTTTTTTCAAGTGTAAGCATATATTTCAGTTAGTATGTCCGTTTCTTTGGCTGAGCCTGTAGCTTAACGGTTTGTTGTAATTTAGAGTGCGATATGTCGTTAGATTTGTCTTGATCCTGAAAGTAATTTAGGATTAATTTTAAACCGACTGCCTAAACAAGAGCGGTAATGATTTTTTTGGAGTCGGGTTTTTTAATTTTTATAAATTGGTTAGGTTATTCAGATCAAGTCTAGACATGTTTTACAGCCGTAGACCATCACCATCATGGGGCTGTAGCTCAATAAATATTCATAAAGCATGAATATGTAATGAAAGTTTGTGAAGAATTTAAGGAGTCTACGACATACGGACAACAAAACTTTTGGGAGTAAGTAGTTGAAGGCTTTAATAAGAAGGAGAACACGCAGAACGTAGGTACTCTCTAAAAAGTATAAAATCAAAGGCAAAATTAAAACTTTTGTAAAAGCCCACGCAGCCGGGTGTTAAAACGTAATTTAAATGGGATTAAATAACTTTCTAAAAGTCCGACTAAAGGGAAATAAGAAAAGAAAGATAAATTTTCAAAAAATCCAAGAAAATCCGTCACGGACTGGTATTCTCTGTTCTGAAATAAATTGAATATACGCAACTTTATGAGTTTGACTTGTTCAGTATGTAGATAAATGTAGTTTTTTATACTATAAATTACTGTAATCAAACCGAAATTTGGAACAGAGAGGGTGATGGCAGCCCCCGATGGATTTTCGTGTGTAACGAAAGACACCAATGTACGGTTTTATGACAGTTGAAGGTTGCGTGGGTGGAGATAATGAAATGTGACTAAGTTTGCAGTTCACGAAAGTCCCGATTTATTTGGGATTAAATAAATTGTTTTATGAAAGAAAAGTTATTTCTTTAGTGGTAAGTCTAAAGCAAGATGCGGGTGAAGAACGACTGGCGAGCCGTGCCCAGTGCATTAGCTAGCTGCTTACGTAGCGCTAATAAGTTATGTAGTATGTGCCGCTACACTACACCCCTGCTAAAATTTTGTTTGCTGAAAGTTATACAAACCAAATTTTAACTTAATGAAAATCAAACAAACGTTATTAGTTATTATAAAAGAGCTATACGAATTCCCTAATTCAGGGTAGGCTCGATTCCCTAGGTGGGGACGTATATGAGCTGATATGATCTCTAAGCGAAACAGAAGCAAATCTGAAACATGATACTCTAACAGTGTGAGCGTTTCTATAACAACTATAAACTTTCATTACCTTTACATACAAGTTGATGCAAAATTTTCTTAACTCAAAAAAAAGTATAAGTACAAAATATTATTACCGTTTATATACGAGTAGTTATGTATTTATATGGATAGTATGGTCGGTACTTTTAAAAACAGTCAAAACAAAACGAAATTGACAATATTTTTTACATTCATGAATAAAGCTAGTAAAGCTAAAATTCCGCGCAACACTCCAACGACGAAGTGGAGATCCTATATGAGGATATCTCTAGAGCTCTACATTATAGCTCGATGAACTCCTTCTTCAAAAAGCCAAAACAGCGAAAGTGGACATGGTTGCATCCCAATGGCGTAACGAAGAACGAGATCAACTTCATCTTATCGACGAGAAGGCAAATATTCAATGATATCTCTGTGATCAACGCATTAAAAACAGGAAGCGATCACCGAATGGTAAGAGGCACATTGAATCTAAAGACCAAGCTAGAAAGATGTCGACTGATCAAGTCCACGCTCCGATCAGCACCCATCCCGCTCCAAAACCCAGAGAACGTTTAGCTCGAGTTGCACAATCGCTTCGAATGCCTAGGAGACTGCGAGAATGTGGACGATTATAACGATAGGTTCGTGGAACTTGTCCAAACGGTTGGGTCTAAGATTTATAAAAATCGAGAAGTTGGACCTACCTAACAGAACCAAAAATATCTCGGACTTCACTAGCAACCTCATGGAAGAAAGACACAGATTGGTCTTGCAGTCTTCTGAATACGCTACTCAGTTTCGGCAACTAAACAAGCAGATCTCTAAGTCTCTAAATCGCGATTTGCGCCACTATAATACAAATTGTATTAAAGAGGCGATTGAGAACAATAAAGGCTCAAAAGTGTTCGCGAGAGATCTGTCTGTTGGTCAAAGCCAACTGACCAAGCTGAAGACTGAGGATGGCAGGATCATATCGTCTAAGACTGAGTTGCTGGAAGAAGTTGAGAAGTTCTACGGACAATTATTGTACACGACCACACGTTTGCCTGTCAGCAATTTGGCTAAAGACCCAAGATATCCCGGACGTCAGCCTGTATGAGATTAGAATGGCAATAAGGCACCGGGTGATGATGGAATTACGGCTGAACTTCTGAAAGCAGGTGGAACACCGGTACTTATAGCTCTTCAGAAATTATTTAATTCCGTTATACTTGAGGGACAAACGCCTAAGGCTCGGCACAGAAACGACCACGCGATTTCTTCAAAAAGGGCGACAATACCCTGCTGAAGAACTACAGACCCATCTCACTTCTGAGTCATGTCTACAAACTATTTTCGAGAGTCATTACGAATCGTCTTGCCCGCAGGTATGACGACTTCTAGCCTCCCGAGCAAGCCGGTTTCCGAAAAGGCTTTAGTACCATAGACCACATACATACGCTGCGGCAGATTATACAGAAGACCGAAGAGTACAATCAGCCACTATGCTTGGCGTTCGTGGACTATGAGAAAGCCTTCGATTCGATCGAAATTTGGGTTTTGTTACAGTCTCTCCAGCGGTGCCAAATTGACTATCGATATATCGAAGTGCTGAAGTGTTTGTATGAAAACGCCACCATGTCGGTTCGCCTCCAGGATCAAAACTCGGAGCCTATCCAGCTGCAGCGAGGGGTGAGACAGGGAGACGTTATATCTCCGAAACAGTTCACCGGCCGCCCTGGAAAATGTTTTTAAGCTTTCGGACTGGGGTGGACTCGGCATCAATATCAACGGCAAGTACATCACCCACCTTCGATTCGCTGACCATATCGTGGTCATGGCTGAGACTATGGACGACTTAGGCACAATGCTCGATGGCCTCAGTAGAGCCTCTCAACAAGTGGGTCTTAGAATGAACATGGACAAGACGAAAATTATGTCAAACGTCCGTGTCATACCTACTCCTCTGAAGGTTGGAGGCTCTACATTTGAAGGTGTTACCGAATATGTATACCTGGGACAAACAGTTCAGTTAGGTAGGTCCAACTTAGAGAAAGAGATAATCGTCGAATCCAACTTGGCTAGGCAGCGTTCGGGAAACTTCGCAACATCTTTACGTCCCAGATACCGCAGTGTCTTAAGACCAAGTTCTTTGACCAGTGTGTGTTGCCAGTGATGACACACGGAACTGGGACATGGTCGCTTACTATGGGCCTCATAAGAAGGCTCAAGGTCACCCAAAGGGCAATGGAGCGTGCTATGCTCGGAGTTTCTCTGCGTGATCGAACCAGAAACGAGGAGATCCGTAGGAGAACCAAAGTAACCGACATAGCTCTCAGAATCGCTAAACTTAAGTGGCAGTGGGCGGGGCACATTGCTCGTAGAATAGATGGCCGTTGGGGTAGTAAAGTTCTCGAGTGGCGACCTTTACTACCGGAAAGCGACGTGTAGGCAGGCCTCCCACTCGGTGGACTGGTGAACTGGTGAAGGTCGCGGGAAGCCGCTGGATGCGGGCAGCGCAGAACTGGTCGTCGTGGAGATCCTTGGGGGAGGCCTATGTCCTGCAGTGGACGTCCTTATGATGATGAAGCTAAAATTAGTTCTGTTGGTACCGAGG
The DNA here is from genome assembly GCA_947284805.1 of Coleophora flavipennella. Lineage (NCBI taxonomy): Eukaryota > Metazoa > Arthropoda > Insecta > Lepidoptera > Coleophoridae > Coleophora > Coleophora flavipennella. The sequence continues at coordinate 2,076,825 of OX369307.1, forward strand.
TGGTACTGGTGTTTGGTTTTGTATGTACCGAATACCAATGTCAGTTGCTGAGTTTTGAGAAATACCTAGAGGCTTCCACACACTATTGTGTAGTTGTTATAGAACTGCCCAGTGTACGTGTTTGATGCGTCGGCACTCGGCATGCAGCCAGCGATAGCTCAGCGTTGGTACGGGTAGGTACGGCAACGTAACTGATTTTCTTACTTACATACTCTAAATGCTGATTTAGTATCCTTTGACCATACGGTGGGTATTACGTCGTTTTTACTTTCGTGTAGGTACTTAAATATGGCTTGACACGTGCTACGTTTTGAAATCAGCGAAGCTCGTTGACATTTTCAGGTTTTGATAAGTCGGTACGATTTGTCAATGGTGTAGCTAAGCTCTGCGGCGAGTATTGCAGGCTTCGCCACATCACTCCCCTTCCGAGACGGAGGTTGGTCTATTTTGAGTCGGCAGTCCGGTGTTGCAGTGCGGCATCTGCGTCAAGTCCGATGGGCCGATGTGCTCTACTCGAGTCCATGATTCACGAAGAGTCGAAGCGAGTAGACGGTGAGTCGAGACGAGTAGGTGGTTCAGGCGTATGGCGCAAGGGAAGCAGGTTAACGCTGAGCGCGTGCTCGGAGCGTGAGCTGCCGACAACTTGATGCCTGGAGCGAGAAGCTGTAGATTTGTCAGTTCAATTTTTCGTCGTTAACTTCGTATCTGATGAGGCTTCGGAGTGAAGTGCAGGGCCAGAAAGTTTCGATATGACAGCTGCGATGGTGCTGGTAAACTTTTTTGCATTGGGCTGCTGTGTTATGATGTGCTGTAATGTGAATTATATAGTTGTATTTGTCACCAAGCTAGGTTCTGAACTTAACCTTCAAATTTTATAGCGATTATGGAAGGTTTGACTCCATAACTTTCATGCTGCTGAGATGATGATGGACGCTACAGTACTCTGTATCGGTTAATGAAACACATGCATTGTAATATGATATTTCTATTGGCGAGTAGGTGATTGAGTTTATTCATTGAACTTTAACTTTAATGTTGTTAAATAGATTATGATTATTTTTTCATTTATATTTAGTGAAATAGCATTATCACTCAATATAAATAAAAAAAAAGGGTGGGGCTGTGTCGGGGCACACGGCCGTTGGTTTTAACGTGAATACCTCTCGTAACGGGTAATATGTAGTTTCTATATACAATATTATTACTATTAATATTATTATCAGCGTAATTTCAACCGTCCCAGCTGCAGATGTACTGGCACCGTCGTTGATCCGCTCGGCCGCATTCATTACTTTACGTTTCCGGCACTGCTTGACTCGATCATATGGTGTTTTATTGGTACCATTCGATTGCTGTTGAGATGCCCTTTCCAACCGTATACGATCTCTGTATTTCGATTTGACTTTTCGACGCGTATAGGCCGACATTATATATTTTTTGATATTATTTTTTTATTTAAACACCTTATTATAATCACAGTTACAATTTTACACTAATGTTTTATATATAATCGATAGATTTTGTCGAGAGCTGACGATTGAAACTTGAATGAACGTCGTAGCTTCACCGAGTCGAAAGTTATACTAAATGGAAATCTCGATACGCAGCAAAATGACCTTCAAAATGGCGGGGCTGCCCCCTCCCCCACGCGCGATGTGTTACAGTCCTTACTTAGCGTAATAAATTCTTTGATTCTTTAGCTATCAAGTGGTGTAAACGAAATTTGGATGGAGATGATAGATATGTAGCTACAACACTAAACTGTATCCCCCGATTTTGTTATCATTCGTTTTTTTGGATTGCATCCCTATGGAGGTAATTTTAAAGACGTATTCACGTCAAAAATAAGTTTACAAACCTAAAAACCGACTTGAAAAATAAATGAACAAGTATAAATTAAAATTTTATGAATGTATACACAAAATTAGCCAACAATAACAAAATGAAAGTTAGATGTTAATTTATTTTTTTTAGGTAGGTACCATCATACAGCTACTTAAGTTTTTTAAATATCGATTGTAATTTTTTTATTTATTTTTATTTTCAATTTTATTTCAAGTAACATGGACTCATACATAGTTAGTAGAGCTTAACCTAGGGGATTAATACATGTAAAGAGTTACAAAAGGAAATGAAAGGACAGTTCGGCCTGTCCGCAATCATTTTCAGGATGATGTTTGCGCTGCCCCGCACCCTGCGCACCAGAGACGCGGCGCGCCTGCGCATGGTCGCGCGGAAGCAGTCGACCTGCGCCCCCGCAAACATACCCGAGGCGCTACAGCGACGGGGCAGCCCCACCACCACCCTGAAAGCGTTATTGTATTGGATACGGAGGGCTTCATACGATCTTTGAGTATAATTAGCCCACAGGCTGCACGTGTAGAAGGATGTACAATAGGCTTTGAAGAGCGTAATTTTCACTTCAGTGGAATGTAGCTTTGAATAAATGTTTTATATATCTAGCTATCAAACGTTTTAGATTCGATGGCTTCGCTGTCATCGACCTTAAAAAAATATTTTTGGGACCCTAATTTGATTTGTACCTAGGTTTGATTTCGCTATTGTTAGTTAATTTCGTGTATTCAAAAATATGAATTAATATTGTATAACAATATTATTTCATATTTTTGAGTGAATTTATTTTAGAAGTAGTTTTTTTACGTTTTTAAAAATTTTATTTTTTATTTTATTCAATTAGTACGCCCCCTACACGGTGACTCTTGGACCAAAACGATTAAGGAAATTGCTGAAGTTGATTTTTCTACTGTAGAGATGGAGAAGACGACAATATAATGTGTTTTTCACGTGGACTGGGACTAAATCATTGGCAAGAATTGGACGATCCTTAGGTAGAAAATTAGACACTGAAGATATACACCGTCACCGCTAAACCCAAAGCTATCGAAAAATGATCTCGAATCACTACGGCTTCTGCCGAAGGCGAGGACCCACCCCACCACCAACACACAACAATGATACACACCGACGTCGCAGCTGCTGCCGACGTTATGTGGTCTAGAATCGCACCCCCTCCTAAAGACCTACCCCACCACCAACGCATAACAATGATACACACCGGCATCGCAGCAGATGGCTCTTGATACCACATCGATCATGCAAGTTAAGCGACTATCAAAATTAGGCAAACTTAATTTACAAACTTTTTGCGGTTAGTGAACACACTTCGCCATACTAACGTTCATACTAAACGCTTTTACACAACGGCAAATACGAGTGGTCCAGAACCGGCAATTTCTATCTTCTTTCGTTGCCTAAGTTGTTAAGTCACAAAAAAATTATAACTCCACGCGCGTGAATCATGATTTCGTAAATGTGTTAAAAACTGTAAAATTCATCATTTTAAACTTAATAACCAGCACTCGATCGAAGTTCTCAGGGCTGTAGTGAAAGCATTTTCAAAATGATACTGTACCCTTTCCAATACAGTTGCTCGAAAAGTGGTACTTTATAAGCTAGTTTACTGTGCGCAAAATTGATTTTACCGCACACGTGCTTTTTACTTTGCCACTTTTTTTATTTCTAGCTCGGAGGAACAAGACATTTCTGGCAAATAAAAAAATATAATAACCAAAGATACATAATTATCTTTAAGAATTGAAAGGAGAATTAAAAAAAAAGATAGGTTGTTCCTCCGAGAGGTTAGTACACAACGCTAGCTGATTAGATTCTCTTTAGGTTATATTGTGAAAAAATGAGAAAAAATACGAATGAAGCGCATAGGTTACACTAAAGAATAGGTCATTCAATCATTTCAAAGGAGGTTTTAATGCTTACAGTAATGTTATCCCAAGTCTTTTAGTAATCTATTGGTAATATTTAAATAAAATTTACTCATGCGTATACGTGTGCCTAGCTAAAATATGGCGCAATTTTTGTGTAACTAAATTCAGTTGTTTTAGCTGTGAATACGTATCAAATTATGAATAACTTATAAGTATATAAATAATAAAATATGTGTGTATATGTATAGGAAAAAAACCAAGTGAGATTATTCCCACGGACATTATGAGCCACAAGTCGCTTAAAATGAACTTTGGTTGTCGAAACCTTGATAGGTATGTACCCATGTATTTTGTTTTTCTGTTACGGTCCTTTTTTACTATTTTACCTGTTTTCTCACAACTATATTGAAAAACGTTGTATGATACATGGGTGTAAAAGAAAATTACAAACTCGTGGCTATGGTAAACACTCGCCTGCGACTCGGGCTTACAAATGTCACTCGTTTCTTTTTTACCTTTTTGCCACCCTTGGATCATCATAATATCAGCTCATATACGTCCCCACCGAGGGGCTCGAGCCTACCCTGAATTAGGGCGATCGGGCCTTAGTCGACCACGCAGGCCCAGTGCGGGTTGGTCGACTTTACACACAACCTTCGAGTTTCTTCGCAGGCGTGTGCAGGTTTCCTCACGATGTTTTCCTTCACCGTAAGAGCGTGGGATAAAGCTACATATGAAATTGAAATTCGAAAACTCATTGCTACGCGGCAGGATTCGAACCACGACCTCCCAGACAGGAGGTAGCGGCCCTTGCCATTACGCCACCGAGGCCCTTGGATCATGAATAACTATTTATGTTCAACGCGCGATTCGACGGAATCTATCTGGGGTAAAAGTGTGAATTCCAACTAAAAAACCGGAGCATTTTGTCCAAGCACACCTGGCCTTAATAAACCGGCATTTGATATTATTTATCATACGCGCGCCGCAACGTGGCTGTCACGACTCCCCTGCATCCCGGTAGCGCGAAAATTAACATAGAATAATATTTTTTCATATAAAAGCGTCACCAAAACGAAAAAAAAAACCTTTTACCATCTATAACATATTTTCAAATGAAAAATAAAGCGATTAAAAGTTTAGTATGCCAGCGATTATTCCAATTCCTGTGGTTCTAACTGATCTAATTGATTGAAACAGTTGTCTCTATCTTTTTCTTTGCGTGAAAAGAGTAAAGATAATAACCACACTTTTACACCTTTTGAATGTTTTTTCGTTTCAAATAAAAATACAATTAATTGTAAAAAAATCCAACTGGCATATTGAAGTATGTGTTTAGACTAATCGACTAAAAAAATTTAGAGGTTTAAATCGGTCTGATTTGCCTGTAGATTACAAATCTCTGTTTTTAAATAAGTTTCTTTGATATATTTTTTTCTGTTATAAAAGTTAACGAATTGTGTTTCTGCAACTGACAAAATAAAGTTATTGAAATGAAAAATCAGTTTACAAAATATCACTTTCACATGTTTTGTAATTGCTGAGAAAAATCGAGATCCCTGCGACCGAATTTTTCAATGCATCGCCTTAATTTGGTATTTTTTGAGTTCCTTCGTCAAATTTGGAGTTCAGTTTCAAAGTATCCGTCAGTCCGTCTATCCGTTGGTATGACATAGCCGTTTTACTCAAAGACTCCTACAGCTATATTTATACAGGGTGGGAAGGAGTATACCGACAAATTTTAACCAACGATTCTAGTGCCTATTTGGACAAAAAAAAGTTATAAAAGCATTGCTGGATAAAGCTTAATTTTCGAGATATTCGGTAATTCACAAGTTGCAAAATCTCAAATATCTCAAGGGTAACACTCCTTAATAATATCAGATGTTTATATGATGTTTCTTGTCTTGAGCTCTTAATAATCAAGTGTCATACTGACGTCATACTGCATACTCCACTCGTTGTTTATCGTATGTTGTCGGAGTCGTTCGTGAAGTGTGAAGTTTTCTTTTTAGACTCTTTAGACTAAGGTTTCGTTCACAAGGGAGTACTGTCGTTATTTGATTTTTTTGTTCCAGAAATTAAGTTAGTAAATGAGGCAGTTTTGGACCCATGTTGATATAACATTATTTACTCGTAATACCACCAGGAATCCATGGTTAAAATCTATCGGTATACTCCTTCCCACCCTGTATAAATCTGTGACGCCTGTAAATATATGGAATAAAATCTGTAAAAAAAATGGGTACCCTCCACTACATAGTGTAGGTAGGTGATTTTTGAAGTGAAAACTTCTTTAGGCGCGTTAGGCATTTTTGAGATGGGAAAAAACCATTGAACTCGCTACACTGTGACCATGTAACTCAACCGACACCGTAACAGGAACACTCGCAGGATCAAAACTTTGTCAACCTAGACATTCGCCCAGAACACTCGGTAGGTAAAAACTTAAAAAACTGTAAAAAGTTTTTACTTCTGTCGGCATTTCCGGAGTGGTTTGGTTTTTTATTAAGGTACTAGCTGTTTCCCGCGGCTTCACCCGCGTGGACAACGTAAACGCAAGCTGCGAGCGAGCGAGAAAAAAAGTTGCATATGTGTTAATCCAGGTCCTAATCTGTCTACCTACCAAATTTCAGCCAGATCCGTTCAGTAGTTTTTTGCGTGAAAGAGTAACAAACATATATCCATACATTCTTACAAACTTTCGCGTTTATAATAATATTAGTAGGATTCCATCGTGTGGGGTATCGTTGAATAGATCTTACAAAACTTCTGAAGGTTATTAAAGAACATTTTTCTAATAAACGATACGTTTATGAAATGACGAGGTCTGTGATGTTTTTTTTTCGTTTTTAGAAAATTGAATGATGTAATGATTTTTTTTTTCGTTTTTAGAAAATTGAATGATGTAATGATTTTTTTTTTCGTTTTTAGAAAATTGAATGATGTAATGATTGTTTTAGAATTATATGTCCCCCCCCCCCTTCTGCCAGCTAAACTGCTATTGCTGGAAATCTGAAAAGTGTTGGGAATAGTAAGGCATATAATTGATTTAAAACTAAAATGATAACGGCTTTTGCGCTTTCGAGCTGTTCTTTCCAGTAACAACGGCTACTGCAAAACTGGTTTGTGCTAATTGGTTTTTGTAACTGGCGCTCGAGTGGGTTGAATAATTGTAGATGTGCTTCTGGTTTTTAGGGTTCTGTGCCCAAAGGATTAAAACGGGACCCTATTACCAAAGTATGTATATAATAGGGCTTCCAATCTCGGTATACCGAGATCCCGAAATACCGAGATCCTGCATGATTTTTCAGTCCCGCTAACTGCGGGATTGGAAGTGCGGGATCCGCGGGATTTTGCGGGATTGATAAGCAATACAGGGACGTCTTTTCGCGAGCGCTGTCGCTCGGGTACTGACTGACCTACCTAACGGAGCGGTGCTGAGCGGGCGTTCTCTTCTGCCGGTTATCTTGCCAGTAAGATACGAAGTAGTTTGGCTGACGATACGTTGGGATGTTGTGTTTCCTTCGAAAACACTTTCAAAATGAAAAGAAGAAGAAATACAAAAAAAAACTATATTTTTGTATTTCTTCTTTAATTCTGATCTGAGTGTACTTATTATATAAAACTATGATACCAGTCATGTTTCTCTTTGACTTATGTTCGAATAAATGCTGTTATGCTATGTTATACTATACCTTCCTTGACCAACGATTCTTGAACGCTGAACGAATGCGTCGCGCATGTTTACCCTCATACAATTTACACAGAAATCGAGTTCTGCGCATGCATGGGTCGGCGCTCTAGTTTCTCCGTCGACTTGTTACTTTTGACCACTCTTATCAAGAATACGGGATCCCGTTATACCGGGATCCCGCACCTTTTAAAATTTTGGATCCCGCCGATACCGAGATCCCGCAATGCAATGCGGGATTGGAAGCCCTAGTATATAAGTACTAACATACAGTATGCACACTACCTGCCGCTCCCTAGATTGCGACCTCACCGCCTCGTCACCCAGATTGATTACAGTTTACAGGTTACAGTTTGGTTGTCGAACGTATAGGATTTCGCCGCCATTTGGTTTGTTCTGTCATTCCTTTTTTGAAATGTCATTTCTGGCCCGTTGTATGAAGTGTCCAGAGTGTGCTATTACTAAGACTTCGTCCGTCCGTCTGTCCGTCTGTCACCCGGCTGTATATCATAAACCGTGATAGCTACACAGTTGAAATTTTCACAGATGATGTATTTCTGTTGCCGCTATAACAACAAATACAAAAAATTAGAAAAAATGGGTCTCCCTACAAAAAACTACTATTTTTTTAAACATGAAGAAACTAGCGCCATCTAGTATGATGGCACGGAACCCTATGTGTGCGTATATGTATTCTGACTCGCATCTCGCCGGTTTTTTTACAAAATTCATAAAATTTTCATATAGGTACAACCTTTTTTGGTACAACCAATTGCAAAGATAGTTAAAAGTAGTAAAATAATAGTTAGTTTTAGTATATATCCTTGTTTAAAAATATTAGTTTTTTTAAGAACACGGAATCCTACTTTGCTCATGGTTCGACACGCATTTATTTTTATTCCACAATACGGTATTTTACTACAAGTCATTTAAGTAACTTTTATCAACTGTCAAAAACGAAAGTTTGTTCTGCAATTATTCGCGTTACTGACATAGTGACGTCATAAGTGCCCATAGTCTTTAACGAACTAATTTGTTGTTTTTAATAAATGTAAAAGAGCGAGTGTTTTTGCTATTCTAGAAGAAATCCTATTTATCGAATAGTATTTTTTAATTATTTTTTTATACGGTAAAATAGCCTATTGATAAGCCCTTGACATCATTTCATCAGGTAAGTGACGCATTTCGATACTTTTTTTAGTTAACTATATGACATTTGACCGATTTTTAGCTTAGCCATAACATCAAGTATATCCTTAAGGGTATATACAACATAATATATTTTTGTTGGCGGATAACTTGTTTATATTTATTACTAGCTTTCCGCCCCGCGGCTCCGCTCACGTTTTTTTTCGATCGCTATCTAACTTCACAGGATCACCCGCTGTGTTAATCTAAAGACTGAAGATTCCCTGAAAATTTTATCAAACTCGCTCCAGAAATAGAAAACATACACACATTAAGTTTTTTTTTCGTCCCCAAAAAGAAAAAGAATAAACAGTTTAAAGTGATGCATCAAAACATCGATAGCTTACGATCAAAAAAAGAATTTCTTGAGATTAGTTTATCAGAATTAAAACATAAAAATATAGAGTTTGATGTTATATGCCTTTCAGAAACTCACAATTAATTAGGTGATGAAAAGAATATTAAATTACACGGTTATGATATGGCAACTGGTTACTGTAGGAAATCAAAATCGGGAGGAACTTGTATTTTTGTTAAAAAAGGGTTAAATTATAGGGAAATTTATTTTTTCAAAAAGTATGTTGCAGAAAGATACTTTGAATGCTGTGGAATAGAGAATCCAGCATATAACTTAATTATATTGTATCTGTATCGAATTCCTAAAAAAAATATGGTTTCACTATTTCTGCACAAATTAGAAACGGTTTTTTATGACTTATCACGGAAATATAAAAAACATTAAATAATTCTGACAGGGGATTTGAATATCAACACAATGGAAACGAATAACACTACTAATCATCTGCGTGACTTATGTAATAATTACAATTTTATATTGCATATAAATGAACCAACTAGGAAGTCATCGTGTATTGATCATATTTTGAGTAATATTAAGAGGGCTACTTCAGAACTGTTGCATTTACATATGTCCGACCACAACACTGCTCAAATTATTAGTTTTAAAGTAAAAAGTAAAATAGAGGCACCTTTATATTGGTATATTTACAGAAAAGATTATAGTGAAGACAATATCCGAAAATTCAGAGACTATTTAAGTAGCCTTTCGTTTAGTGACATTTATGAGCAATCAGACTTCAACAAAGCATTTGATTTGTTTCATAACACAATCTGCCTTTTTTACCAACTTTGTTTTCCGAACATAAAAATTAAAATAACAAATACAATGAAGAGCCCCAAATGGATAACGAAAGGTTTAAAAGTGTGCAGTAAAACGAAACGCCACTTAATATTTCACTACTATAAACACAAATCTATTGATCACAAAAACAACTATAACACGTACACACAAATATTCAGAAGGTGTGTAAATGCTGCCCAAAAAAATTGTAACACAAGATACATGAATAATAGTAAAAAATCTAAGTAAGGCTTCTTAGACTGTCATAAAGGAGGCGATAGAGAATAAATATTGATGTCAAAATATGAATGAAATCAAAATTGATCATAATGTAATTAATAACCCTGTTGACATTGCCAATACATTCAATGAGAATTTTATTGACATTATTAGTAATCATAGTCATAGTAACAAATCTAATTAAAAATGACATATAATCATAATTTGACATCTTCTTTGTTTCTGTTTCCTCTTTCCGTAGCTGAAGTAACAAATATTATTATGTCATTAAAAAATTCGAATGCCACAGGTCCAGATGAAATATGCACAAAAATAATTAAAACATGTAAAGATGATCTAGCACCTGTATTGACACATTTAATTAATTTGTCATTTGAGACCGGTACTTTCCCAGACAAGCTGAAGGTTTCTATTATAAAACCTCTCTTTAAAAAGGAATTGCTTCAATATGTGCATCAAAATTTATAATAAATTACCACATAATATAATTATTCTGCCCATAAATCTGTTTAAGAGGAGGCTATTTAATTGGTTATTAGAGCATAATTTTTACAGCGTTAAGGAATTTCTTGACGGAAAATTTAACGACTAATTATTATAACTTTGACATGTGATATAATTCGGAAATGTAATTTAATAATATAAATGAATAATAAGATGTACCTTTTGACTTGCATATGTAGTGTAGCCAAGTAAAATTATAATTGTATTAAACTTATTTATGTTTGCATGCTATTTTAATAGTTGTACCAGGAGATATTTTGTGCTATGTTATCTTGCATTTTTTGTATCTTTACCCTGTACAAAGCAAATAAATGAATTATGAATTATATAAATAAGAATAATTAGAAACGCTGAAGACGCTAATAACCAAGTACAATTTTGCTACATTTTGTGAGTTGATGATTTACGAACCAATGACTCCATTCTGAGAGAACTTAACATCACCAGACGACTCTCAACAATCTGCCAGGAGAGGTCTCATAAATTCTTTGGGCACATAAAGCTAACACCACACCACAGCCTCGAACGGGACATCATACTAGGTCAAGTTGAAGGCAAGCGCGTTAGAGAGAGATACAACAAGACCCCTACAAGGTGGTCAGATTCCATTAAACAAGCTTGTGGTTCCATGCAGAGGGCTGCCCACATCGCCTTTGATGGCGACTAATGGAGGTACATAGTTATTGGTCACGATCCTCAGTCATGAGGAAACGACGACGACGAAGAAGAGAAGATGATTTCCTAAAAAAGTAATGAACCGATTTAAATAAAATTTATATGGGACTAATTTGGCAGCATATCCTGTCGAATATAAAGAGAATCATGAATATCCATGTTTCCCGACTCCTACAATATGGGGATCTTCAAGGCAAGAGTGAATAGGCATTATTTGAGTTTGCGTGTACCATCCCCGACTACATCGTCACTTACCATTAGGTGAGATGTAGTCAAACGCACTCAAATTATTAATAAAAAAATATAAGAAAAACAATCTGTAACCAACATACAAAAATATACAGTCGGATTGAGAACCTCGTCCTTTTTCAAGTCGGTTGAAAATGGTACAACCTTACATTTTCAGCGTTTATCGCACTTAGTGGCAAACTCTTATTATATTATCTGCCTTTCTATTAGTCGGGTATTTAGTGTGTTGATTTGTATGGGAACCTTGCAAATCTTCAACAAAGGAAGCCGCTTGGCACAGGCATACCTAGTGGTCATCTGAGCTGATTTAGCCCTGTACCCACGTGGTACCACCATGCAGGTAGGTGGGGGAGGGGGGGGAAAATTCCATCTGCCGCGCTGCACTCTTTCGTCCATATCTCCGTAAGTTTAGCAAACAAGTCGTGTTTGGTATCGTTTTCGTATAATTTAAGGACGACAAATTCATTTCTGGAACAATATTTTCACTTGTTCATAGAAGAAAAAAAGATTAGGCGCAAAAATAGAAAAAATAGAAATAAAAATTCTTACAAAATCTTTGCCTACAATTAAACCAGGAGATTATGTTTTATAAAAAAAATATAATTATGTAGCCCTGTTTATTTTGATAATACATACATGAACTTTCTTAATAAATTTAACTTATAAATGTGTAAAAAAAAATCATTAGCGTCGCATGGCGGAGCTGCGTTTTAGCGGCTCGTTCAACTCGACCGCTGCGCGGAGCGCTCAGTGACCATACACGCGTGTTCTCAGTTCAGTCGGTTCGCATCTTACTCAGTGATCACTACTTAACGCAAGCACGTATTTTGAACTTTTGAAGTGTTTTCAGGAGGATATCAAACTAGTATATTTTTTTCATAGGATATGAGAATTGTAAGTATTTATTTAGATTTACTATGTTTTTAAACGATTTTATTTGACTTAACCCCGTATATATATTTACGCCTTCCTTTGTTTCAAATCTTGTGAAAGCTTTTTCAGTTGTACTGAATCGATTCTTATGAAACTTTGCATACACGTGGGGTGCTAGTAACGAAACAATATTATGGTAGTCTCAACTGGGCCTGATGATGAAGTCAGGAGGTGGACAGTGAAACTCTTCTAGTATTACTAGTAACCCTCTTGAGTTTGGGCTCATTTGGATGGTTTTGACGAGTCCCATATATTACACTAGGTGAGGAGGGTCCGATGATGGATTCAGGAAGAAGACAGCCGACCGGTTATCTTAAAAAAAATACCATTTTTTATTTCTACTTATAAGTCATTATATAGTAGGTACCTACCTCAAGGTCTTCGATCAGTGTGTGTTGCCAGTGATGACATACGGAACTGAGACATGGTCGCTTACTATGGGCCTCATAAGAAGGCTCAAGGTCACCCAAAGGGCAATGGAGCGTGCTATGCTCGGCGTTTCTCTGCGTGATCAAATCAGAAACGAGGAGATCTGTAGAAGAACCAAAGTAACCGACATAGCTCTCGGAATTGCTAAACTTAAGGGCTCCAGGACTCAGCAAAACTGCTGAAAAAGTATTTATACCTTTCGCGAACAGAGAGCTTGTCACTGTATCAAGATTAGATGTGATTTGGGACAGATACGACACTGACAGTCTCAAAAACGAGACTAAAACGTGGCACCGGACAAAGAACACGTTTTAATTCAAATTTTAGAATTCCGAAGGATTGGGCAAATTTTCTCTGGGATAATTCCAATAAAGAGGAACTTTTCCATTTCCTAGCTCTACAGTGCCAAGCTACAGAATTCTTAGCTGGCAAAAACTTTTATACGACAGATGGACCCACAGTTTTCAGCATCAGCCCCAGTGACAAAAAAGCCCTGGAACCATGCAACCATGAGGAAGCAGATACGCGCATAATGGTCCACATTGGTGATGCTGCAGCCCAAGGACACAAAAATCATGGTGCGTACAGTGGATACCAATGTTGTTGTCCTTGCGGTTTCATGTGTGTCACAATTGCCACAGCTTGAGGAACTGTGGGTTCATATTGGCACGGGAAAAAATCTGTTCTTGCCATGCCATGCTATTGCAGCTTCATTAGGTAACCTAAATAAATATAATATATTTACACTTTAAAATCTGAAAGTAATTCAGCTATATACTAGTTTATTTTCTTTTAGGACCAGAAAAGGCAGAAGTATTGCCAATGTTCCACGCCTTTTCCGGGTGTGATACTGTTTCGTCTTTTGCTGGTAAAGGGAAAAAGAGTGCTTTCGAATCTTGGGGCGCTTATCTACCTGCGACGGAGTGGTTCACAAGCGCTAAAGAAGGAAATGTGGAACAAGCTTTACCAATACTAGAAAAAATTGTCAATTCTATAAATGACAAGTAATTTAAGTGGTGGTTGGCTTTTGTGATTTGAAATAATTTAAGTAATTATTGGAATGCATGTTGTGTACAATTTGTTTCATTTTAGATCTGGCGCGTGCACTGATATGAATCAGTGTAGAAAACTACTATTTACGAAAAAGCACAGACAGCTGGAGAATCTTCCACCAACTAAAGATGCCCTGCGCAACCATATTTTGAGAGCAATTTATCTGGGAGGACATATATGGGGTCAACTTTTGCAACCTACACAAAACCTGCCATGTCCTGCTGACTGGGGTTGGGCAAAAAATAATGGCAAATGGGAGCCTGTTTGGACCACCCTACCGCCAGCAGCCGCTGCTTGCATGGAGTTAATACGATGTAAATGCAAGAAAAAATGCGCAGGAAGGTGCAATTGTTTAAAAAGAGAGATAAGGTGCACCGAACTGTGTGGCTGCAGCGGAAACTGTGAATCTTCTTCTTCTACCTAGCTTTGTCCCGACTTGTGCCATGGTCTTTGTCCGACATTTTCACAATAAATGACAGGTTTCAGGTATTATAAGGAGAGACTGCCGTCTGACTCCCAAAACCCCGAAGGTAACCAGTTTCGCCAGAGCCTCGTTTGTAGCCTAGCAGGGTGCACCACGAGCAGGTGAGGTCGGCTTAGATTCTAAAGATGTTTATTGGACCACTTACACCCGGAAACGGTCAATAAATTGTCTTATTTACTAAAATAGACCTTTTATTCTTTATTCCATTATTACAATTAAAATAGGAATCCCTATTACAACTAACATGATTAAAATAAGCTGAAATTTAGGGTTATCTCAGTGATTATAAAACATTTATTTTAATGTTATGAACTCTAATATTATTTTTTAACAATATTTCCTCTAGATATTTCTTCAAGAATATTATCTCTAGATATAGATACACCTATACTAATTATGTTCATTAGTTTAGTTTTTAATAATTGTTTACAATTTAGTGTCAAATCCTATCCAAAAATACTTTCTTCTCCCGTCGCAGCTCCACCGCACGAGGCAATAATTTTTTTTTGACACAGTTACTAGTTCAATCTATTAAGAAAGTTTATGTTTATATATTCTAGATAAACAGGGCTACAAAATCATATTTTTTTTATAAAACATAGTCTCCTGGTTTAATTGTAGGCATAGATTTTGTAAGAATTTTTATTTCTATTTTTTCTATTTTTGCGCCTAATCTTTTTTTCTTCTATGAACAAGTGAAAATATTGTTCCAGAAATGAATTTGTCGTCCTTAAATTATACGAAAACGATACCAAACACGACTTGTTTGCTAAACTTACGGAGATATGGACGAAAGAGTGCAGCGCGGCAGATGGAATTTTCCCCCCCCTCCCCCACCTACCTGCAGGGTGGTACCACGTGGGTACAGGGCTAAATCAGCTCAGATGACCACTAGGTATGCCTGTGCCAAGCGGCTTCCTTTGTTGACAATTTGCAAGGTTGGTGACACTAAATACCCGACTATATGGCACAGCAGCTTCAACACGGCTAGGTCAACGTCGATATGTATCGTTAACTGCATCAAAAATTAATTATGTATAATGTTATTCCCTAAATTGCCCTCCCATTGAAATTTAAAAAAAACTTTACTCATTTTGTTTTGCACTGCGCCTTTCATTTTTAATTAAACTAAATAACAAAATAAGTACATCCATGACGCTGAAAAACTACGACGTCAATAACAAAATATTGTTTTTGGCAGATAACAAAAAGTAACTTAAACAACACAGCGTCGGTGGCTCAACCGGTAAAGACTCGGTCCATCTAACCAGAGGTACCGGGTTCAAATCTGGACGGCCAATGTACCAATGCGTTTTTCAAAAACTTACGTACATATCATTACCGATTGCTTTAACGGTGAAGGAAAACATCGTGAGGAAACCTGCACACGCCTGCGAAGAAACTCGAAGGTTGTGTGTGAAGTCGACCAACCCGCACTGGGCCCGCGTGGTCGACTAAGGCCTAATCGCCCTGATTCAGGGTAGGCTCGAGCCCCTCGGTGGGGACGTATATGAGCTGATATAATAATAAAAAAACTTAAACAAATGACAATCAATCAACTAGCCCATTTTTAAAAGCTTTTATTTAACTTGCAATGTTTGTGTGTGTATGTATGAATGTATGTATGTATTGTATGTATGTATGTATGTATATAGGTATGTATGTATGTTTGTTTGTTTAGTTCAAATCTTGCGACCGATTTTAGAGCGACTTCCAAGGGTCCGATTCATATAAAATCTGGAATGAAGCCGTATTCCCGGTGACAATAGATCCTTTTGGTATTTTGAAGTTGGTCTGATGATTCTTCAATTTGGAGGTGGAGACATGGTCCCAGAATCGTCTTTTATTTTCAATAGAATCGCAGCAAATACTGCTTTTCTTTAATTTGGAGCTGTGTATTTATTTTGTGAGCTTATGATTTTTTTTTTCAAATACAAGCTTGTACCTAAAAGCTTTAAGGTTTATCAAAAATTATTATTTTAATATCAAACTTTAATACAAAATTCGGAACTGATCCAAATTAATTTTGATTATACCCTGTGCAAAAAGTGCTAGATTTTGCTTCGCTTCATTAAAAACTAAGGTAAAGCCGTCATAGAATAATAGGACTAGGACACAGTTAAAAGTTGCCAGACCGGAAAGTGCTTCGCGAGCTGATAAAGTCTGGGAGCCCCTGATTCATGGAGTTTAATATCTCTACATGGTGAACAACGCCAGACTTAGTGGCATTAATAATACACGGAATGATGCGAAAAATAACATTGAAAAATTCCTTCTAAACTGACTTTTCATACAGGTTTGCTGATTTCACTTGGGCCGATTTGTATGAAAAGTCCAAAAAACTAGAGTTTTTTGTCATCGCTGTTGAGTATATTAACATGCCTGAGTCGGGCGTTGTTGATCATGACTCTGTTTGTATATTTAAACTAACCATCAGTTTCTGGTCCTTATAGCACAGGGCATCTTAGTTTAGGACCAAGTAGGTGGCCAGGCTAGGGCCGCCGCCTCCTGTCCGGGAGGTCGTGGTTCGAATCCTGCCACGTACCAATGTGCTTTCGAATTTAGATTTCATATGTACGTTTATCCGACGCTCTTACGGTAAAGGAAAAAATCGTGAAGAAACCTGCACACGCCTGCGGAGAAACTCGCAGGTTGTGTGTGAAGTCGATCAACTCGCACTGGGCCCGCGTGGTCGACTAAGGCCCGATCGCCCTAATTCAAGGGAGGCTCGAGCCCCTCGGTGGGGACGGAATATGAGCTGATATGATGAGGTGGCCATGTGTAGTTGTACCTGAATAATTATATTAATTTACAAGTATATTGGTAAAAGAGATAAAATCCTTAAATGTTTCCAGAAGTATCAATATCATTTTATTTTGTTTTTATGAATGAGATTCATAATTAATGCTAATTTTGACAAAATGTATACAGAATGACGCATTAAAAATAATATGGGACATCATAATTTCGTTAACTTTGTATTTAGACCAAAAATGATTTTTTTAATCTTACAAAGATTTTAAAAAAAATCTAAAACAAAAATTGAGAAGATATTGTGAAGGTTTGGCGGAGAGTCCAAAAAAGCCCTGTACATTCCAGACTAATATTTTTATACCTAAGTGATGGATGATACTATATATGTCACCGCAATATTGTAAAAATCGTTAGATTATCTCGCGAGATTGTGAACTGTCGAAAGATTGTGAACCGTAACATACTGCTTACAATGTCACTAGTGACATTACAATAACACTAAGCAAAGTGAAAAACACTAAATAAATGAGCTCGCGAAGCGAGTGATATTAGGTTCGGTCAGGTTTTTTTAGTCCTTGGCGTCATCTCACCTGATGGTAAGTGACGATGATGCCGAAGATGGAAGCGGGCTTACCAAGATTCTCCAACGCAATGGAGAACTGGCTATCTTATCTTCAAGTCGGAATACATCAATGTTGTTAACACTGATGTTTGGCGGCAAGACTTAGATAAGATGGTGGTAGCTAGCCAGGCGGGCTTAGAAAATGCCCTACCACCAACCAAACCGAGTCTTACAAATTGACCCCACCGGGAATCGAACCCGCGACCTCCTGGTGTGAAGCGAATGGGCTAGCCATTACGCCACGGAGACGGTTAAATTGATTTAACAGTCAAAGAGCCTCGCGAAGCAAGGCTCCCCCTCTGGGTAGCAGAATGCTTCGCAGCAGAAGAAATCATCGGTTTTATTCGGAGGTACAAGAATAGCCCGTGATATTGTGATCCGATTAATAATCTACCGTTATATCATAAATCATAATCTTACTAGTGAGATTGTAATATGGCGGTTTTCACAATATCCCGGTGACATATTATATTCTTAGGCGTAACTGCGTAACCTACTCACATATTGTATAATATTTAAAAGCTTTCACGTTTTCATGACGGTATGTACCAAATATAATTTCCGTTTTGTCTCCAGAAGCCGTGTGTCATATTATTCTTTCTTCGGGGCATTGTCATGAAATGTGTTTACCGTAAAACGGCTCGGCAGAGTAACCTCGTTTTTAAGGTTCCGTAGACAAACTAGGAACTCTTATAGTTTGGCCATGTCCGTCTGTCTGTATTTTCAACCGAATTCCAAAAAGGAGGAGGTACTCAATTTGATTGTTTTTTTTATGTGTGTTACCTCACAACTTTTGACTGGGTGAACCGATTTTTATGATTCTTTTTTTATTTGAAAGCTAGTGCTTTCCGTGTGGTCCCATATAAATTTTATCAAAATAGGTGTAGTATTTTTTTAGAAAATTAACAAAAACCAAAAATAATAATACAAAAATGTTAAAAGTTATTGCGATGGAAGTCGGTTTTTTAACGTGTTTAGCGTTTTATTTTTTCCCTCTAAAAGCCGTGGCTTATATTTTCTTTCTTCGGAGCATTGTGTCATGAAATGTGTTTACCGTAAAACGGCTCGGCAGAGTAACTCGATCGATCGAATCGATTTTAGGGTTCCGTAGTCAAACTATAGTTTCGCCATGTCTTGTTGAATATATATCATTGGATTTAAACATTTCTGCCCTACATTGAATTCAAGGCAAAAACGGCTGCAAAAATCTAGGTATCCTCTGGAGGTGAGACTTGACTTGACAACAGAGCAGCTTCTAATGTTATACCAAGCTAAAGTTCGGTACTGCTCTCACTTATGGGACAGATAGGCTTATTACCAGCTAGATGCCTTAGATTCTATCGATCGACGCGCTAGGAGACTCATTGGCGACGAGGAACTTGTATCAAACAAGCTCCAAAGCCTCGAGCATCGCCGCAGAGTTACCTGCCTATCGGTGTTCTACAAGATTTATTTCGGAGAGTGTGTCCTGGAGCTTCAGATCTCATTCCCCCTTCTCCATTTCATCATCGGACGACCAGGCGCGGTGGGCAATTCCACCCCTTTGTCGTTAATGTTCCACCTTTACGCACAAAGCATTTTGCTTCACCGTTCATCATGCGAACGGCCAAGGAATGGAACTCCCTGCCAGCGCCTGTATTCCCCGATTCCTATAATTTAGGAATCTTCAAGACGAGAGTCAATAAGCACTATCTGAGCTTGCATGTTATGTCTTCGGCTGCATCAGGTGGGTGAGGCACTTACCATCAGGTTGGAACACATCAAAATCTGTATACTAGGTTATATGCGGTTATTTCGTTTTACGGTTTTTAATGGGATAAAAACCGTTAAACAAAATAATCGCAATCTCTACAAACTAAAAATACCTTTCTGAAAACTATACATATTTGCATCAAGTCCCCATCCGATGGTTATTAAAATTTGTAATAATATTACAAATGATGTAAAAAGTATAGAAACAAATAATTTATTTATCAAAAACTAAAAAAAATCCTAATCCAAAACTGTTATTACAATTTAAAGAATTTTTCGGCGATAGAAATCAAATCAATCCCCTTTAAAAGATCCCCTTTTCGTACTTAACTTCGACAGTTCTACAATATTACTTTCCTTAGGTATAAATCTTCACAAAAAGATAAACCGCTTTTTCAGCAAATCTTTTTTTTTTTAAATAGTTGGAACATAATTAATTTAAAAAGAAAATTCACGGTTAAGTAAGCGCACTTAGTTTTCCTAAACTAATAAACTAAGAATAACTAGCTAACTTTACTCCTGTAATAGACTACAGACTTAAGATGAGCAGTTAGATTTGCAATCAGTGCAAAGATTTGTCATACAATTTTTCATGCCTTCATATTGCTAAAAATAGAGTTTAAAAAAACTAAAAAACACGCTTTTAAAGCACTTCGAACTAAAAAGTTAAAAATAATTTATAAATAACCTTAAAACAATAATGAATAAAAAAAAACAGTATTATTGTGAAAAAAAAGTGTCGGGTGCTTGATGTATGAAAAATATGGAGCAAAGCGCCCGACGCTTTTTTTTCACAATAATACTAGTATTTTTTATTCATTATTGATTTAAGGTTATTTTAAAAATTATTTTTAACTTTTTAGTTCGAAGTGCTTTAAAAGCGTGTTTTTTAGTTTTTTAAAACTCTATTTATTTTTAATTTTTTAGTTTAAACTTATGAAATTATTATATTGTCGCTGATTCTTGATAAGTCTACAAAGTTTGAATTAAATCTGTCCGTTTAAAGTGGAAGGAGTCGGTTACATACAAACAAACAAACAAACATACAGGTGAAGCTAATAAAAGCGTGTTAAAAATGACTTTGTGTTTTTATGAATATATATTTATTTTTTGAAAACAACACGGAACCCTACTTTTTGCGTGGTCCGACATGTACTCGGTCACTTTTTTCTTTCTTTTAAGTAGGTACAGGGTTATATAAAGTGGAGACGTATGCACATCCCCTGCCTTTGTTTAATATACATACCTTCTTGCTTCATTATCATCATCCTTTCAGCTCATATACATCCCCACCATCCCGGGGAAGGAGATAGCGGCCCTAGCCCTTACGCCACCAACGCTCGTAAATAAATATGCCTTGTTAATTAAAATTAACCACCTCCATGGCGTAGTGGTTATTCAACTCACTTCTCAACAGGAGGTCATGGGACGATTCCTGACACAGTTTAACTTTGCTAGACTAAATTTACATTTTCTAAGCCCGCCTGGATAGTTACCACCATGTTGTCTAAGTCTTGCCGCCAAATATCAATTTTGACAGCATTGATGTTTTCTAGGTCAACACATAGCCAGTTCTTTTTGCGTTGGGGAACTTGTTAAGCCAGGTTCCGTCTTTGGCATCATCGGCACGTATCATCAAGGGAAATGATTTCAAGGGATTATTTTTTTACTGAATACGTAATAGGTACATTCTTTTGGTGCGAAATCACTATGAGTGAAACAGCTCTGCTTCTCACAAACAATTCATTACAACAAAGATAGTGTGGCGGCAACTGCAGTAACCCGCCACTGAACCTTAACACAAGCGAAGAGAGAACAAAAGAAATAATCAATCTAGAACGCGCTATTAGAATTTCTTCAGCGCTGAGTATATATACAGATATCAATCATCAACGATTGGTCCACGGCCGGACCCCAGGCATACCACCTCGCCTGGCGGAGATATCTCCCTTTGCTCTCTTCTAGTAGGAACGTATCGTTTCTAAATTGGTGACCCCGATGTGATACTCTATCATCAAGCCAAGCCGGTAAAGCAAGCCTCAGCAGCACAGCAGCAAGTTGTCGGCAGCCACACGCTAACACTGTGCGCATCACCTGCTTCCCTTGCCATGATGCCTGACGCCAGCCTTCATCCCGACTCACCGTGGACATCGACCTGGCACACTGCACATCGACCCGACTCAACGAGGTCAACAGCACCCGCGACTCTAGACTGCCAGCTCTCATTGGATCGATCTCCGGTCTCGGAGGGGGAGTGATGTGGCGGCAACTGCAGTAACCAGCCACTGAACCTTTACACAAGCGAAGAGAGAACAAAAGAAATACTAAATTTAGAACGCGCTATTTGAATTTCTTCAGCGCTGAGTATACAGATATCAATCATCAACGATTGGTCCACGGCCGGAACCCAGGCATACCACCTCGCCTGGCGGAGATATCTCCCTTTGCTCTCTTAGAGTAGGAACGCACCGTTTCTAAAATAGCATTGTCCAGTTTTTATGAACCTCACTTAATTAAAAATAAACTATTTCGAAGAATACTTTCTGCGTTAGTTATCCAATTATTCGGTTTTAAAAATTTCAAGGGACTGCATGGGTATATTTTGTAAAAAAAAAAAGCGATTTGGTGTGGATTTGCCAACGAGGACGCCTCCATAGCATTACACAATTCTGTCCATGCATGTTTGATTAAATAATAATTTTCAAAAAACCTTAAAACTTATTGTATTCTTCTCAGCAAACCCTTTCAATCGATAACCATATAATGGGGGTGCATATAAAATAAATGATTCGTTATCTTTGGTAGTCCGCCATGTTAGATTTAAAATGACGTCACTTAGCTAACCAAAAATTTCAGCTCAAACGGAAACCGGGAAGTGGTTCTTATTTACCTTCCAATTTTTTCTCGAACTAACAGGCAGACTAACTAACACGACAAGGTAATATAGCTTAAGCTAATAAAGCTTGTAAAAATTAAGATTATAATTTATATACTCATTGTTATAGGGGTTCTCTCTTGTGTAAAATAGGGATGACGCCAGCATCAAAAATAAATTATGAACTCTTGATCACTAAATTGCTCACCTACTGAAATTTCGGAAAACCTTACTCGTTTTGTTTTCCATCAAGTCTTCGATTTTTAATTCACCAAAATCACAAAATGAGTGCATAATTGACGCTGCCAAACTATTACGTTACGGCTATGTATTTCAAACATTTTTAGAACAAACTTTCGTTTTTAAAAGATGACAAAAAGTAACTCAGATGACTAGCATTAGTCATCCCTATTGAATACTACTTATTTTTTCACAAGCATTAATTAATAGGAGCAGGAGAAAGGCAAGCAAGGCAGGTAAGGCATTTGTATGTTAAGCTTCTGATGTCATGCTTTCGGCACAGCACATTCGTGTTTTCAGAAGAAGAAAAAAAACCGACTTCAGAAGAAATTCACTCAAAAGTATTAAATAATGTTTTTATATATGAATATACGAAATTTACCAACAATAATGAAATCAAAGGTACTGTTTGAAGTCGGTTTTTAGTTTTTTTAAACTTTAATTTTTAGTGATAATACCATCTATGTAACTATGTAGTATGTAACAACGTTAAACCCACTCACCTATTCGCCAATAAGAATCATCTTAACATACAAAATGCATGTGTTTCATATCTGATACAGAGTCCCGTGGCTTCCATCATCATCTTGTTGAGTTTTTTGAACCCCCAGAATGGTTCTAGACTTATTGATTTGTATTTAAACGCATGATACAAGCTTTCACATTTATTTATTTTTTATTATTAAAAATTTAAGTGCGTACTTGGCCAGTAGATTGGATTGGAACCAATCTCATTTCTCGACACACCCCTTCAATCCAATATACTGTGCCACCACCTTCAAACATAAATTAACAAGCCTCCTAACTCATTAGAACATTCAAGACAAACTTTGACAACCCCCATTATTAACTTTCAGAATAATTTAAAATTATTCCCAAATAATAATAACTTCCATAACAAACTTTTTTTTCTATATATATATATATATATATATATATATATATATATATATATATATATATAAAGAAAAGTATAGCTCATCAATAACAACAAACACCTACTATAACGTAAAACATATACCACAATTTTAGTTGCATCACATAAATATTCATTAAATTATTCAACACTCTGTATTTCATTGTATTACGATGCTAACTGTACTTTACGAAGTCTTTGAAACTTCTCAAACATTTAAATTGACATTTGATCGTTAACTTCTTTCCAATACAACTTCTTAAATAAATCCATACAAAATCTCTTTGATTAAAAATAAGTCTAACTGCTAACTAAAATCAACTATGACCATGATAAATTTACCCTATATGAAATCTCATCAATAAAATATCAATCTATGATCAAACCTACGCAATCCTCCTCCTCAAACGCAATTTTTTTTTATTCACAATTGGTAAGCCCTAGGCATCATCTCACCTGATGGTAAGTGACGATGATGCCGAAGGTGGAAGCGGGCTTACCAAGATTCCCCAATGCAATGGAGAACTGGCTATCTTATCTTCAAGCCGGAACACATCAATGTTGTTAACACTGATGTTTGGCGGCAAGACTTAGATAAGATGGTGGTAGCTAGCCAGGCGGGCTTAAAAAATGCCCTACCACCAACCAAACCGAGTCCTACAAGTTGACCCCGCACGAATCGAATCGAATCCGCGACCTCCTGGTATGAAGCGAATGGACTAACCATTACGCCACGGAGGCGGTTAAAAATTTGCTTTTAGAATAACAACTTCCCACATACAACTCTACTAAACTCTACTCTACTTTTTCTAAACTTATCTACTTCTCTTACTATTTCACCCCTTTAAGGTAAGATCAAATAAAATAAAATATTCCAAAACAACTATAACCCGTTTAAAAATTACAACTGCTAACTTTCATTAATAATTAAAATTTGAACAACTTTCCATTAAACATCTTTAACAACTCTTCCTCTGACTAAGTAATTATTCCTAATCGCATATAACTACTCACCCCTTTAATGTCTCAACAATTAACGGACATAACATAAGTAAATAACAAATAATAAAATTAGGTGAGAACTCCTTAAGAATCTCCTTTTTTTATTCACAATTGGTAAGCCCTTGGCATCATCTCATCTGATGGTAAGTGACTTACTACCTACTTACAAGACTAATAATAATCTAACACGTTTTGTGTAACACCTACATTCACTAATACTAAATATTACCAACTAGTTCACACATAAAGTCCAAATGTTCATAGACGCTTCACAAATTCTTCAACCACTACATTGTCAACAATGACTCATCAAATATATCATCTTTACCAGATCATACACGGTGGCTCTAAGGAAATTTTATTTATGAAAATTTCATAATAAAACAGTGATTGGTTTATATTTATTTTAGAAGTTTAAAAGGATAATATATGCAAATTCAGTTTTTGAACACAATGTCACCCAGATGGTCACGGCGCTGGTATTTATGTAAGCGCCCCCGAAAATTTTCCAGTACACGCCTGCAGGTTGCTTGGGGAATCGCTGCAACTTCCTGGCGGATATTTGGTTTTAATTAAGCCGTAGTCCTATAATTATTTACGTAAACACAGCTCCTAAGGTAGCCCCACAGAAAACTGTAAAATCAATCAAACAAATACAAATACAATATTCTTTATTGCATCACAACTTAAAAAAAAAGAAATTAACAATATAGGAGAAAGCCTATACAATAGTCGGCCTTATTGCTAGGTAACCTGACCGAACCTAATATCGCCCGCTTCGCTCGCCCACCACCCAAAAACATTACCCAGCCAGTGCTGGGTAGGCTTTGTTGTGTACTGTTATACGCCGAATACCAACTAATAATCGGACTTTACCCAAACAACTTTAGCCGGCTAATCTTAAGTTTATGTTCACACCCACCTTAGCCGTGACATATACACAAGAAGAAGAAAATCACATAAGCTCAGAAGCTTTGTAATATCCTATTGACATACGGAATTGATGACATAAGGTACTGAGACATGGTCGTTTACTAAGGGCCTCATAAGAAGGTTTAAGGTAACTTAAAGGGCGGTGGAGAGAACTATGCTCGTAATTTCCCTACGCGATGGAATCAGTAATGAGGAGATCCGTAGGAGAACCAAAGTAACCGACATAGCTAACAGAATCGCTAAAATGAAGTGGCAGTGAGCAGGGCGCATAGCAAGTAGATCGTATAACAGATGGCCGTCGGGGTAGTAAAAGTGCTCGAGTGGCGACCGCGTTTCGGAATACGAAGCGTAGGCAGGCCTCCCACACGGTGGATCAACAACCTTATGAAGGTCGCGGGAAGACACTGGATGCGGGCAGCGCAGTACCGATGGGCGTGGAAATCCTTGGGGGAGGCCTTTGTCCAGCAGTGGACGAACGTGTTTCGGCTGATATAACGATATATTCGTAACGATTCGTGATGATATTCGTAAACTGTATTGAATGGAACATGCAGGTTGCTTCGTATCATCGCACCTGTGGTGCGATTAAGTTATTTTATTATAATGCACTAATTTACAATACTCCACTTAAAACTTAATATTTCGTAAGTAAACGTATCATTTATAAAAAAAAAACCTCAATAGTTTTCTCAAATAAACGATTTCCCACACGATTGGGCGTAGAAAATCACCCCCACTCTACATGGGTACGTCCTTGATTTTTTTATTATAAATTTTATTTCATACGTTCATAAACGTGACAGATTCGCATAATCATATCGAATTTCAGCTTTATAGGTGTAACAGGTTTTCAGGTTTAATGGTGCTAGATGATTAATTGTTTTTTATTTTGTTTTGAAATTGATAAATAAAAAAGTAAATTTAAAAAAAATTATTATGAGTAAAACGTATGTGACATATCTAAGAACAGACGGACGAATAAATTGACTACGCAACCCTAAAAAGCGTCGGTGGTTCAACGGTAAAGACTCAGCCCACCTAACCAGAGATCCCGGGTTCGCATAGGTTTTCGAAACTTACCTACTTACTTACAGTGATTTTCCGATTGGTTTAGCGGTAAAGGAAAACATCGTGAGAAACCTGCACATCTGACTCCAGATATGTGTGAAGGTCATGTTACACAACTCCGTATGTATTTATCTTAATGTCCTACACGTGACCGCAGGCACAGTATATATATTAGTACCGCAGGTGATTCTAAGTGCAACACCAAGCAACCGTCGTCTATCCCTTAGGTAGCACGGCTCATGGTGCCACACGATAGGAGGAGGACTATATCCAATGTATCCTAACGCTAAATACCCACCCAGCTTGATTTTTTTTTTTTTTTTTTTCGAAAGGACAAGCTTGTTGTTGGCCATTGGGGCCTTTACAACTTCACCGGGCAGGGGAGGCGAGTACGGAAGGCACTCAACCTAGTGCAAGGCAAAAAGATGCAACTGCCTAAGGGCGCCCAGGTGGGCACGGACCTCGGCTTAGGTCGTTGCTTGGACGTGGGAGGATCGGAGAGAAGCGGCCTGGTATATGCCGGTAGCGCTGGTAAGCGCCAGAAGCGGGGGGAGGCCGCCCTCGCCGGCGAGGGCAGAATGTCGGTGCAGTGTTTCTCTGTGGGTTAGGGGGCGGGGTCAGGGCAGCTACGGCTAGCGTGGACCCAGCTTGATGATAGCAAAGTATATATATTAGTATGATAGCCCTCCCCCCTGCCCCCAGTCGCCGAGAATCAGGTATGTAATGTAAATAAAGATATAAAGATGAATAGCAAGATAAAAGCTTAACAAAATTACGGAACAAAGACGGTGTTAAATTTAATTTGTGCCGCGCTGTGAGGCATACACACTTCACAGAAATTAATGTTCAATTGCTATTATTCAAAACCGGTAAAGTGCGAGTCAGAAACGCGCACAAAGGGTTCCGTACCATCATACTAGATGGCGCTGGTTTCTTCACTTGAAAAAAAAACGTTTTTTGTATGAAGACTTTCACGTTTTCGAATTTTTAGTATTTTTTGTTATAGTGGCAACAGAAATACAACATCTGTGAAAATTTCAACTGTCTAGCTATCACGGTTCATGAAATACAGCCCGGTGACAGACGGACGGACAGCGGAGTCTTAGAAATAGGGTCCCGTTTTGACCCTTTGGGTACGGAACCCTAAAAAATTAAGGTAGGTATAAGATTTATCTAACTGCAAAACAAATATAAATATACATATATTTAACCCATTCCATCGCCCGCCGAGGACAAGCACAAGTGACCTCTGATAATCCAGTGCCACCGTGAAATTATTTTAAGAGAACTTGAATAATTCAAAAACTTGAAACAACTATTGTATTTTATTTATATTCTATTCTTGTGTTAACTTATTTGTTTTCTCTTTAATGCAATGAAGAGTTTACAAACAAACAAACATGCAATATACTGGAGAGAAGGTCGGAAAAGAGGCTTTTCCGCTCATCATATCATATCAGCCGTCCAGACGTCCCCCAAGGATTTCCACGACAACCGGTCCTGTGCCGCCCGCATCCTGTGCCTTCTGGTGACCTTCACCAAGTCTTTTGTCCACCGAATACGTCTTTCGGTGCACGGTCACCACTCGAGAACTTTGCCGCTTCAACGGCCATCTGTTCTACGAGCTATGTGCCCGCCCACTGGCACTTAAGTTTAGCGATTCTGTGAGCTATGTCAAACCCAGAGCATAGCTTACTCCATCACCCTTTGGAACCTTGAGCCTTCTTATGAGGCCCATAGTAAGTGACCGAGTCTCAGTTCCGTATGTCTGACGGAGATTCTTCGCAACCCCCGCTCCGCTGTAACCGTGACTGGTACCGGAGCCAGGAATAGTAGAGCCGCCGGGGGTTAATGTGATGGACGGAACGCCATCCCTGTCCAGAATTGTATACAAAATTAATTAGTTTGAGATACACTTAACTTTTTGTTAAATCACCTAAGTTTCGCGCCAGACAAACCCATAAAAACTCCTTGTTGCATGCTTATAAAAATATTACAAGATCCCTGGAAAAAAACGCTTCACTACTATGGAGATGTTGGTTTGGCTTGTGTAAGGTTTTTTTTTTAAGGTTGGATGTAAGACAAAGGTGAGAGAGGGAAAGTGATACGAGCGCGCAGTGTTGTGTGAATGTGACGGCGAGTATGGGGCTCGTCGCGCAGTGGTAGAGTAATGGAGGAGGCACGCCAGGGACGCGGAGGAGTGTGGTAGTGTGAGAGACGGAGGTGTGAGTGATTTAATTGGGTGTTTGAAAAGTAAAAATGAGTGTTTAAAAGGTTGCTTCGCTTGTTTGGTACGTAATCAGTTGGTTTTGCCACCTAGTACTATGTTTTGACCTTTCGTACACACTTTTGTGTGCAGTCAGTGCCCTTAATTGTGTATTTAAAGCTTTGCTCATGCTAAATTATTTCACGAGGGGGTCGCGCGAGTCGTATCCGTAAGAAACGAATGGAACTGATTTTAGGGTTCCTTTGGCGTGGGGTTTGTTGTAAGTATTAGGTATATTAGTAAATTTAAATTCGTACTGAACCCTTGGAACTGAAATTATATTGTTATTAAATTCAAATATTAAATTTAAACAGAGTACTTCTTCTTCTTCTTTAGCGTGTCGATGGCAGACATTACACTGTAGCAGCCCAGAATTTGGCCACGTTAACAGCATTATCAGCCGCTGTCATGAGGTCTTCCTGCGTGCAGATGTAGGGGCACGCAGGGCACGATGTTAAGTGTGTCATCTTTTGAACTGCACCGCACAAACAGTTTGTATCACAGTCACCCAAAAATCCCCACCTGACCATGTTTCCTATGCTCCGACCGGTCAGGGTCCAGAGTCTGTTTAAAGACTTCCAAACCGACCAAGGCAAGTCATGTCCAGGGGGAAGGCTTTCTGATATCGGGACGAAGGGTGTCGGTAAGCTTACTTTGTCCTGCCAAAGGTTACACCTCGCTTTCTTGGGTTCTACTGATAAAGGATAGACACACTTTATAAAACTATTTCGGCTTTTCAGCCGTTGTTGCACTGGGTTGTGGCTATGCGTCAGTATCCATCTTCGATCTTTCAGAGGAGCTAGCCACCGCCCTGCGCACAGCCGGGGGCGCAATACCAGCTAGTGGGTACAGCTGACTGACCGGGGTCGGTTTGAGGCAGCCAGTTATGATCCGGCAAGTCTCATTTAGAGCTGTATCCACCAGCTTCGCATGAGCAGAGCGACACATACTTACAGAGTACTTACGACAGAATTCTAATATTTTAGTTTGGTTGAGCCTGACTATGCACTAGTTGTACTAAACACTAACCAACTATGTTCATTGCTAGCTGTATTAAGCTTAAACCTGTACTTCCCCCTAGAATTTGTACTTACTATTGTATCCTTGAAAGACAGAGAATAGCGATAATTCAGGGTTCGTTGCAATCAAAAGTTTATTCAGCAGATAACAATAACACGAGTTCTTATAATTTTGAACAAAAAATAACCGACTTCAAACAGGAAACTAAGGTTCCTCTCGATTTCCCTGGGATGCCATAATCAGATCCTGGTTTCCTTATCATGGTACCACCTTTAGGATATCTTCTTTCCAAAAAAAAACTATTCATCAAAATCTATTCATAAACGACGAAGTTATCCGCGAACACACTTAATACGGTCGAATTGAGAAACCTCCTCCTTTTTTTGAAGTCGATTAATAAAAATGTAAATTTTAAAGACTTGCCAGAGTTACGGCTGTGGAGTCGTATATCCCTTTGTTTGTGATTTTGAGCAGTCAAATTAAAGTTCATAATATGTCGTTAATCGCACCTGCCACATTTTTTGTGTTTAAGAATCTCGGTTAAAAAGCGTAGATGGCTCAACCGGTAACGACTCGGTCCATCTAACCAGAGGTACCGGGTTCAAATATAAATAATATATAAATATCAAATATCAATTGTGAATAAAAAAAAATCTGGAAGGCCAATGTACCAATGAGTTTTTCAAAAATTTACGTACATACTTACCGATTGCTTTAACGGGGAAGGAAAAACATCGTGAGGAAACCTGCACACGCCTGCGAAGAAACTCGAAGGTTGTGTGTGAAGTCGACTAAGGCCTAATCGCCCTGTTTCAGGGTAGGCTCGAGCCCCTCGGTGGGGACGTATATGAGCTGTAATGATGAAGAATCTCGGTGTAATTTGAACTGCACGCTAACTGATTATATTTGTTAGGAATATTAGTAAATTTAAATTCGTACTGAACCCTTGGAACTGAAATATTAAATTCTCGAAGGATAGAGGTTCCTTTAAAACTTAGGATTCTCTGTGAATAATAGATCTTTCCATATAACTAGCATAAGGTGGTGAATCTATTGATTTAGTATTGTTTCACTTGGCAGATAATTATAATATGCATTATTTGGAAATACCTAAAGAGTTGCTAAAGCAACGACCTTAAAACTGTTACTTTTGTTTGAGATCCTTAGCGGTCAAGCCAAGTGATTATGCCGTTAATGTAACTTAGTAACAACTCTTTGTGTTGCCGAAATTTTATAATAGATTGAAAATAGAGGTAGCAGGTAAAGTTTGAATTAAAATAAGACGCTACCAATTTTATTTGTAAAGTAAGTACGTATTGATCGTACTAATAATTGAACAGACATAAAGAACGAAAGAATGATACTAAGATTTCCTGTTTTAAAAGCCGTAGTACCTGACATTCCTTCTAATATGTGTTAAATAAATATTTATAAGTACATGGTAAACGAGAAGAGGTTTTTCAGGGGAATACCCCTTTTCCTCTCCTGGGAGACAATAAACTTAAAGTGGTTATTTGTCTCCAACTCTGCATTTTGATTTTTCCATAGCCAACCCTAACGCTTTGTAATGAGCCAATCATGTATAAACAGACTTGAGCCCCTCAGTGGGGACGTGTATGAGTTGATATGATGATAGGCGACAGGGTAGGCCTGAGCCCCTCAGTGGGGACGCGTATGAGTTAATATGATGATAGACGACAGGGTAGGCTTGAGCCCCTCGGTGGGGACGTGTATGAGCTGATATGATGCTAGACGATCGATGCAATGCACCTTTGGGGAAAGACTAACTCACATTACCCTAGGCAATCTGGGCGACACTAAGGCTACCTATCTAAGGTCGCCTTCCACGCAAACCCGGCACCACCACACCAGGGTCCGTTATCTGGGTATATAAATCATGTTGGGGGGTTACCATAACCGTCACGCTTGGCTGGCCGGTTGGCGATCGCAGTTTGGTTGCAGGTCATATGCAGTACGCGGAAAGGACGCTGCTGTCCATCCTAAGTCCCTAATTCCAATATGGCCAGTTTTAGCTCAGAAAACATTGATCATCGAATGAACAAAAAACTAGCCGTATTAGCTAAACCTCCTTCTCTTTTTTAACTGACTTCAAAAAAGGAGGAGGTTTCTCAATTCGACCGTATATGTTTTTTTATTTTTTTTACTGTAATTTAGACATATGGTTTCATCAGTCTGAACCTAGATCTGGGCCTACGACGTACATTTGAATGGCGCTTCATCGTAGCTGACGTATCAAAACCAATTATAGGAGTCGATTTCCTGGAATACTATAACCTACCTGTTGACTGCCGTAATCAACGCCTCGTCGATGGCATTACATCACTTTCAGTTTTAGTACTACGTCAAAAGGATGTAGAGGCTGTATCATCGGTACGTACCACCATTAATAATCTTAATGTCATCGACTTCTGCGCAAGTATCCTGAAATTACCCGTCCAGCAGTTAAACTAGTTACTCCAAAGCATAATACGGTGCACCACATACCCGGACCACCGATTTCCAGTCGTCCACGGCGTCTCGATCCAGAGGTTTCCGTACCACCACACTTCTCCACACAGTTATAAAAAAAGATACATTTTCATTTCAAACAAGAGACATTAACGCGAGCGACAGAAAAATGCTGTTTTTTCATGTAGTTCGGACTCCTTAGCGCTAGTACGAGTACTCCTTTATTATTTGTTATTATACTTTAGGTTTGGTACTATTATTTCCAAATTATGATGATGAATTTATACGGTATGTCTTGGCAACTATGATGATGAAAATACTGGTATCTGGAGCTGATGTGATTTTCAGTCATTCTCTGCTTGATGATGACGAAGGAAATCAAGTAGCAAAGGACTTGTGGTTCACGCTCTGGCTGGAGCTGGTCTGATTTTCAGTCTTTCCTGAATTGATGATGTTGATGACGCAGGAAGTCAAGTAGAAGAAGGCTTGAGTTTCACGCTCTGGATTATCCGGAACTGATATGATTTTCAGTTGTTTCTGGCTTAACAATGACGAGTCGGTATATGAAAAAATTTAAATACGAAAGGAGATTGCCTTTACCCAAATTTCACCCATTTCCATTCAGTAGATTTGGCGCTACAGCACCAGACGGACGCACAGACACACAAATACACACACACACACAAATACACACACACACACACACATAGAAACACTTTATTATTTTTTTGTTTTTTAGACTATTAGTGTAAGACTATCGATCCCCTTCAAAATCTTAACTTCGATTTTTTTTGCCATCACAAAACTTACCTTATTTCGTATCACTTATTGTTAAACATTAACCGCCTCCGTGGCGTAATGGTCAGTCCATTCACTTCACACCAGGAGGTCGCGGGCTCGATTCCCGGCGGGGTCAACTTTGTATGGTTGGTTTGGTTGGTGGTAGGACATTTTCTTAGCCCGCCTGGCTAGCTACCACCATCTTATGTTAGTCTTGCCGCCAAACATCAGTGTTAACAGCATTGATGTGTTCCGGCTTAAAAATAAAATAGCCTGATCCCCATTGCGTTGGGGAATCTTGGTAAACCCGCTTCCCTCTTCGGCATCATCGTTACTTACAATAAGGTGAGATGATGCCAAGGGCTTATCAATTGTGGATAAAAAAATATTTTCTGTGGTTCGTACTGCCCGTTAGTCCCTCAAATTAATTTAAGAATAGGTACTCATACCTAATCCTACTAATATTATTAACGCGAAAGTTTGTAAGATTGTATGGATGTATAGATGTATGTTTGCTACTCTTTCACGCAAAAACTACTGAACGAATCTGACTGAAATTTGGTAGGTAAAAAGATTAGGACCTGGATTACCAACATAGGCTACTTTTTTCCACGCTCGCGAGCCGCACGCGCACTGCGCACTAAAAATTCATAGAAACGCGGGTGAAGCCGCGGGAAACGGCTAGTATTGTAATAAAACTACAAGGCTACCCCTCTATATGCAAATGAAAACCTCTTGTATACTAAGTTGTTCATTTACTGTATCGAACTTCCGTTTATTGATTACTCATTAACTATAACTCATAGATCTCATGAGATTTAGGGATCGGGTAATTGCTCATAATTCGTAAACATGATATTTCTCAGACAGTCAATGATCATATTTTTGGTGACTTATTAAGTATATTTTGGCAAATTGTAGGGATCCGTATCCAGTGGGTGTCAATTTTATTTTAATACTCGATCAAGAATCTACAGCATATTATAGCTAATATTATAATATATTAATCATCATTACAGCTCATATACGTCCCCACCGAGGGGCTCGAGCCTACCCTCAATCAGGGCGATTAGGCCTTAGTCGACCACGCGGGCCCAGTGCGGGTTGGTCGACTTCACACACAACCTTCGAGTTTCTTCGCAGGCGTGTGCAGGTTTCCTCACGATGTTTTCCTTCACCGTTAAAGCAATCTATAATATAATAAAACTGTAACGGGGCCGTGTCTGTACATGAAATATTTTTGGAAAATAATAACTGTGGTGGACATTACTAACGATACAGAGGCCAAAACAACAACTTTTGGAATTTTTGTCTGTCTGTCTGTCTGTCTGTCTGTCTGTATGTTCGCGCATCACGCAAAAACTACCAGGCCGATTTTGATGAAATTTTGTATGGTGGTTCCTTATAGCCCTGGTTAACATATAGGATACGTTTTATCCCAGAAAATTCAAGAGTTCCCGTGGGAAAATCAAAAGTATTCATTTATAGAGTGGCTCACCACGCAAATGTGGCTTGACCTATTACAATCAAATTTTACACGTTGATACCCTTATCGCGAACTAAACTGGGACATTGTGAATCCCAAAAAAATTTGGGTTCCTACAGGAATGCAAAAAATTTTATCTTTAGAATGACTCAACGTAACGATATGAAACCTTTACATAGGGATGGGGTGTTATAATCATCATTGTATAGTCGGGTATTCTTTATCCCAGAAAACTAAAGAGGTCCCGTGGGAAATTATCTATCGATACATACAATAATAACAAAAGAGTACTTTTTTCTATATATTAGCTACACATACCAAACATTATAATCATAGTAGCAGAATGTCAATAGATGGCACTGCAGGGATAATAAAACGCGCTTAAGTTGTATTAAAACATTAAAACATTATTTCATACTTTTGAGTGGATTTCTTTTATGTATTTTTCAGCATACGCTACTTTAAACTCTGGAACTATGGTACGTAGCGATGTGTTTCATAGACGAACAGACAGGTATTTTTTTACAGATTCCAATCGTGTATAAAAATATAAACACATAAATCGAGTTTAACATCTTTTAACAGGAGGCACAGATATGGGAACTCTTTTAACAGCGACTATTTGCGTGTGGTAGTTGCTCTCCGCCTGCAATATCAATATCTGTGAACCTCATCAATGTATTTGCGGGTCCTCGGTGAAGGCAATTGGCCATCACTCACTGAGTTGCCACGTCACCAATTCCTTAATGACCTCACTCGGAGGGCACTGGTCTCGGCCAGATGGAATATTCCATCTTTGATGCAGCCGCCGGCCGGGCTTTAGTCGATCTGATGGCAAAAGGCCGGAGGGTTTAAACAGGTGCTATGGCAGAGAGGAACGTGTCTGCTTTGGGAAGCCACTTTTTCTGTCTCACTCCTCACCCGTACGGTACTGCTGCTCAATTTGCGGTGAGAAAGAAGCATAATAAGTACTCGGTCTTGGAGGCAAATTACTGCTTTGTGCCGCTGGTCTGTGAGACAACCGGCTGCTGAACCCTCAGAGGCCTTTGCCTTCACAAAGAAGATTGGCCTTCGCCTCCGAGAGAGGAGATGTGACGTGAGGTCCTACCTGCTGCTAAGGTTGTCTATTGCCATCCAGCGCGGCAACGAGAAGTGCGTCTTGGGCTTCTTTGGAGCTGATACGACTCGAGGATTTGACCCATATTGTTAGGAAATTTTATTACTAGATTGATACCTATAATGATTTGAATTAGTATTTTGATAATATTTCATCATATCAGTTTATATACGTCCCCACCAAGGGGCTCGACCTGCCCTGAGTTAGGGCGATCTGGCCTTAGACGATCACGCGGGCCCATTGCGGGTTGATTGACTTCACACATAAGCTTCGAATTTCTTCGCAGGCGTGTGCAGGTTTCCTCACGATGTTTTCTCTCACCGTAAGAGCGTCGGATAAACGTACATACCAGTATGAAATCGATATTCGTATAGATATTGGTAAGTGGCAGGATTCGAACCACAGCCTTCCGGACAGGAGGTAGTGGCCCTAACCGTTTTGCCACCGACGCTCTATATTTTATTTAAGATTTAGAAATCCTTACTTTATATTATAAATGTGAAAATGTGTTTGTTTGTTTGTTAACTATTCACACTTCAACACCTCTACCAATCTTAATGAAATTTGGCATGCAGGTAGCCTGTATCACTGGGAATGAAATAGTCAACCTTTTATCTGTGGAAATTATCATAGTCCGATGCAGTTCCTGAGGAAACTGAAACAATACTCTTTGTTCGTTTTATTTAAAATCGTAACGAAAAAATGGATTGGTGTGATTTTTCGCACAGAGATGAGGTGGAAAATGATATAATTTACTAATAAGTATATCCTGACATAGTTCCCGAGGGATCTGGGGACAACTGTTTTCTACGCTCGCGCACGTCGGTGGCGTCGCAACGGAGCAACGCAATGATATAAATGTTACTATCGTGAGCAACGGATTAAAGTGATTTTTTGTATAGAATTTGTTGAGGGGGTGGGAAGTGACAAAGACTGCTAATCCGAATAGCCCGATACAGTTCCTGAGGTACCTGGTGAAAACTCATGTCCACGCTTGCGAGCTGATTGCGGCTCGCGCACCACTCACCCTCAAAAAGAGTCATAAAAGCTATGTCCACGTGGTCGAAGCCGCGGGCAAAAGCTAGTGGGTAAGTATGTACGTAAGTTTTTGAAAAACTCATTGGTACATTGGCCGTCAATATTAATCAATGGTTACTATATGCCAAGGGCTTAACATTTGTGGATAGAAAAACGATTCGAAATCAAATTATATAATGAAAATGAAAAGTTTATTAACAAAATGTTGAAGCGCGTTTTCTTGTTTTATTTTGCAAGATTTGTAGGTACCTACTTAAAAAAATGAAAACAATCAAATAGCATTTTATTAACGAAAATAGACACTGGAAAGTCAGAAAAATTGAGAACACAGGAGGCCTTCGTCAAAAGGAAGGACTAGTTTAGTACATAGTCAAAGTATGTTTATTAGTACTTACATACAGTATGGACACTCCCTGCCGCTCCCTAGATTCCGAACTACCCCCTCGTCACCCAGATTGATCCAGATTGGTTATAGTTTGGTTCTCGAACTTATAAGATTTCGACGTGATTTTGTTTGCTCCGTCATTTGTTTTTAGAAATGTCATTTTTTTACGACCGTTGTATGCAGTGTCTGGCATAGTGGTAATCAACTAAAATCAAGCCAATTAATATGCAATATGCTAATCAGCCTGCTTTGGGTGATGTGATGATCATCATCATTTTAAAAAAGCATCAACCAAAAGACTTCCACTGCTGGACATCGGCGTTCCTGAGTTACGGGGTAATTGCCTTAATCATCAATGCTTGAAAGGTAGGTTGGTGATCTCAGTGTGCATTTTGGTGGCACGGCACGCGAAGAGTACGCTGCCGTTTTCTCTCCTGTATTTTCTCTTAGTCTTCTCTTATGATGACACCCTCGTGAAGAGATGGGGTGATGCTATTCTAGGGCCATACTTGCGCAAAGGAGTCTGAACGAATGAAAAACGAAAACCCTAAACAAGTTAAAAAACCGACTTCCATCGCAACAACTTAGTACATTTTTGCATTATTAGTTTTTGTTAATTTTCTAATAAAGTACTACAACGATTTTGATAACATTTTTATGGAACCACACGGAAGTACTAGCTTTCAAATAAAAAAAATCATAAAATTCGGTCCACCCAGTCAAAAGTTCTGAGGTAACACACATAAAAAAGAGCATACAGTCGAATTGAGAACCTCCTCCTTTTTACTTTAAAAATTACTGTCGCTCGCGTTGATGTCTTTTATTTCTAATGTTTTTATGTGGAGAGGTGTGGTGGTAAGGAACCTGTGAAGCGCAAGTCAGATTCGTACTTGCAATGGTTTTTGTTTTTGCCTACTTTTATTTGTAGGTAGATATTTCTCTTTTCCTTATAAGAAGGAAATCTCCTATTTATTCTTATTGTATTAATAAACTTCGGCTTTGGAGAAAATATGCTAGTAATAATAAAATATTAAGTGTTGTTCTGCTCTAAAATAAAATATTTTGATCAAATCTTTTTTCATCGGCTGGACTGATTTTAGTAGCCTTGTTTCAAGCCGGGTGTGACTTCATCATCATCATATCAGCTCATATGCGCCCCCACCAAGGGGTTCGAGCCTACCCTGAATTAGGGCGATCGAGCCCTAGTTTCCCGCGCGGACCCAGTGCGGGTTGGTCCTTCACACACAACCTTCGAGTTTCTTTGCAGGCGTGTGCAAGTTTCCTTACAATGTTTTTCTACACCGTAAGAGAGCGTCGGATAAACGTGAAATCGAAATTCAGAAACACATTAGTACGTGGCAGGATTTGAACAACCTAACTTTACTTGTACCGGGAAGAAAGTTATTAGTTTCAACTTTGTATACTAGTATGTCAGCGGCAGATCTTAAGAATCCGGCAGATCGTGAAAGACCCAGGCATTTCATAAAATAAATCTATAATATAATAAAACTGTAACGGGGCCGTGTCTGTACATGAAATATTTTTGGAAAATAATAACTGTGGTGGACATTACTAACGATACAGAGGCCAAAACAACAACTTTTGGAATTTTTGTCTGTCTGTCTGTCTGTCTGTCTGTCTGTATGTTCGCGCATCACGCAAAAACTACCAGGCCGATTTTGATGAAATTTTGTATGGTGGTTCCTTATAGCCCTGGTTAACATATAGGATACGTTTTATCCCAGAAAATTCAAGAGTTCCCGTGGGAAAATCAAAAGTATTCATTTATAGAGTGGCTCACCACGCAAATGTGGCTTGACCTATTACAATCAAATTTTACACGTTGATACCCTTATCGCGAACTAAACTGGGACATTGTGAATCCCAAAAAAATTTGGGTTCCTACAGGAATGCAAAAAATTTTATCTTTAGAATGACTCAACGTAACGATATGAAACCTTTACATAGGGATGGGGTGTTATAATCATCATTGTATAGTCGGGTATTCTTTATCCCAGAAAACTAAAGAGGTCCCGTGGGAAATTATCTATCGATACATACAATAATAACAAAAGAGTACTTTTTTCTATATATTAGCTACACATACCAAACATTATAATCATAGTAGCAGAATGTCAATAGATGGCACTGCAGGGATAATAAAACGCGCTTAAGTTGTATTAAAACATTAAAACATTATTTCATACTTTTGAGTGGATTTCTTTTATGTATTTTTCAGCATACGCTACTTTAAACTCTGGAACTATGGTACGTAGCGATGTGTTTCATAGACGAACAGACAGGTATTTTTTTACAGATTCCAATCGTGTATAAAAATATAAACACATAAATCGAGTTTAACATCTTTTAACAGGAGGCACAGATATGGGAACTCTTTTAACAGCGACTATTTGCGTGTGGTAGTTGCTCTCCGCCTGCAATATCAATATCTGTGAACCTCATCAATGTATTTGCGGGTCCTCGGTGAAGGCAATTGGCCATCACTCACTGAGTTGCCACGTCACCAATTCCTTAATGACCTCACTCGGAGGGCACTGGTCTCGGCCAGATGGAATATTCCATCTTTGATGCAGCCGCCGGCCGGGCTTTAGTCGATCTGATGGCAAAAGGCCGGAGGGTTTAAACAGGTGCTATGGCAGAGAGGAACGTGTCTGCTTTGGGAAGCCACTTTTTCTGTCTCACTCCTCACCCGTACGGTACTGCTGCTCAATTTGCGGTGAGAAAGAAGCATAATAAGTACTCGGTCTTGGAGGCAAATTACTGCTTTGTGCCGCTGGTCTGTGAGACAACCGGCTGCTGAACCCTCAGAGGCCTTTGCCTTCACAAAGAAGATTGGCCTTCGCCTCCGAGAGAGGAGATGTGACGTGAGGTCCTACCTGCTGCTAAGGTTGTCTATTGCCATCCAGCGCGGCAACGAGAAGTGCGTCTTGGGCTTCTTTGGAGCTGATACGACTCGAGGATTTGACCCATATTGTTAGGAAATTTTATTACTAGATTGATACCTATAATGATTTGAATTAGTATTTTGATAATATTTCATCATATCAGTTTATATACGTCCCCACCAAGGGGCTCGACCTGCCCTGAGTTAGGGCGATCTGGCCTTAGACGATCACGCGGGCCCATTGCGGGTTGATTGACTTCACACATAAGCTTCGAATTTCTTCGCAGGCGTGTGCAGGTTTCCTCACGATGTTTTCTCTCACCGTAAGAGCGTCGGATAAACGTACATACCAGTATGAAATCGATATTCGTATAGATATTGGTAAGTGGCAGGATTCGAACCACAGCCTTCCGGACAGGAGGTAGTGGCCCTAACCGTTTTGCCACCGACGCTCTATATTTTATTTAAGATTTAGAAATCCTTACTTTATATTATAAATGTGAAAATGTGTTTGTTTGTTTGTTAACTATTCACACTTCAACACCTCTACCAATCTTAATGAAATTTGGCATGCAGGTAGCCTGTATCACTGGGAATGAAATAGTCAACCTTTTATCTGTGGAAATTATCATAGTCCGATGCAGTTCCTGAGGAAACTGAAACAATACTCTTTGTTCGTTTTATTTAAAATCGTAACGAAAAAATGGATTGGTGTGATTTTTCGCACAGAGATGAGGTGGAAAATGATATAATTTACTAATAAGTATATCCTGACATAGTTCCCGAGGGATCTGGGGACAACTGTTTTCTACGCTCGCGCACGTCGGTGGCGTCGCAACGGAGCAACGCAATGATATAAATGTTACTATCGTGAGCAACGGATTAAAGTGATTTTTTGTATAGAATTTGTTGAGGGGGTGGGAAGTGACAAAGACTGCTAATCCGAATAGCCCGATACAGTTCCTGAGGTACCTGGTGAAAACTCATGTCCACGCTTGCGAGCTGATTGCGGCTCGCGCACCACTCACCCTCAAAAAGAGTCATAAAAGCTATGTCCACGTGGGCGAAGCCGCGGGCAAAAGCTAGTGGGTAAGTATGTACGTAAGTTTTTGAAAAACTCATTGGTACATTGGCCGTCAATATTAATCAATGGTTACTATATGCCAAGGGCTTAACATTTGTGGATAGAAAAACGATTCGAAATCAAATTATATAATGAAAATGAAAAGTTTATTAACAAAATGTTGAAGCGCGTTTTCTTGTTTTATTTTGCAAGATTTGTAGGTACCTACTTAAAAAAATGAAAACAATCAAATAGCATTTTATTAACGAAAATAGACACTGGAAAGTCAGAAAAATTGAGAACACAGGAGGCCTTCGTCAAAAGGAAGGACTAGTTTAGTACATAGTCAAAGTATGTTTATTAGTACTTACATACAGTATGGACACTCCCTGCCGCTCCCTAGATTCCGAACTACCCCCTCGTCACCCAGATTGATCCAGATTGGTTATAGTTTGGTTCTCGAACTTATAAGATTTCGACGTGATTTTGTTTGCTCCGTCATTTGTTTTTAGAAATGTCATTTTTTTACGACCGTTGTATGCAGTGTCTGGCATAGTGGTAATCAACTAAAATCAAGCCAATTAATATGCAATATGCTAATCAGCCTGCTTTGGGTGATGTGATGATCATCATCATTTTAAAAAAGCATCAACCAAAAGACTTCCACTGCTGGACATCGGCGTTCCTGAGTTACGGGGTAATTGCCTTAATCATCAATGCTTGAAAGGTAGGTTGGTGATCTCAGTGTGCATTTTGGTGGCACGGCACGCGAAGAGTACGCTGCCGTTTTCTCTCCTGTATTTTCTCTTAGTCTTCTCTTATGATGACACCCTCGTGAAGAGATGGGGTGATGCTATTCTAGGGCCATACTTGCGCAAAGGAGTCTGAACGAATGAAAAACGAAAACCCTAAACAAGTTAAAAAACCGACTTCCATCGCAACAACTTAGTACATTTTTGCATTATTAGTTTTTGTTAATTTTCTAATAAAGTACTACAACGATTTTGATAACATTTTTATGGAACCACACGGAAGTACTAGCTTTCAAATAAAAAAAATCATAAAATTCGGTCCACCCAGTCAAAAGTTCTGAGGTAACACACATAAAAAAGAGCATACAGTCGAATTGAGAACCTCCTCCTTTTTACTTTAAAAATTACTGTCGCTCGCGTTGATGTCTTTTATTTCTAATGTTTTTATGTGGAGAGGTGTGGTGGTAAGGAACCTGTGAAGCGCAAGTCAGATTCGTACTTGCAATGGTTTTTGTTTTTGCCTACTTTTATTTGTAGGTAGATATTTCTCTTTTCCTTATAAGAAGGAAATCTCCTATTTATTCTTATTGTATTAATAAACTTCGGCTTTGGAGAAAATATGCTAGTAATAATAAAATATTAAGTGTTGTTCTGCTCTAAAATAAAATATTTTGATCAAATCTTTTTTCATCGGCTGGACTGATTTTAGTAGCCTTGTTTCAAGCCGGGTGTGACTTCATCATCATCATATCAGCTCATATGCGCCCCCACCAAGGGGTTCGAGCCTACCCTGAATTAGGGCGATCGAGCCCTAGTTTCCCGCGCGGACCCAGTGCGGGTTGGTCCTTCACACACAACCTTCGAGTTTCTTTGCAGGCGTGTGCAAGTTTCCTTACAATGTTTTTCTACACCGTAAGAGAGCGTCGGATAAACGTGAAATCGAAATTCAGAAACACATTAGTACGTGGCAGGATTTGAACAACCTAACTTTACTTGTACCGGGAAGAAAGTTATTAGTTTCAACTTTGTATACTAGTATGTCAGCGGCAGATCTTAAGAATCCGGCAGATCGTGAAAGACCCAGGCATTTCATAAAATAAATCTATAATATAATAAAACTGTAACGGGGCCGTGTCTGTACATGAAATATTTTTGGAAAATAATAACTGTGGTGGACATTACTAACGATACAGAGGCCAAAACAACAACTTTTGGAATTTTTGTCTGTCTGTCTGTCTGTCTGTCTGTCTGTATGTTCGCGCATCACGCAAAAACTACCAGGCCGATTTTGATGAAATTTTGTATGGTGGTTCCTTATAGCCCTGGTTAACATATAGGATACGTTTTATCCCAGAAAATTCAAGAGTTCCCGTGGGAAAATCAAAAGTATTCATTTATAGAGTGGCTCACCACGCAAATGTGGCTTGACCTATTACAATCAAATTTTACACGTTGATACCCTTATCGCGAACTAAACTGGGACATTGTGAATCCCAAAAAAATTTGGGTTCCTACAGGAATGCAAAAAATTTTATCTTTAGAATGACTCAACGTAACGATATGAAACCTTTACATAGGGATGGGGTGTTATAATCATCATTGTATAGTCGGGTATTCTTTATCCCAGAAAACTAAAGAGGTCCCGTGGGAAATTATCTATCGATACATACAATAATAACAAAAGAGTACTTTTTTCTATATATTAGCTACACATACCAAACATTATAATCATAGTAGCAGAATGTCAATAGATGGCACTGCAGGGATAATAAAACGCGCTTAAGTTGTATTAAAACATTAAAACATTATTTCATACTTTTGAGTGGATTTCTTTTATGTATTTTTCAGCATACGCTACTTTAAACTCTGGAACTATGGTACGTAGCGATGTGTTTCATAGACGAACAGACAGGTATTTTTTTACAGATTCCAATCGTGTATAAAAATATAAACACATAAATCGAGTTTAACATCTTTTAACAGGAGGCACAGATATGGGAACTCTTTTAACAGCGACTATTTGCGTGTGGTAGTTGCTCTCCGCCTGCAATATCAATATCTGTGAACCTCATCAATGTATTTGCGGGTCCTCGGTGAAGGCAATTGGCCATCACTCACTGAGTTGCCACGTCACCAATTCCTTAATGACCTCACTCGGAGGGCACTGGTCTCGGCCAGATGGAATATTCCATCTTTGATGCAGCCGCCGGCCGGGCTTTAGTCGATCTGATGGCAAAAGGCCGGAGGGTTTAAACAGGTGCTATGGCAGAGAGGAACGTGTCTGCTTTGGGAAGCCACTTTTTCTGTCTCACTCCTCACCCGTACGGTACTGCTGCTCAATTTGCGGTGAGAAAGAAGCATAATAAGTACTCGGTCTTGGAGGCAAATTACTGCTTTGTGCCGCTGGTCTGTGAGACAACCGGCTGCTGAACCCTCAGAGGCCTTTGCCTTCACAAAGAAGATTGGCCTTCGCCTCCGAGAGAGGAGATGTGACGTGAGGTCCTACCTGCTGCTAAGGTTGTCTATTGCCATCCAGCGCGGCAACGAGAAGTGCGTCTTGGGCTTCTTTGGAGCTGATACGACTCGAGGATTTGACCCATATTGTTAGGAAATTTTATTACTAGATTGATACCTATAATGATTTGAATTAGTATTTTGATAATATTTCATCATATCAGTTTATATACGTCCCCACCAAGGGGCTCGAC
Source organism: Coleophora flavipennella (assembly GCA_947284805.1). NCBI lineage: Eukaryota > Metazoa > Arthropoda > Insecta > Lepidoptera > Coleophoridae > Coleophora > Coleophora flavipennella. The sequence goes on from OX369307.1 coordinate 2,121,309, forward strand.
CTGCCCTGAGTTAGGGCGATCTGGCCTTAGACGATCACGCGGGCCCATTGCGGGTTGATTGACTTCACACATAAGCTTCGAATTTCTTCGCAGGCGTGTGCAGGTTTCCTCACGATGTTTTCTCTCACCGTAAGAGCGTCGGATAAACGTACATACCAGTATGAAATCGATATTCGTATAGATATTGGTAAGTGGCAGGATTCGAACCACAGCCTTCCGGACAGGAGGTAGTGGCCCTAACCGTTTTGCCACCGACGCTCTATATTTTATTTAAGATTTAGAAATCCTTACTTTATATTATAAATGTGAAAATGTGTTTGTTTGTTTGTTAACTATTCACACTTCAACACCTCTACCAATCTTAATGAAATTTGGCATGCAGGTAGCCTGTATCACTGGGAATGAAATAGTCAACCTTTTATCTGTGGAAATTATCATAGTCCGATGCAGTTCCTGAGGAAACTGAAACAATACTCTTTGTTCGTTTTATTTAAAATCGTAACGAAAAAATGGATTGGTGTGATTTTTCGCACAGAGATGAGGTGGAAAATGATATAATTTACTAATAAGTATATCCTGACATAGTTCCCGAGGGATCTGGGGACAACTGTTTTCTACGCTCGCGCACGTCGGTGGCGTCGCAACGGAGCAACGCAATGATATAAATGTTACTATCGTGAGCAACGGATTAAAGTGATTTTTTGTATAGAATTTGTTGAGGGGGTGGGAAGTGACAAAGACTGCTAATCCGAATAGCCCGATACAGTTCCTGAGGTACCTGGTGAAAACTCATGTCCACGCTTGCGAGCTGATTGCGGCTCGCGCACCACTCACCCTCAAAAAGAGTCATAAAAGCTATGTCCACGTGGGCGAAGCCGCGGGCAAAAGCTAGTGGGTAAGTATGTACGTAAGTTTTTGAAAAACTCATTGGTACATTGGCCGTCAATATTAATCAATGGTTACTATATGCCAAGGGCTTAACATTTGTGGATAGAAAAACGATTCGAAATCAAATTATATAATGAAAATGAAAAGTTTATTAACAAAATGTTGAAGCGCGTTTTCTTGTTTTATTTTGCAAGATTTGTAGGTACCTACTTAAAAAAATGAAAACAATCAAATAGCATTTTATTAACGAAAATAGACACTGGAAAGTCAGAAAAATTGAGAACACAGGAGGCCTTCGTCAAAAGGAAGGACTAGTTTAGTACATAGTCAAAGTATGTTTATTAGTACTTACATACAGTATGGACACTCCCTGCCGCTCCCTAGATTCCGAACTACCCCCTCGTCACCCAGATTGATCCAGATTGGTTATAGTTTGGTTCTCGAACTTATAAGATTTCGACGTGATTTTGTTTGCTCCGTCATTTGTTTTTAGAAATGTCATTTTTTTACGACCGTTGTATGCAGTGTCTGGCATAGTGGTAATCAACTAAAATCAAGCCAATTAATATGCAATATGCTAATCAGCCTGCTTTGGGTGATGTGATGATCATCATCATTTTAAAAAAGCATCAACCAAAAGACTTCCACTGCTGGACATCGGCGTTCCTGAGTTACGGGGTAATTGCCTTAATCATCAATGCTTGAAAGGTAGGTTGGTGATCTCAGTGTGCATTTTGGTGGCACGGCACGCGAAGAGTACGCTGCCGTTTTCTCTCCTGTATTTTCTCTTAGTCTTCTCTTATGATGACACCCTCGTGAAGAGATGGGGTGATGCTATTCTAGGGCCATACTTGCGCAAAGGAGTCTGAACGAATGAAAAACGAAAACCCTAAACAAGTTAAAAAACCGACTTCCATCGCAACAACTTAGTACATTTTTGCATTATTAGTTTTTGTTAATTTTCTAATAAAGTACTACAACGATTTTGATAACATTTTTATGGAACCACACGGAAGTACTAGCTTTCAAATAAAAAAAATCATAAAATTCGGTCCACCCAGTCAAAAGTTCTGAGGTAACACACATAAAAAAGAGCATACAGTCGAATTGAGAACCTCCTCCTTTTTACTTTAAAAATTACTGTCGCTCGCGTTGATGTCTTTTATTTCTAATGTTTTTATGTGGAGAGGTGTGGTGGTAAGGAACCTGTGAAGCGCAAGTCAGATTCGTACTTGCAATGGTTTTTGTTTTTGCCTACTTTTATTTGTAGGTAGATATTTCTCTTTTCCTTATAAGAAGGAAATCTCCTATTTATTCTTATTGTATTAATAAACTTCGGCTTTGGAGAAAATATGCTAGTAATAATAAAATATTAAGTGTTGTTCTGCTCTAAAATAAAATATTTTGATCAAATCTTTTTTCATCGGCTGGACTGATTTTAGTAGCCTTGTTTCAAGCCGGGTGTGACTTCATCATCATCATATCAGCTCATATGCGCCCCCACCAAGGGGTTCGAGCCTACCCTGAATTAGGGCGATCGAGCCCTAGTTTCCCGCGCGGACCCAGTGCGGGTTGGTCCTTCACACACAACCTTCGAGTTTCTTTGCAGGCGTGTGCAAGTTTCCTTACAATGTTTTTCTACACCGTAAGAGAGCGTCGGATAAACGTGAAATCGAAATTCAGAAACACATTAGTACGTGGCAGGATTTGAACAACCTAACTTTACTTGTACCGGGAAGAAAGTTATTAGTTTCAACTTTGTATACTAGTATGTCAGCGGCAGATCTTAAGAATCCGGCAGATCGTGAAAGACCCAGGCATTTCATAAAATAAATCTATAATATAATAAAACTGTAACGGGGCCGTGTCTGTACATGAAATATTTTTGGAAAATAATAACTGTGGTGGACATTACTAACGATACAGAGGCCAAAACAACAACTTTTGGAATTTTTGTCTGTCTGTCTGTCTGTCTGTCTGTCTGTATGTTCGCGCATCACGCAAAAACTACCAGGCCGATTTTGATGAAATTTTGTATGGTGGTTCCTTATAGCCCTGGTTAACATATAGGATACGTTTTATCCCAGAAAATTCAAGAGTTCCCGTGGGAAAATCAAAAGTATTCATTTATAGAGTGGCTCACCACGCAAATGTGGCTTGACCTATTACAATCAAATTTTACACGTTGATACCCTTATCGCGAACTAAACTGGGACATTGTGAATCCCAAAAAAATTTGGGTTCCTACAGGAATGCAAAAAATTTTATCTTTAGAATGACTCAACGTAACGATATGAAACCTTTACATAGGGATGGGGTGTTATAATCATCATTGTATAGTCGGGTATTCTTTATCCCAGAAAACTAAAGAGGTCCCGTGGGAAATTATCTATCGATACATACAATAATAACAAAAGAGTACTTTTTTCTATATATTAGCTACACATACCAAACATTATAATCATAGTAGCAGAATGTCAATAGATGGCACTGCAGGGATAATAAAACGCGCTTAAGTTGTATTAAAACATTAAAACATTATTTCATACTTTTGAGTGGATTTCTTTTATGTATTTTTCAGCATACGCTACTTTAAACTCTGGAACTATGGTACGTAGCGATGTGTTTCATAGACGAACAGACAGGTATTTTTTTACAGATTCCAATCGTGTATAAAAATATAAACACATAAATCGAGTTTAACATCTTTTAACAGGAGGCACAGATATGGGAACTCTTTTAACAGCGACTATTTGCGTGTGGTAGTTGCTCTCCGCCTGCAATATCAATATCTGTGAACCTCATCAATGTATTTGCGGGTCCTCGGTGAAGGCAATTGGCCATCACTCACTGAGTTGCCACGTCACCAATTCCTTAATGACCTCACTCGGAGGGCACTGGTCTCGGCCAGATGGAATATTCCATCTTTGATGCAGCCGCCGGCCGGGCTTTAGTCGATCTGATGGCAAAAGGCCGGAGGGTTTAAACAGGTGCTATGGCAGAGAGGAACGTGTCTGCTTTGGGAAGCCACTTTTTCTGTCTCACTCCTCACCCGTACGGTACTGCTGCTCAATTTGCGGTGAGAAAGAAGCATAATAAGTACTCGGTCTTGGAGGCAAATTACTGCTTTGTGCCGCTGGTCTGTGAGACAACCGGCTGCTGAACCCTCAGAGGCCTTTGCCTTCACAAAGAAGATTGGCCTTCGCCTCCGAGAGAGGAGATGTGACGTGAGGTCCTACCTGCTGCTAAGGTTGTCTATTGCCATCCAGCGCGGCAACGAGAAGTGCGTCTTGGGCTTCTTTGGAGCTGATACGACTCGAGGATTTGACCCATATTGTTAGGAAATTTTATTACTAGATTGATACCTATAATGATTTGAATTAGTATTTTGATAATATTTCATCATATCAGTTTATATACGTCCCCACCAAGGGGCTCGACCTGCCCTGAGTTAGGGCGATCTGGCCTTAGACGATCACGCGGGCCCATTGCGGGTTGATTGACTTCACACATAAGCTTCGAATTTCTTCGCAGGCGTGTGCAGGTTTCCTCACGATGTTTTCTCTCACCGTAAGAGCGTCGGATAAACGTACATACCAGTATGAAATCGATATTCGTATAGATATTGGTAAGTGGCAGGATTCGAACCACAGCCTTCCGGACAGGAGGTAGTGGCCCTAACCGTTTTGCCACCGACGCTCTATATTTTATTTAAGATTTAGAAATCCTTACTTTATATTATAAATGTGAAAATGTGTTTGTTTGTTTGTTAACTATTCACACTTCAACACCTCTACCAATCTTAATGAAATTTGGCATGCAGGTAGCCTGTATCACTGGGAATGAAATAGTCAACCTTTTATCTGTGGAAATTATCATAGTCCGATGCAGTTCCTGAGGAAACTGAAACAATACTCTTTGTTCGTTTTATTTAAAATCGTAACGAAAAAATGGATTGGTGTGATTTTTCGCACAGAGATGAGGTGGAAAATGATATAATTTACTAATAAGTATATCCTGACATAGTTCCCGAGGGATCTGGGGACAACTGTTTTCTACGCTCGCGCACGTCGGTGGCGTCGCAACGGAGCAACGCAATGATATAAATGTTACTATCGTGAGCAACGGATTAAAGTGATTTTTTGTATAGAATTTGTTGAGGGGGTGGGAAGTGACAAAGACTGCTAATCCGAATAGCCCGATACAGTTCCTGAGGTACCTGGTGAAAACTCATGTCCACGCTTGCGAGCTGATTGCGGCTCGCGCACCACTCACCCTCAAAAAGAGTCATAAAAGCTATGTCCACGTGGGCGAAGCCGCGGGCAAAAGCTAGTAAATAATATAAAAATACTGAGTTGACTGAGAACAATTTCTCGGGGATCCTTTGTACTGTAGCACCAGATATTTGTATTTATTTATTTAATAGGAAGACTTACAGCTAATATAACATTATAATCATCATCATCATCATCATATCAGCCGAAGGACGTTAACTGCTGGACAAAGGCCTCCCTCAAGGATCTCCACGACGACCGTTTCTGCGCTGCCCGCATCCAGCGGCTATCCCGCGACCTTCACCAGGTCATCGGTCCAACGAGTGGGAGGCCTGCCTACACTACGCTTTCCGGTGCGTGGTCGCCACTAGAGAACTTTACTGACCCAACGGCCATCTGTTCTACGAGCTACATTACATTATAATAATCACATATGAAACAGAAAGCCACTCAAATATCGTCACTTATAGAAACATATAAAAGATATTCAAAACAGCAACTTCGAAAGTTCATGGCAACACGCAAGCACCGGTAGTAAAAGTAATTCAACAAAAAGAAGATAGGCAAAAATTTATAAAGGTTGAACAAAAATAAAAAGTAAAAATACAGCACCTTTATGGTCAGTGGGCTAGTCCTCGAAGAAAGGCCGAGTAAGCATTCGTCTCGCCACCGCCACACTTGTACAGAATAGATCAAGTGGATAATCCTTACCCAAATTGTTTAAATTATTGCTTGCTCGCAACAGATACGAATTCTGCATGAAATTAGTAGATGCGGGGGGAATGAATAATAAATTATTGTACCTAAGGTTCTTTTTTTTAGCTCGTAAGGAAATAGAAGTCAATAATTCTGGACAGTCTACTAAACAAATCTAAGGTTAGTAAAAAAAATAAGAAAGAAAGAAATAAATAAGAAATGCCTGGGCCTTTCGCGATCTCCCAGGAATTATCTGGGCAGATTGCGATCTGCCGGATTCTTACGATTTGCCGCCGTCATATACATTCAGTGAGCTCAGTCTAAGTGTATTCAGTGATTTTGATATTAACCTGTTTTTCAGTAAAAGCTATATTATTTTGTACTAGTTGATGCCCGCGACTCCGCCCGAATGGACAACGTTTCTATGACTGTCCCTAATTTAATTCGTACCCACCCTTGATTTCGTTATTGTTGGTTAATGTTGTGTATTTAAGTATAATAAAATTATTTCATACTTTTGAGTGAATTTCATTTTGAAGTCGGTTTTAAGATTTTTTAAACATTTATTTTTATTTTCTTTATTTTTAGTGATAATGCTATCTATCTAACAACGTTAAACCCAATCACCTAATCGCCAATAGGCATTATCAAATCATGATACATGTGTTTCATTAACAGATACAAAGTTATGTGGCTTCCATCATCATCTCAGCAGATGATGATGGACGATTTAACTCCATAACATGAAAATTATGGAGTTAATCGTCCATCATCAGCTTATCTGAATAACCTGAAAGAATACAACCTATCGGTCTATGCATACCTACGTATATTTATGTATAATATTGAAAGAATTTTCCTCCAACTTCTAACCGTTAAGAAGATGTACCTTCCTTCATCAGCTCATCAACATGTGATGATGACTAACAGACGCAAGTATTTTAATAGCTTTAGAAAACATATGAATCACGTAATAAGTGCCTACGTTATGAGTAATTTGAGGGTTGCTCTCGATTTCCCTGGGATCCCCTCATCAGATCCTGACTTGGTGACAATGGGACCCCCTCGGAAGTATACTCTTTCGAACAGTGACTTATATATTACTGGCGTAAGGACCCGGCCAACGCGCGCGACTAATGCTCCCAGCGAATTGGTGCGAAAATCTCGCACCAATTTTCGCACACTCGCGACTCAGTCGTCTGCGGGAAATTGTACAATGCGGTGGAAGGATATTCCATATATAAATGCCATAATGTGTTGTTAGAGGCTGTAAAAATCACGAAAGAAAGGCTTAAAAGAAACATGGGATGTCGTATCATTGTTAGGTAACCTAAAATTTTATTTTTTCTTGTAAACAAATTAAATAAACTAATTTTTAAAGCGACAATTCTACCAAGGTTCTTTTAGCGCGGCACGTCAGTCAACTCTCGCCCACGCTAGTTCGTACGAGTAATGTCAGATGGCGCTACTTTTTGCTTGTATGAAGAAAATCTGAATGAAATATGGAGACGGGCGGATCCTTTTGTCCAAATCTGTGCTTTCGAATAAAAATAATTTTGAAAATCGATCTACAATTGACGGAAAAATCGGTGAACATACATTAAAAAAATATATATTATACAGTCGAACATAGAACATCCTTCTTTTTTGAAGTAGTTTAAAAAAATAGTGAATAAATACTGCATAAATAAAAAATAAATAAATAATTATAATTGCATAAGTTGATACAAAATGCTATGCAATAGCTTTACCGCGGCAGTCCCCGAGTGCCACACGCTTTTATTTATTTATTTCCGCGGTCATAGGATGTTGGACGTCTCAGTAGATGTTGCTAAGAGACCCTCCCACACGTTCAACACCGCTTCTCAGTCGGCCGCCGCCTGCGAACAGAGTCACACATGCGTAAAGTAAAAAAAAGTAAATATCACCCTACCAAAAGCAGTACAATCCAGCCTCTAGCAGTGGCTTTATACAGTTTAGTATTTTTTAACCTTTGCTAAATCTAATGTAATAAAAACATTTTGTACTATCACAGTCATGTGCTTTTTTTTCAAAATCCATACAATATATGAATTTAGCCATTAAAATTGCAATAAAATACAGGGTCAAATATACCCTCCACAACCTGCATGTAACTTTTTTCAGCACAATCTTTTAGGACATGTGCAGTACAGGGTACAAAAACTCACAAATTGGGTAAGTGTTATAAGTTATAATAGGTCTTTACCTATGAAATTGCCGATTCAGTTTTTGAAGATCAATGCCAATTTTTGTTGAAAATATGAATGTTATTGTTTTTATTATTGACCTTATGGTGACACTACTTATGGTCTTTTATTAGTAACTAGTGACATGTCTTTCATGTTCCAATCCCCTGAGCTATGTACCATTGAATTGAACAAAGGCGTTTTCTTAGTGGTCAGATGGGGAAATTTTGTAGACTACACATATTGGTTTAAATCTACACTAATTCCACATAAAAACGCATTTTTATTTATTTTATGTGGAATTAGTGTAGATTATACCAATATGTGTGATATAAAGTTCCATCAAGAACCTACAATCAAAAGTATCAACTATTTTGTAGATTAGTTAATTTTTTCTTTCTGAACGTGATGAAATCTTATGCGGGATATTCCAAAATACTACATTAGTAACGAAGAAACTGCTGCGATAACTCTAGAGCTTCAAAATTAAAAATGTTTCTTTTTGCTTCAATAAAGGCGATTTTTTCAGGTAAAATAACTTGACTTCAAAGTCACTGTGCTCTCAAAATATCTAGACAATAGGCATATGTTAACCACTATTTAATTTCTAATAGTCTAATGCTATTTTGAGAATAAATTTTGTTTTAATAACTGTATATTAATTTTCATCTTGAAGCTGTTTAATACAATCAGAAATTTCATAGGTAAAGACCTAATATTTACGAGTACCTTCTAAGTTCTTATAAAGATGGGTTCCACTAATTTCATACAATCTGTGCCATCCTTTTACGACAATACTCGCATAAAAACTCAATTTTTGTTTTTCGCGCGTTTTTACAGAAACCATTTAAAACAAAATAATTTATAAGAACTGAGAGGGTAAATATAGCATATGCTCATCTCGAAAGTCTACCCTACTCATTACCTAAATATTTTTATAGTTCCTCAAAGAAACATGTTTTGTATGAAAAGTCTCAAAATATCCCTAGGCAAAGTTGATGTTTGTATTAGGCATGTATCAACGACAGCAATCTGATCCTCCTAACCAAAGGCACAGTATTACGATATGGCTTCAGTAGCGCAACGCCTCTGATGTCGCACGATACGCCACTGGCGTAGGTACTAGCCCATACTACCCTTCCGTTGCTCTGCGTAAGTACATTCGTTGCGCTACTGTAAGCCGCTATATCGTAATACTGTGCCAGAGGTTTCAAGTTCGAATCAGGAGATGAACAATGTATCAATAAGTTTTTCGAAAAATTATAAGAATACAGCGTTGCTGCCATGAATGAAATGTGGATTTCAGGAAACTAAGTTTAACTCCATCATATCAGCACATATACGTCCCCACCGAGCGGCTCGAACCTACTGCATTAGGGCAATCGGGCCTTTGTCGACCATGTATGAACGTCGGATTAACGCACATATGTAATCGAAATTAGGAAACCCATTGGTATACGTGACAGATTTTAATTTTAATGTACTAATATTTCAACAAAAGTGATAAAACGCGGAAAAACGCATTGATTTCTGTAAAAGCCATATGATTGCATAATGGATACGATCTTATGAAATACAAACCGTCATTTTTTAAGAAAATTTTAAAGAAAATCATTATTATGTTTGAAAAGCAAACGATACGATGTTTGAATATTTTGTTTGGAGTTTTTATGAACATTTGTAGACCCAACTGATTTTCCGAGTATAACTCGTCTGAAGCTCGTCAACTCGTTTTAGCTGTTATTTCTTTTTACAAGCTTTTATTTTACTTACAATGTACTCGTATGTATGTTTGTACGGGTGGAATCTTGCAACTCAATTTTGAAGCAGATATCTTCAACCGATTGAGCTGAAATTTTATATACACGTTCAGTTTGGATTACAATGCATGTTTAACTGTGTGACGTATTCTAAATCCAATTTTTTTGACCATGACCAGTTTTTTTTATGCGATTTCTTGCTGTTTCTGAGAGAGGCCATGATAGAGCGCATAATACACACATAGCTTCACTTCAGGCAGTGTCTGAATGGGGTAATTCCAACCTCGTAAGGTTTAATGCCTTTAAGACACAGGCGTGTCTTTTTTCCGCCAAAAGGAGTCAATTTACTTTGACTCCAACTCTCCGGAATGAACCGATTCAGATATCTGACCACCTGGAACTCCTCGGCGTGGATTTTACACCCAATCTTAACTTCGTTCGTTACATTGAGTCCAAGGCAAAAGTTGCTGTAATCAAGCTGGGCATTCTCTCTAAGGTGAGAAGGGACTTCACACCTGGACAGCTGCTTACCTTATATCAAGCACAGGTCCGCCCATGTATGGAGTACTGTTCACACTTATGGGATGGATCAGCCCGCTATCAGCTGTATACCTTGGACGCCATCGACCGACGCGCACGGAGACTCATTGGTGACGACGAGCTAGTTAATGACATGCTCCAAAGCCTTGAGCATCGCCGTGATGCGCGCAAGAACTTCACGACCTCATTCAACCGTCGGTCAACGAAACGCAGAGAAGGGTTTCACCTCTTTGTTGTTGAAGTTCCACCTTTTTGCACTAATCGTTACGCTTCTTCGTTTATTATGCGAATAGCGCAGGAGTGGAATTCCTTGCCTGCGTCAGTGTTTCCCGATTCCTATAATTTGGGGATCTCCTCGGCTGCATCGGCACTTACCATCTGGTGAGGTGCAGCCAAACGCACTAAAATTTTTAATTAAAAAAAATTAAAAAAAAATCTTTAAGGCAAAAGTGAATAGGCATTATTTGAGTTTGCGTGTACCATCCTCGACTGCATCATCACTTACCATTACGTGAATTGCAGTCAAACGCACTCAAATTTTTAATTAACAAAAATGCACCCCAATGATATGGGTAAATTATAGGGTTGGCTGAGGAGAACACGAAATATTCAAAATTCTTTTCAAATAAAAGTTTGTACCTAAAAGTTTTCAGGTGTTTAGAAAATAATTATTTTATCTACATTACATACATAGTACATTTTTATAAGTAGGGTTGCCAACCCTGCTAATAATATAGTAGGTACCTCCAAGTGACTGGTGCATCAATATGTACTTCAGGTATACAATTGACTGGTACATAATTGCAAACGTCTTAACTGGTGATTATACTCATGAAACTAAACAACTTTTGTTTTACATCTTTAATTAAATCACAAAAAATGACTTTGCATACAAATCGATCGCCTAATAAATAACTCAAGTTACTATGTAATTAATTTTCTTGCTATATGAACAAAGTTGCAGAACATAAATTGTTTTTACATAAAATGCATTTATATATCAGTCAACCTGTATGCCTGAAGCACATATTTGTATAAAAGTCATATATATGTACCAGTCACCCTGAAAACCTAAACTACATGTTTATGTACCATTCAGTCACCCTGAAAACCTAAACTACATATTTATGTACCATGCAGTCACTCTGTAAACCTAAAGTACATATTTATGTACCATGCAGTCACCCTGTAAACCTAAAGTACATATTTATGTACCACGCAGTCACCCTATAAAGCTAAAGTACATATTTATGTACCATGCAGTCACTCTGTAAACCTAAAGTACATATTTATGTACCATGCAGTCACTCTGTAAACCTAAAGTACATATTTATTTACCATGCAGTCACTCTGTAAACCTAAAGTACATATATAAGTACCATGCAGTCACCCTGTACACCTAAAGTACATATTTATGTACCAGTCATACCTATATACTTGAAGTACATATTTATGTACCAGTCATACCTATATACTTGAAGTACGAATTTTTATGTACCAGTCATACCTATATACTTGAAGTACATATTTATGTACCAGTCGTACCTATATACTTGTAGTACAGATTTATGTACCAGTCACACTGTATATACCTAAGTTACATATTTAGAATGCGACTAAGCATCTAATCCATCCCGCGTCACACCCTTGTCAGAGTAATGTTACTTTCAGGTAAATATTGCGTGAAAATTGCCTTCTTCTGTAATTCCAATAGTGAGAGAGATTTATAAGTTATAACAATATTTGGGCTTTTACTCATAAAAGTGAACAATTTTCCCTAAGGAACACACCCATATTCAATACACAATTGGTATTCTTCAGTTTTTATAAGGAATGTCAATAAAAAAAACATATGAAGATATAACGATTTTATACTGTAAATAGTAATTTATATTATACTCTAATTAACTAAGTTCTTTTTTTAACAATTAGTAAGCGCTTGGCATCATCTCACCTTTTTTTTATTCACTATTGGTATTAAACCCTTGACAACATCTCACCTAGTGGTAAGTGACGATGTTGCCGAAGATGAAAGCGAGCTTACCAGGAATCCCCAACGCAATGGGGAACTGGCTATCTCTTCAAGCCGGAACCCATTAATGTTGTTAACACTAATGTTTGGCGGCAAGACTTAGATAAGATGGTAAAGTAAGTATTGTGCATATTTCTTACAATTTAGTAAGCTTGTTTTCATTTCTATATATGTATTATGTAGTTTTATTACTGAAGATTGTATGTATATGTATGTTTGTTGAGGTCAAATCTTGTAAACGATTGTAGAGCGACTTCCAGAAATCCGACTGAGCGGTTTGGTATGAAGCCTAGTCCCGATGACAATAGATCATTTCTTTATTTTGTAGTTGATCTGGTGACGAATTTTGGAGGTAGAATTAAGGTCCCAAGATCGTCTATTGTCTACAGATTCCAAAAATTGTCTATAGATTTACTACGCTCGCCTTTTTTAAATTTGGAAACATGCATGCATGCGGTACCCGGTAATGCAGCCCGATAACTTGTGTCATGGACTTCATCAGATACAAAAGATGTAAAAGCTTGTACTGACTGAAAATTTTTTTTAGGTTTTTCGAAAATTATTATTACTTACTTACGTACGTCACCATATCAGCCGACGGACGTCCACTGCTGGACATAGAGGCCTACCTACGCTACGTTTTCCATTGCGCGGTCGCCACTCGAGAACTTTACTGCCCCAACGGCCATCTGTTCTACTTCTTACTGTTCATTTACGTACGTGACGCGGTTTTATCAAAAAATTTACGCGAAAATTTTGCAGGTGATTAAAAAAATGTTTAGCATTTTTTCACTGTGGCCTCTACTCATGAAGCTACAAAATGGTCATGTCGCTACAAGATTTGTATGAAAAGTCCATCTTTTTCGAATTAACTGGGTCACTTAAGGAAAATTATTCAGTTTCAGTCGTGCAGCGGCTGATATTTTAAAAGCACCTTATACAGGGTGTAACAAAATTGGTGTAGGTCCCATTAACTAGGGCTTCTACTCATCATACTAACTGAAAAATTTTTGTTCTATAATAACTTTGCTGAAATTCCGAATTTTTTTTTTAACTCTTCGTACAAATCGATCGGCTAAACGAAAAATTTTGTATTTTTTTTAAGAAGGGCTATTTTTTTTTTGAGATTTGACTATAGGTTCCTTGCGGAAAGTTGTTCAGTATGTTTAGAACCCCATCAATTTTGTTACACTCTGTATAAAGATATAACTTTATAAAGAGCGATCGAAAAAACAGGTGAAATGGATCTTGTAATGATGACGCACCTTTTTTTCTCGAAGACATATTGTCTCTAAGGGCCAGCTCACACTTAGACGCGACGCATAGTGACGAGGCGCGCGGATGCTTGAAGATGCACGAAAATATGCTCCGTCGCGCGGCATGCTCATTGCTCACGCGCCCACGTACCTAGTGCTCTTGGTTCTTGTATTGCTAACTTAAAAAAAAAACTAGCCAAGTGTGACTCGGGGTCACACAAATATGGTTCCGCACCAACACTTAAAATACCAACAAAACAAGACCTATCAGTACATACTTTGCTCTACGTAAATAGGGGTCTACTTATTCTGGACTGTCGAAATTTCATTTTTCCTGTGGGAACGGAAAAATGAAAATTCCTGTAATCAATGCATTCAACCTTAAATACTGTGATTTTTTCAAGAATTCAGGTTCAGAAGTTTCAGAGATAGTGGGAAGGGATGGGAATAGTAAATATTCATCTTAAAATTGTAAAAAAAATTGAGGTTCTCACAATAATCCCTTTCATTTTTTGGAAAACTTTTTTTACTATTTAACCCCCTAAATGTTTAGAATTCATTTATTTGCGTTACATTTCGTCTTTGGGTCACGAACTTACATATGTGTACCAAATTTTAAACTCAATCAGTCCAGTAGTTACCGGGCCAATTGACTGTGTCAGACGGACAGACACACGAGTGATCCTATAATGGTTCGGTTTTTACCTTTTGCGGTACGGAATCCTAAAAAGTACCCAAGTGCGAGTCGAACCACGCGCAAAGTAGGGTCAAACTATATATATTACTACTAACATAAAGTATGGACACTCCCTGACGCTCTCTAGATTCCGACCTCACCCCCTCGTCACCCAGATTGATACAGATTGGTCATAGTTTGGTTCTCGGACGTATGGGATTTCGCCGTGATTTTGTTTGCTCCGTCATTTGTTTTTAGAAAAGTCATTTCATGACCGTTGTAAGCAGTGTCCGGAGTGTGGTAGGGTTGCGTTGTGTTTTCGGTAAACAAATGTATATTTTTAAAAGGATCGTTATTTTTGCAGTTAGTAATGAAAATTTTGTAAAGAAAATCTATGAACTTTTGACAAATCCAACTGCTTATCAAAAGTTGGTCGACTATTACTGCAAAACTAATAAAGCTACTTGGCCGTTATAATTTTCCTTGTAAACTGAATGTATATCCTTGTTTTCACTACTTCTTGATTTCTTGAATTAGCAGTTTAGCTGGAAGGCGTTGGGGACATGTAACTCTAAAAAAAATTACCACTTTAAAACTTTATATTTGGTAAACGAATTATTTATCGGAAAAATAGTCTATTCACACACTCAGTAATTTTGAGACTTATTCAACTATTTCACCCCCACTTTACACGTAGAGGAAGTATGTTAAAAATTGTTTACAGATTTTATTTTATCAAGTCAAATCAAAATAATTTATTTTAAATACGTGTTTACACACACTTTTAAATAGTCAAAAAATAAACTTATTGACTATGACAGGCACAATTCTCGATGGTCTCAATAGAGCCTCTGAACAAAAGTCACGTTTCTTAAAGCCTTTATAACTTTAGAGGGGGTAACAGATTTGTATAACCAATCAAATTTCAGCTGTAATAAAAAAAAGAAAATTTAAGAAAAACGGCTATGACATACCGACGGATAAACAGACAGACGGACTGACATTGCGAAACTATAAGGGTTCCTATTGACTACCTAAACCTAAAACAAAAAGTGGGCGCCGCCTGCGTCGTCATCACGTCCCCGCGTCTCGGTGTGAACTAACCCTATATAGGAGCTTGAGATAGCTGTCCGCTCATTCCGCTCCAGTTATATTAAAAGTTGATCTAACGTGCAGCTCATTGTCCCTTTGTTTAAATAGCGATTTCAAATGGCTTTTATCTTTTTTTATTAACGCTGGCAGGGAGAGAGGATCCATGAAAGGTTAGTAAATCAGCAAAATTATGCATGAGTACATGAGATAGGTATACCTGAAATGAGTACCTAGAATGAGGTGGGAAACGACAGAAGATATTCGTGAAATATTACTCATTATGTAAGAGGCTTCAATTCATGAGATTGGATAACTTTTGTTCTTAAACTTTGATGATCGATTTGTATCTTAACATTTTTTTTGATTTCGGTAAAGTTTGTGACACGACGGATAGGTGGATAGGCGTCGGTGACGTAACTGCTAGGGCCGCCGCCTCCTGTCTGGGAGGTCGTGGTCCGAATCCTGACACGTACCTATGTGATTTCGAATTTAGGTTTCATATGTACGTTTATCCGACGCTCTTACGGTGAAGGAAAACATCGTTAGGAAACCTGCACACGCCTGCGGAGAAACTCGCAGGTTGTGTGTGAAGTCGACCAACCCGCACTGGGACCGCGTGATCGACTAAGGCCCGATCGCCCTCATTCAGGGTAGGCTTGAGCCCTTCGGTGGGGACGTATATGAGCTGATATAATGATGATGGATAGGTGTAGGGTACGGTAGGTATGGTAAGGGCGTAGGTTTTAAAATTCCATTCTTGGACATGTAAAAATATTTATTAATGAAAAATAAGACCTAGAAAGAAATATATAAAAAATATAAAAGGATTACACACATTAAATTTATATCACAAATGGAAAACAACAATTATAACCTACCCAAAATGGGTCTTTTATAAGAGACAATTAGTTATTTAATTTATTTTATTTAGAAATATGGAGGATGAATAGAATGATTTTGTTAGATGGATGACAGCGCATGCGTAAAAGAAGAAATAGATGGAATGAAAAAGAGGTCAAATACAAAAAGAACGAACAACAATGAACGTACAAGTTGCAACACAAAAGTTGTTCAGTTTCATGAGTAGGCGGCACCCTCAAAAGTTGTTCAGTTTCATAAGTAGAAGGTCCCTCAAAAGCTGTTCAATTTCATGAGTAGAAGGCCCTTCGAAAGTTGTTCAGTTTCATGAGTAGACGGCTCTCAAAAGTTGTTCAGTTTCTTGAGTAGAAGGTCCCTCAAAAATATGCTTCGCTTTAATGTAACAGCTTGTATCATATCAGCTGAAAGACGTCTACTGCTGGACAAAGGCTTCCCTCAAGGATTTCCACGACGACAGGTCCTGCACTGCCCGCATCTAGCAGGTCCTGACACCTTCACCATGTCGTCGGTCTACCGTGTGGGAAGCCTACCCATGCTACGTCTTCCGGTGTGCAGTCACCACTCGAGAACTTTACTGACCCATCGGCCATTGTTTTACGAACTATGTGCCCTGCCCATTGCAACTTAAGTTAGAAATTCTGAGAGCTATGTCGGTTACTTTGATTCTCTTATGGATCTCCTCATTTCTGATTCGATCGCGTATAGGGAAACTCCGAAAATAGATCGCTCCATCGCCATTTGGGTGACCTTGAGCCTTCTTATGAGACCCATATAGTAAGCGACCATGTCTTGGTTCCGTATGTCATTACTGGCAACACACACTGGTCAAAGACCTTTACTCACGTGAAGTTATTGCGATGCCTCCCGAACGCTGACCAGCAGAGTTAGATTTGTCGATTGATCTCTTCTTCGAAGTTGGACCAACCTAACTGGACTGTTTGTCCCAGGTACTCTTCAACAATATATTGTGTCATCATTATATCAGCTAATATACGTCACCACCACCGAGGGGCTCGAGCCTACCCTGAATTATCGCGATCAGGCCGTAGTCGACCACGCGGGCCCAGTGCGGGTTGGTCTGTCGCGACATCTGCCTAAGATGGCGCGAATGTAAATATTTCACTCTGACAACACTACACCAAAGTAGACGTTGTGAGCGTGCGTGTCGTGGCAGACCTGCACGGAGCACATTATACAAGCGGGAACAGATCTGTTTTCAACTCCGTCCGAGCACGCTGCTGTAAGTGAACCCAGATATTTATTTGTCGATTGTAAGTGAGCACATTTAATATTATTATAAGTAAACCCAGATATTTATCGGCAATAAGTAAGCCCAGCTATTTATTGGCAGTATTGCGTAATTGAATATGATGCGTAATTGAATATGATAGTTATCGCGTAGTACAGTGAGCGTCATGCGCCATAATTATATTTTATCTACCTTTAATTTTACCGCCTTGCATGCGTAAGTTTTGTCCGATGTGAGCTCATATCCTTTTAGATTAAGTTGCAGTGCAAATGGCCCCTACGGCTTATAGCCAGTGTTTCAGATCCAATGATTATGAATGATAATGAGTTTAGTGGCATTGTCGGCTGTGGGCCGACATTGTGGGGCCACCCGTGCAATACTATCTGCACCATGTATTGTAGCGGCTGCGAGTAATTAACCACAGTTTATCCAGGGTCTTGCGGGAGCTGGATAGGGTTCCTGCTGGGAACCCGGCGTTGGTGCATTCCGGCGTGCAGTGGAATGCACAGCGTCTAGACAATGTATTAGTTTTATGCTGGCTTTGGTTATGTATTTTATGAGATGAGATTTACCTGATATTCAAAGTAATGTTATATGTCTGTCCTGATGGGACTTAAGCCTTAAACTGCTGAAGAGCAGTGGTCTCTGACCCAGGAGGGTTTGCGCTGTAACTGATCTTTTCCCCCTTTTATCCATGTGCTGTGTACGGCAGACACTGCCTTCCAAGCAGTGTCTGCCCGGACTTACTTTGCATTACAGATTCATCAAACGTCTGTACTAAAACCCCAACATAAAGCGAAGCAGATTTGTCATACGAAAGAACCGGACGACAGAGAAATCGCCGGCTAAATATTGGTGAGCATTCCATCCACACATATTCCAATTCTATGCATCCTTAACGTTATGGCGTTGCCCGGGGACGTTACCTTGAGTTACACCTAGACCTCTATGTTCAATGTCTTATTTACCATCTACACAATATTATGTTATCTAATAACCCCCCTTATGTGGGCGTTGCCATATGGTGGAGTTGTGCTGGGATGAGAATTGTACCCATTTTAATGTGATGCATGGACTTGGAAACCTGAGTTTGTAAAATTAAATGGATGGAATGGCTCGTTTGTGGGGCTATTGTCATTTGTCTGTAATTTATTTTATTTGTTGACCATTGTGTAGTCAAATGGGTTACTTATAATTTCTTCAATCGAAAACAGAAATGTGCGATACAGGGATGTGACGTCACAGTTTGTGACGACACCATTTCATGGTTTTGATAAATAAGAGAACGGATCGTGGTGAAAACAGTGCGAATTAGATTTTGAAATTTAAAGCTATTTTGTAAAAAGGTATTTAGTTTATAATTTGCAAGAAAAAAGGATAATTTCTCTTTTATTGACCGTGTAGTCGGACCACTCCTTCAAAGGCAAACGAAAAGATGGCGCTAGCAGTCTCATAAAGGTTTCATTCGTTGAAGTACTTTAAAGTGATTACCATTTTATAAAACATATAAAAGTACCTACGTCGGCTTATCGCAAGAAGTCTTTAACTACGATTTAGTCAAACTCGAGAAAACACATAATTAGATTTAGCACAATGTTTTTGTTTGTAGTGTCCAAACCCAGGCGTTTACCAATTTGCAATAAGGACACATGTGAAGTATAAAACGGCTTTATTTAAATGTAATAACACACAAATACAGAAACCATCAGCAGTTTTTTTAAAACGCCAAAATGAGAAATTAATGATATCTTGAAACTAGTTCTGTAACTAGTAGCAACAATAAGTGACTTTTTAATTAACAAATCTATGATAAAAATTACTTTAATTGAATATTTATTAACACACTTGTCAGTCTCACAGGTTGAGATTATATAATTAGACTTAAAAAATGAAATTTAGGAAATTAAATCTTGGAACCACCTTTAATAAGCAAAACAATCAAATCATAGTTATATTTCTTAGTAACTAATAAAATCTCACTATATTTACCAAGATCTTCATTTTTGCTATGTAATTAAAAGAAACATTATTATTAGTTAACAGTCAAGTAACCAGTCTCATTAACTTAGCGATAAAAAAAAGTTTTGTTTTAAATAACACAAAATAAAATTACTCCTTCTTTTAATTAACAAAATAAATTATCTTTGAATGTCATAACTTGAATTCTAAGTATTGAAATAGCAAATTATAGAATACTTTAGTTACAATTATTTACGCATAAGTATATTATTATTATTATTCACAAATATAAAATTAGAGCCTCTCTGCTCACTTGGCACGAGGCGAAGTGGCAGGAGCACCTCCAGCGGAAGCACAGTCGGCTGGAGTTCAGTGCGACGGGGAGAGAAAGCGTCGAACTATCCGGGCATTGTCGAGGAGGACTGCTTTCTGCATTGCTGCAATTATTGGTCTGCCTCGGAGATCCAGCCGCCTTAGGTAACGTTCAAGGTCGGCTGGAATTAGTCCGTTCACGGATAGGACTACGGGGATGATTTCAGTGGATTCCACTTGCCACATATCAGTAATCTCGTGCGCCAGGTCCAAGTACTTGGTCCTTTTTTCGGCATCAGCCTGCACGAGGTTTTCGTCGTATGGGATAGTGATATCCACCAAAAACACCCTTGACTGCGCCCGATCCATCAACACGATATCAGGCTTATTCGAAGGAATAGTCCTGTCCGTGATGATGGGTCGGTCCCAGTAGAGCTTGGCGCGGTCGTTCTCGAGAACCGGCTCCGGCGTGTACTTGTAATATGGCAACCGCCGAGATATGAGGCCATACTTTAGAGCGATCTCTTGGTGTAGGATCCTGGCTGCTTGGTTGTGCCTATGCAAATACTCAGTGTTGGCAAGCATGAAACAACCGGAGGTTATATGACGCAGGGTCTCCCCTGGTTGACGGCACAACCGACAAACGTCCAAGGTGCCGTCTTTTATTATAAACCTCCTATAGTTGTTCGTCTTGACCACCTGATCCTGCATTGCACAGACAAAACCCTCGGTCTCTGCAAAAAGGTCTCCGAAGCGCAGCCTGTGTACGGAGGCCTTCTGATCTACGAAGGATCCACAAAGGGCCTTGAAGAACCTACCGTGCAGCTCTTTGTCTTTCCAGATGGCCTCATTATTATTATTATTATGAGTATTATTATTAACAGAATGTTATCATCATCATATCAGCCGAAGGAAGTCCACTGCTGGACATAGGCCTCCCCCAAGGATCTCCACGACGACCGGTTCTGCGCTTCAGTTTAGCGATTCTGTGAGCTATGTCGGTTACTTTAGTTCTCCTGCGGATCTCCTCGTTTCTGATTCGATCACGCAGAGAAACTCCGAGCATAGCACGCTCCATTGCCCTTTGGGTGACCTTGAGCCTTCTTATGAGGCCCATAGTAAGCGACCATGTCTCAGTTCCGTAAGTCATCACTAGCAACACACACTGGTCAAAGACCTTAGTCTTGAGACACTGCGGTATTTGGGACGTGAAGATATTGCGAAGCTTCCCGAACGCTGCCCAGCCGAGTTAGATTCGTCGATTGATCTCTTTCTTGAAGTTGGAACTACCTAGCTGGACTGTTTGTCCCAGGTATACATATTCGTCAACAACTTCCAGTGTAGAGTCTCCAACCTTTAGAGGAGTGGGTGCGACACGGACATTTAACATTATTTTCGTCTTGTCCATGTTCATTTTAAAACCCACTTGTTGAGAGACCTTACTGAGGCCATTGAGCATTGTGCTTAGGTCTTCCATAGTCTCAGCCATGACCACGATATCGTCAGCGAATCGGAGGTGGGATATGTACTCGCCGTTGATATTGATGCCGAGTCCACCCCAGTCCAGAAGCTTAAAAACATCTTCCAGGGCGGCGGTGAACAGTTTCGGAGATATAACGTCTCCCTGTCTCACCCCTCGCTGCAACTGGATAGGTTTCGAGTTATGGTCCTGGAGGCGAACCGAAATGGTGGCGTTTTCATACAGGCACTTCAACACCTCGATGTATCGATGGTCAATTTGGCACCGCTGGAGAGACTATAGCACAGCCCAGGTTTCGACTGAATCAAAGGCCTTCTCATAGTCCACAAACGCCAAGCATAGTGGCTGATTGTACTCTTCGGTCTTCTGTATAATCTGCCGCAGCGTATGTATGTGGTCTATGGTACTAAAGCAGTTTCGGAAACCGGCTTGTTCGGGAGGCTGGAAGTCGTCAAACCTGCGTGCGAGACGATTCGTAATGACTCTCGAAAACAGCTTGTAGACATGGCTCAGAAGTGAGATGGGTCTGTAGTTCTTCGTTATTAGCTTCACTTGTAACTAACTATCTAAGAAAATCTTGGAATCTTAAGATGACCCACTTCCCGGTCTTCGATTAAGAGGAAATTTTGTACACGCTCTGAGTTCTGATGACAATACATGACTAGCTAAGAAACGTCATTACATATCCAATATGGCGGCCTCCCCAAGATGGCGGAATGGCTGTTTGAAATCTACCCCCACGATATGGGTATCAAATGGAATGGTTTGCTGTCAGAAATACGAAAAAAATAGTCGCGTGACTTAAATCCATTATGACGGACGTCCAAGATGGCGGACAGGCTATTTGAAATGCACCCCCATGATATGGGTATCAAATGAAAGAGTTTGCTGTCAGGAATACAAAAAAATAGTCACGTGAATTAAATCCAACATGGCGGACATCGAAGATAATTACATAACGTGTTTACTAAAAGCGTGTATTTTTAGTTTTTTAAACTAATTGATGATTATTTACCGTTTACTTTATTCCAAATAAAGCAGTAACCATCATTAGGCGACCTAGCCTCATATATAGTAGCGTTATACACGTTTAATTTGCGCAAATAATAGAGTAAAGAAACCTTACTATTTGGTATGTGTAGTACTTTTCGTAAATCCAAAGTAATAGAGTAAAGCTTTCATTCTTGGTAGCTCGGATTTTGTCAAGGTCTTTGGCTTGCTGGCTTTGGTTCTTTAAAATTAAATGTTGATCATACTTTTTTTTCCATTGTCCTAGGTCAGTAGAATTTACATTTTTTGCAGTCTTGTACTTGTTACAAGTAACACATTGATCTTTCTTAGTTGTATGGAAATCTAAATTATATTGCGTACAAAAAATTCTTCTGAAAACGTTGATGGATACCGGCGATTTGCCATCTTCCTCTCATTTTTTAGGAATTGACAAATTGTTTTCTAAATACTTTTTAGAAGATGTTTTCCTGCAATAATGAGATTCCATAGTTGGAAAAGACTCAATGTGTTGCTTGACATAGTTTTCGTCATCTTGGCTTGTTTTATTATGAGGTTCATGATTACCGCGGTTATCCTGGCTTTCAAACGTCCCCCAGCTTCCAGCACCTTTAAAAGCTTTATTAATAGGGCCATTGGATATATCTAGGGTAGCTTTAAAAAAAAATTCGCAGACACGAATTGTTTGGTCTTGTTTTCCTAAATAATAAGTTCATGTCTACTTATCAATTTTTAGTAAGTAGCTAAGTAAGTAGGTACTCACCGGACACGAAAGATTATCATTCTTAGAAGGTTTTAGGCTAATGTCTACTGAACAACATGGCACACCATCAATCTGAAACATCATTATTTGGTTTTAACTATACTTACAAAATACCATGAATATTCGCAAAAGTATTCTTTAGTGCTACCTACTCATAGAATTAAAACCAATAATTCTTTAAAAAGTTTCAATTTTTAATGCAAAATGGCTAAAACTTACTTGTGTTCTGTTGTTTGGTATTTGGTTTTCCTTGTTAATTAGAGATCGTATCATTTTTTTACGCCGTTCAGGCCTAATTCCATATTTCCGATGAATTTCGCAAAAAGTCAGTAACTTCATGTAACACTGAACTTTACGCTAACGCGACTGACCACGGAATGAACAAGGTCGAGCGAAGCGATCGACGAAGTGCGAGGGCGAGGGACGAGGGGAGGCGCGGATGGTTGCATGCGCGTTCTTGTTGTTTTCGTATAATTCTTCATTAAAGTAATTTAAAACTATTTTTTTCATTACAAATATTTTACCTTACATCAATAACTGCATTTTGTTTATCTTTGGGTAAAAAATAAAACAATGTAATTGACCATTATCAAATAGCGAGGACATGATAGAGTACTATGATAATTTCTTGGCAATGTAGGGGTTCTTTTCAAACAAACTTGCGGTGGTCTTTCAAGAACTCATTATAATATTTTGTATGAGACATACATCTAACTCCGTTGTGACAATAATATATAATGTTCTTTAGTGAATTTTGGCAATAGTTGTTCAAGACGCTTAAACATTTTTATATATTTAGCAAGAAATCAGTAAAGTTATTAAGTGATTTTATATCGATTACGGAAAACGTGCAAAAGTTATTACAGAAACATAATGACTTGTAGCCACATAGTCTGATGTTGCTAGCTTAACTTGAGCATAGGTCGAAATTAATTATAATCTTTTAAATACTTTTCATGGTCTCTCTTTTACGATTTTCAGGTTGTAAGAGTTTCGCTTAAAATACGTAAAGTAATCTAATGGTTTTTTTAGATACTCTAACTGCCATAAATGATGTTATGGACTTTAAGCCTTAGTCATAGAGACGAAATTCAAAGAGCTATCAAGATAGCGATCTTTGCTTATTGTAGTACTCACCGCGGTGAACTTAGTAGTATGGTCAGCTGTACTTAGTCACTTTTTGACGTTAATGACTTCTTGCGATAAGCCGACGCTATAAAACAATAATGAATTTTACCCGTCTTCACGAAGTACAATAAAAGGTTTCTATACAATTCAATACATTTAATGCAATAAAAGTTTGAAATTACTGCACAAAGATACACAATGCACCCAACATAAAAAACACAGAGTACTTTTGGGAAGAGGAAATTGAGTGTCAGCACAACGTCTTATTTAAATCTACAGAAGGATTCTGCCAAGATTAATTAGATTTAAGTTTTGAAAAACGGAAAATCTAAAAAAGAAAATTTTCGTATATTGTGAATTCGAATTTTCAAATATATTTTCGCTAAGTCTTGTCTGCGTTGTTTGTGTTCGAGGTTCACTCTCCGAGTTTTCCGACCGCCATTTTGTGTCAATCTTTTGTTTGGTGTAAAGGATGGCAGTGCGTCTGTGCGCACGTTTTATTTGAATTGTGGTTGTCTGTCTTCAGTAAACTTCGAAATTCAGTTTTTAAAGTGAAAGGAGCGAGGAAATACGCAGGTTAGTCTTGTTTTTACATAGAAAGCAAATAAAGGAGTTTTTAGTGCTAAATATCTAGTGATGCGTTGGTGTCCATTGTCAGCGGTATATAGTTGTAAAGTTTTACAAGCAAAGCTACGCAGGTATTAAGATAACTTTCATCATCGTTATACTACCTGCGAACGGTTCTCTTTAGTCACGATCACCTAGTTTTGCAGGAGATCTAATATTTTAAGGTTCAATGGAAGGCCTACCGACCTACCTACTCAAGTATAGGGCCTTTGTGATTTTAGTATTTATTCATTTGTCGAGTTCCTAGTTTGTGACAGTTTCATTTCCTACAGCACGAAAACTAAACTCGACGACACTGAACTGAGAGCCTGCGCCGTGAATCGGAGACGTCTGTTGCTTACCAAAATCTTCAAAGAAATCGGTATGTAGTCGCTTTTCTTACCAAGTTAAATACCCAATCAAGGGAAGCTTGGGTAATTCTTTTGTTTTGTGAATCCATGAAAGGTGATGCTGGAAATCAAACAAAGGGCTGTCTGTCAACGACCCTTTTTCATTTAATTGATGGGCATTTTTTCATTGAAATTTGTTTTATTTTATGTAAGAAAACCTTTATATGCTTGGGGTGAAAGGAATGGCATAAAGGCTACATGCCTGGCAGCATTCAAAGATAGCTTCTGCTACATTGGAGTCGCTTACTTGGATCTAACTGAACGGCACGCTTCTAAGTTGAATGTTTCAGCACTACTTAGGTTTATGGGAAGTGAAGTGAAGTGAATTGGTTTTAGGTATTCTGCCGTTTAAACTAGACATTTGCTTGATACTATTTATTTACTTAGTTTTAATGTTTTGTTATACTTGCATCTTCTATTTATGAAGAAAGCTTTCACTTACACATAAAATTTAATGACTTGCAAATGCATATGAATTTATATAACACCTGTGTGTTACTTGTTACATCAAATTAGAATCTTATGAAAGGTTCTGTTAACTTCTTGTACTGCTGGTGTGTTTTGCTGAATTTTATGTTGGTTCTATTGAACCAGAACTAAAATATCAGGGCTTAGTGAGGCTGTCTACAGTGCATAAAGCACTAACCGAGATGTGACATTTGCTTGGATAATGACACTTATATTTCGGGTTTCAACTGTTTCTTGTAGCATCAACTGCAGCATACATTCGATATACATTTTTGGTCACCTGCGGTTGGAGCTCCTTACATTTTTAAAATTTGTTTGGAACCTGAAATAAATATATTTTTATTAGATTCATATATTTTCAAAGAGCGTCTCTAGTTTGAGTTCTGCAGACAGGTTGTTTGGATTTTCTTTTGTGAGGGAATGGAGTAGATCAACTCTTCTAATGGGGTATGAACAAGTCAGTGTCAGCGGCCCAGGAATTAGTAATTGTCTGTGAAATGTAGGCTGTATTTACACTTGATCATGTCACCAAAGTTTCACTTGAAGTGTGAAGAATTCTCAACATTTTAATATAGCCTTTTGCTCTATACCTTGAAATTCAAACATCAGCTGTCCATAATGTTTTATTTTTTGGTCACCTTTAATGGACAGGCTAAGGCTCATTGGCCATACTGCCTCGTCTTCAGTATTATTTGATAGCGTCATATTCAGTATTGCAAGGTACCATTTATAGCTAAGGGCGCGTTCATAATTGTGTGACACATGTATTCAGGTTAACATTATAAAATTATTTTTTTTTCTCGAATTCTTTTAAATTCTAATTTTAAATAAAATTAAAATTCTATTAAAATATGTTAAATGTAAGTTGACGTAGGTCGTCGATATGACATAGGTTTTTTCAAATACGATCTAGTAAACTTAATTTGTTAGAGATTATAGAATATAATAAATACTGTTTTTTTTTGAGATTTAAATATGCTCACTCAAAGTCGTATCAGTATTTTAACATTATTATTATTAACTAAAGTTTGACTGTCAGAAATAAGGTAATACACACCTAATCAGGATAAATATTTTGAAATTTGAAAGACTCCAGTTAAGAATTAACATTTTCATTATTTATACATTTGGTATTTAATCAGTTTTAGATGAAATTAGTGCTATCAGATTATTATGTTTTTTATAGGACCGAAGATTCGAACAAATGGAGTCTACGATGATTCATCGGTTAGGCATTATCATCGAACAAATAAGAAAACTAAATAAAGAAGGCCAGGATTTGCTTAACAATGTGCGGGAAGAACAGCAAATTCTAATTAAATCAACTGCACTTAAGTTGGAAACTGCCATCACTCGGTTCTCAAAGGAACTTAATGAATATTTTAGGCTATGCCAAGAACCATCAACAGATGATATTTCTGACTTCTCAGTTATCCAACTTCAAGGTGAAGAGACATTGGTAGATCTAAAGATTCGATTAGAAGCTACAAAGACTCAAAATAATCAGGGCTGTAGTACTACGAGTATGTCCAGCAAGTTACCGAAGCTGAGCTTACCGGAATTTACAGGAGAAATTCTGGAATGGCACCAGTTTTGGGACCAATTTCAATCAAATATACATAATAGAAATCTTCCTGATGTTGATAAATTACTATATTTGAAAGCATCCCTCAAGGGAGATGCACTAAAAGTAATAGAAGGATTTGAGACTACAAATAAAAATTACTCAATTGCTTTAACCACTTTAAAAGAAAGATATGGTAAGGAAACTCAGATAATTGATGCACACTACTCTGCGTTATATAAAATTAAGGCTGCCGATAAAGCTGTTGGAGAGTGTAGAAGAGTATTAAATGAAATTGAAAGACACCTTCGTGTACTTAGTTCACTAGGGGAGAACACAGATCATAATCATCTGCGTTTTTTAATATTAGAAAAGTTCCCTGAAGATCTGATATATGAAATGAAGATGAAAATAAGTAATGATGGGATAGAAGATATGAGAAAACAACTAGAGTCGATTATATCAGCGCGAGAAGACGCCAATCGCATTGCTCAAGTTCATTCTTCTAGCAGAGAGGAGTATACTGTTGAAACACTACATGTGCAAGAGAGATGTGGAAATTTTACTTATAATCACCACAAGGGAAACTTGAAACAGCAATGGCCTACATCAAATCATAACATTCAATACTCTTCCAAAAATAAAAGTTACAAAGGACATGAAAACCTAAAAGGGAAATGGCCTTTAGCGAATCATAGCGATCAACATTCTCCCAAACATAACAATTTTGATAAAAGTAGACCAGAGAAACGTCGACAGTATGAGTTTAAGAACTTTGGCAATAACAAAAGGAGGAGATGGCAGTGTGTATTTTGCAATGGATCACATTACAATGATAAATGTAACATAATTACGACCCTGGATGAGAGGAAAACGAAACTTGGTAAAAAATGTCACCTACGTTTACGTGATGGCCACCTTAAGGAAACATGTCGTTTCAAAAATTACTGTTTTCATTGTAAAAAGTATGCTGCACATAACAGAGCGTTATGTCCAAGTTTGTTCAAGAAAGACAAAGAGTCTACATCTACGTTTTACACAAGCAGCAGTCGTCCTGTATCCGTACTTCAAACTGCTATTGCTAATGTCAGTAAACACGGAAGTACTAATTACGTGAAATACCGTATATTGATGGATTCCGGTAGCCAACGATCGTATGTAACTCGAAAAATTGCTCAAGAACTTGATCTTCCAGTAGAAGACAGCGATCATCTGTCAGTATTCACATTTGGTACAAAAGTACCACAACAATTGTGACATGGTAATTGTGGGTAGTTGGGCAAGAAACACACACGTTTTAAGCTTTCCCAGTTTTATTTATAAAATTAATATAAAACAAAGTAAATAGTACTTACTATATGTGCTAAATAAGTCCTGTACCTAGCCGTCAGCTATTTTCACACTTATCCTTTCCTGATTGTGTCTCACAAAAATCCATCACAGCACTGACCATCATGGACCACATTGCACAACTTCAGAAATCCATGGATGAGATGACTGCCATGTTTACCAGCAAAATGAAGTCTTTTGAGGGATCATTATCAGTTCCAAATCAAGCAGTGGACATAACAACACTTGCAAGTGAGTTTAACACCTTTAAAACATTTATTTGGAAGGCAGTCTCGGCACTAAAAGCACAAATGGAGCTGGTTTTTAAAAGTCTAGATGGGTTCGAAATGAAATTCCGTGCTAATGTTCTTCTACTTCATGGAGTGATAGAACAGCAGAGTGAGGATGTTCGCTCTATCGCTACCCAACTTTGTACGGAGAAACTCCATGTGCCTGACATCTCCGCTGAGTCATTTGATGCCTGTATACGCCTGGGCAAAGTAAAAGATTCAGATAGGCCAAGACCCATCTTGCTTCGATTCTGGTCCATGAAAGCTCGTAATCAAGTATGGTCAGCTAAGAAACTCCTAAAAGGTAGCGGCCACACTATATCAGAGTTCCTGACGTCCTCACGACACTCCACATTCGTAGCAGCACGGAAAGCTCTTGGCATACACCAATGCTGGACCAGTGAGGGCAAAGTAGTAGTGGTTGGAGCTGACGGGACCCGCCGCAGGATCACTACCATGGCCGAGCTGCAATCTTTTATGAAGTTGAAGCAACCCGCCGCCACCGGTAGCAGTGCAGCCGTCCCGACGCAGGTGCCCGCCGCTGCCTCGCAGCCCCCAGCCCCAGCACCCAAGTCTGCCAGGACTGCTAGAAACGTGTCCAAAAAATGAGGGCGATCGAACATCCGTTCTTGGATTTTTAGGTAGACTTTATTTTACGATGTCATAGTGTTCAGTTTCGTCTGTAGGTATTTTTTAAACTGCTTGCTCCTAATGTCGGTAACTATAATTTTTCTTCTTTGTTTTTTTAGACACTTCAAATACAATTATGCGATTCTGTATTATGTAAGGTAAGCATTAATTATTGTTGGATTAATTTCTTTTGTTTACATTTTTCCTTTTGTACCAATGACAGTTGAGTGAGTTGTCACTGCCATTTACGTTCCATTTCATGCATGTATTTGATTCTGTTTTTTTTTTTGTGCTGGAGCCACTGTCGCGGTCTGTTATTCTTGCAATTCTTATAATACTATGCAACGAATAAGCTGACGGTTGGCGATTATATTAATAGTTCAGTAGTCTAGTAGTAAGTACCTAGTAGTATTTAATTTAAGTTTAAGTATATTTATTTCGTATAATATTTATTTAGCTCAAGAATAATGTCGGATGTTTTTGAATATGAATCAGACGAAGAATTTTTTTCCTTATCTTCTTTATCTGGCAGTCTTTTTAGCGCAGAGAGTGATGTGTCTGATTTAAGTGTGTCAACGCTTCCTAACAACCTGGAAGTCACTTTCTCTCGCCTAAAGAAAAATTTTAATGTCGCCCATATTAATGCCCAAAGCATAGCAGCCCACTATGCGGATTTACTGACGACCTTCTCAGATAAAAACATACACGCTGTATTAGTCTCTGAAACTTTCCTGAAACCGTCACTCTCCTCTCATCTCTACCCCCTGCCTGGTTTTAGACTCATACGAAACGATAGGACTTGCGTAAAGGAAGGGACGACTAGATCGGTAGGATATGGTGGAGTAGCAATTTACCTTCGCAGTGATATCCCCAGTAAAATTGTTTCTCAGTCTCTCCCCGTTTTTCAAGGGCCCGAGCATCTCTTCCTAGAAGTGACCTTCCATCATAGCAAAACTTTGTTAGGTGTTTTCTACAGTCCCTCTCGGAATGTTGATTACTTTGATTCTTTGGAAAGGACCCTAGCTGATTTCAGACCACAGTACGATCACATAATCCTCATGGGAGATTTTAATACTTGTCTGATTAGAAATGACTTTCGCTCTAAGAAGCTACTTTCCCTTCTTCAGTCAGTCGACCTACACTGTCTCCCTCTTAGCGCAACTCATTTTCCCCACAATGGACCTCCATCTCTTCTTGACCTCATCATTACGTCTTCTCCGGATTTTGTCGCGAGTCATGGCCAGTTCAACGCTGGCGCCTTTTCCGCCCATGACTTAATATATGCATCTTTTAAATTTCGGCTACCTAAACGACGCCATAAAGTTCTTATGCTGCGAAATCTTGAGTCCATTAACCACCATGAGTTTATGAAAGACTTCTACGAGGCGGACTGGGACTCGGTCCTTTTAGCATCGGACGTGGATACCAAACTGAATGCCTTTAACCACATTATCTTTACATTATACGATAAACACGCTCCACTAAGACCGGTCCGAGTGAAGCACTACCCAGCTCCTTGGCTCACCTCTGAAATTAAGCGGCTCATGGCTAAGCGGGACAAAGCTCGCTTAAGATTGCGTCATGAACCGACAAACCGAAACAAGGACATATACACAGAGTTACGCAATCGATGCAATAAAATTTGCAGGAACGCCAGACGTCTTCACATCCACTCTTCTATCGAGAACTGCCCACCCAACAAGCTTTGGAAATTCCTAAAGTCACTTGGTGTGGGCAAACTACAGTCAAGTTCTTCCTCTGACGTGGACTTCAATGCACTGAACGCTCACTTCAGCTCATCACCGTTCCACCTGGATCCGCTCTCTAAGCAACTTGCTTTGTCCCGTATAGCCAATATTTCCCACCCTAATTCCACTATCCTCGAGCTGGGAGAGATAACTGCTGATGAAACTCTCAAAATACTTAAATCAATCAAGACAAAAGCTGTCGGCAACGACGAGTTGAGTCTTGATTTGATAATTCCTATACAAGAACACATATCACCGATCCTCACCAATATACTAAACTGCTCCCTATCTACCGGCGTTTTTCCATCTTCATGGAAACTCGCTCATATAATCCCACTTCCCAAAAAACCCAACCCTTCTTCCTTTTCTGACTTTCGTCCTATTTCAATTCTTCCTGTTCTCTCGAAGGTTCTTGAACACTTTGTACACGATCGCCTTACCAACCATCTTCGCAGAAATAATTTCCTTTCCCCTTTTCAGTCCGGCTTTCGCAAAGGTCATAGTACCGTATCGGCACTGGTCAAAATCACTGATGACATTCATTTAAACATTGAGAACAAATTTCTCACTCTACTAGTGTTACTCGACTTCAGTAGTGCTTTTAACACAGTTGATTTTGACCTCATGCTTGGTATCCTCAAATCCCTAAACCTGTCCTCAGCAGCTCTCTCTTGGTTTCACTCTTACCTTTACGATCGATATCAGCAAGTAAAGATCGACAGTAAGTGTTCTAACACGTGCCCACTTACCGCCGGCGTCCCCCAGGGTGGCGTTCTCTCACCTGTTCTTTTCTCAATTTTCATAAATAACATAACTTCTTCCCTTTCCTCTTCCTACCATCTGTACGCAGATGATCTCCAAATTTATACCGCCGCACCCCTTGCAAATTTTGATCGGGCAATAGAACTTGCTAATGCTGACCTGGTTGCAATTGCTGAGTGGTCAAGCCTTCACGGACTTCTAGTCAATGCGTCAAAGTCCCAGGCAATTGTAATTGGCAGCCCTCACTTCATTTTCAAGTTTCAGGACTTAGGCGTGCCCAACTTGGTATTTAATAACACGGTTATACCTTTCTCCTCTACTGTAAAAAATTTAGGTATCACTTTGGACCAAACACTTTCCTGGTCCCCACAAATTAATGAAGTGAGTCGCAAAGTCTTTGCCTCTCTACACTCATTAAAACGGCTTCAAAATTTTCTTCCTCTCGACACAAAACTTCTCTTGGTCCGTTCTCTTCTTCTTCCTCTGCTGGACTACGGCGATGTTGTCTACCTCGACCCCTCTTCTGAACTTCTGGATAAATTAGAGCGACTTCAGAACCAGTGCATTCGTTATGTATTTGGCCTTCGGAAGTACGACCATATATCGGAGAGTCGGAGTAAGCTGGGTTGGCCACTCATCCGCCAGCGGAGAAATCACCATATCCTGTTCTTCCTGTACAACGTACTATTCAACTCAGCTGCTCCGCAATACCTCCGTGAAAGGTTTCACTTCTGTACGGCTATGGAGAACCGTTTGCGCTCTAGCAAGAACCTCACTCTCGCGATTCCCACCCACAGTACCGACACTTACACTAAGTCGTTCACGGTGCACGCAGCCCGCCTCTGGAACAGTCTGCCAGCTGACATTAGGATGTCTCCTACCCTTACCGCCTTCAAGGCCTGTCTAAAGGACAATGTATGAGATCTACCCATCTGTCTTGAGCTTATATATATATAATGTATATATTATATATTATATAATATTATGTATCATATTTATTTATGTTACATTTATTAAATTGAGTTTGTATTTATTAAAATTAGGCTACGTAGGTTTAAATGTAATATTAGTTGTATTGATGTTCTTAACTAGCTTGTACGTAATTACGTGTTTCTTTGTCCTCACTAAGTCCTCTGTTTATTATTGCAGAGGTTGACTGGAAGAGATCCCTCTAAGGGATAAGTCCGCCTTTGTACTTAAGGTTTTTTTTTTATAACATTATTTTAAGATTTTGTACAATAAAGAGTTTACAAACAAACAAACAATTTGATAGCCCTTTGGTAAAGATGAAACTGAAAACCAAGACAGGCAATGAAACAACAATGTTTGCAAATGTTGTACCCATGATTTCTGAAAATGTAGCTTACTTTGACTTGGAAGGAGTACAGGATAAATTTATTCTGGCCGATGATGGAAGCTTACACGAACATGTTGACATTTTAATTGGCATTGATTACTACCATGCACTTATGTTTGCGGAGAAGATAGAGATCAAGCCAGATCTTTACTTAGTAAATTCAATATTTGGTTGGATAATTTCAGGACAAGTAAAATCTAAACCTATGAGTGAATTATCTGTAAGTACATATTTCCAATCGGGACTAGAAGCGAAACTGGATAAACCAGATTTACCCCTAGACACTGGAAACGTAAAATGCCTGTGGGAATTGGAAGCAATTGGAATTACTGACTCGCCTAAAGCTAATAGGGATGAAGAAGCAATAAGGAACTTTAATGAGACAACTGAATTTGTGGATAACAGATATATTGTAAGTCGGCCGTGGAATGAGTATCCGCCTTCGGTACCATTAAATTTTGGCTTAGCATTCGGTCGTTTATTCAATTTGTTGAAACGCCTTAACAAAGATACACTAATGGAGTACGAAAGGATTTTAAAGGAACAACTAACGAAGGGCATTATTGAAGTAGTACCGGACAGACTAATTAATTCTGATGAACACCCTATACATTATCTACCACATCACAGCATAGCACAACCGGGAAAATCTATAAGAATAGTCTATGACGCTTCGGCAAAGACCAAAGATACTAAAAGTCTTAATGAGTGTTTGTATCGTGGACCACTCATGATTGAAGATCTAACAGGATTGATTATGCGATTCAGAACACATAAGATAGCGCTTTGTGCTGATGTTGAAAAGGCTTTTCTTCAAATAGCTTTAAAGGGACCTGACAGAGAAGTAACAAGATTTCTTTGGGTGAAAGACACTTCCAAACCACCATCAGAAGATAACCTTTTGCATCTCAGATTTTGTAGAG
Source organism: Coleophora flavipennella (assembly GCA_947284805.1). Taxonomy (NCBI): domain Eukaryota; kingdom Metazoa; phylum Arthropoda; class Insecta; order Lepidoptera; family Coleophoridae; genus Coleophora; species Coleophora flavipennella. Next base: position 2,155,595 of record OX369307.1, read on the forward strand.
TCCCTTTCGGTGTAATATCCAGTCCCTTCCTTTTAAACGCAACAGTGAAACATCATCTTCAGAGGTCGAACAAGGATAACGTGAAACAATCTGCAAGGGATATTTATGTAGATAACTTAGTCACCGGTACGGATACAATACAATCAGCCATGACGCTGTACCAAGATTTAAAGGATACGTTCAAAGAAATATCTATGAATTTAAGAGAATGGAGTTCGAACTCAGAAAACTTTATGCAGGACATTCCAGACATATGTAAAGAAAATAATGTCAAAGTATTAGGACTTGATTGGTGCTTAGAAAAAGATACTTTGAAATTGAAATTCAAGAATGATAGTCAACCTCTAACAAAAAGAGGAATTTTAAAGACCATTGCATCCATATACGATCCCTGTGGATATGCTACAGTATCAGTATTACCTGCTAAGTTACTTTTACAGGACTTATGGAAAACTAAACTGAAGTGGGACTTGTCCCTACCTGAAGACAAGAAAAACGAATGGATTGATATTGTTAAAAGTTTAGAAAACATAAAAGAGATCACCGTACCAAGGAAATTTGTCAAAGATACTAAAGAACATGAGTACCATCTTCATTGTTTCACAGACGCTAGCATTAAAGCTTATGCAGCAGTAGTTTATATAGTTAATGGCCAAAACAAAGGATTCGTCATTGGAAAGTCTCGCTTGGTTCCTATCAAAGATCAAGAGAACCTCAAAATTCCTAGGTTAGAGCTTTTAGGAGCACTAATCGGCAGTCGACTTCTGAAGTATGTGCGCAATAGTATCCAACTTGAGGTGAAGCATTCTTACCTCTGGACTGAAAGCAAGATCGTCATAGATTGGTATAATTCTGATAAACTTTTGACCCCATTCGTGGCGAGACGAATAGAAGAGATAAAAAGGAATGGTGAAATATCAGTTCGGTATGTTCCAACAGATCTTAAACCGGCAGACGTAGCCACAAGACCCACAATTTCTAAAGATAAGTGTGAAAGTTGGTTGAACGGTCCAGATTTCATCACAGAAGATCCTAGCAATTGGCCCACAACTAATGTGACCTTCTTGGCCGGGGAGGGTCAGTCGATGACTGAATTACAAATAAATTCACAAGTCAAAGAACCAATAGATCCAATGGATGTACAACTCGTTTCACCAAGATCGGATACGCCGATAAGTACAAAAGAGCGAGAGAACTCAGAAAGAAGTCAATATGACACAGAGCATTTCAGTAAAATCAAAACATTACAAGAAGAATTTTTCCCAGACGAGATAAAAGGAAAGGAGACAAGCTTGAGTCGTAATCTAAATTTATTTAAAGACGTAGATGGTATTCTACGGTGTAAAGGTAGAATGAAATATGCAAATTGGTCGTTCGACAAACGATATCCGATTTTACTTCCTAAAGACTGTGATCTGACACGCGAAATTATTCTTCAGGTCCACGAGAAGAACTATCATGTCGGTGCTAACCACACTCTGAGTATAATACGAGAAAATTATTGGATTCCCCATGGTAAAAGTCAAGTACAAAAGATTATCAGGAAATGCCCTAGATGCATAAAGCACGGCGGAGGACCGTACAAGTTGCCTCAAACTCCAGCTTTACCACCTGAACGTGTAAATTATAGCGCCCCATTTAGCTTCACAGGCGTTGATTATCTTGGGCCTATAATAGTTAACAACGGACAAGGCACTAGTAAGAGGTGGATTTGCTTGTACACTTGCTTAGCTGTCAGAGCAATACATCTGGAGGTAGTCCAAGATCTCACAGCCGAAGAAGGATTATTAGCTCTCAGAAGAATGATAGCCACCAGAGGTGTACCTACTCTAATTACTTCTGATAATGCATTATATTTTAAACTTATGTCTGAGGTTCTTAGCCATTCATACTGTGCGGAGAATAATATCAGATGGAGATTCATACCGGCTTTGACGCCATGGTTTGGAGGATTTTATGAAAGGCTTGTGGGTTTGGTTAAACAATGTATGAAAAGGACCCTAGGGAAACACCTTCTTAAGGATTCTGAAATACTGACCGTTGTAAAAGAAATTGAAGGCGTCTTAAACAGCCGCCCTCTTGTAAGTGTTGACGCGGACATTGAACACGTTCTTAAACCATCTGACTTTCTGGCTGTAGGAAAATGCTTAACATTAGATACAGCCTCTGAAAAGCTCTTTGTAAGTGGTACCACTACTAAGAAAGATTTAGTGAAAGGTTGGAGAAGAGCACTCATCATACTAGAGGAATTTAAAAGTATGTTTTCAAATAGGTATCTACCTAGTCTTCGCGAACGGTATTGGCACTCTCATAAAGAACCAAGAGTTAAATCAAGTCTAAAACCAAAAATAGGACAAATAGTTCAGTTGAAAGGTGATTCTAGCAATAGAGAGAAATGGCAAACCGGGAAGTTGGTTGAATTAGCTAAAGGCTCTGATGGTTTATGCAGAGTGGCCAAAGTGCGAGTAGGTGACAAAGAGTTTATACGATCACTTGCTCACTTGTACCCACTTGAAATTGAAGAATCTACTCCGACCGATACTGAAACTGATAAGAAACTGGACGATCAACCTGAAATAAACAAATCAGCATTACGCAAAGTTTCAGTGCTTGAAGAAACATCTGAGGTAGTTAAGGGTGATGCCAGATCATGTAGTAAAGTCATACCTGAGGTGACACAAGACCGTACAGAGGACAGACAATCACTTGAAATACTAGATGCAGTCGATTCAGGTATAAGTACAGGCGATGAGCATATGGATATAGTTGAACCTTTAGATGCAGTAGATCCCTTAAGCGCAGACATGGAAATGAACAATCTAATAGATGATAATAGAAAAGATAACTTAAGTAATGAATTGAGACCGAGACGAAGTGCAGCCACTAAAGCCTTAAAGAAAATTAAGGAGTGGTCGCACGATTTATTATCTTTATTGTAACTCCTCGCCCTCGGGAGTGTCGCGACATCTGCCTAAGATGGCGCGAATGTAAATATTTCACTCTGACAACACTACACCAAAGAAGACGTTGTGAGCGTGCGTGTCGTGGCAGACCTGCACGGAGCACATTATACAAGCGGGAACAGATCTGTTTTCAACTCCGTCCAAGCACGCTGCTGTAAGTGAACCCAGATATTTATTTGTCGATTGTAAGTGAGCACATTTAATATTATTATAAGTAAACCCAGATATTTATCGGCAATAAGTAAGCCCAGCTATTTATTGGCAGTACTGCGTAATTGAATATGATGCGTAATTGAATATGATAGTTATCGCGTAGTACAGTGAGCGTCATGCGCCATAATTATATTTTATCTACCTTTAATTTTACCGCCTTGCATGCGTAAGTTTTGTCCGATGTGAGCTCATATCCTTTTAGATTAAGTTGCAGTGCAAATGGCCCCTACGGCTTATAGCCAGTGTTTCAGATCCAATGATTATGAATGATAATGAGTTTAGTGGCATTGTCGGCTGTGGGCCGACATTGTGGGGCCACCCGTGTAATACTATCTGCACCATGTATTGTAGCGGCTGCGAGTAATTAACCACAGTTTATCCAGGGTCTTGCGGGAGCTGGATAGGGTTCCTGCTGGGAACCCGGCGTTGGTGCATTCCGGCGTGCAGTGGAATGCACAGCGTCTAGACAATGTATTAGTTTTATGCTGGCTTTGGTTATGTATTTTATGAGATGAGATTTACCTGATATTCAAAGTAATGTTATATGTCTGTCCTGATGGGACTTAAGCCTTAAACTGCTGAAGAGCAGTGGTCTCTGACCCAGGAGGGTTTGCGCTGTAACTGATCTTTTCCCCCTTTTATCCATGTGCTGTGTACGGCAGACACTGCCTTCCAAGCAGTGTCTGCCCGGACTTACTTTGCATTACAGATTCATCAAACGTCTGTACTAAAACCCCAACATAAAGCGAAGCAGATTTGTCATACGAAAGAACCGGACGACAGAGAAATCGCCGGCTAAATATTGGTGAGCATTCCATCCACACATATTCCAATTCTATGCATCCTTAACGTTATGGCGTTGCCCGGGGACGTTACCTTGAGTTACACCTAGACCTCTATGTTCAATGTCTTATTTACCATCTACACAATATTATGTTATCTAATAACCCCCTTATGTGGGCGTCGCCATATGGTCGACTTCACACACAACCTGCGAGTTTCTTCGCAGGTGTGTGCAGGTTTCCTCACGATGTTTTTCCTTCACCGTTAAAGCAATCGGTAATAATAATACTTCAAATGGTTGTTTCAGTCGTAATTTATACACCACAATCCATTACGTACAGAATTAAATATTCTATTCCTTGCAACCTTAATAAGTATGTCAGCACTGTTCAGGAGATGGTACAGAAAATGCTATTTATACTGTAATCTCCTTTGTTCTTTAATATCGCTAACGTAATGGAAGTTAAAAACTCAATTTCAGGTAATTCCCTGTGAGTGTCACTCAAAAACAACACAATTTAATATCTAGGTTTGAATTTACAACAATATGTATTTGAATAAGTAGGTTTTTGTAAGCGACCCCTCGCCATTATCCCGCATTACCGTTGTGTAATTATGAATTTGTATTCTGGCAAAACACGAGATGTGCTACAAAATACGTGGACTGCGTGTCCAACTAGAGAGCCGATGTGTCGTCTTTTAAAGAAAATTAGATTTTTCAAATAGCTGGAAATAAATGGAATTTTGGTTAATAGATACTTCACTCTCATTAAAGACTTTTACCTTTAATTGTCATAGCTTATAAAACATTTCTTTAGTTCTTTTTTTCTGAACTAAGCATTGGTTAGATGTTTACTTGTTTTGCTTCAAAAAATAAAACAATATTCTTTTAGAATATTATGTATGTTCACTTTTTCATTATATTGCGAAATAAATCGGCTGTTTTGTTTTTACCCGACTGCGCCAGAAGGAGGTTTATGTTTTTCGAGTGTATGTATGTATTTATGTATGTTTATTTCTTTGGCACTTTCTAGCCAAAAAAGAGGTAATTTATTTCTTTGGCACGCTCTGTAGCCTAAACGGCTTGATGGATTTTGGAGTGCGAGGTGTCATTCGATTTGTCGTGATACTTTGAGTGACATAGGATACATTTTTACCTACCTAGCCAAAAAAGAGACATTTATTTCTTTGGCATTTATTTGTTACTTTCAATTTTTCGTGTATATTTTTTGTTTCTATAAGTTTTGCTCTTTTTGTATCTTGTGTGTTTATGTCAAATAAAAATCTGCCTATTGTCATACATTCCTTGAATCATCCGCAGATAGTCGCGTGTTTCCCGTGACACTAACAGTAGTGGCATGGTGAAATTTTATTTACCGTAGCACTCCTGATTTAATTTGATAGGTTTACTCTCATTGACAAAACAAATATGGTTAAACAACCGAATATATGATCACCGCTTACAAAAAAAATGTTGCCCTGGATGTCTTAACAAATTTTGATGTTTTCAAGTGCCGAGACTACGGATTTATTCATGAAAGTATTGAATGCGCTCTTGTTTTTATGATTATTTCATATCGTATACTTTAATTAATTATCGGCTTGTTAGTAATAATATTTTTTTTCCTAGTCATGATTAGAGTTCTGCGCAAAAAATTGAGAGCAAATCTTAAAAAATAATTCATAGTTTCATGAATTGTGAGCATAAACTAGGGCAATAAAACCACTGTAGACAAGTGTAATACATAACTTTAAGAAATAATTACAAAATAAAAACCCGACTGCATAAAAACTTAACCCTTATTTTTGGACAGTTGGGTAAAAATGTATCCATAGGATACACGGGATCACGACAAATCTAATGAGACCTTGCACTCCAAAACCCATCAAGACGTTTAGGCTACAGAGCGTGCCATATAAATAAATTACCTCTTTTTTGGCTAGGTAGGTAAAAATGTATCCTTTGTCACTCATAGGATCACGACAAATCTAATTACACTGTGCACTCCAAAATCCATCAAACCGTTTAGGCTACAGAGCGTGCCATATAAATAAATTACCTCTTTTTTGGCTAGGTAGGTAAAAATGTATCCTTTGTCACTCATAGGATCACGACAAATCTAATTACACTGTGCACTCCAAAATCCATCAAACCGTTTAGGCTACAGAGCGTGCCATATAAATAAATTACCTCTCTTTTGGCTAGGTAGGTAAAAATTTATCTATCGAATGAATGATGAATTGCGTCAACTGACCGAGTTAAAGATTTTAAAGAAAGGAGATAATTTTTGTTGTATGGCTAATAGAGCCACCCACCACAAATTGTAGTGTATACTTAAGAACCTCATGTCCATTTGTTCCTCATAATCTCTAGATTACATTGGTATTATTAATTAGCTATACCTCATCTAACAGGAATATTGAGACATTAATTAAAACTTGAATGATCCTTTTGATTAAAACCTATTATCGGCCTATTTATACCTATTATGCCTTATTTTCATAAAAATGTCATATCAGCTCATATACGTCCCCACCGTGGGGCTCAAGCCTACCCTGAATTAGGGCGATCGGGCCATAGTCGACCACTCGGGCCCAGTGCGGATTGGTTGACTTCACACACAACCTGCGAGTTTCTTCGAAGGCGTGTGCAGGTTTCCTCACGATGTTTTTACTTCACCGTAAGAGCGTCGGAAAATTACTTTAATAAATTAGTAACTCTTTTTTAGAGTGTAATGAACGTCGTGGGCCCAAAAAGTATTGTCTCATTTATTAATAAGGAAACTGGTCTCCTAGATAGACATTTTTGACAATTAATGACTATGACAATTGCGTTTTATTAAATTATTTTGTAGTATTATTGACTGTGTGTGAATTTTAAAAGTAATAATTATGATAAGATTGCATGCCAAATCTGGTGAAATATGAGAACTTTCTATATAATGTTATCAGCTGTATAACCATGTTTTATGCAAATAAATTTTCATTTCATTTGGTCAGTGAACTAGACTGGCGATTGGTAAGGTGGTTACCCGACCCGCACGAGTACCGTAAGATTCAAAATAGTAATAAAAAAACTAAAACACCCAACTGCGATATAAAAATAACTAAACTGAAAAACGAAAATCAAACTGAAAGGCTTAGGTCTGACCGAACATGTCCCAAAAAACTGTCTTATAATGATGTATAAAATAAAAATATTATTTTATTTAGATAAAGGAAACATGAAAGGAGGCGGGACCCATTCGTGTATAAAATCTATAGAAATATAATGAATACATACTGTAGCAAAAATAAATTAAATTGAATTAAAATACCCTGCTACGGTTTCGCAACATAATACGTAAAATTTTGAATTAGGACCTAAGAGTGGATATATAATGAAAAGAAATTATTCGTGAGGTAAATCAGAATATACTTTAAAATGGAAAAAAGGTCTAAAAGACAATTAAAATATGATGGTCGTGATTGGATAGAATAAGATAAGAATTTTATCTTAAATAAATTGTTAAGTTAAGAAGAAAACATTTAAAACTAACTGAAAAAGGATTTTGTTGAATACCGGATAAACAACGATCGTCGCTTTCCCCAGAATCCGAATGAAATCACCAACTAATGTACAGGACAAATCTTAAAAACTAGTGTTTGACGAAATTAACCCGAGGCAGTCTACACACTACTTAAAACTTGAGGCAGTAAAATAACCTCGAGACACAACTAAACAGTTCCTTACTTAATAAAAAAAAACTAGAAATCACAAATAAATTATCGATGCAGTACTCCGTATCGTGTTGTAACGCCGGTCGGTGAAGGTACCGTTGCTATGAAAGTAGGGTTAGTAAATAAGGTTTACTTCCCTTAAGGCGGCTGAGACTGGATAATGCCTGGCAGTACTCACAGATCCAATCACGGTAATGGGTACTAATATATATACTGTGGTAATGGTCTGCCAGGCTGTATTGTTCCACGGCAGGACTATGACCGGCGGCTAGGTTGTGGTGGCCTTACAAGTGGTAGAAACCGGTAGTAGTTGCCCTATAAAATAATAGGGATGACGAATGCTAGTCATCTGATTTACTTTTTATCGTCTGTCAAAAACGACTTTGTTCTAAAAATGTTTGAAATACCTAGGCGTGACGTCAAAGTTTTGCAGCGTCATTTATGTACTCATTTTGTGATTTTGATGAATAAAAAATCGAAGACTTGATGGAAAACAAAACGAGTAAAGTTTTTCGAGTTTAATTTTTTTTTCAAAGGCATAGAACAAAAGTTGTTCAGTATGATACAGGGTGTAAAAAAGTTGGTGTAGGACCGTTAACTGGGGGTCTTGCTCATCATACTGAACAACTTTCCATAAGGTCAATTCTCAGAAAAAAAATGAAGTCTCCACACGAAAAAGCGTAAAATTATTATTATTTTATTTCAGCAAAGACATAGAACAAAAGTTGTTCAGTGTGATGAGTAGAAGCCCCAGTTATCGGAGGTTACAACAATTGTGTTACATCCGTATACATACATATATTCAAGTCAAACACATTACCCTTCTTTTGGGTTTCGTCACAGTCGGGTAATAAAAATAGCAACATAATAATTAATTAATCGATATTTCGCATCTGTGCCGATACCCCAAATTAAAAAATACACTGAATCGCAAAGAAAACGGGTCGGTTATAAAAAATGCGAAGCTTTTAAAACATTTGAGCAATCCTTTCAAAATACAAACTAAATCAAAGTTTATTTCGTTACAAATAAATGAAGGTGTATAAAATTTTTATTTCTTTTTGGTGATTGTATTAAAAACAATAAATAAAAAATACTATTTTCAAAATTTGCACATCAAATTTGGAACCATTGGTTTAACTTTTGTTTCTGTTCTGTCATATACAAGTAAATAGGGCATTTCTTGTGCAGAAATTCATTATCCTGATCAAATTCAGTTAAAAACATGACACTACCCTTGAAGAGTGTACCATAATCCAGACTATGCTTGAAGACGGGCGCAGTCAGTGTTATACAGCGAGAACTGTTGGTGTGTCGCTATCAATCGTCAAAGAGTGCTCCAGCGATTTGAAGAGAATGGATTAAATACGAGGAACAGGCCGAACAAGGTGAACGACAGCGCGGGAGGATTAATATACATATATAAATAAGGTCTAACAAAATGAGCTGAAACTATTTTAACTGGTGCTTCTACCCATGAAACTGAACAATTTCCCCCATGAAACCCGTAGTCAAATCTCAAAAAAAATTTTGAACTTCCCATACTAAGTTGGCTGATCAGCTGATCAAGTTAGTATGGAAGAGCCAATTTTTTTTTGCGATTTGACTATGGGTTCCATGGGGAAAGTTGTTCAGTTTCATGAGTAGAAGCACCAGTTAAAATAGTTTCAGCTAATTTTGTTACACCTTATATATGGTGGCAACAATATTGAGAAATCGATTTCAAACTGCTGTTGAGGTCAAAACCTTCTACGTGCTGGAGGTTGAAATTCGAGTACGTGTACAGTAACGGGGCGTCTTGCTGAAGCAAACTTGAAGCCATTTAGACCCGCCAATGGTCCAAAACTCGAAAGGCAGCACCGAAATTCAAGGCTGAGTTACGCTAGAAAAAACATGAATTGGACTCTCGATGACTGGTCAACAGTTATTTTTTCGGACGAGTTGAGATTCACGATGGTAAAAAAAATTATAACAGAATACCAGGACGTACAATACAGAAGAGACTTATTTAAAAATCATCGCCTATAAGTATGTACATTTGTAATGCTATTAAATCTTATCTTATCCAAATTTCATTACGAAATTCATGACGAAATTATTAGGATTCCGTTTTTTACCGTTTTGGCTTTGAGACCCTAAAATTCCAAAAGATATTTTTAGTCGTATCATAAAAAATATTTTTTTAAGATTACAATCTTACATTTGAAGTTGGAACATCGATCATAATGTATCTTCTCCATTATTGTGTAACGACTACTGGCTATACAATGAACCAACCTACTTTTGCGCAGCAAGTAACTCGATAATGCCAGTTTACCTTATCTGTAAGGAAACCGTAAACAAACCTGAAAATAATAAATTAGAACTCGTCAGCTTAGAAAATTGATTGAAACGTCACAAAATAGTTTCTCAAGTACTGAGCAGGTAAGTAAATTGTCGAGTGTGTCGTGGCAAAACTCGCTCAAAGTAATAAATTTAATATTCTGTGAGAAAGGAAAAGAAATCGAAAAAAAGAACCTTTCTAAATTAGTTTGATAAAATGTTAGAAGAAAAAATTGTGCGTGTCAGCTCCGACGCGCGACAGGAGTTTAGACATGGAACAGTTTTTTTTGGCCTCCGACCTCCGGCCTTCGGCTTCACATTCGACGGCATGGCCAAGTTCCCTTCGCCTTCGTGACTGAAAAAACGTTACGACGTAAAACAGTTACAGTAACGCGTTACCGATCAAAACTTGATTTCACTGCCTATATATTTATTATACCGCACTCTATATATGATTCAATTCTAAAGGAGTAAAGTCCAAAAAGTTGGAGAGCAATAGAATTTACTAAATGGGCCATTGAAAAATAATTTTGTAGCTCTAAGGAACTTTGGAGTAACTATTTTATAAATAAGCAAACTAATTACACCGGAGAAGAATTACTAGCAAATAAGTCAAACTCCTTTTGCGGCAGTGAAAAAATATTTTAACACGCCAAACACCCCAGAATCGCATATTATGTTACAAAAATAACAGCATAACCGAAAATTGTGCAGGAAGTCCTAAATTGACATCTCGGCTGACGTGTCTCCTACCCGTAGAGTAAAAAGTACCTAATTAATAACCAAATCTACTTACACCGGAGAAGATAAACTAACAAAAAAGTCAATCCCCATTTGCGGTAGCAAATTATGTTACAAAAATAACAACTTAACCGAAAATTGTGTAGGAACTCCTAAACTCACATCTCGGCTGACGTGTGTCTCTCCTACCCGTGGAGTAAGAAGTGCCTATTAAATAACCAAATTTACTCACACCGAAGAAGAATTACTAGCAAATAAGTCTAACTCTATTTGCCACAGTAAAAAAATATGAGTACGTATTAAGTAAATATCCAAATTTACTTACACCGGAGAAGAATTACTAGCAAGAAAGTCAACCTCCGTTTGCCGCAGTAAAAAAAATATTTAACATGCCAAACACAAACACCCCAGCGTCGCAAAGTCGCAAATTATGTTACAAGAATAACAGCTCACCCGAAAACTGTGGAAGAAATCCTAAAACATCCACATTATTCGACTGACGTGTGTCGTGGAACTTCTCCTATCCGTGTAGTGAGATTTAAGTAAATAACCAAATTTACTAACACCGGAGAAGAATTACTAGCAAATAAGTCAACCATTTGCACCAGTAAAAAAATGTTTAACATGCCAAACACAAACACCCCAGCGTCGCAAAGTCGCAAACTATGTTACAAAAATAACAGTTTATCCGAAAATTGTGGAGGAAGTCCTACATTGACACGCAGTTGACGTGTGTCTCCTACCCTTGGAGTAAGAATTACCTAATAAATAACCAAATTTACTTACACCGGAGAAGATATACCAACAAATAAGTCAGGAAGTAAGTAAAAAAAAAATTAACATGCCAAACACAAGCACCTCAGCGTCGCAAATTATGTTACAAGTGTAGTAAGATTTAAGTAAATAACCAAATTTACTTACACCGGAAAAGACTTACAAGCAAATAAGTCAACCTCCGTTTGCCACAGTAAAAAAAAATGCTTAACATGCCAAACACAAACACCCCAGCGTCGCAAAGTCGCAAATTATGTTACAAGAATAACAGCTTACCCGAAAATTGTGGAGGAAGTCCTAAATTGACATCCGCATTGTTCGGCTGACGTGTGTCGTGGAGCTTATTGTCGGCGCGAAAACACGTCGGCGGCGTTCGCGCAGCTAGATTGTATAATTTATTGTGTAGGTCCGCACGTAATTGCTTCACCCGCGCAAGTTCGTTTGCGCTGAATCATCTCAATCAATCAGCTAACGGGGTGGCCATGGATTGGGGTTCAATACGTGTTGTTTGAACAGAATCGCGACACTTGAGTAGCAGTGGGCACGTAGCTTGTAGAACAGATGGTCGTTAGGGTAATAAAGTTCTCGATAGGAAGACGTAGCGTAGGAGGCCTTCCAATCGGCTGACTGACAACGATGATGGAGGTCGGATGCGGACTGCGCATGACCGATCGCTATGGAAATCCTTGGAGGAGGCCTTTGTCCAGAAGTGGACGTCTTTCAACTGTTATGATAATAGTGCTTTGTTTAAAAAATCTTATAATTCCAGACTCAGTCAAAGAAACAGACATGTATACATGTACCCCAACAAACTTATCCTTCTTTTTAGACAGTTGGCCTAGCCTTGTTTTGATAGTAGCACTAGGCATGCTGAAGTAACCTCAGACTCGGTTATTTCATATTTTTTCGAAGTAATACCAGTCGTCGCCAATCGAGAACTTTAGTGCCCCATCAGCCATCTGTTCTACTGGATGCGGGCAGCGCAGGATCGGTCGTCGTGGAAATCTTTGGGGGAGGCCTTTGTCCAGCAGTGGAGTCTTTCGGCTGATATTATGAACCAGCGGGCTAGCCCGGTAATTATATGGCTTAATTAACTATTCAGCTTCGACAGCTGAACGTGAAGGCCGGTATACACTTTGATTAGTGCGAGTGCAGGTGATAAGTGAAGTAGAAGTACATTGCTTGGTTGCTTTGTTGTGTTGTTCAGCACTGCAGTGAAGCAAGCAATGTACTTCTACTTTCACTTAACACCTGCACTCGCAATAATCAGAGTGTATACCTGCCTTTAGATTGTAGAATAACACCAGCTATATAATAACACGCACCACGTATTATAAACAAGATGATGAATATTCTACTGGATAATGTTGCTTTTTCTAATAAAATGGTCACCATAGTGTTCTCGCGTGCCGTTCACAATACCCACCCGTGCCTTCAAACTCGAATAATATATTTTAATCTATATAGTGCTTCATAGAAAATGTAGGTAGGCAAGTTAACATTAAGCACCTCACAAAAGATCAATTTTATTAATGTGATCACGACAACTTTATTGCTCGCTTAATGAAGTTATATATAGGTACCTACATAACTAAGTAAGTTAGTAACTTAAATGTCGGTGTAAAAGTAAAGAAAGATATAAATCATCATCATATCAGCCGAAAATCTTCCACTCCTGGACAAAGAACAGGAGAACCAAAGTAACCGACCTAGCTCACAGAATAGCTCAACTGATAGCTCACACATAGCTCGTAGAACAGATGGCCGTTGGGGCAGTAAATTTCTTGAGTGGCGACCGCGCACCGGAAAACGTAGTGTAGGCAGGCAATGAACGAATGCCTATGAAATCTTCGTGACGGTAGCAAAACGGCCAAGCCTCACGTTTTGACTAAAATGTAGAATTTGTGAAGGTAGGCCCGGTAAATTTAGGGCGCATAGATGAAAAATCTTGGCTCTACATGATATCTGACCACTTTTTAATATATTTTGAGTAAGGTGTAGTGTAAAGCTTGTAGGTTTAGAGCGTGCAGTATTTAGAGCTTGGCTTTATGCGAGATCTGACAATTTTTTTACAGGGTACCTAAGCTACGTAGACTCGTCTTGACAACATTTTTACATGAAAATGTTTTTGTTGGGATATCACTTTTACTGTGTTTCACTCAGAAAGGTGTGGTTGACACATGACATTTAGAGAATTTAAGCGAATAGCGATAGCGTATTTTAACATATTTTTAAGTGCGAGTCAGAGCCTCGCACAAAGGGTACCGTACCATAATACTAGATGGCGCTAGTTTCTTCCCGTTTTTTGTATGGGAACTCACTTTTCCAATTTTTAGTACTTTTTGTAAATCGACAACAGAAATACATCATCTGTGAAAATTTCAACTGTCTAGCTATCACGGTTCTTGAAATACAGCCTGGTGACAGACTGACAGACAAACAGACAGACGGACGGACGGACAACGGAGTCTTATAGGGTCCCGTTTTTACCCATTGGGTACGGAACCCTAAAGTTAAGACCATGGCTGAATGCATGTTTTGAAATATGAAAATCCATCATTTGGCTGAGACAAATACTATTGTTTATATACAAATGTTACTATGCTTACTTCAAATATAAAAGGAATTTAATCAGTTTTTAGGTTTACGCACCTCAAAAAGTAAAAACAGAACCATTATAGGATCACTCGCGATCACTTTGACTGTCCGTCCGTCCGTCCTTCTGTCACAGCCAATTTTCTTAAAAACCACTGAACCGATTGAGTTAAAATTTGGTACACATATTGGTTTGCAGTAACCCAAAGACGGATATGTAACGTAAAAAATAATTTTAAACATTAGGGGCCACTTTTGGGGGTTAAATAAGAAAATTTTAAAAAAATTGTCCGTCCTCCCCCTTATCTCCGAAACTGTCACACCCTGGACACTTCATACAACGGGCCAGAATAGACATTTCAAAAAACGAATGACGGCATAAACAAAATGGAGGCGAAATCCTATACGTTCGACAAGCAAACTATAACCAATATGTATCAATCTGGGTGACGAGGGGGTGAGGTCGCAATTTAGAGAGCGGCAGGGAGTGTCCATACTGTATGTTAGTACTAATATATTATATACTTTGACTATGTACTGGGCCTGAATTATTGAAAAAATCACAGTATAATGTTAAATGCATAAATTACAAGAAAATCTATGAGAAAATCTGAAGTTCTTCCGTTCCCACAAAAAAAAGCCAAGTACCACAATAAGTAGATCTCTTTTTACCAAGAGCAAAGTATTTTCTGTTCTGTTATTTATTTTTCTGTTTGTATGAAAAGTTTTGGTGTGGAACCATGTTTGGGTGACCCCGAGTCGCTCTTGGCCTTTTTTTTACTTTTCTTGGATTTTTTTTTTTTTATTTTACACGCTCCTGCGCTAAGGTAATGTTCTCCGTGGTAGCACTGTTTACTTTCTGATCAAATGTAGAAATAACTTCTACGCTCGAATGTAAACTAAACTAATATTTTTAGCTCTTTCACAAAATTCAAAGAAAAATATTGGTTTATTGTTGAAATAAAGTTAACCGAAATAAATTGATTGAGGCAAGTTTAGACATGTTCAATTTAAAATAAAGGTTTTGTTGCGTGTCACTGAATTTAACCTTCAGTGGATAGTTTAGGATATGGGAGGTCGTGGTTCGAATCCTGCCCGTACCAATGTGTTTCCTAATTTCGATTTCAAGTGCGAGTTGAACTCGCGTATAGAAGGTTCCGTACAATGCCAAAGTCAAATACAAAATATCACATTTGAAATCCTCACAGTAAGATGCGAGTTATATTTTTTATTATTAAAAATTTGAGTGTGTTTGGCTGCACCTCACCTGATGGTAAGTGCCGATCCAGCCGAGGATGTAACACGCAAGCTCAAAAAGTGCCTATTCACTCTCGTCTTGAAGATTCCCAAATTTTACAAATCAGAAAATACAGACGCCGGAAGGGAATTCATCCCCTTGGCCGTGCGCATGATGAACGAAGAAGCAAAACGCTTCGTGTGTTCTCGTAAAGGTGGAACATTGACGACAAACAGGTGGAACCGCAAATTGGCGTCCGATGATGAAATGGAGAGGGGGAATAAGTTCGTGAAGCTCCAGGACACACTCACCCAAATGAATCCTGTAGAACAGCGACAGACAGGCGACTTTGTGGAGATGCTCGAGGCTTTGGAGCCTGTTTGATACAAGTTCCTCGCCGCCAATGAGTCTCCTAGCTCGTCGGTTGATATAATCCAAGGCATATAGCTGGTAACGAGCCGATCCGTCCCACAATTGAGAGCAGTGCTCCATACAGTTAACTACTATTAGCGCAATCTAGTGGTGTTTTAGCGAACTTCTTTTTTTTAATTAAAAAAAATAGTGCGTTTGCTGCACCTCATCTGATGGTAAACACGCAGTGCCTATTCACTCTCGTCTTGAAGATTCCTAAATTATACGAATGGGGGAATACAGACGCCGGCAGGGAATTCCACTTTGCCCGTTCGCATAATGAACGAAGAAGCAAAACGCTTCGTGCGTAAAGGTGAAACATCAACGACAAAGGGGTGGAGTCGCCCTCCGCACCTTTTACGCAAATTTTAGGCTCAGTAGTTTCGGAGAACAGGGGTAAATTTTCGTCTTCTTTCATGAATAAAATCAAAACTATTTATTTTACAATATAAACAAAAATATATTTAAAATCCTGATAACGAGCCCTTTCATTTGATAAGTATATGATACAATAAGGTTTCCATAACTATTTTTTTTAATTTCTTAATTTGTCTCCCGAAAATAACCCATATTTAAAAAAAAATACTTTGCACATTTGTATTTGGGTCATAGGTTTACACTATTCTACCAAATTTCACCTGAATTGGTCCAGTAGATTCGGAGCAAATTGGCTTGGACAGACGGACGGACGCACGAGTGATCCTATTAGGTTCTGTTTTGTTTTTTTGTACGGAACCTAAAAAAACACCACTGTTAATGACAAAATATTTCAAGGTATTTTGACTCACAATCAGTCAGCTGCAGCGAGGCCCTATAAATCTTTGCAGACGGCGGACAATGAAAAAGGTGAAAGTGAAAATTTTAGACGCGGCAATTTGTTGCTGGAGCGAACTGTAACCAAGCTTGTACTGGCCTGGATTTATTACCCGCCCGCCTTGAAACAAGGTGGGAGTAGCCGGCCTTATCTTGCTCGCAATATATTATTTACAACGGTTAAAAAAATCGCCCATCTATCTTTCAGTCGTTGAGATGTCACAAAAACTTTCTTTTCTTTCTTTTTAGGTGTGTTGCGGGATTTAGATGCCCAAAACGAGGGTAATGTTTTTAAGTGTATGTATGTATGAATGCATTGTTATTCGTTCATGAAGCTACGTTTTAGCAACATTACCGCTGACGACACGTTCAATAAAGCGAAGTAGAGAGAAGACAAGGAAGGCAGATCCCACCAACATGTGGGATTAAATGAACGGGAGAGAGAAAGAGTAATGTATGTATGCATGTCCGTTTCTGTAGTGTCTTGTTTAGGAACGGCTCGATGGATTTCGGAGTGCGAGGCGTCCTTAGATTCGTATTGACCCCGTGACTGACATAGGGTGATTTTTTCCCCACGGCCAATTTATTTTTAGCAGACGGGTTTTTATTTTTTTATTAAATTGTTTAAATATGAAATCGAACACGACACTTCTGCGCACGAAGACGTAGCGTAGGCAGGCCTCCCACTTGGTGGACCGATGACCTGGTGAAGGTGGCGGGAAGGCGCTGGATACGGACAGCGCAGGACTGGTCGTTGTGGAAATCCTTTGGGGAGGCCTTTGTCCAACAGTAGACGTCTATCGGCTGATATGATGATGATGAAATTTCACATTTTAATAAATCAAATGAAAGGAAATTGACAAAAGGATTTTATTCAACTATGCATGAAACAAAAAAAAATGTAAGAATTATCAATATCTACCTACCACAAGCTGCGATTATTCCCCTTTAAATTGATGAGCCATTCCCAGAGTAAAAAAATAAATAAAATAAAATTGATGTTATGATAAAATAAACATAAATACTCTTTATACCAACCCGCACTGGGCCCGCGTGGTCGACTAAGGCCTAATCGCCCTGATTCAGGGTAGGCTCGAGCCCCTCGGTGGGGACGTATATGAGCTGATGTAATAAAAATACTCTTTAATGTACACACTAGTTAAAAAAATATAACCAAATTATAAAAACTTTACTCAAAAAATGTAAAAAAAACAAACACAATATAAAAAAGAAACAAAAATAGGTACTATAGCGGTACAATTTGGGCGGTCTTGTCGCTGAAAGCAATTTCTTCCAGACAACCCGGTGTTTGGAGACAAAATCATAAAAACAGGCAGTGCAAGAGTATCTTACTAAAACAATACTTATGAAATTAAAGTTCAACTAGTTAAAACTGAATGATATACATTTGTAAAGTTACAATACTTATAAATAAGACGATTCTTTATATTGAATAATAATAATCATATGTACTTATCAATAAAACATATATACATATTTATTACAATATATATACGTAATAAAAATAAAATAATGTATTATATATACATACATATTACCAAAGTAGAAGTTACTGCTTGCTGTATGTTACAAAAAGTCTATCAAAGTTCCAGAAAAAGTGCTTTATCTAGTTGATGTTTTAGGGTTTCTTACCTTAAAAAGTAAAAAGGAACCCTGATACAACTTGTCTGACTGTCAAGGCCCTTTGCGTGGAGGTATCAAGATTAAATTTAAATCAAATACTTAAAACTATAGCCCCTTGAAGCTGTAAAAAAATCGATCTTATAAGTCAAGGCAACAAAAAGATACGGCCATTTTACGGCCACTAATGTCACATATTCTGATATTACAAGTAGCAATAAACCATATAATAAAGAAACCTGAGAGAATCATGGAATTTGGCAAGAAGCAAAGTATCACAGCACAAGTAAAGCAAAAAGTCTGAAAATTATAGTTTTAAAAAAATATTGCAAAAAAAATATAAATTGTGTGATAGCAAACTTACATTTGCAGTTGGAGAATGGACCGTGACGTGTTTATGTATGATAGAAAATTTGTTCAACTGTAAATTTAAGTTTGTTTTTCGATTTCGATTTTTACCCAACGAAACCCTAAAAACCAAAAAAATAATTAAACTATTACTACTTCGCTGCAAAAAAAATTATTTCCCATACAAGAGCTGATTTAATGTTTTGCTAAGTAATATGGGAAGTTCAATTGTTTTTGCGAATGTAGTACCGATAGATTCCTTGAGAAAATTTTGTCTGTTTCAAGAGCCTATACTTAGGTTCGCAGGTATACTAGTCACCTGTATAAATTATTTGCAGCAACTGCGTAATCTGTGAGGGCTTAGGGGCCAATCTCATGTCGCTTTATTTATTTTCTTGTTACTTTCAAATAATAGATTTTTCCTTTAAATTAAAACAAAAGTAGGTAGTTCATTGTAAGCAGGTAATTATGGGGAATCTCACTACACGGCTTACAATGTCATGATTATAAAAAAAGAAATTTTTTTTTTCTCAATTGGTAAGCCCTTAGGCATCATCTCATCTGATGGTAAGTGACGATGATGCCGAAGATGGAAGCGGGCTTACCAAGATTCCCCAACGCAATGGGGGATCTGGCTATCTTATCTTCAAGTCGGAACACATCAATGTTGTTAACACTGATGTTTGGCGGCAAGACTTAGATAAGATGGTGGTGGTAAACGGTTAAACGCATTTTTATTTCTTTAGTGCTTTGGTTTTTTTTTAACAGCAATAAACCTCATCTTTAAACCATCGAGGAAAAGACATAAAATTCTTAAAATAAACTCGGGACGGATGCTCACTTAGGTACAAATAGGGTCCAACCAAAAATATGTCAGATTTCTGGAGCCGACCTTACTCCGCACGTCACGTGACTTAAGGTCTTGACCTCTCATTATTGCGGATTATTGGCCCTGTCCACTGAAAAATTTCCTTATCGATTGTTACCCTATATCTACTGTGTAGTCGTTCAAACTATTAAAATATCTACAAAATGGAGCGTGACATTAAAAACAGTGCTAGATGGTCCGCGGTGCGCAAACCGCAAGCGGCTCAAAGGGAATTATACATTTAGGCTTTCTTCATTAATCACTCTGTTTACTGGTGAAAACTGTATGAAAATCCGTTCAGTAGTTTTTTGAGTTCATCGCGTTTGGATCAAAAGACGGACGCGGCGAGGGATTTTTTTTAACCGACATCCAAAAAGTAGGAGGTTCAAAATTGGACTGTATGTTGTTTTGTACTTTTTTTGCTACGCGATTACTATTACTTTCTACTATTAATTTTGAACACGCCTCTCTCCATTCGTATTTCATTTCTTTAATTCACCTCACTTACTGGTTTGTTGGTAGAAAACTCTTACGTGTTTTTAACCTAAGTATTTCTCATTTACTGTGTACCTTAAACAATAATAAAAAAAAATGGATATCGAGGTGATTGGTGACAGCCACTTTTTTTTCGAAACTATAAGAACTATACTGTTGAAACTTGGTAATAGGGATTGCAATCCGGTCCGGCGGATACGGTAATCCGGCGGATCCGGCGTGTTTTTGGACCTACCGGATCCGGTGAGTCGGCGCCGGATCCGGTGGCGGATCCGGTAAAACAAAAAATACGCGAAAAACTTTACTGTATGCAACGAAGCGCGCGCGCGCGACGTTGCTAGATCGCTAGACGTGCCGCGGCACTGCCGCCACCGACACCGGCTCTGCCTGCACTTGTTTGTCAGTCGCCACTTTACCTTTGACATCGAAAGTATCGAACGAAACTAATCGAAAAGTGTGTGAGTGATTGATTAGATTATTCTGTCGAGATAAACCGTAAGTTGACAAACACTTTGTTTACCTAATTAGTGGTTATGGTTATATGACGAAAAAACATTGAATAATCTATGTTGTATTTGAATTTTTAAATAGGTTAGGTTAGCTAGGTATTTAATGTATTGTTTGACATGCAATGCAATGCGTCTTTTACCTATAATAATTTCAATCACTGGTTCATTCTTTTTACACGACTACAGCAAAGCCAATAAGTGTTATGATCTTGAGACTATGTAAATTAAATACTTAGTACTTACTTTATTATTTAGAATAGTTTCATAATTTCAATTAGTACAAATAGTACCAAAAATTACAATTAATAGCAAAAAATATAATTAAAAGTGATTTTATTTTCCATAAATACGTATTTTCTTTTTTTTATGTATTTATATCAAAACTAAAAATCACTAAATACTAGGCCCTAAGTAACTTTAAAATCCGGCCGGATCCGTCCGGATCCGGTCGGATTGGCGTCAATCCGGTGAAATCCGGCCAGATTGAAAATGATACCGGATTGCAATCCCTACTTGGTAAGTAGATGTATTCTGTGAACCGCATTAAGATTGTCACACAAAAATAGAAAAAAAACAATAAATTTTGGGGTTCCCCATACTTATAAATGCGTGTGGGGTATCTATGGATAGGTCTTCAAAAATGATATTGAGGTTTCTAATATCATTTTTTTCTAAACTGAATCTTACTGCGTCATTCTACAATATACCTCTAATTTCAAAGATGTTTCGTGTCATAGACACTCTAAGTACAGCTTTGCGTAATGGCTTCGTTGCGTCGTTCTAATTTGTTTTGTGTCCCTCTAAATTGAATACCTTCCAGTAAAACAGAATCAGAGCAGGTTAAATTAAAACAAAATAGTGGGCTCCAAATATCAGATTAAACCCTAAAGTTTCCAATAAAAACCTTTCTTTTAAAAGCATAGTACATACTTTTAAGAAAATAGACGAAATTGTCCATTCCCCCCACCCTTATCTTCGAAACTACTGGACCTAAAACCCTGAATAAATCACAGTTTATAAAATTGAATGCATAGATTATAGAAAAACTTATGAAAATATCTGAAGTCCTTCTGTTCCCACGAAAAAAAATATATAATAAAATCGTATGAATTATCGTCTCCCAGAAAGTTGAGGAATTAATATAAATAAAGAAATCCTACTGACCACGTCCCCTTCCCCTTCCCCTGCAACCCCTTAACATCCCCTATGTTTCGTTACAAAAAAGAGGTGATTTTTATTAGAGGCCCTCATCATATCAACTCATATACGTCCCCACCGAGGGGCTCAAGCCTACCCTGAATAAGGGCGATCGGGCCTTAGTCGACCACGCGGGCCCAGTGCGGGTTGATCGACTTCACACACAACCTGCGAGTTTCTTCGCAGGCGTGTGCAGGTTTCCTCACGATGTTTTTCCTTTACCGTAAGAACGTCGGATAAATGCACATAAGAAATCTAAATTCGAAATCACATTGGTACGTGGAAGTACTTAGTTCTGAATTCAAATTTTGTTATACGATTAATCTTGTAATTGATGGACATGGAATTAGCATTCGTTTGTATTCGGAAATGCGATGATTGCCGATTGCAATATTCAATGGATGTGTGAGTTTCGAGTTCAAAACTGCGTGAAGGAACATATAATCGAGATTTTTGGATACTACAATGCAATTAATTGTGCAATTTGTTTTTAGACAGTTAAATATTTATGTAAAGAGTGCGCTAAACGTATTTTAAGGTAAAAATGTGGAACCACGACTTCCAAAAAAAATTAAAACTAAAAATTTGTGGAGCAGGTGCCATCTAGCGAGAATTGAGCATTGAGGAGCTTCATCGAACCCCCTTAAAAGGCCCTAAAAAGCAGAAAATCTTCCAATACGATGATAGAGTAAAACTGGCCAAATGCGACTCACACAAACAGGGTTCCGCACCAAAACTTTAACTAGCAACAGGTAAATACTACTTATTCTGTTCTTTAAAATTTTATTTTCCTTTTTTTGTATTTACAATTGGCAAGCCCATGGTATCATCTCACCTGTAATTATTTACATGTTATTTACCTATAAACTTCAGAGGTTAACTTGTTTCTAATTCTTTTTGATTAACTGACAGTGATTAAAAACAAGTGTGGTGAATGTGACCTTTTTAAGTAAAGACTGGCTCAAAGGGGGTTAAGTACTCAGAGCCGTTACCAAAATTTAAAAAAACTCACCTGTAGGAACGGAAGGACTCTAGATTTTTTTATAGATTTTCCTGGAATCTATGCACTCAATTTTATATACTGTGATTTTTTAAAGATTTAAGGCCCAGTAGCTTTGGATATAAGGGGGGGATGGTAAATTTTCGCCTATTTTCTTAATTATCGTCTTTTTTTTTAATATGGTTAAGATTCTACAACATGCCCTTTTATTTGATTACATCACACGGAAAAGTTTTCTGATTTACCCCCTAAAAGTAAATCTGGGTGACGAGGGGGTGATGTCGCAATCTAGAGAGGGGTAGGGAGTGTCCATACTGTATGTTAGTACTAATATATACTTTGCTTACAGTTTCGCCATATCTTCGTTAGTATGTCACAGTGGTTTTGCTCAAAAACAAAGCTGAACTTTGGTATAATAATACAAATTTGTAAACCCTATAAAGTTATGGAATAAAATCCAGTAAAAAATACCAGTTCTATATGTGAAGTGGGAGAATTTATTGTGTTCAGGGGTATCGTTAAATAGGTCTATAGGTATAAAACTACTGATACCTCCACGCATTCCTAAAAAAACTGCACAGATGAGATACTAGTTACTTCGTAAAACGGTCTTGACAGACAGACAGCCGGACAATGCAATGTGGGTACTAATATATATACTTTGGCAAATTAGTGATCCCATAAGGGTTCATTTTTCTTCCTTTTGAGGTACAGAACTCTAAAAAGCTTTAAAAAGTAAAGTTTCTTGTATAAAAATAACAAATTGTAAAAAATCAAGAGACACACTTATGTTTTTACTATTTGTTATTTTAATTATTTGTTAGGAATTCCACTAGAACATACATTCTGTGAAAATTTCAAGTAGCTACCTACTGTTCAAAATATACAGCTGTTTAACAATAATACTAATGAATATTTTTTAATTTTGATAAAGGACGGCACCCGTCGACGTCTGTCGATGTCGGTTGTGCCGTCTCAACCAGAGGCGACTCTGCATTATATAACCTTCGGTTGTTAGATGCTTGCCAACACTGAGTATATGCACAGGCACAACCAAGCAGCCAGGATCCTACACCAAGAGCTCGCTTTGAAATATGGCCTCATATCTCCGCGGTTGCCATATTACAAGTACACGCCGGAGTCGGTTCTCAAGATCGACCGCGCCAAGCTCTACTGGGACCGACCCATCATCATGAATAGTACGATTCCTTCAAATAAGCCTGACATCGTGTTGATGGATCGGACGCAGTCAATGGTATTTTTGGTGGATGTCACAATCACAGAAGATGAAAACCTCGTGCAGGCTGATGCCGATAAAAGTACCAAGTACCTGGACCTGGCGCACGACCTTTACTGATATGTGGCGAGTGGAATCCACCGAAATCATTCCCGTAGTTCTATCCGTGAACGAACTAATTTCAGCCGACCTTGTACGTCACCTAAGGCGGCTGGATCTCCGAGGCAGACCTATAATTGTAGCAATGCAGAAAGCAGTCTCCCTCCATAATTCTTAGATATTTCGACGTTTTCTCCCCCCGTAGCACTGAACTCCAACCGACTGTGCTTCCGCTGGAAGTGCTCCTGCCACTACGCCTCGTGCCAAGTGAGCAGAGTAGCTTGAATTTCATATATTTAAAACAATAATGAATTTCACTTCTCTTAGAAGATCTTTTTTTCTAAATTTTGTTTTATGGCCCAACAACAAAAAGCATATCTTTATCAACTAACCACTTAAATTTACTTAAAATTCTTTAGAAGCCAATTTAAAATGGTTGTAAATAGCAAAAGACCTTTTAAAATTGTACGTAGCTTGGTAAAAAAGCGATAACTTTAAATCAGTTGCAGCAATTTTCCCGCTTTGAGCTTCATTTTGGTATACCCGTTATTTTCTTCACGTTTTATTAAGAGTACAAGTCATTACGCAGCCAGCTCGAGGTGCTTATTAAGCACCCATAACTCAGTGCCGCGTCTGAAGTTGTGTTTAATTATGTGTGTTGGTATATACCAATATGCTATTATATAATCACACTAGTGGATGCCCGCAGCTTCGCCCGCGCAGATCCCGATTTCTGTGGTTCCCGTGGGAATTTCCCAAAATCCTTTCTTTGCGGATGCCTACGTCATAACATCTACCTGCATGCCAAATTTCAGCCCGATCCGTCTAGTGGTTTGAGTTATATATATTTAGACTAGATAGGTACGTGTAACCTTCACGGTTAAAAATAAAAAGGACATTGGCAGTAGCTGCATGAAAGTCGGACCAAGAGTTGCCCAGAATGAACACAGTGCATTATGTTCTTAGGCTAACACTAGTCTGTAAACCAAAGCGCTTCAGAACCTATGCGAGGAGTCCTGAAAAAAAGGCTTTTGTAAGAAAATATCGAATAAAAATTATCGATATATCGATACATCGGTATTTATTCGAGGGTGTCAATTAAATGGTTAGCATAGTATTGTTATTTCTGTGAGCAGAAAAATATAATCGGTGAGCAGAAATAGCTAATTGGTCAGCAGAAATAGCTAATTGGTCAGCAACTCATGGTCAGCAAACATTTCAAAATCAATCAGCAATTTATGTCATTCTGGATGGCTGTAATTATTTTAAACATCCCCGTACTACACTCTTCCTACAGTGTTGAGTGGTCGACGGAGCCCCTTCGGGGCTCCTACTTCTGTGTTCTCATGTTAAACCTAACACTACGACTGTGCGGGGAGGCGAGCTTAGCTCGCCTCCCCGCACAGTCTCCGAACCTAACGGATCCGAGTCGGGGTGCTCCGCAAGTCCGAGCTCGCTTCGCTCGCTCCCGCTTCCATTTAGAACTCCCCGTACCACACTCTTCCTACAGTGTTGAGTTGCTGCTTAAAGACATGTTTTTCTGCCGCTCAATCATGAAATCTTGCCGCTCAAGTAGTTATTTTGCGGACTGAATGTTTATTATGCAGTTACATTATATTTATTCCTTTATTCGACAAGCCTATTGCGGAGACGACATAATAGAATAGTTTTAAATTTGGATTTATACGATATTTCAGCGTATTTCAAAATGTAATTTATCTGTATTAAATAAATATAGTACAAAAAAAATATTTAAAAAACGCTTGTAAAGCACATCAAACTAAAAGGTGAAAAATGATTCTTAATATAAGCTGAAAACATTAATGAACGAAAAATACTAGTATTATTGTGGTAAAATCGTGGGTTGTTCGATATACGAAAAATATGGCACGAAGCGCCCCACGCTTTTTTCACAATAAGTATTTTTCGTTCATTATTGTTTTCAGCTAATATTAAGAATTATTTTTCACCTTTTAGTTTGATGTGCTTTAAAAGCGTGTTTTTTAGTTTTTTTTAACTATATTTAATTTTAAATTTTTAGTTCAGGATAATGAGCTAAACTTATGAAATTATTATATTGTCACTGATTCTTGATAAATGCTCGAGCCCCTCGGTGGGGACGTATATGAGCTGATATATAAATGTAAAAAGTTTAAATTAAAAGCGGGTCAAAAAAAATAAGAAAAAAAGTGGGTCAAAATCGAGTGCAAAAGAGTCGGTTACAAACATACACACACACAGGTGAAGCTAGTAAAAGGGTGATAAAAATAATACTTAACAGCCCCCAGAAAAGACTTAAAACAAAACTTGGTTTTATTTATTTACTCTCGGATGGACTATTTATTTTAAAATTGTTTTTAAATTTAAATAAATGCAATTAAATCATTCACTTCTGGGCATTGTATTCGGTCTTTTGAAATCAAAATAAGAAAAGACTTTATCATGGGTGACATATTATACACAACTGATCTTCACATCGGAGATTAACTACACATATTTTTCTTTATCTTTTTTTAAAGGGGCCTCTAGGTCTAGAATAAATTTTTGTTCATTATCACATCACAGCTTGTATATGAATGTATGTTACCTAAAGAATACATTGGACAGAAAACCAAGTCGGTGGATTCCTCTCGTAGATCTAAGTCCCGCTCCGTCCATCCAAGAGCTACGGGAGGTATACAGCTTATAAATTGTATAATTATACTGCCAGCTGTACGTTCTAGATTCTATACATTCCCTAGGCAATTTACATTTACAGTAATAATTTATTACATGTAATAATACTGTAACGGGGTCGTGTCCGTACATGAAAATTATTGAAAAATAATAATTGTGGTGGACATTACTCACGATATGGGGGTCAAAACACTGAATTTGGAATTTTTGTCTATCTCTCTGTCTGTCTGTTTGTCTGTCTGTATGTTCGCGCATCACGCAAAAACTACACGGCCGATTTTGATGAAATTTTATATGGTGGTTCCTTAAAGCCCGAGTTAACATATAGGATAGGACTTTTTATCCCGGAAAATTCAAAACCTCCACACGGACGAAGTCCGGGCATAGCTAGTAACATAAAAATGGCAAAGGGCAACGTGCTATGCTCGCAGGTTCGCGGCGTGATGGAATCTGAAACGAGGAAATCCGTAGGAGAACCAAATTAATCAACATAGATCTCAGTATTGCTGAACTTAAGTGGCAGTGAACAGGGCACATAGCTTGTAGAACAGATGGCCGTTGGGGTAGTAAAGTTCTCGCCCGCACACCGAAAGATGTAGCGTAGGAAGGCCCCACTCGGTGGACCGAACACCTGGTGAAGGTCGCGGGAAGCACTGGATTTGGGCAGCGCAGGGCCGGTCGCTGTGGAAATCTTTTAGGGGAGGCCTTTGTCTTGATGAATATAATAATAATGCATTTTTATTTTAGTTTTTGTGTCCTTTAAACACATGTTAAACTCAAGCTCGAACACCAAATTCGCTTATTTGGCGAACTTAAGTGAGAAAAGTAAATTTTTTTTTGTATTTATTTCCTTACTCCTTTTTTAATATTTTGTCTTTTGTAATCTCTTCTCTCTTTGTTAGAACAGGTTTATGTATCTACTAGCTTTTGCCAGCGGCTTCGCTTGTGTGAACATAGTTTTTATGTCTGTTTTCGAGGGTGCGAGAAAAGTAGCCTATAATATGTCTACCTACCAAATTTCATCCAGATCCGTTTATCTGTTGTGTCGTGAAAGAGTAACGAACATCCATACGTACAAACTTTCGTTTTTGTAATATTAGTATAAGGATGTCTCTAAATGCACGAAAATATTTAAATAATTAATTATTTTATTTCAGGTATTTATAATATTTAATCATTTTCTATCGTAAATGCACGACTATCGAAAAAAATCTAGTGGAGTTAATTCAGTTAGTACGTTTGGTTATCTTGCCTTGTAGAATACACTTGATTGTCTTTCATTGTTGAACACATTTTTCTGCTTGTGTTTCTTTTATTATGGAACACACTTGGGTTTTTTCTGTAATTGTTTTTAACTTATTGAAAAGCACTACCTGTTTATCAGGACGATGTCCACGACAGCATAATATCATCTGTGGGAGTTGTTCCTTTTCAACCGACTTTAAAAAAGGAGAAGGTTCTCAGTTCGGTTGTATTTCTTTGAACTGGGTACATAAAGGTGTTTAACGGGAGCCGGGTCGTTCCTTTCCCGCTAATATGGTTGATAGGAGCGATGGCTGACTCTCGCGTTATACTGGTGACCGGGTGCTGTCCTATTCTGTCAAAAATCCTCGAAAAGGTTGTGTATATGAGAATGATTGACTTTATCAACAAAACAACCTTCTCAATGAAAACCAGTACAGCTTTCGTAAAGGGAGCTCTACTACATTAGCTTATTAGTTATTAAGCATTATTAATAATTTGGAGAATCGCATGCAATGCCCAGAAATCCGTAGAATTGAGAGCTCACATTTAAAAACATATAGATCTGATGACCATGTAAATCGTTTCGGGGTGCCCCAAGAGATTATCCTAGGTTCCTTGCTCTTTTTATGTTACACAAATGGTTTACTTAACAAACAGAAAAATTGCATAATGTTCGCAGTTGATATTAATTAAAGGTAACAATTCAAGGGATTTCAATGGTAAAATAAAGGACACGTTGACAAGTATTGTGACATGGTTATTTAAAATTAATGTTGATAAGACACATTTTGTACAATATAAGACACATAATACCATATCACTTTATGTTAGTTATAACAATAATAACATTAAAAACGTAACCTTAACAAAAATTTTGGGCTTCACGTTGGACCAACATTATAATTTGAAAAGTCACGTAAATGATGTGTGTACACGTGTAGATAAATTTGTTTTTGCATTGTGACGAGCAGAATAGCGTCGAAACAAGTAGCCCTTACGTCCTATTGTGGGAAAATTCCGTTGACGCTTCAAGAGCATTCATAGCTCAAAAGAAATGAACACGGGCAGTTTGCAGAACTCCCAATCGAAATAGGGATTCATGCCGACCATTATTTATTATTTAGTTCCATGTACATCAAACAAATTTGTATCTTTGTAAAATAGCACCCGGAATATTTCAGTACAGATGGAGAGGCGCTTGAGAGAGAAACAAGACAGAAGGATAGCTCGTATGTCTTCCGAGAGTCAGGGTAAACGTTTACAAGAATGGATCCTATTGCATGGCTATCCAAATTTATTATTTTAAAAAAAATACCTTCATAGTAGGTTGAAAAAAATTCTACATCCAAATTTAAGCTGGAAATTACAGAGTGACTATTAAACAGATGTAACTATTCGATTGATGAGTATGTAGGTGATAAAAAATATGATGATTAAATTTTTAATATAATATGATTTACATCATTTATTTGATAAAAATTTTTTGTTATTAAAATTTGTGCTTATTTTGTTTTTATTTTATATACATTTATTTATTTATTATTTATTTATTTTATTTATTATTTGATAATAATTCATTTATTTTCGGATACTGTATGACATTGTATTAGCTTATATTGTGTACACCTGATTCAAGTAGAATTTAACTGTACTTTTTCTATTACTATATTTTCGATCTATATAAACTTAAATTCCTGTACAATAAATAACTTGAACTAAAGGAAATATGAATCTGTTATTTTTAGTACCTATTATGTCAATTTGGTGTTTCCAGTTTAGTTTTTGGTCCATTGTAATTCCTAAAAGTTTAATATTGTGTACACTCTTGATGGCTTCATTGTCATCCTACTAATATTATAAAAGTGAAAGTTTGTATGTATGGATGGATGGATATTGGATATAAATGAATGTATGGTTGTTTGTTGTTACTCTTTTACGCAAAAACTACTGAACGTATCTGGCAGAAATTTGGTAGGTAGACAGATTAGGAACTGAATTAACATATAGGCTACTATTATCCAGGTCTGCGAGCCGCTTGCGGCTCGCGCACTGCGCACCCTCGGAGACAGTCATAGAAACTATGTTTACGCTAGCGAAGCCGCTGGAAAAAGCTAGTACAATATATTGATAATGTCATAGTTGTTATTAAAATTAATTAACTTCGATTTATTTATTTTAATTTTCAAATAAGTTTAATTAATCAGTCTTATAAATAATATTACACTAATTTCAATACCTAAAACACTTAAATAAAATACCTAAAATGTTTTACCTAAAAGATTAAAAATTATGTGTCAAATTATTATTACGTAACAATGAAATTATAGAATTCAAAGCATTATTTATGTCATCTACATGTCGAATTAGTGTCATATTTTTACCTTGACGTCGTCGCTACTACGGATATGCCATCTGCGAACAAGTTACTCCTGTAATTTGTCACCTCTGGTAAGTCATTAATATAAGTTAAAAACATGAGGGGACCTAATGTGCTTCCTTGAGGTACGCCAATATAGTTATTTCTAAACTTTGAGCGACATCAGAGAGTTTTATGTTTTTCGTTAATTTTAGGATTTTAACACATTGAGATCTGTTATTTAAGTAGGACCTGAGCCAATTCAAAGCAGGGCCATGACACCATTGTGTTCTAGTTTGTAATCAACCGAGTCTGTGGAAATGTTAAATTTGTTACATATTTTCTGTAGGTAATCGAATCTGTCAAAGTAATAATATTTCATGTCAATGTATGTACAATAATTTATATTATTTTATGTCCACAATTTAATATGGTTGTTTAAAGTTTTCTCATTACGATAAACATTTATTGTCTATTGGTAGAACTTCGTCATTTACCTATTTGAATACTTTCAGGTTGGTGACCAATCATTGGTCCCATAATAATTTACTCAAGATTGGTTCAGTTTTTTCTACCCAATTAATATAAACAAAAAATAAAGCATAATTTTACATGGTTAGTGTGACTAAAATCGGTTGTTAAATATTGTTATTTAACTTGTCGAAAGCTTTTTTTATTTAACTTGCAATGTTTTAATGTAAGTATGTATGTTAGTAAGTTCGTTAAGGCGAGGCACCGGTGGAGAAGTGGAGAAACCCTTTTGCTAGATCAAATTTTTTGGGTAATTACTACTAAATATCGGTCTTGCAAAAAATATTGGACATACATAAGGATGTTGTCTGAGGAATTTTCTAATATGTTGCACGATAGTGTATACTTTGCTCGATCATAAAAAATCTCAAAAACAGGTCTAAAACGTCTAGAAAAAAGTCTTAAACGAATTGTTTATTAATAAAATTTGTAAATTTGCACGTAGTTTTTATATGGACATATTTCTTTTTGAGTACTACAGGGAACCTGCTGAATTTTAGTTTTTAAATTGAAGTCATTGAAAAAGTGCAAAAGTGCGGTTATTGTCTTGACTCATATCACGTAAAGAAAAAAACAGAGACAACTGTTTTACAAATGGCTCGCATTAAGGAAGGTCAAATCTTGCAAACGATTCTAGAGCGACTTCCATAAATTCGATTCAGTTAGAATTTGGTATGAAGCAGTATTTCCTGTGACAATATATCTTTTTGGTATTTAGAAATTGATCTGATGAAGAACTTTGGAGGTGCAATAAATGTCTCAAGATCGTTTTTTATTTTTAATAGATTCGTAGGAAATACTGTGACCTTCTTTTTTTAAAAAACTTTTATTTAACTTGCAATGTTTGTGTGTATGTATATTTGTTCAGTTCAAATCTTGCGATCGATTTTAGACCTATTTCCAAGGGTCCGATTTAGCTGAAATTTGCAAATAAAGCCGTATTTTAAGGTGATCTGAAAATGAACTTTGGAGGTGGAATCGAGGTACCAGAATCGTCTTTTATTTTTCAATAGAATCGTAGGACATAAAATACTGTGCTCACCTTTTTTGAATTTGGAACCATGTATTTTTGAAGTAAAACTTCTTTACGCACGCTTGACTTGGGCAGTAAGCTGTTGAATGCGTGACGAGAGCGTTACGGAAATTGTCGGGCGAGGCGAACGGAAGTTGAGAGGAAGATTTAATATAAGATAGTGAAGAAAGAAAGAGAGAGACTTACGCTCGTATATTAATGTAGGAGCAAGAGAGAGCAGTGCGCGCGCACATTTTCTTTCTCTCTTCCTCTCATTTGCGAGTTTGATTATTTTTGTTTACCAACAATATCGGTTACCAAGGCAACAATTTTGGTTGTGAAAACAATCAAAACAAATATAAAAGATAAAAAAGATTTGATCATTTTCAGAGGATAATAATAGTATATTTCATTACAAGTTCGGAAAAGCTGTCCTTGCAAAGAGTTCCGACAAATGTCTACCCGAGCCGAGGCGCAGCCGAAGGCGAGGGTTGACAGTCGGAACAAGTTGCAATGACGGTTCCGCACGTATACTGAACGACTATTTTTAATACAGTTGCGAAAAAATTAAGCAATTTAATAAAATAATAAAAACACAATAAACTCGACTAACTAATAATTTATTTCTTATGAAAGTTATAATTCACATATACATTGAAATTGGTACAGTTTTTTATACTAACTAGGGAAGTTGTAGGTTGCATATTTACTGTTTGAGACAAACTATTATTAATTTCGCATGATTGTTCATGTATATTTGTCATACAATGGCGTTTGCTAGTTGATGAAATTGGATCTGATGAATTATCATTATCAACGAAGGTAGATGGACGAACATTCTCTTCAACATGTGAATTAGACGGACTGGACCTTAAATTAATGGATTGTGTGATTTTTTTCCCAGTTTCTAGTTTGTTGTTTAATGAATCTATATATATATAAATGAATTGCTGTTCGTTAGTCTCGCTAAAACTCGAGAACGGCTGGACCGATTTGGCTAATTTTGGTATTGAATTATTTGTGGAAGTCCAGAGAAGGTTTGAAAGGTGAATAAATATGAAAACGCTCGGAATTGAATAAAAAAAAAATTTTGGTTGACTTCACACACAACCTTCGAGTTTTTATACATACACTTAGTATATTTTTTTGCTGTTCGTTTGTCTCGCTAAAACTCGAGAACGGCTGGACCGATTTGGCTAATTTTGGTATTGAATTATTTGTGGAAGTCCAGAGAAGGTTTAAAAGGTGAATAAATATGAAAACGCTTGCATTAAATAAAAATAAAAAATTTCGTTGACTTCACACACAACCATCGAGTTTTTATACATACACTTAAGTATATTTTTTTGCTGTTCGTTTGTCTCGCTAAAACTCGAGAACGACTGGACCGATTTGGCTAATTTTGGTATTGATTTATTTGTGGAAGTCCAGAGGTTTAAAAGGTGAATAAATATGAAAATGCTCGGAATTAAATAAAAAAAAATCCAAAAATAAAAAATCTGTCAAAAAATAATTGGTTTTAGGATAGGGTAGTGTAGTGTAGGTGTAGGGTAGTGTAGGGTAGGGTAGGGTTGGGTAGTGTAGTGTAGGGTTGGGTAGGGTAGTGTAGTGTAGTGTAGGGTAGTGTAGAGTAGTGTATGTAGGGTAGGTTAGGGTAGTGTAGTATTGGGTAGGGTAGGGTAGTGTAGTGTAGGGTATTGTAGTGTTGGGTAGGGTAGTGTAGGGTAGGGTAGTGTAGGGTAGGGTAGTCTAGTGTAGGGTAGGGTAGTGTAGAGATGGGTAGTGTAGTGTAGGGTAGGGTAGTGTAGGGTAGGGTAGTGTAGGGTAGGGTAGTGTAGAGTAGTGTATGTAGGGTAGGTTAGGGTAGTGTAGTGTAGGGTAGGTTAGTGTAGAGATGGGTAGTGTAGTGTAGGGTAGGGTAGTGTAGGGTAGGGTAGTGTAGGGTAGGGTAGGGTAGGGTAGGGTAGGGTAGGGTAATGTAGTGTTGGTTAGGGCAGTGTAGTGTAGTGTAAGGTGGAACGAAGTTCGCCGGGACAGCTAGTCATCAATATAGCTTACTGCAACTTCGTCTGATTTCCAACCTCCTAGTCGCTTTAAGGACGTCAAATTGGCTCCTGAATCTGCCAATAATGTAGCAGAGGTCCTCCTGAAGCTGTGCCCAGTATAATACTCAGCATCCGACAGACCAAGAAACGTAGCTATGTCTTTTGGCATATTACCAAATTTGTTTATCCCGATTGCTTGAGCTGTACACTTCCCTTTTTGGTAATTTTGAAAAAAACGGTCGGTTTTTCCTTTTTGGTACCGCTGATTCATATATTTTTGCACTATTTTAAGAAAATCTCCTTCAACAACAAAGCTTTTCGGTATCTTATTTTTTGTGTTCGGAATCTTGATTAGTAGCATTTTTCCATGGGCTTAATATATTTTAAAGTAATATTGGCTAACTCCTCTCTGCGGTAAGCTCCAACAACGCCAAAAATCAGAGCAACCTACAAAAAAGGGATTTGATTAATATTTTTTTAAATAATGTATTGACTGTATTTTTTGATTTAACTGTTTTCAATCTATCTGTTAGATTAATTAAAAGGGAAAGAGCCTTTTTTGGCAACTGTATTTTTAAAGAAAAATATAAGTACTTATTAATAAATTACCTTTGTGGCTAAATAACGATCAACGAGAGCTTCGTTCAAAAACCTTTCCACTTCATTCGATGTTAATATTTTCGACTTTTTACTTGTAAAACCGTCTGATTGTCGTTTTAAGAAAGCATTAAATTTTGGGTATTCACTTATACCCACGTTGTTCCTTATATTCAGCATACTTTTTATCATCGAAAACCTCGACCATAACGTATGCCAACATAACATTTTCTGAAAAACTATTTGCTTTTTTCTCTTCTCTCCACGCAATAAATTCGTCGTATGTAGATAATGCAGCGACTTTTTGACTTTTCCGGTAAAATGTTCTCCGAAGCATTTTGTACAATTATACTGAGTTCCGGCGGTGTTAATTCAAAAAAATTAGGGTCGAAATTACTCATTTTGTGCAACAAACAACTAAACTCGCAAAGAAAATTTCTGGAAAATGGCGCCATCAGTAGAATATAAGCCGAGATTATTTTTTTTACCTATTCTGGTAGGCAAAGGGAACTATGCCCATACAGCAAAGTCTTCAGTAGAATTTTTTTATTGTTATGAAATGAAAATGAAATTTAATGAGATGAAATGAAATGAAACCTAACCTAACTCATTTAATCAAATCATTAAATCTGATATTGAAACAAATTAGTAGCTTCTTTTTAGAAATATACGTATTTGCATGAATAATAAAAACTTCTATGATTTTTTTTTAGTAAAAACTTCATGATTGGTTTTTCTTTTTAATAGACATTATTTTGACGTTGGGAAAGAGAACGCACGAGTTCGGGAAAGGTAAAAAAAAAGCAGTAATAGCCCACATCCCGAACGCTATACGTCCCTGCAATACGCCACTTTTTGAGCAACTGTATTAAAAAACTCTTTTCATAAACTGTCCATACCTCCATATTATGACAATAAAGATTTAATAATTTTCTGAAGACCAAGTATTCACTTTCAGACATATAGATGGAGCTAAAGAAATTTTACTTCAGTCGTGTAGTCTTATACACACTCGTATTTTTTATATTCCTTTGAGCATTTGGCTTTTTGAGCATAAAAATTCTTTTCAAATAAAAGCTTGTACCAAAAAGCTTTCGAATAGTTATTTAATTTGGAAACGTGTGTTTACATTCACATTTGGCACCATGAGCGTATAGACTCTTTTCAAATAAAAGCTTAAACCTAAAAGTTATTATTTAACGTGTCTAGTAATTCCAATTATTCTGTTCATATAAAGTAACCCCCCTTCTTATACTCTCTTCTTTCAATAGAAAATCTATATCACAAAATAAATTTTGTGTTATTATTTTTGGTTTTTCTCATTTTTTTAAAAAAGTACTACACCTATTTTGATAAAGTTAATATGGGCTAGTCAGAACCGCACACATAGGGTTCCGTACCATCATACTAGATGGCGCTAGTTTCTTCATGTTACAAAAAAAAAAAAAAAAATTCAACTGTCTAGCTATCACGGTTCATGAAATACAGCCTGATGAGTGATGACAGACGGACGGACCGCGAAGTCTTAGTAATAGGGTCCCGTTTTTACCCTTTGGGTACGGAACCCTAAAAACATGAAAATCGGACAGTCTGTTCAAGATATCGCGTAACCAACATACAGTCGAATTGAGAACATCCTCCTTTTTGGAAGTCTTTTTGGACATCCCGGATACTGCATAAAAATAGTCGTGAATTGACATTTCTAAAAACAAAGGACGGAGCAAACAAAATC
Source organism: Coleophora flavipennella (assembly GCA_947284805.1). Classification (NCBI taxonomy): domain Eukaryota; kingdom Metazoa; phylum Arthropoda; class Insecta; order Lepidoptera; family Coleophoridae; genus Coleophora; species Coleophora flavipennella. The sequence goes on from OX369307.1 coordinate 2,191,755, forward strand.
ACGGCGGATTCCCATACGCTTAAGAACCCAACTGTAACCAATCTGTATCAATATGGGTGACGAGGGGATGAGGTCGCAATCTAGAGAGCGGCAGGGAGTGTCCATACTGTATGTTAGTATAATTATATACTTTGACCCAACTGTGGGAACTCTAGGTTACTCTAGGTCAAACTCGCTCTAGGTAGTGTAACATAAATCGGTTGAATATCGGGTTAGATACCCTTCAAAATTCCGTTACATAATACGTAAAATTTAGGGGGTTGTATGGCCAATGTTGAAAATACAAAAAGAAATTTTGTGGTAATAAGAAAAAATATAATATAAAATTAGTAAGCAGACGGGAAGATGGACTACCGCTTACGCCGACCGATTGTACATTCGCCTTGCCGTTGACGCAATGGTGGCGGATTTTTATGGCTTGGGACGACCTTTGCCGGATAATAAATCCCTCCCCACTGGATATGTTAAGGGGTATGCCAAAAAACCCTAGAAATATGAGAGAAATCGGATTTAGTATAGCGCCATTCGCCAAGGAAAAATCAGAAAGAAAGTCGGAAACTCGTACCTTGAAAAAAACAGCAAGGGTTACTTCGTATAACTTTAACTGGGGTTGTACACGTTGATACACATTAGAATTTCAGGTATAAACACACAAAACCAAAAATATCCTCGTTCGGTGACCAACATTCATCTTTTTCCTTTTTCCTCTGTCAATCAATACTTCTGCCAGAAAACGCCTTTTTTTGAATTTCGCATGAAAAAGAATTTGAACACCAAAAAGGTGTTAATTTTGTAACGAATATCCAAAAAGATTACGTTACAAACTACCCACGAACTCGAAATTTAGGCGAGAAGTCCCAAACATTTTAGAAATTTGGACGACCCTAAAGTCGTTGGACAGCCCTTACGAAGAAAAATAAAAACTCCCTAAGCAACTAGCTAACTACTAACGTTCACTTCAAAGTGGGGAAAAAATGATACTTATACGCGCTTTGCGTACACATACAAACGCCAAAAACCCCATCAACAAGAGAACTAACCTTAATAACCCCAAGAACACACTAGTGTTAAAGGATCGCTGTGTATTGAGCCTAAAACTAGTCACTTAAGAAAACAGGAGAAACCAAACAACTACTAAAACATTAAAGGTTGTCAAAAACTGAAAAAAACTTGCAAAAAAATTGTCGGTTACCCCAGCGAAAATGTGGACCAAAGCGGTAAAGGCGGATGCGTGAAAATCCGACTCACGGATAAAATTAACACCGGAAGTCTGAAACGCGATACGCAAGAGTCTAAAGGGACAACTCTACTGAAAAATAGGCCATTTGAGGTAAGACAAGGGCAAGATTAATGAAAGAAATTTAAAAAATGGGAAATTGTTATAAGACCTCAAGAAATCTAAACAATACTGCGAAATACAGAAACGTTGTCACATAAAAGTGAACAGGGTACGCCAAAAATTTAAGGAGTACCTCGCAAAGCAACGCGTAAAAATATTCCAAACAGTAACAAAATTAACACGTGTGACTACACCTTTAGTCGAATTAAGAAATTTTACCAAAAGTAGTAATGGCAATCTATACGTATAGATTTTTACCAGTAACTTTAGTGAAACTACCTAGAATTACTTATAAACTAACAAACAGTTAAATGTATAAAGTTCATTATATGCCGAAGAAGTCTGGTCCGGGAAATAGGAAAATTAGGAAACGAAGGCGTGTACTTCCCTTAAGCTTAACTACCCTTACGCCGACCGATGGTACATCCGCCTTGCCTTTGACGCAATGGTAGCGGATTTTTATGGCTTGGGACGACCTTTGCCGGATAATAAATCCCTCCCCACTGGATATGTTAAGGGGTATGCCAAAAAACCCTAGAAACATGAGAGAAATCGGATTTAGTATAGCGCCATTCGTCAAGGAAAACTCAGAAAGAAAGTCGGAAACTCGTACCTTGAAAAAAACAGCAAGGGTTAATTCGTATAACTTTAACTGGGGTTTTACACGTCGATACACATTAGAATTTCAGGTATAAACACACAAAACCAAAAATATCCTCGTTCGGTGACCAACATTCATCTTTTTCCTTTTTCTTCTGTCAATCAATACTTCTGCCAGAAAACGCCTTTTTTTGAATTTCGCATGAAAAAGAATCTGAACACCAAAAAGGTGTTAATTTTGTAACGAATGTCCAAAAAGATTACGTTACAGTAGGTATAAGGTTACTTGGGGTAAGATCGATAGCATTTTTGATGAGTTGAAAGATGTTTTTTAAAATATATTTTTTATGATTTTTAATGGAGCACTATCAAAACCAAAGTACTTATTCGGGCTCATACTTAAATATATTTAATATTGTATATTTTCAAATCTGTCTATGTCGTCAGAATTTGCTGTAAATGTACCATATATTTTATTTATTTTTTTGATAGGGGTAAGTCCGTAATACTTTCCAAAATAGTCATTATGCCTTATAGGCTTAAGATTGTAAAAGGGTTGCATGCCGCTCTTACCCCTGAATGATTGGAACTAGAGAAATAATTAAAATGTCAAGAACTTTTCAAATAACTAGCAAATTATTTTTTATAAACTATTTGATACATCGATCTTAACCCATGAAAGGACTCTATGCAAAGTGATTCTCAAATACCCTACCATCCGGCAGTATCAATATAAAAGTAAAACAATAATAAATTCTTCTTCTTATTCGTGTGAGAGTCACAGCTGCTTGAGCCAATGTTTCACGACCGCCATGGCAATAATAAATTGAATAGTTGTAGTAAATGAAAATATACTTTTTTTCCATTGAACAGTCTTTTATTAGTTAGAACGAACGTTCAGTCTTTGCATACATTTACTATTTCGATATTTGGTACAATTTGGTATGGTTGACCGTAGATTCTGGAAGGAGGAAGTTCGGAATAAATAAATATATTCATAACCTGAAGGTATTTAGAGTCGTGTAACTACTTACTTACATCTAGGGATGATAATATGACTAATTAACTAAAGAAATATCATGTAACTCACTTGGGTTCCGAGATAATTCTGCTGGGGTAAGTCCGAATTAACATAAAAAGGGCTGAAAAACACTAATTTCACAAAACATTTCATAACATACGACGGCACCGACCAAAACCAAGTGACAAATGCCACGTGGATGCAAAACAAAATTGCGTCTCAGGAAATGTTGCCATATTACAAAAATATCGTTTAGTTTGGTAGAAATAAAAGGAAAACGATCTTCCCCCGTTTCCGATCTTATCCCAAGTAACCTTAGTAGGTTATTAACAAATAATGATGATGAAATCTGTTAAATTATTAGAACAAGGAGCTTAGATTGTCCTTCCTATACGTACATAATGAATAATATCAAAGTCAGAATAGTGTTATTAGTAGAGAGTTAAGGGACAAGGGTCGAATCCCTCCTTCCGGAAAGAGACCCCTGCTCACGAGTGGAACGGAATGGGTTGTCAGATGAATAAGTAAGTGTAGCTATTATTGTGGTACCATCCAAATTCGCAGTAAGTTTGTTATTTAAATGGTGCGCGGTGCGCGAGCCGCAAACCTTCCTCATTAATCACTCCGTCCATTGGTGAAACCCGTAAGAAAACCTGTTTGGTAGTTTTTCAGTTGATCGCATTCAGACAGACAAAGCGGGGGGACTTTGTTTTATAATATGTACAGATATTTTTTTATTTACCATTGGTGAGCCCTTGACATTATCTCACCTGATGGTAAGCGACGATGATGCCGAAGATGGAAGCGGGCTTATCAAGATCCCCCAACACAATCGGAAACTTTATATTTTATCTTCAAGCCGGAATACATCAATGCTGTTAACATTGATGCTTGGCGGCAAGACTTAGATAAGATGGCAGAATCTAGCCAGGCGGGCTTAAAAAATGTCCTTCCTCCAACAAAACCGAGTCAAAGAAAGTTAGACTCCACTGGGAATCGAACCCGTGACTCGCGACCTCCTCATGTGAAGCTAATGGACTTAACCACCGAGCCACGGAGGCGGTTAAAAAACGTTTTTATACTGAAACTTTCATTTTCCTAATGCACGCAATCACAGCAGCTAGGCACCGCTGAAAACCAGCGCTGTGTTGCAGCAAAGCCACACACAGTATACCCTTCGGCGGATAATGACCACAACTGAAAAAGACCACAAATAAAAATGTCCACTTCTTAAAATGACCACTTCTCAAAATGACCACTTTATGAATGTATACACTAAGCGCGATCCGTGATTTTTACACACACACCCATCACATAGCACTTTGATAGTTATTATATTATACTGTTATTTATTTATTTTTCACTTTTTTTGGGGTCCCGAAGTCACCAAGGAACCTTTATAGTTTCGCCATGTCTGTCTGTCTGTCTGTCCATCTGTCTGTCCGTCCGTCTGTCTGTCCGTTAGTCCGCGGGAGCCGGGTCGTTCCTTTCCCTCTAATATGGTTGATAGAGCGATAGCTGACTCTCGCGTTATACTCGTGACCGCGTGCTGTCTGTATGAACTGGCTACTCTTGTGAAAGGTATCGATGACATTCAATGATTTTTATGTACAACTTTTCGTGTCATATTGTTTTCATGTTCTAATGACATAATCTGGTTTATTGCAAGGATTGAATTTTGACATTATTAACTGTAATGATTGTTTATTTCTTGATTTTTCATAAATTAAATTGTTATTATTATTTTATGACTAGCAGAAAGAGTTTAATTTGCACCTATTTTTAATAAATACCTTGAATTTTAAATCTTGCTTAGCTCAGAGATTATTAGTATGTAGAAGGAAGTGAGTGGTTAGGTTATGGTTGGCCTCGTGGTTCACTCCTCAACTATTTCGGTTGTAGGTGTCGAAATAACAATGCAGCTATATCACAGAGGTCCTTCTTCAATAGTCGTGATCATTTGGTAATCGAAATTGTACAGGATGCCTTGGATAACAATGGATGCAAACGCGGTGATCACAGCGATGGCGTGACACGTCCATTTTTCTCACAGATCACCACTGCATGTGTTCTGCTCGACGCTCCGTCAAAAAGTGTCTGCTCCGAGACTGACGTCCAGCTAATCTGGCTTCTCCACAGATCTAATAAATTCTCAACTCAGTGTGGCAGCACAAACAGCCTTCCGTTAATACATCATCTTTGCTACCACAAACGATCGTCTCACGAGTACAAGCGATCGTCACGCCACCACCGGTTTCACCCAGGTACTAATACCTGACGTTTGATCCAAACAAAGTGTAACTATGTAAACTTATCTCGAGCTGGTATTGGTCGCGTTTTCAATGACCCTCCGACACGGCCATCCTGCGAGTCACACGTCCTCGGGTGACTAACCTGAAAAAGAAAAGGGTAACCAGTAGATTCCATTTCGTTCGGCCAATCCTGACCTTCATTAGGAAGGTCCACAGCTCAAGGAATAAAAGCAACACTAATAATGTGAAGCTTTAATTCAAGACTACAATCATGGTAATGACATATTTTAACAGTCTCAAAAAAACCAAAATAATTTCACTCTCGTAAACTAAATAAACCTCAGCATTAGCATCGTAACTCAAACAATCTCAAATCAGTTTAGGTCTCCAAGGTAAATCACAGCTGCAAGGCTTGAAACCTTACAACCATTTACAACTTTTAGGGGCACATAGAACGGAACATAATCATCATCGCAAATCACAAGCGACGGAACACCAGAACTAAACATCACCACATCCGGGTGGCGGGACACCACAAAGAATCATCATCACTAACGCCAAGCGACGGAATACCAATCAGTCATCATCACCAGTCCAGGTGACGGAACACCATCACCACCAATCTAGGCAGTGGAACACCATCATCACCAATACAGGCGACGGAATACCATCATCACCAATCTAGGCAATGGAACACCATCATCACCAATACAGGCAATGGAACACCATCATCACCAATACAGGCGACGGAATACCATCATCACCAATCCAGGCAATGGAACACCATCATCACCAATACTGGCGACGGAATACCATCATCACCTATACAGGCGACGGAATACCATCAACAGTTTTAGCCGGTAAACGGGATACTTCTTTTTTACAAAAACACGAATGTACCTGCTACACATCATGACAGAACGAGTCTGACAAAACAAGCAGCAGCCAATTCATGCAAACATATAGCGCCATTCAGCACTCTTCATTTACCGCTGAAACATGTCGGAATACTTCAGTACTACACACAAAAATAAACGATAAAGAAAAAAATTACAACTGTACACAATTGATTGAGTTACGATCTGTCAATACAATTAACATTGAAAGGTAGACGCCTCTGCACCAGATTCATCGTCAACATCCGGAGGCAAATAACCTTCGGACATACTACGTAAACGGTCATGGGCATACTTGTAACTTCGTCTCAAATTCAAAGCTTGTAATTTGTATCTGTCACCTTCTAAGACCTCTACGACCCTGAACGGCCCTCGGTATTTGGGATCTAACTTGGTTTGGTTACGCTCCTTATTTTGTATCACCACAACAGTCACCCATCTTGGCAACTCTGGGCCACCTCCATCCGGTGCCCAAACAAACAACAGTCACCCAACCTGGCGACTCTCAGACACCTCCATCCGGTGCCCGCCCAAACACACAGTCACTCGACCTGGCGACTCTCAGACAACCTCTCAGGTGTCCGCCCAAAAACACAGTCACCCTACCTGGCGACTCTTGGACCACCTCCCTCCGGTGTCCAACCACACTATCGCTTCCATGCGGCGATCTCAAACATCACCTCTTTCTGGTCATTGCCAACATCACCTCCCCGGTGATACGCCTGCGAGCCAAACGCACGCCACACACAGTTGTGGCCGCACAGCAACGAGAAAATCAACTCGGTGTTTTACGCCTACGTCTACGAATGGCTGAGGCTATTGTCATCCAGTTGCGAAAAATTGTTTACGTCTAAGGTTCAAAATACAAACTAGTGAACGTTAAAATCACGGTCAAGTACAAAAGTCCTTAATCTGCACTAGTAGATGGTCGAGGTTCAGTCTCTCCATCATCAATTCTGTCCAAGTCAATAATACTGTCACTATCGGGCATTTAACGTAGTCTGTCCTCAATAACTGACGGTATTTGATATCTAAAGTGGTAGGTAACGCTTCTCCATTTGTAACAACACAAAGTTAGGTAACTTGTGAAACTAAGCTTTTGTCTAGAAATCAGCCAGTGGCGCTGCCTCAGAGCAATACACCACCCCATCTCTTCCCAAGGGTTTCACAAGAAGTGACTAAGGGACTAAAAATTTGAGGACAAGCAACATCGTCCTTCACGCTCATACTGTACCGCCAAACAGCCCGCCGCGTAGCGTTTATTTTTGTTTTTTTTTTTTTTTTACAATTGGTGAAACCGCTCCAACATGGGGGAGGCCCATGTCTATTATCACATCAGCAGCAAGCTGATTAACAACTCCTGTAATAGGATGCGTTACTCTTCGTATTATCACTAGTATGTTGTCGTGCTTCACTTAGATAAAATTACAGCCTGTGTGTGTAATCGACAAACATGACATTTAGAGGTTAGGCTACTTTACTCGTACCTAGAAGCAACTCCAGGAGGCTGTACTTCGTAACTCGGTTAACCCAACAGTTTGGTTGCTGCCAAATGATCATCATGGAAGGACTTGTAACATTGAAATCTCATTACTATACTCGAAGGAAGTGAGCATATTTTAAAGGACACTTAACTAAGAGTACCAACGTTTAAACGTGCTAAGATTCACCTGACCGTTGCCACGCGCCTAAAGCGTTTATGAACGTAAGTTCAAATACAAGGGGGCATTACGTAGATCGAATGACACGTGGACGTATTTGAACAGAGGTTACAAAATCAGTCATTTCGATTTAATAGGTAAAGAATGCACCTGATGTAACCACTAGCTATGCCTGACGTGGTTAAATAGTACCACCTATGAAGTCAATCGATGTTCCAAGCTATCAGAGGAAGCAATTTCCGTTCAGGCATGTTGTTATCATTTTTTTTTTCACGGTTATCAACACTTGCGTTCTATGCTATCCTTTTTCTTTACCAGCATGATAAGGCCGTCAAAAAGGGAAAGCTTCGGGGCTTATGACATTCGCAGCCTCCAGCCCATGAATCCTGTATCATCATCACATCAGCCGTAAGACGTTCATCACTGCACTCCGCATACTACCCTGTTATTATTCTTTTTTTTTTTTTTACAATTGGTAAACAAAATATGTTATTGGGGTCCCCGAAACTCATCTACCTACATAGGGTCTATACGATAGCGGGGCATTAAGGATGCCCTCGACAAATTCATCACGAAAGCTATTAAAAATAGGCAACAACTTTGGCCTATGATCAATGAGAATATCAGTCCCAATACTACGAAAGCTAATAAAGGTTTTTTTTTTTTTTTCACTCCATGTAAAAATGTCAGTCTCAATATTATAAAAGCTTAAAGGGATTTCAATACTTTCTATCCTGGTTTAGGTTTGTATAACCAAAACTCTAGTTTTTAAATCTACCGTTGAATCACGACGCTGTGCCACAAGGAACTATCCGAAAGCACGTGAAAGAGCACTTTGAAGGACTACAAGGCATCATTTTGGCTGCTAATGCAATCACTACTAGAAGGGTAAGGGACTAACTACTCTATTCGCATCCTTACCGACAGTCAAGCTGTTTTGTTATTGACAGACTCGTTTAAGAATACCGTCAATCCTAGATTTAAAATATCTGAACCGATCATAATATTGTTGGCACGTATTGTTGTACGTAGGTTGGAACGTAGGTACTCGTTTGGTATAACAAAAAAATAAAAATTCTGAATGATTCCCGTCAATACTACCCTCACTCAATATTTGTTCTGTACAGTAAACGTGAGCGTTGCCTATAAAAGTCAATCGTGCGTTTGTACTGAACACACTCCCGAAAGTCTATACACGAAACCTTCCTTAACGAGAGAACACTCAGTACCACCACAGATTAGGTAATAGTACTACGTTTGTACTAGTACCACTATCAAAACAAACGGGGTACGACTCACCGGATTTTCGTAGCACCGCGTACATCACGCACTTCGCAGAAGCCGCACGCGCCGCTCGCATGCATCTCCGCTGCTGCCAGCGCAGCCCACGCTGTCACCTCATTCCAATGGTCGTTCCGTAAGGGAGATGTCGACAGTTGTGCACCGTGCACGTGGATTAGCTTCAGGTATATTCGGGGTCAATTCTGTCAATGTGATTGCAGCAGATGTAGGATGGTGCTCGCATAGCCTCAATCAATCGCAGCATGTTCTGGTTCTGTAGCACGAAGAATTGTTGCCAGTGGTTTTTATTTCGCTGCTCCATCATCAATTTTCACATTTTCCCGTCGTTGTCCACTTGTTGCGAGCGCAGGGAACTATCCAACTTCTGATGTAGAAGGAAGTGAGTGGTTAGGTTATGGTTGGCCTCGTGGTTCACTCCTCAACTATTTCGGTTGTAGGTGTCGAAATAACAATGCAGCTATATCACAGAGGTCCTTCTTCAATAGTCGTGATCATTTGGTAATCGAAATTGTACAGGATGCCTTGGATAACAATGGATGCAAACGCGGTGATCACAGCGATGGCGTGACACGTCCATTTTTCTCACAGATCACCACTGCATGTGTTCTGCTCGACGCTCCGTCAAAAAGTGTCTGCTCCGAGACTGACGTCCAGCTAATCTGGCTTCTCCACAGATCTAATAAATTCTCAACTCAGTGTGGCAGCACAAACAGCCTTCCGTTAATACATCATCTTTGCTACCACAAACGATCGTCTCACGAGTACAAGCGATCGTCACGCCACCACCGGTTTCACCCAGGTACTAATACCTGACGTTTGATCCAAACAAAGTGTAACTATGTAAACTTATCTCGAGCTGGTATTGGTCGCGTTTTCAATGACCCTCCGACAAGTATATTAGAAAGCTGTAATTTGGTATACACGTTAATCACGCCGACAAAGAGGCGCAATAAAATCTTAAAAACAATTTTTTTAGGGTTCCTCCCTTGAAAAGAGGGGGTGAATTGTTTTTCGTTGAAGTACCTTATCCTGTGGGGTATTGTTGAATAGGTCTTTTAAAACTACTGAGGGTTTGCTAAAATCGTTTTTCGATGTATATAAAATATTGAGCTTATCCCCCACCCTCTACTATATAATCAATTTAAAAGGAAAACTATCACGGCTAAGTAGACTTTCTTAGTTTAGGAGTAACAGTCGACCAATTTAAGGCGTGCAGTTGGATTTGTAAAAACTTCTTAGATTTTTCATACAAAATATTTTATTACCAACTGCAAACATAATTTTATTTTTTTAATTTACATTAATTTTTTGAGAAGACTACGGTACCCTACTTTGCACGAGTCCGACTCGCACTTGGCCGGTTTTTTTTCTCCTTTTGTTTGATTTGTCCTGATATGTGTTCTAAGTGTGTTTGATGTCAAGGGATCAATGAACGTCGTATGTGTGAATGTTTTTAATTAAATATATATTTATCTGGAACCATGAAGTTTTTAAGTAATTTAATATAGGTACAGTGTTGGATGACAGCAACATTCGTTAAAAAGTGTGTCCTGGTAAGCAGAAGCGTTCCGTCCGACAAGCTATGTTACAGATTATTTTATGTAAGACTAGCTGTTTCTCGCGGTTTCACCCGCGTGGACAACGTTTCTATGACTTTTCGAGGGTGCGCAGTGCGCGAGCCGCAAGCGGCTCGCGAGCGTGGTAAAAAGTAGCCTATGTCTGAATCCAGGTCCTAATCTGTCTACCTACCAAATTTCAGCCAAATCCGTTCAGTAGTTTTTGCGGGAAAGCGTAACAGACAGACAGAGTTACTTTCACATTTATAATATTAGTAGGGATATATATATATATTAGTATATATATATATGTATGTATATATTAGTATATATATATATATATATATATATATATATATATATATATATATATATATATATATATATATATATATATATATAGTAGGGATAGTTATACCATTCTAAAAGATTAATAATTTTCGAAAAACCTAAAATCTTTTTGGTACAGGCTTTTATTCGAAAAGAGTTTTTATGTTACAGAAGTCAAACGCTCAAATGAATATAAAAAATACACTGTTCCAAATTCAAAAAAAGACGGTGTTTCGTACTCTTATCAAAAATAAAAGGTAGATTTAGCATACGTAGGGTATGTAATAGAATAAGCGTTATCCCACTTTTTTGTTATGATTGTTGCATGAAACTCTATATCTATAATATTTTTAATCTGAGGTTTCACACGATTCTATTAAAAATAAAAGACGATTCTGGGATATTTATTCCACCTACAAAGTTCATCATCAGATCAACTTCAAATTAGCAAAAGGATCTATTGTCACCGGGAATACGGCTTCACTCGAAATTTCCGCTCAATCGGACCCCCCTGGAAGTCGCTCTAAAAAAAAGTCTCTTTCCCTTTTAATTAATCTAACAGAGATAGATTGAAAACAGTTAAATCTCCATCTCTGTTATATTGTACAAAAGGAGAGGGACTTGCGTTTTAAATGGACAAACCATCGATTCCCGGACCGCCGCAGGTCGGCAATTCTTATTAACCTTTGCATACAAGATGACAAAAAGTTACATGCCATACAAGGTGGGGTCTAAATGACCTGAACATAAGTGACTCCTGTGTAAGTCTATTTTAAAAAATACATTCAAAAATGCGTTTTTATCAATTAAGAGGATAGGTAGAACGACAATAAAAAACAAATTTCCCGTGCAATCAATGGTTTGTTTCAATTTCGCAGTAAAATATGAGTCTTATTTAAACTGAAAAAACTATGCATAGACAAATCAGTCTTAAAACCTCGTTTAAACTTATTTTCTATTAGAAAAAATAAATAATGATATTAGTTATTCTGAGCTGATTGTATGTTATTCATCAATTTTAGTTTTTTTTGTATCATTTGCATAGTAAAAATAAAAAGTCTTGGCTATACAAAAACGATCAAGGAGTATATGTGTGGCAACAACCGCGCAACAGTGACAAGTAGCTCCGTGTAATCCAAGTATAAAAAATAGAAAACAGTGTTAAAATGTACTAAATGTGTTATCATTGGATTGGTTTTAGTGGAAAATAATACTGCTAATGTTACACAAGAAAAATATTATAAGAAACTTAAAATATTTACGGTTTTGTGTTTGAACAGTTTAAATCATAAAAAATGGTGTTTTGTGCTTAAACTATATCAAATACTGTTTATACGTGTTAATAACTTCACCATAAACGCTTATTTATGTGAAAAGAACAGTGAAAGTAATAAAACAGATCAGAAATTGGAAATTAACACTATAACAGTCCGTTAAATTTTCAAATCAAATTCCCAGTGTTTGTGTGCGGTGATCGATCAGCTGTGTTAATGTATGAATGACTCATGCTATGTGTTCTCTTTTATCAACATCTTGTACACATACGAGGATACTGACTCAAAATTTTAATAAGATTCTCGTTGTTCGTCTAGGCTAGGGGCGACAACACCCGTATTTTTGCATAGAGGTTGTTCTTAAAAACCGCGGGTTCAAATCTGACTTCGGACCAAATTATTTTTTATTTATATATTTTTTTTAATTTTTTTTTTTTTTTTTTTTTTTTTTTTTTTTTTGTTTTCTTCGCTTACACGTCATTATTCTGTTTGGGTATTCTTTGGAATTGTCAAAAAAAAAATGGCACGCGCTTGCGATAAATGCAAAAAAAAGATAGAAGACCGACAATTTTTAATTTGCGCAATTTGCAAAAACATACTACACCTGGATTGCTGCAATGTCTCGTTCCACCGATTCAAAATAATGACTCCAGTTAAAAAAGATTCCTGGAAATGTAAGGAATGTCTTCAAATGCCATTGTCACTACGCTCGAAATTGATTAACAATATCCAGAAAACTCCCAGCTATGTCACAGAGCGTAACAAATATAAGGTAAATGTATCCACAGATAATTCCTTCGAATCACTTTCGGATGACACGGATCAGAATACCACACAGGAAGAAACATCAGTTCTAAACAGAAGCTGCCCAGAGTTGGGTCACGTTTCCTCTGAGAAGCTAATAGAAATGATGGAAAAAATAAATAAATTGCAGGAAAACCTTGAAATAGCTGAAACTGAGATTGAGAATATGCTCTCTGAAAACTGTGCTCTAAAAAAACAAATTTCCAATAATGAAAGAAAAATCAAAGAACTAACCAATCTTTGCAAATCGGTTACAACGAGTTCTGTACCTAAAACCTGCAATAAAAACTTCACGACTAAAAGATCTACGAGCACGAAAAAACGGAAGAGCCTGAAAAAAGCAAAACTCAGCTTTTCTGTATCTGACATTGACACTCAACACGATCAACACAGTTTTATTGACGATATTTCCCTACAAGTCAATCCTAACATCTCTGAGGAAAATCGATGTATTGAAGACGGTCAAACCATGACACTACCGCCATCTATGAGAACTCCTGAGAACTGCAACAACAGTACTCAGCAACCAATACAGTCCAAACGCTCCGAGTCAGCCTCAGAGGCGTCGGCTATCTGCGATCCAACCGAGAAGAATGTATCTTCGCTAGATGGCGCTAGCTGTGTAAAATCTAAGCGCTATGTGTATATTTTAGGTGATCAACAACTAATAAATCTATCATCAAGAGTAACTAAATCTAGACAGGGAAAGTGGAATGATCATTACAATGTTTCTGGGTTTTTAATGAGCAATGCGTCAAGTTCGGTAATCCTGGATTATTGTACCAATTTTGCTAAAACTTTAAAAAATGGTGATATTGTTGTACTTAGTGTAGGCAGCAATGACAGTAACCCAGAAATATTGCACTATAATTTAAGCCTAATACTACATGCTTTGAGGAATGCCACTGTATTTCTTGTATTTGTTAATAAATCCACGCACCTAAATGAACGGACTTTGAACCATAATCTACATTTGTGGACTCAACATCTTGAGCATTGCACTTTTATCAATCCACAATGCCATAACTTATCGTTAAGGGAATTCCTAGAATACGTCTGTAATAGAATCAACTTTATCATTGACTGCGCTGACTATAACTTTAGGTACCTTAACTTCAAAAATGTTTTCAAGGAAATCTCTCAGACTCTTAAACATCATTCTAGGTATCCTATTTCCACAGAAATTAAATTAAAAAAAGGAAAAATTCCCTATTACTTTCCCGTGATCCAGTCGAAGCCAAACGAAAAGATTAAGAGCTCATGTGCAGGTGACCAGGTTAAAAAAGGGACAATTCTGTACTATTTTCGCCCAAAACCAAATATCACCGATCAAAAAACAACTAACTTCATAAAACCTGAGACGGATGACTTAGCTTTGCCGTGTAGTTTAAATAACGAGAAGCAGTTTTTTCGTCCCTAATGTAAATCGTTTTGTTCTACTTCATCAAAATATTCAGGGAGTATCATCAAAAACAGAACTAATACAGATAACTCTTTCTAATCTTAGTCCTCACACAGACCCTGACGTGATATGTCTAACCGAGACATTCATTAAATCCGGTGAAGAGAAATATATCAACATTAAGGGGTATGAAGTGGCATCATGCTACAGTCGAGATAAAAAAAGGGGTGGTTCGTGCATCTTGGTCAGGAGTGGTATGCCATTCAAGCATCTAAACTGTTTCGAGGAATTATCTGCTGATTTTCACTTCGAAAGTTGTTCGATACTGATTCCCCATAGTAATATTGTAATCGTATGTATCTACAGAACACCCTCAAAGAAAATAAGACACCTTGAGTACTTCTTTCACAAAATAGAACTCCTACTTCATAAGTGTTTAGTAAAATACCCAAAGAAAATGATAATAATTGCTGGGGATTTAAATATAAATATGCTGGAAAAAAATAGCACTACTACGCGTTTTACTGAAATAGTAAGTGCTTATAATCTACATCAACATATAACGCAGCCTACTAGAGGTTCATCATGTATTGACCAAATTTTAAGTAATCAACCAGAAGCGAAAGGATCAGTATTACCTCTATGGCTTTCTGATCACGATACCGCTCAAGTGTTGAAGTTCAAAGTACACTCAAAGAAGGTCATACCTAAATGTATATTCATTTTCAAACGTAGCTACAGTCATGATAATATCGAAAAGTTTAAAAACTGTATAAGTAGTTTGTCTTTTTCAGAGGTATATTCAGAGTCAGACATGAATAAAGCATTCAATCTTTTCTTCGACCTATTCAGTCTGTTTTACACACTTTGTTTTCCAGTTATGAAAATCAAATCTAAAGGAAAGCCATTTTTAAACTGGATAACTAAGGGTCTAAGGAAAAGCTGTCATACTAAAAAGATACTCCGTTATAAATATTATACACAAAAAAATGATCAAAATCGAAACACATATTTACACTACAATAAAATCCTCAGAAAGTGTATTTTTAATGCTAAAAAACGAAATAACAACAATTACATAATAAACAATAAAAATCTAGCAAAGGCAACCTGGGATGTCATAAACAGTGAATCTGGTACAATAAGTGTGGACAAATATATAGATGAAGTTAACAGTAACGGTAAAACAGTAACGGACCCAATACAAGTGGCCGAAGCTTTTAACCATTTTTACATCAATTTGACTAACGAAACAAATGATGACATTAAAAATACAAGTAATAATAGACAAAATAATTCAATATATTTGGCTCCAATTGACGAAACGTATGTGAATAGTATAATTATGTCCCTTAACAAAACAAATTCTGAGGGTTATGACTGCATTTGTACAAAAGTGGTTAAGAAATGCAAAGAGGAAATATGCAAAGTTATGGCTTATCTTATTAACTTGTCAATGGAAACTGGTACATTCCCAGATAAGCTTAAATACTCTGTTGTTAAACCTTTACATAAAAAAGGCTCAAAAAGTGAAATGGGCAATTATCGCCCAATTACAATTATACCAATATTTTCGAAAATTTTTGAGAAAGTTTTGCATAGTAAGTTAATGAGTTTCTTCACTAAATATAATATTATAAATCGTTACCAATATGGCTTTCAGAAACAAAAATCAACTGCCCTAGCAACTTTTAATCTCATAAGGGAAATTCTCAATGGCACCAATGCTAAATCTCATACGACTACCGTTTTTTTCGACCTGTCAAAGGCGTTCGATTTTGTCTCACATGAACTGCTTTTGACAAAACTAGAGAGATCTGGTATTCGAGGTCCAGCAAACAGATGGATATCTACATACCTTAAAGAAAGAAAGCAGTGTGTAGAAGTAAGTAAACTCAACAATAAGCATATAACGCAGACTTACAAATCAGAGTTTAGGTTAATCACACATGGCGTACCACAAGGGAGTGTACTCGGTCCTCTCTTATTCTTAATATATATAAACGATTTACCGGATACGACTAGACATAGAACAATGCTTTTTGCAGACGATATTTCAGTAATAGTGACAACTAATAAAAATTTGACATTTAATATTCACGAATCTGACATCAATAATGCCATCAAATCAATATACAAATGGGTAAACAGTAATAATTTGCAAATTAATTTAGACAAATCGACATACCTTAACTTTAACAATTATAATTTTAATTCATTAAATGTTGCTTGTAATGGACAAACCCTTAGAAGCGCTAGTAACGTTAAGTTTCTAGGTACTATTATTGACGAGAAGCTTGACTGGAAAGAACAGGTTGAAAAAGTATGTGCAAAAGTCAATAGTTTCAGTTTTGCTATTTATAAACTGACTAAGGTAGCGACAAGACATACTGCAGTCACAGCATACTTTGCTTACATAGAATCGGTCCTCAGATACGGTCTCATAATATGGGGGAACAGTACTAATGTCAAAAAGGTTTTTATTGCTCAAAAAAAGTGTGTCCGTGCCATATTCGGTGTTTCACAAGATATTTCATGTAGGCCCCTATTTAGAAACCTAAAAATACTGCCACTACCTTGTCTTTATATACAAGAAATGGCAAAAGTAGTTCAACAAAATCAACATGTGTTCTACAAAAAAGTTAGTGACGTATCAGTTCGAAATAAGAGGAATCCTGACAGGTTAGTAACGGATGAGATTCCCAAAACAACGCGGTTTCAGAAAAATTGTTACTGGATGGGCCACATAATATATAATAAAATACCGCAATCGATTCGGGAATTGCCCTTTAACAAGTTTAAGGCAACATTGCATGATTGGCTTCTTCAGAACATGTTTTATTCCGTTGAGGATTTTCTAAAACATAAGCAATGTTAATCTGTAGTATTAATCTGTAGTATCATTATTTTATTTGAATTATGAATTTGGAAAATGTTGAAAAATTACTTGGACCTACTTTATTTTATTTTATTATTTTTGTACTTATAAATAATATTTGCATGCTAATAACATTTAAATAGCTAAATAAGTGATTCTATAACTATTGTAAGATCTTTTATACTTACCTTATTTAAAAGCAAATAAAGCATTCTATTCTATTCTATTCTATTCTATTCTATTCTATTCTATTCTATTCTATGCTCATTAATTCGTTTCTTTGATAACCATAGACTAAACTCCAATAGCTATAATATGTCTGTGGTTACAAGTTTCTTTAAAAATAACTTTATTCCAAACCGTCCAGGAGTTTTTAATCTACAATGGGTAAGCCCTTGGCATCATCTTACCTGATAGTAAGTGATGATGATGCCTAAGATGATAGCAGGCTTACCAAGATTACTCAACGCAACACGGCTGGCTATCTTATCTTCAAGCTGGAACATATTAATGCTGTTAACATTGATATTTGGCGACAAGACTCAGATAACTTTTTTTTATCCACTATTGGTAATCTCTTGACCTCATCTTACATGCTGGTAAGTGACGTTGATGCCTAAGATGGAAGTGGGCTTACCAGGATTACTCACCGCAATGCGGAACTTGTTATGTCATCTTCAAGCTGGAAGACATCATTGCTGTTAACATTCATGTTTGGCGGCAAGAACGAGATAAATTTTCCAAAATTTAACAAAAATGACACTTAAAAAAAAGGAAAATAATACCAACAAGTGTACAGAGCTCGCAAACTAAAGGTACCACTAATACGAGTATGTGCGCATATCAAGCAAAAATAGACCCAACTAGAGGGGCGCGGTGCGCGAACCGCAAGCGACTCGCGGGGAATTATACACCTTAATCTTTTCTATGAGTCACTCCGTCCTTTGGTGTAAACAAACAGTATGAAAATCCATTCAACAGTTTTTGATTTTATGGCGTTCAGACAAACAGACAGACATCTACATCTTCATCGATTTTTCGCCCCCAAAAATCCCCGTATACTAATTTTCAAGCAAATCGTTGGAGCCGTTTCCGAGCTTCAGATTATACATATACAAGAATTGCTCGTTTAAAGGTATTAGATTATAGATTATATAGATATACATAGAAATAAAAATGGCATTATTATAAAGTATCTAGCTAGTTAAGTATTATCTTCCGCTACTAATAACAGTAATAAGCAATAACAATAACTGCGATAACGTTAAAAATATGCAACAATTTGGAATAGTTCCAGCAAATATGGGATTATTACGAATGTGCGCAACTTTCAAAACCCAACTATAGAAGGTATACAGATATTCCGATGAAAATTTCAGAAAACTTAGTTCTATACTTATAGGTATCACATAGGTTGTTCGAAAAAGTTGGAAGTCTATAGATGCTCATCCAGGCCGCTCGATACTTTGGAGCAGTGAAATTGCCATCCAGGTCTCAATGACCCTCCGGAACACCAGGGTCACCGTCCAGGTCTTCATGACCCTCTGGAACCGTCAGAGTTACTAAATACTCATCTGCGTCAGGCAGCTCGACACTTTTAAATAGCAGGGTTGCCGTGCAGGTCTTCATGATTCTCCGGAACCATCAGCTCATCGGCACCAGGCAGCCTGACACTTTCAAATAGCATGGTTGGCAGCCCATCCAGGTCTCCATGACCCTCCGAAACCGTCAGACCTACTTAATGCTCATTCGCATCAGACGGCTCAACACTTAGCCTTCCAGGTCTTAAAGACCCTCTAAAACTTTTAGAACTACTGAATGCTCATCCGTGTCAGGCAGCTTGTTACTTTCAAGCAGAAGGGTTGCCTTCTAGGTCTTAATGACCCTCTAAAACTTATAGAGCTACTAAATGCTCATCCGTGACAGGCAGCTTGTCACTTTCAAGCAGCAGAGTTGCCATCCAGATCTCCATGACCCTCGAGAACCGTCAAAGCTACTGAATGCTCATCCGAATTAGGCGACCTAACACTTTCGAGCAGTAAGGTTGCTGTCCAGATTTCCATGACCCTCCGGGACGGTCAGAGCTACTGAATCCTCATTCGCGTGGCTTGACACCCCCTCGAACAGTAGAGTTGCCGTCCAGGTCTTCATGCACCTCCGAGACCGTCAGAGCTACTGAATGCTCATCCGTGTCAGGCTGATCGACACTTTCGAATAATAGGGTAGCCGTCCAGGTCTACATGACTCGCCGGAACAGTCAGAGCTACTTAATGCTCATCCGTGACAAGCATTTCAATACTTTCAAGCAATAAGGTTGCCATCCAGGTCTTAATGACCCTCTAGAACTATCAGAGTCACTAAATACTCATCCTCGTCAGGCGGCTTGACATTTTCAAGCAGCAGGGTACCATCCAGGTCTCTGTGATCCTCTGGAACCGTCAGAGCTACTGATAAAGGTTACCATGCAGGTCTTCATGACTGTCTGAAACAGTCAGAGCTACTGAATGCTCATGCGCCAGGCGGCTCAACGCTTCAGAGCAGCAGGACTGGCCCAAGGCCTGAGGTACCTCCAAAATTCTCCACATATTAGTCAGGTGGCTGGACTTCCTCGAGAATTCTTACTTTATTATTTTATTCCTTCCCCACCACTCAACTAAGCCGTACTACTGGTAGAGTCGTGGGTTTTTTTTTAATTTTAAGTTATAAAATATAGTATGTACCATTATAAAGTACCTATACAGGATGTAATAAAATTGGTGAAGGACCCGTTAAGTGGGGAGTCTACTGATCATATTGAACAACTTTCCCCAAGAAATCTATAATAAATTCTTTAAAAAAAAAAGGATTCTCCATACAAAAATGCACAAAATTCAGCTGATCGATTTGTATCATCATCATATCAGCTCATATACGTCCCCACAGAGGGGCTCGAGCCTACCTAAAATTTGGGCGATTGGGCCTAAGTCGACCACGCGGGCTCAGTGCAGGTTGGTCGATTTCACACACAACCTGCGAGTTTCTCCGCAGGCGTGTTTAGGTTTCCTCACGATGTTTTCCTTCACCGATCGATTTGTATGAAGCATTATAATTATTTTTGCGTTTCAGCAAAGTCATAGAACAAAAGTTAACAGCCCCAGTCAACGGGATCCACACCAATTTTGTTACACCCTGTATAAAATTATAAAGTTTCAAAGGGAAATCAAATCTCTAATTTAGAAAGATGTAAACTTCGCCTTTAAAGAGAGCTAACTTCTTTGATGAGTTGAACAATAGGCAATTTTGTAAGAAACTTTCAATAAAGCAAGGTTCAAATCGGTTCGCATCGAGTTCGTTCCGTCTGCCATTAAATTTTCACGGCTCCAGCACCGAACATCAATCGGTTGCAGTGATTGATCGGACGGAACCGAGCGGGGTTCGCGTTCGTTCCTTCGCTAAAATATTTCAAAGTGCATTAGAAGACTTTTGTAGATTTTACGTGTATGTTTATATGATGCACCAACAAGTCGTCAGGGGGAGTAAGCACAGATATATGATTAAAAATGCACTTGTTAGTCTTAGTTGTGAAAAAGTGGTATAACAAACTTTATCCACTTCATATGAAATAGAGCTTTGTCGGCTGACTGATTATTGGTATGAGATTATCAGATCTAGTTAAAAATATACTCTTGCTAAAGATATCATCTTCAAAAAGGTATCTCTGCTCTGGCTCGCGGTCACGAATAGAAAGAATCTCAACTGTTTCGGAAAAGCTTCCGAACGACCTACTAGCACACCCTGGACAATTCATACAATGAGCCAGAAATGACATTTCAAAAAAGGAATGACGGAACAAACAAAATGGCTATGAAATCCTATACGTTCGACAAACAAACTGTCACCAATCTGTATCTATCTGGGTGGCGAAGGGGTGAGGTCGCAATCTAGAGAGCGGCAGGGAGTGTCCATACTGTATGTAAGTACTAATATATGTCGAAGGGTGTTGGTTAGGTTAGGTTATGGATGGCCTTGTGGTTCACGTCCTTAACTATTTCGGTATTGGGCGTCGAAATAACAATGCAGCTATATCACAGAGGTCCTTCTTCAATAGTCTTGATCATTTGGTAATCGAAATTGTACAGGATGCCTTGGATAACAATGGATGCAAACGCGGTGATCACAGCGATGGCGTGACACGTCCGTTTTTGCTCACAGATCACCACTACTTGTGTTCTGCTCGACGCTCCGTCAAAAAGTGTCCGCTCCGAGACTGACGTCCAGCTAATCTGGCTTCTCCACAGATCTAATAAATTCTCAACTCAGTGTGGCAGCACAAACAGCCTTCCGTTAATACATCATCTTTGCTACCACAAACGATCGTCTCACGAGTACAAGCGATCGTCACGCCACCACCGGTTTCACCCAGGTACTAATACCTGACGTTTGATCCAAACAAAGTGTAACTATGTAAACTTATCTCGAGCTGGTATTGGTCGCGTTTTCAATGACCCTCCGACACGGCCATCCTGCGAGTCACACGTCCTCGGGTGACTAACCTGAAAAAGTAAAGGGTAGCCAGTAGATTCCATTTCGTTCGGCCAATCCTGACCTTCATTAGGAAGGTCCACAGCTCAAGGAATAAAAGCAACGCTAATAATGTGAAGCTTTAATTCAAGACTACAATCATGGTAACAACACATTTTAACAGCCTCAAAAAAACCAAAATAATTTCACTCTCGTAAACTAAATAAACCTCAGCATTAGCATCGTAACTCAAACAATCTCAAATCAGTTTAGGTCTCCAAGGTAAATCACAGCTGCAAGGCTTGAAACCTTACAACCATTTACAACTTTTAGGGGCACATAGAACGGAACATAATCATCATCGCAAATCACAAGCGACGGAACACCAGAACTGAACATCACCACATCCAGGTGGCGGGACACCACAAAGAATCATCATCACTAACGCCAAGCGACGGAATACCAATCAGTCATCATCACCAGTCCAGGTGACGGAACACCATCACCACCAATCTAGGCAGTGGAACACCATCATCACCAATCTAGGCAATGGAACACCATCATCACCAATCTAGGCAATGGAACACCATCATCACCAATCTAGGCAATGGAACACCATCATCACCAATACAGGCGACGGAATACCATCATCACCAATCTAGGCAATGGAACACCATCATCACCAATACAGGCGACGGAATACCATCATCACCAATCTAGGCAATGGAACACCATCATCACCAATACAGGCGACGGAATACCATCATCGCCAGTACAGGCGACGGAATACCATCAACAGTTTTAGCCGGTAAACGGGATACTTCTTTTTTACAAAAACACGAATGTACCTGCTACACATCATGACAGAACGAGTCTGACAAAACAAGCAGCAGCCAATTCATGCAAACATATAGCGCCATTCAGCACTCTTCATTTACCGCTGAAACATGTTGGAATACTTCAGTACTACACACAAAAATAAACGATAAAGAAAAAAATTACAACTGTATACAATTGATTGAGTTACGATCTGTCAATACAATTAACATTGAAAGGTAGACGCCTCTGCACCAGATTCATCGTCAACATCCGGAGGCAAATAACCTTCGGACATACTACGTAAACGGTCATGGGCATACTTGTAACTTCGTCTCAAATTCAAAGCTTGTAATTTGTATCTGTCACCTTCTAAGACCTCTACGACCCTGAATGGCCCTCGGTATTTGGGATCTAACTTGGTTTGGTTACGCTCCTTATTTTGTATCACCACAACAGTCACCATCTTGGCAACTCTGGGCCACCTCCATCCGGTGCCCAAACAAACAACAGTCACCCAACCTGGCGACTCTCAGACACCTCCATCCGGTGCCCGCCCAAACACACAGTCACTCGACCTGGCGACTCTCAGACAACCTCTCAGGTGTCCGCCCAAAAACACAGTCACCCTACCTGGCGACTCTTGGACCACCTCCCTCCGGTGTCCAACCACACTATCGCTTCCATGCGGCGATCTCAAACATCACCTCTTTCTGGTCATTGCCAACATCACCTCCCCGGTGATACGCCTGCGAGCCAAACGCACGCCACACACAGTTGTGGCCGCACAGCAACGAGAAAATCAACTCGGTGTTTTACGCCTACGTCTACGAATGGCTGAGGCTATTGGCATCCAGTTGCGAAAAATTGTTTACGTCTAAGGTTCAAAATACAAACTAGTGAACGTTAAAATCACGGTCAAGTACAAAAGTCCTTACTCTGCACTAGTAGATGGTCGAGGTTCAGTCTCTCCATCATCAATTCTGTCCAAGTCAAATATACTGTCACTATCGGGCATTTAACGTAGTCTGTCCTCAATAACTGACGGTATTTTATATCTAAAGTGGTAGGTAACGCTTCTCCATTTGTAACAACACAAAAGTTAGGTAACTTGTGAAACTAAGCTTTTGTCTAGAAATCAGCCAGTGGCGCTGCCTCAGAGCAATACACCACCCCATCTCTTCCCAAGGGTTTCACAAGAAGTGACTAAGGGACTAAAAATTTGAGGACAAGCAACATCGTCCTTCACGCTCATACTGTACCGCCAAACAGCCCGCCAAGCGTAGCCTTTTTTTTTTGTTTTTTTTTTTTTACAATTGGTGAAACCGCTCCAACATGGGGGAGGCCCATGTCTATTATCACATCAGCAGCAAGCTGATTAACAACTCCTGTAATAGGATGCGTTACTCTCCGTATTATCACTAGTATGTTGTCGTGCTTCACTTAGATAAAATTACAGCCTGTGTGTGTAATCGACAAACATGACATTTAGAGGTTAGGCTACTTTACTCGTACCAAGAAGCAACTCCAGGAGGCTGTACTTCGTAACTCGGTTAACCCAACAGTTTGGTTACTGCCAAATGATCATCATGGAAGGACTTGTAACATTGAAATCTCATTACTATACTCGAAGGAAGTGAGCATATTTTAAAGGACACTTAACTAAGAGTACCAACGTTTAAACGTGCTAAGATTCACCTGACCGTTGCCACGCGCCTAAAGCGTTTATGAACGTAAGTTCAAATACAAGGGGGCATTACGTAGATCGAATGACACGTGGACGTATTTGAACAGAGGTTACAAAATCAGTCATTTCGATTTAATAGGTAAAGAATGCACCTGATGTAACCACTAGCTATGCCTGACGTGGTGAAATAGTGACCACCTATGAAGTCAATCGATGTTCCAAGCTATCAGAGGAAGCAATTTCCGTTCAGGCATGTTATCATTTTTTTTTCACGGTTATCAACACTTGCGTTCTATGCTATCCTTTTTCTTTACCAGCATGATAAGGCCGTCAAAAAGGGAAAGCTTCGGGGCTTATGACATTCGCAGCCTCCAGTCCATGAATCCTGTATTATCATCACATCAGTCGTAAGACGTCCACCACTGCACTCCGCATACTACCCTGTTATTATTCTTTTTTTTTTTTTACAATTGGTAAACAAAATATTTTATTGGGGTCCCCGAAACTCATCTACCTACATAGGGTCTATACGATAGCGGGGCATTAAGGATGCCCTCAACAAATTCATCGCGAAAGCTATTGAAAATAGGCAACAACTTTGGCCTATGCTCAATAAGAATATCAGTCCCAATACTACGAAAGCTAATAAGGGTTTTTCACTCCATGTAAAGATATCAGTCTCAATATTATGAAAGCTTATCGGGGTTTCAATACTTTCAATTCTGGTTTAAGTTTGTATAACCGAAACTCTAACTAAATGAATCATCATATTTACAATGAGTCCTCTTTTTAAATCTTCCGTTCAATCACGACGTTTTGTCATAAGTAATGATCCGAAAGTACGTGAAAAAGTACTTTGAAGGACAACAAGGCATCATTTTGGCTGCTAATGCAATCACCACTAGAAGGGTAAGGGACTACTCTATTCGCATCCTTTCCGACAGTCGAGCTGTTTTGTTATTGACAGACTCGTTTTAATATACCGTCAAGCGTAGATTTAAAATATCTGAACCGATCATAATATCGTTCGGCACGTAGGTACTCGTCTGGCATAACAAAAAATGAAAATTCTTAACAATGCCCGTCAATACTACCCTCACTCGATATTTGTTCTGTACAGTAAACGTAAGCGATGCCTACAAAAGTCAATCGTGCGTTAGTATTGAACACACTCCCGAAAGTCTATACACGAAATTTTCTTTAACGAGAGAACACTCAGTACCACCACAGATTAGGTAATAGTACTGCGTACGTACTACTACCACTATCAAAACAAAAGGGGTACGACTCACCGGATTTTCGTAGCTCCGCGTACATCACGCACTTCGCTGAAGCTGCACGCGCCGCTTGCGTGGATCTCCGCTGCTGCCAGTGCAGCTCATGCTGTCACCTCATTCCAACGATTGTTCCGTAAGGGAGATGTCGACAAACGAGCACCGTGAACGTGGATTAGCTTCAGGTATATTCTGGTTGAATTCTGGCAGTGTGATTGCAGCAAATGTAGTCGATGGTGCTTGCATAACCTCAATCGATCGCAACATGTTCTGTTTCTGTAGCACAAAGAATTGTTGCCAGTTGGTTTTTATTTCGCTGCTCCATTATCAATTTTCACATTTTCCCGTCGTTGTCCACTTGTTGCGAGCGCAGGGAACTATCCAACTTCTGATGTCGAAGGGTGTTGGTTAGGTTAGGTTATGGATGGCCTTGTGGTTCACGTCCTTAACTATTTCGGTATTGGGCGTCGAAATAACAATGCAGCTATATCACAGAGGTCCTTCTTCAATAGTCTTGATCATTTGGTAATCGAAATTGTACAGGATGCCTTGGATAACAATGGATGCAAACGCGGTGATCACAGCGATGGCGTGACACGTCCGTTTTTGCTCACAGATCACCACTTGTCACAAAAATACCATAGCAACAAATAAAACATATGTGTCAGTTGGGAAAAAGTCGTTTCTCTGTAAGCTTCTAAAATAATATCCAAAACATCGTGGCGACCGTGGTAGCTTCCTGAAGCTGCAATCTACATTAAAAAAAAATACAATGGATTGTTTGAAGCGTAAACGTACTCAACTCCGTCGCGAATTCACAAAATTGGAAAAGAAATTTTTGTCCGCATTTGACAGCGCCGATGAAGACATAGAAGCTATCTTTACGACCCTAAATGGAGTCACAACAGCCTTGTTCGATGTAGAAGCGAAATTAACGGACGCGTTTTGCGAATCGAAAGATTTCGATGAAGCTGCCTTCGAAGAGGATCAGGACAAGGCTTTGGAGTACAAGTTACGATGGGACGTGATTAGCACCAAGTACAAATCTCTCAAGCCGACACCTATCGTTTCAACGTCAAGATGTAACAGCCAAGTTTCATTGAAATCGGATGCTTCGGTCGACGTTAACACAGTGCGCTCAAATCGACATGTGAACACTAAGAACGTGAAGATGCCCAAGCTCGAGTTGGCCAAGTTTGATGGAGATGTCAAAAACTGGATACAGTTTTGGGGCCAGTTCAGCAAGATTCACGAGGACGCCGATACTGACGCCATAGATAAATTTCAATATCTTATACAGTCGACTACAGAGAATAGCCCTGCTCGTCAACTTGTTATAAGCTACCCACCGAGTGCAGCCAACTATCCAAAAGCTATTGATGCTCTCAAGGCTCGCTTTGCCCGGGATGACATGTTGATAGAAACATATGTGCGAGGCCTACTCAGTTTGGTTTGGTCACAGTTGAAAGGTGATACTTCGTGCAATTTATCACGCCTCTACGACAACCTACAAACGCATCTTCAAGCTTTGGAAACACTGAATGTTACTACAGATAAGTTTGCCTCTATTCTATATCCGATGATAGAAAGTGCGCTACCCGAAGACATACTTAGATCATGGAATCGCATTCGGTCTAAACGCGAGTTTCCCCGTGAAGAGGTAGATGATGAACTTAGCAGACTCATGTCCTTCCTCAGATCAGAAGTAGAATCAGAGGAACTCATAAATATGGCTCGGCAAGGGTTTTCGCAATCTGACTCAACTAATATTCCTTCCGTTTCGCAGCCAACCGCCTGTTTTGTCTCGGAAACTAAAAAAGAAGTTCATGCTTCTTGTTCAAATGCTGGAACTAATCCAATATTATGTTTGTGGTGCGACAAAGAAACTCATACAAGCACTGAATGCCACAAAGCGTCGAGAATGTCGCCAAAAGAACGAATCGAATTCGTAAAATCCAAGAAAGCATGCCTAATTTGTTTAAAACAGTCGCACATTACAAAAAGATGCAGATATTTTCCAAAATGTTTGTTTTGTAAGAAACGTCACGTAACCCTTATGTGTCAAACTCTGCCAGAGAGAAAGGATTCGTCAGAACCCGAAAGAAGATCGAATAATTTACTATGTCAACTCAAATCGACTACCTTGTTGCAAACTTTAGCGATAAAACTCATTTCGGACAACAAGGAGATTTTTGTAAGAGTACTTATCGATTCTGGGGCTCAACGTTCGTACATCAAAAAAGATTTAGCTAGACAACTAGGTTTAAAGCCCGTTCGTGTGGAGAAACTTACGCACTGCTTATTTGGTGGCATCGAAACTTGTACTGAAAATCATTCGGTCTACGATGTCTGTCTAAAAAGCCTGTGTAATGACTTTTCTTTACAAATTTCTGTTTTAGGACAAGAAAATATTTGCGGTATTTTGCCTAAAGTTAGGTCTGATGTTTTGATTGAGCAACTACGACAGAAGGGTATAATTTTGACGGAATCGACGGCAACTCCTGACGATGTGACTCTTCTTATTGGTGCTGACTTCTCAGGTATGATAATGACTGGTAATTTTTTACAACTCGACAGTCAATTAACCGCAGTTCAGACTAAAATGGGCTGGACGATTCAAGGTCCCGTCACGACTGGTGTCTATACGACGTCGATGATGACGAACCTTCACAGCTCTTTTAGACCAGAAATATCGGACTTGTGGGATTTAGAAATTCTGGGTATCCGAGACCCCAGTGAACAAGTTTCAAAGCAGTCTCGAGACAAGGAAGTATTACAACGTTTCAATGAAACTATCTCTGTAAATGAAGAGACCAGGTACGAGGTTTGTCTCGCATGGCGCGAAAATATTCTCAAACCTGAGCCCAACTACGAGGTAGCTAGGAAACGACTTCTGTCGACTACGAAGCGACTAGAATCCTTAGGTAGGGCAGGTGCATACGATGCTGCTTTTAAAGAATGGCTGGCACTAGGAATAATTGAAGAAGCCCCATGTCAAGATTCAAAAACTGCGCATTTCATGCCACATCACGCCGTAATAAAGGAGTCGAGTGCAACAACTAAGATTAGACCCGTTTTTGACGCCTCTGCGAAAGACATTAATGGTGTCTCGTTAAATAGCTGTCTTGAAAAAGGCGCTAATCTGATCGAATTAATACCTAACCTACTTATTGACTTTAGGAAGGAGGCCATCGGTGTCACAGCGGATATTGCTAAGGCTTTCTTGCAGATTTCACTTACTCCAGAGGATCGTGAGTACCTTAAGCTTCTATGGTGGACAGATGTAAAAGAGGTTAATAAAACCATCACTATTTACAGGCACAAACGTGTCGTATTTGGTGTAAAATCTAGCCCCTTTCATCTAGCAGCTACTATAGCGTATCACTTAGATCGTGCTCCTGAACGTCTGCAAGAGACCGCTAGTAACTTGAAAAGGTCCTTCTACGTCGACAATTGTGTGACGAGCTTAAAGTCAGTTGACGCGATGGAGAGGTTTGTAAAAGAAGCGAAGGAGGTAATGCTCAACGGTATGTTCGACCTACGGTGTTGGGTCACGGCTCCCATCAAAGTAGATGAGACTTCTACTAATTCAGTTTTAGGAATAGTATGGGATGTCAACAATGATGAGCTCAGTTGCGTTGTAAACTCAATCAGCGGCGCAGAAGGACGTATTACAAAACGCAGTCTACTATCTATAGTACATAAGGTGTTCGATCCAATTGGTATTTGCTGTCCCACAATTATCGTTCCTAAAATAATTTTGCAAAGGTCATGGGCTACTAAACTGTCATGGGATGAAGAATTACCTTTAGATCTACTCAACGAATTTAAGTGTTGGGCAGACCAATTACATCTCATCCGTGATATAAAAGTTCCTAGGCGCTTAACACGTCACGATATATCGTCATGTCACAACTCACTTCATGTTTTTTGTGATGCAAGCCAATTAGCTTATGCTTCTTGCATCTTTCTTCGTTCTGAACACGAAGGTGATGTGTGTGTACGTCTTGTGATGGCTAAAGCCAGAGTGACCCCTGCGAAGAAAATCACGATACCTCGTCTCGAGTTAATCGCAGCTACACTTGCTACTAGACTAGCTACCACAGTTGTGGAGGCTCTTGATGTCAAGAATTGTCCCATTCACTATTGGACTGATTCAAGCGTAGTGCTGTGCTGGATTAAGGGTGACGGAGTTTGGAGTGTTTTCGTAACAAATAGAGTTAGTGAAATAAGAGCTTTATCCTGTAAAGATTCGTGGAAACATGTTCCAGGGCATCTGAACCCAGCCGACTTACCTTCTAGGGGAGTAGGGGTTAAAACCTTGCTCGAGAGCAGCTGGTGGGAAGGCCCAGCTTGGTTATCATTAGATGAGGAGAAGTGGCCAGTTTCAGATATCCCTTTTAAGGTTGATCAAGTGAACGAAGAACGCAGGGTAACTCCAATCAGGGTTATGACGTTAGAAGAAAATTCATTCTTGGACAGTTTGACATATTTTTCTTCTTACTCCAAAATTATAAGAATGGTTGGTTGGATACTGAGGATGAAATATAAGGTTTCTTCTGCTCTTCCTTATAATGGTCTTTCCTGTGAGGATATTGAGCGTGCAGAAAGAGCTTTGTTTCGCTTAATTCAGGCTAAGCATCATAACAGATCTAAAAACCTACAAACATTCCTTGATGATCATGGTGTTGTTCGCCTCGAAACAAAATTAACTCACATGCATGAAAGCTTCGATTTTAGGTCCCCTGTCGTCCTACCAGCACGTAACACAATCGTTCAACGCCTTGTTGAAGAACGCCACAGGATTCTACAACACGCTGGCACACAAAGTCTGATGTCAAATCTGCGTGAAACATTTTGGATTGTAGGTATTAGACGGCTGGTTAAAAGGACTATTAGAGAATGTATCATCTGTAAACGCTTCAAGGCAAAGCCACAACAAACTCCACCTGCCAACTTACCGATGGATCGCATTGAGGCCAAGGCTCCTTTTGAAGCTACTGGTGTAGATCTAGCCGGACCGCTGCTATTGAAGTCACAGAGCAAGTGCTGGATAGTTCTTTTCACTTGTGCTACCTATCGTGCAGTACATTTGGAAGTCGTGGAATCATTATCGGCAAGTGAGTTTATTCTTGCGCTAAGACG
Organism: Coleophora flavipennella; assembly: GCA_947284805.1. Classification (NCBI taxonomy): domain Eukaryota; kingdom Metazoa; phylum Arthropoda; class Insecta; order Lepidoptera; family Coleophoridae; genus Coleophora; species Coleophora flavipennella. The sequence goes on from OX369307.1 coordinate 2,222,492, forward strand.
TTTTATCTCTCGACGCGGTAGAGTGGTTTGTCTTTACAGTGATAATGGCACGAACTTTGTGGGTGTCAGCAACATGCTAAATTCTGTGGACTGGAACAATGTTGTTGCATTTTCCAATATGAGGAAAATCAGATGGAATTTCTTGCCTCCCAGCGCTCCTTGGTGGGGAGGGTTCTACGAGAGACTTATTGGTGTTGTCAAGCAGATGTTAGTAAGAGTTCTGGGTCGTGCATCGCTTACACTGACCGAATTTTATACTGTTCTATGCGATTGTGAAGCAACTATGAACAATAGACCTCTTACTTACTTCGCTAACAATACCGATGAGCTAAGGCCTTTAACCCCCTCGTACTTTATTCAGCCTCTCAGGGGCAATGATGTCGGGGATATAGATGAGGTCGATAATACGTCCCTGAATGTGCGAGCAAAGTACTGCCAGACATTGAGGGATAATTTTAGACAACGCTTCCGCAGTCAATACATTAGTCACCTCATACAGAAGGGTTCCAAGTGGAACACCTCACAATCACTGAAGATCGGTGACGTCGTGCTCATTGAGTCCGACTGCAAACGTTTGTTGTGGCCACTAGGTATCGTTGAAGAAACATACATTGGTCGTGTTGGACATGATCGTGTTGCGAAGGTTTGTACAGCTTCCGGCCATAAAGTGCGACCATTTCAGAGGCTGTATCCTCTCGAGCTTCATCAAGCACCCAAGGACGTTGAGGGATTAGTACCACTTACTTTGACTCAGACTCAGACAGACACTAGCGTGGGAGCCTCAAACACTGACGTAATTGGACAACCGACTGTGACTCGTTTTGGACGTTTGTCTAGGCCACCCGCACGGTTTAATTTTATGTAATTTTGTATGTTCTATTTACCCTTTATGTATGATCTTTGGACCTTCCGGTCCTCCCTGGCCGGGAGTGTCACAAAAATACCATAGCAACAAATAAAACATATGTGTCAGTTGGGAAAAAGTCGTTTCTCTGTAAGCTTCTAAAATAATATCCAAAACACCACTACTTGTGTTCTGCTCGACGCTCCGTCAAAAAGTGTCCGCTCCGAGACTGACGTCCAGCTAATCTGGCTTCTCCACAGATCTAATAAATTCTCAACTCAGTGTGGCAGCACAAACAGCCTTCCGTTAATACATCATCTTTGCTACCACAAACGATCGTCTCACGAGTACAAGCGATCGTCACGCCACCACCGGTTTCACCCAGGTACTAATACCTGACGTTTGATCCAAACAAAGTGTAACTATGTAAACTTATCTCGAGCTGGTATTGGTCGCGTTTTCAATGACCCTCCGACATATATATATACTTTGCTACTCGTTTGAATTTCAACCTAGCTTTAACACGATCCGCGGATAGCAAGAATATAAAAGGAGATGTTATGAATAAATGTAGACGTATACGATCTCTACAGTATCTATAAGTGCATATTTACATGAATTTATATTTACGTGTTGACATATTTAGCCACAGTAGAACATCATTCAAAAACAGAATTCTCTCTGAACTCATTACGAACTTATCTTCTTAACTTAAATCACTCACACACACACACACACACACACACACACACACACAGTCCTGGTTTGCCCTTTTTTGTTTTTTTTTTTATCTTCTGTTCTTTAATTGTAAATATTTTCTTTTTTAAGGTAATGATTATTCTAATAACGTTGAACCAGACTATGATCTCTAGGCTAGATCTGCACAATATGTAAAAGTAATTTAGGGAAACCTGTAAATTGCTCATGATCTGCTGTGTAATTAAGTAGCTGTTGGTTTTCTTAATAAATGAAAATAAAACAAATAAAATATTTCTTCTAACTTAATGTTTCCTACAATTTTTTTCTGTGCGAATTGGCTAGGGGGAACTGGGAATAGGAATGTTGTTGTACAGTTTCATGAGTTAAATTGAACTATCTCAGCCTTTTATAAAAGGTTTTAATTTAACTTGTATATCTTGCAATGTTTGTATGAAAAATTTTAGGTTTGTTAAGGTCCAATCTTGCACACGATTTTAAAGCGACTTCCAGGGGTCCCATTGAGCTAAATTTTTGTATAAGGCTGTATTTTCGATCTACTCGTATTGTTACAATAGGTCCTTTTAGTATTTTGAAGTTTATGTAATGAATGATGAACTTCGGAGGTGGAATCAAGGTGCGAGGATCGTCTTTTTATTTTCAATAGAATAGTAGTAAATACTGTACTCGCCTTTTTTGAAATCTGGAAACGTGTATTTATATTCACAAATGGCTTTTAAACATAAAAACTCTTTTTAATGATACCCAGGAGGCTCGAGTTTCCATACAAATGTAGTTCCGCTTTAATACAAAAACTACATGCCGAATTGAATCCAAACTTTGCAAATATATTGAGTAGACACATATCGATATTTGTAATTAGTTTTCATTGTAGTAAATTTGATTATAACTAAACGAAGGCTTAAATTAATTTTGTACTGAAAGTTTGATCTTGCTCTTATTTTTTCTGTTTTGAAATGAAATGAAACGAAATAGTTTATTTGTGGAAACACAGTATTAAGGATCTTAGTTATAAATTATAATTAAATGAAAGAGTGTGTTTCGCCAACAAATGTTATACAAAATACTTCTGTTTTAAAGTTATAAAATTTCAAATATTTCTAATTATAATGTAAATAATAAATAAATCCTTCTCATAAAATTATCGATAAAAAAATTCATTTAAGTCATAAAATCATTTGTCTGTCAACCAACTAGAAAGTTTGTTTTTGAAGTATTTTAGTGGGAGCTCCATGAGGTTGCGACGTATGTGATTATAAACCTTAATTGACATAAAATAACAGTTTCTCTCATATATAGAACTTTTGCATATAGATACTAACAATCGCGTATGGTCTCTTTCTCTTAACCTAGGACGCTGTTTAGCATGTTTAAAAAGATTCGGATCATTTTTTACAAGGTCCTATTTCTAAAATGTACAAGCTTGTAAGTGTTAGGAGGTTATATTTCTTGAAAAGAGGACGACATGTGTCAATTGGTCCTGCTCCACTTATTGCTCTTACACTTTTCTTTTGTGTGAGAAATATGTTAGTTGCATCCGTTGAGTTGCCCCACAGAACGATGCCATATCTTAAAACCGACGCAACATATCCATGGGCTTACCATGGATATGTTGCGTCGGAGAACGATGCCATATCTTAAAACCGATGCAACATATCCATGGTAAGCAGTTAGTGCAGTTTTTTCTCCGTTAACCTTTCTTAACTGTCAAAGGTTGTAAACAAATCCAATTAATTTAGAGCATACACATTGGACATGAGATTTCCATTTACAGTGTTGGTCTAGTATTATACCGAGAAATTTTATTTCACTAGTTTCTTGTAATTGTGGACCTTCAAAATGGGACCTGGGATGCAGTCGTCCTTTTTTGTAGTTAGAAAACTGTATAAACTGGTTTTAAGAATGTTTACGCTAAGTTTATTTATTGCTAGCCACTCGGTAATTCGACTAACACAATCGTTTGATTCGTCCTCGTAAAGTACAGAATCATCCTTATAGGGAACAATAACCGATATGTCATCCGCAAATAATATTGTTTCGTGTTTCGACTACACTGGTAGCTCATTTATGTAAAGGAGGGAGAAGTTGTCCCAGTACACTACCTTGTGAAACGCCGCGTTTATTGTCTTGGAAGGTAGATTTAAACGTAGGTAATTCCTTACTTGTCTCTAATCGGCTCAATTGTACACACTGCTTCCGATCTAATAGGTATGTATTGATTCGTTCTAAAGCGGGTCCTCGTTTTCCTTATCTAAAGCATTTTTTGAGAAGAATGACATGGTCAACACAATCAAATGCTTTGATGTCGAAAAAGATGACTATTGTTGGTATTTTTTCATTTATGTATTCAGTAATACGCTGCACCAATGCATAAGCCGCTAAAGTGGTTGATTTTGTCGTTTGGAAACCAAATTGAGTATAAATTAAAATATCATGTTTGTATAGAAAGTCAAATAGACGGCATTGTATCAGTTTTTCAAACAGTTTGGAAATAGTAGGTATGAGAGTAATGGGGCGTTAGTTATTTAATTCTTCTTTAGTACTCTTTTTGTGTAGTGGTTGTACAATTGAAATTTTGAGTTTTGTTCAGTATTTTCCTTTAGTAGTCGAGAGGTTAACTAGGTAGATAAGAATAGGAGTCAATTCCCTAACACAAGCTTTTAATACGTGAGTAGAGATACAGTCATAGCCCACAGATTTAAAATGATGAAAAGACGCAAAAACTGTGTCGAGACTAATGTCATTAGAACCAGTTATTTCTGACCAACTTAAGCCTTCCAAGCAATTTTTGAATTTTATTATTTTTATTTTTTGGCGTAGTCTTTTCTCCTAACATACCAGAATATTTTTCATCGTTTTTTGTTTGGCATTAGAAACTCTAGCGTTTGACATGTATCGTGATCAGAAAGATACACTTTGTGGACTTCTCCAACAGCATCTTGAATGTTACTTATAAATAAATCTCGACATGAGTTAAGGCGGATAGGGACTGTTATATGTTGGATTAAATTATAATTATGTAAAATATTTCTAAACTCTCTAGAGCAAGGTGTGTCAATTAATGTATTTATATTCAAATCACCTACAAGAATTATTTTCCTTTTTGTTTTAGAAGCGACTTCATGTAGGAGTAAATGTAATTTATCTAAGAACCATTTCACTTTTTTGAAACTGACTAAAGGAATCCTGTTAATGTAAATTTCGACACATTTATATTTCGGTATATCTATTCCACAGCATTCGAAGTATTTTTCCACCGACATTTGTGCACATTTGGAGATAACTTTAAAATCAACACAATTTCGTAAAAGTATAGTATCGCCACGATTTTTACATTTCCTACAAAACGATGAGGCTAGCCGGAAGTTCTTTAATCTTATATTTGATTCATTTCCTGCTTTCACAAATGTTTTACAAAGACAGATAATATCCACATACTTTTTATTTTCAGTGAAGTCATCGATACATACCTCGATTTCCGGAAGTTTATTGATTAAACCTTGTATGTTTCGATGGAAGAGAAGAACAGAGTCATTATATAAATTTCTTATTTCAGGCACGAAAAAAATTTGAAGAACTAATAATAGAGCGTTTGTCGTTCTCCAAATTCCTAACTTTCGGTTTTATTGTCGGATACTCAGGTCGGATAGTAGTATGGAATTGTTCCTGGTTTAGGTCCTACATTTGAAGTCTCATGTTTGTCCTTCAAATTCATATCTTTCAGTTTTATTTTCAGAAAGTAATATGGAATTTTACCTGTTTGTGGTTGCATGTTTGAAGGTCTGTCAAAAGAAGCCCTAAGAAACCTTTGAATTGTTCGTACCGACGTTATGTTTAGAACTATGCCATTGCAAGGCAAAAATTTATGTCTGTAGTCATTTGAATCTATTATTAGGTTAAGTTTCTTGCATATTAATTTTCTATAATTACTTTGCTGATAAACTACCTCAGAGAAATCAATAAAGGTGCAAAATAAATTTGTGTTGTATTCAATTTTCCATCATTTAAGTTTGTTTTTCCATGTTGTCAATAATCTTATTTGAGAAGTGTTTCGGTCGTTTTCACCAATACTTAAAACTACTTAGTCTTCATATGTAGCATTTATCTTGGAACATTCACTCAAAATCTCGCAGGTCAAAGCATCGGAAACATTAGTACATCGAAAACTAATTACAAACATAGATACGTGTCTACTCAATATATTTGCAAAGTTTGGAATCCGGCATGTAGTTTTTGTGTAAAAGCGGAACTACGTTGAATGGAAACTCGAGCCTCCTGGGGATCATTAAATAAAATATTGTCGGTTTTTCTTCAACTTATCAACCCTTTAAATAGCTATACAGGGTGTATGAAAATTGGTGAAGTTCCCGTTAACTGGGGCTTCTACTCATCATACTGAACATCTTTTGTTCTACGACTTTGCGGAATACGTAATTTTTATTTTACTCTTCATACTAATCGATCAGCTAATCGACCGATTTTGTGCATTTAGTATGGAGGGTCCATTTTTTTTTTTTGAGAATTGACTATGAGTTCCTTGGAGAAAGTTGTTCTGTATGACGAGTAGAACCCCCAGTTAACGAGACCTACACCAATTTTGTTACATCCTGTATAGGAGACACAGATTCATCCTTGTTTAAGCACCTAATTTAAATAAAGGCTTCGGCCTGGGCCTGGACTCAAGGTCGGGCTCCTTGTTTTTGGCCAGCAGAGGGGGAATGCATCAAGTGTCATGGGCACTTTTGGGCGGGGGCACTACGGGGATTCGGAGAGGTACTTTTACTTCACATCAACGCGATCGACAAAAAAAGTTTTCTTTATTCATTTCGGAATCCTTAGCGTGAGTACGACTCACACTTGGCTATTTTTATTATTTGTTGTTTTACTTTAGGAATAAAAGCATACTCAGAGTAAGTTTCACGCTTGCATGTATTACCGTTTTACGATGGAGCAAAAACAAAAAAACTTGAAAAAAAAGCAATACATTTATTGTATAGCGACCCCCTTGGTTTTTCTTTTGCTTTATTGTAACTTTTATTTTTTTAGTAGGTCTTCTATAATTACACCTATTCTGTGAAAATTTAAGCCAAATTATTAATAATTAATTCCTTTGAAATATGGACTGGCAGACGGTGTAAGCTTAGTTATAGGGTCCCGTTATCTAGTATTAAACCCTGAAAATAGGAATTCCTATACAAAGCTGACCTGTCATGAGAAGTCCAAATTAACCGTCAATGTTCAAGCACACTTATCGATCTTGTAAACACAATCATGCATTTTACTATCAAGAAAGCACTAAAGGTGCCGTTATTGCTACCGGTAATATAATAGTGCACACGTCTCGGAGGAATAAAAACTCATAGTAATGTTCGTTCGCTCATATAACCGCACTTTTGACGGCTCCCGACAAACATTCTGTCAAAGGTGCCGCCTTAAGTTCAGTCATGACGCGGTCATGCGTGGCGCGGCACTTTGACAGAAAAAGTGTTAGTATTTGTCGGGAGCCGTCGAAGATGCCGTTAAATAAGCGAACGAACTATATCCGAGGCGCACGGCAGCGGCGCGACGGTGGGTGTGACAGAACGACTAAAGATCCGTTTATGGACCTTAATAGACCTGCTGAGTACCAAACCGTAAAATGTTGCTATTTTCAGTCGGATATGAGGTAAGATTTGCGAAGGAATGGAGGTGAATTCTCTCTTCTCTTAACGTGTGGCACAATTGACCGTGCTATCCAAGGGATAGACGGCGGTTGCCTGGTGTTGCACTTAGCATCACCCGCGGTCACGTGTAGGGCATTTAGATTTACACCTATGGACGTATGCAACGCGACCTTCATACACATCGTGAATCAGATGTACAGGTTTCCTCACGATCTTTTCCTTTACTGTTAAAGCGATCGGTAAGTATATTTACGCAAGTTTCGAAAAACTCATTGGTGCATGGCCGTCCGGATTTGAACCCGGCACCTCTGGTTAGAAGGACCGAGTCGCTGCCGTTTGAGCCACCAATAATCTAACATAAAGATCGGTGCAAAGGTGGGCGCGCCTACCTATATCAAAAAAACGGCCAAGTGCGAGTCGGACTTGCGCACCGAGGGTTCCGTACAAACCTGTAGGTATATAAGTAAAAGTTCACCTACCACGACAATCTAGTCATAGTTATGGTATTTTTAAAATATTAAAAATTTAAGTTATTAAAAATATTTTAACCGCTTACGAAATTTTCTTCCCACTGCAACTAAAATCTCGCTTGCACAATTACTAATCCTTGATTACGCCGACGTATGTTATTCCGATCTGAATGTGATTTTTCTAAATAAGATTGAGCGCCTGCAGAACCTCGCTATCAGATTCATTTTTAGCCTTCGTAAATCATGTGTCCGCTCATCGCAATAACTTAAAGTGGCTCCCAATTAGTCACAGACGTAACCTTCATATCCTCCCTCAGCTATATTCTGTACTTTGTTTTTTCAAAATCTCCTATATACCTTAAAGAACGATTTAATTTTCTTTCGTCCACTCACAGTAATCCTCTTCGCTCCTCTGCTAAACTTCGCCTCTATATGCCTCCTCACTCTACCAATTTCTATGACCACTCTTTACCCTTCAAGTGATCCGCCTTTGGAATTCACTTCCCGTTCCCATTCGACAAGCCCAATCCATACATTCTTTTAAAAAACTAGTTAAAGCACTTTTTCTCGAACTCTGAAAGACTTTTTGTGACGTACAGCAGTAACTACTACTTTATAATATGTATGTTTATATAATATATCATTTTATTTATATTACGTATATATATATTGTAATAAATATCTATATACGTTTATTGATAAGTACATTATTATTATTATTGATGTGTAACATCTTTGCTCTCGCTTTCCTGCAATTTGTGGGAGTGATTTCACGAATGGGACGGAACTGAGTGTAACAGGAAATGCGAGCGTTTTTTAATTCTCGAAAACTAAGGTTGTCATAGCCATGCCGCCTAGTGTGATGGCAAAGGCAAAGATGACATACTACTATTCGAAGGGTCGGCCCGTGAATGTACGACCCGATAATTAATTAATTTCATAAGTATTTTGTCACATGTTACACATCATATGCGAGTACTGTAGGTCTCGTTTTTTTATTATTATAAAGTATCGTCTTATTTATAAGTATTGTAACTTTGCAAATGTATCAGTTTTAACTTGTTGAACTCTAATTACATAAGTATTGTTTTTAGTTAGATACTCGTGCACTATACCTGTTTTTAGGATTTTGTCTGCAAACACCAGGTTGTCTGGAAGAAATCGCTTTGAGCGATAAGACCGCCCAAATTATACCACTATAGTTACTTTTTTATACTGTGTTTGTTTTTTTTTATATTTTTTAAGTTTAGTTTTTTAAGTTTTTATAATTTGTTTATATATTTTTTTGTAACTAGTGTGTACAATAAAGAGTATTTATCTTATCTTTTATTATATGCTGTAGCAAACAATTTACGTTTTTCGCAATTTTTCCTTTATCTGTGCTATAAGAAGTTGCTTCATACCAAATTTCAAGATTTCAAATTTGCTGAATTTGCGACATAAACGGCTGTATCTTTTGATTGCGTTGGCTTAGAAGTTTGATTTTTTCACAGCTCTAAGGGACAGTACCCCTAAGTATTTGATATAAATTCCAGCTTGATACCTCCACGCGTTCGTGATAAAAAGGATCTTGACAGACAGACGGACGGACGGACGGGCAACAAAGTGATCCTATAAGAGTTCCGTTTTTTCCTTTCGAGGTACGGAACCCTCAAAATGGGCCGATGATGATGTAGAAGGAAAATAAATATATTACTGAACATCTTGTTCACAAAACTGAACAATGTTTCTCATAAATATTCCTTAGCAAAAAAGAAAGAGGTGATTTAAGGGGGTAACTCCAGTAACTCAAAAACACACGGAACTGGCTGTGGTAATTATCATCATCATTATCATATCAGCCGAAGGACGTCCACTGCTGGACATAGGCCTTCCCCAAGGATTTGCCTACCCCAAGGAGATGCCTGCACTACGTTTTCCGGTGGTGCGTGCTGTGGTAATAATTAAAGGAATTCCAGTCGTTCGCGAATAGCTTAATTTACAATTCGACTATAATATTATTTAGTTCGCGAACAACGACGAAGAATCGAGAACAACGACGGCGGTAGAGCAACCAGCCGGCGACAAGGAACTAACCACTTCCGTTGCTTGCATTTACATCTGACCACCAGCAGTTCGTATCCAATCCGACCAAGTTGTGAAGAGCTCGCATGGGAAACTAAAAATTGAGCTCCTAATACTTTTAATGCTTATCAAATACGGAGGTTCGGATTTGTCGACCTTTATCTAAGTATTTGTTTTTGTGTATTTTTTTTGATGCGCAAAAATGTAAATTTATTGAGTTGAGTTATCTACATTATACTGTTAAATCAGTTCTAAACGCTCATACGTATGAGTACGCGTGTGTCAGAAAACGCATGTCGACGACAAGTATGTATTATACAATATGTATGCACGTACGTACTTGTCCCAGTATGTTCCGTGGCCAGTTAAAACTTAGAAAATAACGATTTTACTAAATTTTTACTTAAGACGTAGCCACGGAACACAAAAGAAAGCTTTAAAATGTCTTAACAGGAAAAGTGTAAGTTTAGTTATTCGCGTTAATTTCTCTAATTATTGCTACAATTGGAAATATTTAGGTTTTCCTATGATTTAAGCCACTAGCGCCATCTAGTTCCGTGTATTTTTTTGAATTACAGGAGAGAAACGAGAGACTTTGTGAAATAACCAAATTTATTAAAAAATTAAAAACCCGACTGCCTACACAAAAACATGACCCCACTTTTTTAACAGTCCGGTAATGTATCCTATGTCACTTACGAGATCAAGACGAATCTAACGATACCTTGAATTTCGAAATCCATCAAGCCGTTGAAACTTAGCCAAAGAAGCGTACACACTTACATACATACACCTCAAAAACATTACCCTGCTTTTTAAGTAGTCGGGTAAACATATTCAGATTTGGTTCAAACCCACGGTAAAATTAAACCAACGTAGATAATGGCGACAACGAAGGGATAAGAAAAAAAATTTCTCTGGATTGGACCTTCCCGATATTTTTTTTACTCTATCTGGAAGTTTCAGGCAAAATATTTAATTAAAAACATTGTTCCAGTGTGGAATAAGCTGCACAATTCACGTAGCAGATCCAAAATATCCTTGATCGTAGTTCTGGATCTGCACAGTATTCCGATTCGCTGAACACATTTTTAGTACCTACCTACTTACTGCCTATCTGTTTACGATCTCCTCCACGCCACGCCACCCGACCGTTCAGTCGTAGCCGGCACTTACGACCTATGCAGGATAATGTTTTACTTATTAACGTACTAGCTTTTGCCCGCGGCAAAACCGCGAGGTTATAGTAGTTTTTATAACTATCTTCGTTGGTGTGCGTTCCAGATCCCCTTTTGTTTATTTTTTTGATGTGTAACATCTTTGCTCTCGCTTTCCTGCAATTTGTGGGAGTGATTTCGTGAAATGGGACGGAAATGTGTAACAGGAAATGCGAACGTTTTTTAATTCTCGAAAACTAAGGTTGTCATAGCCATGCCGCCTAGTGTGATGGCAAAGGCAAAGATGACATACTACTATTCGAAGGGTCGGCCCGTGAATGTACGACCCGATAATTAATTAATTTCATAAGTATTTTGTCACATGGTACACATCATATGCGAGTACTGTAGCTCTCGTTTTTTTTTTATTCACAATTAATAAGCCCTTGGCATTATCTCACCTAATGGTAAAGTGACGATGATACCGAAGATGGAAGCCGGCTAACCAAGTTTCCCCAATGCAATGGGTATCTGGCTATCTTATCTTCAAGCCGAAACACATCAATGCTGTTAACACTGATGTTTGGCGGCACGACTTAGATAAGATGGGGGTAGCTAGCCAGGCGGACTATGAAAATGTCCTACCTCCAACCAAATCGAGGGAAATTGGGAAATAAATAAATAAATCCCTTGGGAAATATGCTATTTTACAAGATGTCGTTGATGTTGATGTCACTTCCCACTTCGTAAACTATCTTTGTGCTTAAAAATTGTCATTTCGCTAAAACAAACGAACAAATAAACCCACTATTGTTATTAGTTAGGAAAACATAGACCTGGTGAAGATCGCGGGAAGCCGATGGATACGGGCAGCGCAGGACCGGTCGTCGTGGAAATCCTTGGAAAGCCTTTGTGTAGCAGTGGGCGTTTTTCGGCTGATATGATGATGATGATGATGATCAAGTCAAGAGAGTAACATTTTTTGTCCACAATATATAAGCCCTTGGCATCATCTCACCTGATGATTAAGTTAGTTAAATGACGAAGGTACCAAAAAAAAAGAAGCTAAAAGTGATATGTTTAAGTAATAACAATAGTAGATTGTACAATAAGAGCATAAAATAAGTCATTTTACCTGAGATGTTAATTTGGATAGTCACGTCGAGGGTAAAATGGGTTTCATGCTCGAGTTTTACACTCTGCTTTTCACTTCGATTTCAAGGATATAATAAATATTAAACCGCAATATAACAAATTTGTGTAATTTTGGCGAATAATTAGTTTCCCGCCACACAATTTTTCTTATTTTTCACCCCTTCACCCATTACACTTTAGCCTCGGGTCTTGCAACACTATTTTGGCAATATCTACATGTTAGGTGCATAGTATTTACTATGGATGTCTATGGGCACATCACTAGTTACGTCAAACAAGCATAATAGGTAAAATCAGCATTATCTCGACAGCCGCACTATAAGTTGGGTAATTTATGGATACATTCCAAAAATTCATGAATTTGCAGAGCTTGACTTTTTATTAATCTACTTATGTAAGTACTAGCGTTAAAATTACAAAATTAATAAAAACTGTTAAACTAAATCTAAATAAACTGTCACTGTCAAAAATTTATTGTACTTCCTCTTCGCGGTGGTGCATTAATCACCCAACCATCAATAAATACCCCAAAAAGAGGGAAAGCTGCCTATTAATTTATCACCTAGAGTTCAATAATCAATATTACTGCAAGTGCGTGCGACACATATTTACCTACAAGCACAGTAAAAATTATGAAAATAACGTAGGTAACTTTGGTACTTAGTACTTACTAGCATAATAAATTGCGGTGCAGTGATAAGGATTTTTTATCCACAATTAATAAGCCCTTGGCACCATCTCACCTGATGGTTTGTTAGATTATCACCATTTTTCATTTATGAATGGCATCTATTTGAAAATTATTCAAGGGCATTTTAACTTGTGGACCGTAAACCCATTCTCAGTGGATTAATGGTTTTTCCTTCCATTTTTTAAAGTTCACTTTCAAGAGCCTTGTGAGGGTTTAGTAGGTTCTGTCAAATTCTAGAAATGACAGATGACTAAAAATCTGTGCCAGATTTGTCACTTTGTGAATAAACACTGTTCGAAGTTAACACTTATTGAAGAATCTGTGATTTGTAAAATATGTCATTTAAGGAATCCAGCAAAAGTAGAATCTGCCGTTTGTAGAATTTGTGCATTGATACAATCTGTCATTTGTAGAATATTTCAATAAAAGAATCTATCAAAAGTAGAATATCTGTCTAGAGAGTCTGTCATTTGTAAAACAAGTTATTTAAAAATCTAGTAAAAGTAGAATCTGGAATTAGCAGAATCTGTTGTTTGTAGAATCTGTGCATTAATAGAGTCTGTGATTTGTAGAATCTGTCGTTTTTTCTATCATTTTCAAAATTTGTCAAAACCGAATAAACCCTCGTGAGCATGAGCCTGCCAGCAGCACTAGCCGCTAATGTCACAGAGAGGTGTTTGGGCTGTGTCTCGGACTTATCGAAATTCTTTTTACCTTCTAACAAAGAGCAGGGATGCTTCTACTAATAAAACTTTGGTCAATTCCACGGATAGCCATGGTTTTACGACAATGGACAATACGTACGTTAATAAAAATAACTTAATATTTTTTCGGCTTATAATATTATGATGATGATGATGAAGATCATCACAGCACAGGTCCTGTGCAAATATGCGTGGAAATTGATTATACATCGGGCCAACTATGTATGGAAAGCCGTACCAAAATTATCAGCCAATAGGTAATAAGTGGTAAACTGAGAAACTTGTTTTGTCACACATATGATTTGCAACGAACTAAAATATTAACTGCCTACTTAGTTACTTACGATATTATGCTAAATTAAAAATTATAGACAGTACTAAAAAATCAGTCACTGCAATATCAAAATAATTCACAATGATTTATTTAAAATTATAGAAAACTAGCTGTCCCGGCGAACTTCGTTCCACCTTACACTACACTGCCCTACCCTAACTTACCCTACTCTAGCCTACACTACCCGACACTAGACTTCACTATACTACCCTACCCTTAACCTTCTCCTAACAATAACAAACTCAACAAAAAAAGAATTAGCAAATCGGTCCAGCCGTTCTTGAGTTATAAACGGGGTAACTAACACGACTGTGGCAGGCGAGAAACTTATTTAAATAGATAGAATAGATATAGATAGATTGTAGTGGCACACATGCCATTTTATACACACTGACATAAAATCAAGCGAAATATAAGGTAAATACATTACCTACATTATCATTAAGTGACACAGAGTTCAATCCGATACGAGTCACTGTGAAATTGTCGAACGGATTCGAAGGTATTTGGCTTTTCGACTATTCGCTGATTGCTTGTAAAGAATTAAACTCATACCGTCGTGCATCAAGGCCTTTTTTTCATTCACTGCTTCCTACATCACAGCGTAATTGCAAGGAAAATCCAAAGTATATATATTAGTATTAACATACAGTATGGACACTCCCTGCCGCTCTCTAGATTGCGACCTCACCCCCTCGTCACCCAGATTGATACAGATTAGTTAGTTTGGTTGTCGAACATATAGGATTTCGCCGCCATTTTTTTTGTTCCGTCATGTCATTTCTGGCCCCTTGCATGAAGTGTGCGTGCAGGGTGTGGTAAAACCCTGATCAAAATTAAAGGTAACGTACTGGTTTTGTTTACATTTTGTGTTGAATTTAATATCAAAGAGCTTCAATATCACCGAGATCTCAAAAGCCTTTCATATTTATTGCAAGCCAATTGAATTTGTGGACCCTATTCAAAATGATAAAACGTTTTCCTCTTCATCTAAACAAATATTACATTTCAGGGAAAGTTTTGCAACGGCTCACCCTTTCCGACTCTCGGCAGATTGTATAAATATTCCTATACAAGTATTGTATAACTTAGCTCACTTGAACTAGATTCTGAATACAAATTAATGAATTTACCTAATTGACGTGGTTACATTTAACGGTTTTACAATTTACCTGTGCAAACATTCCAAAATACCCAATTTAGAATTTTAAATTTTATTAAAATGAATTAGTAATATGGAAAATAACTACTTTAACACTACGGTACACGCGCCTCCACTTAGCGCGCGGTTACTTGCGCGGGGTACATGTGTAGCCCATTCCGAAATGTTTTTTTTTTAGAAATATCTGTTTTTTTACGAAAAAAGCAATGTTAATTTTAAAATTGGTGTTTAATAAATAAAATAGAAATTAAAGTAATTAACATTATTATATAACATTTAGAAAATTATACAAAAACCTCTGAAAAAAATCTAAATTGTCCTAAAGTACGAGATCAATCAACATTTTCGTTAAATATCATATTTATTTTTAAGTTAGTAATTATTTTTATTACAATCAGGATATATGCAAACCTGATGATGGTACAAATTCATTTCTTGCAGTGATTACAATGTTTTCTAGTGTTCCGATCTCAGGTCCTGCTATAGCGCAAACACTTTGTCTTACTATTGTGCAGACGTCCGTACGCGGGGCGCGCCAGCGGGACAGTAAATTTGTCCGATGTTTATTCTACGAGCGAGGCTTAGCTGAACGGTCGTGGTGGTAGGGTGACCAGTTGCAAAAATATCTAGAAAATTTTACTCATGGGCTACACTGGTAGCCCGCGCGTGTACTCCAGTGACATAATAGTACAGAAGAGGCTCAGTCTCAACTAACTCCCTGCCTAGTCAAAAAGCCCTCCCCGCAGTGCCCCCTGCCCAAACGTGCCCATGACGCTTGCTGCGTTCCCCCACTGAATAGCAAGCGAGATGCGTTGGGTCAATAAACTCTTAAAAAAACCGACTTCCATCGCAACAACTTAGTACAATTTTGCATTATTATTTTTGGTTTTTGTTAATTTTCTAATAAAGTACTACACCGATTTAGATAAAATTTATATGAGACCACACGGCAAGCACTAGCTTTCAAATAAAAAAAGAATCATAAAAATCTGTTCACCCAGTCAAAAGTTCTGAGGTAACACACATAAAAAAAACATACAGTCGAATTGAGAACCTCCTCCTTTTTGGAAGTCGGTTGAAAAGGAGCCCGATCTCGGGTCCAGGCTCTTTTCCCTCATACGACGCCCTAAATCGTTTACAAAAGACTTAGCCTCAGAGCACCACGACCCGATGTCTCAAGAGCAATCGGAAGACATTTAAATTTAATAGATCTATTTAATAAATAAAATCCTAGAAAAAGACCATTCTAATGCATAAAAAAATATTGTATAATTTATTATTTTAGACAAGATTAACAAAACTTTATTTCTGTAAATTGCATCATCACTTACCTTGAGGTGAGACGGTAACAAGGCCCTACCAACTGTAGATAAAAAAGAACTTTGAATATACTTGTAAGCGAGATCTTTTCAATTATAGAGAGACTAGCTGTTTCCCGCGGCTTCACCCGCGTGGACAACGTTTCTATGACTTTTCGAGGGTGCAGCGGCTCACGAGCCTGTAGCCTATGTGTTAATCCAGGTCCTAATCTTCTTCCTACCTAATTTCAGCCAGATCCGTTCAGTAGTTTTTACGTGAAGAAGTAACAAACATACACACTCACAAACTTTCGCCTTTATAATATTACTAGCTGTTTCCCGCGGCTTCACCCGCGTGGACCACGTTTCTATTACTTTTCGAGGGTGCGCAGTGCGCGAGCCGCAAGTGGCTCGCGAGCGTGGTAAAAAGTAGCCTATGTCTTAATCCAGGCCCTAATCTGTCGACCTACCAAATTTCAGCCAAATCCGTTCAGTAGTTTTTGCGTGAAAGCGTAACAAACATCCACGCTTTCACATTTATATTATAAAAATATATTATATATTATATATATTAATATTAATATATTATTATTATATATTATATTATAAATTATATATATTATATAATATATAATATAATTAAGGATTAAGGATACTAGTATGATACCGTTAGCAAAATGTGAGTTTAATAAAATAATACAATTCTATGATTCATACTCTATTATCATTATTTCTCTTTAAAAAACGCGCATGGATAATATTATATAAGTACCTAGTACTTACCCAACAGTACCTACATAAATCTATTATAGGAACTCGGAAAAGTATACCAATAATACACAAATTTGCGTTTATCTCAATACGAACTCAGTGTGGAATGGAACGTTTACGCAAAACAACGTCCATATATAAGTACCTAGTACCTACATAAATCTATTAGGAACTCGGAAAAGATTCAATTAAAACCCGGATCGCCCCGGGCATATACGTACAATCCGATCCATAATTGGGGCCTTGTAGAACTGAAGAGCATAAAAACAATACCCTTTAGGTAGTTTTGTTTTCAAAATACATCAGGCAGTCCATATCATTGAGGCATAAACCAATTTGTGCAAATTCTATTTGACAACCATATCAACGACATTACAGTAATTGGTACGTCTTTTTACCGAATTCGTTACATTTCATCATCATGATATCGGCTCATATACTCCCCACCGAGGGGCTCGAGCCACCCTGAATTAGGGCGATCGGGTCTTAATCGATCACGCGGGCCCAGTGCGGGTTGGTCGACTTCACACACAACCTTCGAGTTTCTTCGCAGTTTTCCTTCACCGTTAAAACAATCGGTGAGTATATGTACGTAAGTTTCGAAAAAACTCATTGGTACATTGGCCGTCCGGATTTGAACCCGGCACCTCTGGTTAGGAGGACCGAGTCGTTACCGGTTGAGTCTATTTATTTATTTATTTATTCATTGGGGGAAAAAAACAGCTGTAATTACACAAAATAGATAATAACATAAATATTGAAACATAAGCCAATAAAATTTCCACTAATAGTTAAGAACAATTTCGTTCAAGTAAACATTAAATTTAAGTAGATAAGTATGACTTACAAAAAGACATAAAAACTCACAAAAAAACTTATGTAAGAGAAAATCTTATAAACTCTAATTAACATTTTTAATTGAAGAAATGTATTGCTTGAGACTTGACGAGAAAATATCAACGTGTTCATAAGCTTCGTTATATTTTGAACTAGATCTTATAATGTAACGATTTTTGGCATAGTTAGTTCGACAAAAAGGAATAGCAAATGTACGATTTGAGCGCAAATTTGCTCTAGGACATTTATATAAAATCTTATTTACTAGATATGGAGAATCTAAATAATTGTGTATTATTTATATAACAGTATTTGATCTCTGTGTTCTCTTCGTGTTGCGAGTGGTACAATTTTACTAGGGTCAAATTCCTTGAAACGATACATAATTCGTTTAATAAATTTGCGTTGGATACGCTCAATAGAGTCTACATGTTTTAAATATTGAGGGTTCCAAACGGTCGATGCGTATTCTAGATGAGATCTTACAAACGAATTATAAAGCAGTATTAAAGTGTTATAATTTTTAAACTCTTTACTTTGTCTAAATATAAACCCTAACATCTTGTACGCTTTGGCTGTTATTTTATCAATATGAGAGGTAA
This sequence comes from Coleophora flavipennella, assembly GCA_947284805.1. Classification (NCBI taxonomy): domain Eukaryota; kingdom Metazoa; phylum Arthropoda; class Insecta; order Lepidoptera; family Coleophoridae; genus Coleophora; species Coleophora flavipennella. Next base: position 2,240,961 of record OX369307.1, read on the forward strand.
ATAATAATTGATTATCCAAATAAACTCCAAGGTCTCTCACCTCAGACACTCTTTGTAAAGTTTTGTTATGTAAACTATAATAATTAATAATTGGATCTTTTTTTCTGGAGTATGAGATAGTGCAACATTTATCTACATTCAAATATAACTTATTTAATAGACAGTATTCACTCAGTCTATCGAGATCTTCTTGTAGAAGTTTACAATCGTCGGAAGACCTAACGGCTTTATATATCTTAGTATCATCAGCATATAACAAGACTTCTGAGTTTTTAAAACAATGTGAAACATCGTTAATAAATATATTAAAAAGCAAAGGGCCGACATGAGATCCCTGGGGAACTCCAGAGCTAATTGGGATAAAAGAGGAAGTAAAGCCTTAAACAGCTACAGCCTGTGTTCTATCACGAAGGTATGACTCAAGCCATCGCAGCAAATCACCGTGTATACCAAAGTTCTCAAGTTTCCATATTAACAAGTTATGAGATATTTTATCAAAAGCTTTTGAGTAGTCAGTATACACGACATCAACCTGGTAACCGTTGGACATATGATCGAGAACGAAGTCTAAAAATTCACAGAGGTTGGACTCAGTTGAACGTCTTTCAGTGAAACCATGCTGTTCAGTTATAAGATGTGGTCTAACTACGGGAAATAAAGTGTCATAAATATTTTTTTCAAATAATTTAGGAATAACAGAAAGCTTGGATATACCCCGGTAATTGCGCACATTATGTCTGTCACCATTCTTAAAAATTGGTACAACTAGGCTGCGTTTCCACACCTCAGGCATTTTACCACTAGCTAGTGAAAACCGATGTCACCGATGCTTTAAGCCACCTTCGTTACATTTATTAATGTTATATTGTTGGAATTGCACAATTTTCCTACACTCGTATGTTAGTATATGTGGGCTTCTAAACAGGTGTGCCAAATTTTATAAGTTTATGTATGTTTGTATGCAAAGTTCTCGAGTGTCGACCGCACACCGGAAGACGCAGCGTAGGCAGACCTCCCACGCAGTGGACCGACGACCTGGTAAAGGTCACTGGAAGCCGCTAGATGCGGGCAGCTCAGGACCGGTCGTCGAGGATATCCTTGAAAGAGACCTTTTTCCAGCAGTGGAGGTCTTTCGGCTGCTATGATCATGATGGTCGGGGAGGTGACAAATACAAAATGATGGGTGTGTTTGCTTCATTGAGTCTGGCATCGTTTCATCTATGGTAATCCTTATTAATATTATAAACGCGAAATTTTGTATGTATAATACTCTTTCACGCCACAACAGATAAACGGATCTGAGACAGATTAGGACCTGGATTAACATATAGGCTGCTTTTTTCCACGCTCGCGAGCCCCTTGCGGCTCGCGCACTGCGCACCCTCGAAGACAGACATAGAAACTATGTTCACGCGAGCGAAGCCGCTGGAAAAGGCTAGTATAAAAATAAATTGTACATCACGCTGTACATACTTGCCGGGGTAGCCTTCACAGTCTGGTATACAGAAATAAAAACTAAATAAAACTGGCCAAGTGCGAGTTGAACTCGCGTGGATAGGGTTCCGTACAATGCCAAAGTCAAAAACAAAATATCACATTTGAAATCCTCATAGTAAGATGCGAGTTATTTTTTTTATTATTAAAAATTTGAGTGTGTTTGGCTTGGCTGCACCTCACCTGATGGTAAGTGCCGATACAGCCGAGGATGTAACACGCTAGTTCAAAATGTGCCTATTCACTCTAGTTTTGAAGATTCCTAAATTATACGAATCGGAGAATACAGACGCCGGCAGGGAATTCCACTCGTTGCCCGTTCGCATAATGAACGAAGAAGCAAAACGCTTCGTGCGTAAAGGTGAAATATCAACGACAAAGGGGTGGAATGGCCCTCCGCACCAGGTCGTTCGATGATTAAATGAAGAGGGGGAATGAGTTCGTGAAGCTCCAGGACACATGAATCCTGTAGAACACCAATAGACTATTTTCTGTTATGACTAGAACTATTTTCCGTAGGAGAACGTATTATATTGAGTTTACCACTTTTTTTTTAAATTGACAGAATTCTTATAGGTTTTCCTGTAATCTACAAGCAATGAACTGTATTTCGTATTTTTTTCAAAATTTGAGGCTCAGTAGTTTCGGAGAACAGGGGGGGGGGGGGGGAATGGTCAATTTTCGTTTTCTTTTGTGATACCCCTTATTTAAAAAAATATTCATGTATTTTGCATCTGTGTTTGGGTGTTAGGATTACACCATCCTACCAAATTTCACCTGATTTGGTCCAGTAGATTCGGAGCAAATTGGCTTGGACAGACGGACCGACAGACAGACGCACGAGTGTTCCTATAGTACGGAACCTAAAAACCCAGTCAAGTGCGTGGTAGGCCACGCACAGTCCAGGGTTCTGCAGCCATTACTTCATAACTTAAAAAAGGTTGCCTGGTAGAAATTGCTACCTAGCAATAAGGCCGCCTATTGTATAGGCTTTCTTCTATATTGTCAATTTCTTTTTTTATGTTGTGATGCAATAAAGAATATTTTATTGTGTATTGTATTGAAAACTTTTATCACAAGATCAAAAGATATTATCAAAATTTTTTATTGACAGTTCCTACTAAGACCTACCAGTAAATAGGTAATTTCACTAAGTTAAACCGTGGGGGACGAACAAGTTTGGCGGCCTTCTTGCGTTCGATAGACTTCATATAAGCCGAAGGACATCCACTGCTGGACATAGGCCTCCCTCAAGGATTTCCACGACGACCGTTTCTGCGCTGCCCGCATCCAGCGGCTTCCCGCGACCTTCACCAGGTCATCGGTCCACCGAGTGGGAGGCCTGCCTACATTACGTTTTCCGGTGCGTGGTCGCCACTCGAGAACTTTACTGACTCAACGGCAATGTGCCCCGCGCACTGCCACTTGAGTTTAGCAATTCTGAGTGCACACTTAATCAAATACATTAAATTTGTTCTTAGAACACCTGCACCGTAAAGGGATCCGGTCACTTAGGGCCACTTTCCTCGCACGGCCACATACCTGGCATGCCCACATCCCTGAACGTCCATGTCGCTCGAACGACCATAACACTAGAAAGGCCACGTGCTTTCAGTTCGACTTCGTCATTTTCTTTAACTTGTCTTTTTTCTAAATTGTCACTTTCCTAACTAGTCACCTTTTAAAGTGACCGGATCCTTTTTAACTCGCCTTTTTCTGCTACCCATGGGGGGGGGAGCCTCGCTTCGCGAGGCTCTTTGACTGTATAATAAATCAAACCTGACCGAACCTAATATCGCTCGCTTCGCTCGCTCATTTACAGTTTTTTTACTAAGTTTTAACTTAAAAAAAATGTACAATAAAAGAAGTGGTCGTTCAAGGAAATGTATGAAAAAAGAAGTGGACGCACAAGGAAATGTACAAAAAAAGAAGTGGTCGTTCAAGGATGTGGGCCAACTAGGAATTTGGATAGTGGCCATTAGAGGAAGTGGCCGTAAGTGACCGAATCGCCGTAAAGACCTATTTAACGATACCATTCTCGAAAGTGCTGAACCTTAAAAAATATTATTTTATAGTTATTGTTCAAATACTATATATTAGACCACTTCTTTTATTGTACATTTTTTTAAGATAAACTTAGTAAAAAAACTGTAAATGAGCGAGCGAAGCGAGCGATATTAGGTTCGGTTAGGTTTTATTTATTATACAGTCAAAGAGCCTCGCGAAGCGCCCCCCCCCCCCCCCCCCCCCCCCGCCTATGGGTAGCAGAAAAAGGCGAGTTAAAAAGGATCCGGTCACTTTAAAAGGTGACGAGTTAGGAAAGTGACAATTTAGAAAAAAGACAAGTTTAAGAAAATGACGAAGTCGAACTGAAAGCACGTGGCCTTTCTAGTGTTATGGTCGTTCGAGCGACATGGACGTTCAGGGATGTGGGCATGCCAGGTATGTGGCCGTGCGAGGAAAGTGGCCCTAAGTGACCGGATCCACCCAAACACGATTCATCTGCTATAAGTTGGTAAGGAATTGGGTACGAGTACCCTACAAATTCCAGAAGATCCTGCAGCATCAGGTCAAAGTTACAATGTTCTAAGTAAAACCTATTCATTAATACTATTCCAATGAGCCCAAACACAATACTTCTGCTGTAAGTTGGCGAGGAGTTGTTTTTTTTTTTTGAGACAAGATTGACATAGCTGCTGTTTTTTGGAGATGGTGCAGCATCAGGTCAAGATTACCAAGTTATATTAAAAACCTATTTATTGAAACTATTCCAATGAGCTCAAACACGATACATCTGCTGTACGTTGAGGAGGAGTAAATATCCTGGAGATTCCAGGAGATGCTGCATCATCAGGTCTAGGTTACCATGCTATATCTAAAACCCATTCACTGATACTATTCCAATGAGCCCAAACACGATTCAACTGCTGTAAGTTGGTGAGGAGTTGGGTATCCTGCAGATTCCAGGAGATGCTGCAGCATCATGTCAAGGTCACCATGTTCTATCTAACACCTATTCATTGAGACTATTTCGATGAGCTCAGACACGGTGCCTCTTCTGTTAATTGGTGAGGAGTTGGGTATCCTGCAGATTCCAGGAGATGCTGTAGCATCAAGTAAAGGTTACCATGGTTTTGCAATATTTTACATTAACAGGACACCAAATATAGAATTAATGAGACCTGTTGAAGTTGCCGACTACCTTCATCACCTAGAAAAGAGGTAATAATCTTCAAACGGATCTTCATAAATAATAATTATAGCTAAGAACTGCCTCGATCACGCCAGCTTTCAAACAAAAAAAAAGTCATCAAAATCGGTCCATTCGTTTAGGAACTACGACGCTACAGACAGATACACAGATACGCACATACACACGTCAAACTTATAACACCCCTCTTGGGGTTAATAAATGCATTACAAGATTCTACCCGGCTATCGTTCCGAGACAGACATACAGACAAACAAACAAAAAAGGGACTAATGAAAAGATGTATCGGACCATAATATATCCTTTTCGTATTTTGAAGTTGTTAAGATGAACATTGAAGGTCGAATCAGGTCCCAGGATCGTTTATATCCGGTTCAATTGCTGTTATGATACGACTTTTTGGAGTGGAGCGGCGTACTTAGATTGTATTCGTCACTCACACACAGATTTACTGCGCTCGACTTTTTTGAAAATGGAAACGTGCATTATGGGGTTCCAATAATGCGCGACCCGGTTATGCGCGACCCGGTTATGCACGACCTATGAATTTACAGCCCGATAACTTGTATCATGGACTTGAAATTAATTATAAGAGATAAAAGCTTGTAGTAATTTTTTTTATATATTTCGAAAATGTTTTTCAATCACAATACGTTCTTCACTCTGTGTCACTCAAAAGTAAAAATTACTATGAATCCCGAGGGTACGAACTGAAAGCAGACTGTGCTAGACCACAGCCTGGACACTTCATACAACGGGCCAGAAATGACATTTCAAAAAACGAATGACGGAATAAACAAAATGGCGGCGAAATCCTATACTTTCGACAACAAAACTGTAACCAATCTGGGTGAAGAGGGGGTGAGGTCGCAATCTAGAGAGCGGCAGGGAGTGTCCATACGGTATGTTAGTACTTATATATATATATATATATATATATATATATATATATATATATATATATATATATATATATATATACTTTGGCTTTACTACCGAAAACTATTAGCCATCTATCTAACATATCGATCGTATTATAAGCTTGTAGGTAGAATACATCATAAACGTACGAATATATATATTTTTAGTATTTAATCTACACAGGTAAATCTGTGACAAAACATCTTGTAAAATTATTAATACAATTTTCACTGGCAAAATGCCACAATGTGCCATTCAATGGTTGAAGCGAGTTCCCTGTATTTTCTTTTCCAAACAGCTAGTCGCACACAAAAAGATCCAAGCCAGCAGCGATGTTCCCTCGCCTTGGGATTTGAGAATCGAACCCAAGACCAGTCACGCCGCGGCGGGTTGTTCCCCTTGTTCCGCGCAAGATTACGGCACACCTGTCAGCCGGCGAGCGAAAACGATAAATATTAAAGCTAAATCTTCCCTTGAACGGCTTATCTCGCGGGACGCAAGCCGTGAAAAACGGATAAATGCGCGATGCCGCAAATCCCAGCTAAAAACTTTGAAGCGATATTATTCCTTAACGTTACATACGAGTGCTATACGCGAGGCTTTTAAAGACGATACAACACAAAAGTTACACACGCAAATAGACAAATCATGTTCCGATTATTATTATCGTATGGCCACATAGTTCCTGCAATATAAACTACAAATCTATATCAAGATTCTGGATCCAGTTTTTGGCCTCCGGGGTGAGTTTGTTCAGATCTTCCCAGCCACCCCTAAAACACCGATTCGGACACTCCACTGCGATGTGCCATGTCGTCTGCTCGGCAGCCCCGCAGTCGCAGCTAGGGGAGCTCTTAATGCCCCATTTGTGCAGTTGGTAGTTGCACCTGGCTTGGCCAGTTCTTATGCGGTATAGTGTGGTCCAGATTTTACGGTTTTGGTTAAAACCAGGCATACGAACTGTGGGGTTCTTGTTCTTGTTCCGATGACTACCACCACCTCCGTGGCGGAATGGTTAAGTCAATTAGCTTTACATCAGGATGTCGCTTATTCGATTCCTGGCGGAGTCTAACTTTATAAGATTTGGTTTGGTTAGTGGAAGGGCTTTTTTTAAGCCCGCCTGGCTAGCTACCACCATCTTATCTAAGTCTTGCCGCCAAGCATCAATGATCAGAACATTGATGTGTTCCGGCTTGAAGATAAGATAGCCAGCTCCTAATTGCGTTGGGGAATCTTGGTAAGCCAGCTTCCATCTTCGGCATAATCATTACTTATCATCAGGTGAGATAATGCCAAGGGCTTAACAAAAGTGAATAAAAAATAGCTTCTTGATATTTATGGTATACTAACTGTTTCCCGCGGCTTCATCCGCGTGGACAACGTTTCTATGACTTTTCGAGGATGCGCAGAGGCGAGGCGAGCGAGGAAAACAGTAGCCTATGTGTTAATCCAGGTCCTAATCCTTCTACCTACCAAATTTCAGCCAGATCCGCTCAGTAGTTTTTGCGTGAAAGACTAACAAACATACATCTATACATTCTTACAAACTTTCGCGTTTATAATATTAGTAGGATATAAAACACGATGGACCCGTTTTAGCGTATACTACTTAAATATGGGTCAAATGACAATACTCAAGTCAAATTATTGAAAGACTGTATGTTTGTTCTATAAAGCAATAAATAAAAAAAAACTCGTCACTATGGAAAAAATATGTAATATACTTAAAGTACATAATAAAAAATCGTTTTAATTAAATGCAATTTTAAAAATATGACCACTTTTGATGTAAAAATCTGTAAAGCCTGTTAACTGTAAATTAAAAAAAATAAGAGCTGAAATGCGAGTGCGAATTCTTTGCACCGGGAATGACAAGGGATGGGTTATTTTAGGTAATGTATTGTTACTTAAATAAATACTTGTTACTTAACTTTTAGTTACTTAAGGTTGTTTTAAACATAATATTTCATTATTTTTCACACGAATTTTGTCATGAAAAGAAACATATCCTAAAAACGAATTAACACATTGAATACAAATAAAGAAATGCTGTAGACTTACACAACGATTAAATAAATTTAACTGACACAAATACACACGCACACATACACACACACACACACACAGCCACACATACACACTGCTATTTTGATTGGATGACTAATTAGTAACGTTTTTTTTTTCTCTTTTTTTTCTGGTCGTTATATATAAGTAAGTAGTTTTCGAAACTTACGTACATATACACACCGATTGCTTTAACGGTGAAGGAAAACATCGTGAGAAAACCTGCACACTCCTGCGAAGAAACTCGATGGTTGTGTGTGAAGTTGACCAACTCGCACTGGGCCCGCGTGGTCGACTAAGGCCCGACCACCCAATTCAGGGTAGGCTCGAGCCCCTCGGTGGGGACGTATATGAGCTGACATGATGATGATGACGATGAAGTAGTATATATAACTAAGTCTGATTTGCTTTTTTTGCTTGATTTGGTTAAATTGTGTTTCCTTTTAAAAATTAGATTGTAGAAATCTTTGAAGGCTTCATCACATTATTTCATACCTATTATTATAAGTCTATTAAAAGTAAAAAGCTGTTGATTTTCCTATGCAATAAATAAACTTATTTAAAATATTATAGATTTATGTAGCGTTTCCTATTAAGTAATTTTTAACCGACTTCAAAAAAGGAGGAGGTTCTATGTTCGACTGTATTTTTTTTTGTATGTTCACCGATTTTTTCGTCAATTGTGGACCGATTTTCAAAATTCTTTTTTTATTCGAAAGAGTATACTCTCGAGGGGTCCCATTGTCACCAAGTCAGGATCTGATGATGGGATCCCAGGGAAATCGAGGCAAACCCTCAAATAACTTATTATGTAGGCACTTATTACGTGATTCATATGTTTTCATTCATAAAGCTATTAAAATACTAGCTATTTAAATACTATTAAAGCTATTAAATAGAACGATAGGTTGTATTCTTTCAGGTTATTCAGATCAGCTGATGATGGACGATTAAACTCCATAACTTTCATGCTGCTGAGATGATGATGGAAGCCACAGGACTTTGTATCTGTTAATGAAACACATGTATTATGATTTGATAATTCCTATTGGTGAGTAGGTGATTGGGTTAACGTTGTTAGATAGATAGCATTATCACTAAAAATAAAGAAAATAAAAATAAAAGTTTAAAAAACTAAAAACCGACTTCAAAATGAAATTCAAAACCATTCCCGTCTTCATAGTTTCTGTCTATATTCTTTTGATAGAATGGTCTTTAAAGTTCTGATATTATTTTGGTCTGACAAGGTTTGTTGTTTTGTTGTTTTTGAGACAAGATTGACATAGCTGCTGTATTTTGGTTCACAAAAATTTTTATATTATGTTTTACCACGAAATGTGACTAAGTAAATGTTCAATTGTTCTTTCAGGCTATTTCACCCGATTTAATTCAATTTTGTTACACACTGTAGTAATAATTTGGTTTGATCTAGCCACGTAACACAAAAGCGAACTAAATAATGTATATAGGCGAATTGTAAATTAAGTTATTGGCAAACGACGGGAATTCCTCTAATTATTACCAAAAGAAAAATGCGTGTGTTTTTCCAAGTTACTGGAATTACCCCCTTGAATCACCTTTTTTTTGTCAATAACTATTAGTGGTTAGTCGGTAGGGTACCCAGGTACCCAGGAAGTATGGGTAGGAAATAATAGTTGCAGACAAGCGAAAATGTTCCTGAAGGGAAGGAATCGCAGGAGGAGCAGAACATTACTATCGCTAGGCCGGAAAAGCCTGGCAATGGTCATGGGCATAGTAACAGGACATTGTAAGCTAAACAGACATATGTCCCTAATAGATAGGACCATTGACCCCTCCTGTCCCAATTGCGGAGAACCGGAGACCAGCCAACACTATTTAGCTGAGTGCGTCCTCTACAGCAGGCTAAGGTGAGAGACTTTTGGCGCCGATAGGATCAGGGAAGAGGAACTATGCGACCTGGAAATCAGTCACATAGCGGAGTATTGTAGAAGGAGCTCAAGGTTTGAGGGGGGGACGCCACCGGGGTCACAGTAACCATTGTACCACCATGGGAATAGGGTGTAATGAGTCCACCTAGTGACTTGAACACCCGCCTGTACCCCGCAGGCGTCCCACCCAATAATAATAATAATAATAGTCGGTAGGGTAACGGCTAGGGCCGCTACCTTCTGTCCGGAGGTCGTGATTCGAATCCTGCCACATACCAATGTGTTTCCGAATCTACCTTCTGTCCGGGAGGTCGTGGTTCGAATCCTGACACATACCAATGTGTTTTCGAGTGTTAATTTCATATTTATCGTTTATCCGACGCTCTTACAGTGAAGGACAACATCGTGAGGAAACCTGCACACACCCGCGAATAAACTCGAAGGTTATGTGTTAAGTCGGCCAACCCACCCGATCGCCCTAACTCAGGGTAGGCTCGAACCTCTCGGTAGGGACGTATATGAGCTGATATAATGATGATGAATGACTATTTATGAGAAATGTTGTTCAGTTTTATGAATTCGTTGTTTAGTAATTTATTTGTTATTCTTTCTATACCATCGTCAGCCCATTGAATCTATTGCTTCATATAGGCTTCGCATCACAAGCGCGCCTAACTTTGCAACGATCTTCGTATTAGATTTGCTATGTGACCAAAGCGGTATCCTTCGCAAACCTTACCTCATACCCGACTGATCTAAATGACTGATCCTGCACTCACCTGCGAAGAAACTCGAAAGATGTGTGAAGCCGACCAGTCGTGCGGGTGCACTAAGCTCGCGTGGGCGACTAAGGCCCGATCATCCTAATTCAGGGTAGGCTCGAGCCCCTCGGTGGCGACGTATATGAGCTTATACGATTTTGGTAAGCTCGTTTTTATCTTCATCGTCACTTCCATCTTGACAGTCACTTACCATCAGATAAGATGATGCCAAGGGTTTACCAACTGTGAATAAAAAAGGAGCCCCAACAGCATTCCGTAGGCATTATTATAAAGGACGCGCAAGGCAATGTAAGCAGCCCCAGCGTATCTTGACAGATATATAATATGGATTAAGATAAATGTTGCAGTGCATATTATCAGTAGTCCGACTATCCGGGCGCTGCCTGTCCGCCTGGACAAGATAATTAAAGCAATAGACGTGCGAAGATTAGTTGCGCTTGCGCTACTCACTACACCATTAATCCTTTGTTATGATTATGATACCACTTTTAAAAATATATTCTACTAGCTTTTTCCCGCGGCTTCGCCCGCGTGGACATCGTTTTTATGGCTGTCTTTAAGGGTGATTAGTAAATTATGTCGTTTCCCACCTACTTAACCATCTCTGTGCAAAAAAATCACAATAATCGAGTATTTTTTTATTTTCTTTAGGAACTGCATCAGATTATGCTATTTTCTCGAAATAAAAAGTAGCCTATGTCCTCCGTGACAAAGGCTACCTGCGTGCCAAATTTCATAAAGATTGGTCAAGGCGTTGAAGCGTGAAAAGGTAACAAACAAACAAACACATTTTCACACAATTTTTATTTTACTTAACACCATGTCTAGTTATGCCAGTCTCCACATCACCTCCATACTAAAATATACTAACCCCAGAGTAGTGAACACAAGTTCCCACTGAGGAGCTCGAGCCTAAACTTAATTTAGGGCGATCGGGCCCCTTCATCTGGGGTATGTGAAGGTTTTAGGGCTAGCGGCGAACCCCATCGTCAGAAGTTTTCAAGCCGCCTAGAAATCTGACACTGCTTATCAACTGCCATCTAGTGGTAGCAACTGGCACCGACGGCATAACGTGCCTTGTGTCTCATGTTGTAAGCTCCTTAGATTTTATACCTAGCAACACCAGTCGCTGGCACTGTTATACAATCTCGACCAAGGTCATCTTTGGATCGACATCGACATTCGAATTATCTCCACTTGCGTTATGGTTATATCGTGTCTCGTACTCGTACGCATAATAAAAAGCAATCCAAATAGGGATGAAGACAGCATCAGAAATAAATTATGAAATCTTGATCACTAAATTGCCCTCCTACTTCGGAAAACCTTACTCGTTTTGTTTTTTATCAAGTCTTCGATTTTTAATTTACTAAAATCACAAACTGAGTTCATATATGACGCTGATAAACTATGACGTCACGCCTAGGTATTTCTAACATTTTTAGAACAAAATGTCATTTATGACAGATGATAAAAAGTAACTCAGATGACTAGCATTCGTCATCCCTATTAAAGTAACGTTGTTTAACTAAATAATCTGGGCCCCTACAAAAGAACTTGCGATGAAAAAAACCGTCGAGAAAAACGCCACTAACAGTCAAATCTATCCAGGTAATGACCGTGCTTTAGGGCAGTTAACCTGCGCGATTGACAGAACCGCGCAAGTGGCACTGAGCTACGACCGCTTGTTATATGCAGTACTTACGAACTAATCCTCTTTTTGGTCATCGCTCGCTCGAAGTGCTAAAGCTTTGCTTGGCTAAGCCTACCCCTAACACGATTACGTCTATCCGCGTTCTAACTGTGAGTCAGTGTGACCGCTGTCTAAATAAGTTTGAGAGCGAAACAGATACTGTTTTGAACCCAGTTAGTCGTACGTTGAAACTAAAACTTGGCCAGATTAGTTTAGAGGGCTTCAGTCAATATATAAAAAGCGTCGGTGGCTCAACCGGTAACGACTCGGTCCATCTAACCAGAGGTACCGGGTTCAAATCTGGACGGCCTATGTACCAATGAGTTTTTCAAAAACTTACGTACATATCATTACCGATTGCTTTAACGGTGAAGGAAAACATCGTGAGGAAACCTGCACACAGGCCTGCGAAGAAACTCGAAGATTGTGTGTGAAGTCGACCAACCCGCACTGGGCCCGCGTGGTCGACTAAGGCCTAATCGCCCTGATTCAGGGTAGGCTCGAGCCCCTCGGTGGGGACGTATATGAGCTGATATAATAACAGTCAATATGGTCGAGTGCCTATCACGTATTGCAAATATATTTTTCACCGAGTCGTAGTAAGCGAAGTAGTATCCCATCAAAAACGTTTTAATGTAAATATCGCCAAGTCTCGTGACTCTTCTGTAAAAATGTATGAAATCTAGTAAGAGATCTGGCAGTACTTTTTAGGGTTCCGTATTCAAAGGCTAAAAATGAGACCCTATTACTAGGACTTCGCTGTCCGTCTATCACGTGATATCTAGACAGTTGAAATTTTTACAGATGATGTATTTCTGTTGCCGCTATAACAACAAATACTAAAAATTAGAAAAAGTGAAAGTCTACATACAAAAATCGTGTTTTTTTGTAAACGTGAAGAAACTAGCGCCATGTAGTATGATGGTACGGAACCCTTTGTGTGCGGTGCTGACTCGCACTTGGCCGGTTTTTTTGTATCAAAATTGAGCTAATTGCATCGTATTTCTCTTTTAAACCGACTGAGTAAATAATAAAAGATATTTTTTTGGACTTGGCAATCACGAAATTTAAGGAGATTCTATTCGACTACCTCAACATGCCTTGTAAAAAAGCTCGGGAGTTTAAAAAAAATAAGGACGATGCATCCATGACAGCTGGAAAGAATTTACATACAAACGAATACGAGATTTCGTGATTGTCAAATTGTCTGTAAAATGCTCGCATTCGTGTATGTTCAATATAAGTTAATATTAGTTATTAAAGTTACTTTACTTTAGAAGTCATAATTTTATTATATAGTCATAATCTACACATATTATAATAAAACTTATATATAAAAAAAATAAACTGTAACGGGGCCGTGTCTGTACACGTACATAGGGTTTTTTTGTTATATAGAGCACACTGGAGCAATCTATCGTTTTGATTACTAAAATACAGTAAGATGAATATTATGAACTCTTATCCTTAAACATATAATAAAACTGTAACGGGGCCGTGTCTGTACATGAAATATTTTTGGAAAATAATAACTGTGGTGGACATTTCTAACGATATAGAGGCCAAAACAACAACTTTTGGAATTTTTGTCTGTCTGTCTGTATGTTCGCGCATTACGCAAAAACTACTAGGCCGATTTTGATGAAATTTTGTATGGCGGTTCCTTATAGCCCGGGTTAACATATAGGATACTGTTTATCCCAGAAAATTGAAGAGTTCCCGTGGGAAAATCAAAACCTCCACGCGGACGAAGTCGCAACCACAGCTAGTTTTATTATGAAAATAAAAAATAGACCAAAAATGTTCATAACAATAAAATGAAGTGGTATCTTTTAGACCGATAACTAATTAAAACTACACCAAGCAAAATTCCACTCTTTCAATCGTATCGTCACTAAAATAATTACCAAAACTGCGCTAGTAGTAATTCAATCTGACTTTAGAAAAATACGATTAGGTGTCCCACAGGGAAGTGTTCTTGGACCTCTACTATTCCTTATCTATATAAATGAGCTACCTTTGGTGATCAATCATCTCTGTGTTTTGTTTGCTGATGATGCTTCTATTTTTATACCAAAGGATAATTTGAGTAATCACGAATATATCAATGAAATATGTAACACTTTTGACATGGCTACAGAATGGTTGACATCAATTAATTTGAAATTAAATCTAGATAAGACTAAAATTATAGAATTTAGGAATTATAAAAAGGAAACACATTATTTAAATATCATTATTTGTGGTAAAGCAGTAGAATTAGTTAATGACATTAAATTTTTAGGAATTACAATTGATACTCATTTGAATTGGAAATCTCATATTGAAATGATCAACAAGAAGATATCAAGTAAATGTTATGCTTTGTCTATACTAAGTAATGTGACTTCAACAGAAGTTAGTCGAAATGCATATTATGGCTACGTTTATCCACTTTTGACATATGGCATCATATATTGGGGTAACTCTGTAAATGTTAACTCTACTTTTATATTACAAAAACGATGTCTAAGGATCATCTACAAAATACCTAGCACTGAGTCTCTAAGGTCTGTATTCAAAGAACAAAAATATCTTACAGTAATTAGTATATATATACTGGAAATGTGTGTGTTTGTAAAAAACCATAGAGAACATTTTACTAGAAAAAATGAAATCTATCATAGAAATGTCTTACGCAGCCAATATAAATATGACATGTGCGTTGTGTTAGCTAAAAGCTACATATTTAATAAAAGTGCTGTAGTTGTAGGTGCTAAAATTTTTAATCACTTACCAATGTATATTAAGTCATTAGATGGTACTAAATTTAAAAAAACACTAAAAGATTGGTTGACAGACAAGGTATTTTATACTTTAGAAGAATATTTTTCAAATTAATTTATACTTGCTTTTTATGTTTTAATTTTTGAATAAAATTATGACTGTACTTTAAATGTTAAACCATGACTATTGTATGCCCGAAATGGGTAAACTGATGATACTAATTAATTGTAACAACTATATTACTCAGTTTTGACCATAAATATTATCTTATCTTATCTTATCTTATCTTAGTGACGTTTTGTAAATTTCTTATTTCTTCGAGGAGCTACGAGTATTCCCGTCGGAACATACTACCTCTGATATTTTCAGCACCGTGTCCCTTAACTACCTACATATTATATTTAGTTAAACGACCTTGCTCTATTCTTAAGTAAACTAGGCTAGGTTTGCCTAGTAGAATAATCAAAATCACGGGCTAACGTGTCTTGACTGGGCTAGATGTGGCAACAAAATTGCGACGTTTTGCGTACTCAGTCAATTCCCAGTTTGAACAAAAAAACTCATTAATCAAAATCGGTTAAGTGGCTTAGGTAATACTATGGAATAGATAAACATATATACTTAACGGTAAAAACCATAACCCTTCGCCGTAGTCGGGTGAAAAATAATCGTCAAAATCGGTTTCATAACCAGCGAAAAAATCACGTAAAATATACAGTCGAATTTAAAACCTCATTCTTTTTTGAAGTCGGTTAAAAGTGTGCGGTTTAAAATATAAGACCTAGGGCCAGAGTCCACTTCCGGATCCAGAAATACCTAAGGAACCCATTACCTGGATCCCATTTTTAACCGACTTCTTTAGGAACTAAATTGATTCGAATGAACCCCTAATGAGCGTCGGTGGCGTAACGGCTAGGACCGCCGCCTCCTGTCCGGGAGGTCGTGGTTCGAATCCTACCATGTACCAATGTGATTTCGAATTTAGATATCTTAAGTACGTTTATTCGACGCTCTTTTTTTCACAATTGATAAGCCCTTGGTATCATCTCACCTCATCTGGCTCTTACGGTGAAGGAAAACATTGTGAGGAAACCTGCACCACACGCCTGCGACGAAACTCGCAGGTTGTGTGTGAAGTGGACCAACCCGCGCTGGGCCCGCGTGGTCGACTAAGGCCCGATCGCCCTACTTCAGGGTAGGCTCGAACCCCTTGGTGGGGACGTATATGACCTGATATGATGACCCCTAATCTAACTAGCAGCAGAGGAAGTCGCCACGCGTATTCTGTAGGATTACAGGTTAGGGGCTATAGGGCTCATGCATTAGTCAGGTCCTGACAAAGGACGGATTGCCTGACATTGTAATTTGTCTACTGCGTTAGACGGAGGCTGTTTAAGTAGGGTGGCCACGATGTGGATGTTCTCGTATTACACCTATATATAACCTTTATCTACTCTCATATCGTAAAGTTCGAAATATAAACTTCAAAACGAGTTTATATTAGCATACTTTAAAAACACAACACCGAAATAAAAAAACCCCCTTATAACATTATTTCTCTAACAAAATAATGTTATAAACTATTTTTTTATCACGTATTTATTCAGCTTCACCTGTATGTTTGTATGTAAGTTTGTATGTAACCGAATCCTTTGGACTCGATTTTGACCCACTTTATACGGACAGATTTAATTCAAACTTTGTAGACTTATTAAGAATCAGCGACAATATAATAATTTCATAAGTTTGAACTAAAAAAATTAAAAAAAATGAGTTTTAAAAAACTAAAAAACACGCTTTTAAAGTACATCAGACTAAAAGGTAAAAAATAATTCTTAATATAAGTTGAAAATAATAATTAACAAATTACTAGTATTATTGTGAAAAAATGTGGGTTGCTCGATAGACGAAAAATATGGCACAGGGCGCTTTTATTAGCTTCACCTGTATGTTTGTATGTAACCGACTCCTTTGGACTCAATTTTGACCCACTTTAAACGGACAGATTTAATTCAAAATTTGCAGTCTTATCAAGAATCAGCGACAATATAATAATTTCATAAGTTTGAACTAAAAATAAAAAATAAATAGATTTAAAAAAAACTAAAAAACACGCTTTTAAAGTACATCAGACTAAAAAGTAAAAAATAATTCTTAATATATAAGTTATAAGTTGAAAATAATAATTAACAAATTACTAGTATTGTTGTGAAAAAGTGTGGGTTGCTTGATAGACGAAAAATATGGCACAGAGCGCCCCACGCTTTTCACAATAATGCTAGTAATTTGTTAATTATTATTTTCAACTTATATTAAGAATTATTTTTTACTTTTTAGTCTGATGTACTTTAAAAGCGTGTTTTTTAGTTTTTTTTAAACTCCATTTATTTCCATTATGATACAAGTTAATCCAAAAAGTTAATATCACCAATGAAGTTCCATAACAATTTTTTTATTTGATTGGAACGCACATGCGATTCGCGCCTTATTTACAGCATTACAAAAAAATTTATTCCAATTTTTACTTGTCTGTGACAGCGCCCGCTTTAACGCATGCGCGGTGATGTGCTAGGTTTTGGCGCCATTCATTGAATACGTTTTGTTGTAGTTATTTACTTAATTTCGTGGATAATTTTCATTGTTGCTTAAAAATGTCTGAGATCAGTGAAAGCATTGTTTCTACCTATCTGTGACAGCGTCCGCTTCAGCGCAAGCGTGATGATGTGCTGGGATTCGGCGCAATGACACGTTTTGTTGTAGGTACTGAATTTCGTGGGATTTTTTTTTCTTACTCTTTTAACTTTGATCTTTGTTATTTAGTTGATTCAATCCCAATGTATGAGATAAGAAAAGAAGAGTATGAAACTGCACATAACTAGGTATTAAAACACTCGTATGACACTATTAAAAACCTCGCCAAGGCTCGGTTTTTAAACTCATACTCATGTTTAAATACCCCTCATTATGCAACAGTTTCATAAACTACTATTTTTGCACAACAGGAATATTTATTATATTAGATGTTATGTTACAAACTTTATTGCGTTAGGATTTTTTCTCTTGAACTCCTGCTTAATTTTATTTTAGTATCTAGTTACGAATACACAGCACAAAATAAAAAGTAAGATTCGCCGTAAGATTTTAAAAAACTGGCCAGGTACGAGTCGGACTCAAGCTCTGATAGTTCCGTACCACCAAATCTTTCCACAAAAATATTACAATGATACCTTTTAACATTACAAACAAAAGACATCAACGCGAGCGACAATTGTGCTTTTTCATTCAGTTTGGACTCCTTAGCGCGAGTACGACTCACACTTGGCAGGTTTTTATTATTTATTGTTTTACTTCAAAAAGATTACTAAATCAATCATACCAAGTTTCACGTTTTTATGTATTGCCGTTTTTACGATAGATCTAAATCAAAAATACCTCTAAAACACTTATAAAAACACGTTTTTGTAAAAATCTTATTTTTCACTTTTAAATCTTTACTATTTTTTATAGTGGCAACAAAAATACACACTATGTGAAAATTTTAACTCTCTACCTATTGCGGTTCATAAAATACATCCCACTCACAAACAGACAGACGGACGGGCGCACAGCGGAGGCTTAGGAATATGGACCCGTTGGTCACAGTTTGGGCACAGTCTAAGAATGGATGCTTAGACTGTGGTTTGGATGTAGGGATCCTTAAAAATAATAATACACAGACCGGGTTATACAGGATTTAACCGTCCGTACTAATATATATATATACTTTAGTTTAACAAAATTGGTGTAAGACCCGTTAACTGAACCTTCTACTCTTCACACCGAATAACTTTCCTTAAAGAACCCAGAGTCCATTCTCGAGAGAGTATTATTAATTGTTATTATTATAACATGTTTTGACCGTGTTGTCAACCTAAAACTAGAAGAAGAAAAACCGGGTAAGTTTGTGCGTTTTGGTCCACCCACATTGTAGGGTTACGCAGTCACTACTTCATAACTTGAAAACTGTTTATCACGGGATACTTGACATAACTTTTTTTTTTTATTCTCTATTGGTAAGCCTTTGGCATCATCTCACCAGATGGTAAGTGACGATGATGCCGAAGATGGAAGCGGGCTTGCCAAGATTCCCCAACGCAATGGAGAACTGGCTTTCTTATCTTCATGCCGGAACACATCAATGTTTTTTTTAACACTGATGTTTGGCGGCAAGACTTAGATAAGATGGTGGTAGCTAGCCAGGCGGGCTTAGAAAATGCCCTACCACCAACCAAACCGAGTCTTACAAGGTGACCCCGCCGAATCGAACCCGCGACCTCCTGTGTTAAGCCAGTGAACTTTGCCTCTGAGCTACGGAGGCGGTTAAAAATTCCATTGAGAGCTTCCACTAAATATACCGGTGTAACAAAATTGGGCTGGACTCGTTAACGGTGGTTCTACTCATCATACTAAACAACTTTCCTCAAGGAACCCATAGTCAATTCTCCAATAAAAAATTGACTTGTGTAAGTAGGTGAGGAATTGGATTTCCTGCAGATTTCAGGAGATGCTGCAGCATCAGGTCAACGTTACTGCATTCTTGTTATATCAATAAAGTAACAGGATACCAAATTTCGAATCAATCAGACCGGTGGAATTTGCCAACATCCCTTGATCACCTACAAAAGAGCTGATGATCAGATATGATGATGATGATGAAATATGCTGAAACAGTAACAATAAAAGATAAAAATAAAAACCGGCCAAGTGGATGTCGGGCCACGCTCAATGTAGGGTTTTGTAGTTGCCATTATCGCGTCCATATCTAATTTTAAAATTTTCAACGGAACCCTAAATTACAAAATTATCTTAAAAAACTCACAACCTTTTTTTTAAGCTCTAACCAACGATACCCTACACGATTGGTTTAGACGAGAAAAAAAAAATCATCCCCACTTTACTTGTAGGGGAGGTTAACTAAAAAGGTTTTTTTTCCCAAAAATTTTTTTACAGTTCTCTCCGCGTTATTAAAAATCTAGGAGCCAGGCTAAGCCGCGGACAGACATGGACAGACGGACAGACTGACATGAAGAAACTATAAGGGTTCCTTGTTGTACTACGGAACCCTAAAAAGAATTTTTTTGGTCCCACTATGTTACACTCTAAAAAAGTTACTAATTTATTATAATAATAAGACGAAAGATAAGGTAAAAATTAAACCGGAATTATAATAGGTATTAATAGGCCATTAATAAGTATTAATCAAGAGGGTAATTCCAGTTTTCATTAATTTCTCAATATTCCCATTAGATGGGGTACCTATCGCTTATATTATCACTGTAATCTAGAGATCATGAGAACAATGAATCTGTCTTTTATAGTACCTAATGACTATACGCTACAATTTGTGGTGGGTAGGCCTATTCGCCATACAACAAAAAATGGACTCTTTTGCTTACCTGTGTCAAAGTATATATATTAGTATTAACATACATTCCCTGCCGCTCTCTAAATTCCGACCTCACCCCTTCGTCTCCCGATTGATACAGATTGGTAATAATTTGGATCTCGAACGTATAGGATTTCGCCGTGATTTTGTTTGCTCCGTCATTTGTTTTTAGAAATGTCATTTTACGACCGTTGTATACAGTGTCCGGGGTGTGCCTATGTCTAAAGAGTCCCTAGCCTAGCCTTAAAGGTAGTATCAGACTTCATTTGTTTCACTGTCCGTCAACATCATGTACTCGTATAGTAGTAGCCACCCTACTCGTAAATTATGTAACGAGACAAAATAAAGGAAATAGAGAAGTAAAGAAAATTAGCTTTGTTTCCGCAGGCGCTGGTATAAAGCTGCGTTATTGAATAAACAGCCACACCCTGTATACGGCTGTATGTTCACGAAGTTATTGGATTCATTAGGGATAGCGTAATATATGATATATCATATGATATTAAATCCTCGCGTCAGATCTCTGCGTGATACATAAATTGATTTTGAGAGCTTAATTGTAATAATAACCTTTCGTGAGAGATAATAAGAGAAAGTAGAGGTAAGAAACATTATATCTGAGTTATTTTTAGTAACTCGTTACTGCCTTTTATATCTAATATTATTATGTAGAAGAAACAGACATTAATGCTAACTAGAAAGATTACTAACGATTAATAAACCCAATGGATTCGTTGTCTGTGTAATAAACCATTTTTTTAGAGGGTTGAGTTACATAATTTAATTTGTGATTAATTTTAGTGTGTCTCTCTCCCTCTCCTCTTATTGGTAATATTAGGCGATAGCATGACGATGACTTTCTGATATTTTTCTGTACAGTAGGGATGACGAATGCTAGTCATCTGATTTACTTTTTATCATATGTCAAAAACGACATTTTGTTCTAAACATGTTTGACATACCTAGGCTTGACTTCATAGCACAGATCTACTAATTAGTAGATCTGTGCTATGAAGTCAAGCTTCATAGTTTTGCAGCGTCGCTTCGTTTATGTACTCATTTTGTGATTTTGGTGAATTAAAAATCGAAGACTTGATAGAAAACAAAACGAGTAAGGTTTCCGAAGTTTAAGTAGGAGGGCAATTTAGTGATCAAGAGTTCATAATTTATTTCTGATGCTGTCGTCATCCCTATTGGCAATACCTACCAAAACGCTCAGATCGAAACGGCCCATACCGTTACGTGCAGGGAATTACAGAAATTAAATTAAGCCAGTAAACTGAACCGGGTTAAGATTTGTATGAATAATTGACAACGCTAAACACGAAAATAAAAACCGACTTCAAAGTACAATTTTGCATAATTATATTATTTCTTTTATATATTTATTTTTTATTTCTTTTATTAAAAATATGAGTGCGTTTAAATTTATCTCACCTGATGGTAAGTGACGATGTAGTTGAGGATGGTACACGCAAACTCAAATAATGCATATTCACTCTCGCCTTGAAGATCCCCAAATTGTAGGAGTCGGGAAACACAGACGCAGGCAAGGAGTTCCACTCTATTGCTGTCCGCATAATAAATGAGGAAGTTTAAGAAGTTTCAAATTCAAATTAAGGTACTAAATCGATTATGATACAATTTATAAAGGCATACCTTCACCAGGTTTTCAGTCTACCATTTGCGGGGTCTACCTACGCTACGTCTTCCGGTGCGCGGTCGCCACTCGAGAACTTCATTGCCCCAACGACCATCTGTTCTACGAACTGCGTGCCCTACCCGCTGTCACTTAAATTTAGCGATTCAGTAAGCTATTTTGGTTACCTTGGTTCTCTTACGGATCTCCTCATTTCTGATTCGATCGCGTAGGAAACCACCGAGCACATCTCGCTCCATCGCTCTTTAGGTGACCTGATGAAAGTCGCGGGAAGCCGCAGCGCAGGACCGGTCGTCGTGGAAATCTTTGGTTGAGGCCTTTGTCCAGCAGTGGTCGTCTTTCAGCTGATAAGATGGTAAGGCATGACCATTTAAATAAAAGAACGATCATCAAAGAACTCACGTAACATACATACGAAAAAAAAGCAAAGCTATAGTTCCACCCGTTTTTCTAGACGGCATCGCTTTGCCGAGAGTTACGCGTTTAAAGTACCTGGTTCACTGGGTCTCGGAGGAACTCTCTGACAAAGTAGATATAGAGTGGGAGCGCCGGACGTTTGCCGTCATATGTTGGCTCGAAGGTTTGTATGTTGCACCAAAAAAGTTAAAGTTGTTTTATTTAAATCTTTCCACTGGTCTTTTCTTGCGTGTAGTCTGTGGATCAACTATCATCATAACCATATCAGCTCATATATGCTCATTATGCCCCACCTAGGGGCTGAAGCATACCACTGAAAACCATTAATCAAGGTGTAAAGACGTCTTGCTGCCTGAATTTATACTTGTGGAAAAATGTTTCAATTTGTTAACAACTACCTATTTTGTTCACTTTCATCATTACAGCTCATATACGTCCCCACCGAGGGGCTCGAGCCTACCCTGAATCAGGGCGATTAGGCCTTAGTCGACCACGCGGGCCCAGTGCGGGTTGGTCGACTTCACACACAACCTTCGAGTTTCTTCGCAGGCGTGTGCAGGTTTCCTCACGATGTTTTCCTTCACCGTTAAAGCAATCGGTAAGTATGTACGTAAGTTTTTGAAAAACTCAGTTTTTATTCACTTTACGTGGCAAAATTTTTATTGGTTCTACTCATTTAAATACATTTGTAATTGGGTTAAAACTAAATTGTCTACATATTTAAATTAAACGATTGTTTTATTTCTATGCATCATCGCTACCATACCCCCGACACTGCATGCAACGAGTGTGAAATGACATTTCTAAAAACAAATGAGTCATTTGTTTTTAGAAATGTAATTTCACACTCGGTGAATGACGGAGCAAACAAAATTAAGGCGAATTCCTATATGTCCGAATGGCGAATCTCATACGCTTGAGAACCAAACTACGAGTATAACCAATCTGTTTCAATCTAGGTGACGAGTTGGTGAGTTCGGAATCTAGAGAACAGCGGGGAGTGTTCACACTGTATGTTGTTACTAATATTATATACTTTATCTGTACTATACCGCCTTTCAAGGCCTCATAATATTCTTATTATTACTGTTACCTAAGTCTGTAGGGTTGTTGATTTGTTTGAAAGAAATTATCAGGCATAGTTACTTTAAGCGAAAAGTTTCTCATTTTAAAAGCCCTGCAGCTTACGAAAAAAGTTACCAACTTATCTACAGCTGACTTTAATTTCATTTCGCTTAAGTTGAATCCAGCCTGCGGCCTATAAATAATATTTCGCGCGTAATAATAACTTTAATTTGTAAAGTTTTATCTGAGATCCACCTCAAAGAATAGTAAGGGCTTAGATTTTAAAATTGTGTAACAAAGCTTTGTATTATGCTATTTTTATTTATTTTTTATTCACAATGGCTAGTGAAAAGACATCTTGCAATGGTATAACAGCGGTATGCGTAGTGCCTACTGACTGACTCGTTGATGTCTTTTAAAGAAGCGTTACTTAAACTTAGCAGTAGTACATTGAAAGAAGAAAGTTTAGTTGGATTAAATGCCACAAATTGAGTGATTTTTCTGCGGCGTCACCTCGAGCTGGTCTCAGCTCAGATAAACCAATGGACATCGACGAGCCTGTACATTTATAAAATGTCCAGCTTGATGCTCCTGATATGCTTTGTTTACGAAATATGGGTTCTTCAGTGTCAGTATGCGGCGTTGTGGTGGTACTGGGGTTTCGTGGAAAACGACCTTAGTGTCGCCTAGGATGCCTTAGGTAATCTAGATGTGACCTAGACAATCTGTACTTTCTACCGATAAACATTGTACCTTTTTGGATGGAGAAGTTTTAGATTGTCTAGTGTACGAAATTAGATAATGAGGTGTTTTATGCGATAGAGATAAAGAAATTAAAATCAGGGTTAGAGTCAAAATGGTTCGAATGTTCATCGGTAGACAGTACAGATTATCTAGGTCACATATAGATTACCTTAGTCATCCGAGGCGACACTAAGGTCGTCTTCCACGCAACTCCAATACCACCACAGCGTGTGATAGGCAATTTATAGACATTCGTGGACTAATAAGAGAAATAATAGATATAGTCATCATTTTTGATGACAGTTGTCACACTTAAAACCGCCATAACTCGGAAACTATTGATCCTGGATTACTAAATTCTAAAGAAAAATCAGAGCGAGATTCGAGATCTTCATTTTTGGTAGACAGAATTGTGCTACGTTAAATTAACGCTCCTATACTTTAAGGTAGCACTGGCTAACTCTTTGACGTCTATAATAGGAACGTTATTTTAGAATAGCACTGACTGACTCATTCCTGTCTCTTATAGAAACATTACTTTAGCGTAGCACTTACTGACTCATTGATATCTCTTATATGACCGATAGTTTTGGGTAGCACTGACTGACTCGTTAATGTCTTTATTAAGAGCGTTACTTTAGCATAGCACTTACGACTCCACTCTCACGACTGATTTATGTCTCTTATATGACCTATAGTTTTAGGTAGCACTGACTGACTCGTTGATGTCTCTTATAGAAGCGTTACTTTAGGGTAGATTGATGTCTTTTATTAGAGCGTTACTATAGCGGTGCGATGTCTGACTCATTCATGTCCTTTAAAGAAGAGTTACTATAGCGTAGCGCTTACCGTTTTGTTGATGTCTTTTATAGAAGCGTTACTTTTACTTAGCACCTATAGACCGCCTATATGTATCTCTTATGTTGTGCAATAAACTGTTTTCAATCAATCAATCAATCACTAGCCATCTCGTTAGTGGCTTTCATAATAAAATCTTGATACTTTTACTAGTACGTGGCATACTGACAGACTCATCTTAATATTTACTTTTCTACTGCACCATCTTATTTTTTCTTCTCCACGCAAGATTTATCTGTATACCAGCTTAGGTTGTAGTGCCATACGTAGAAATGTAACACAGAGATTGTTAGCAATAACGTAACAATTGTGAAAGAGATCAAATAAATTATTATTTCCAGATATAAACTTAAGCTACACTGCTCACTTGGCACGAGGCAAAGTGGCAGGAGCACCTCCAGCGGAAGCACAGTCGGCTGGAGTTCAGTGCGACGGGGAGAGAAAGCGTCGAACTATCCGGACATTATCGAGAAGGACTGCTTTCTGCATTGCTGCAATTATTGGTCTGCCTCGGAGATCCAGCCGCCTTAGGTGACGTTCAAGGTCGGCTGAAATTAGCCCGTTCACGGATAGGACTACGGGGATGATTTCGGTGGATTCCATTCGCCACATACCAGTAACCTCGTGTGCCATGTCCAGGTACTTGGTCCTTTTATCGGCATCAGCCTGCACGAGGTTAGGTTGTAGTGCCATACGTAGAAATGTAATACAGAGAATTTTAGCAATAACGTAACTATTGTGAAAGAGATCAAATAAATTATTTATTATTATTTCAAGATATACAATTCAAGCTACTCTGCTCACTTAGCACGAGGAAAAGTGGCAGGAGCACCTCCAGCGGAAGCACAGTCGGCTGGAGTTCAGTGCGACGAGGAGAGAAAGCGTCGAACTATCCGGGCATTATCGAGGAGGACTGCTTTCTGCATTGCTGCAATTGTTGGTCTGCCTCGGAGATTCAGCCGCCTAAGGTGACGTTCAAGGTCGGCTGAAATTAACCCGTTCGTTATTATTATTTGAATATATAAAATTTAAGCTACTCAAATCGCTCTATTATTATTATTATATTACTTTTGCAAACTATTGCGAACAAGATGACGAGTTGTAATAAAATCGACCAAAAAAAACCTCGACGTTTTTACGAACACGATACGGTAAAGAAAAAGTGTAATGCGAACCCCATGAGAACAAAGTTACTTACGAATTTATGGCAACATACGTTCGAAATAAATGAAAATGTACTGATTGAGTAGCTTTTCGTTGGGTATATTGTTTTGTGAGTTGGGAATACCGTACCAATTGTTATTGTTGTGTTGTATTGGCATAATCACGATTATGCCGCAGGGGGATTATATACTTGTCCAAATTTAAAATTACCCACCCACATATTATTTTTTAAGCCCATCCCCCAGAATCAACGAAAAGGAAAAAAAAATTGGTTGTCTGTAAAGTCGGTTTACGGATGATAGTTTAACGTGAAAACGTCGTAACGTAACGGGACAATGAGCGTAACGTAACGAGCCCGTTTGCATAAAGATTACATTGTTTTACAGGAGCAACCGTCTTTAGGTTAGACTGCGCGTTTTGTAAAAGTAAAGAAGAACCCTTGACTGAAAAATACACTTTCAAATTACATTGTGGGTTTTAGAAAAAGGTGTGGCCCTGCTAAAAAACAATTCCAAACCCTGATGGAGAAGATGAAGTGGGATTCTCATTTTTTATATCTCAATCGGAAACTTTTGTCAACTTTTTGACATCTAACTTTTTTTTCACTGTCGGTGAGTGAGGACGCTATATCATAAACCTGGTAGTTTAGCGTATCTTGTAGATATACGAGAGGGAATTTCCAGTTATTTAGGTAGGAAGTGAGAGCAATGTGATAGAACTCTCTTCGTTCAGTGAAACTTCACCTCTGGTATAACGAAAGAAACTCTCAGTGTCCTAGTACTTACGCCCTAAACTAAAATAAAAAGGTACATTGTAATTTCATAAGTCACCGCTACTGTCCTAGAACTAATAGTTGATTGATTTGCCTTTGCGCACCTGTCTGGTCACCCTTTATCCCTTATAAATAATATTTCGTGACATCCGACCAAACAACAACCATCACAAATAATTCCCCAACCATTCCCCTTTTATTTCTTTTTTTTAACACTACAAGAGCTATCATTTCTCCTAAAAAAAATTGGTTGTCTGTAAAGTCGGTTTACTGACGATAGTTTAACGTGGCAACGTCATAAAGTAACGGGACAATGAGTCATTCTTTTTCGTGCGTGCAGCCGGCGGCCATCGATTTATTAGACGTCGTCACGTCAAAAACTTATAGTCCAAGATCAATAGTTTACAAGATAAATAGCAGTCTCAGGGTTAACAGCTGTCATTTGAAACAAAAATCTCAAAGAGATCTATCATATTTCTTCAGAAAGATGGTAGTATCTTATGATATACCGATTTATAGCTGTTTTAAATTTCCACTGTCACCCAAAATCCAAAAAATCTACTAACCAAGTCGACCAAATCTACCAGTTACCGGAAATGTAGGAGTACTAACAGAAAATGTTGACCCTCCTCGAAATCTACCTAGTTCACCTTAAGAGGTCTATTGGTATCGGTTTTTGGCCTTCCATACTTTCTATGTCTTTCTGATGATCAGCTCGAGTGTTGCAAATCTACTTGCGGACCAATAATACATGTTTAAACGGAACTCGTTTCGTTACCATGGTAGCAAATAAAAAAACATCATATCAGCTTATATACGTCCCCACCGAAGTGTTCAAACGGTACTCGTTTCATTATTATTTTTGCAAATCCAAAAACATGACATAATTATAATATGATTCCATGTCAAAACAAAAATAAATGACAAATTTACTTTGGCGTGTTTAAGCTACTGACAGGCTCGCCCGGGTAGTACACATGTTTAAACGTAACTCGTTTCGTTACTATTTTGGCAAATCCAAAAACATTACGTAATAATATTATAATTCCAAGTCAAAACAAAAATATAAGCCGATTTCACTTAGGCGTGTATTGGCTGTTGACTACGCCTGCTAGCCTACGCCTACGCGCTACATGGGGACTCCATGTAGCGCGTAGGCGTTACACGCGTAGGGCGACGCCAACTCAAAAGCATAATCGTTTTCCAGAATCTAAATAGAAAGTCTAACAAAATGGTGTAAGAGCGGTTAACTGAGGATCTTACTCATCGTACTTAATAACTTTCCTCGAGGAACCAACAGTAAAAAAGTGAACGTCGTGCGTTAGAAGTGAAACTTCGTATAGTTCTAGCATTAATTTGTTTTCAAGCGTTTCACTTTTCGTTTGATAAATCCTAAAGGCCAACTTGCTCCTCACTATATGTTTTAGCATCAGCGGCTAAATTGAATCGAAATTGAACCTCGTCATCATCAATAGTACGTACCGTAATGCTATCAATAATGATATCAAATAAATAAAGTAGTTTGTAGAAAACTGATATCGTTAGAAAATGACGTTCATATCAGCGCGCACAAAACGTGGCGGTTACGACAAAAGCGTCGAACGTCCAAACAACAGCAGAGGAGAGTAGCCAAATGTGGGCTAGTGCTTTAATATGGGCTAGTAACAATTCGAATCTGAGTTATAGCCGTGGTCGCAAGACATAATTTTTGATTACGATAAGGCTTGCGACTATGGCTATTACCCCAGATGAAGGAAAAAACAAAGGCTGATTTCAGGCGGAAAACTCTTGTTTTCATACTTTTCCGTAGTCGGGTTTTAGTTTTTTTAACTTTTATTTTATTTCCATACTTTTTCTGCTTAGAGTATAACGCCACCCCACGTCGCCGCGTGTCGTGTCGCTTGATAGTAGCGCGCGTACATTGAGCCGTCTTACAATATCGCTTGTGAGACCATTTGTTAAGAAACTAAAAACATTTGCTTAAGTAATATGTACATATTTAGAATGTGCTCGTCGAGACCTTTTTTTTTATACTAAACACGATATGAATATCTAAAAAAAAATTGGGTTTTTGTAAACCCTTGACAACATCTCACCTGGTGGTAAGTGACGATGTTGCCGAAGATGGAAGCGGGTTTTGTAATTCACCCATAATATCTGCCATGTTGCTTTTTTTAAAATGTTATATATCCAATGACACGCGGAGTGATAGCACGAATCCAAAGACACCTTATTTCTCAAGATCGGTTAAGTAGTTTAGGAAATACGAGAGAACAGATGAACATCCATACATACATAGACTGTCAAAAACATACCCTCCTTTTTTCGCAGTCGGGTAAAAAGTAGCCTATGTCCGTCCCAGTGACACAGGCTACCTGCGTGCGAAAATTCATCAAGATTGGTCGAGGTGTTGAAGCGTGAAAAAGTAAGAAACAAACAAACACATTTTCACATTTATAATGTTATTAGTAAGGATTAGTTCAAAAACAAATTGTCGCTCGTCTGCTAAGCACCCTATCCGCTCTTTTCCATGCGTACCTAGGTACGATTATGTTTATTCAGCGCTTTACAAATAAAATGCTACTTTATTTTTCAGTGTCTACTAGAAGCTAAGAAGCAGTTTTATTAAAATTAAACTGGAATTGGCTTTTGCTTAATATGCCACGTTACGTGTAGAGTGACCATGTTTTCAGTATGGATGTAAACAAAACTCTCCTGTTTATTTATCCACTACTGGTGGGCGCTTGACATCATCTCACCAGATGGTAAGCGATGATGATGCCGAGGTTTGAAACGGGATTACCCAGATTCCCCAACTTAATGGAGAATTGACTATCTTATATTCAAGCCGGAACACATCAATGCTCTTAAAATTGATGCTTGGTGGCAAGATTTCAATAAGGTGGTGGTAGCTAGCCAAGCGGGCCCACCAACCAAACCGAGTCATACAAAGTTGGACTCCGTTGGGAATCGAACCCGCGATATCCTGATGTGAAGTTAATGGACTGAGCCATTACGCCACGGAGGCGTTAAAACTATTGACCATTTAATCAAAATATATTGGGTCTTTATCAATGAAATTTCCTATTCAGCTTTTAAAATTCAACGCCAATTTTTGCTGCAAAGTTTTTGATTCTGTTTCTTCCAATCGCGAGAGCTACGTATTAACAAAGGCATTTTTGTAGTGTTAAGATTGGGCATTCCTTTAGTGTCTTTAATTTTCTTGAATTTTCCTGAAAGTAAAAAAAAATATTACGCAGGGTATTCCCAAATATAACACTAATGACGAAGGAACTGCCGCGATATTTCTATAGCTTTGAAAATAAAAATTTGTGTATTAGATGAAAAAAGTGGTGGTTTATTAAGGTGGAAAAACCCGTCTTCATGGGTTTAAAGCCGTTGGGTTGTAAGAGTTGGCGATCGCAGTGCGGTTGCAAGTGTGTTGCAATGCGCGGAAAGGACGCTGCCGCCCATCCTCAGGATAAGTTCCTTAGTCGTCTCTTACGACCCCTATTGGAAGAGATGGAATGGCTCTATTCTAAACCAGGAGCCTTATTTACATCATTAGAGCCACAGAACATAACAAATTTTCTTTTAAGCAACTGAAAACCTATGTACATTCTCTATTATTTGGAGAAGTCTAAGATAAATATTTCTATTTGAAGTCCCGTTGCTATGATTTAAGAAACCACTATATTACCCATTTAGATCTCTGTTATTTTTTTTGAGTCACGCATCTGGCACGGCTTAACGGCTGCCATCTAGTGATTGCTACTAGCACCAACGGGCCCGCCGGAGTTCATAAATCCCATACAAACGAAGTATTTGATTCATTTGTTAACCAAACAACCGATTTCGAAATAATTTTATATCGATAATTGAATAATGTATACCTGTGCCCAGAGATTTGTTACCATAGATGGGTTATGCACTAACAAACTACATTTGAAAATCGAAGCCATTTACACACACAACATTACAAGCAGTTCCCTTCCGTAGCACCGATGCTACTAAGAAAAGAGATGCCAATTGGCATCTTTTTTTTGCTTCACTTTTTGGATGCACGTAACCTATCTACTTCCCCCTATATATAGCATATCTCTGCCTGTGCCGGTATCGCATTACTTTTTTGAAAAACGAAACCGGAATCCATTAATAAACTTGTTTTCCGTTGAAAAAAGGAGTTTTCCGTTGAAAACAAGTTTATTGGTTAATGGATTCCTGTTTCGTTTTTCAAAAAAGTAATACGATACCGACACAGACATAAGTCATCCAATTATCGATATAAAATTATTTCGAAATTGGTTGTTTGGTTAACAGATGAATCAAATACTACGTTTATATGCGATTTATGAACTTCAGCGGGCTCTTAACATGCCTTGCAAAGCCGTCCAGGCAATGACCGAGCTTCAGATTAGTTAACTTACGTGTTCGACCCAACCACGCAAGTCGCCCTGAACTACGACCACTTTGGACGAAGAGGTATACTAGACGTTCAGCAACCTTAACTCTTAACTACCCATCATCAGTCCTAAACCACCCAGTTACTGTGGTCACTCACTAACTCCGTGCCAACAACGCTACGTGGACAGACTTACAAACACACTACTTGCCTATGCAACGTCTATAATAGGCGCCATAAATTGAATATGGTCCATTAGGATGCATGATGGTGGACACATGAGAAAAAATATCTTTTAACTTATTCTCGAATAGTACCTACTGTGACAAAAATAATGGAAACGGGGATAAAAACCCTCACGGAATTTGCCACATATGATACGTAAGATTTAGAGGTTCGGGCCTAAACGGAGTTTTAAGAAAAAAATATTATGGGGTAAATTAGAATATATGTATTTTATGATTTTTCTAAAAAGAAGGAACAATAAACAATATGAGTATTAAAAAGATGTGATTTACATTGGTTGACCGCGTTGACAATAAAACAATGACCTAATATATTTATGGATAATTTCCGGAAATAAATTTAAAATGACAATTTTATTTGTATATAAAAAGGTTATTTTATAGAATGCCGGTCGGCAACGATCGTCACCGTTCCTTTTGGTACTTAAATAAGTTACTAAGTTCTAAAATAATTAAATTTCACTTTGGTCTGAATTACCCTATCTTTCTAAAATAACACGTATCAGGTACAAAACATTTTTAAAATTTAAAATAAATAACTAATGGTTAGAAACCGAAAGCAGGAAATCTTCTAGGACGGCAGAAAAGTCAGAGAGTCAGAGAGTCGCTCGGGATAAAAGATAAAATAAGTATTCACTTCCCTTTGGGCAAGCAGCTGGGCGGGCAGTGGAAAGGACTGGCTGGTGGTCAGCACAGCTCCATCCCAGGATTATTCCTTAATCAGGTAAACCGTCGGGGACGTCAACCTCGCAGGGGGATGGATGAAACCCTACGGACATATATAGATCTAGTTCGCAGCAGTACCCAAAATACACGCAAAGCGGTTTCCTTATACAAATTACTTACCACTGAATAAAATAGTGGGCCTCAACAAAACATTATAAAACAATATATCCAAAAATTTAAAATGCACATGACTGTCGAAGAGATCACGGTCAACCTTTTGTTTTCCTCTTGTCAAAAAATAACAAATATTTTCAAATTCAATTTTCATAGAGCAACGACATCAAAAAAGAATTTAATTATGAAACGCAACAAAAGAGATCGGCTTGAAGCGATACTTAGCGTTTCACTACTTTTACAACACTAAATTTTCGATAAATCAGTTGCTTAGTATAGGTTTGTGGTATATGCTATATATCTGTGGTAGTAGGTACCTTCATATTTCCTCGAAATAAAAAGAGGAGTTGTTTTGCTTGGAAATTATTAATTAAATAATTAGTTAGGCACTTTGATACCTATACTAATCAACAATTTCATCAAGTGAATAAACAGAAAACTTAGGTACGAGTAGGTAGGTACTAGATATGTAAATAACAAAAAATGTGTAGTATCGAATGTAGGTGCTATACCACACCCCGGCGAGAAATGATTTTTGAAGTGAAAACTTCTTTAGCGGCGTTGTGCACTTTTTTTGTAATGGGTAAAAAATGTTAAACTCGCGTCAGGACAAGTGACCTGATCGAAAATTCGTAAGACGGATGGAGTTGATTTTTTGTTGATTTTTCCAGAGATATGCTATATATAAAGGGAGGGATTTTTCTGAGATATAAACTTTTTAATGTAATATAAATAAATGCACAACGTTAATATTCAAGTTTTCACTTCTGCCGGCACTCCCTGAGTGCATTTTTTTTAAACTGGTCAAGTGCAACTTGGTAGTCACACAAAATAGGGTACCGCACCAAAATATATTCTTTGTAAAAAAAGTTTTGGAAACTAATCGTGTGACATATCAAATGAAAGGGCTTGTTGTATATCAATGGTTGTATATAATATTATGAAAAAAAATTACAATAGATATAAAAACACAAGAAAGTTTCAGTACACCATTGATACTTGAATCGGAAACTTCCAGTACACACAACTTAGAAGTGGAGACTCCCCAAAATTTTGTGACAGAACAAGAACGCAACATTTAAGATTAATAGTTTTCTCTAGACTTCGGAAATTTCATTGTGCTTCTGGGAACGGAAGAACTTTAGAATTTTTTTTATAGGTTTTCCTGTAATACTTATATATGCATTCAACCTCATTTGTTGTGATTTTTTCAAGATTTTAAGCCAAGTAGTTTCGCCTATTTTCTTAAATAACTTCAAAACTATTTATTTTAAATTATAATTAAAATAATATTTGAGATTCTCACAAGCCCTTTGATTTAGTACGTCACATGACACAGTTTGCTTTTTTTTAATTTTCTAATTTACGCCCCAAAAGTGGCATCCATGTTTAAAATTCATTCATTTATGTTACACGTCCGTCTTTGGGTCAGCGACTTACATATGTGTATCAAATTTAAACTAAATCGGTCCAGTAGTTTCGAAGCAAATTGGCTGTGACAGACGGATGGACGGACAGACAGACAGACACACGAGTGATCCTATAATGGTTCCATTTTTACCTTTTTTAGGTACGGATCCCTAAATATGAAGGAAAAAAACAAAATCACGGCGAAATCCTATACGTTCGAGAACCAAACTAGCACCAATCTGCAAAGAGGATAAACCAGGATTGACTGACTCTGTGGCTCAGTGGTTAGTGCCCTTGACTACTGATCCGAGAGTCGTGGGTTCGATCCCCACCCAGGGCAAGCATTTGTGTGATGAGCAGATTTGTTTGCTCTGTGTCTGGGTATTAAATTATATCTATATATGTATGTATTTAAACGTATATAAGTATGTATATCAGTCTCTGGTAACCCATAACAAAGGGAATCCTACTTTGGGGCCAGATGACCATGTGTGATTTGTCCCAGAATATTAAAAAAATATATATCAGTATCGATATGGGTGACGAGGGGGGTGAGGTCGAAATTTAGAAAGCGGCAGGGAATGTCCCTACTGAATGTCAGAAATAATTAAGAAGGATGGTGGCGCATTCCTTTCCCTCTAATATGATCGAGAAGAGCGATAGCTGACTCTCGCGTTATACTCATGAACGGGTGCTGTCCGTGTGAACTGGCCTATTCTCTTATCAAATGTATTAAAGACAAAGTCACTAATTTTAATATTACATCTCGTGTCATATTGTTTTCATGTTCAAATGTTTCATATCAATGATTTTATTGACATCATTAACTGATGTGATGACTGTTTGTTTTTTTTTACAATCTGACATTACGTAATGTAATTACTATCTTATGACCACAAGAAAGAGTGTAATATGCACCTATTTTGAATAAACATTTTGAATCTTTGAATCTTTCTTTTGAATCTTTGTATATGTATATACTTTGACTATACCGATGTACGTTAGTATTTATTACTTCCATGGCTATACCGATGTACTCCAGTACTTATTACTTCCATAGGTATACCTACCAATAGATTCGTCACATCATAATCATCACATCAGCTCTTATATACGTCCCCACCGAGGGGCTCGAGCTTACCCTGAATTAGGGCGATCGGGCCTTAGTCGACCACGCGGGCCCAGTGCGGGTTGGTCAACTTCACACACAACCTTCGAGTTTCTTCGCAGATGTGTGCAGGTTTCCTCACGATGTTTTCCTTCACCGTAAAAGCGTCGGATAAACGTACATATGAGATGTACACATTGGTACGTGGCAGGACTCGAACCACGACTTCCCGGATAGGAGGTAACGGCCCTTGCCATTGCGCCACCGACCTAAAGATTACTTTTTCCAAATATTTTTATTTTTATAAAAGGGAACATTCTAACATAGGCTGTACTGTATGAATGAAATGGCATAAATCAACAATTTTCGAAACGATGAAGTCCCCACTACTGGACCCTGGGCCATGCATGGGTCTCTTCCCAAACTCGGTAAACTTAGATTGGGCCATAGTCCGGGAGACTTGAATCCCTTTAATTTTAATCCGCATAAAATCGTACCTTGTCTAAACTTGTTCTAAACTTGTCAGCATTGGTAAGCATGTATACAAATTTGCAACGTATTTATGATAGTTTCTGTTTGTGTTTCAAATTTGGTTCCCATGGTAGAGTTAACCATAATGATAACTTAATCATCATCATAGCAGCTCATATACGTCCCCACCGAGGGGCTCGAGCCTACCCTGAATTAAGGCGATCGGACCTTAGTCGATCACGCGGGAACAGTGCAGACGTCACACAACCTTCAAGTTTTTTCGCAGCCGTGTGCAGATTACCTCACGATGTTTTCCTTCGGCGTGAGAGCGTCGGATAAACGTACGTAAGAAATCGAAGTTCGAAAACACATTGGTTCGTGACAGTATTTAAACCACGACCTCCTGGACAGAAGGTAGCAGCCCTAGCTGTTGCGCCACCGACGACTTATTACTTTAAGTAGTAATTCTTGTGTTTTTAAGTGATCTACATAAATAAAAATACTTTACCAAGTGCGAGTCGGACACGCGTTAAGTAGGGTTCCGTAATCTTTAAAAAAAAATGTTTGTTTGTAAACTCTTTAATGTACAAGAAAATATACATTATAGCAGTAGCATGCACAAAGGCGGACTTATCCCAAACAGGGATCTCTTCCAGCCAACCTTTAATAATGTATATTTTAAAAGACAAAATTATATATGCAGTTTAGGTACCTAATCGAATATTTTGTGTGGAAAATCTATGAACTTTTTACAAATCAAACTGCTCACATCTTAAGTTGGTCGACTATTACTCGTAAACTAAAAAAGACTACTTAGCTGTGATATTTTTTCCTTCTCATACTCGATACGGGAATGAAAACAGGACTTCCAGTACGGTAATTAATTCAAACTATTCGGATATCGTGTGACAACCTCTGTTGTAAAACGTCAGATTTATATGTACGCCAAAATGGAGCGTTGCAAGTTAATTTAGAACATTGATATTTGTACAGTGCAAACGGCATTAGACCTTTGTGTTATACCTAACTAGGGCTAGTGATTTGTGGATCATAAGGACAATAGCTACCTACAAGATAAATTTGTGTCGGACTTTGTTGAGATAAGAAGAACTACGCGTGGGCATCACGTCAAGATATTGTTAAGTATTACGAAAGTACTGTGACGATATTGTGTTCATGTACGGCCAGAATAAGTACAGAAGAGTCCAGCGATGGACTTCGGAGGATCTTAGTGGAATACTGGGATATTTACATAACAGTACACGGTACATATAGTCGCATTTAATTGTCAAATCTTACATGTGGAGTACATTCTCAGTAGGCACACTGTAACACCCCCTCACCCCTCCCTGCTCCTCCCGTTCCCGTTCCTGGACGTCGGTAGTGTGCTGAGGACTACGCGGGAACAGGTTTTGGTAAGAATACTGTTTTTGTATCTATTGTAGGAAACCTTCGTATAATGCCCCAGTCTCAAATTGACCTAGTCGCAGATTGTCCGAATTTATTTAGTATGGGACAGGTACTCTTATTTTGAAAGTAAATAATTTTCGAAAAACCTAAAAGCTTTTTAGCACTCTAATAAATTGACAACGCTAAACGCGTTAAAACAGCTGACTTCAATTTTAACCATTCTTTTTTGTTTATGTTAATTTGAAAAAAATAATTAACGTTTTTTAATAAAAAGTATATGGGACCACACCTCATCATCATCATCATATCAGCCGAAAATCGTCCACTGCTGGACAAAGGCCTCCCCCAAGGATTTTCACGACGACCGGTCCTGCGCTGCCCGCATACATCGGCCTCCCGCGATCTTCACCAGGTCGTCGGTCCACCGCGTGAGAGGCCTGCCTACGCTACTTTTTCCGGTGCGCGTTCGCCACTCAAGAACTTTACTGTCCCATCGGCCATCCGTTCTACGAGCTATGTGTCCTGCCCACAGCTATGTGTCACACCATTAGTGCAGCGAAATTTAATTAAAATAGGTTTAATAATATAATAAGGTAGCTATGGATTCGCTACATGACACGTAGAATTTAGATCAATGTCCTCAGTTAGAACTTCGGAAAGAAAATATTTTTTGGGGTAATATAGAATACTTTTATTTAATAAATAAAAAGGTAAATTCGCTAAAAAAGGATGACCGTGAAAGTACAGTAAAACGGAATCATTTACTTCGGAATTAAACCTAAGAAGATAATAATTGATAGGTAAAAATTAAAACGAACGATCGTCGCCCCCAGTATTTATATAACCAACCAGGTACCAAACGTAAATAGAATTTAACTTAAGCTATGATCGGAATTACCCCAAAGTTATAAATATAACCTTTGGGGGTATACAATACTCTTAATAATTTAAAATTAATATCTAAAATGTTTAAGTTAACGGAGGTAAGTATTTCTCAGAACAGCAGCAGCGCTTGGTAGCAATTAGTAAGAATTTCGGAGGGCAGCAACAGCGCTTGGTGGCACTTAGTAAGAAATTCGCTCAGGATTTAAAATTCATAATTAAGGTTTGACTTCCCTTCGCCCAAGCAGTAAGATGCGCAGTGCAGCAAAAACAAACACTGGCGGATGGCACAGCTGTGTTCCAGGGCTGGTTTTGTTCCGGAGCAATGGGTGGGCACCTCGGGAACATCAACTTTGAGAGTAACGTGGAAAGCCCTACGGACATAAGTAAATATCTAGCTCGCACCAGCACCAAACAAAAACGCATTGCGGTTTGTAAATACAAATTACTTACCTCATTTAAATATTGAGGGCTATGTATGTTGAAAAAATAATTAAAACACCTAATTTAAAATTAAACATACAAAACACAAGTCTTTTCCACGGTCATCATTTATTTTATTTTCCTTGTCAAAAGGTAACTTCAAAATCAAATTTTGATCAAAGAGCAGAACCAAAAAGAATTTATCATGAAACGCAAAGCAAGAAGAAAGAATGACTTTGAAACGAACATTTTGCGTTTCACACTTCAGTTTACCGATTCTGAGAGCTACTTTGGTTCACCTGCGGATCTCCTCGTTCCTGATTCGATCACGCAGAGAAACTCCGAGCATATCACGGTTCCATTGCCCTTGGGGTGACCTTGAGCCTTCTTCTGAGGCCCATAGTAAGCGACCATGTCTCAATTTCGTAAGTCATCAACTCATCACTGGCAACACACACTGGTCAAAGACCTTAGCCTACTACCGCATGACCACACCTATTCAACTAAAAAAAGTTTTTTTTAATTGGTCCACAATTGATGGAAATATCGGTGAACACAGAGATTTGTTGGACTTTTTGGCAGGAATTTGTAGCGTTCAGTTTGTCATTTTTCTTTTATTTTCCGAAAAATTGTATTTTGTGGTTTTTGATGTATAAACCTCTCTTTATATATAGCATATCTCTGGATGAACATAAAATATAAAACGAGCCAAGAAAAACCTAAAACCTTTTAGGCACAAGTTTTTAACCGCCTTCCAGGGTGCCTTCCGGGTACCTTTTGGCTCCACCTGATAATATATCATATCATGTACCTTTGGGTATCATCTAGGACCAGAATCCTTGTCAAGACTAATCAAATGAGCCCGAACTCGATGGGGTTGCGTCGTTTTATAACAGAGTTCCAATGGCAACCTTCCGGCTCCATCATCAGATCAGCTCCATATCATAGTTAAATTTTGAATAAATTTCGTCTCTATTGGAAACCGGGAAATACTGAAAAGGTTTGAGGAACGCATGCATGCATGATTGATTATAGACACCAGGACAGATGAGACTAAATAAAAGCTTTAAAGTACTTACATAAAGACGAATATTGAAGATCTTATTTTTTGAAGTCGGTCGAAAAGCACCTCAACGCGACAACAAAACTTTTGGTGTAAGTATATTTTAAGTGAGGAAACCTGCGCACACCTGCGAAAGAAATCGAAGGTTGTGTGTGAAGTTGACCAAGCCGCACTAGGCCCGCGTGGTCGACTAAGGCCCGATCGCCCTAATTCAGGGTAGGCACGAGCCCCTCCGTGGGGACGTATATGAGCTGCTATGATGATGATTAAGTTATCATTATGATTAACTCTACCATATATAAGCTGTACCATATATAAGGAGAGTATCGCTACGCATAAAAAACTGGTTTTATGATACCTAGACAGGTATGACGACTGTTTTAGTCAAGGGATTAATACTCTCGGAGACAACACGGGTTCATGAGTACGAGTCCCGCATGGGACAATCTTATTTAGATTTGTCCCAGTTTTGTTAAGATGTAATAAACATAGGCAGGCTGATCACCTATCTTTTTAATAATTTTGATATCCAAATTAATCCAAAAAGCGTCGGTGGCGTAATGGCTAGGGCCGCTACCTCATGCCTGAGAGGCCTTGGTTCGAATCCTACCACGTACCAATGTGTTTTCGAATTTCGATTTCATATGTACGTTTATCCGACGACGCTCTTACGGTCAAGGAAATCATCGTGAGTAAACCTGCACACACCTGCGAAGACACTCGATAGTTATGTGTGTGAAGTCGTCGCTCAACCCGCACTGGGCCCACGTGGATGGCGACTAAGTCCCGATGGCCCTAATTCGGGGTACGCTTAAGCCCCTCGATAGGGACGTATATGAGCTGATATATGATAATATCCAAATCTAACTAACCTGCACTTGCCGAGTGCGGTAGTAATTTATGTTTTGATGCCGCGTTATTCATTTAATAATTAATTAATTGATTTGACACTACTTATAATATAAAAATAAATTGTTAAAATGTAGGTACGTTTTAATTAGAATCATAGCAAATTTTCTGGCTTTTGGGCTATCTTAGGCTTTTGCTGTGAAAAATGGTGATAGATATCAGGTCCTGAGTTGTTGGCAACACTATCTAGCAAAAAAAAGAACCAAGAGTTTTTTGGCGGGATTTGTGGTGATCATGTTTAGAGTTATACTTTAGTGTTTTTGCTTTTTTTTTGCTAGAATTTGCTTCAAAAAGTGCAGTGTTTTGGGGAAAATAGTCTGATGCACGTGAGCAATGTGGAGAACAAGAAAATAAAAAGGAGGGCCTGAACACCCGGCTTGTACTGGGTGAAGTTCTATAGATGCAAACGAGAGGTTCACCTTAGAATAGGATCGCTGCAAATGTTGTCAAGAACTCCACAGATGATTTGTGATGCACCGACACCAGCATTACAAATCAAAATAGAAATAATGATCATTAATTTAAACACTGCCTGAAGGGCTCGTAGCCAGAGACGTAAATATATTATTAAAACAAATCAAAGAAAAGAACTGAAAGATGTCATGTCAATTCAGTGTCTCAAATGGTCTCCAACTGCACCGTAAATACCGTATTTATTCTAAATCTACCACCTACCGTAGACATGTCATTACGGTGCTAAAATCTACCGTCATTTCATTCCTTGGACCTAACGCCCTTTATTTTTTAGTACCTATTCGCATCACAAAAGCGAATACAGGGCTTTTATTAAATTATTTTATACCATTGCTCCTCTAAAAAGCTTATTTTATTCACTGAAAAGAATAAAAAGCTCTTTTACTTACTATTTTGGTGTTTGAATTTAGAACACACCGATCGATATAATATTCGAACTCTTTCTCAGTTGTACAACCTCCTTGCGCAAAAAATACTCCATACAAACTCCTAATCCTAAGAATATTTGACATACAAACTCCTTGTACAAATAACTCCTCGAGATTTGATTGTCGATATTTTAGAAATGGAGTTTAGCATTAGAATAAAAACTTTTTTGTGTTCCTTGCTGTCATTTCATTAATAAATTAGCGCTATTTTGAATACTATAAGTTGTACGAACACAAAGAATTCTTCTTTTATTTTAGCGATTGTTCCAATTTTAAGAAACATTTTAATTAATTTATTATTCCTTTTCCTTCATTAAATATCTATTTTTGCTTAAATATTTCTTTTTCTCGGAGTCATGGTATAAAGTATAGTATGCAACTCTTGAATAAAACGGATTTATATCAAGGGCCATGAATCACTCGCGTCGCTCAGGGTTCTAATACTTGAATCACTCGCTACGCTCGTGATTTAATCATCATGAATCACTCCCTACGGTCGTGATTCAGACATTAGAACCCTTCACTTGCTCGTGGTTCATCTATGGCCCTCGCTTTAAATCCGTCCTTTATTCACTAGTTGCATAATATACTATTACTAGGCCAACACTAAAATACAAGTTTTATCCACACCCACAGATCTATATGACTTTGTCAAAGGTGACCTGTTATTACCTTTCTATGTTAGAAAACGTTATTTATCCCTGCTGCTACATTTTTTACTTCGTCATTGTACTATGTATATTCAAACTCAAACTATGAGCGTATTTTTTTTATTTTAACTAGCCATATTACTGATGACATGAAAACAAAAAAAGATATCAACTGTCCCCATTTGTTGCTGGGAATCTGTTCACACAGAAGATTAAAGCCAGTGACTTATATATCGCTTGCAGCAGGCGTAGCATGAGGTCCATTTTGTCTACCCACTAATGTCAAATGTAGACTTCGAAGCGCGACAAAACGGTTGTATCTCGACACTGAGCATGGCCCTCGCGAGATGAGACTGGTCTCGCTCTGATCTGTCATTTGTAGAGAGTGTGTAGAGATTTTTTATCTCGTGCCGAGCATGAACGCACCGGAATAGGCTTATTTTGACGTTTGATTGAATAGCTATGTCGCCGCGAATTTTCCCTCTACACACTCTCTACTGGATTAAAGCTGTGTCGACTTTCGTCCAACTCCGATACGTAGAAAGAGTATCTCCGATATGATTTAATAAAATT
Organism: Coleophora flavipennella; assembly: GCA_947284805.1. Lineage (NCBI taxonomy): Eukaryota > Metazoa > Arthropoda > Insecta > Lepidoptera > Coleophoridae > Coleophora > Coleophora flavipennella. The sequence continues at coordinate 2,283,195 of OX369307.1, forward strand.
CATATATATGGTAAAAAGACAAATAACTAATAAATTTAGTAAGTATGTGACTAGTTGAGTTAAACTTTAACGCTGTTACTTTTGTAACTATTCTTGTTAAATGAGCGATGTTACCGTAATATAAGATATTTTTACCGTAATTTTATTTTGTATCTGTCGTAATTTTCTGGAATCTGCCGTATTTTAGGCTAGAAACATCGTAATTTTGACGGATGAAGTTGGGGTACGAGTACAAGGTAAATCTTGCTATACTGCAGCCGTCGCTGATTTGATATATGCTTATTCGACGTAACTAGTGATGTGCCCACAGAAATCCATAGTAAATACTTTTTACCTATCATGTAGATGTATCATATAACGAAATAAAATAACCATTACCAAAATAGTTTTGCCAAACCCGAGGCTAAAGTGTACTTTGTGGACCGTCGATTTTAGGGGTGGTAATGGGTGAAGGGGGTGGAAAATATAAAAAATTGTGTGGTGGGAAACTAGTTATTCCTCAAAATTAGCCAAATTTGTTGTACTTATTGCTGTTGAATATTTATTATTTCCTTGCAATCGAAGTGAAAAGCAGAGTGTAAAACTCTAGCATAAAACCCATTATACCCTCGACGTGACTATCCACCCTCGCCGTACCGGCTCGGTTTGCTAAATGAACGTCTCGGATAAAATGGCTTGTTTTATTCTCTTGTTGTACAGTGAACAGCACATGCAGTTGGAAATAATGGCCTTGAAAATGTTAGAAGTTGAACAGAGCGAATGCGAAAAAGAGATAGTAATTGTCAAGGAGTTTATGTAATTGTTCTCTTCGCATTGTTTTCAATCTGCGCTGCCGCTTACCGCTGGCCGGTGCGGGTAGGTGGGGTCGGGGGAGATCGCGTTCGTCCGAAGATTTTACATACATACTTATTGATGGAAATTCCGATTTATTTGTGAAAAAGACCAGACTTTTAAGAATAAAATATTATAGGTAGTGGTAAGGTTTGTTTATTTGTTTGGTTGTAGGGGGTTAAACTTTAGAATTATTGAACCGAATCTAAAATTCTTTAACCGCCTCCGTGGCGTAATGGGTAGGTAGTCCATTCGCTTCACACCAGGAGGTCGCGGGTTCGATTCCTGGTGGGGTCAACTTGTAAGACTCGGTTTGGTTGGTGGTAGGGCATTTTCTAAGCCCGCCTGGCTAGCTACCACCATCTTATCTAAGTCTTAACAACATTGATATGTTCCGTGTTATCAACATTGATATGTTCCGGCTTGAAGATAAGATAGCCCGTTCTCCATTGTGTTGGGGAATCTAGGTAAGCCCGCTTCCATCTTCGGCATCATCGTCACTTACCGCCAGGTGAGATGTTGTCAAGGGTTTACTAATTGTGAATAAAAAAAAAGCAGTAAAGAATGAGACGGTGTACGCTCACAAATTCACAATAAATGCTAAGTATCTAATATATATGCGACTGGACTTGGACTGACTAACGTAGTAAGTATTGGTGACTTATATTCTCTTTGGACGGAGACGGAGACGGATGAGTGAGTGACTTTAATTTGTTGTTGTGAATTTTTCTTGGCCATGGAAACTAGTCCTTCAGCCGGATTCGTAAATAATTTTCACTTTCTTTATTTGTTTTTGGATTTGTAATGCTAGTGCCGGTGCATTACAAATCTTCACTGAAGTTCTTGACAGCATTTGCAGCAGCTGCATTCTGAGGTGGAACACCCAGTTGCTGTTGGGCGTCTATAAAACTGCACCCAGAGCAAGTTGGGTTCTCACGTCCTCCTTCGTTTTATTTTCTTGTTCTCCACATTGCTCACGTGCACTAGACGATTTTCTCCAAAATGCACCACTTCTTGAACAAAATCCCAGCAGAAAACAATGAAAAAACAACAAAATCAAACTACGAATGCGTCCACCACAAATCCCGCCAAAAAACTCAGTGACTTTATTATACTGGCAGTGTTGCCGTTAGGACAATCTTGTTTGTGGTTATTAAAATGAAAAAGTGGCCAATTTTGTAATAAGGATGTGGGTTTAATTAAAACAGTATCTAATACATGTAGAAAAAAATTTATTGTAGGTCTACAATGGCATCTGGTAATTCTGAAATCTCTACGTCAACGTCAATCTATCGGTGATGATGATGTAGATGGGGTTTCAATTTTTTTGATTGCTTTGTCCGCTTGTGTAAATTTTTTTAAAACTTCAGGTGGCAAAACATAGTCGTGGCATTTTTATTATTTATTTTAATTGACTTTAAATCATAATTATGGAATTAAGTGTTAATGCACATATTTTGTTTCATAATTTATTTTTCAGTGTGTTCATGACAGTTAACTACTTACTTCCGCATTAGAGTGAGGAAGACAAGACCGCAGTAACTAGGTCAAATATTTAGTCAACTGTAAACAGTAATTATCAAAAACATAATTACCAGAAGTAGCTAGAATCGTTTTGTTAGCCAAATTATTTTTGGATAAACCGTTAAAATATGCTAGATCTAGCCACAAAGTGGCTAAAACGGCAACACTGCTTGCTAGCTCGTGTCACTGCGCGGATGCTTGGTTTATTAGATCTGTGGCGGATGCTTTGTAAGGGGCGTGGCTTATGATTTGTCAAAAGCACAGATCTGTGGTCATAAGTTTGTGTGAATTCGTTATTGGTCTTAAATATACGCTTATTTAAAAAAGAATGTCGATTGGGATATTTTTGTAAAGATGACGAATTCTACCAATCACCGATGTGTGCAAGTGTTCAACTGTTAAAAATCGGTCGTAGTTATATGTGTGTATACTGTCCATCGCCACGTGCTGGCCACTGTACAATCTACTATTGTTATTACAACATATAACTTTTATGTCTGAAACTTTTATGGTTGGTTGATTGACACAACAAAAAATAATTGTTTGTGTGGTAATGAATTAATCATCATCATATCAGCCACAAATCGTCCACTGCTGGACAAAGGCCTCCCCCAAGGATTTCCACGACGACCGGTCCTGCGCTGCCCGCATCCATCGGCTTCCCGCGACCTTCACCAGGTCATCGGTCCACATAATCATAATAGTTACAAATACGTTTTCAATGGTTACATGTGGTAACATCACTATTATTATGACCAAAGAACTAAAACGTTTTATTAACGTTTCATTTATTTACAAAATACAAATTCTGTTGTCCTTATACATAAACATAAAACTAAATATGTGTTCCGTTACTATTAATTAGTAAAAATAATGTTTTTTAAGCTTAGAAACTAAAGATTGATTTGTTTACAATTTTGGAGATCCATCGAATGTTACATTCTATCGCTGTCTTGAAGTGTCAAATCAGCATTCTCTGGACGGCCGCACTATACAAATAGTACAGTGATTTGTGATCTAGATCAAAAAGAATAGTTACTCATTACTCACAGAGTACCTACTATAAACCTTACTATACCAAAAGGATGTAGTCACATCTAGATTCTGGCGGGGCCTATTCGTACGGCGCAAAATCAATGTAAACACTCTAACAAAGCAAATGTAAACACTCTAACAAAGCGAATGTAAACACTCTTGCAAAAAGAATGTAAACACTCAACAAACAGTTGTTTTAATGTTGGTATACTTGTCACTAGAGCTGAAAAAACCGGAACTTTAAGGACATTCATCTACGATTCGCCCGGGTTTTACAACATGCGCTTTGTTATGCAAGGGCAAAGGAACTGCCATTGCCGCATTTGCATTCTAAAAAGTAGCATCCTTACTGATATTATAAATGTGAAAATGTGTTTGTTTGTTACCTTTTCACGCTTCAACGCCTTGACCAATCTTTATGAAATTTGGCATGCAGGTAGCCTGTGTCACGGGCGGGGAAGGACATAGGCTACTTTTTATACCGGGAAAATAGCATAATCTGATGCAGTTCCGGAGGGAACTAAAAAAATACTCGATTGTTGTGATTTTTTGCACAGAGATGGTGGAGTAGGTGGTCACGACATATTTTACTAATCACCCTTAAAGACAGTCATAAAAACGATGTCCACGCGGGCGGAGCCTCGGGAAAAAGCTACTTACATATAAATTTTTAAAAACCAATAACTAAAACTACGTAAACTGCGTTTTCGCAATCTACCCTAAACGAAGGAGTCCCCCAACTCTAGTACTTCCACATCCCCTCGAATCCCGATAGTATGATTAGATTTTGGTAGGTAAAGATAATTTCTAATCAAAGATGACCTTATAGTTTAAATTTGAAAATTCATTTTCTCTAGAAGGGAGGATTCACACTCCCCCCTTCTAGAGAGGGGTTTATACCACTCTCCCGGATTCTCCCGCTCCCCCCCCCCCCCCATTTAAGGGCATTAAGCTAATGTCGTACTAGATTTCTTGTCAAAGATGACCACATAGAATATTTTCAAAATTAATTTTATCTATTATGGGAGCGAGGTAATGCACTCTCCCCTTACCGTGCGGTATTTTATTCCCCCTAAACAATACTTTTTGAAAATTATATTTTCTAAATCTGGTAAAAGTATAGAGTATAGGTCATCTTTGGTAGTATGGTAGTATATTATACCATATAGTATTAAAGATAACCTTACCCACTAACTATTGAAAGATTTATTACACGTATACATAATGCGCTGCCCGTATCCAGCGGCTTCCCGCGACCTTCACCAGGTCATCGGTCCACCGAGTGGGAGGCTTGCCTACGCTACGTTTTCCGGTGCGTGGAAATCCTTGGGGGAGGCCTATGTCCAGCAGTGGACTTCCTTCGGCTGATATGATGATACATAATGCGTAGCCCCCGCCGATTGGTTCAGTCTGGTTTGATTGAATATACCACCCCTCCTGTGGCAGATCTACCGTGGTTTTCTTCTCGTTGCCCCCGAAGGGGGCTACGGGGAAAGGTTCCCGAGGCGAGGCCTCCTTAGCGCATCACGATGAGCGGGTCCTTGCGGTCCAGGCGCAGGGGCCTTGGCAGCCGCTCCAGCCCCGGCTGGGGCGAGTAACTGCTGGAGTACTCTCAGAGCTTGCAGGAGGTCGCTCTGGGAGGGCACGGCGGTGGTGAAAGCGGCAGTGGGGGCGGCGGAAGCGGGGGCTAGGGGCCTCTTCCTCCTCCGGCGGTTACGTCACTCTTTTCGGCTGAGGGCGTCTGCGGCGGCCGAGCCGCTCAGCACGGCGGGCGCTGCTGGTGCGGCGCGCTCAGCGGTGGCGGCGGCGGGCACTTCAGGGCGAGGGGTGGTTATCCGGGCGACTGACCCGGGCCCCCATGTTCCGGAGCTCCCTGCGGAACACCGGGCACGAGACGTGATTGGCAGGGTGCGGGCCCGCGCAGTTGGCGCAGGTCGCTAGGTCCTCCCGCGGCCGTGGGCAGTCCTTGGCAGCGTGAGAGTCACCGCATCGGACGCAGGCCAGCGGGCGGTGGCAGCCGTGGGAGGAGTGACGAAATCCTTGATATCGGTGGCACTGCGCGGGTCCTCGCTTGCCACGCCAGGCATCGATGGTGACGCCCGGCATGTGCAGGAGCTCCGTGATGGTGTAGAGGGCGGCAATGTTGGAGGTCCGCCGGATCTCACGTAAAAGAGGCATCCAGGGCGTCCTGCGCGCGCCGTCCAAGCCGTCCAAACCGTCAAAGCCGTGCTCGGCTAAGGCAGCGTAGATCGCAGATCTACCAGTTACGAAAGTATAAATTTATAGCTCTCGCTGCTTAGCACACGTTCCCTAGTCTTTTTTTTTATCAGTTGGCGCGGATAGAGAGCAGTCCCCGCCTTCGACGACCAGCCTCAGCTGCTACGATTCGACCGGGTACCTGAGGTTTAGTACGCATGGGCGAAGGGGCTGCCATTCCTGCAGCGCCAGAGCAGTCGCATTCCTAAATCGCTAATTGGTTGAAAAGTAGCATATCCGATAAAATTTCAAAAATCATTATCACAAAAACTGTGTAAACTGCGTCAAGGTCATTTCATGGTCAAGGTCAGGGTCAAGGTTAGGTTAGATTCAGAGTTCAGTGAGGGTTAAATGACTCATTCCGAAGGCGAAGCCCCATCTTACCGTTTCGAGCCCCAACAAACCTTCGGGATCCAAGGGGGATGTGGGAGTATTAGGGCGGGGAAAGCTTGAGAGTTCGACTTGAAATTGGAAAAAAAAACTTGAGCGTGCGAAGCGAGCGATATTAGATTCTGTCAGATTTGATTGATGTTACTATCAAGAGCCTCCCCCCTCTCCATTGTTGACCTAAAAGTCAAAATGTAGGACTCTGGCTGGTTAGGTAGGACGAGTCCACAACTTCCTTAAGTTCTCTAGTGTTTTTTTTTAAATTGGGGGCGCGGAGGGAGGGCAGCCCCGCTTTCGACGACCAGCCTCAGCCACTGCGGTTCGCCTGAGTACCTGCTCTTTATTACGCAAGGGCAAAGGAGCTGCCATTCCCGCAGTCCCGGAGCAGTCGCATTCCTAAATCGCTTAAAAGTAGATGAAAAGTAGCATAACCTATAAATTTAGAAAGATCAGTATGTCGAAACCTGTGTTTGTGAAACTGTGTTTTCCGCAATCCACCCTGAGCAAAGGAACCCCTATATTTTCCCAGCTCTAGTACTTCCACGTCCCCCTCGGATCACGAAGGCAATGATTAAGATTTCGGTAGGTAATAACGAAGTTCTGGTCAAAGATTACCTTATAGTTTAAATTTTGAAAATTCATTTTCTCTAAATGGGGATCATTCACGCTCTCACCCTTCTTTCATGGGAGAGCTTTATCCCACTCTCCGGGATCCTACCCCCCTAAATTCCAGGGCATAGCCGTACCAGATTTCTTGTCAAAGATGACCATATAGAATATTTTCAAAATTCAATTTAAATAAGGGAGGGAAATAGCGTACTTCCCCTTCTTAGTTTACATCTGGTTTACTCTCCCCCTAACCCCTCTCAACGTCCTCCCCCCAAAACCCAATACTTTTGAAAAATATTTTTTCAAAATCTGGAAACAATGCAGTGTATACGTCATCTTTGGTAGTGTATTATATGAGACTAAAGATGACCTAACTCACCAACTTCGTTCCGAAAGATTTTTAATTAAGGGTCCGCTACAGGAAAACGTGGGGTTAACAAATTGAAATATTGGCAGATAATCTGTCAAGGTAATTTCAATACCAAGATCAGGGTCGAGGTTACGTTAGGTGCAAGGTTTGGTTAGTTAGTAGCCCTCGCTATCCGTTTCGATCACCAAAAAACCTTCGGGATCCGAAGGGGATGTAGGAGTATCACGGCGGGAAAAGCATGCAGGTCCGACTTGAGAGCGATATTAGTTGCAGTTAGGTTTGAATGATTATACTGTCAAGAGCCCCGCGAAGTGAGACTCGCTCCCTTCCCCCCCCCTGTTGCGCGTGCACCTCTCTACGTTTCCTAGTGTTTATCCGCACTCCACCCTTAATCGGCGGGCATTAATCTATTGCCCTACCTACTGTTACGTCAGTACTAATATATAATATACTTTGCTACTGTGTTGTGGTGCATAATACTTCGATGGTTATATGTACCGAGATATTTCGAGTTAAAAATGAGAAAACTTAATAATGATAGAGAAAGTTAAAAGACTCTTTTTCCTTTTTAACTAATTTATTGTGCCAATCGACAAGGAAACGCTTGTCCATTTTAATAACGAGCAGAAAAGAAGAAAGCATAGACATTACAGAATTTAAAAAATTCGGACCGAAGTTAGTGGGTTAGGTCACCTTTAGTCTCATATAATACACACCACCAAAGATGACATACACTAAATTGTTTGTTTTTGAAAAAGTATTGAGTTTAGGGGGAGGCTGGGGAGGAGGTCCCTACGAGAAGGGAGTACGTTACCCCTTACTTCCTTTAAATAAAATTATCTGGAAACAATGCAGTGTATGTCATCTTTGGAGTGTATTATATGAGACTAAAGATGACCGAACCCTCCAACTTCGTTCCGAAAGATTTATAATAAGCGTAGCCCCCGCCAACAATTTTGATCAACAAACCTCCGGGATCCGATGGGAATGTGGGAGTATCAAGGCGGGGAAAGCATGCGGGGCTGACTTAAGGGCGGAAAACTTGACATGTCCTTAAAAGTTCAATACTTAGCACTTACTTTTACAATTCCATTATGAACAAAGGGACAAAAGTAGGTCCGTGTTGAATCACTGACTTCACTTTTTTTTATTCACAATTGGTAAGCCCTTGGCATCATCTCACCTGATGGTAAGTGACGATGATGCCGAAGATGGAAGCAGGCTTACCTAGATTCCCCAACGCAGTACTCTTTATTATACTGGCCCAACGCAATGGAGAACTGGATATCATATCTTCAAGCCGGAACACATCAATTTTGTAAACACTGATGTTTGGCGACAAGACTTAGATAAGATGGTGGTAGCTAGCCAGGCGGGCTTAGAAAATGCCCTACCACCAACCAAACCGAGTTACAAGATGAACCCACCGGGAATCGAACCCGCGACCTCCTGGTTTAATGCGAATGGACTAACCATTACGCCACGGAGGCGGTTGGTTTAGGTGTTGAAGCGTGAAAAGGTAACAAACAAACACATTTTCGCATTTATCTTCTATATGTTTAACCAATACGCCACGGTGATGGTTGTGGTAAAGTTGTATGCACACAACTTTATACTTACACATAGGTTAATAATTTTCTTCTTCAAGATCAGGGATACAGGGATCAACCTTATACCCTATGCGGCTCACCCACCTCTCTGCTAAAATACTATGCCCATATGCCCTCAATAATTTACTTTGCAAGAGGAGCCGAAATGGGGTGTCAAAATAAGTAATAAACAAATGAAAAAATAAAAATGGGCATTTTTATTGAAATGACAAGCACTCGTAAGTAATCAATTAACAAAAGTAAATAAAACATACAGTACATAAGTGATTCCTTGGCTTCTCAGTGCACAACGGAGATCATTTTCAACATTTGTAGTCCCTTTCTTTGTTTCGTTTTTATTCCCAACAGCATTGTAATACCACTTTCACAAAGATAGGTAGGTAGTTGATAATGGTAAAAGAATACAAGGAATATATACTTGGAATTCACAAAGATTGTATCAGCCGAAAGATGTCCACTGCTGGACAAAGGCCTTCCACAAAGACTGGTCCTGCGCTGCCCCCGTCCAGAGGCTTCCAGTGGCCTTCACCAGGTCGTCGGTCAACTGAGTGGGAGGCCTGCCTATGCTACATCTCCAAGTAGTATTCACAAAGATGGCTAGTTGATAATGGTAAAAGAATACAAGGAATATATACTTGGATCTACGCCCCTAAAAGAGGAGCATCTCATTTCATTGGTTGGAAATACATGTTACAGATCTTCATGCAGTTTGAAATTAAGGCACCATCAGTTTGAGCTTTTAAATTTAACAGAAAATGATGGATTTTTAGGTACTGGTTCGGCAAAACCTATTAGGTCCTAGTACTCTGTGGGCAGATGAAGTGGCTCACATTGACTTCCAGTTCCTCATTTGGTTAGAATTCTGTTCTGAAAATAACAGTTCCACTCTAATGTACAGTATTGTTGCTTGTTCTTGTCCACTCACAATCATTTCATTCTGCCGTTACTGTACCAACACCAATTCCAGGTCCAACTTGCAGTCACACTATAAATATTATTATTGTTGGGTGGGACGCCTGCGGGGTACAGGCGAGTGTTCATGTCTAAGTGGAATCATTACATCCTATTCCCATGGTGGTACGATGGTTACTGTGACCCCAGTGGCATCCCACCCTCAAACCTTGAACTCCTTCTACAGTACTCCGTTATGCGACTGATTTCCAGGTTGCATAGTTCCTCTTCCTTAATCCTATCAACAGTATACCTGAAATGGAAGAGAAATTTCATGTAAAATCTTAACTGTTTTCTCAGTTAAGATTTTACATGACAGAGTGTTCTAAACTACTAATTTATCATGCCGTCTGTCATACATAAAGGATGGTTTAGGCTCGAGTTATCACTGGCCCATTAGGACCATGTAGTTGAAACTTAAACACAGACAAATGAGAAAATTGCTGCTTACAGTAAGTACTTTACTGCAAGCAGCAAAGTTTAAGAGTTTACTACTTACACTTGCTTGCAGCAATCTGTTAATTAATTACCTTAATTTATTAATTTAATGCGCCCAAAGCTGTTTGTTTGCTATTGCCACGACAGCACAGACAGATAGGCGTGTCTGGTAGGTCCGCTAAGTTGTGAAATTATTAGTAATTAGTTGTAGTAAAGTAAAACAGTTGTATTCTGTTTTTATTTCATTATCCTAACGTCTGGGCGACTAAAGAAACCAAAGAGTATAGAAATCACTAAGTTTAATCAAAACTAATCGAGACACACGGCAGTGTGTCCGCCAAGTTCGAAAAGAACAAGGCGACACCGGCCGTGAGTTTTATTACACAAACCATTTCGGGCAACTTTTGACCTACATACCAGCAACTTAAAATCTGTTTGACTTACACACTTGCGATTTCGCGTGTCTAGTAAGACCCACGCTATCACCTAAAATCCCAATTTTCATAAATACATCTTTTACCATTTTTGAGTTAATGACGTCCGAAAATCACTATTTTTATAACTCACTCACTGACTGACTGACGTATCAAAATTATAGACCACTTCCACGAGTTCCACGTAACTTAGAAACTTGAAATTTGGCATCGAGGTAAGTTAATACATTAGGCGTATACAAAAAAAAATGCGTAATTAGGGTTCCTTCCATTACCGACCACATTATAGACCATTTCCAGGTGACTTAGATACTAGTTTGGCATTTTGGTAGGTTAATAGGCGTATACAAAGAAAAAAGAGAAACCAACCAAGTGCGAGTCGGAATCACGAAATTTGATTTCCGTACAGTGGTGGTGCAGAACACATGGGAATAATGATATAGACCACTTCCAGGTGACTTTTTAATTTGAGGTTTGGAATTGAAATAGGTTAATTGGGCGCATTGAGTAAAAATTCAAAAAACTGGCATTGTTCAAAAAACTCTGGGCTTGCGCACCGAGGGTTCGGTACCACCAAAAATATCTTATATGTATGTGTATTACTTGAATAACGATTTTGTATTAATATTTTACAAAAAAATAATGATATACCTACCAACAAAATATAAATGTGAAATGGAGCCAAGTTTGATATAAAAAAACACAGCGTTCTTAATGACTAGGTATGTACCAAGTTTTATAGTGGCTCCTGAATAATGGCTATAGATATTAATTTTAGACTTCTCCAAATAATAGAGAATGTACAACGGTTTTCAGTTGGTTAGAAAAATGTGTTATGTTCTGTGTGTAAAATAAAATTGGATAGTGAAAACTTGCCAAGTTACACCATGTAGTAGCACAGAACACATTTTTTAAGCAACTGAAAACCGCTGTACATTCCTTATTATTTGGAGAAGTCTAAAATTAATATTTCTATTTAAAGATGATTTAAGAACCACTATAGAACTTGGTACCAAACCTACCCATTCAGTCGTAATTTGTGATATTGAACTTGGCTCCCTTTCACATTTATGTTTTGTGAAGCTTAAAATCAACCCCGTCTGGCTAGCTGGCCGGTGTGATGACGTCACGATACTCTGTCTGGTAACCCGTAGCAACCCGTGAGAATAGCCACAACAAACGTCATTAGGGTTGACTTTTGTTTGTTTCTTAGTTGTCTAAAATTGTCAAAACAGCCAACATTCAGGAAAAAATATTGTAGAGTTGGAAGTTACCGATTCACAAAAAAACCACCGAAATTGGTGAAAAAATTGATATATTTTGTACCCAGAGCAACAAAAAAAAATACTTTTTTATGGGAAAAAATTATCTGTGCCCCGTAGGAATAGCTACTTCGAGCTACTTCGCTAGATTCTGACTGGTATAAGTTTTGTTTTGATAAACATATATAAATAAGTAGGTAATAACTTACGGACTTAGTCGTGATTATCGTGAAAACTTCAAATAGCGAAAAAGACTAATTATTATTCATGTCATGAGTAATATTATATCATCTGTTCGTTCTATTTTTCATATTGGCCGACTAGGTAAGGTGGGTTGAATTAAGATCAGTTTGGCAGGCAGGAGTTTGGGACTCAAAAGGATATCCTTATCGGGATTTCCTAAGCGTGTTTTTGGAAAACCGGAGGCACAGAGGTATAGGGCAGCCCCTGCGCGCCCGCTCGCTTTGGCGACCAGCCTCAACTGCTACAGCTTGCGCTTCGTTACGCAAGGGCGAAGAGACTGTCCTTCCTGCAGCGCCGGGGCAGTTGATTTCCTAAATCGCTGACAGGGGGGTTAGACTTCCTCTACTTAAGAGGGGGTACAAGATCCCCATTTGAAGGGGGACCACCCCCCGTCGACAGCATCCTATCCACGCTACTGTCATAACCTCAAACTATAACAGAATATCCTTAGAAACAAGTATCTCCTTCGAGAGGGTGGTTAAGGATTAAGGCTTAAGTTTTACATTGTTATTTTTCATTAGTGTGTATAATAAAGAGTATTTATCTTATCTCTCCTCAATGTCCTATCAAGGCAACTTATTTTAAGATTTTTACCAATTATTTTAATGGCTAAAGTTATTTTTAGGTCACTTTATGATCATATTAGCGGAAAGATGTCCACTGCTAAACATAAGCATACCCCAAACATTCCCACAATGACTGTTCCTGCTCATCCCTCATCCAGCAGCTTCCTACAACCTGCACCGGATTGTCGGTCCATTCGAAAGGGAGGTCTGCCTACACTACATTTTCCATTATACCAGACCCATGACTAATGATGAGGCCAATATGTATTTAATATTTTCAGCAACATTGAGTAATATAAAGAGCATGTCATCTTTACCTGGTGTGGTTGAAAAGAGCATCAGGCACAAACTGCAAGAGTCGTTGGCAGCTACACACTTGGAAGTGATAAATGAGTCTTACATGCACAATGTGCCTAAAGATGCTGAGACACATTTCAAAGTCATTGTTGTGTCAGACAAGTTTGATGGACAACCTTTGATCAAGGTGAATCTCAATATTACTTTCTATATTTTTAGCCAGTGTTGTATGGATAAAGTCACCTAGCACATAACTTGGGATCCCTGTAGTAAGTAGTATTATTAGTGAAGTATCAGGATAGTTAAAACTCCTAATAGACCTTGACCTTGATCCCATTTCATAAAGCTTCAAATCACAAACCTAAAATGGCTGCACCTATGATTAAAACTATACAAACTGCCATTTTCTGCTTTTAAAAATTTAAATTGTAACTGCAGAGAAACACTCCAATATATCTGTTTTGATACAAAAGAGAGAACTATTTTTGAAAGTAAAAATCTAAGTAAGGCTTGCTTGTCTGTATTTTTAGGCGTTTACCTGTGGACCCAGTGATTTGACCCATTGATGGGTATGTGGGTAATTTTAATCCCTGTAGAATTGTAGATCCATCACAAGCAAGCAGTAATAGGAGCGTTAGGTTTGCTGATACTGTTTAATCCGGAGGCTCCCCTTCTAGACGGCGGCATGTAGAAAGAAAAAGGTCTACGGGGAACCCATCAATGGGTTGAATCACTGGGTCCACAGGTAAGCATTGGTATTTTTCATAGGGCTGTGGCCTTAAAGAAACAAACTATCAAAAATGTTGTTTGTTACAGCGGCACCGGATGGTGAACGACATATTGAAGGAAGAACTCCAGACTGGTGTCCATGCCCTCTCCATAGAAGCCAAAACTCCCAAGCAATGGGATGAGAGCGACAAGGTTATAGAAAGCAGTCCCAACTGTCGAGGAGGTTTTGGGAAATAAATCCTGTGTCAGATGCTCAATTTTCATTGGATTTTGTACCAAGTTCTTCAAATGAATGAATGTTAATTAACCAGACCAGATCATTAACTTTCATACAATAAGGATGATGATGACTAGTAGTTACTTTTATCACCTGTCAAAAACGAAATTTATTCAGGGATTATCATGTATACATAGTACTTCCATTATGATGTGCAAAAGTATCAATTTCTACATCTATTATCAAAACTGTTTTGTCATGAACATTTCGTTTCTGCTGTTGATGCGTCTTCTTTGCTTTGTGTTAATGTTGAGTTTAAACTTCAAAGAATATAATATAATACAATAAGAATATTAATACATTAAGAAACGAAATTACATAAGATCAAAACTCGGAACCTATCCAGCTGCAGCGAGGGGTGAGACAGGGAGACGTTATATCTCCGAAACTGTTCACCGCCGCCCTGGAAGATGTTTTTAAGCTTTTGGACTGGGATGGACTCGGCATCAATATCAACGGCGTGTACATCACCCACCTTCGATTCGCTGACGATATCGTGGTCATGGCTGAGACTATGGACGACTTAGGCGCAATGCTCGATGGCCTCAGTAGAGCCTCTCAACAAGTGGGTCTTAGAATGAACATGGACAAGACGAAAATTATGTCAAACTTCTGTGTCATACCTACTCCTCTGAAGGTTGGAGGCTCTACACTCGAAAATGTTACTGAATATGTATACCTGGGACAAACAGTCCAGTTAGGTAGGTCCAACTTCGAGAAAGAGATCAATCGTCGAATCCAACTCGGCTAGGCAGCGTTCGGGAAGCTTCGCAATATCTTTACGTCCCAGATACCGCAGTGTCTTAAGACCAAGGTCTTCGACCAATGTGTGTTGCCAGTGATGACGTATGGAACTGAGACATGGTCGCTTACTATGGGCCTCATAAGAAGGCTCAAGGTCACCCAAAGGGCAATGGAGCGTGCTATGCTGGGAGTTTCTCTGCGTGATCGAATCAGAAACAAGGAGATCCGTAAGAGGACCAAAGTAACCGACATAGCTCTCAGAATTGCTAAACTTAAGTGGCAGTGGGCGTGGCACATTGCTCGTAGAACAGATGGCCGTTGGGGCAGTAAAGTTCTCGAGTGGCGACCACGCACCGGAAAGCGTAGTGTAGGCAGGCCTCCCACTCGGTGAACCGATGACCTGGTAAAGGTCGCGGGAAGCCGCTGGATGGATGATTTTGTACCAAGTTCTTCAAATGAATGAATGTTAATTAACCAGACCAGATCATTAACTTTCATACAATAAGGATGATGATGACTAGTAGTTACTTTTATCACCTGTCAAAAACGAAATTTATTCAGGGATTATCATGTATACATAGTACTTCCATTATGATGTGCAAAAGTATCAATTTCTACATCTATTATCAAAACTGTTTTGTCATGAACATTTCGTTTCTGCTGTTGATGCGTCTTCTTTGCTTTGTGTTAATGTTGAGTTTAAACTTCAAAGAATATAATATAATACAATAAGAATATTAATACATTAAGAAACGAAATTACATAAGATCAAAACTCGGAACCTATCCAGCTGCAGCGAGGGGTGAGACAGGGAGACGTTATATCTCCGAAACTGTTCACCGCCGCCCTGGAAGATGTTTTTAAGCTTTTGGACTGGGATGGACTCGGCATCAATATCAACGGCGTGTACATCACCCACCTTCGATTCGCTGACGATATCGTGGTCATGGCTGAGACTATGGACGACTTAGGCGCAATGCTCGATGGCCTCAGTAGAGCCTCTCAACAAGTGGGTCTTAGAATGAACATGGACAAGACGAAAATTATGTCAAACTTCTGTGTCATACCTACTCCTCTGAAGGTTGGAGGCTCTACACTCGAAAATGTTACTGAATATGTATACCTGGGACAAACAGTCCAGTTAGGTAGGTCCAACTTCGAGAAAGAGATCAATCGTCGAATCCAACTCGGCTAGGCAGCGTTCGGGAAGCTTCGCAATATCTTTACGTCCCAGATACCGCAGTGTCTTAAGACCAAGGTCTTCGACCAATGTGTGTTGCCAGTGATGACGTATGGAACTGAGACATGGTCGCTTACTATGGGCCTCATAAGAAGGCTCAAGGTCACCCAAAGGGCAATGGAGCGTGCTATGCTGGGAGTTTCTCTGCGTGATCGAATCAGAAACAAGGAGATCCGTAAGAGGACCAAAGTAACCGACATAGCTCTCAGAATTGCTAAACTTAAGTGGCAGTGGGCGTGGCACATTGCTCGTAGAACAGATGGCCGTTGGGGCAGTAAAGTTCTCGAGTGGCGACCACGCACCGGAAAGCGTAGTGTAGGCAGGCCTCCCACTCGGTGAACCGATGACCTGGTAAAGGTCGCGGGAAGCCGCTGGATGCGGGCAGCGCAGAACCGGTCGTCGTGGAGATCCTTGGGGGAGGCCTATGTCCAGCAGTGGACTTCCTTTGGCTGATATGATGATGATGAAGAAACGAAATTATAGTGTTTCATCAAACAGTTCATATGACATCATGTTGGCTAACCTGTGTATTGCATACATTTTCTATGCATACATGCATAGTGGAAGTCTTCTTAGAACATTATAGTTCGTAGGTAAGTAATAAGTTAGACATAATTTCTTTCTGTTCGAACTGAACTGTGTTAGTAGGATTAGTTGTTAAACTTGTGAATTTGGGTTGTATTTGATACGGTGATTGATTAATGAGTGTTTTGTGAGTAATCAAAACGTTTCTGATGGGAAAACTCGAACTAGTGAATTTTGTGTGGTATACCTATTTTCTGTTCGAACTGTGACTTGCGGACTTGCTCCGAGAGTCCGAGTTCATACCCAAGTTCCTTCCTTTGAAAAGTTAAGATAATCTGAAACCAAATATTTGTGTAAGATTCTTAGGAACCGTATAATATATTTTTTTAAGTATATATATAAGGTGTAACAAAATTAGCTGAAACTATTTTAACTGGTGCTTCTACTTATGAAACTGAACAACTTTCCCCATGGAACCCATAGTCAAATCGCAAAAAAAAATTTGGCTCCCATACTAACTCGAGCAGCTGATTAGTTCAAATTTTTTTTGAGATTTGACTATGGGTTTCTTAGGGAAAGTTGTTCAGTTTCATGGGTAGAAGCACCACTTAAAATAGTTTCATCTAATTTTGTTAGACCTTATATATAATTTTGATAGGGCCAGTGCTACGATTCTTGAGTTGGCATCTTATATCCCTATATATGTTGAAATTATATAGAAGTGACGTCATAGTTGTGTCATTTATGTACTCATTTTAAGATAAAACGGGTAAGGTTTATGGAAATTTCAGTAGGAGAGTAATATTTTTCAAACTTTGGTAGGAGGGCAATTTAGTGGTCAATAGTTCATAATTTATTTTTAAAGCAGTCATCATCCCAATTCCATGGATAGGAACAGTTTGGTTCCCATAATTGTGCAGTATAGGTCTTAATGGCTTCTTTCCCACTGTGATAATAGCTATTTATGCAACTGTTGCATAATGAGGGGTATTTAACACGAGTGTGGTTTATGAAACGAGCGCAGCGAGTTTCATAAAAGTATACACGAGTGTTAAATACTAATTATGTACAGTTGCATACAATAGTTTATCTACACTCATACAACAAATTTAAATTAAAGACAAAATAAAGTAATCATTGTTTATTGTAATAATTATTGACATTTTGTATGGTTCAATTATTAAAGGTTATTTTAGTTGCTGTTTCAAGAATATCCGGGGGTGTCAAATTTTCGTCTATATCACTATCAGTTTCAGACATTTTACTGGGTTTTTAGTAAAAAAACTTGTAATAACGACTTACTTAATACAACGAATAACGAATTACATATTATACAAACTGCATAAGGAAAAATACAAACGTTAATGGCGC
The DNA here is from genome assembly GCA_947284805.1 of Coleophora flavipennella. Taxonomy (NCBI): domain Eukaryota; kingdom Metazoa; phylum Arthropoda; class Insecta; order Lepidoptera; family Coleophoridae; genus Coleophora; species Coleophora flavipennella. Next base: position 2,300,894 of record OX369307.1, read on the forward strand.
GAAAATAAATTTGCAGTAATATCGCACCGCGCATGCGCGCCGCCAAGGTTGCGTTCCGAAACACGCTAGTGTGCTCAAATAGCAAGCATCTGCGTAAAAATTTAAAAAAAAAACTTCATTTTGTTACAACTTTGCGATAACGAAATGAAATTTGTATGGATCCTTAGTCACGGCTCCATCGAAAGGTATATCATTTGCTTAGCGTTTCTGATACGTAAATGAAGGATTTACGACATGAGTGTAGATAAATATTTATTTTATTTGCCTATCATGATGGATCTGGTCCACGGTCACCTTTCACTCATACTGATCGTAAGGGTGATTGTTCCATCTAGGATTAATGTACCTAAATATATATTTTATTTGTCTATCACGATGTATCTGGTCCACGATAACCTTTCACTCATACTGATCGTAAGGGTGATTGTTCCATCTAGGATTAATAGGTTCCTAACTTTTCCATTTGCCTATCATGATGGATCTGGTCTACGGTCACCTTTCACTTATACTGATCGTAAGGGTGATTGTTCCATCTAGAATTAATAGGTACCTAACTTTTCCACTGTGATAAATATTTATTTTATTTGCTTTTCACGATGGATCTGGTCCCTCATACTGATCGTAAGGGTGAAAGAACTCATATTTTTATTGTTCCATCTAGAATGAATAGGTACCTGGCAGTAAGTATGATATTGTGCTAAATAAACTTGTTGGTCTCATTTTAGTAAAATGTTAATGTTAGGAGTTTAAAATGAAAGTTTTTATACAAAAATATTTTGTTTTTAATTTTCATAAAACTTTTCACATGTTCCTAATAAGGGTTCGAAGTGTTAATAAGCATTGATAATTATCGATAATTATAACGTTGATAATTATCTTGATAATTATAAAACTTACCATAAACCATCTTTTTGATTTGGACATCTGTAAACGTAAGCCTCCAAAAACGCATTACTCGCATCGATCTTCATCCCTGGATTGCGTTAGGCCTCGCGCTATGTCCTGCCTTGTTTATCCGAAAACGATTAGACGTTTCGTGTTGTATTAAAACGCGTTTTACTTAATATAACCATGGTTAAACTTACACTTAAAACAATTAACTTATTTTGTAATTTTTTCTACATCATATTTTCGTATTTTCATTTTGGTAAAAAATTAAAGAGCAAAAATAACAATCAACGCCGATAATTATCGGATAGTTATCAAAGAAAATATTTATCTTGATAATTTCGAACCCTGTTCCTAATTACTTTCTACCAACTGAGTCTTGTAAAAAATACTTATTTGCATTTAGTTATGATAAATGATGAAAATGAATGAAATGGTTTGGTTTCTACTCTGTTCCTTTTGGAATAGGGATACTTATTCTTATTATTTTTTACATTTTGACACTACACACTTTACATTCAACCACAAATACAACACACATTTATTTTTATTATTTACACAATTATTATTTTCTGGTAGAGAGATCAACAAGACCTTACGAGAGTCTTACTCATCATCATATCAGCTGAAAGACGTCCACTGCTGGACAAAGGCCTCCCCCAAGGATTTCCACAACGACCGGTCCTGCGCTGCCCGCATCCAGGGGCTTTCCGCGGCCTTCACCAGGACGTCGATCCACCGAGTGTGAGGCCTGTGGCGTGACGTCTCCCCATGCGCAGTTGTCACTCGATAACTTTACTGTCCCAACGGTCATCTGTTCTACGAGCTGTGAGTCGAGAGTCTTACTACTTTCAAGTTAATTTTCACATAGGTACATTACATTCATGTCACTTCAGCTCGGACGTCATCGATTTAATGTAATTTGACTACACATTTTGTCATATTTTGTCTGAATTTACAAAATCGTAAATTCGACGGTGTCTGAGCTTTCGTTAGTGCTAAAATCGATAGTTTTTGTTAGTGCAAAGAACTGCAGACCAATTCCAGACACTAGCCGTACCATAAGTATAAATTTAAATGGAAGCTATATACGCACGCGCTAATGGCACATTTTTGCTTGCTATGCAATGCCAGTTCCTTCCCGCACACACGATTTAGTGTGAACTACTAATCACGCCCAAGATTTCAGCGCGCTCAGTAAATTATTGGTGTACCGCACTTCACGCGCTAATGAAATAATGCATCGGGGACAATTATTACTTATATCGAATCGTGTTGGTGCGTACCGCGAATACTGTTCTTATCATTTGAATTGAAATGGTTTGATGTGTGAGATGAGCCGATGAGTGTCACATCAGCCGGCGCTAGTGTCAGATGTTGTAGTTGTCCAAACGCAGCTTCCCTTCATTCTCGGTCAAGTACAGGAGATCGGCCATGGTCTGTTCGCTTATTGCTTCCTCAGCCTTTTCGGACATCTGCAAATAGTCCTTGTATTAATAACAACGCTGAGGCAACGTGTCTCAGGGCGAGCCACTGATTCAAAATGGCGCCCATTATCGTCGTCAGTCGATTCAATAATCAATATAAAACGTACATCCAAAATCACGAAGTGTAGAAATTTTTTAGAATAATTCAAAATGATCATATGTTTAACACGTCTGAAAAAATAACTTTTTGTGGACACAGACGCATAGCGCGATTATACAGGGTGTAAGAAAATTGCATTTAGGTAAAAAGCGTCTAATTTTTAGGGTTCCGTAACCAAATGGAAATAACGGGACCCTATTACTAAGACTTCGCTGTCCGTCCGTCTGTTACCAGGATAATAACCGTGATAGCCAGACAGTTAAAATTTTCACAGATGATGTATTGCTGTTGACGCTATAATAACAAATACTAAAAATTAGAATAAGTGTAAAAATAAATCTCTCTCTGCATACAAAAAACGTGTTTTTTTTAATTGGAAGAAACTAGCGCCATCTAGTTTGATGGTATGGAACACTATGTGTGCGGTTCTGACTCGCACTTGGCCGGTTTTTGATGTGTAACATCTTTCCTCTCGCTTTTCTTCAATCTGCGGGAGTGATTTCGTGAAAAGGGACGGAATTGTGTAACAAAAATATTTTTTTCTCAGTCGCGAAGGCTAAGGAAACATGGCCACGCCGTATTAGCGAGACCGGGTGGCCGGTAGGTATTTTACTGATGTCAGCTGTTACACATCATATGCGACTACTGTAAGACTCGCTAGTTTTTTTTTTTGAGAATTGTCTGTGAGTTGGGCTGGGGAAAATAGAGGCCCCAGTTGACGGCCCTTACACCTATTTTGATACTCCCGTGTGTGCTTGCCTCAGGAAACCATGCTCAATTCACGTCCACATTTGCGAGTCAAGCACACCGAGGCACCTTTGAGCGCAATAAAAAAAAAGAACCGCCGCGCCGCTCGACGGTTCGCCCCGCGGCAGGTGTACGGTGAAGCACGCCTCTGCCCGACGCATAATAACAATAAGAAAAATTTATGTTATGTCACGACCGAGGCGCGTCCGCATTTGAAGAAATATACAGAGACAGCCGCGGCATGGCGTGCTCCAAACTGAGGCCTCCCCAATAAGGATGATGACTGTTAGTTATTTGAGTTAAAATGTCAATTGATACATTGTCAATTGACTAAAACGAAATTTTGTCATAAATATGTTTGAAAACATAGAAATGACGTCATAGTTTTTCAGTGTCATATACCTACATGCTCGTTTTGTAATTTTGGTGAATTAAAAATTTAAGACTGGATAAAAACCAAAGTATTTTTTAAAATTTTAGTAAGTAGCAGGAAAATCTTATGATTAAAAGTCCATAATATTTTTTAATGCAGTTATCCCAATTCGCACCTTAAACTGTACATTATATCAGCCGAAACACGTCCACTGCTGGACAAAGGCCTCCTCAAAGGATTTCCACGACGACGACCGGCCCTGCGCTGCGCGCATCCAGTGGCTTCCTGCGACCTTCACCAGGTCGTCCGTCTACCAAGTGGAAGACCTTCCTACGCTACATCTTCCGGTGCGCGGTCACCACTCGAGAGCTTTACTGCCCCAATAGCTGTCTGTTCTACTAGCAATGTGCCCCGCTGGACAAATTAACCCTCTTGTTACTACTGTAGTTTGAAAACATTTTTTCAAACAAAAGAAAAATTTTATCAGATTTTTTCTTATTGTTATTATATTTTAAGTTGCATATAAGGTCTAACAAAATTAGCTGAAACTATTTTAAGGGCAAGTTCAGTAAACGAAACTGAACAACTTTTTCTTCAGCGACCATACTGAAATCTAAGAAAAAAATCTACAATAAAAAAAAGAAATCTTAATAAATCCGGCACTGGCCATCGTACCGTAGCAGCCCACGCGCCTGACGCGCCTCCGCCACAGATGATAGTACAAGCCGTGTCTTCCGTCGCGTCGGACACATAATGGGTAGGTATCTAAACCCTATTTGTTTAGAAATAGCCAGACATGTAAACAAAACATGAACTTCAAAATAAACTAGTTTCAATTGGTTTTCAAGTCTTAAATGAACTAAAACACAGTATTTATGTCAATAAAATCCTTGTAGGACCGTACTCGATGTCCAAATGTAAGTGATTAAGCTAAAATGATTTGTTTACATGTTTGGCCATTTCCAAACAAATAGATTTTTCTTTAATGTGACTTGTCCGCAAACAGGCTAAGGCGAGCTACCTACCTACTTGCTTCATAAGTATCCGGTGATTTTCTTGGTTGACCGGCATCTACAGGTCGTGGCATACTCGTAAAAGTACCGTAATCCCGGAATCGCTGCAAAGCACTTATAGTATTATGTGTAGATGGGGTCTACGGCTATGAAAATCTTGAAACATGTTCCTGGTGTCTATTAGGTTGTGGTTACAAACTTCATAGCACACCGCTATGTCCAAATACTGTTGTACATGGCATTTTCACAATGAAACACTTAACTTAGGCACTTAGGTCACAATCTGTAGGTTATGCTTTGAGAACGTAACTCAATGAGTGCGCGAGAGTAACTGAGATATTTTTTTCGCGCACGCATCGCACTTGTTTGTAGGCGAAATGTACCTACGAGCGAGCAGCAAAATAGTTCAATGGCCTCAACGCTTCAAAGGAGCCGCCGCCTTCAATTTCAATTTCTTATTTTTCGAAAAGTGTAAATACCTGTTAGGTTGTATTTTACTACCTACATCTAAAAGGGGAACTATAAGGCCGCAGTTTCGTTGCGGCAAGGCACGAATCCAGCGAAAAGACAGGAACGTACTACAACACGAGAATATTAGAATATTATAGTGGGCAATATTGGAATGTGGCAATTTTTTTAGAATTCGGTATGGTCGCTGAAGAAAAAGTTGTTCAGTTTCGTTTACTGAACTTGCCCTTAAAATAGTTTCAGCTAATTTTGTTAGACCTTATATACGTTTCAAATACAACATTTTGCGAAAAAGTGGGATAAAGATACTTACTGGCCTATAACTGTATTCACTGGACGGAGCAAACTTGAAGTTGGGCCCGAAGTTAACGCTAACAGTGATATTCTTGTGCAGCGATACGGACGGGTAGTAACAACCTTCGTATATGTCGTTGAAAGCCTCGCCCTGGCACTCGCCATTCTTGAAGAAGTAGATCTTGCTTCCCCGTAAAGGTTTAAGGTTGCTCAGCGATTCCTGGATATTGTCTTTATCTTCGTAATAGAGGTGGCTCTTGAATTTAACGAGGGGCTGCGGAGAGGACAATGAATGACTTAGACATATAGAGTGTTACGATATAGATGTAGGACCCGTTATCTAGGGCTTCTATTCATAATACTGAACAACTTTTCCCAAGAGAACCGTAGTCATCATCATATCAGCCAAAATATGTCAATAGCTAGACAAAGACCTTCCCCAAGGATTCCCACAACGACCTGTCCTGCTCTGCCCGCATACAGCGGCTTCCTACGACCTTCACCAGGTCTTCGGTCCACCGGACGAATTTCGAAAAAATAAAACAATAAATAAGGCAATATACGACTTCTTAAGTAGAATTTTAGTACAAATGGATAAAAGTAAACCAGTATTAGCTTTATACATGGATATGACAAAAGCCTTCGACTACGTGGACCATAGCATTCTTTTATCAAAATTAAATACATATGGTGTAAGGGGAAACATTTTAAATCTAATATCATCATACCTTACAGATAGACAGCAAAAAACACAAATCAACAGAATAAATTTTAAAAATAAGACAAATGAAGAATTCACATCAAAGCTTAGAAATGTCCAATATGGAGTACCACAAGGCAGCGTGTTGAGGCCTTTACTGTTCCTAGTTTACATTAATGATTTCCCTAAAGCATCTCAATTCCCCATGGTACTCTTCGCTGACGACAGTACAGTTATATATGACAGTTCTGATAATTTAGAAACCGACATAAATGAAAATATTAAATGCTTAATTAGCTGGCTGCAAATTAACAATTTAAATATTAATCTAGGTAAGACAAAAATAATGAAATTTGAACAAAGACCAGCCAATAAAACTAATTTCAAAATTATGGATCAGGATACAACAATAGCAACAGCTTCTGTAACAAAATTTTTAGGGCTTTACATAGACAGCAATATGAGCTGGAGTACACAAATTGAGAAAGTTTGCAATAAACTTAATAGATACTCATACGCTCTTTATATGCTGAGTAAAGTGGTAAACCATGAAGCCTTGCTGACTGCATACCATGGTTATGTCGCATCCACTCTGAGATATGGGATAATATTTTGGGGAAACGCAACTGGTAGGGAATTAATATTTAAGGCTCAAAAAAGATGTATAAGATCTATTTGTAACATTTATCGAACTGACAGCTGCAGACCTCATTTCAAAAGACTAAAACTGTTAACTTTTCCTTGTATGTTTATCTACGAAGTAGCTGTATTTGTGAAATCTAATTTGCATCTATTTAAGACTTTAAAATCTCAAAGGCATGGTAACACTCTTTGCACAGTCCCATGTAACACAGCCCTGCTCCACAAAAGTGTATTTACATTAGGTCCTAAAATATATAATAAAGTACCTCGGGAAATCCGTGAGTTTGACGACATTACGAGTTTTAAATACAAGTTACGTGAACTGTTACTAGAAAAGACATACTATGACATGTACGAATATTTAAATGATGACATATTGTGAAATTATTTGATTTATTTAAGTTCGACATTATACATTAAATTTATGTTCTTGAGCACAACATTTGACATTAATAATTTAAAATTTAAAGGTATTATGCAATTTTTAATAAAAATTTTTCTATTTTTTATGTATTTTTTTTTTGTGTAAGCTGAAATGTATTGTATGCCTCTTTAGGCAGATTATGTGAAACTTTATGTTACTTTAAGATCTTTGTACCATAATCAACAATAAAAACTCTGATTCTGATTCTGATTCTGATTCCGTGTGGGAGGCCTGCCTACGCTACGTGTTCCGATGCGCGGTCGTCACTCGAAAACTTTACTACCCCTACGAGCTATGTGCACTGCCACTTAAGTTTTGCCATTCTGTGAGCTATGTCGATTACTTTGGTTCTCCTACGGATCTCCTCGTTTCAGATTCAATCGCGTAGGGAAGTTCCGAGCATAGTCGCTGGATCGCCCTTTGGGTGACCTTGAGCATTTTATGAGGTCCATAGCAAGCGACCATGTCTTAGTTCTTTATGTCAATTAGAAAAATTGGACTTCATACAAACTGACCATATACAGTCAACAATTTTTAGGAAACCTGAACTATGAGTTCCTTAGAAAAACTCGTTTCGTATGATGAGTAGAAACCTTAGGTTATGTATGCGATTAATTTGGTTTCAGCCCATGAGGCACATGAAACTCTTTGTACTGAGAATCTCCTGCCCATAAATACGAGTATGCTGTGGGCCCTGCCAGTGCGTTCATGTATATGTCTGTGGCAGACTGACCCTGTCCTTGTACGTGCTGGGCACGCGGTGCCTGCTGTCCGGCAGCACGATGAGGAAGCCGAGCACGTCGCCCTCGCCGTACCCCGCGCTGTAGTGCTTGCCGCGAGACTCGTGGAACCTACAATATAATATAAATAAGGTCTTTATGTAAACTATAAAAAAAAAAAAAAAAAAAAACCAACCAACTTCCAAAAAGGAGGAGGTTCTCAATTCTACTGTATGTTTTTTTTATGTATGTTACCTCAGAACTTTTGACTGGGTGAACCGATTTTTATGATTCTTTTTTTTATTTGAAAGCTATAGTGCTTCCCGTGTGGTCCCATATAAATTTTATAATAATCGGTGTAGTACTTTATTAGTAATATTAGTAAATTGAAAAAAAACAAAAATAATGCAAAAATTTACCAAGTTGTAGTGATGGGAGTCGGTTTTTACGTGTTTAGCGTTTTTTTTAAATTTTATAAAACATCAATCATCATATCAGCCGAAGGACATCCACTATTGGACATAGGCCTCCCCTAAGGATTTCCACGACGACCGGTTCTGCGCTGCCCGCATCCAGCGGCATTTTATAAACATTCCCCAAGAAATCTTTGGTCAATTCGTCCTAAAATTTCTGGACTTCCGATTCGAAATATTGGCTCAACTGATCGGTTTTATAAGAAGCTCCATTTTTAGGGTTCCATACGTCAATAGGAAAAAACAGAACCCATATACCATACCACTTTGTCGTGCGTCTGTCAAGACCCTTATCTCAGGAACGGGTAGAGGTATCAAGCTGAAATTAAATTAAATTAAATACTTAGGGCTATAGCTCTTAAGGGGTGTAAATAATTTGTAGTTTCTCGCGTAGCCTTCACCGTCTGGCGTACAGAAATCAACATTAAAAAATAGTAAGAAAAGCGGCGTATCTGACTTGATGAATTTACTTATAAACTGGGTTCTTATGGGAGGTATTCCGTTTTTTTTTATAATGAACTGTTCGAAATATGGTCGGTGTTTACCTTACCTAAAATTTACTAATTTTATTAAGTTAATTATATCGCTGAGAGTACCTAACCGGCCATCTGTGAATCGGATTCGCTCTAAGGATCCCGAATCAAATGAAAGGAAAAACATTTTTACTGTCGGTCTCTGTTGTACTCGTTGATGTTTTAGGGTTCCGTACCCAAAGGTAGGTATTGTGCTTGGAGTCAATTATACGGTACCTGGTTCCCTTGCGACTGCGCCAGGAGTAGCCGAACTTGTCGTAGCCGAGCGGCGCCTGCAGGTTAGCGTAGCGGCGCCCCCAGCCCAATCGCGCCGCGGCGCCCTCCGGCATCTCCTCCACCTGCGCCTCCCAGTACCACGCGCCGCGCCACACGCCTGCGCCACACAATACACATTACGATGTGCAATCAGATGCAAGTGCACACGTATAATTAATAAATTAATAATTATGTCTTCCAACCGATTTCGGTGATGGCGACTGCCACAGATCAGCCAAAACAATAATAGGGGCTAGGTCTTACAGTTGTTAGTTGGTCTGCCCTTTCATGCGCTCGAAGATGACTAACATAGCCAATCTTTGCTGTAAATGTTCGTCCACAACGAGGACATCTACGCACACTATTTTCGTAACAGTAAAAGATAGCTGCAGGTGTTTTAAGTCGTCACACTTTTTATCGAGGTACAACCTTCGCTTACGTTCAAAGGAAAAAACCTAAAAACATAAATTACTTTTTTAGCAAACAACATTAATATCAAGAACAAAAGTTTACGTGTGAAAATGCAGTCGATCTCAAACAATGCCTATTCACTCTCGCCTTGATGGTCCCCAAATTTTCCACCCTTCGCTGTCCGCATACTAAGAGAAGCGTAATGCTTCGTGTGGATAGGTGGAATATCACCAACCCCCTTGCAACTTGTTGACTGAATGTGGAATGGAGCTGGGGGAAGTAAGATCATGTAGTTCGCGCCCTATCTTTAAAATGACTTCGATGGAACACCGATAGACAGGCGATTTTATGCGTGGAGCCCACGGTGCAGTAGCCCTTTTCCCCGCTGACCGTCAGACCCTCCTGTTTAAAGTCATGACGTCATTCACCATACATGGCACGCACGGTGCTGTATCACTTCTTCCCGATAACCGCCAGAGCGTCCTCGGTTCAGTCATGCATGACGTAACTCACCATGCGTGGCGCGCACGGTGCAGTACCCCTTCTCCCCGCTGACCTTCCTATTCAAAGTCATGACGGCATTCACCACGCATGGCGCGCACGGTGCTGTATCCCTTTTCCCCGATAACCGCCAGAGCGTCGTCGGTTCAGTCATGACGTCACTCACCATGTGTAGCGCGCACGGTGCAGTAGCCCTTCTCCCCGCTGACCGCCAGACGGTCCTCGGCCACGCGTAGCTGCGGTGCGCGGTCGTGCAAAGCTAGAAGCACGCCACTCGGGCAGAGAGCTCGGTACAACCAACCGGGGATAGGCTTGCCGCTCCACTCGTGGCTTTCGTCGAACTCCTGGGATGGAAAAAATAAGGAGTTTTTTTTAAACTTGTATTTTTAACCTAAAAGCGTCGGTGGCTCAACCGGTAACGACTCGGTCCATCTAACCAGAGGTACCGGGTTCAAATCTGGACGGCCAATGTACCAATGAGTTTTTCAAATACTTACGTACATACGACTTACCGATTGCTTTAACGGTGAAGGAAAAACATCGTGAGGAAACCTGCACACGCCTGCGAGAGAAACTCGAAGGTTGTGTGTGAAGTCGACCAACCCGCACTGGGCCCGCGTGGTCGACTAAGGCCTAATCGCCCTGATTCAGGGTAAGCTCGAGCCCCTCGGTGGGGACGTATATGAGCTGTTATAATAAATTTTTTAACCCCCAAAGTAAAAAGAGGGGAGTTATAAGTTTGAAGCCTATGTCTGTCTATCTGTAAATGTCATCGTAGTTCCTATAAGGCTGTACCAATTTTCAGAGCTCAACTCAGGGCGACCCTTTTGTCCCTAAAGTTTGACGCGAGCCGGTAGTGGCGAGCGGCATTTATCAAACATGCAGCTAACTCAGCGAACGAAGTATAGTTCCCTTGTGCTGATTAATACCTATGTCATTTACTTTGCGTTATAAAATCCTTAAAAATATGGACTGAAATTAGTAAAGCGTACTTTTTCGTTTTCGTTTTTTAATTAAACATATAATTTAAAACGTAATGGTGGCGCTAGTGGATGGTCAGCAGGCGCCCCTAAATGTATTACCAAAAGTGCTAAAGCCCTAGTGGAGTCTACAGTTAGCAAAACTAGTAAAGGTTAACATATAAGAGTGTCACAGTATAAGAGTGACAAGTCCTTTCGAACTAGAGATCCAAAATATTTACATACTACCTCTAAATACATCACGGATTTTTTTCTAGTGCGTAGTAAAGAACAGATCGGACTGCTAACCTGTCTAAACGGAGCATGAGGATCAGGTTCGGCCAATATATACCGGTAACCATCCTTATTGAACGGATGTTCAGTAGGATACCCATGTGACGGCAGCTTTAAGGCGCCTAAATCCGCTTGGCGCCCCTTCTTGCCAGCCGGGGCGCCTGACTCGGCGGCGCCTCCGACAGCCGGCCGCCGCTTGCCTTGCCGTTTCACGTTGCCCGCGGCCGGGACTGAAATTCAAATAAGAAGATACGCTGAACGATAACATCGCAATGGTATTGTTAATTTATTTAAGGCATTAAAATATAAAAACTGATTTTATACTGTAAAAAGCAAATTAGTAACAAGGAGGATCCGTGCTGCCCCGCAACATTATTTTTTTTATAATGGACATCGAGGTTGCGCGGTGTGCAACCCGCAAGCGGCTCCCCCGCAACATTTTTTTTTATAATGGACATCGAGGGTGCGCAAGCGGCTCGCCATCGATGTTGCGCGGTGTGCGAAAATGTGGTTGAATTTTCACACCTAGCTTCGGGATTTGCTGGAAGAGATCCCTGTATGGGATAAGTCCGCCTTTGTGCATTACACTGCTATTTTGTATCTATAATTGTATATTTTGTTGTACAATAAAGAGTTCACAAACAAAAAAGCTTAAAAATTGAAATGGAATGAAAAAATTCAAATGAAAGAGCTTGTATACTAGCAAATTTTGTTAGATCGAAACGAACCGCGTACTTCGATTCGAACCGGAGAAATTTAGAAAGAAAGCTATGAAAATCACATAATTTTAACAAGTAATTTTCAGTGCTTGATTTTTTTTTCTGTACACGTGTCGGACTCGCACACGAAGGGTTCCGTACTATCGTATGAGAAAAAATACGTTTCTTGTTCACTAATTCACTTGTTGAAATAAAAATCACTCCTTTCAGTTTTTATTTTATTTTCATCATTTGTTGTTATAGCGGCAACAGAAATACATACTCTGTGAAAATGTGTCAGTCTACTGTGTAAAAACTGTACCTATCATCCTAACTATCTACTGTTCATTAAGTACATCCCGCCGACGGACAGACGGACAGCTGAGGCTTAGTAATAGGATCCCGTTGGTACCCTTTGGGTACGGAACCCAAAAAATCATAAAAAATAAGCAGTGATTAAAAAATAAACATTCATATCAGGTTCAAAAAATAGTCGATATTTTCAAAAAATAAAATTATATAAAAAATAATTGAATTATTTTGAACGATCAATAATTACGAATTACGACACGCTTAATCCACTCGTATTCTGAGTTACTTGTATCCTGTGAGAACTGCTGCGCCTTACCCTCTGCAAAATATACAGGGTGTAACAAAAGTGGTGTAGGTCCCGTTAACTGGGGCTTCTGCTCATCATACTGAAGAACTTTTGTTCTACTATCGCAAAAAAAATAATTTTACTCTTCATACAAATCGATCAGCTGATTGACCAATTTTGTGCATTTTAGTATGGAGGGTCCAATTTTTTTTTTTGAGAATTGACCATGGGTTCCTTAGGGAAAGTTGTTCAGTGTGATGAGTAGAACCCTCAGTTGACGGTTCCACCATTTTTTTACACATTGTATATAATAGTAGACCCGTTGTATGAAGTGTCCAGGGTGTGCCCTCTGACAGGCGTCCCGAAAGTTACAGAGCCCTGAACCATTTTTACCTAGAACCTGTATAATAAAATCCCACCAGAAACAAATATGAAAGGGATCCAAGTTCGGTATAAAAAATGTTTAAGAGAGCTAACGGTTTCGCAAATATAATAAGTGAGATCTAAATGGGTAACAAGTTCCATGGTGTTTTCTTAAATCATAGCTACGGGAATTTAATCTGAAATTATTTTTTTTATACTTCTCCAAATAAAATAAAATGTAACGGTTTTCAGTCACTTAAAAGAAAATTGTTATGTTCTGTGCTACTTATCCTATTAATATTATGAATGTGAAAGTTTGTACGTATGGATGTTTGTAACTCTTTCACGAAAAATTACGTATCTGGCTAAAATTTGTTAGGTAGTAGGTAGACAGATTAAGAACAGGATTAATATATAGGCTACTTTTTTCCACGCTCGCGAGCCGCTTGCGGTTCGCGCGCCGCGCAACCTCGAAGACAGTCATAGAAACTATGTTCACGCGAGCGAAGCCGCTTGTAAAAGCTAGTGTGTAATATTTTCCTTTACGAACTTGGCTGACACACTGCCCTGTGTCTAGAATTCTAGATTATTGACCTCATTTCGCATGGGAAGACCAAAGAGTGCGTTTGCTTTCAAGCAATTATTTTAGCGAAAGACCTTTGACGTTATCGAACATCATGAAGGGATAGAGCGAGCGACGGACAACAGTGCGGAAAATTGTGTTCTCTCTAACTCTTATATTAACACAGCTTCATAGCACTTGTTGATGTGTAACATCTTTGCTCTCGCTTTCCTGCAATTTGTGGGAGTGATTTCGTGAAATGGGACGGAAATGTGTCCCATTGTAACAGGAAGTCGCGTTTTTTCAGGCTTTAAAAGCGCGGAAAAGGCAAAGGTACCTATGACCATACAGCCTAGTCTGCCGTATCTTTGCCGTCCTTTTATAAAGTATTTTGTCACATGTTACACATCATATGCGAGTACTGTAGGTCTCGCTCGAATTTTTTTTTATATTATAATCAGTAAGCACAATAAGATTAATGTATAAAAATAGTAGTTGTAGTTAAATAAAATAGAATAAAAACCGGCCAAGTGCGAGTCAGAATCGCACACATAGGGTTCCGTACCATCATACTAGATGGCGTGCTTTTTGAGAAAGAAGAAACTAGTTCTTCATGTTAAAAAAGCACGTTTTTTGTATGGAGACTTTTACTTTTTCTAATTTTTGGTATTTGTTAGACAGATATACATCATGTGTGAAAATTTCAACTGTCTAGCTCAGTTCATGAAATACTGCCTGGTGACAGACGGACGGACAGCGAAATTTTAGTAATAGGATCCCGTTTTTAGACTTTGGGTACGGAACCCTAAAAACTGGCTAGCACACCGAGGGTTCCGTACCAAATCTATGGATAAGGAACTCTTTTCAAGGAAAATCAATTCTATTTCCTATCTTTCCTATCTTCCTGTTCTATTCCTATCTTCAATATTGTGTAAAAAAAACTGTGAAACTTATTCTTTCTAAAACCCATCTCGGGTTCGATTTATTTATGTTTTTTTGTGATTTGTGTTTATAATTTAAGTGTGTGTTGTTTTTTCTAATTCTTATGTTCTTTTTGGGTCTTATATTTCATCAATAAATTTGTAAATATCCGTGAGCTCGTCCGGTTTTAATCCACTCCCCTACTTTACACCGTACCCCCAACGGGTACAATATAAAAAATTAAATACCTATTACATATAATGCGTGTATTGAAAAAAAATATGTTGACGGTAGATACCATATAAATTTCAATAAAACCGGAATTAAAAAAAATCTAATCATGTTTCATTAAAAACGGCATCGTCACTTTTATTACTTAACATTATATTGTGTTTGCAAACCCAACCCTTCCACTCCAATGATTAAGATTAGGCTGAGCAAACCGAGCCTAAATTACATCAGCTCATATTACGTCCCCACCGCGGCGCTCGAGCCTACCCTGAATTAGGGCTATCGGGCCTTAGTCGACCACGCAGGCCCAGTGCGGGTTGGTCAATTTCACACACAACCTTCGAGTTTCTTCGCAGATGTGTGCAGGTTTCCTCACGATGTTTTCCTTCATCGTAAGAGCGTCGGATAAACGTACATATGAGTCTAAACTCGAAAACACATTGGTACGTGGCAGGACTCGAACCACGACCTCCCGGAAAGGAGGTAGTGGCCTTTGCCGTTGCGCCACCGACGCTCTTCCGCGCCACCGACGTTGCAAACCGAACCTAAATTACATCAATAATTCTTCGTGGCTCCACTTCTTAAATCCAACTTTGGGTCCTAAGGACTAACCCTGTCAAAGGAAATCTGTGGTTCACAAAACGCCGTCCTTTGCACGATACAACCGCCTTTATTAAATTTAACATAGCCTCGTATATTGTAGATACTACAACTTAATCTAGTTCATGTTCAGTTGCGAACTAGTTAGACTTCAGACAGCAACTAGGTCAAAAGCGGCCAGACACACTTCGTAGGTAGACACCTAAATTATAACGGTATAACTTAACGCTCGGTCGGTCTCGTCGGTGGCGCAACGGCAAGGGCCGCTACCGCCTATCCGGGAAGTCGTGGTTCGAGTCCTGCCACGTACCAATGTGTTTTCGAATTCCGATCTCATATGTACGTTTATCCGATGTTCTTACGGTGAAGGAAAACATCGTGAGGAAACCTGCACACATCTGCGAAGAAACTCGATGGTTGTGTGCGAAGTTGACCAACCCGCACTGGGCCCGCGTGGTCGACTAAGACCCGATCGCCCTAATTCAGGGTAGGCTCGAGCCCCTCGGTGGGGACGTATATATGAGCTACACGTCTATCACGGTCGAGCGCCCGCACAGCACTGAGATAACCCAACAGGTCGACGTAGCAACATCGCAAACCCAGCCACTCAAGGTTATATATAGTCCTTGGCGTTACGTAATTTCAAAAAAAAAATACAAGATTTAAAAACCTTTGTATGGGAATGGTTTAAGCCGTTGAGGGTACAGGCTCAGCCGAAGAAACAAACATACGTGCATCCATTACCCTTTTTCTTGGAAAGTCGTTTTAACCGCCTCCGTAGCGTTATGGTTAGTCCATTCGGTTCACATCAGGAGGTTGCGGATTCGATTCCCGGCGGGGTCAACTTCGTAACACTCCGTTTGGTTGGTGCTTTGATTATACACAGTGTATATATTCAAAGGGTTGGTGGTAGGGCATTTTCATAGCTCGCCTAGCTATCTACCACCATCTTAAGTCTTGCCGCCAAACATCAGTGGTAACAGCATTGATGTGTTCCGGCTTGAAGATAAGATAGCCAGATCCTCATGGCGTTGATCTTGGTAAGCCCGCTTCCATCTTCGGCATAATCGTGACTTAACCTCAAGTGAGATGATGACATGTTTTTTGAGAAAAGGGTTGGTGGTAGGGCATTTTCATAGCTCGCCTAGCTATCTACCACCATCTTAAGCCTTGCCGCCAAACATCAGTGGTAACAGCATTGATGTGTTCCGGCTTAAAGATAAGATAGCCAGATCCTCATGGCGTTGATCTTGGTAAGCCCGCTTCCATCTTCGGCATAATCGTGACTTACCCTCAAGTGAGATGATGACAAGGGCTTATCAATTGTGGATTTAAAAAAGTCTGATAGAAACAGGTTGTTCTAGAGATGGTTAGCCACTAATTTACATATCGATATCTGACATTTCATCGCTAAAATAACCTTAATTAAAAACCCGACTGCATAAATGGATCTGTACGATTATATTAATGCGCATTGTGGAAGTTTGTGTGTGTGTTTTTTCACCTGTATGTATGCATCCGTTCATAATGTAAGTATCTAAAAAAAAATTAATCGAGTTGCCTTTGGTTCACAACAAGTCAAAAGTATCCAGTTGTTAATGAATGATGTTAAATATCAATTCAGTATTCAGGGTAAAGGCAGACGTTATCATATTACTCAAGTCTAAGGATATTACTAATATACAGGATGACTTTTAATTAGTTCTTGATAATTAAAGATATGCATGTACTCGTGATTACAAACAACTTTACCGAAGAAGCTATATGTCAAATCAGAAATAAAATTTTGGTCCTCGATACATAATATAATTATCAAATCGGCAAAAATGTATAAAGGACCAAAATTATTTTTTTCATATTTGACAAATACTTTTTTTGGAAAAGTTGTTTGTAATCACGAGTACATGCATATCCTTTACTAACAAGAACTAATTAAAAGTCACTCCATATACATATAAATTATACTTTGTGTAAGGTCTGTGCCTAAAGTTGTGTC
This sequence comes from Coleophora flavipennella, assembly GCA_947284805.1. Taxonomy (NCBI): domain Eukaryota; kingdom Metazoa; phylum Arthropoda; class Insecta; order Lepidoptera; family Coleophoridae; genus Coleophora; species Coleophora flavipennella. The sequence continues at coordinate 2,318,144 of OX369307.1, forward strand.
CGCCAAATCTCTTGGTGTTTCTATCGATTGAAGTTATAGCTGGGAAAGCTGCATGTTTACTTAGTAGTGTTGAATAAAAAGGTAGCCAAGTGCGACGGACCATGCGCAAAGTATGGTTCAGTAGTCTTAACAAAAAAATACTTAAAAAATCGGCCAAGTGTGAGTTGAACTTGCGCAAGGTAGGGTTCCGAAGTCTTTTTAAAAACAAATGTACATTTTGAAAAACTAAATTATATTTGTTTATTTATTATTTATTTGCAGTTGGTAATAGTACATTTTGTATAGAAAATCTATGAGCTTTTTACAAATCAAACTGCACATCTTAAGCTGATCGACTATTCCTCCTAAACTAAGAAAGCCTACTTATCCTTGATACTTTTCTTTTGAAATTGATTACATGTCCTACAATTTACTTTTTTTTTCAGATATCTTGAAATAACAGTTTAGCTGGTTTTATACTTGACTCGAAAAAAAATTAGCACTTTAAAGCTTAAGTCTGTATATTGGCAAATAAGCAGTGAGAAACGCTTAGCAAAAAAATCAGGAAAAATAACGATATGTTATATTCAAGGATATTACCTAGAACCCCTGTAAGTTCATTACACGATTAGATTAACTTGACTCGATCATAAAAAATCCCAAACATAGCATAAATTGAAGCAAAGTGGAGCAAAGCCTGTAAACATTTGTAGTAAAAAATATTTCTTTTAAATTTGAAATTTATGTCATAATTTTCTTCTTTTCAAACTAGACTGCGTAGTATGTTTATTCAAATTTAATTTAGTTCACTTTTTCGAAACTTTTCAAAGAAAAAACATTGAAAAAGTGCAAAAGTGTAGTTATTTTCTTTACTCTCTACACGTAAAAAAAAAAAAAAAGACTGAGACAACTGTTAAATCAATGCCTCGCCTTAATATTTCGCAAACCGATCCCTGAATCGAAAAATGGTTTTAGCAAATCCTCAGTAGTTTTGAAAGAGTTATTCAACGGTATCTCACAAGATAGGGTACGTCAATGAAAAAAAAAATTACTCCCCCTTTACATGTAGGGGAGGTGACCTAAAGTTTTTTTTCAAGATTTTATTGTACTAACCCGCACTGGGCCCGCGTGGTCGACTAAGGCCCAATCGCCCTAATTCAGGGTAGGCTCGAGCCCCTCGGTGGGGACGTTTATATGAGCTGATGTGATTGTACCAATTTGCCAAATTAAAACTTTCCAGTACTAATAGTCTCTGAGCTAAGCCGCGGTCAGACAGACAGACATGGAAAACCTATACGGAACCCTAAAAATAAGTTATTTTTGCAGTTCGTATATAACTTTACAAGGTCGTATATTTTTACAAATTCAACTGCGCTTTAAAAAATCATCATTTTTTGTTTTTGATATGTTTACATGTTATTTTAAAAGTCTTTAGAACGTGTACCGAGTTTTCTTGTTGCATTTAATCAAGTAATAAACATTAACAGTATAATAATTTGCACAGATAAGTCAAAGTCAACAGTTAAGTTGGTCGACTATTACTTCAAACTAAGAAAGCCTACGTAGCTGTCATTATTTTCCTTTTAAATTAAGTAGATAGGTAGGCTCTTGCTAATACTTTTCAGGTTTCCTGTAATAGCGATTTAGCTCGTATATGTTACACTCTTCCGTCCCTTTTTACGAAATCAGTCCCAGAGTTTGCAAGAAAGCGAGAGGAAAACACTACCCCCTCTCCCCCTTACCATAAAGGTATGCAATGTTTTTACAGATTGTATTCCATAATATGTTATTATTAGGTGTCATTAATTTGTATAACCATACCAAAGTTCAGCTTTATAGCGGTAATTGCCCACTCGGTAAGTAACAGAATTACAGTAACAGACAGAATAAACTAGTTGGACTACGGAACCCTAAAAACGATGGCAGTAGGTGATTAATTAGGAAATAATAACAGTAGGTAGGTATGCTTGCTAGGTACCTACATCCCGTAACCGATCTCAAACACGACAATGTTAACCCACTCTTTTAGGAAGTGACGAATGACGTTGACTGAGAATATGATAATTAACTACATTTGAATTGGCTTGTTATTGCGTTACGTTTTTGTTCATACACACAGAGACGCAAAAGACCAACTCAATGTCGGACAGAACCTATTTTTTTTAAATTAGATACATACGTCTGTAGTCTGTCTAACCTACTGTCTGGCGATACGTCATTGAAGGTCACCTGGAAAATACCCTGGACCGAAACAGCTGCGAAAACAGTTTCAACACCTAGGTACTTGAAACCTTTACCTACCTGAAAACCATTATAATCGATTTGATTAAAAATGGAAAAACTTACGATCCATGTCGAACTAACCAATATCACTACACCAAATAAGTAGGTGTCTAGTTAAGTACATATTTCGATTACTAAATTGCTACTTTAGAGATAAGATAGCGGCCGGCGTTATCGCGTCCAACCAACTAACAATAAGTATTAAGATCCAACCCAAAATACTTTCAAATACATTAACATCGCGTTGCCAACTAAAATCATTATATTTTAAAGGCCTAGAGTTGACCTATAAGTAATGAATGAATGATTGTTGTAGTATAATAGCCAGTTGCATATAATTTTGCTAGTAAAACGAATTAACATAATAGCGTATTAACTAATTTAGCTCTGCAGTTGAAGAAAACGAAATCTAGACTTACCAGCCATCTCAAACAGTTCAAGGTGAAGAAAAAACGATTCAAATAAGTATAAAACCAATTGACGTGAAATCGTCGGCCACGGCGAGTCGACTTATCGAGGAAACACTCGACGTACATAAACTACGTGGACATACATACATAATATTATAATGGTATAGGTGAGTATCCGTATAGATAGAGACGGACGGCGCGCGTGTGTGCAAGTACTTATAATGTAGCCACTGTTTACAAACACTGAGACACAGAACAATGTCATTATTTAGGCAAAACATGCCCCACTACAAGAAGTACAAGACTAGTTAGTCTATCTATTAGGAGTTTTGTGCAATGCGCAGACTGCCAAGAAAGTTTGAATGCTGGGAGTAACCTATGGGCACACCCTGGACACTTCATACAACGGGCCAGAAATGACATTTCAAATTAATTGAAAACGCTAAACACGTTAAAAAACCGACTTCCATCGCAACAACTTAGTACATTTTTGCATTATTATTTTTGGTTTTTGTTAATTTTCTTATAAAGTACTACACCGATTTTGATAAAATTTATATGGGACCACACGGGAAGCACTAGCTTTTAAATAAAAAAAGGAAAAGGAATGACGGAACAAACAAAATGGCGGCGAAACCCTATAGATTCGACAACCAAACTCTAACCAATCTGTAACATCTGGGTGACGAGGGGGTGAGGTCGCAATCTATAGAGCGGCAGGGAGTGTCCATACTGTATGTTAGTACTAATATATATAATTTGCTATGGGCCTAGACCACGACCCAGACAAGAAAATCAAGTGTTGGTATCGCCATTAATATTTTTTGTCATTTTTTAGGGTTCCGTACCCAAAGGGTTCTGTCAGTCTGTTCGACCTGTAAAGCTGTAGGTATGCCGAAAGCTTGGTTGTTGAAATCTAAAAATAAATTACTAATTAAAACCGGCCAAGTGCGAGTCGGTACCGCGCAACGAGGATTCCGTACCACCACACAAGTATAACAATGATACCCCTTCATTAAAAACAAAAACAGCAACGCCTGCGAGAATCTTTTTTTATACGTTTCCGTACACGAAAAGGAAACAAAGGAACTTTTATAAGATCACTTCGTTATCGATCTGTCGAACTGTCCGTCAAGAACCTATTTCTCAGGAATGCATGGAGGTATCCAGTTAAAATTTATATCAAATACTTTGATCTAAGGTCTTTCGAAGCTGTAAAAAAATTAAGCTTCTAAGTCAAAGCAATAAAAAGAGATACGGCCAATTATTCCAATTTCTGTGGATACGGCCATTTCACGACCATTTACGTCACATATTTTGATACTTGCTTGACTTACGATGGCCAAGTTTTATTATCTGCTGTTTGATTTTAGGGTTAGTATATAAACACACCAAGTTTCACGCTAGCATGTATTATCGTTTTTACGATAGAGCAAAAACGATTTTTTTTACTTTGTGCAGACTTCGGTGTGAACGGTTGACGGCTGATGCTGCACTTGTATGGCGACCCCCCCTTAATTTTTTACTTTTTGAAATTTTATTATTTGTTAGTAAGCCCCCTGTAATAAACTGACCCATATTCTGTAAACATTTTAAGCTGGCAACTTATTATGGTTCAAAAGATACAGTGTTATCTCGTTATTATCTTATATATGACTAGCGACCCGCCCTGCGGCACCGCCTGCGTTTTTTTCACAAGATCATCCGCTGGGCTACTCTGAAGATTTTCTGAATATCTAATCAAACTCGCACCAGCCATTTTGGAGTCAATAGGGAACATACATACATACAAACATCGACTTTAAACCTATAACACAGGCTTTTTGTCTATAGCTTAAATTTTAAGTCGGACAGATAGATAGACAGACAGGCGGACGAACGGACAGACTGCGTAGGCTTAGTAATAGGATCCTGTTACCTGGTACAGAAGCTTAAAAAAAGATACTTATGCCGTTTGAGGCAGCTAACAACTGCCATTGTCCAGACAACGCAAATGATAAAATGTAGAGACGGCTAAATCCTGCGTTTTGCAAGCAACTAGTATCTAATCTGTGGTTTTGGTTTTTTGGTTGAGTAATTTTCAATTTCTTCTGTCCTCAGCCGAAGTAGGTATATATATTAGTACTAACATACAGTATGGACACTCCCTGCCGCTCTCTAGATTGCGACCTCACCCCCTCGATTGGTTAGTTTGATTGTCGAACGTATAGGTTCGCCACAGAATAGAAGAATTCTATAGAACGCTGATGTTGATTTTTTAGTATTATCACCGAGCGAGCCATTGCACATACAGCACACTCTACAAACAGGTTGATGCTGTTGGGTATTTTTTTAAAGTAACCTCCCCCAAAAACAAAAAACAAACCTATAAAATCATTGAATAAAAGTAGACTTAAAACTGTATAACATAAGATTGAGTTTATGAAAATTGACAGAATGACAATGGTAAGGTGATACCAGGATAATAAAACTCCCCAGTTTATTTGATGAGTACTAAAAGTTTAAAAAATAATGTGATTATTAAGAACTAAAGAAATAATATTTAATGTTGTGCAATTCATTAAAAAACATTTATTTCGAATTAAATTTCAGATCGTAAGATTAGAAGTAAAGTTATTCAATTGAAACTTTCCGTGCAATATTTTTTCCAAAAACGGTATCATTTTCGTAGCGTTGTGGTTATAGTTAGGCATTTTTTAATATCGATAGATTATATTAGGAATGCGAGGTATGATACATTTTTCAATTACTACGCCGATTGCTTCGAAAGTGACCACGGATTCGTGGTCAGAGTCCTCAAGGACCTTCAGATATCGATTAGATGTTTATTAAAATTTCATTCTCATAACCTTCATTTTATTATAATATATATTGCTACCTAGCAATAAGGCCTCCTATTGTATAGGCTTTCTTCTATCTTGTCAATTTCTTTATTTTTATTTTGTGATGCAATAAAGAATATTGTTTTTTTTTTATTAACAATTGGTAAACCCTTGACAACATCTCACCTGGTGGTAAGTGACGATGTTGCCGAAGATGGAAGCGGGCTTACCAAGATTCCCCATCGCAATGGGGAACTGGCTAACTTATCTTCATGTCGGAACACACCATGATATCAACGTTGATATTTGGCGGCAAGACTTAGATAAGCTGGTGGCAGCTAGCCAGGCGGGCTTAGAAAATGCCCTACCACCAACCAAACCGAGTCTTACAATTGACCCCGCCGGGAATCGAACCCGCGACCTCCTGTGTAAAGCCAGTGAACTTTGCCTCTGAGCTACGGAGGCGGTTTGTAGGTGGAGGAGGTGGTTGTACTGTATTTTAACTACTATAGCATTATAATTATAAACTATTAGCCTTATATATTTTCCTAAACTCAAAAATACACAGAATGTTTGTGACAGATATAGTGCAGAAACAAAACAAAAGTAAACAAAACAAAATTACTCAAATTTTCAATTTCTTCTGTCCTCAGCCTAAGTAGGTATATATATTAGTACTAACATACAGTATGGACACTCCCTGCCGCTCTCTAGATTGCGACCTCACCCCCTCGATTGGTTAGTTTGATTGTCGAACGTATAGGATTTCGCCACAGAATAGAAGAATTCTATAGAACTCTGATGTTGATTTTTTAGTATTATCACCGAGCGAGCCATTACAGATACAGCACACTACAAACAGGTTGATGCTGTTGGGTATTTTTTTAAAGTAACCTCCCCCAAAAACAAACCTATAAAATCATTGAATAAAAGTAGACTTAAAACTGTATAACATAAGATTGAGTTTATGAAAATTGACAGAATGACAATGGTAAGGTGATACCAGGATAATAAAACTCCCCAGTTTATTTGATGAGTACTAAAAGTTTAAAAAATAATGTGATTATTAAGAACTAACGAAATAATATGTAATGTTGTGCAATTCATTAAAAAACATTTATTTCGAATTAAATTTCAGATCGTAATATTAGAAGTAAAGTTATTCAATTGAAACTTTCCGTGCAATATTTTTTCCAAAGATGGTATCATTTTCGTAGCATTGTGGTTATAGTTAGGCATTTTTTAATATCGATAGATTATATTAGGAATGCGAGGTATGATACATTTTTCAATTAATACGCCGATTGCTTCGAAAGTGACCACGGATTCGTGGTCAGAGACCTCAAGGACCTTCAGATATCGATTAGATGTTTATTAAAATTTCATTCTCATAACCTTCATTTTATTATAATATATATTGCTACCTAGCAATAAGGCCTCCTATTGTATAGGCTTTCTTCTATATTGTCAATTTCTTTATTTTTATTTTGTGATGCAATAAAGAATATTGGTTTTTTTTATTAACAATTGGTAAACCCTTGACAACATCTCACCTGGTGGTAAGTGACGATGTTGCCGAAGATGGAAGCGGGCTTACCAAGATTCCCCAACGCAATGGGGAACTGGCTAACTTATCTTCATGCCGGAACACACCATGATATCAACGTTGATATTTGGCGGCAAGACTTAGATAAGCTGGTGGCAGCTAGCCAGGCGGGCTTAGAAAATGCCCTACCACCAACCAAACCGAGTCTTACAATTGACCCCGCCGGGAATCGAACCCGCGACCTCCTGTGTAAAGCCAGTGAACTTTGCCTCTGAGCTACGGAGGCGGTTTGTAGGTGGAGGAGGTGGTTGTATTGTATTTTAACTACTATAGCATTATAATTATAAACTATTAGCCTTATATATTTTCCTAAACTCAAAAATACACAGAATGTTTGTGACAGTTTATAGTTTCTTAAAAAAAAATATGTTCTGTGCGTGTTTGCATGGTGTAACTTGGCATGTTTTTAGTATCCAATTTTATTCTATATTAATATTTACTTTTAAAAAGTAAGCTTTGCTTGCTTGGCACCTTGATCATTTAAACTTGCCAAGTTACACCATTTAGTAGAACAGAACATATTTTTTTAAGAAACTGAAATCTGTTGCACTTATTATATTATTTGGAGAAGTCTAAAATAAATATTTCTATTTGAAGTTTCGTAGCTATGATTAAGAAACCACTATAGAACTGGGTACCTACCCATTTAGATCGCTGTATTTTTTTATATTCAACTTGGCCCCATTTCTAATTTATGTTTTGTTGTGATATCATTAAATTATGTAAAGTACAAATACTAATTTCCTATCCTTATTCAACTAATAGATATACATATAAGATATTTTTGGTGGTACTGAACCCTCGGTGCACAAGCCAGAGTCGCACTTAGGCAGTTTTTTTAATTTTTACTTAATACGTCCAATAAACCCATTGCGATTCCAAATGTCAATTTAAAAAGTCACCTGGAAGTGGCCCATATAATTATTCTAATGAGGAGTGGTGGTACGGAACCCAAATTTTGTGAGTACGACTGAAACTTGGCATTTTTTTTAATTTTTCCTTTGTATACGTCCAATTACCTACCTCGGTGCCAAATTTCAAGTTTCTAAGTCACCTGGAAGTGGTCTATATATTTTATAAGTATTGGTGATACGGAACTCTTGGTGTACGAGTACGAATCATACTTGGCTGGTTTCCGTATTTTCCTACATATACGTCCAATAAATTACCTTGATGCCAAACTTCAAGTTTCTAAGTCGTAAAAATAGTGATTTTCGGACGTTAATATCTTAGGTAATAATATTACCATATTATGGTAAAAGATTATTTATGAAAATTCGTGGTCAGAGACCTCCAGGACCTTTAGATATCGATTAGGAGTTTATTAAAATTTCATTTTCATAACTTTCATTTTATTATAACATATATTTTATTTTCCTTATCAAGACTACTCGATTTACTTGGTTGGCTTGGTTACTATATACAAAAATACTTTGTACTTACAAAAAAAAGTAATAATTTGCTACCTAATATTTTATATTTACCGTAGTCCGCGGACTTCTTACTTGCGCTATGTACGAGTAAATATTTTTTGCTGTTTATAACTACTAATATATGCGTTGCTTAGCAACCTTATTCTGTTGATTTCGAATTTTCTGTTTTTACGAATGGGAAAGAAATTATTACTTTTTTTCCACCTGTATATATTTTTTGTATATTTTTCTAAGCCAGGAAATACTTTAATGCTTACCTGAACTAATGATTTATTTCATTCAAAGAAAACTAAACTAAAACTCTACTAAAACTCTAATATTTACTACTTAAAAGATAATAACCTACTTACAGGAAAAAAAATGGACAAATCAAACACGGTCATCTAGCCCCAAACCACAGTATAATAAAGAGTACAACGTACCCAAACTATGTTTTCCAGTACTATGGGTTGTAAATAGGTAAAAAGTAAAGAAAATATTAAAACGACCGATACGTACTGAAAACAGTATGCAAACGTCTACATGAGGCAGTGCAGAACATTTTATGCATTTCTTGTGTGGTGTAACCACAAAGTCATCATGGCTGAAATGCTTTGAGTAAACAGTGTTTGATTTTGTAGGAAACAAATTGTTACGTTCTGTAGTTCTGATCTACTTTTCCTTCAATTCGGGAAAATAAAAAAAATATCGTTGAAAAATATCGACAACACCCTCGCACTAAATAACAAGAAACCTAAAGTAAGAAGTCATATTTTTATATAAATATTGATTTTCATTTATGTTTTTTCACTTACACATGGTAAGAAACTCCTCCATTTATTAAATTTACTTTGCCAGATGCATTTTTGCACCTTATTATTGACCATTTCGGCAATTTTGACACCAAAACACACGGAGCTCTGCCCGCCATGAAATTGTGCGATTTCTGCGCATTACAATCATTTACGAATGACAGAAACATATCTCGTTGTGCATGAAGCTAACTCGCTGCCACGCCTCCTTCAGCAATCTATCGGAGTGGCAAAAAAATTTTCTTATCTGTGGATTTCGCCGACATTTTGTTTGTTCCGTCATTCCTTTTTTCAAGTGTCATTTCTGGCCCGTTGTATGAAGTGTCCAGGGTGTGCCTCAGTCATCATCTTGACGTCCTGACACGACAGACAGCTACCTCTCCTATGTGATTTCGTCTCAGCCTTCTTTGTCTCCTTCTTTCTTATCTTCCCTTCCATGACGGTTTTCAGAAAGCTGTAGTGTCATATTAGTTTTTCCAGCATATTTCCTCTTACCTAAATAAAATGTCCAATTCATAATAGGAGCATAAACGCGAATTTTTTATTTACCCATAAGCACACCCTGGACACTTCATACAACAGGCCAGAAATGACATTTCAAAAAAGGTATGACGGAACATACAAAATGGTGTCGAAATCGTATACGGTCGACAACTAAACTGTAACCAATCTGTATCAATCTGGGTGACGAGGGGGTGAGGTCGCAATCTAAAGAGCGGCAGGGAGTGTCCGTACTGTATGTTAGTACTAATATATATACTTTCCCTAGCTCCAATAATGCAATATAAATAAATTAAATCAACACTTACTTGTAGCCACTCCCATATCGGTGACCTTGAGCTGGCCCTGCTTGATCATAGCCTCATAGTTGGGCCTGATGGCGGTCAGCTCGAGGTTGTACAGTCCAAACATGGGGCCCAGGTCGGTGTCTTCCTCGTAAGTGAATAGCACTTGGATATCTTTTATTAGGGCGCGCTGCACTGTCGCGTACCAAGATTGCGTGACCCTGCGAACGGGGAATGAAATAAAATCCCGAAACAAAATGCCCGAGAGATGAATTTCAATCAAATCTTGCTTACGTCACTTTGAAGACATAGAACCTATAAATAGTACTATATCATAAATCGATGCCATAAAACCTTACCATAAGATACATAAGCATGTAACCTCCTTGCATGAAACACAAAGATAGGTCTACCAGAAACTCATAGAACAAATGTAAAAAACATATGTAGGTTGTAGTAGATTCTAAGGCTATGGTAGGTGGCTATGGTAGATTCTAACATCGATTTTCGACTAGCTATGCTGTTCATCAATCAATTTCTTATCTATTTAATATGTATATATGGCAGACATCTGGTTAAATCTGCCATTTGATTGAAAGGCTAGCCCGTTGATTGAATGGCGACATTCAATTGAATGACTAGGCCGAACTTTGATGTGAAAAAGAGTCACTCAACGTTCACTAGTTGGCTGATTGTAAGTTAGGCCGAACGTTGATTGAACAAGCGTCATTCAACTTTCAACTAGTTGGCTGATTGTAAGCTAGGCCGAACGTTGATTGAACAAGCGTCACACAACGTTCAACTAGTTGGCTGATTGTAAGCTAGCCCTTTGAACATGACGGACGTAAAATCCCATTAAACGAAAAGGGAGTTGGCAAAAAATTGTTTTTTTCTAAAAACTGTAAATCAGGTTTGATTGATGAATAGTCAAAGAGCCTTGCGTAGCCATGGGTAGCAGAAAGCTTCGCAGAAAAAGAAATCATCGGTTTTTTATCCGGAGTGTATTGGGAATATCCCATTCAACGACTTGGCTAAATGACGTTCAGCAAAGTCGTTGAACGTTACATTCAACGACTTAGCCAGTTGTCCTTTAGTATTTCAATTGAATGTCGCCATTCAATCAACGGGTTAGCCTTTCAATCAGACAGTTGGCTGCGACATACTATGGTAAAACCAATCAGGCAATGAAAGCTCTAAGGGGATAATAATTGTGGAATAGTTTGGATTTTTTTCTATTCTATAATTATTTATTGGTGTGCTGATACCGAATGTGAGGTTTGCTAACGAAATATCGTGACGAAACCTTTTTAAATTAATAAAAACAAAACACTTTTCTTCAGTTGTTGGCCGAAGGGCTTAATTTTCGACAAAATCTAATCCAATTGTCCAAGTAGACTTAATTTGATGCAATGTAAGACCGTAGCAGTAGTCTCAAAAGCTTACACAATACAGCTTATCAAAATTTAACTTTTTTGAAGTGAAAACTTCTTTAGCGGCGTTATGCACTTTTTTTGCAATGGGTAAAAATGTTAAACTCGCGTCAGGACACGTGACCTGATCGAAAATTCGTAAGACGGATGGAGTAGTGAAAACTTCTTTAGCGGCGTTGTGCACTTGTTTTATAATGGGTAAAAAATGTTAAACTCGCCTCAGGACACGTGACCTGATCGAAAATTCGTAAGACGGGTGGAGTAGTGAAAACTTCTTTAGCGGCGTTGTGCATTTTTTTTTGTAATGGGTAAAAAATGTTAAACTCGCGTCAGGACACGTGACCTGATCGAAAATTCGTAAGACGGATGGAGTAGTGAAAACTTCTTTAGCGGCGTTGTGCACTTGTTTTGTAATGGGTAAAAAATGTTAAACTCGCGTCAGGACACGTGACCTGATCGAAAATTCGTAAGACGGATGGAGTAGTGAAAACTTCTTTAGCGGCGTTGTGCACTTGTTTTATAATGGGTAAAAAATGTTAAACTCGCCTCAGGACACGTGACCTGATCGAAAATTCGTAAGACGGATGGAGTTGATTTTTTGTTGATTTTTCTGAGATATAAACTTTTTAATGTAATATAAATGCACAACGTTAACATTCAAGTTTTCACTTCTGCCGGCACTCCCGGAGTGCAACCCGTCGTTTTTTTAACAACTTTGGCGGCCTATATCCTGCAAAATCTTGCAAACGGTACATCTGATAATATATAAGAATATTAATATGTTCTAAATAAACTTTTTTTCATTTTAAAAGACCTCTTCAAAGATACCCCAGGTAATGGGTTGGACTCAAACACAAAAATTAATCCCCCTTTACTTAGCGGAGCTCTAGCTGATCTCTAGACGCATTACCATCTTACGTGATTTCTGACTCAAAAATACTACACTTAAACGAAATCAATCGGTTATTTTGTAAAATATAAATATCAACAAAACCCCAATTTTGGGTGAAACTCAGTTTATACGTCAGCCACGATACAGTAAAACCCAAAAAAATCAAAAGTAAAATTATTTTGAAAATATTTTATATTTTACTTAAAATAGGTGAAATAGAGGGGGTTCAAAATTTAAAACGAGAGATCGGTGTCCTGTGTGGTATCAAACAAAAGGGCCTTAAGCACACATTCTAATTTTTTTTTGTTTTACTACTATTTTATTATTGTACACATTTCCCAAAAACAGGAGTAATGGGAATGTCACAAATTGTAATAAAATGGTCTTTAATTAATACGAGATCTAAAATAGTTTTTCCGCCGAGGCAAATAATGTATACTGTGCGTGTACAATGTGCTTTAAAAAAATACGAATAAAATTTAGTGACGTGGAAAAAGTGTATTCTGGACGGTGTACCATAGTAACAGAAACCTTTTACAGAAAATATAGTTATCTGTGAATGTATTAATTTAAGTATATAGGGTGACCTTAAATTAGTTCTTGATAGCAAAGGATATGAATGTACTCGTGATTACAAACAACTTTCCCATAGAAACTATATGTCGAATCAGAAAAAAAATTTAGGTCCTCGGTACATAACAAGTTATCAAATCGACAAAAATGTATGAACGACCAAATATTTTTTTTCATATTTGACATATAGTTTCTATGGGAAAGTTGTTTGTAATCACGAGTACATTCATATCCTTTGCTATCAAGAACTAATTTAAGGTCACCCTATATATTTTAATATTCTAGTCGTTCGAATTAAATTATACATTTGAGTTGTAACTTTGCCTGACCGTATACTCTGAAGTACTTTCAGCATTTCAAGGTTGACTGGAAGAGATCCAAAAAAAAAAGTCCGCCTTTGCTATATTATTATTAATTTGTAAATTTATTTATTTTTAAATGTTATACGCAATAAAGAGTTTACAAACAAACAAGATTTAAAAACGAGCAGATCAAAAAGATTTTTTCCATGTCAATTATTGCATCTATGAAAAAGAAAACCTAGTTATTACATGTCAAAGTTATTTTACATGTCAGTGCAAAGATATAAGAAACTTCTTGCACCAGAATCGAAACGAACTTTTGTTGGAATCAAGAGCTAAAAGTAACTTTTGTTTTTATGTCAATTGTTAAAAAACAACATTTCATTCAACTTGAATGGATAATGTTTTGTTCCAAACTGAAAAAAGACACCCTTTCATTCAACTTGGATGGAGTGTTTTTGCTCTGTTTGTAAATGTATGACATTTGTTTTTTTCGCAAATTGACGTGGAAGATTTCAAGACAAATGGCAAACAACTGTTAGTGTATCACTCTGCAGTAACTGTTTTTCGATCCTCTAAACAATTGTCGCGTAATGACCTGTGCTTCCGAAAAACGAGGCCAAGATCTTTTTTCCCACGCACCGTCCTCTCTTCTTTTTAGTTCGCAACTCCTCGGAAGGAAACAGCCACTGAGTCGACTATCTTTTGGTTTCGGGATCATAACAGTAAATCCAGCTTTCATCACCCGTACGAACACAGCATTTGAGTCACCTCCGCTAAATCTTTGAACCATTTCACGGCACCAATCAATCAACACGAAAAAATATTAGTTAACCACCTGGCACCATAGATTTGGACAGAAGGATCCGCCCGTCTCCATCTTTTACTCAGATTATCTTCATACAAGCAAAAAGTAGCGCCATCTGACATAACTCGTAAGAACTAGCGTGGGCAAGAGTTGACGTCAGTGCCGCGCTAAAAGGACCTTGGTAGAATTGTCGCTTTAAAAATGTGTTTATTTAATTTGTTTAAAAGAAAAAATACAATGTAAGGTTACTTGCCAAATTGATAGAAAATAAAACGAGTAAGGTTTTTTAAATTTTAGGAGCAAGGCAATTTAGGAAATAATATTTCAAACATTATATTGGATGCATTCAAGTAGCCTATTACAAACAACCCTTTTTTAAACAAGCGTAGATAAAGAAACAATCTGTAAATGGCGGCGGCTACTTCCAGTAGAGTCGGCAGAAGAGATTGTAAAGTGTAAACAATATTTTTATATTCTTTTATATTAATTAAAAAGAAAATATTTTATAAAACCGACAAATTACCATAAAAACGTAAAAAAAACTCATCAAAAACAAGAAAAAACATAACTATTAACTAAAAACAAAAATAACAGAGCGAATCAAGGGCTTGTGCACAAATCACGCGAGGTTTTTTCGGCTTCTTTTTGACCCTCTCCACGCCCCTGGTGATATTTGGTGAGGTTCTTGGCTACCCCCCCTCCCCCTCACAACAATCTTACGTGTATTTTTCTTAATTCAACCTAATTTGAAGATTAATAGTACCTATATAATACCTATATATAGCGGGCGGGGTCAAGCGCGGTCAAGGCCACGCGCGCCAAAATTTCGTAAAATAGACTCGCTGTTTTGAATTAGTATTTAACAAGTGAAGATTTATTTTTAATGAAACCGAGTAAAACTATCTACTCATGCGGTAGATTTTTTTTGTTCGTTCATTGTAGAAAAATACACGTAAGGTCTCCTTATACCCCCTTCCCTCCTCCCCTCCCCCAACGTGATCTGTCGTGATTTTTTCGTGACGCCCACCCCCCATCGAACCTCACGTGATTTGTGCACGAGCCCCAAGACATTGATTTTTTGTTGTTCCCAGTACCGCGCTGTGCGAGTATAGACAGACATATGTGTGAGCGAGATAACATGACCGCCACCCGCCATTTACAGGTTGTTTCTTTAACTACGCAGGTTAAATCAATCACCTGCGCGGCATGGTAGTCATAGCTTCCCAATACTGATCAATGTATGGAATAATCTCCCTGTCTTTGCTGAAGAGCAATTTGTTGGTGCCGTCCTTGATGCTCTCCTGGCGAAGGTTTGCTATCGCAGTCACACACATCTGGGGGAAAGCTGAAAGAAAACAGATTTTATTATGTCTAGAGAAGACTTACAAGAAAGACACTATTTCTATATTACTTTCTGATTACAGAATATATAACACTAGTGGGTGCCCGCGATTGTTTCCCAAAATCCTTTCTTAGCGAATGCCCACGTTCTCATTGCTATCAGTATTCCAAATTTCAGCGAAATCCGTTCAGTGGTTTCGGCTGTACGTTAATATACCAGTCAGTCATCTTTTCCTTTTATATATGTCACTGGAAAATTTTAAAAACCTAATCTAACGGTTTCTATCTCGAGAGATTGTGAACTGTCGAAAGATTGTGAACCGTAACATACTGCTTTCAATTTCACTAGTGACATTACAATAACACTAAGCGAAGTGAATAACATTAATAAATGAGCGAGCGAAGCGAGCGTTGTTAGGTTTGGTCAGGTTTAACTGATTTAACAGACAGAGCTTCGTGAAGCCCTGGGTAGCAGAATGCTTCGCAGAAGAAGAAATCATCGGTTTTATTCGGAGATACAAGAATGGGCCGTGAAATTGTAAGCCGATTGACAATTTATCGTCATAATATAATCTAATTGAATTTAGTGTATAGTGAGATTGTAATATCGTGGTTTTGACAATATCCCGGCGACATAATAATATACACAGATTACAGTGCTGATTCCATGTCAAAATACAGGCGGATGAAAATATAAGAAAACATTGTATAAGTTCATTGTGTGAAAGTTTGGCCACATGGAAATTTTTAAAGATACCTATGTAAAAAGTATGAAGTTGAAATAGCTGTAGTAGTACTGGATGACAAGTTTATTATTGCAAAATGTGTAGGTCAATGTGATATTATATAACTATGCCAAATTTCAACTTTCTACGTTAAACATTCTGAGAAAAACGGGCGTGGCAGACAGACGGACGGAGGTGCGTAGATGATTTATTTATTTATTTTATTAATTTAGGAAACATGATCTTATAAGGGTTCGCATATGATCTTTTGAGTCCGTACCATACCCTAAAAATGCCCAATTTATGAAATCGTTTTGGATAAATTAATTAATCAATTAATTTTATGGGACAAATCACACAGGGTCATCTGGCCCCAAAGTAGGATTCCCTGTGTTATGGGTTACCAGTGACTGATATACATGCTTATATACGTTTAAATACATACATATATAGATATATTTAACACCCAGACACGGAGCAAACAAATCTGCTCATCACACAAATGCTTGCCCTGGGTGGGGATCGAACCCACAACCCTCGGATCAGTAGTCAAGGGCACTACCACTGAGCCACCGAGTCAGTCAAACAAACCGTTAGTATCCGTACATTATATTCTGCCTCACCACCATTTATTTTGTGCAAACAAAAACATCTGTAACAGACAGCGCAGCCCAACCTGACAGTGTGGTATTTTATTTACAGTGATCCTTTTTTACAAGCTGTATATTAGTTTGCCGTGTCAGTAAGTTAGTCTGACTGTTTTTTTGGGACAAATCTTGGAAGCTAAATTAGAACCACTTCCCGATTTCTGATTGAGCTGCAATTTTGCGTAGGTATCGATAAATTTGGTGAACAATGCATAATTAGGTGATCTAATATCTCCCAAAGATGGCGGGACTAGTGATTTTTTACGAACCCCCATGATATGGGTATCGAATGAAAGCGTTTGATGAGAGTACGAAATAATTGAAAATTTTATCAAATAAAAGATTTTACCTAAAACTTTTTAGGTTTTTCGACAATTATTTCTTATATGTAGCTCAAAATACAAATAACTGCAGCTCCTTACAAGTACTTACTAATGTTTATGTCGACGACCTATCGTAGATTTGGGCAGATCATAAAATTCCTGGGCATATCATAGAGGGTTTCCGAAAAAACCTAAGTCGACGGAGCCTCGTAACCTTTTTTTCGGAGCCCCTCTATGACATACCCAGGCATTCCATGATCTGTCTTATTCTTACGATCGGCCGCCGACATATACAAAAATGCTGATTATATGTATAGTTTTAATGATTGTATGGTGTTTTTTTTTTATTTTAAAGCAAAACGATAAATTTTATTATATCCCGCATTGTAAAAAAGTAGCCAGCAATACGAGAATATGTTGCAACTGTTTTATTTCACTGAGGTGACCATAAATTGACCCAGGTAATCACACATGGCCCAGATATTTTTCATAACATGTTGTATTTTTTTTGTTTTTAAACAGGCTCTTTGTTATCTAAATGTCATCTGTAAAGTTCATGGGTACTTCCATCACTATGGTTTATAAAATCATGGTTTCTTAATTTCAATTTCACTCTGTATAATCTGGTCTGCCAGGCAGTTCGGGCCGGTTGCGACGTGGCAGATTTTTGCATTTGTGACCTGGAATGTCTTTTTTTTTTCTTTATTCACTATTGGTAAGCCAATGGCATCATCTCACCTGATGGTAAGTGACGATGATGCCGAAGATGTAAGCGGGCTTACCAAGGTTCCCCAATGCAATGGAGAACTGGCTGATGGCTGATGTTTGGCAGCAAGACTTAACTTGGTCTAAGCTATAACTTGGTGTTTGTCATTTTCAGTGGGGTTAAAAGACCACCTTCAACGACGTCTGCCAAACACTTCCATGAGGTAGAATGTGGCAGACTTATTGAAGTGAAACTTTCTTTAGGCGCGTTGGGCACCAGGAACAAAACTTATAAAACTGTATTTGAGATGGAAAAAACCATTGAACTCGCGACACCCTTACCGTTACCTGTTACCATAACAGGAAAGGATGGTAAAGGATGGGATGGGATAGGATGGGATATGATAGAATTAATATTTTTTCAGTGATCAGTACCCTCAAGTGAAATATTGCGTTATTGTTGTGATTTTTAAAGTGAAAACTTTTTAAGGCGCGTTGGGCATTTTTTGAGATTGGAAAAAACCATTGAACTTGCGACATTGCAACGAAACCGACATCTTACCAGTAAAACTCGGAGGTTCAAAACTATGTCAACCTAGTCGTTCGCCAGAAACACTCGGAGGGTCAAAACTTATAAAACTGTAAAAATTTTTCACTTCTGTCGACAATCCGTGTCGAGTGGTTCTTTTTTACTCTATTGACCAAACTGCTGGTAACAGTCTGGTTCGGCTACCATATGACTTAATTTTGATCTAAAAATATCCCGGATGCCTATCAGATCCTGTACTATAACGATAAATTAGTACTTTTTTAAGTTTTTCATCATCATTACAGCTCATATACGTCCCCACCGAGGGGCTCGAGCCTACCCTGAATCAGGGCGATTAGGCCTTAGTCGACCACGCGGGCCCAGTGCGGGTTGGTCGACTTCACACACAACCTTCGAGTTTCTTCGCAGGCGTGTGCAGGTTTCCTCACGATGTTTTCCTTCACCGTTAAAGCAATCGGTAAGTATGTACGTAAGTTTTTTGAAAAACTCATTGGTACATTGGCCATCCAGATTTGAACCCGGTACCTCTGGTTAGATGGACCGAGTCGTTACCGGTTGAGCCACCGACGCTTTTTATAAGTTTTTTGTAAGTTTTTCATAATTTGCCTAAATTCTGCCTCTGTTTATGTAAAACTAATTTTTCAAAAATTTATTTTTTTATCTATATAAGAAAGTCGTGTTAATGACACCATTTATAACTCAAGAACGGCTGGACCGATTTCGCTATTTTTTTTATTGTTGAGTTTGTTGGTAGGGTATTGTAGTTTAGTGTAGGGTAGTGTAGTGTAAGGTGGAACGAAGTTTGCCGGGACAGCTAGTTAATAATGTAAAAAAATCCTTTTTTTATCATATTACATTAGAAATTGTAGTAAATAATGTATGATAGCCAAAAAATGGATTCCCACCGTTGCTACCTAGTTATGTGCAGTTTCATACGTGTCGTGATTTATTGTTTAAGTTGAAAAATCAAATTTTATATTGGCAACACTGCTCACTATTGTCGGCCGTCACGCGCTGGTGATCAGCTCAGCTCGGGGTAGGAGTGGGATCTTCCCCACCCCTACCTCTCTCAAGGTTTGCTGCTCACGGACTGAGCGGTTGGTATTCAGTCTACGATGAGATCAGTCGACGGAAGTTTCAATATTTGTGCTTGGATATTGTAAATGAATACAGATTTATACAAGTAAAAGTCTACTGAGTTTTTGTTCGTAAAAACTCAGAAGCGGGACACTACCCTCAGCCCATAAAGGTATGTAACTTTTTAAACTGTACAAAAGATATGAGTGCACGTGTTTTATTAAGTAGTTATTTTGTCATACCTTCTGCCTTAAAATCATAAAATCTTTAGTGTTACGTTTTGAATAACTACGAATATCTGACTAGCGTTGGCCAAGGCTACTCTTTGGTAACGTTTTTCCGGTAAGTTTTTGCAATTTTTATCGTAACGACCATTGTCTTACGATGATATATTGCATAAATTTATTTTAGTTATTCGAATTCAAACATAGAAACGGGTAATTGTTCGTCATAATCGGATCAGCGTTGATCATGGCTACTCTATTGACTACGTTGTTCTGGTAGGTTTGTGTAAATATCATTGCAAGGACCATTGTTCTTCAATGATGTCTTGCACAAACTTCGAATGGCGGCTAATAACCTACTTATTTAAAATTGCTACTTGCCGGACTATCGTTGCGTAAGGCTACTCTTTGACAACTTTAGTCTGGAAAACGATGTAAATGTTATTGTAAGGGCCACTGTTCTTCAATAGCATCTTGCATTGCTGTTAATTTGAGAAAAGCACATTTTTGAAATTTTAAACTGAGGGTATGACAAATAATTACGACATTGTGACATTAAAATTATGGTTATTTTCAAAGTTAGTTTATTTATAACTAGACATGGCATAGACGAGTTCAATGAGCAGGTGTGTCATACATATTGGACCTAGTAAGTCCTCATATTGACCAGGTGTGTCATACGTGTACATATCGGACCAGGTGAGTCCTCATATAACTAAGCAGCCCATAGATACAGTCTAGTTGTTGTCACAGTGACTAGGTATGTCACTGAGACAGGCCAAATGTGCCCATGTATAAGGCTATGTATGCCAAACCCAGGACTTCGTCAAAGGTGGGCAGTTCCTATTTTATTTATAGCTGGAAGTTGGAATTAAGTAATGTGCAATAATCCTGTTATACAATTATCGCGTTTTAGTTTCATTTTTAATAAGTTTCATCTTGTGACAGGACCAGTCGAAAGATAATAAAATGAAGTATAAAAAGTAACTATTTAGTAATCTGTGGTATAAATAAGAATAGTAAGATACCTAATAAAATTAATGGGCTCAAAATATACCTTAGAAGTGGAGTCAGTCTCTTAAAATTCTTGAAACTATTGTAAATACCTGTATCGGAGAAAACAATGATTTGCCTCACGACAGATTGGAAGTGGGAAGTGAAGTGATATTTGCTCGTCAACGTGGACACCAAAAATAAATTGTATTTCTTTACAACTAGCTATTTCTTAGGATAGGTTAAAACTGTTTTGATAAAACGATGTCAAAAAAATAATTAACAAACATCACTGTTCTTTGAAATTATTTTGCATTGGTTAAAAAGGAAAGGTATAACCCGTTGGTTTAGTAAACCGTCATTTGTGGACTACGAGTATATAATTGAAGAAACTCTTTTAGAATGTTATTCTGGTCGGAAAGTTTAATTCCAATACCACACTGCAATATAAAAAAAAAAGATACTAAATAATCATTACTACTACTTATTATTATTTTATTAAATTGTACTCGGAAGGTATGTCAGACTTGTTTGTTTGGTTGTAAACTCTTATTACAATACAAGAACAACAAAATATAAATTTGTACGAAAGCAGACTTATCCGAAAAGGGGATCTGTTCCAGCCAACACTGTATTATTGAAAGACTTAATATTTTATGTACTATAATATACTTGCGATTTTATTACTGCTGTTATCGATTTATTATGTTTATTTATTTATCGAAGCTAGGGTATTACTACCTAGTCGTGACGTACCCACGTCGTACGTGGTGGGCCAAGTGCGCCTATATCAGATATGTAGGTACCTATCAAGTGGCTAGATGTGTCACTTTAGGCCAAGTGTGCCTAAGTAGATATGTGGCTAAGTATGCCACCTTGGGCCAAGTGTGCCTATATAGCAACTAGTGGCTAAGTATGTCACTGTGGGCCAAGTGTGTCTATGAATTTCGGGCCAAGTGAGCCTCTGTAGGATATGCATCAACTGGCTAGATATGTCTCTTCTAACTCGGTACGCCTACGGATTTGTTTTAAAGGCTTAGTATTTCAAAACTCAAGGCCAAGCGTGTCCAAAACGAACAGATTAACAATCATGATTCTAGTAACCCTTGGTTATAAATGATTATTTTAGAGCATACGTGAAAATACCGTCGTTATTGAGAAAGATAAGAAAATACGCAAAGCGAAACCCATTATATCCTGGTTAATTGAATCGGAATCTGAATTACGTTGTCAAACGTACACTATTACTGCTTAGTAGTTACAGACAACGTCCAATATAGGCTGGTCTTTGTTTTCCTTAAAAATGCAGGCAGATTTCCGATATCTTTAACTGTTTTCTGAGGTAATTGCGGTTTTTCAGTTTCTTATTATTATTCTAATTTATTTGTTTGTTTGTTTGAGAGAAGCACCATACCTATATTATGCCTCGGCAGAAATGGCAACATACCTGCAATTGCCACATTTCTTACTTGTATAATAATTTAACAAGCGTCTAATGCTTTTTTTTAATCTCTCCGAGGTAATGGAGGATCTTGATAAGCAAGGGCGAACTCAACAGCGGAGGCGGCGGAGACCTCCATCGCCGTCACCAACGTTACGACAAAATATCTAGATACCGTCAATGCTCTCAGATTCTCCGACGACTTTTTGGATGGTTGAAGAGGCCGGGCACAGTACATCAGCCACGTCAACACCTCATTGATTTTCGGACGTCAGTAAAGAAATTGGCAGTGGAGTTTCTGCCTACGACGAAGTATTGTGAATTTTGTCCCCTTCTCCTCAAATGAAAAATTTGTTTCAAAGTATATTATGCTGGATAGGAGCCTTGATTGAACTGTTGCAAATGTTCGAAAGAAGTTTGCCAAATCAGTTCAGCTGTTTTCGGGTGATGCGTTTACCGAGGGACAGCACTTAATTTTTATTTAAATAATAGATGTAAGAAGTCACTTTCACAGAACATAAATATTATTTATATTTAGAACCTAATTCCTCATAATTTAGTTTGTTTTCCTAAAATATTAACTATTATTTCTTAAAAATATTCAAATTTCTAGTATGTAAATACACTCTTACCTCTGTATAGTTTGTGACTTCAACAATAATATTTTTTGTTCAGTAAGTAATATAGTCCTCAGTGTTTCAGCTTAATTATTAAAGTTAATTCGAAAACCTTGCTTTTGTAGCACTAATATAGATTGAATGTTTACAGAATTTTCCCAAAATATTATACTGTATGTTAGTCAACAGAGGGTAAACATAACAAAAAAAGATTTAATTTACGCGAGGTCCACATAAGTCACAGTAATTTAGTAAAATCGATAACTTTCATTTTGTTAACTTTTAAACATCACATTCCACGTGTGCATATAGTTATTAATTGATTGAACAATGATTTACATAATACACCCTCGAAAGCTTTGAACAAATCTAAGAGTTTAATACATTATTTTTTTTGTTTTCCATATCCATCTAGGTCTGTTCTATTTTATCGCTTTCTCTATCTCTTATCGTGTGGTACTATTGGCCGTACTATCCAAGGGATAGACTCGCTAAGTTCGGTAAGACGACTCATGTGTTGGGGCCATCAGTCTACAACAAGCTGCCGACTCATGTCACTGAAGCTCCCACACTGGCAAGCTTTAAAGCAAAGTTAAAGCGTTGGCTTCTCGAGCACACGTTTTACAGTTTGAATCAATTCCTAAATTTAAAATAACATCATCTTTTGATAAGTAATTTTTATTTTATGATGACATATTATTATTTTGTATTGACTGACTGTTTTTTACAATCCAGTATTTTAATTTAATGTTAACATCTAGTATTTTAATATTTTTATTTTGTATTTTAATGTAATTGGTTAAATCGAAATTGACGTGTAAACATTGTTTATCAATAAATGATTATGATTATGATAGAAGCCGGTTGCCAGGTGTTGCACTAAAAATCACCCGCGGTCACTATAAAAAAAAGTATAGCTGAAACTAAGCTTTTGTTTGTTTTAACTCATGACAATTAGACATTAGTTAAGGCCTTGACAATTTTGTAACTAGTTTAATTATTAGAATTTAATATGTTTTACAAGTTGAGAAATCACATTAGTTATATATGAGTTTCTCAAGTAATTTAGAGAAATTTGGCAACAACGCTATTGGTCTTTAGTTGTTTTTGATCCTTTTTTATAAATAGCAAAAAAAATACGTTTATTAAAAGCAGTAAGATCACACAAAATACAATTGGCATTGTTCCGTTTTTTATGAAGCGTGTAAATAAAAGAAAAAACTCTTTGGTGGCATGACGATGCTATACTGTAAAAAGTAATTTAATACCACAAATTAACAGAATTCATTCCATAATCGTCGTTAGTACTGTGACGGTTTTTCTCATAGTATTTAGGCCGGTGACGTCATCATTTTTATTCGAAAGATTATAAAAAAATACCCAGTGATAAAAAAAGAAATGTTTAAATAATAGTTTGTATTAGTTTAACAATACCGGATTCCGGCAGCTGCTTCTTACTAGTCATCCGACTTCCTTTTTATCAACTGTCAAAAATGAGACTATTTCTAAAAATGTTTGAAATGTTAAGCTATGTCGTCATAATTTTTCATTACCATTGACGTACTATTTATGTGATTGTTATAAATAAGTAATAGAAAATGTTGTAAAAAGAATGAACAAGTTTTTCTGAAATTACAGAAAGACAGCTACTTAGATATATTTTATCTCATAATTTATTTTTGATGCAGTCAAAGACCCAATTAGGATTAATATGGCCTATTTCTAAATCGTCCGGGAAAACATATTATCAATACATAAGTTTTGGAAATAAACTAAACGTTCCGCTCTATATATTTTTACTTATATTTATTAAGTATACTGGTATCGTGTCGTGGCATAAACTATTTTTTAATTCTTCAATTTTCTAACTGTTGTTTTAAATTCGGAAATTCTTTTTACATCAGCTTTAATTATTGGTCAGAATATGTCTATGACAAACTTACTTTGATTAATAGATTATGATATCTCAAGAAGCAGTCTTAGATTGTATTTCAATGACACTATAGAAAATTAATCTGAGATAGCCTTAAATTGTGAAGAACTGGAAGACAAGACAATGTAGATTGTGGAGGTATAAATTTTTATAAATCTAATTTTGTGTCTTAACCGAATGTCGTGATTTAATTATTGTAAATAAAAAAAATGTAAGTGTCGGTTCTCCTATGAGCTAAAGTTTAATAGATATAATTTACCCCAATCAAAACTGTTTAATATGAGAATTTGTGAGATTCGGTGATTTTAATTTCAAATCATAATTGTTGTAAGAAATCTAAGAATTTGTGAGATTGTAAAATATGACTTTCAATGAATGTTAGGATTGTTGACGAAGACCAACTGACTATTTTGTGAGCGTGCACCGGGGGTTGCACTGAAGCGGATGGCCGAATGTCGTGATTTATTGTTTAAGTTGAAAAATCAAATTTTATATTGGCAACACTGCTCACTATTGTCGGCCGTCACGCGCTGGTGATCAGCTCAGCTCGGGGTAGGAGTGGGATCTTCCCCACCCCTACCTCTCTCAAGGTTTGCTGCTCACGGACTGAGCGGTTGGTATTCAGTCTACGATGAGATCAGTCGACGGAAGTTTCAATATTTGTGCTTGGATATTGTAAATGAATACAGATTTATACAAGTAAAAGTCTACTGAGTTTTTGTTCGTAAAATACGCTACTTTATCTAATCTCATACATTGGGATTGAATCTTCTAAATAAAAGATCAAAGTTAAAGGATTAAGAAAAAAAAATCCACAAATTCAGTACCTACAACAAAACGTATCATAGCGCCAAAACCCAGCACATCATCGCGCATGCGCTAATGCGGTAACTGTCACAGACGAGTAAAAACAATGACGAAGGAAGAAAGCTCGATGGGTAAAAATTGCAATAAAATATTTTTTGTAATGCTATAAAAATGGCGCGCCCCGCATATGCGTTCCATTAGATGAAAATAATTAATGGAATCTCCTGTAATTAACTTCTTGAATTAGTCCTGTATCAGAATGGTAAAAAAATATTTTATAACATTATTTTGTTAGAGCAGTGTTATATTTTATATCGGTATGGTGTTCAACAAAATATGTCAATTTAAACTCGTTTCGAATTTAATGGTATGAGAGTAGATAAACGAATGCAAAAACTGACTCGTAACACTAGCGCCACTATCTATACTTCCTAGTTTAAAATATTATGTAATAATCAACCCTTATGCAACTACTAAAACTAACAAGTTACCACTAGCGACTCAATATTTCCTAAATTACAATACGTAATAATCAAACCTATATTGTTTAAAAACAAATGCAATTACTGCAACAATATTAATGATGCAAATAATATTTTACTATAATACTCACAAATGAAGAAGGCTAGGGATTTTTAGCAGGAACGAGGTGGGCACTGGATAAAAAATAGGAATACATTAAGGGATTTATTAAGGTATAAACATATTTTAAACAAAAAACCAAGTGTGTTTCAACCATGCTGTGTGGATTCTGAAGTCATTATTACTTAATAAGTTAAAAAACTGGATCACTGGATACCAAAAATGGTTATTTTCAATACAGTTGTTCGAAAAGTCGTCTTTTATATGCCAGTCAAGTGTGCGCAAAATTGATTTTACCGCACACGTGCTTTTACTTTACCACTTTTTTTTAATTTCTAGCTCGGAGGAACAAGACATTTCTAGCAAATAAAAAATATAATAACCAAAGATACAGAATCTTTTTAAAAACTTTTGATAGTAGAATTTCAAAAGATTTTGGTTGTTCTCCGTGAGGTTAGTACATAACGCTAGCTGATTAGATTCTCTTTCTGAAGAAAGGAGAAGCGCATAGGTTACACTAAGGAATAGGTCCATCTTTGCCAAGGAGGTTTTAATGCTTACAATAATTTTATCCTAAGCCTTATTGTAATATATTTATGGTAATATTTAAAAAAAATACGCATGCGTACGTATTATTAACAATTAACAGGTTTTGAGATATTTTATCTAAAGCTTATGAGTAGTCGGTATACACGACGTCAACCTGGTAACCATTGGACATATGATTGCGAACGAAGTCTAAAAATTCACAGAGGGGTGACTCAGTTGAACGTCTTTCAATAAAACCTTGCTGTTCAGTTATAAGATTTGGTCTAAGTATGGGAAATAAAGTGTCATAAATAATTTAGGGACAACGGCAAGCTTGAATATACCCCGGTAAGTGCGCACATTATGTCTGTCACCAATTTAAAGATTGGTACAACTAGGCTGCGTTTTCAGACCTTAGGCATTTTACCACTAGCTAGTGAAAACTTGAAGGGTAGGTGAAGAGGAACAACAAGCTGTTCACTACATTGCCCCAAAACTACTGGATGTTATCCTTCAGGTCCACTACTCTTAGTGACATCCAGCCATTTCAAATATTTTTCTTCTCATCATCTTCATCTTATCAGCCGAAAAACGTCCACTGCTGGACAAAGGCCTCCCCCAAGGATTTCCTCAACGACCGGTCCTGCGCTGCCCGAATCCATCGGCTTCCCGCGATCTTCACCAGGTCATAGGTCCACCGCGTGGGAGGCCTGCGTACGCTACGTTTTCCGGTGCGCGGTCGTCACTCGAGAACTTTACTACCCCAACAGCCATCTGTTCTACGAGCTATATGCCCTGCCCACTACCATTTCATGAGCTATGTCGGCTACTTTGGTTTTCCTGCGGATCTCCTCGTTCCTAATTCGATCACACAAAAAATCTCGAGCATAGCATGCTTCATTGCCCTTTGGCTGACCTTGAGCCTTCTTATGAGGCCCATAGTAAGTGACCATGTCTCGGTTCCGTAGGTCATCACTAGCAACACACACTGGTCAAAGAAGTCTTGAGACACTGCTGTATTTGGGACGTGAAGATATTGCGAAGCATCCCAAATGCTGCCCAGCCGAGTTGGATACGTCAATTGATCACTTTTTTTAAGTTAGACCTACCTAGCTGGACTGTTTGTCCCAGGTATATATATTCATCAACAACTTCCTGTGTAGAGTCTCCAACCTTTAGAGGGGTGGGTGCTACATGGACATTTAACATTACTTTCGTCTTTTATAGTCTCAGCCATGACCACGATATTGTCAGCGAATCGGAGGTGGGATATGTACTAGCCGTTGATATCGATGCCAAATCTACCCGAGTCCAGAAGCTTAAAAACATCTTCCAGGGCGGCGGTGAACAGTTTCAGAGATATAACGTCTCCCTGTCTCACCCCTTGCTGCAACTGGATAGGTTTCAAGATCTGGTCCTGGAGGTGAACCAACATGGTGGCATTTTCATCCAGACACAGACAGAACTGATGTATCCTTCTCGAACACAGATTCAAAGAATTCATTTAACATAATGGCTATGGTTTGTCTATCTGAACCCTATTTGTCATCAAGATAGAGTGCTAGGAATGCCAACACTACTTTTTTTACTTTTGATAAATGATCAGAACTGTTTCAAATTTAATCTTATTATTATTTTCAGCTCTATATATAAATGTTTTTTAACACTCTTTCCGAGAAGTATTCATAGTCATTTTTTCTTTTATAAATTTTCCCCTTTTTACGTACCTTAAGCTTTTTATTTATTAAATTAATTATGGATCTTGAATACCAAACAGGGTATTTCCTATTACCTGTTACTGTTTTATAAGGAACATAATCATCAATAATTTTGTTTATTAAAGAATAAAAATTAACAATAGACAAACCAATGTTTGTAACTAAAATGTGCGCCTCCCAGATATATTATTTTATCCTGAAGTCTTAAGTACTTACGAGCTTGGTTCTTCTTGAACGTCTCCAGACCTGTCGGGGAGCAGTTCTTGCACACAAAAAGGTAGTTTGTCATGAATGGCACCAGCTTGCCCAGCTGGTAACCGATGCACGACTCGTGAAACCAGCGGCTGCACGACGCGCACAGCAACTCCGCTATATTCAGGTTCCGATCTTTGCCGCTAAAAATAACACCAGTCTCTCAGTACTCAGTTAAATACTTTGACTCAGTAGTCAGTGGTACAGCTGTTTACAAACGTTTTTTTGTATGGAAGGTGCTTAAAAAACGCGACTCACCAGTAACAACTGCCTTGAGATTCGCCAGAATTCTTGTTTGTTCTGTTCTTTTCACCATTATCAGTCGGCTTTTGAGATTCTAGGTGCATGTTTGGCCCATTCGAGTCATTTTCCCCATCGGGTTTTTTACTTCCCTCTGATGACTGAGTCGACATTTTGGCACATACGGGTATTTATTAGATCAAAACGGAATACGTTTATGTCATTATTATTTACACATTAGTTAGGAAGCGAAAATTAAGAAAGTAAATTACATTTATCCAAGATATGAAAGAGATAAGCACAGATCTTGGCACAGATTGATCAATGATCACTACTATATGTAGCAAAGAGAATATAATACACTACGTTATAATATGTAGCAAGCTAGAGCCAAAGAGAATATAATACACTACGTTGATATAAGCGTAGTTTGATTATATTACCTTTGGCTAGAAGGGGCCACCGTAGTTCTTTACCCGTATTGTACGAGCTAATAGATGAAGTTACGTAATTTTCAGGCTATAGATCGTGTACAAATAGTTCCAATACATCAGTCCACAAACTACGGGGTGTACACTACAGGCTGCAAACTATCAGCCCGGGCAATAGTAGACGGACCGCGGAACACGGCCCGTATTACGTGTACTGAAGTGTTCAGGGGTGTAGTTCATGTAAAAGATTTGACCCCGTAGTCCATGGTCTACGCGAACATCAACTATAGCCCGTATTCCGCGGTACGCCATCTACAGGCTGTGCTCCGCGGTACTCAAACTACGCAGCGAGCAGCCACTTTCAAGGCTTAAGTAACCAACCCTACAGATTGTGTACTGTAGATTACGGGGGTGTAGTTCGTGTCTCAGGACATTGACCTCTGAGTGTTAAGTAAACGTCACATCTAATCCGTTATTCTTTGAATGCGTTCATTATAAAAAGTAATGAATTATGGATTTTTGTCCCGTAAGTTAGTACGTTAGTCTTTATTCTTTGGCCCATTGCCTTAGATGTCATATTACTATTTTAGGTCGGATTTAAAACTTTTTGAGATAAGTAAGTTAGAAAGAACCACTAGGTAGGTGTGCAGGATTTAGAAGGGCCAAAACGTTAAAACTACACCGATTTAGGTACTTACAAAAAGTAACTTTTATCTATTCTGTGAGGAGTACCATAAAAATACGTAGTTACGTAGTCTTGGTAGTTCCTTTCATACAAGCAAGCACATTAGTGGCCTCACTTTTATCGCCGTATGCTTGTTTTGGTTTATTCTGAGATTTTTAGCAAAATTTGTTTATTAATTATTTAGGTACAGAATTCACCATAAGTATTTTAATACTAGGTAGGAAGAAGGCGAAAGGCGCGTGCGCCCAGCTAAAACCTGTCTGGGACTCCAGCTCACCCGGCGTGGCGGATCAAGATCTATTCCATCGTTCGTAATGTCTGTTCTGCTGTAAGACATGGAAAGTGACGAAAGGATTGACGAAAAAACTGCAAGTGTTCGTTAACAAAAGCATAAGTTCCATACTGAGCATCTTCTGGCCGAACACAATCAGCATCGTTACTCGAAGCGATGTCACCAAAGCCCTTTAGAGCGAGAAATCGCTCAACGACAACGAGTGTGAAAGTGGATAGGGACACACTGCCCAGAAAATAGGATAACTCTGCTATAGTTACGTTGCGTTCACATGGCAGATGAGCGGGTGTAGGCGGACATCGATGGCCATAGGCCATCCGGTCCACACGTGGCAACCATCGAGGCCGAACTGCGGGTAGCAGGGTTCCGCTGGAGAGTTGTAGAGGACATTGAGGGATGGCGTCGATCCACGAAGGTCCTTTGTATGTACCACTAGGGTACCATAGGATGACAGCAACAAAAACAAAATAATAAGTACCTTAAACTCCTTTAATACCTATGCAGATGCAGTAAATAAAATGTGATATTGGTGGATGACTATAAACTCACAGTCTTTGGACTGTTTATAGGTACAGTTATGCTGCTTAATTTCCTATGTAGTACCTATGAGATGAGCAAGTCTCATAAATAGGAATTGAGCAGGTAGGTATAAATAGGGTCCCTAGAAAGTTGATCAATTTCATTAGTAGAATCAATAAGTAGCCAAGAGGTTACATTTTTAGTTACGTATACTTACTTACCAGTCATTCTACCATAAGTAGCAGTCATTTTGTGACATCACCATGAAATGCTTGACTTCCGTTACCATTCTGTTTTTTATAAATAAAATGCAGTATTTACTAGGGTATTTCTTTATTTGCGATTTTTGCCTATTAAACAGGGTGTTTTTAGGGTTCCGTGCCATATCACGGGATGTTACTAAGTCTACAATGCTGTCTGTTTGTCCTTAACTTTTAAAGGGCTGTTTTTTACCAGAATAGGTAGCCGGCTGAAGTTTTTACAGAATAAGTATGTGCTATTATGGGGGGATCTAATAGCAAATAACAAAAAAAATAAAGCGGAAAATTACATTTATTTCCACCTGTTCGTTGACTGAACGATTGGGAATTTTAGTGCACATATCGTTGTTTGTATAATAAGTTTTCATTGTAGTAAATAACTAAACAAAGGCTTAATTTAGTTTTGTAATGAATTTGAAACTGCTCTTATTTTTTTCCATTTTTAGTATATACATCGAAAACTAATTATGTATAAACATTGATATGTCGTCTTATTCAATATATTTGCATTTTACAAAGTTTGGATTCAATCCGGCATGTATTTTTGTATTAAAGCAGAACTATATTAATTTGTGTGGAAACTCGAGCCTCCTGGGGACCCAAAATTTAATTGTAATTTCTGTATTTTAAAAACGGTAATACATCAAAGCGTGAAATTTGGTATGATATTACTAATTCTAAAGTAATAAACAAATTTTAAAAACTGTCCATCAGTCAGTGTAAGTCGTACAAGTCATACTTACTCACTCTAAGGAGTTTGAACTGAAAAAAAATATCATTTTTGTTGCTCACATTGATGTCTTTTGTTTAAAAAGTATAGTTATCATTGTTGTAGGTAGGTACTCGTGTGGAGAGGTGTAATGGTAAGGAACCCTTGGTGCGCGTATCCAAATCACACTTGGCCAATTTTTTTCAAGCACTCACTAATTCTACTCATTGCATAGCCTAAGGGCCTTGGGTTTGGAAAATGCTGGAAAATAATTTAAATTGTAACAATTTCTTATAAAATTAAACAATATTTATGGCATAAAATATATTTAATACCCAAAAATATACTTGATGTTATGATTAAGTTAAAAAAGTTACCTTGCTTCAAAAATACCAAAGTTACCTTGATTTTACCTCAATTTGACATTTACAACTGAATTGCTTAGAGAATAAAGGTCATCCCCTCTCGTATATCTACCAGATACGCTAGACTTCCAGGTTTATGATATAGCGTCCCCACTTACCTACCCTAGGGCATAACAGTGGGGGCCGCTATTCCTGCCAACACCATAAGGTGAAGACAAGGACCAGTTACGGTAGGTCTTGCCGCCAAGACGCTTGTCCTGGTACTCTGCAAGGCGAGTGCCTCGTGGAAGAGTACCACTACCTACTGTCCAGGTAGGTCGAATAAAGGTCAAATCAGTTTATTTTAATTAGTGTTTTATTTTTCAAATTGGTGAGTCTCTTACATGGAAAATATTATTTTGTGTTTATTTTTAACTGCCACATTGCAGCGCGCGCCAATATAAGCTTTATTTTATGTAACTTTGGTCAACATATTTTGTATCGTAGCGCAATAAATTACTAATGTTACGTTACTTGGTACCTTAAAAACCATATTCTTAAGTAAATGAATTGGGTAAGTATTTCAGAAAGCCTTAGTCTTTTTGGATTTTCACTTTTTGTCGATTTTTAATATGTGGCTCATAGACATAATACGTGCTACTCAAACAGAAACTAATATTCCACCAACTCCCATATAAAATAAAAGTACCTGTGTTGCAAAAACTCCTTGAAGTACATATTGGTGTTTTTGCGATACACTGAAACTTTTGTCTTTCCAACATGTAACTATGAAACATATGATAGACCTGAAGATGATTGATTGTATTTTTAATAAATAAAAGATGCATAAGAGTATATTTTTTCATTTTTTTCCTACACAAATACATAGTATTTCAGTAACACCAAAAATCAATAATTGTCAAAAAAAGATATAGTAAGTACACTTTGCCAGTTCATTCTCACATTGTGAGACCCCAGGCTGTAAACAACATTTTTTTAAAACAAATAACTAACCAAGGCTTTACCATATTTACACAGATTGTTTTTTTTTTATTTCGCAAAACTTTTTTGCACTGGAACTGTGGGGTTTTTAAAATGCCCGATTCAGAATTGGGTATTTCAGGAAGCCCAAAAGTCACACTTTTTTCAATTATAAATTTTTGACGATTTTTAATCTGTGGCTCATAGACGTATGTGATAGTCAAACAGAAACACAAATATTCTACGACCTCCCATATAAAAATATTTAAATCAATTATTGTTGTCAAAAAGTCCTTGGAGTATTA
This sequence comes from Coleophora flavipennella, assembly GCA_947284805.1. Lineage (NCBI taxonomy): Eukaryota > Metazoa > Arthropoda > Insecta > Lepidoptera > Coleophoridae > Coleophora > Coleophora flavipennella. The sequence goes on from OX369307.1 coordinate 2,351,487, forward strand.
ATGTTTTTGAGATACACTAAAATTCATGGCTCATCAACATGTAAAATTGACACATATGAGACCTGACCCTGAAGACGATCGATTTAATTTTAATAAATAAAATGTTATGCATAAAAATATGTATTTTTAATTTCTTCTTAATAACATGAAAAATCCATAATTTTTATAAAAAAAGAAAGTACACTTAGCCAGTTTATTTTCACATTTTGAGACCAGGCTGTAAACAACATAAATTACAAACTTTTATAAAACAACAGTTCAGTTTTTTTTAATAAACCAAAACTTTGTTGCACTGGAATTCTCGAGTTTTCGAAATACCCGATCCAAATGTTTTTGAATACGAAATTATTAAGAGCAACAGCTCTATTATACTTATTTATCTATAGATTACATTTTTACACAGAGCTTAAATTGAAATGTGGAGAAAAATATAGGTTCCTTTTTATTCCAGAGAAATGAGAGGATCTGGGTAAAACTTAATTCCACGCTTTCAAGCCGCTTGCGGCTCGCCCATCGTGCACCCTCAATTATAGGATTAAGTATATTTTTACTTAGGGAACAGTGCAAGTTTTATCAAAATCAGCTGGGTTTCATCCACCCCCCTGCGAGGTTGACGTCCCGACGGTTTTCCTCAATAAGGATTAATCCTGAGATGGAGCTGTACTGACCACCAGCCAGTCCTTTCACTGCCCGCCCAGCTGCTTGCCAAGGGAAGTGAATATTATTTTATCTTTTGTCCCGAGCGTCTCTCTAACTCTTTGACTTTTCTGCCTTCCTAGAAGATTTCCTGCATCCAGTTTCTAACCATTAATTATTTATTTTAAATTTTAAAGGTGTTTTGTATCTGATACGTGTTATGTTAGAAAAATAGGGTAATTCAGACCAAAGCGAAATTTAATTATTTTAGAGCTTAGTAATTTATTTAAGTACCAAAGGGGCGGTAACGATCGTTGCCTACCGGCATTCTATAAAATAACTTTTTATATACTAATAAAATTGTAACTTTAAATTTATTTCCGAAATTTGCCCATAAATAAAGTAGGTCATTGTTTTAAATTTTCAACACGGTCAACCAATGTAATCGCACCTTTTTTTTTAAACTCATATTGTTTATTGTTCCTTCCTTTTAAAATAATCATAAAAATACATAATATATTCTAATTTACCCCATAACCTTTTTTCCTTAAAACTCCGTTTAGGCCCGAACCTCTAAATCTTACGTATCATATGTGGCAAACTCCGTAAGGGTTTTTATCCCCAGTTCCCATTATTTTTGTCACATATTTATGGCGCCCGAACAAATGTTTTTTACCCCTTTTCTGCCTTTAATCTTTCCCTAACGAACCCGTTTTTTTGTCGTTCGTGGGTGTATCCGTTTTCCGGATAATATGGTTCAAGTTTTAATACCTCAAGACCCTTACTTAATTTAATCGTGCAGTTTTCTTTGAAACGTAAGTTTTTTTTGTTTGTATGCACGGTATTTTTTTGCTTCTCTTCACACGGGTCGTTTTTTCCCCGGCTTATTGGCATTATACCTCTTTCGGATAATTGCTTACGTGTTGTTGAGTTGTTTTTGCCTGTGTATTCCCTTACGATTCCAAGAGAATTTTTAATTTAAGTAGTCAATGGCCAGACTCTACATTTCTTTCAATCGAAAGTCGGGACAGACTTACTTTTAGTTCACGATTATTTAACGTTGTTTTAAAGGAAAAATCTTTAAGGGTTACTGTTTGGAATATTTTTACGCGTTGCTTTGCGAGGTACTCCTTAAATTTTTGGCGTACCCTGTTCACTTTTATGTGACAACGTTTCGGTATTCCGCAGTATTGTTTAGATTTCTTGAGGTCTTATAACAATTTTCCATTTTTCAAATTTCTTTCATTAATCTTGCCCTTGTCTTACCTCAAATGGCCTATTTTTCGGTAGAGTTGTCCCTTTAGACTCTTGCGTATCGCGTTTCAGACTTCCGGTGTTAATTTTATCCGTGAGTCGGATTTTCACGCATCCGCCTTTACCGTTTTTGTCCACATTTTGCTGGGGTAACCGACAATGTTTTGCAAGTTTTTTTCAGTTTTTGTCAACCCTATTGGTCTTTAATGTTTTAGTAGTTGTTTGATTTCTCCTGTTTTCTTAAGTGACTAGTTTTAGGCTCAATACACAGCGATCCTTTAACGCTAGTGTGTTGTTGGGGTTATTGAGCCTGTTCACTTTTAGATGGAGTTTTTGCCGTTTGTATGTGTACGTTCGTGTATAAATGTCAATTTCTACCAGCTTCAAGTAAACGTTCGTAGTTAACTAGTTACTTAGAGAGTTTTTATTTTTTTCTTCTTCAGGGCTGTCCAACGTCTATAGGGTTGTCCAAATTTAAAAAAATTTTTGGACTTCTCGCCTTTTTTTTGTGAGTTTGTGGGTATTTTGAAACGCTAACTATCGTTTCGAGCCGATCTCTTTTGTCGCGTTTCATAATTAAATTCTTTTTTGATGTCGTTGCTCTTTGGTATTTGAATTTGAAAATAGTTGTTATTTTTTGACAAGAGAAAAACAAAGGTTGATCGTGATCCCGTCTACAGTGATGCGAATTTAAATTTTTTGGTTAAATTGTTTTATAAGTTGTTGTTGAGGCCCACAATTTTATTCTGTGGTAAGTAATTTGTATAAGGAAACCGCTTTGCGTGTATTTTTGGTACTGCGGCGAACTACATTTATATATCTCCGTAGGGTTTCATCCACCCCCCTGCGAGGTTGACGTCCCGACGGTTTTCCTCATTAAGGATTAATCCTGAGATGGAGCTGTGCTGACCACCAGCCAGTCCTTTCACTGCCCGCCCAGCTGCTTGCCAAGGGAAGTGAATATTATTTTATCTTTTGTCCCGAGCGTCTCTCTAACTCTTTGACTTTTCTGCCTTCCTAGAAGATTTCCTGCTTCCAGTTTTTAACCATTAATTATTTATTTTAAATTTTAAAGGTGTTTTGTATCTGATACGTGTTATGTTAGAAAAATAGGGTAATTCAGACCAAAGTGAAATTTAATTATTTTAGAACTTAGTAACTTATTTAAGTACCAAAGGGACGGTAACGATCGTTGCCTACCGGCATTCTATAAAATAACCTTTTTATATACTAATAAAATTGTAACTTTAAATTTATTTCCGGGAATTGCCCATAAATAAAGTAGGTCATTGTTTTAAATTTTCAACACGGTCAACCAATGTAATCGCACCTTTTTTTTATACTCATATTGTTTATTGTTCCTTCCTTTTAAAATAATCATAAAAATACATATATTCTAATTTACCCCATAACCTTTTTTCCTTAAAACTCCGTTTAGGCCCGAACCTCTAAATCTTACGTATCATATGTGGCAACTCCGTAAGGGTTTTTATCCCCAGTTCCCTTTATTTTTGTCACAGTTGGTAATACTCTAATAAAACTGAACAACCGTTGTCAGCAGAAAAAGAATAACGACTCCATAAAGAGTTGACCGATCAGGCTGGTCAACTTTATATTCATACAGCATCAAGCGGCTTATCGCAACCTTAACCAGGTCGTGGGTCCACTGAGTGGGAGGCCTGCACCAAGTTATACAATAAAATTTAGTTTTTAATCGACATGATAAGAACAATTATTTTACAGATTGGTTAAGTTGTTCAGATTCCTGAGTAGAGCGTATCCATAACACTTGCATAGTATTACCACAGTCTATGAATCCATACAGTAGTCCGTAGTGGGCCCATTCATTGAGAGTCGTTTCGTTGCATTTTTATTATCAATCATTCATGCACGGCTTATTATTATCTTTTGATTTATTACGGTTCATAATTTTTGAAAATTATTAAAATCTAAATATATATAACTCAAAGGTGACTGACTGACTGACTGACAGTGATCTATCAACGCACAGCCCAAACCACTGGATGGATCGGGCTGAAATTTGGCATGCAGGTAGATGTTATGACGTAGGCATCCGCTAAGAAAGGATTTTGGGAAATTCCCAAACTAACCGCTAAAATCGGGATCTGCGCGGGCGAAGCTGCGGGCATCCACTAGTTATAGTATAACTAGCCCTTATTATAATTTCAGCCTGATCCGTCCAGTGGTTTGGGCTGTGCGTTGATAGATCACTATGTCAGTCAGTCAGTCAGTCACCTTTGAGTTATATACATATATTTAGATTTATATAAATATTTAAACCTTTCGTTGGAATTATTTTTTAATAAATTTCAAATTAATAATTTTGCTACAACTATTTTTTAATAAATTTAAAATTATTAAAAAAATATTGTAACAAAGAGTTTTAATAATTTATTATATAAATATAATATACAGGGTCTTCGGCAGATGGTTGAAAATACGAAAATGGGGGATAGGTGGGGTCGCCTCCCACCTATTTTGAGAATTTAAAAAAATCTAGGACTTGTAATTTTTTTTACAGGATTTTTTTTCCTTTTTTTAGAAATTTTGCCATTTTTATACCTTTGAACACATGTAACTTTTTGTTTTTTAAAGCTAGCTCCAAAATCTTTTTTTTAATAGACTTTTATAAGATTGTCGGCTCTAAAAAAAATTATGTTTGTTTCAAGTTATTGCTAAAAACAAAAATGTGGGCCCCCGAACTTAAAAAAAAAGTTGAACAAAAATTTAAAAGTCAACTTTGCGATGCATTTAAAAAAAAAAATGGGGCTGGAAGGCTTCTGTTTTTTTTAAAACATCTCTAAAGCTTAGGCTTTTGAATGGTATGTAATTTGTTTCGGTATCTTTTTTGTAACCGGAGTTGTTAATTTTTTTTACTCAATTGGACCATGTTGACGAAATTCCACTAGTTACATGTTTTGTGAAATGTATCAAATGCAAAGTTGAAAATAATGTAAATACTTACTGTTGGGACGGTTACAAAGAGCAGGTACGTTTTTTTACATTCTTGCACACACATAATGGCTATCTTTTGTCATTTATTGGCATATTGGAGTTAGCACTTCCATATGCCAATGAAATGTCCGCATATTCCGCATTGGTAAATTGAGCCATTTTAAACCACACAAAGTCTTAACAAAACGTCTGATAATAACAAAAAGTGACAAACAACAAAAAAACTTAACAAAATCACAAACGTTAATAACGTTAACGTTTTTTTTTGTTTTCGTTAATTTCACTTTGCTGTGTTTGTGATTTTGTTAAGTTTTTTTGTTGTTTGTCACTTTTTGTTATTATCAGACGTTTTGTTAAGACTTTGTTGTGGTTTAAAATGGCTCAATTTACCAATGCGGAATATGCGGACATTTTATTGGCATATGGAAGTGCTAACTCCAATATGCCAATAAATGACAAAAGATAGCCATTATGTGTGTGCAAGAATGTAAAAAAACGTACCTGCTCTTTGTAACCGTCCCAACAGTAAGTATTTACATTATTTTCAACTTTGCATTTGATACATTTCACAAAACATGTAACTAGTGGAATTTCGTCAACATGGTCCAATTGAGTAAAAAAAATTAACAACTCCGGTTACAAAAAAGATACCGAAACAAATTACCTACCATTCAAAAGCCTAAGCTTTAGAGATGTTTTAAAAAAAACAGAAGCCTTCCAGCCCCATTATTTTTTTTTAAAATGCATCGCAAAGTTGACTTTTAAATTTTTGTTCAACTTTTTTTTTAAGTTCGGGGGCCCACATTTTTGTTTTAGCAATAACTTGAAACAAACATAATTTTTTTAGAGCCGACAATCTTATAAAATTCTATTAAAAAAAAGATTTTGGAGCTAGCTTTAAAAAACAAAAAGTTACATGTGTTCAAAGGTATAAAAATGGCAAAATTTCTAAAAAAAGGAAAAAAAATCCTGTAAAAAAATTACAAGTCCTAGATTTTTTTAAATTCTCAAAATAGGTGGGAGGCGACCCCACCTATCCCCCATTTTCGTATTTTCAACCATCTGTCGAAGACCCTGTATAATAATTATCGATACTTTTTTAAAATTAAAATTTTGTGTGAGTTAGACGACATCTCATTCTCATCTCATCATCACCTCATCATGGTAAGTGACGATGTAGTCGAGGATGGTACACGCAAACTCAAATAATGCCTAGTCACTCTCGCCTTGAAGATCCTAATATGGATCATTTTATAGGTATTATTGGGGTTGTTTTTCTCCGAATATGACATACATACTATAATCCGTTGTTGAAAAAAATGGCCGCCATTTTGAACTTTTTAGTTAGTGGACCGATTGCTTCCAAAATCAATATCTGTCAAGGTCCCTTATCACGTATCCATTGTCAGATTTTATAAAAATTGCCGCTATTTTGAACTTTTTAATCACTTAACCGATTGCTTCCAAATCGATAAATGTCCTTGTCAGAATTGAAAAAAATGGCCGCTATTTTGAACTTTTTAGTTACTGGACTACTCGTCACTCTACTAGTCACTCTCGCCTTGAAGATCCTAATATGGATCATTTTATAGGTATTATTGGGGTTGTTTTTCTCCGAATATGACATACATACTATAATCCGTTGTTGAAAAAAATGGCCGCCATTTTGAACTTTTTAGTTAGTGGACCGATTGCTTCCAAAATCAATATCTGTCAAGGTCCCTTATCACGTATCCATTGTCAGATTTTATAAAAATTGCCGCTATTTTGAACTTTTTAATCACTTAACCGATTGCTTCCAAATCGATAAATGTCCTTGTCAGAATTGAAAAAAATGGCCGCTATTTTGAACTTTTTAGTTACTGGACCGATTGCTTCCAAAATCGATATCTAGGGGTTCCTGAGGTCCCTTATCACGAATCCGTTGTCAGAATTCAAAACAGTAGTCGCCATTTTGAACTTTTTAGTTACTGGGCCGATTGCTTCCAAAATCGATATCTGGGGGTCCCTGAGCTCCCTTATCATGAATCCGTTGTCAGAATTGAAAAAAATGGCCGACATTTTGAACTTTTTAGTTACTGTTATATCAGAGATCTAAGGTACCTTCAAATATCGATTTTACACTATTAAAGTAATTTTTCTACGTAATGGCATTTTCTTTCATTTAATTGTAAAGTATTGTGACAACCCTTGGTACTGTGATCAGTGACTCGTGAAATCGGCGATGACGCGATTATTATAGGCGTTGGACGACTGTATGGATTCTTAGACTGTGCCAGAACAGTGAAGGTAGCTAAGCAGTGTGCGAGGAACATTAATCAATAGGATAGTAAAAGAAGTTTCTTTTCCTAGCCTAGCTCAGTGTAGCTTTAGTGAAAAAGCCCTTAGAAGAGAGAGGTTTTTGTATGTATATGTCACGGCTAAAGGTGGGGTGTGAACATAAACTTAAGATTAGCCAGCTAAAGTTGTTTGCGTAAAGTCCTAATACAAGTTGATATTTGTACAATGAGGTTACAAGGTTTAACCATACACAGCAAGATCTACCCAACACTGACTGGGTAATGTTTTTTGGCTGGTGAGCGAGCGAAGTGAGCAATGTTAGGTTTTTAGGTTTGATTGATTTCACTGTCGAAGAGCCTCCGCCCTGGGTGAAGTTTATGTATCAGGGAGGCATACAAGGGATGTGTGTAAGGCAGTATGGCGGTGTACACCCCACTTGCCTGCTGACTCGTACGTAGCGCACTGCTTATACTTGCAAAAGAGTCAGCTACATGTTCAGCGTTGATAGAAAGAGTCGCACCATTTTACAGCTTGGATACGCATCCTTGCACATCTCTAGTGGATAGGCAGATTTAGGTGGACATTACAGGCTTGGAGTGCACATAACCGGGCTGCCATTAAATCCAAAAATAGGTCTGGTCAGGTTTGACTGATTACACAGTCGAACTCCCCCTATGGCAGCCCGGTAAGTACTCTTTATTGTACTGTGCGGGTTATGTGCAAAACAACCCATTACAGAAAAGACGTTATTATAAAATGTTATTTATTTATGTAAACACACTTACCACCACTTTTCATCCTCCGGTAAATTGACAAAAAGCTTTCTTGCGAGCAACATGTTATCTCACATTTTGATTGAGTCCTATCTCAAATTGCCGACCACAAAAATTACTCAGTAGCAAAACGGAGGAGGAACGAGGATAAACCTCAACAGGTAGGTTACCTCCTACGTTTATTAAATGAAGAAGAGAAAATAACGTTTATTAACTGAAGAAGAGAAAATATCACATTCAACAGAAATTCACTTAAATAAAACACACTGAAATCCGAACAAAGCTCATTTAAAATAACGTTTATTAACTGAAGAAGAGAAAATATCACATTCAACAGAAATTCACTTAAATAAAACACACTGAAATCCGAACAAAGCTCATTTAATCAATCACTTGAACTTGAATCCGAAAAGAAAATATTGCGAAAATACATTGACTATACTACGAAAATATCGCACAACGAAAACATAAAAAACCAGCCAAGTGCGAGTCGAACTACAATTCCGAGGGCTCCGTACTACCACACCTCCACACACACACACACACACAACCACATAGTCGATTACCTATTCACTTAATAAACAAAAGACATCAACGCGAGGTACAAATATATGCTTTTTATGTCTTACAATTCGGATCAATGAGTATTGAAATCACTACTTACTCTACTCCTTACATAAGACCTTACATAGACATACATAAAAATAAATTCAAACGTTACAGTAACATTCTTGTAAAATGTATTCAAAAATCGCAAAAAAATATTTAATAACAAATACATTAAATCAAAGAAGAACAAATGTAAAGCTACTTGGGATGTAATTACTTCAACTGTAAATAGGAATATATATAGTTCTGACATTAATTCTATTCAATACAATAACATGACATATATTAACCCTCAGGACATTTGTAATATTTTAATGATTATTTTTTAAAGACTAATAAACAAAATTCGAATCCTACTTATGACACTTTGATAAGTAATAACCCTTCCACTATTTTTCTAAGACCTATTGACGAAAAAGAAACACTAATTATGTTCATGAACAACACCTAGAATTCCAATTTTCATAAATATTTTTTTTATCATTTTCTTAGATATGGACGGCCGAATATCTTTATGACTGACTGAGTCATAGTTCTCTTGGTAAACACTTTATTTCTAATACCATGTGGTAAGTTATCTCGGGAAGTAGGTGTATGTTGGATATACTTAAAACTGTTTTGAAAATTTAAGCAACTAATTAACTAAACAGTAATTATGTCACCGTTTCTAAAAAGAAACGGTTTCTGTTTTCAGAAACTCTTTTTAGAATTCTTTTTAGAATTCGTGACGTAATTACTGACTGACTGATCTATCAACGCACAGCTCAAACCAAAATGTGCTAAAATCACAGATGAGATACTAGTTGCTAAAATTTTCAAAACAGTGTTAAGTATATCCAACATACACCTACTTCCCGAGATAACTTACCACATGGTATTAGAAATAAAGTGTTTACCAAGAGAACTATGACTCAGTCAGTCATAAAGATATTCGGCCGTCCATATCTCAGAAAATGATAAAAAAAATATTTATGAAAATTGGAATTCTACCTTCAACCGCCCGGCCAGCCAACCAGCCAGCCAGCCAGCCAACCAACCGCCCGGCCAGCCAACCAGCCAGCCAACCACCCGCCCGGCCAGCCAACCAGCCAGCCAACCAACCGCCCGGCCAGCCAACCAGCCAGCCAACCAACCGCCCGGCCAGCCAACCATTATTTAATCAATTCCTCGTTCTCAACTGGAACATTTCCTGAACTCTTGAAAATTTCAATAGTGAAGCCACTGTTTAAAAAAGGCAGTAAAGAAGAAGTCAAAAATTACGTTAATCCCAATTTTTTCAAAGATATATATGAAACGTGCATGCTTAAGAGACTTCTTGAATTTTGTGATAAATATAAGCTTATTAATGATGAACAATTTGGATTTCGGAAAGGAAAATCGACTACACTAGCTCTTTTCTCTCTACTTCAAATTATTCTGACTAATGTTAACAAAAATTTTATGACTACAGGGCTTTTCCTTGATCTTTCTAAGGCATTTGACAGAATTCATTATGACATACTACTTTCCAAATTAGAAACGATTAGAGGTCCTACGCTTCAATGGATATCAACATACCTAGTTAACAGACAACAATGTGTAGTTATTAAAAAATCAGACAGCAAAAACAACATAGTATCGTACTCCTCTAAATATAAGACAAATAAATATGGCGTTCCTCAGGGAAGTGTGTTGGGACCAATCTTATTTATACTATACGTAAATAGTATTACTGACATAACTAATCATAAATGCATTTTATACGCTGATGATATTTCCATTATAGTAACTTCTGACAAAAAGAGTACTTCAATCGAGGAACATGAAAACGACATTAATAATATATTAGAAAAAATAATAGACTGGCTTGACATTAATAATTTGAAAATTAACTTGAATAAAACTAATTATACACAATTTAATAAGTCTTTTAATAATAAATATAATTACAATTTAGACATTCAGTATGAAAATTATACAATCAACGAGGTTAATAAACATACATTTCTAGGAATAACTATAGATCAGAATATAAACTGGAAACCACAAATAGATAATGTATGCTGTAAAATAAATAGATTTCTGTATGCTCTCAAACAGGTCAAAAATTGGACTAACATGAAAACGGCTTTATTAACATACCGTGCATACGTAGAGTCAGTTTTACGTTATGGTCTTATAGCTTGGGGAAATAGTACTGACATGAATCGAGCCTTTATTGCTCAAAAAAAATGTATTCGCGCTATGTATGGAATCCCACCCTTCGTATCTTGTAGATCACTCTTCAATAGACTTGGTGTTTTACCGCTACCCTTGCTCTACATTTATGAAATTTGTATATTTGTACGGACAAATAACGGACTATTTAAAAGAGCATGTGATGGAAGGATCAGACAGATCCCGCAGGGACCCAGAAAAGCTAGTGTTTCAAGAAATTCCCAGGTCATTTGTATATGATAAAAGTTGCCTGACGATGTGTATTCGCATGTATAACAAAATACCACATGAAATTAAGGATCTAAACAATAAACAATTCAATATCAAATTACATGAGTGGCTGAATGACACAGACTGTTAGAGTATTAAAGACTTTTTAAATTTCTAGATTACTTTAGATGAAGATTGACTTTATTTTGTATGTTTGTGATTAAGATTAAAATATTTTGCATAGGTATATATACCGTATATATATATAATAACCGATTTTGATGATTCTTTTTTTGTTGGAAAGAAGATATCCCAAGGGTGGGTACAATGATAAGAAAACCAGAATCTGTTGATGGAATCCCAGGGAAATTGAGGGCAACGGTCGAATTGAGAAACTCTTTTTTTGAAGTCGTTTAAAAATCATCATCATTATATTAGCCGAAAAACGTCCACTGCCCGACAAAGGCCTCCCCAAGGATTTCCACGACGGCCGGACCTGCGCTGCCCGCATCCTGCGGTTTCCCGCGGCTTTCACCAGATCGTCAGTCCACCGCGTGAGAGGCCTGCCACCATCTTTTCCGGTGCGCGGTCGCCACTCAAGAATTGTACTACCCTAACGGCTATCTGTTCTACAAGCTATATGCCCTGCCCACTGCCACTTCAGTTTAGCATTCTGTGAGCTATGTCGGTTACTGTGGTTCTCCTGTGGATCTCCTCATTTCTGATTCGATCGCGTTGACCTTGAGCCTTCTTATGAGGCCCATTGTAAGCGACCATGTCTCAGTTCCGTATGTCATCACTGGCAACACACAATGGTCAAAGACCTTTGTTTTGAGACACTGCGGTATTTGGTGCGTGAAGATATTGCGAAGCGTCCCGAACGCTGCCCAGCCGAATTGGATTCGTCGATTGATCTCTTTCTTGAAGTTGGACCTACCTATATGGCTGGACTGTTTGTCCCAGGAAAACATATTCGTCAACAACTTCCAGTGTAGAGTTTCTAACCTTTAGAAGGGACAGAAGCCATGAACAAACAAAAAATATGCCGGGTTGGGTATCAAATGACTGGGTTGGTATTTTATTTTGTACAATAAATAGTATATAAACAAACATAGAAACAAATAAAATGGCTTAATTAGCTCATTTAAAAAAAGCTGTTGTTAGTGGCTTTGCTTGCATGCACCCGATAAATGGGAATTATCCATTATTCAAGAAATAAAATAATAAACCATTATTTAAGAAGCCAAAGATCCTCCCCCTTCAATGTCTTTACATCTTTGAAATATCTAAATTTGCAAGAGATCATCCTGACCTCCTTATGACAGCTAAACATATTATGTTTCCGAGAAACACCAGAAATCAAAAAAGACTTGTAAATGAATTTGCTCCAAAAACTTCACGCTATTTGAAAAATTGTTACTCAATGGCCATCACAGTTTGTAACAAACTACCAAAAGATTTAATAGTTATGGTACATTTCTTCTCGCTGCAAACAGCTGGTATTATTATTAAGATTTAGTTGGCTATTATAGCGTAGGTATTTACGCTTTTGTATGGGAGTGATGTATCTGTTACGAAGTAACTATTTAGTAATCTGTGGTATAGTACGGAACCATAATATCGCGAGTTCAACTCGCACTTGGCCAGTTATCCTTTTTAAAAGCTTTTATTTAACTTGCAATGTATGTATATTTGTTCGGATGAAATCTTGCAAGCTAAATTTGACCCACTTCCCGATTTTCGATTTAGCTGAAATTTTGCGTGCATATGTATATCGCGTGACAATGCATTATTAAAAGCTTGTACCTCAAAGTTTTGAGGTTTTTCGAGAATCATTCCTTTGTATACACCTAATAAAGTACCAAAATGCCAAACAAGATTCTATGTCACCTGGAAGTAGTTTAAAAAAAATTGGTAAATGGTAAGGAACCCGAATCTATTCTTTGTACACGCTTAATACTTATCTTATCTCGATGCCAGATTTCAGGTTTATAAGTTACCTCGAAGTGGTCTACTTATATATTTTGATGAGTATTAGTGATACGGAAACCTTGGTGCGCGACTAAGACACACTTGGCCATTTTTGAAAATTTTACTACCTCGATACCAAATATAAAGTTTCTGAGTCCCTTGAAAATCTATATATATATAGTAAAACTAAAATTAATTATGTTCATGAACAACACCTAGAATTCCAATTTTCATAAATATTTTTTTTATCATTTTCTGAGATATGGACGGCCGAATATCTTTATGACTGACTGAGTCATAGTTCTCTTGGTAAACACTTTATTTCTAATACCATGTGGTAAGTTATCTCGGGAAGTAGGTGTATGTTGGATATACTTAAAACTGTTTTGAAAATTTAAGTATGAAAATGAAAAATGAAAATATAACTATTAAATCTTTTGGTAGTTTGTTACAAACTGTGATGGCCATTGAGTAACAATTTTTCAAATAGCGTGAAGTTTTTGGAGCAAATTCATGTACAAGTCTTTTTTGATTTCTGGTGTTTCTCGGAAACATAATATGTTTAGCTGTCATAAGGAGGTCAGGATGATCTCTTGCAAATTTAGATATTTCAAAGATGTAAAGACATTGAAGGGGGAGGATCTTTGGCTTCTTAAATAATGGTTTATTATTTTATTTCTTGAATAATGGATAATTCCCATTTATCGGGTGCATGCAAGCAAAGCCACTAACAACAGCTTTTTTTAAATGAGCTAATTAAGCCATTTTATTTGTTTCTATGTTTGTTTATATACTATTTATTGTACAAAATAAAATACCAACCCAGTCATTTGATACCCAACCCGGCATATTTTTTGTTTGTTCATGGCTTCTGTCCCTTCTAAAGGTTAGAAACTCTACACTGGAAGTTGTTGACGAATATGTTTTCCTGGGACAAACAGTCCAGCCATATAGGTAGGTCCAACTTCAAGAAAGAGATCAATCGACGAATCCAATTCGGCTGGGCAGCGTTCGGGACGCTTCGCAATATCTTCACGCACCAAATACCGCAGTGTCTCAAAACAAAGGTCTTTGACCATTGTGTGTTGCCAGTGATGACATACGGAACTGAGACATGGTCGCTTACAATGGGCCTCATAAGAAGGCTCAAGGTCAACGCGATCGAATCAGAAATGAGGAGATCCACAGGAGAACCACAGTAACCGACATAGCTCACAGAATGCTAAACTGAAGTGGCAGTGGGCAGGGCATATAGCTTGTAGAACAGATAGCCGTTAGGGTAGTACAATTCTTGAGTGGCGACCGCGCACCGGAAAAGATGGTGGCAGGCCTCTCACGCGGTGGACTGACGATCTGGTGAAAGCCGCGGGAAACCGCAGGATGCGGGCAGCGCAGGTCCGGCCGTCGTGGAAATCCTTGGGGAGGCCTTTGTCGGGCAGTGGACGTTTTTCGGCTAATATAATGATGATGATTTTTAAACGACTTCAAAAAAAGAGTTTCTCAATTCGACCGTTGCCCTCAATTTCCCTGGGATTCCATCAACAGATTCTGGTTTTCTTATCATTGTACCCACCCTTGGGATATCTTCTTTCCAACAAAAAAAGAATCATCAAAATCGGTTATTATATATATATATACGGTATATATACCTATGCAAAATATTTTAATCTTAATCACAAACATACAAAATAAAGTCAATCTTCATCTAAAGTAATCTAGAAATTTAAAAAGTCTTTAATACTCTAACAGTCTGTGTCATTCAGCCACTCATGTAATTTGATATTGAATTGTTTATTGTTTAGATCCTTAATTTCATGTGGTATTTTGTTATACATGCGAATACACATCGTCAGGCAACTTTTATCATATACAAATGACCTGGGAATTTCTTGAAACACTAGCTTTTCTGGGTCCCTGCGGGATCTGTCTGATCCTTCCATCACATGCTCTTTTAAATAGTCCGTTATTTGTCCGTACAAATATACAAATTTCATAAATATAGAGCAAGGGTAGCGGTAAAACACCAAGTCTATTGAAGAGTGATCTACAAGATACGAAGGGTGGGATTCCATACATAGCGCGAATACATTTTTTTTGAGCAATAAAGGCTCGATTCATGTCAGTACTATTTCCCCAAGCTATAAGACCATAACGTAAAACTGACTCTACGTATGCACGGTATGTTAATAAAGCCGTTTTCATGTTAGTGCAATTTTTGACCTGTTTGAGAGCATACAGAAATCTATTTATTTTACAGCATACATTATCTATTTGTGGTTTCCAGTTTATATTCTGATCTATAGTTATTCCTAGAAATGTATGTTTATTAACCTCGTTGATTGTATAATTTTCATACTGAATGTCTAAATTGTAATTATATTTATTATTAAAAGACTTATTAAATTGTGTATAATTAGTTTTATTCAAGTTAATTTTCAAATTATTAATGTCAAGCCAGTCTATTATTTTTTCTAATATATTATTAATGTCGTTTTCATGTTCCTCGATTGAAGTACTCTTTTTGTCAGAAGTTACTATAATGGAAATATCATCAGCGTATAAAATGCATTTATGATTAGTTATGTCAGTAATACTATTTACGTATAGTATAAATAAGATTGGTCCCAACACACTTCCCTGAGGAACGCCATATTTATTTGTCTTATATTTAGAGGAGTACGATACTATGTTGTTTTTGCTGTCTGATTTTTTAATAACTACACATTGTTGTCTGTTAACTAGGTATGTTGATATCCATTGAAGCGTAGGACCTCTAATCGTTTCTAATTTGGAAAGTAGTATGTCATAATGAATTCTGTCAAATGCCTTAGAAAGATCAAGGAAAAGCCCTGTAGTCATAAAATTTTTGTTAACATTAGTCAGAATAAAATTTTTGTTAACATTATCGTCTAAGACTGAGTTGCTGGAAGAAGTTGAGAAGTTCTACGGACAATTGTACACGACCACACGTCTGCCTGTCAGCGATCTGGCTAAAGACCCAAGAGCTAGACTTACCCGACACTATACCGAAGATATCCCGGACGTCAGCCTGTACGAGATTAGAATGGCTCTTAAACAGCTTAAAAACAATAAGGCACCGGGTGATGATGGAATTACGGCTGAACTTCTGAAAGCAGGTGGAACACCGGTACTTAAAGCTCTTCAGAAATTATTTAATTCCGTTATACTTGAAGGACAAACGCCTAAGGCATGGCACAGAAGTGTGGTCGTGCTTTTCTTCAAAAAGGGCGACAATACCCTGCTGAAGAACTACAGACCCATCTCACTTCTGAGCCATGTCTACAAACTGTTTTCGAGGGTCATTACGAATCGTCTCGCACGCAGGTTTGACGACTTCCAGCCTCCCGAACAAGCCGGTTTCCGAAAAGGATTTAGTACCATAGACCACATACATACGCTGCGGCAGATTATACAGAAGACCGAAGAGTACAATCAGCCACTATGCTTGGCGTTCGTGGACTATAAGAAAGCCTTCGATTCGGTCGAAACCTGGGCTGTGTTACAGTCTCTCCAGAGGTGCCAAATTGACTATCGATACATCGAAGTGCTGAAGTGTTTGTATGAAAACGCCACCATGTCGGTTCGCCTCCAGGATCAAAACTCGGAACCTATCCAGCTGCAGCGAGGGGTGAGACAGGGAGACGTTATATCTCCGAAACTGTTCACCGCCGCCCTGGAAGATGTTTTTAAGCTTTTGGACTGGGGTGGACTCGGCATCAATATCAACGGCGAGTACATCACCCACCTTCGATTCGCTGACGATATCGTGGTCATGGCTGAGACTATGGACGACTTAGGCACAATGCTCGATGGCCTCAGTAGAGCCTCTCAACAAGTGGGTCTTAGGATGAACATGGACAAGACGAAAATTATGTCAAACGTCCGTGTCATACCTACTCCTCTGAAGGTTGGAGGCTCTACACTCGAAGTTGTTACCGAATATGTATACCTGGGACAAACAGTCCAGTTAGGTAGGTCCAACTTCGAGAAAGAGATCAATCGTCGAATCCAACTCGGCTGGGCAGCGTTCGGGAAGCTTCGCAATATCTTTACGTCCCAGATACCGCAGTGTCTTAAGACCAAGGTCTTCGACCAATGTGTGTTGCCAGTGATGACGTACGGAACTGAGACATGGTCGCTTACTATGGGCCTCATAAGAAGGCTCAAGGTCACCCAAAGGGCAATGGAGCGTGCTATGCTCGGAGTTTCTCTGCGTGATCGAATCAGAAACGAGGAGATCCGTAAGAGAACCAAAGTAACCGACATAGCTCTCAGAATTGCTAAACTTAAGTGGCAGTGGGCGGGGCACATTGCTCGTAGAACAGATGGCCGTTGGGGCAGTAAAGTTCTCGAGTGGCGACCACGCACCGGAAAGCGTAGTGTAGGCAGGCCTCCCACTCGGTGGACCGATGACCTGGTGAAGGTCGCGGGAAGCCGCTGGATGCGGGCAGCGCAGAACCGGTCGTCGTGGAGATCCTTGGGGGAGGCCTATGTCCAGCAGTGGACTTCCTTCGGCTGATATGATGATGATGAGTCAGAATAATTTGAAGTAGAGAGAAAAGAGCTAGTGTAGTCGATTTTCCTTTCCGAAATCCAAATTGTTCATCATTAATAAGCTTATATTTATCACAAAATTCAAGAAGTCTCTTAAGCATGCACGTTTCATATATATCTTTGAAAAAATTGGGATTAACGTAATTTTTGACTTCTTCTTTACTGCCTTTTTTAAACAGTGGCTTCACTATTGAAATTTTCAAGAGTTCAGGAAATGTTCCAGTTGAGAACGAGGAATTGATTAAATAATGGTTGGCTGGCCGGGCGGTTGGTTGGCTGGCCGGGCGGTTGGTTGGCTGGCTGGTTGGCTGGCCGGGCGGGTGGTTGGCTGGCTGGTTGGCTGGCCGGGCGGTTGGTTGGCTGGCTGGCTGGTTGGCTGGCCGGGCGGTTGGCTGGCTGGCTGGTTGGCTGGCCGGGCGGTTGGTTGGCTGGCTGGCTGGCTGGCCGGGCGGTTGGCCAGGCGGTTGGCCGGGCGGTTAATTGGCTGCCTGGTTGGCTGGCCGGGCGGTTAATTGGCTGCCTGGTTGGCTGGCCGGGCGGTTAATTGGCTGCCTGGTTGGCTGGCCGGGCGGTCAATTGGCTGCCTGGTTGGCTGGCCGGGCGGTCAATTGGCTGCCTGGTTGGCTGGCCGGGCGGTTAATTGGCTTGCTGGTTGGCTGGCCGGGCGGTTAATTGGCTGCCTGGTTGGCTGGCCGGGCGGTTAATTAGCTGCCTGGTTGGCTGGCCGGGCGGTCAATTGGCTGCCTGGTTGGCTGGCCGGGCGGTCAATTGGCTGCCTGGTTGGCTGGCCAGGCGGTCAATTGGCTGCCTGGTTGGCTGGCCGGGCGGTCAATTGGCTGCCTGGTTGGCTGGCCGGGCGGTTAATTGGCTGCCTGGTTGGCTGGCCGGGCGGTTAATTGGCTGGCTGGTTGGCTGGCCGGGCGGTTAATTGGCTGGCTGGTTGGCTGGCCGGGCGGTTAATTGGCTGGCTGGTTGGCTGGCCGGGCGGTTAATTGGCTGCCTGGTTGGCTGGCCGGGCGGTTAATTGGCTGCCTGGTTGGCTGGCCGGGCGGTTAATTGAATGCCTGGTTGGCTGGCCGGGCGGTTAATTGGCTGGCTGGTTGGCTGGCCGGGCGGTTAATTGGCTGGCTGGTTGGCTGGCCGGGCGGTTAATTGGCTGGCTGGTTGGCTGGCCGGGCGGTTAATTGGCTGCCTGGTTGGCAGTTGGTTGGTTGGTTGGTTGGTTGGTTGGTGGGTTGGTTGGTTGGTTGGTTGGTTGGTTGGCTGGTTGGTTGGTTGGTTGGTTGGTTGGTTGGTTGGTTGGTTGGCTGGTTGGTTGGTTGGTTGGTTGGTTGGTTGGTTGGTTGGTTGGTTGGTTGGTTGGTTGGTTGGCTGGTTGGTTGGTTGCTTCAGGTTCGCTTCGCTTGCCTCTTTCTACACCTACACTTCCTCTATCAATCAATTTGCTCCCCCATTGACCCATTAGCTGGCAACGCCCATGGATTCTAACGTCCCCACTGCTGGGGGGCGGGCTCTTCCCAAGCTCGGGAAGGTTAGGCCACACCCTGGACACTTCATACAACGGGCCATGACATTTCAATAAGGGAATGACGAAAAATTCTATGCGGTCGACAATCAAACTGTAACCAATCTGTATCAATCTGGGTGACGAGGGGGTGAGGTCGCAATCTAGAGAGCGGCAGGGAGTATCCATACTGTATGTTAGTAAGTACTAATATATATACTTTGGTTAGGCCATACTCCACACACGGGGGCCAAATCCGGGTTGGTGGAGGTTGTACAGCTAGTGGCGAGTCACGCTACCCAAAGTTTTTAAACTGCCTATAGGGGTTATCGGCTGCCTTCTACTAATAGCAATTCCCTTAATCTAAACAGCGCCTGTAAAAATCCATTTTCCCACCTGGATACCTGTTAATCCTAAGATACTTTGAAAGAACATTTATTCATGTTGCTCTCATTACGTGTTATTTTTTTTTAATTGGTGTTGCTATTTGTATACAACGTTTTAGAAAGCTTATCCATTAGTGCACAAGTTACAAGCACGTAAACACTTTCGTTCTAGATACACATTACTATTCATCAAAGATGGTCATGTCATTATTAAATCTTCAGCCCTTCCACCTAAAAGTGATCTGGTACTTCCATTGCATCTGCGGGATCCAACGGCAGTGAACAAGCATTTTCTAGATGTTCCTGGTGAAACCATTGCTAATCTATCTGACATGACTTATTTTGAGTTCCACAGGTACTGTGAAGGTAAATTTTCCCTTACAACAGTAAATGAGATTGTAGTACTCAAGTTCATTAATGGTTTAAAATCTAATGCAACGGGAGTAGATGGTTTAACTCTAGAAATGATTTTGATGACGCTTCCCCATTCTTTAGAGGCCATTACTGCTATCGTAAATTGTTCGATTACCTCTAGTACTTTTCCGACGCTCCGGAAGAAGGCACTGGTTCATCCAATACCTAAGGTTACTAATCCTACTAGTATCAAAGAGCTTAGGCCAATTAGCATCCTGCCTTGTTTATCTAAAGTCCTAGAAAAGAAAGAAAGAAAGAAAGAAAGAAAGAAATAAAGTTTATTCGGCAAAAAATAAATAGAAAAATAATTACAATATTAGGTAAAAAAATAATAATAAAAGGTTGTCTACGCTCAATTAACTGAATTCCTTGAATCTTTTTCTGTACTGTCTGATGTTCAATCAGGCTTTCGTAATGGTCGCAGCACATCCACTGCATTGCTTGACGTCTCTAGCAATATCCTTGAAGCACAAGACGCAGATCAAGTCACTATTATGGTCCTACTGGACTTCTCCCGCGCTTTCGACTGCATCAATTTAAATCTGCTGCTGTCCAAAATGTCATATTATGGTTTTGACGTGAACACTGTTAAATGGTTTGAAAGTTACCTATCACAGCGCTTTCAAAAGGTAGAAATGAGCGATGACACTGGCTCATCTGACTCTTCAGTTTTTTGTCCAGTTGTACGTGGTGTGCCACAGGGATCTATTCTTGGCCCTCTGCTGTTCATACTTTACAGCAGTGATATGACAACTTGTTTTCACAATTGTAGATACCAGATGTACGCAGATAACGTACAACTTTATCTTTCTTTTACACCTGAAAATTTGGATCGGGCTCTTGTGAGCATTAATAGCGACCTCAAGAGGTTGGTACATTGGTCAAATCGCAACTGTTTAGTCCTTAATCCTGTGAAATCAAAATTCATGGTGCTTGGTTCCAAACACCTCGTAAAAAAGGTTTTGTTTCAACAACCTAACATAATAGTAGCCGGTGAAAAGATAGAATATGTTCACACTGCTCGTAATCTTGGTTTGACTCTAGACGCTAGTCTGAGATTTGAGAAGCATATAGCTGGTGTTGTCAAAAATTGCTTTTATCGTCTGAAAATACTCTATCTGATACGAGAATTCCTTAGCGTGTCAGTCAGACAGCTACTTGTGGACAGTTTAATTCTTTCTAAACTAAACTATGGTGATGTTGTGTATGGCCCTCGCTTACTACACAGGACAATCCGTTTAACACAGCGTATACAAAATGCATGTACTAGATTCTGTCTTGATATCCCACGTAGAAGCCATATCACTCCGTATCTCAATAGTGTAAATGTTCTTAACATGAAATCCCGACGTTACAAACATTCAGCTGTGTTACTGTTTGGTATTATTAAAAGTAAAAAACCAAAATATCTCTATGATAAACTTACTTGGTCCAGCAATACAAATAAATACTGTACCCGAGCATCGTCGTATTTACTGGTCATTCCGCGACACAAAACAACTACTTTCCGGGGTAGTTTTAAATACGCTGCGAGTAAAATCTGGAACAACCTACCTCCACCTCTAAGAGAGTGCGTCTCGGTTTTCAGATTCAAGCATAAAATTAGTACGTTTTGTCTTGAGGAACAAAAAGCCGGGCGTACCGCCCATCTCGTGTGACGTATGAAACTACTCCAGCTGTTGTCCGTCGTCCTTCTAGTCTATATTTATTCATTTTTTTTTTAATTTATTTGTCGTAAACCAACCTAACTTATTATAATTATTTTTATTACAACCTATAATGATTATAACCTTTTACTGTAATTATAACCATAATAATATTGTATTTACCGATTGATCACCTTCACACCAATTAAATCCTACAATGTGATAAGTGAGTCCGCTCTGTACGTAGGCCCACCCCTTTTCCTTTTTCTCCCCTCCTTTGGGTCCGGACAGAATATCAGCGCTGTGGCTTTAGATAATAAAACCACAGCACCATGCTGAGTCTTGGACCTATTCGGCATAAAATTTAATTTTAGTTTTAATCTTTAGCTATAGTTTATTTCAATTAAGTACCTAATATTGTAATTATTTTTCTATTTATTTTTTGCCAAATAAACTTTATTTCTTTCTTTCTTTCATTATTCTATTCTTGATTATACAATGAGATTTATTACAACTCTTACTGTTTTAATCGACACTGCCAAAGTTAATCTACAATTACTAGGAAAGATTACCTATTATAGAGTACCAAGTTGTTCATGTCAAGGTTGATTGTTATGTTACGCATAGGTACCTCTATGCACAGATGTGATAAGGCCTTTTACTGAACGCACCCATAAGAATTGATAGGCGGAAATGGGAAACTGATTAACATTTACGGGGTCAAATTTATAACATGAACTATACCCCTGAGCAATTCAGTACACAAAATACGGGCCGTGTTCCACGGTGCGTCTACTATCGCCCGGGTTGATAGTTTGCAGCCTGTAGTGTACACCCCGTAGTTCGTGGACTGATGTATTGGAACTATTTGTACCACAGATCTACTAATTCAATAGATTAAACACAAATTAAAATAAAACTGCGACGATATTGCTGTGTGCTTACGCAAACTAACCCTCCATATGAGAAAAGGAGATGACTCTATTCTTGTCAGTATGCCGATTTCATGCCCCGTACAGCCCTAAATGTCAAACTCTGGCCACCAGGGATGTGCCGTACAGATTTAATCGATATCGAAAGAACCCAAAAGCTGGCAGCTACCATAATTTAGCTATGGGCATGTTTTATCCTTACTTATTATATCAGCTCATATACGTCCCCACCGATGGGCTCGAGCCTACCCTGAATCAGGGCGATTAGGCCTTAGTCGACCACGCGGGCCCAGTGCGGGTTGGTCGACTTCACACACAACCTTCGAGTTTCTTCGCAGGCCTGTGCAGGTTTCCTCAAGATGTTTTTGAAAAACTCATTGGTACTATTCCTTACTATCCTTAATATATATATATATATATATATATATATATATATAAATAGGGCTATTCTGATTAGATGTCCTCAACCAATTCTATACAAAAAAAACACTTCAGTCCGTAGCTCCGTTGCGACGCTGACGTGCGCGAGCACGGAAATGAGTTGTCACCAGATCCCTCGGGAACCATGTAAGGATTTGCTAATTAGTAAATTATTTCATTTCCCACCCCCTCAGCCATCTCTGTGCAAAAAATCACAGCAATCCATTGTTCCGTTGCAATGTTAAAGAAACTAACAAATAAAAGAGTATATTTTCAGTTCCCTCAGGAACTGCATCGGACTCGGACTATGCTATGCTATTTTCACGGGATAAAAAGTAGCCTATGCCCGTCTCAGTGACACAGACTACCTGCATGCCAAATTTCATCAAGATTGGTTAAGGTGTTGAAGCGTGAAAAGGTAACAAACAAACACATTTTCACATTTATAATATTACTAGCTTTTGCCCGCGGCTTCGCCCGCGTGGACATCGTTTTTATGACTGTCTTAGAGGGTGCGCAGTGCGCGAGCCGCAAGCGGCTCGCGAGCGTGGACATGTATATTCTCCAGATCACTCGGGAACTATGTCAGGATATGTGGCACTGGAATAAATCCATGTCCACGCTCGCAAGCCGCTTGCGGCTCGCGCACCGCGCACCCTCTAAGACAGTCATAAAAACAATGTCCACGCGGGCGAAGCCGCGGGCAAAAGCTAGTATATATATAATATATAATAATATTATAAATGTGAAAGCGTGGATGTTTGTTACGCTTTCACGCAAAAACTACTTGACGAATAATCATGAAATTTTGTACACATATTCTGGGAGGTACTAGAAGTAACATAAGGTACTTTTTATTAAAAAAAACATTTCAACAAATATCAACATTTTGCTACTTTAGCGCCATCTAACATGGGAAATGACGTGATTTACTAATAAGCATATCCTGACATAGTTCGCGAGTGATCTGGAGAATACTCATGTCCACGCGCACCTCTAAGACAGTCGTAAAAACGAGCAAAAGCTAGTAATATTATAATTGTGAAAATGTGTTTGTTTGTTACCTTTTCACGCTACAACGCCTTGACCAATCTTTATGAAATTTTGCATGCAGGTAGCCTGTGTCACGGGGAAGGACATAGGCTACTTTTTATCCCGGGAAAATAGCATAATCTGATGCAGTTCCTGAGGGAACTGAAAAATTACTCGATTGTTGTGATTTCTTGCACAGAGATGGTTAAGTAGTTGGGAAACGACATAATTTACTAATCACCCTTAAAGACAGTCATTAAAACGGAGTCCACGCGGGTGAAGCCGCTGGAAAAACCTAGTCATTAATAATTATTGTAAACATAATTCAACCGTTATCATTATGTACATGCCAAGTGAATGTAAATTAATGTGAATGAGGTGAAAAATAGTTACACCAACTGTGAGGTGGGTGTGACATACGCAAATACATAATATAGAAGTTGTCGATTTTGATAACTGAAATGACTACTTATTACTGTAATATATTAATTTACATTAGGGACGTGAGGTAAAATGATAAAATTACCGAGTTCTAGTTATAAAAGTATTTATATTTCTATAAAAAAACAAAGTAGTGTTTTTTTACACAAAAATCAAAAGTATTTAGGAACTATGACTTACTATCTAAAAAACTGAGATATTTTGACAACTGTGCACACGAAATTAAAAAAATACATCTGTCTAGTATAATTTAGCTAAAAGATAACATAAAATCAACAAAAAATATTCTAATAACTTATTTTATGAGGTCGTGACTAATGACAGTTCGTAAATTGTATGCTATAAATATCATAATGAAAAAACATGAATCTCTCAATTTTAACCAGTATTTATTAAGTAAAATAAGACTTATTCCAAGACCATTAGAACTAGTTTTGCAAGGCACCAGTACAATACGTTATCAACTTTCTTATATAATACTGTGAACAAAAAAACTTAATATCTACCCTATGACTTACTATGAATGCAAAAAACACGTGATTGAATGGCTAAAAATTCTAAACTATGAAAAGGTAGAAGATCTACTTACACACATATCCTAATTACAATTGCAAATTTACTCCCTCACTATCTCTTTCCTTGATGCACGCACACACACATACATATACACAAACACTCAGACGCTCGCGCCTTCTTTATATATAATTTAAATTTAATTATTATTATTTTTTAATCTGACTTAGAGTATCAAAAAACTATTTATGTATCCATGTTTTTGGTAAAGATGGGCGAATACTTCTGACACAGGCAGTTATTAACATTTCTTAAAAGAAGTATTCAGAAACTGTAAACTATTTTGTAAATTGAATGATGTTATAAACAATATTTTTTTTATACAAAAATCAACAATATTTAGGAACTATGACTTACTATCTAAAAAACAGATATTTTGACTACTGTGCACACAAAATTAAAAAATATATCTGTGTAATATAATTTAGCTTCAATATAACATAAGTCAACATAAAACATTCTAATAACTTCATTTATGAGGTCGCATATTACGTACCCGCTGTGTTTTCGCAAGTGTAGTTCACTAGATAATGTTTAAATATATTAAAAAATCCCTTAAAATCACTCCTCGCGGCACCCCCTCCGGCTACCGAGCCAGCCGAGTCCCAGGAATCGCGGAGTTTAGAAATATTTAGTGTTTTATGAATTGATGGTTATGAGATACCCGACCTCATCCACGCCGGGTTGCCATGATGCCAAGGGCTTAACCAAATGAAGATAAAAAACCGGCTAAGTGCGATTCCGATAAGCACTCTGAGGGTTCCGTACCACCACGTCTCCACACAACTACATAGTATAACGAAATGATACCTATTCACATTACAATCAAAAGACATCAACGCGAGCGACAAATGTATGCTTTTTTTGTCACTCAGTTCGGACTTCTTAGCGCAAGTACGACTCACACTTGCCCAATTTTTATTATTTGTTGTGTTACTTCAGTATTAGTACTATAATCACACCAAGTATCACGCTTTTAATGTATTACCGTTTTTACAATAGAGCTAAATCAAAAACCTCTAAAGACCTATAAAAAACACATTTCTTTGTATGGAGACCCCCTTATTTTCTCCATTTTTTAAATCTTTTTTTCTGGTTTGGCAATGCGCCCTTCCTGCACTGCAATGATGGTACTCGTTGTCGTAGTCTCATCTAATAATCCCTGAAGGCAAAAGTTAAACTTGTCAATTACTTCAATCAATGCAAAAATGTGAATGTGCGTTTATCGAATTAATCGTAACACCAATTTCACAAGACCTCTCGGTAATACATTGTCTAATATACTATCTACTACTTATGCTGGACTATGGTTTTTAGTTTTTTGGGAAAACTATGACATAAAAACGTACATAAATAAACTCATATTAATACTTTACACCTTAATATACATATATATGTACTTAATATTTTAATAAGCTCTTTGCAGTGAAACACTGCAAATCGCTCATTATTTATACGTATGTATCTTATTTGTAAAATAATTAGCCTAAATAATTAAAAATGCTACCCAAAGACATTATTCCACGCGGACGAAATCGCGGGCACAGCCAGTATGATCCTTTCTAATATTATAAAAGCGAAAGTTTGTATGGATGTATGGATGTTTGTTACTCTTTCACGCCATAACAGATAAACGGATCTGGATGAAATTTGGTAGGTAGACAGATGCGGACCTGGATTAACATATAGGCTACTTTTTTCCACGCTCGCGAGTCACGTGTGGCTCGCACACTGCGCACCTTCGAACACAGTCATGAAACTATGTTCACGCGAGCGAAGCCGTTGGCAAAAGCTAGTATAATATATAACAATGTCGAATTCAAACTTTCTACGTAAAACAGTATCTGAGAAAAACGGGCGTGACAAACGGACAAATGGACGCGTAAGTAACCTTGTATGGGTTCTGTTTTTCCATAAGGAAAGTATACAACCCTAAAAGTCATTAGCTTACCATTGTTGCGGTTGCTTGTGGCGTAGGCAGGCAAGTGGCATTAATGCTATTTGGATCGCCAGCTACATGTGGCATGGAATGCTGAAAAAAAATCAAACTTTCTATGTTAAAAAGTATCTGAGAAAAATGGGCGTGACAGACGGACGGATAGACGCGTAAGTGATCTTGTAAGGGTTCTGCTTTTTCTTTTGAGGTATGTGAGTGTGGTTGCAGTTGGTTGTGGCGTAGGAAGAAAATTGGCATTATTGTCATTTGGTTGGCTAGCTACATGTGACATGGAATGTAGAAAAACTTTGAAGTACGATAAAATGTAAACAAAACAGAAATTTTAATGACTATACGAGTATGTAGACTGAAAAATCGAGCACGTGCGATGTTGTCAAAGGCTTACCGTGGTTGTGGTTTCTTGTGGCATAGGCAGCAAAGTGTCATTAGTCCTACTTAGTTCGTTAGCTACATGTGACATGGTGAATATCCTGAAAAATATATTAGACTTTGAAATACGATAAAACATAAACAGAAAACAACTAACTTTAAGTTAAGTGTACATTAAAAAACTGGCATAGTGCGAGTCAGACTCACGTAAAATAGGGTTCCGTAGTTATTTTCAAAAAAAATATGTTTATTTTAAATATTTTTTTTTATTTTTTTTAGTTGGTGATATAACATTTTGTATGGAAAATCCATGAACTTTTTATAAATCGAACTGCTTAATATGCCAACAAATCTTTTTATAAATCTTAAGTTGGACGACTATTACTCCTAAACTAAAAAAGCCTACTTAGCTGTGATAGTTTTCCCTTTAAATTGATTATATATCCTACTATTTACATTTTTTTCCACATGTCCTGAAATAGAAGTGTAGCTAGTATTTATTATGATTTTGTAAAAAAAAGTTATAATACAGTAAGTGCTTGAATAGTGGAGAAAACTTCCTTCGATTTCTTACTCTACCACTTCATTAATTTATATACCCTTGCCATATTACAGCTTTCTAGTACCTACTAAAAGTCTCTGACTTAGCTAAGCCAGGGGGGACATTGCGAAACTATAAGGGTTCTTCTTAAAGGGTTAATCTTTGTTGACTACGGAACCCTAAAAATAGAAAGCATGTGCTATATTATTGTCAAGAAATTTACCGTGGTTGTGTTTGATTGTAGCCTAGGCACAAAAGGCTCACTACAACTTCTTGGTTCGCTTGCTTTTAACATCGGGAAATCCTGAAAAAAAGTTTATTTAACATTGAGATACCATAGTTAAAAATAAACAAAAAAGTAGTGTTAATTGAAAAACTGGTCAAGAGCGCAAGTAGGACTCACACAAACAGGGTTCCGTATCAAAATTTTTGTGACCGGTATAACAAGATCTCTAATTACATACATTGTCTCACATAATCAGAGATCTGCTTTTACTGGACAATGCTTTTATTTATTTTTTGAAAATCTATGATAATAACGATATTCCAGGCAGTTTTCAAGTAATCTGTGATCTAAGTTGTAGTAAACTGTATTAATTTCAAAATTTTGGCTTCAGCGGTTTTGAGTTCGAATAGTGTTTTGGCAGATATTTTGAGCAATATCTCCAAAACAAACAAAGGTAAAATTTGGAAGAAATACTATATGAATGCTTAGTAGTAACCTTTTTTAAACGACACTCAACACGTAAGGGTTCATATATTTTTTTGTGATCACCAAACTTGCCACCTCCTAAATTCCCCAAAAAATATTTTTATTGTTGCAAAATGTGTGGGTTAAAACTATAGTTACGTCAAATTTTAACTTTCTGCGTTAAACAGTCGGTGAGAAAAACAAGCGTGACGGACGGATGGACGGACACGTGACTGGTCTTATAAGGGTTTGGTTTTTCCTTATGAGGTACGGAACCCTAAAAATGGAACGCATGTGTCATGTTCTTGTCAGATGCTTACCGTGGTTATGGTTGCTTGTGGCATAGATGAAAAAGTGTCATTAGTAATACTTGGTTTCGTAGCCCCATGCAAGATCGTAAAATCCTGAAAAAAAATATCAAACTTTAAAACGTGATAAAATAATAAACAGAAATTATATAAGTAAATGTAGTGTCTTGTATGCATAGAAAGTATGTGCGGATAAAACAGTGATGTAAGAAAAACTCGAAAAACGTTAGATACAGTATCTTTCTACTAAGATATTAAAACTCAAATTTTCATATTCACATTCATCAAGTTTCATGCGCCTCATATTTTCCAAGTTCACTTGTTAGCATGTACGTGGTAGTTGTGTGTGTTTTATGTGTGTATGTCCTCTTGGATCATCAAGACCCATGAAGCGTTATTTTATTCTTTTTAAGGCAAATAAAAAAGTGGATTTTAGTTTATTTAATGCAAAATTCCATCCAGAACGAACAAATAAAAACATGTTAATAGTTGATGTCCTCTGACATCTGTACTATGAATTCTTACAAAAATATGCCACCTACATACTATGCCACTGGTCACATACCTATCAATCCATACATTTTAACCGGCATCCCAGTATATTCTTAGGAGTTGTATCATTCCATACATTTTAGCCGGCATCCCAGTATATTCTTAGGAGTTGTATCAATCCATACATTTTAGCCGGCATCCCAGTATATTCTTGGGAGTTGTATCAATCCATACATTTTAGCCCGCATCCCAGTATATTCTTAGGAGTTGTATCAATCCATACATTTTAGCCGGCATCCCAGTATATTCTTAGGAGTTGTATGGCAAAGCCCCGAGCTGAATGTATGTTTTCTATAGCCATATTCAAATGGTAAATTTTTATTTCAATCCCTCACAGGACAGGCATTGCTTAGTATGCGGTCAGCAGTCAGGTCAAAGCGAACACAGCGTCATGACCACAGACCGCATCCAGTGTGACAAGTCCTTCAGTGTTGGGGACAGCGTATACACATATCAAATATTGTAAATATCTGTCATGGCAATTGACATTTTATATTCATTTGAGCATAAAAAACTCTGTTCAAATAAAAACTAAAATTGTAATCTATAATTTATACTATAAAGTTCCTTACCACAACTGCTGTCTTATCGGGTAAATTCAAAGTGGGTGCGGCATCTTCTCGTACTTGCAATAAGTTTCCTCGTACAAAGCACTCGGGGCTGAAGTGTCTTGAGCACAATCTCCAAGATTTTTTATGCTGCTTCTCATTTTTGCTAATGGCGTCAAACCACCGCTAGCGAAATTGATCACTTTGGGGGAACCTTAAAGAAAATAATTAAAATGTAAGATACCATTACTATTACTAAGTGAGGTAGGCCTTTGTCCAGCGGTGGACGCCTTTCAGCTGATATGATGACTAAGTGACGCACATTTATCGACCATAATTTTCACGTCACTAGTAACCTAAAAACAGTTTTGTTTATTTTTACAATTTTTGTTCTTATTTTCACTCTTAACATTATAGTTTCATTTAGATTTGTAAAATGAGCCTTCATGAAAGTCTTGTCTCATTGATATCGAAACATTTCGTGGTTCATTTAACGAGAAAACGTATTTCTTTTACTCACGTGTGGAAACTGCTATTATCACTCGAGTTTTCTCTATTTCTCGAATGAGATTTGCAACCACGCACAATGCACGACATTCTCCATGTATTGTTCACTATTCCACAACCAAAAATAAACACTTAACTATTTCTTTAAGATTGTTTAAAACCTTTTTCGTCCGACTAGGCACCTTAAGACCGACGCAAATGACAACGCAACAAAATTTTAAAGAACTCCGAATGCTTGTTACCCTTTGGGCTAAAAGTGCCTTCTTTATTTGGTAGCTTGGACAGATATCCATAGTTATCCAATTGACAATTAGGGTGGTACGGTTTGACGTCATCAATGTTTAATCTATTGAATTAGTAGATCTGTGATTTGTACACAATCTACACCCTGCCAACTACGGAACGTAATCTATAGCCTGTACAATTTGATTCATAAACTACGTGAGTATGTGACCTCTAACATGAACTATACCCCCGTCATCCGTAGTCTGCAAACTATAGGGCGGGCGTTCAAATTAAGCCCTGGAACTGAGCCGTCCGCTGCGTAGTTAGTGTAGCCGTAGAACACGGGCTGTAGTTTGTGTACGCGTAGAACCACGCAATACGGGCCGCGAAATGATGGGGTGGACAATACTGTACGCAATCCACGGGCTGCAATCTACTAGAAGAACCAAAGTGTCAATAAAAACGTAGTTTATTATATTCTCTTTGGTGTCAATCATTCATACGTTTTTTTTATGTTGGTAACGACTCTGGGTACTAAGCCCTTACAGACAGGTAATACTGTAAAATGAGGAGACTAACATTATTTTAAATTATATTAATGTACGAGGCTTTTTCGGACGGGCGTCAACAAATAATATTTTTTTATGTTTTGATTGGCAACTTGCAATGCTACTACCGGTGCATTACAAATCTTCTCTGGAGTTCCTGACAGCATTTACAGCAACTTTAATCTGAGGTAGAACACCCGGTTGCAGTTGGGCGACTATAAACCTGAACCCATTGCAAGTCTGGTTTTCACGTCATTCTTCATTTTGGTTCTTGTTCTCCACATTGTTTTTGTGCACTAGACGATTTTCTCTACAATGCACCACTTTTTAAGTTGTCCATTAAGCGGAACTGTTGATTTGTTTACTGGTGGGGAAGAATCTCCGGAACTTGCTTGGATAGCATACACAAACACACACACATACACACACGCGCACCTATACATACTCTCTCTCTCTCTCTCTCTCTCTCTCTCTCACACACACACTCATTCCCTCACACACCTAGTTTTTAAATTGCATTTTTTTAATATCTTAGAATAGTGTACCTAACTAATACAAAGTAATCTGTAATACAGCTTGTCGGGCGGAACGCTACTGCTTACCAGGGGTGGGCGATAATAGCAACGACACAGTTTGTAACCACCGTTGCTGTTATCGAACACTGTATGTTAACTACTCAAAATCTTTTTGGTTCCAAATAAATGTTTTATTTATTTAGCTACGCTAGTACTGCTCCGGCCAATCCAGCCGCGAAGGAGTGAGACTGGACAGGTGCGAAAAACGTGAACGTGCCTACAGCTCCGGTACCATACTGGAGATGTGGAGCCAGCTTCCCTGGCGTCCCGAGCAGGGATCGAACCACCACCAGCGAAATCTGCGCGAAGTGAGCGTGCCTACAACTCCATTACCTACCTGGAGAGTAGGTAGTGGTCTCTTCCATGACATGACATGACTTGGTAGTTTAGCGTGTCGGGTAGTTGTACGATAGCGCATGTTCCGTTGCAATCTTAAAGAAATAACCAAAAAAGGATATTTTTTCAGTTTCCTCAGGAGATGCATCGGTTTTTCTTATTTTCATGAGATAAAAAAATAGTTTTTATCCTTTCCAGTGACAAAGGTTACCTGCGTACGTCAGACATACCAATCTACAACTAGACACAGGTATGGAAAGGCTTATGCGCATGGGATGTGACAAAATACAGACTGTGCAAATATTCAAAAAAGAATATAAAATCTATGTTCCTACGAGGGAAGAATGGAGTAAAGGACTTAAACAACAAGGACCAAACACTCTTACATGGTATACAGACGGATCGGAAATGGAGTCTGGTGCTGGTGCAGGCGTTTATGCTAAGGATTACTCAGCGAGTATTAGTCTAGGGCAATATGCAATAGTCTTCCAGGCGGAGACTTATGCTATCATTGCATGTGCACATGAGATTATAGACAAGGAAGTCAAAGACAAAACCATCTATATTCTCAGCGATAGCCAAGCTGTTCTTAAAGCTCTTGACTCCTTCAAGGTTGTCTCCGGGCTAGTGCTAAATTGTGTAAAGGTCCTTAATAAGGTGGGCCGACACAACAAACTGCAACTGGTCTGGGTCCCTGGACACGTAGGAGTGGAAGGCAATGAAGAAACAGACAAACTGGCTAGAATGGGATCACAAACAACAATGTGTGGTCCAGAACCGAGGATAGGGCTACCAAGGAGCACTATTATAAGGGCATTAAAGGAACAGGCCGAGGGAAGACACAGATTGACATGGCTATCCAGAGATGGACATAAACACTCTAAGCTCTTCATCGGTGACGTCACCACAGGGGCAACCAAGTACATTTGGAATAACAGCAGGACGCGAGTCAGGGCGATAACAGGAGCGTTGACGGGCCACTTTGCCACAAACGCACACCTGCAAAAAATCGGCCTGACGCACGACCCGACCTGCGGGGCCTGTGGTGAAGATATAGAATCAATGGAACACTTACTGTGTCACTGCGATGTCCTGGCTAGCAAGCGTATGTACCTCCTAGGTGATGGCTACCCAAAACCGGAGGACTACAAGCACCTTCCAATCAGCGGAATTGCTGCATTAATGCAGCACATCTTCGAGTAGGTTGGGGTGCAAAGGTTATAGAGGTAGACACAAAAGATCCCATTGGGTCGAAGTGTCGCTGCAACTGCAGCCCCCACTTACAAAGATAAGATAAAGATAAGATACCTGCGTACAAAATTTTATCAAATTTGGTCTAGGTGTTAAAGCGTAAAATGGTAACAAACAAACACATTTTCAAATTTATAATATTAGTATGAGAATTGAGTGCTTCTATCATATAAACTTTGCTTACTGGTAAAAAATTAACACCATCCTTTGCTAGACTGGAGGTGCCGGACTTATTTCACAAAAATACAGAGCAATATTCAATTTTTACGGAGCTCAATCCTGTATGACGATCGGTTTCGAACATTGAAGCGACCTTGTAAAATGGGGTATATAAACGTGTATACCTGTGAGACCACAGTTTTGACAGATGGGTATCACCTGTAAAGGCTACTCTAATCTCAAAATTTACTTTATTCCATGCGAAATAAAATAATTCAATAATCACGTTTTTTGTGATTACCAGTTTGCAATGGGAAATAAAATAATTCAATAATCACGTTTTTTGTGATTACCAGTTTGCATAGTCTATGTCCGCTAGTATACGAGTATGCTTGTGAAACATAAGTGTGACCAAGACAAAGTAAACAGTGTGCGTGGGTAGCAAGTGCGTAGTAAGCGACAGTCCATTGTCCTTTCATAATCCATCGCCTTAAGGCCTCATTTCCCGGTCACCGACGGCAAATATCTGTATGGAATATTTCACTGCAATCGTCGCCTATCCTCAATAAATCCCAATCTATGTCTGAATCGGATTTAAGCATCCCTAAAATCACACCCAACTCCAGTGACAGGATTTAATCAGCAGAGGTTCCCAAAAAGACCTAAAACGAAAACGAGATGATTCTGAGTATGACCGTTTTGATGCTCGCCTCGACAGCTTTCGAGATGAGTTGAAGAAAATTATAAAATCAGTCCTTGTAGCCCAAAACTCCCGTGTCAACCTAATCGAGACCCATATCTCAGAAATCTAGGGAAAAGCATGTGAAATATCATTATCAAATATGGATTTCCTCTCCGATTAAATGGAATCCTTCCAGACTACGATTGACACTCAACAGGAGGAGCGTAAGTCACTGTCATATCAAATCTCTAAAATTAATGAAATATTTGACTACCTAGTACATGCCTAGTGAACGCTTCATGAAGAAAATCAGTGTGGAAACTAGGAACGTTCCCAAAAAAAGGCGAGAAAAAAGATGATCTTCGCAACCATATTACTCATCTCACAAATAGATTAAAACTGCAGTTTGACAAGACACAAATACGGGACATCTATCTCGTGCCTGTCAAGTCAGAAAAAAACGTGTCTATTATTATAGTAGAACTAAGCAGTACGTTAACAAACTTAATTTTTTTAAAGCAAACAAAACCTATAGGAAAAACTACTCAGATCAGCTGTCGTCTAAACATATTGGAATCAACCAGGAGCCCTATAATCCGATATACATTTCGGAGCAACTCACCGCGAGGTCTAAGGGGCTGTACTATCTCGCAAGCTGGTGGTTCAGTCTTTCTCTTGAAGAGAATAGGGGACCCTGCGAATCCCTTTGTTCTCATCCTTTTTTGTATGTTACAAATGACACGAGTTTAGGAAATACACACAATTTCCAACTGTCAACTCTCTCTCACACATTCTACAACAACCAACACTCAAAAACAAAAATTGAAATCCACCTACCCTACCCCAGGTCACAACAAAAAAATTCATACTGTCTGTGACACGTATTATAACCTACCACATAAAATATACAATTACTCACTAAATAATGTGATGCAAAATAACTAACGTAAAAATAATGCATTAGTGTAATATTTGACTGCGTTTTATTCGAATGTTAGTTCACTTATTTACTTGCAAATTTAAAAAAATCTGATTTTAGAAAGAAATGTATTTCTTGTTATTCAACAGATAATTCAAAAAAGTAACTCTGCTCAAATTACGCACAAATTTAGGTCTACATATAGTATTTTTTTCTTCAAAATTCTACTGCGAGTAATTTCGAGATACAGAAAACACGAAAACGTTACCCCAGCGGAATCTG
This sequence comes from Coleophora flavipennella, assembly GCA_947284805.1. Taxonomy (NCBI): domain Eukaryota; kingdom Metazoa; phylum Arthropoda; class Insecta; order Lepidoptera; family Coleophoridae; genus Coleophora; species Coleophora flavipennella. Next base: position 2,386,765 of record OX369307.1, read on the forward strand.
TAATAACTGGAAAACAGTACCTAAATTGGACAAATTCCGCTATACTCGCACATTTACTGCACGATAAAAGGTACTCGCTCATGTACTTTGTCCTGGTCTTAACTGTTTTTTTACAGTTCATGCCGCTGGAGCAATGACTTATATATATTTCCGTCCAAATCTGTGCGCTGGAGTAACTTTGCCCTGACGGAATCATATTTTCAAGAATATCTCCGAAAGTTAACATGCACAAATTCCCCTTTTCGCCCACATTTGCTCTAGTTGCCTGCTACACTCACATATAGCACCAGCATGTTCCGCTGGAGTAACACACACTTTTTAATGCAAAAAAAGTTACCGTACTTCATACGCTTCTCTCTTTCTCACAAGATTAATATTAGTTCGGAAATGTAGTCAAAGTTAAACGGCAATTTTGTTAGTCCATCGTACTAAGTTTTTGAAATTTTTGATAGCAGCCACAGACTAAGTAGGGTTCTGACCTCAGAGCGCACTAGTGACTTATATTCGCCTTGTAGCACACCGGCCACTCAGCGGCGGTTACATTCAAAGAGTATAGAAATCCTAGTTGCATTGTTTGTATACTTTGTATTGCATGTTGCATTTGTTTTGTTTTTATTCTCGATTTCCAGTATTAAATTTAGAGCGAAAAATGGATTTTGGATCCAATACTGAAGGGTTCAACGCTGAACTGAAGATAAAGCAAGAGAACAATCTTTTGGAAATAATAAAAGAGTTGTGCAGTGAGCCTGAGAGCAAGTTGTCGCAGAATTTAAGAGGAAAAGTGAATCGCATTGTCGCGGACTGCGATCTAAAGTATTACTCCAGCCTGCACAGGGTCACCGCGGCGGACGAAAGTACCTCCATCGTCCTGGGTACGTTCCATTCATTTAGTTAGATCTTTCTTTTTTGAGCAGGTACAGTTGAGGTATCTGTTTCATTCAAAGGCTGTTGTTATTCTACTTCCTGCATGATGTAGGTCTTTGATACTATCCACATCATATTCGTCAAAGCCTGTCATGGGAGCAGGTACTATCTAAGTCTTCTAAATATTAAGGAATCATATACACCTACAACAGTGAATACAGTATATGACAGGGGGCGGATATTCCCCTCCTCCCCAAGTGCGGAAATCATTTGAAAAGCATTTTTTGAGGTTATGAACACTAAAAAAAACTGCTCCGGAGCTGCGGGAAGTGTAGCCCCTTTGCCCTTGCGTACCCATGCTTACTCTGCAGCTTTGGCTTGTTGGTTGCCTTCGGCGACCAGCCTCAGCCACACCGTTCGCATGGGTGCCTGCACTTCGTTGCAGTGGGTGAGGGCTGTACTCCCTCTGTGTATCCAACTTTTAAAAATCACTCTGTATGACAGACAAGACTACATGGAAGTGGGGTGCACCAATTTGGATCTGCAACTCAAAGTGACCAAAATCAACTGCCCGTGTTGTAATGCCCTTTTGGTGCTTGGTCGGGCATTGTCAAAGACGCAAGCTATTTGCTGCCCAAACATGAGCTGGCTTGGAGACTTGCCAATGATAATGTGGGGTGTACTCAAAAAGGAAATGTTCTAGTTCTTTTTTCAGGCTTTCTGCGCTTTAGGACATCCACATTTTGAAAGTCCTTACGAGACGTTCTGCTCGCCTATTTGTTCCTGGATGGTAGGGTGATGATTTGATATGTTTGATTCCCTTATCTTTACAGTAACTCTGTAACTCCTGAGAGGTAAACTGTGGATCATTATCGGAGACTAAAAGCTGAGGCATTCCCAAGGTAACAAAAATCCTGTCCAGCTCATCCAACCAATTTGGTAGTTGTAATTTTGGTCATTGGTTTGACTTCAATTTGAAAAAGGTGTCTACCAGGACTAACCAATATAACCCTTCAAAACATCCAGCAAAATCTTAGGTTTTGTCTGGCATAGACCAAGAAAAGATGGGCAACTCTGGGTTATTAGGTCGGCACTTACATCAAGGTTTCACATGTGTGTGTGTCAATATCTGCCTTCATGGTTGGCCACCATACGTAAAAATGTGCCAGTGCTCTCATTGCTGAAATGCCTGGGTGCCCACAGTGCAGGTAATAATTCATCATAATTTATAAATTGTTTAGTCATAATAAAAAAGCGTCGGTGGCTCAACCGGTAACGACTCGGTCCATATAACCAGAGGTACCGGGTTCAAATCTGGACGGCCAATGTACCAATGAGTTTTTTAAAAACTTAAGTACATACTTACCGATTGCTTTAACGGTGAAGGAAAACTTCGTGAGGAAACCTGCACACGCCTGCGAGGAAACTCGAAGGTTGTGTGTGAAGTCGACCAACCCGCACCAACCACGTGGTCGACTAAAGCCTAATCGCCCTGATTCAGGGTAGGCTCGAGCCCCTCGGTGGGGACTTATATGAGTTGTAATGATGAATAATTACATGTCAAAATAGAAAATAAAGATGAAAAATATATCAAACTAGCTTTTGCCCGCAGCTTTGTCCACGTGGACATTATTTTTATGACTGTCTTCGAGGGTGAGTGGACATGAGTTTTATCCAGATCCCTCAGGAACTATATAGGGCTATTCTGATTAGCAGTCTATGTCACTTCCCACCCTCTCAACCAATTCTATACAAAAATCACTTCAATCCGTCGCTCCATTTTAACGGCGCTGACGTGCGCGAGCGTGGAAATGAGTTTTCCCCAGATCCCTCAGGAACTATGTCGGGATATGCTAATTAGTAAATTATGTCATATCCCACCGCCTCAACCATATCTGTGCAAAAAATCACAGCAAGGCATTGGTCCATTGCAATGTTAGAGAAATTAACCAAAAAAGAGTATTTTCATTAGACTATGGATAAAAAGTAGCCTATGACCTTCCCAGTGACACAAGCTACCTGTATGCCAAATTTCATCAGGGTTAGTTAAGGTGTTGAAGCGTGAAAAGGTAACAAACAAACTAACAAACAAACAAACACATTTTCACATTTATAATATTTATAAAGGACTAGCTTTTGCCCACGGCTTCGCCCGCGTGGACATAGTTTTTATGACTGTCTGAGAGGGAGTGCGGTGCACGTGAATTTTCTCCAGATCCCTCAGAAAGGATATGCTTATTAGTAAATCAGGTCATTTCCCACTCCCTTAACCAACTCTGTGCAAAAATTCACACAATCCATTGTTCCGTTGCGATGTTAAAGAAATATAATATAAAAAGAGTATATTTTCAGTTCCCAGTGGACATCGTTTTTATGACTGTCTTTAAGGCTGATTAGTAAATTATGTTGTTTCCCACCTACTCAAACATCTCTGTACAGAAAATCACAACAATTGAGTATTTTTTTAGTTCTCTCAGGAACTGCATCAGATTATGCTATTTTCCCGGGATAAAAAGTAGCCTGTGTCCTTCCCCGTGACACAGGCTACCTGCATGCCAAATTTCATAAAGATTGGTCAAGGCGTTGAAGCGTGAAAAGGTAACAAACAAACAAACACATTTATAATATTAGTAAGGATTATACATTTTAATTGTTAATTCTAAGTTACATACCAATATGTATTCTAGGAATTTAATTTTAGATTAAAAAATTCATTAATATTATAAAAGGCCTGCTCAACGAGCCATTGTTTTAGTAACGACTTGAAGGTCTTCAGACTGGGGGCATTGGTTATGTTGTCCAGTAGTCGATAATACAGTTTAGGGCCCATAGCATGCGTCAATTTTCCAGACTTAGCAAGTCGGTGAGGGATGGGCCTGAGCTTACTAGCGTTTCTTGTATTATATGCATGGGCATCCTTATGTGTTGGGTATTGGTCCAGACTACTTCGCACGCTCATGGCCATCTGGAAGATGACTAATGAGGTTAGTCTAAGGATACCCAGCTATTTAAAGAATGCTCTCGCCGAGTCCTTTCGGGGGATGCAGGCGATTGCGCAGACAGATACTTTAAGGTTGTGTTCCTTAGAGTGTCAGGGATAGTAATTCGACCTTGCCACATCACAATTTTTTTTTTCTAGTGATAGTTCATCACCTTTGCAAGCGTATGGTTTTATATCGCTTGAGTATTGTTGTTCACTCCACTGTGATACGAGTCTATGCTTGGAATCCTTCTTTGTTTCCTCTCTTAATATCTCCTCTGACATTGCAAGATCGGCTAGCTTATCGGATTGTAGGCGTGACACAATCTTGTGAACTGTGAGTTCAGCCTTGGAAGGTAGCTCTTCTGGATTGTGCATTCTTGATAAGTAGTCGGCAATTAGGTTGTTACCACCTTTTGTATATAAAATATCGTAGTAATAACTCTTTATTATCAAAGCCCATCGCCCTAAGCGGTTATTGACGAGTTTTGGTAAGTTGTGTTGAACCCACAGCCAAGTATATATATTAGTACTAACACAGTATGGACACTCCCTGCCGCTCTCTAGATTCCGACCTCACCCAGATAGATAGAGATTGGTTATAGTTTGGGTCTCGAACGCATAGGATTTCGGCGTGATTTTGTTTGCTCCGTCATTTGTTTTTTAGAAATATCATTTTATGATCGTTGTATGCAGTGTCCTGCCCACAGGATGTGTATGAGAGGCTTATGGTCTGTAACACGAGAGAATTTGATGCCACAAAGGAATTGGGCGAATTTTATGTCTCCAAAGAAAATTGCGAGAGCTTTGCGGTCTATGACAGAGTATTTATATTCTGCGGGGCGAAGTTTTCTTGATGCAAAGGCGATTGGTTTTTCAATGTTGTTCTTCTTGTGGAAAAGTACTGCTAGACGCCTTTTTCTGATGCATCACAGGCTAAGAACAGCGGGCGATTAACAAAAGTTTTGGAGCGTACAATCAAGGAGGTTTTCTAGAAGAGATCGCTTGTTAGCGATAAGACCGCTTATATGTACAAGTTCCTTAATCATTGTATCTGTTTTTTAACTCTTATGTTGTGCAATAAAGTGTTTTCAATCAATCAATCAATCAATTAAGGACTTTGCTAGTTCAAAAGCCTTAATTTCCGTGTCTGTCCATCGCCATTTCAATCGCTTTCCTGTTAGTGCACCATGCACAGACACACAGTGCTATAAAACGCTCGTAAAAGTTGACTAATCCTAGCATTGATCGTAGCTCCTTGGCGTTCATTGGAGGGGAAGCTTTAGCAGTTACATCTAACTTCGATTTTGTCTACGCTACTTCTTCTGGTGCGCGGTGGTCACTCGAGAACTTTAATACCCCAATGGCAATCTGTTCTACGAGAACCAAAGTAACTAAAATAACACACAGATTAGCTAAACTTAAGTGGCAGTGGGCAGGGCACATAGCTTATAGCTAAGAAATCATCATCATCATATCAGCTCATATACGTCCCCACCGAGGGGCTCGAGCCTACCCTGAATTAGGGCGATCGGGCCCTAGTCGACCACGCGGGCCCAGTGCGGGTTGGTCGACTTCACACACAACCTGCGAGTTTCTCCGCAGGCGTGTGCAGGTTTCCTCACGATGTTTTCCTTTACCGTAAGAGCGTCGGATAAACGTACATATGAAATCTAAATTCGAAATCACATTGGTACGTGGCAGGATTCGATCCACGACCTCCCGGACAGCTATATTTTTAATTATTTTTAATTTGGTAACTATTTTTGTTCCAATTTTTTTTTCAGCCTTTATTCAGTCAATATAATTATTTTATTTTACAAATAATTTTTCATCTCTCCTGTTCGGAAAGTTTACTTTTCATGAGTAGATAGCCGGGCGGAACATTGCTTTTCCATCCCTAGGGTAGAAAGTATTTCCATCCCTAGGGTGGAAAGTATTGTCATCCCTAGGGTGGAAAGTAATTTTTTTTTTTGCCAGCCACGGAGTCGAACTAAGAGGTTTTCATATATCTAAACTTTTTTCATATATCTAATTAAACGACGGGTTTATTACGATCTACAGATTGATATTAAATCATTTTATAGTTGGTCTATATTTTTCACAATTACAGAAGATTAAAATTTAAAATCATTCCTCTATTCTGCTGCGCGCCATAATGCCATGATAACATGACACTTGTTTTTCAATTTTCGGCATGGCCACCTAGATGCACGTCGTGACCAACTCGATTAGTTTCAATCTAGACGGCCGTGGCAAGCGGCCATTGCGAAAAGGTTGGAGGTTGGATATAGGTAAAACTAATTTATTGATATCTAATTAATATTTTATATCATATAAACAATTAAATTACAATAAATACATTTCCTCATAGTCGAAATGAAAAGTAGAGTGTTTAACTCGGGTGAAATGACCCAATTCCACCCTCGAACTATTGGCGCTCTCACTTCGTTCGAGCGCCAGAAATATCTCGAGCGAAATGGGTCACTTTCTTCCCTTGATTAACAATCTACTATTCCTTCTCATTGTCCGTTTACCATCTGGCATAGGCCTCCTCCAATTATCCGGTCTGGAGTCTAATCAGCTACTTGCATGTCAGTGATATACGAAATAATAGGTAAATAATATTGACAAATAATTTTTTTTGTTTCAGGGTTCATGCATCAAACCACCACAGAGCTCACATATGACGAGCAAGCTGAACTCAACCAGGCCATCATCAACAAAATTGAAAAGAAAATACCCCTCTGCATAACAAAACTTGAAGGTCTCAAAAAAACCACTGAAGATTGTGCCAAGCTCCGCATAGATCAGATTAAGGAACTGAAAGAGAGAGATAGCAAATTGGATACCCTACAAGAGCAAGAGAGTGAGAAAATGGAGCTCATGCTCGAGTGGCTAAACCACAGAATTCAAGGAGTCACAAAGTTTAGTGATAATTCCACTGAGCTGTTGGCTTTGAAAGCTAAAATACTGGATTTAAAATCTAAGTAAGTGGTCCTTCTATCTGTTGGTTGTGTGGACTTGACATGTCATCGTAAGATCTCGTGATTTGTTTATTAACAAAATCACGACACTAAAACCGTAAGCATAATGAGGGTTCCGTCAACACAGTAATGAGGGCTCCATCACGGGGCTCCTTTTTGCACAGAACTCCGAATTATACAAAGTCAACAAACCTCACGTAATAGGGGATCGGACTGCATCAAAAATAAATTCTGAAATATGATTTCCTAAATTGCTCTCCTCTTGAACTTTCAAAAACCTTACTTGTTTTATTTTTCCATCAAGTCTTCAATTTTTAATTGACCAAGTTCACAAAATAAGTTCGTCAATGAAGCTAAAAATCTATGACGTCACTTGTGGGTACCTCAAACATTTTTAGAACAAAATTCCGTTTATTATAAAACCGGCCAAGTGCGAGTCGTAGAACATTTTGTATAGAAAATCTATGAACTTGCTACAATCACTATTACTCCTTATCTAAGAAAACCTACTTAACCGTGATAGTTTTCCTTTTAAACTGATTAAATTTCCTACTATTTTCATACTTTTTTCAGATATCCTGAAATAATCGTTTAGCTAGTAGTTTAGCATTTTAAAGCTTAATATTTCGCAAACGTAACTCTGAATCGAAAAATAGTTATAGCAAACCCTAGTAGTTTTGAAAGACCTATTTAACCATACCCCATACGATAGGGTACGTGAACAAAAAAATCACTCCCTCTTTACATGTAGGGTAGGTACCCTAAAACAATTGTTTTTTCAAGATTTTATTTTACCACTTAGTCAGCGTGCTTAATATAATGTATATTGTATACCCATGCCAATTAACAGCTTTTTAGTGCTAATAGCCTTTGAGCGAAACTAAAAGGGTTCCTTGTTGACTACTGAACCCTAAAAGTGTGAGTCGTAATCGCGCTAAGAAGTCCAAATTTAATAAAAAAATAGCAATTTTCTGTCGCTCTCGTTTATGTCTTTTGTTTTAATGAATAGGTATCATTATTATACTTGTGGATGCGGGCAGCGCAGGACCGGTCGTCGCGGAAACCCTTGTGGGAGGCCTTTGTCCAGCAGTGGACGTTTTTAGGCTGATATGATGATGATGATTATACTTGTATGGAGTAGTGGTGTAATGGTACGGAACCCTCGGTGCGCGAGTCCGACTCGCACTTGACCGTTTTTTAAATTGAATTGGTTAGGTTATTTATTCACTGCCACCTTGGAACCCGTGTTTAGATCCTGGCCGAATTAAAGAATGATGTTTTTGTATTATTTTGTTCATCATATCAGCTCATATACGTCCCCACAGAGGGGCTCGAGCGTACCCTGAATTAGGGCGATCGGGCCTAAGGGTCCAGACACACGGACTGCATTCCGACCGCTAGCCAGCTGCAAATTCGCAGTTTGAATGCAGTTCAGTTGCATTTGGGCCAACTGCATCGAAACTGCCTACCGCAGTCGTGCAGTCCTATCAACTGCACACTGACCGCACGCTAGTTGCGCAGTTGTGATGCAGCCCTAATGCAGTTGAGCCGACTGCATGAGAACTACACTTGAACTGCATAGCTTCCATAGAATCCTTGCCACAAAGTAGATTAGACAGGCAGCTCATGTATGTACTGGATTATAACTACCTATAGCTCGCATTAGCGCCAAGGCCGACGTACGTACCTACATACAAACAAAACAAGGTTCAAGTTGGTAGGTACATGTTACATACGTACATTTATCGATAAAACTTTCATGGATAAAAGTACGTACATAACATACATAGGTTTCATCATGAAAGCAATCGTATTTGAATAAGTAAGTACCTAGGTCTCTTACCTAAATCTATCACGCGTCAATCACAAAAAGACACTCTTAGTTTTTTTTTAGGGTTCCGTAGTCAACACAGCGAACCCTTATAGTTTCGCCATGTCTATGTGTCCACGGTTTACTAGAAAGCAGTAATTTGGCTAACGCCGATAAAGTGGTAGGTACTTAAAATAAAACCTTGAAAGAAATGATTTTGGGCATCTATTTACAACCTAGTTTTATTTGTATGTAGGTACGCACGTCAGCCCTGGCGCTACCGCGAGTTGAAGGTACATAGTCTGTTATAATCTAGTACATGCATGAGCGGCCTCTCTTCCATAGAATCCCCGCCACAAAGTAGTAGTAGATTTACTTTGTGGCGGGGATTCTATGGTAGCTGTGCAGTTCAAGTGCAATTTTGTTGCAGTCGGTTCAACTGCATTAGGGCTGCATCAGAACTGCGCAGCTAGCGTGCTGTCTGTGTGCAGTTGATAGGACTGCACGCCGGCTGCAAGTGGACTGCGCTATTGGTAGGCAGTTTCGATGCAGTTGGCTTAACTGCAACTGAACTGCGTCCAAACTGCGAATTTGCAGCTGGCTTGCAGTCGGTATGCGGTCCGTATGTCTGAACCCTTAGTCGTCCAAGCGGGCCCAGTGCGGGTTGGTCGACTTCACATACAAGCTTAGAGTTTCTTCACAGGCGTGTGCAGGTTTCCTTACGATGCTGTCCTTCACCGTAAGAGAAACTTATTTTGATATCTCATAGAAGCTCTAGGTACATATAACTTTTTGATCACAGATAATATTATGGTATGATCAGTGAAAATGATGAATGATCAAATGTTCCATGATTAGTGATCAATGGAAAAAACATAAATGGAAACGCTAAAAACGTTAAAAACCGACTTATATCAAAACTTTAATCAACTACAATTTTGATAATTTTTTGGTTTTTGTTAATGTCTAAAGAAGTACTGAAAGAATTTTGATAAAATTTGTATGGGACCAACCTGGAAGCATGACATATCAAATTAAAAACTCAGTCTAGGGCTCAAAATCTCGTAATATTGAGAACCTCCTCCTTTTTAGGGTTCCGTACCCAAAGGGTAAAAACGGGACCCTATTACTAAGACTTCGCTGTCCGTCCGTCTGTCACCAGGCTGTATTTCATGAACCGTGATAGCTATACGAGTATAAACAGTTGAAATTTTCACAGATGATGTATTTCTGTTGCCGCTATAACAACAAATAAGTACTAAAAATTAGAAAAAGTTAAAAAATAAGGGGGGGCTCATACAAATAACGGTTTTTTTTAAAAAAACGTGAAGACACTAGCGCCATCTAGTATAATGGTACGGAACCCTTTGTATGCGGTTCTGACTCGCACTGGGCCGGTTTTTTAAAGTTAGTTGAAATTTATGGACTATAACTCTAATATCTAATGTAACCCTGTCCCTTTACCGTTCCTTCAGAGCGTCCTCCTCACTCATCTCCCCTTTATACACCCTCTCACCCCAACACAACCCTCCCCTTCTCACCCTATCCCTCAACCCTCCCCCTCTCATACCAACCTTCTTCTCGCCTCAGATGATATTGATATTGGACATGTAAATAAAATTGTTTTATGTCAATGCTTTAAATTAATGAATCATTTTAAAGATAAACAATACGTAATTGCAGTTCACAGTTCAACATAGTCATAATGAATTGACTGACTAATAACAGCCTATTTCATCTTCATTATGTATCAGTACAATTTGCTTGGTGCACCTACCTATATTTTTATTAAATCGATTATTAATTACTTACTATTGCAATAGTTATTTATGATACAAGGGCGGTAAAAAGGTCAATAACAAACGAGGGACATTTGTTTACCGGGCGAGGGTTTACCATCGTCACGAGTTTGTTATTTTCTTTTACACCCATGTATCATACGACGTTTTTTAATACAGTTGTGAGAAAACAGGTAAAATAAAAAACGACCGTGACAGAAAAACAAAATACATCGGTACATACCTATCAAGATTTCGGCAACCAAAGTTCATTTTACGCGACTTGTAGCTCATTTTAAATGTCCGGGGAGTAATCTCACTTTGTTTTTTCTTATACATACACATTTGTATATTTTTTATTACACATTTATATAACTATTCAGAATTCTATTCGTTTTTACAACTAAAAAATCTCAATTCAGTTTTACGAAAATTACGAAAATTACGTACGCATGCGTAAGTTTTTTTTAATATGATTATAACTAGACTACAATAAGGCTTGGCAAAATATTATTATAAGCATTAAAACCTCCTTGGGAAAGATGAACTATTCGTTGGTGTAACCTATGTGCTTCATTCATACTTATTCTAAACACACACACACGCACACACACACACACCACTCCACGCACATACACTCTCTCCACACGCACAACACACACACACACACACACACACACACACACACACACAAATTCACTCAATCACATGCACACATAAATACTTCGCGCGCGTGCTTAATAATACGTAGCGCATATATTTTGTAAAGTATTGTTGTTTTAAATTATTTTAATTTTTTATACTGTATCTCTGTGTTGTTTATTAGTTATGGAAGCGCGGATTCTTCTGGCACAAGTATTCTTATACTTAAAAGAAGTCTCCTGCAACATGTAATATTTTTCACAATGAGATACCGCAATAAACTTTTTTCATTTTTCATTTCATTTTCATTTTTCATTCTCTTTTCTTCACAAGATATAACCCAGAAAATCTAATCAGCTAGCGTTATGCACTAACCTCACGGAGGAACAACCTATCTCTTTTAAAATTCTCCTATCAAAAGTCTCGAAAGAAGATTCTGTATCTTTGGTTGTTATATTTTTTATTTGCTACAAATGTCTTCTTCCTCCGAGCTAGAAATAAAAAAAGGTGGTAAAGTAAAAGCACGTGTGCGGTAAAACTACATGGGACCAGTGCGGATTGGTCGACTTCACACACTACCTTCGAGTTTCTTCGCAGGCGTGTGCAGGTTTCCGCACGATGTTTTCCTTCACCGTAAGAGAATCGGATATGCGTACATATGAAATCGAAATTCGAAAATACATTGGTACTCGTACGTGGCAGGATTCTAACCAGGACTTAACGGACGGGAGGTAGCAGCCCTAGCCGTTACACCACCGACACTTTAAAATCATTATTATTGTTATATATCATTAACTTATATATGATTAGAATATTTGAATAAAACAAGCGTTACCCCGCTTTTTGAAACGATTGTTGTATAAAACTCAATATCTACCTTTATTTTTGATCTGAGTTATCAAATTTTTTTTTAACTGAGTGAGATATATGTGGTTTACGCGAAAAAACAAAAAACAGATTACAAATGTACGGTTGGAAGCACGTCAGTGGCAACACTATAATAAGCTGAACCAGAGCTACTCTATGAAAACTAGAAACTAGTTCAAAGTGCTACACCTAACGCGCGGCTGACTGTACCTGCCATATAATTTGACAAGTTTTAATTTCTCATAGGCCCTTCCCATGTAGGTATGTATTCTTCGCGTCACGTCACGTAACACGTACACAAAGTACTACCACGTATATAGGTGTACTCACAAATAATTTTAAAAAAAACGACTTCAACCAGGAAACTAAGGTTCCTCTCTTTTTCTCTGGGATGCCATCGTCAGATCCTGGTTTCCTTATTATGGTTCCTCCCTTGGGATATCTCCGTTCCAACAAAAAAAGAATCATCAAAATCGGTTCATAAATGACGAAGTTATCCGCGAACACACATAAAAATATATATAAGGTCGAATTGAGAAACCTTCTCCTTTTTTTTGAAGTCGGTTAAAAAGCAAAAATTATTTTTCCCTGATCTACCTCCTACCCTTTTTGACGGGCTGGACTATGAACTGTATATGTGATAGATAACTGATAAACCGTTTTCTTTTAGGATCATGCATCTGCAAATACTCCAAAACATATTCACGGAGACGAACCAGTCTATCAAGGCTTATAACGAGGTCCACAAAGACCTCAAGGAGCAAATCAAAGATACGGAGAAAAAAATCAAGTATTTGCGCGACATTATTGACAGTGAGTGATTGAAGTGACAAAAAAAAATGATAGGTATTTAAAAATCTTTATCTACACTCATGTCGTAAATCCTTCATTTACTTATCAGAAACGCTAAGCAAATGATATATCTTTCGATGGAGCCGTGACTAAGGATCCATACAAATTTCATTTCGTTATCGCAAAGTTGTAACAAAATGAAGTTTTTTTTTTAAAAATTTTACGCAGATGCTTGCTATTTGAGCACACTAGCGTGTTTCGGAACGCAACCTTGGCGGCGCGCATGCGCGGTGCGATATTACTGCAAATTTATTTTCGCGCCATTAACGTTTGTATTTTTCCTTATGCAGTTTGTTTATTATGTAATTCGTTATTCGTTGTAATAAGTAAGTCGTTATTACAAGTTTTTATAAACAATGATTACTTTATTTTGTCTTTAATTTAAATTTGTTGTATGAGTGTAGATAAACTATTTTATCTACACTCATGTCGTAAATCCTTCATTTACTTATCAGAAACGCTAAGCAAATGATATACCTTTCGATGGAGCCGTGACTAAGGATCCATACAAATTTCATTTCGTTATCGCAAAGTTGTAACAAAATGAAGTTTTTTTTTTTAATTTTTACGCAGATGCTTGCTATTTGAGCACACTAGCGTGTTTCGGAACGCAACCTTGGCGGCGCGCATGCGCGGTGCGATATTACTGCAAATTTATTTTCGCGCCATTAACGTTTGTATTTTTCCGCAGTTTGTTTAATATGTAATTCGTTATTCGTTGTAATAAGTAAGTCGTTATTACAAGTTTTTTTACTAAAAACCCAGTAAAATGTCTGAAACTGATAGTGATATAGACGAAAATTTGACACCTCCGGATATTCTTGAAACAGCAACTAAAATAACCTTTAATAATTGTACCATACAAAATGTCAATAATTGTTACAATAAACAATGATTACTTTATTTTGTCTTTAATTTAAATTTGTTGTATGAGTGTAGATAAACTATTGTATGCAACTGTACATAATTAGTATTTAACACTCGTGTATGTATACTTTTATGAAACTCGCTGCGCTCGTTTCATAAACCACACTCGTGTTAAATACCCCTCATTATGCAACAGTTGCATAAATAGCTAGTATGCAACTGTACATAATTAGTATTTAACACTCGTGTATACTTTTATGAAACTCGCTGCGCTCGTTTCATAAACCACACTCGTGTTAAATACCCCTCATTATGCAACAGTTGCATAAATAGCTATTAATTACGGTAGCAAATTATGTTGGCTGTTGTTGAATGAAAGGATTTCAACAAAATTACGTGGTTATCAAATATATTTATATTTTTTTTAATTATAAGTTGTTTTTATTTGCTACATGGGTACTGAGTACTTAAATATAAAAATAAAACCCACTCCGGGATCAAAGTATATATATTAGACACTCCCTGCTGCTCTCTAGATTGCGACGTCACCCCCTCGTCATCCAGATTGATACAGATTGGTTGTCGAACGTATAGGATTTCGCCGCCATTTTGTTTGTTCCGTCATTCCTTTTTTGAAGTGTCATTTCTGGCCCGTTGTATGAAGTGTCCAGGGTGTGCTGGGAGTGCCGACAGAAGTGAAAACTTGAACAATTACGGTGGTGTCGGTTACGGTAACGGTGTCGCGAGTTCAATGGTTTTATTCCATCTCAAAAAATGCCCAACGCGCCTAAAGAAGTTTTCACTTCAAAAAACTCTGAGCTATTTGCTTTAAAATAACTGCTTATAATTTAGGATTTTGGGAAATTGACAGTTGATGAAAGTTTGTTGGGGGACATAACTCGCTAGGTCAAACAGATTTTAAGTTACGGGTAGGTCGACAGTGGTCCGAAATGGTTCGTGTAATACAACGCGCGGCCGGTGTCGCCCTTTTTAGGGTTCCGTAGTACAACAAGGAACCCTTAAAGTTTTGTCATGTCTGTCTGTCCGTTTGTCTGTCCGCGGCCTAGCTTCTAGACTATTAGTAGTTAAGAGCTGAAATTTGGCAAAGATATATATAATAATAACGCGGAGAGAACTGTAAAAAAATTTTGGAAAAAAAAACTTTAAGGGTACCTCCGCTACAAGTAAAGTGGGGATGTTTTTTTTCTCGTCGAACCCAGTCGTGTGGGGAATAGTTGGTTAGAGCTTAAAAATATTTGTGAGTCTTCAAAGACCATTTTATAATTTAGCGTTCCGTTTTCGAAAAAATAGGCTTGAAAGTGCAAAATTTTGTCGGAGTCGAGTGTTTCCACTCACCACCTAACAACTGAACCGCTGTATTTTTGAAATTTGAAAATTAGGTATGGATGCGATAATGGCAAGTACGGAACCCTACATTACGCGTGGCCCGACACGCACTTGACCGGTTTCTTTTCGAACATGGCTGATACACTGCTGTGTGTTTAGATAACTATTTATTATGTACAATGTCATAATTAACAATATGACATTTGATATGACCGCTACGTTACGTAGTGACTATTCTATTAATCTGTGGTTACACTCAATTTAGAATAGAGACTATTAATGTAAGTAAATTGGATTAATTTCCAAATAACATCATACTTAATTCACGCGTGTCTTACATTGCGCGATTGGTTCAGCAAAACTCAGCAAGTGTTTAAAACAAAAGTGTCTATGAATATTTTTCAAGTACTTAACTACGTATAAATTGTCGTTTATGTCAACAACGAATGGAGTAAGATAATCGAGATTAGTTCCTTCCTTTCCTCCTAAAGCGACACACATGCATGGGTCGAGGCGAGCGAGACATATTTTTATTTTATTTTATTCTTAATTCGTTAATACTATACAGCTCCTCGTTAGATGTTTAGTATATTCAGTGTTATACAGTGTGAAGTGCGCTAACGCAGGATGCTGGAAGGAGTGAAGAGACTGTTCCAGTAAGTATTAAGGTTCATTTTTCCATATTATATGCCCATCCGCGTGTAATCTGTTCGTTCACCCACCAATATTTTGTTTGTTGGGTTTATAATTAAAATTATCATTACTTAGCCATTTGTCACCTTCAAATGTCTGGTTTTAAAGAAGCAAAAACTATATGCACAAGGTAAGTGTTTTTTAATAGTTTTTTTATTGTTTTTGAATTTTCCTTGAGATATAGCAGTTGTAGCTTATTACCTTACTTATTTTACCTCTTTACGAGTTAAGTACATACTTATCTTACAAGTTAGAAATTCAATTTAGTTGTCGGCTAGACAGGGTGTTATCTATTAGAAATGTTTCTGTGCTGTTGACCGATAATCGACACATGAACATAGATTACAAATCATTCTCATAAATTAAAATTGAAAAAAGAGTAAGCTTATGATTTTGCTGTGTCTTTAAGTATACAAGTATGCAGTAAGAGGTAGGAAAAGCGCAGTGTACCTACTTAACTGGTCAATATTATTTAATGGTTGACAGAAACCTGAGAAAAAGTATTTGTAGAACAAAACGTTGGCAAATCATGGCCCATGTGTTTTTTTAACTGAAGCGGTTCCTGACAAAATGCATTAACATTCATAAATTATTAAATAAGTATTATTATTCTGTTCCGAACATGTGAACCCACCCACCATTTTTAATGTCGGAAACCGTAATTCCATCGTATTCAGGCTCAAAACCGATCCCAAGTGCAGCTCCTTTACATGGCTTTTCCAAATTGATTCCTAAAAGGCAAGTACTTCTTCTTCATAGTAGTCCATTCGTACCTTCTCCATCTTTTTTTTTTATCCGCAATTGATAAGCCCTTGGCATCATCTCACCTGGTGGTAAGTGACGATGATGCCGAAGACGTAAGCGGGCTTACCAAGATTTACCAACGCAATGGTAAACTGGCTATCTTTATGCCGGAATATATCAATGCTGTTAACATTGATGTTAGGCTGCAAGAGGTAGATAATTAGATCACTCTCTTAAATGGAAACTTTATATAGGTAATCATTCTGCAGACAAGAGGTAGATAATATGGTGGCAGCTAGCTACTTTTACCGCGTGAAAATGTCACAGTCCGTTACATTCCTGAGGAAACTGAAAAAAAGGCTTTTTTTGGTTAATTTCTTCAACATCGCAACGGAGCAACGGGTTGTTGTGACTTTTTGCACAGATGGTTAAGGGGGTGGGAAATGACTACTAATTAGCATAGCCTGACATAGTTCCCGAGGGATCTGGGGAAAACTCGTTTCCACCCTCGCCCACGTCGGCGTCGCAGCGGAGCAACGGATTGGCGTGTTTTTTTGCATAGAAATAGTTAAGGGGGTTGGAAATGACATAGACTGCTAATCAGAATAGACCGATATAAAACTCATGTCTACGCTCGCTCAAAGACAGTCGTAAAACCTATGTCCACGCAAAGCTAGTTTAATAATAGTTTGGTTTATCTCTATACATATACTATTTAAAAATATACATGAAAACACAACTGCATAAAAAACATTACCCGTATTTTTTTGGGAGGTCGGGTGTTTTTAATAATAAAATATTTTAGATGTCAACCGACCATCTTAAATGAGCATTAAGTATGAAAAATAAAGGTAAGTACAAAATGCATTGCTATATGATTAGGTCGTATATATGTATGTGTGTGTGTGTGTGAGTGTGTGTGTGTGTGTGTGAGGGCTTGGGGGGTGTATGTGTAGACGATAAGTAAAAATAGTATGCCGCAATTAAGTAATAGTTAGAAGTAACTGTTCAGTTTCAAGATAATCACGGTTCCAGCAATGAACAATGTATCCTATGTCACTCACGGGATCAAGAAGAATCTAACGATAAAATCCATCAAGCCGTTTAGAAGATATCGTGGAATAAAGAAAGATACATACATACATTAGACCTGAAAACAACACACGCCTTTTTTGTGGGCAGTCGTTTAAAAAGGAAGTCGCCCTCCGTGTCTGTCTGTCTGTTCATCCGCTAACTGCTTCTAAACAACACAACGGATTTTGAAACGGTTTCCACTAATAGAAAGAGCGACAAACGAGAAAGTTTTATGTATCTCCACGATCCGCTGGTGGCTCCCGCACCGCGCACCATCTAGTATTTCAACAAAAAGTGCAATTTTCAGGACATTTAAAAAAACTTCAATATTAGTTTTCCTGCAGAAACAGTGAATCGATAATGTTTTTTTTTTCCTATAAATCAAATTATTAAAAAATTCAAAATTCATGCATGTAATGGTAAAAAAATCCAACATTTTCCATCTCGCTTTCCAGTCAGGCATCAGACGTCCTCGGGGTGCAATGGGCGCCACGCGACGTCCCCCTTAACCGTCGCCTGCAGACCCTCGCCGCGACCGGATGGATCTGCCTTGTGCTCTTCGGAGAAGCCCTCTCCATCTTCCTATACATCAAGCTGGTTTACTCCACCTACTGGTGGCTGGCGATTCTGTATGCTGTTTGGATGCTACACGATATTGATATCTGCCATCGGGGAGGGCGGAAGTAAGTGCCTTGACTGCCTAACTTATTTTGTAATTTTTTGTGCGTCACAATCGACGCATGGACTTGGTCGGCAACCGAGGCGGACAAGATAACACAAGGACGTACTTACAACATTACTTTTGCATTCTTATCTGCGCTATAGATATTTCCCCCATGGGTGGGGAATAAGTTCGTGCGTCTGTCGCGCGGATTACTTAAGTAATCCATGGTAATTAAAAATGAAATTATTCGTAAACAGTTCAAGTGTGTTACACAGGACTCCGTGTACTATAAGTATGATAATCCCCACCCCTGCTCTAATTAATTCGTTTGTAGTTCCTGTTTAGAAAATAATAGTTGATTTGTTTTCGCATTAAGCACTAACGCGTATTTAGGTCTCATATAATCCAAAGTAAGTTTTCAAAAACGATTTATAAGAAGTTTGTGATTTGGTTTATTTTGGTTTATTTATTTTGTTTAGTTTCCAATTATAATTTAATTCTAGATAAGGTTACTTGCCATTTTGCAATAAAAAAAAAAAGATAAATTAATTTTATTAAAAAAAAAAAAAACAATTTGGCATACGTCTGTAATCCACGCGACCACTCATGTCACTTTTGTGGGCGCGACCACTGCAGGGTCAACCGAATCGCATTTCCGAAAACTTTGTGGCTGACTTTGTTTGTTTTAACAACGCCTTAAAGGTTAGCCGCTAAGTCCACACATGGGGGCCGAGTCTGGATTTTCTCATCTATGTTACATGACTCCACTTCTCCGCCAAGCCGCCGCTAAAAGACATTGCTTCTCTGTTGTAAGATATAGAATTTCGTTGGTTACTTTACAACCTGCTTACATACTCGTAATTTTACATTTTGCCTGACCGTTTACATACGGACGAATTGTTACAGATTGCCTGAATCGGTGTACAGCATTTTACATTTAGCGTGACCGTTTACATACGGGCTAATTGTATAATTTGCCTGACCGTATGTAAAATGACTTATCATACAATTTGCCTGCCACATATATACATAACTTTACAACCTTTGAACTATTGATTACTATCGTGACATGATTCAGTCAGTTTTGTGTTATGTGTACTTTTCTTTGTTTTAATTTGCAGTTGTAGGTACTTTCATGTTCTAAACTTAATGTTATGTAATGTAAATATAAAATGACTAAGAATATACATATTTGTGACTGTTTAATTTCAGATTCGAGGGAGTTAGAAACTGGTCATGGTGGCGTTATTACCGCGATTACTTTCCGATCAAATTAGTAAAAACAGCTGAACTAGACCCCACGAAGAACTATCTCTTCGCCTGCTTCCCTCACGGTGTGGTCTGCTCTGGCGCATTCGGAGCCTTTGCTACAAACGCCTTGGACTTCTACAAGACCTTTCCTGGCATGACGTGTAATATGATCACTCTTGGTGGACACTTCTTGGTGCCTTTCTTCAGGGATCTGGTCCTCGCTTTGGGAGGCTGCGCTTCATCTCAGGAAAGCCTCTTGCATCTGCTAGATCGGAGGAGATACAAGGGGAAATGCGTGGCGCTGATTGTTGGAGGCGCAGCTGAAGCTTTGGACTCACATCCTGGAGAATACAAAGTGATACTAAGCAGAAGGAAAGGTTTCATCAGAATTGCAATTAAATCCGGGTAAGGTTTGTACTATTATTATACCGTTAAGATTAAGATAGCAAAGTAATTACTAATCAATGATGATAAGCATTTAAAAGTTACACAATTTCAGTATGTTGGTACCTACGATAGAACTTAATACATTCTGATAATGAAAGGCTATTTGTCACAGTTTAGAACATACATGGTTCCGTTACCTACAGGACAGGCTTTTCCTAGTGTAGGAAAACCAAGTTACTCCACTTGTGCAAACACATTTTGAGTCACTCTTTCGCATTATACTGACAGCAACACACACTACCTGTGCTACTGTTCTACATTACATTAAGAGCGTATTCACAAAAACAATTGCCATACAAACTTAAAATTACTACTTCTTGAAAATAAATGGGCCCATTCTAATGAAAGTTTAGGCTGTCCCAAGAAGTAGGTACAGTCAAGCAGAAGTCCAGAGATAGAACACCTCTAGGATCTAGGAATCACCCCCATATATGTTCCGCGAAAGTCTACGGTTTTCGAGATATTCGCATTTTCAAGCGACTTCCAAAAAGGAGGAGGTTCTCAATTCGTCTGTATGTTTTTTTTATGTTTGTTGCCTCAGAACTTTTGACTGGGTGAACCGATTTTTATGATTCTTTTTTTATTTGAAAGCTAGTGCTTTCCGTGTGGTCCCATATAAATTTTATCAAAATCGGTGGAGTACTTTAGTAGAAAATTAACAAAACCAAAAATAATAATGCAAAAATGTACTAATTTGTTGCGATGGAAGTCGGTTTTTTAACGTGTTTAGCGTTTTCAATTATTATTTTTAGATTTTGTATGAAAATCATATTTACTGGACTTTGGCGTCAGTTTGTGATAAAAAACCATTATACAATTAAGCCAGCCAGATACAAGAAAAACTTCCTCATTTTATCAGCTTTCAAAAAGGTAATAAAAGTTTAAAAAATACAAACTAAGTATACAAATCAATTATTTCTGTAAAAAGGATATATCAGGCCCGATAATATGTATAACTGTATCCTCATCTTAAAAAAAAGTATTTTGAAAATGTAATCTATCCACAAACTACAATTCTGTGACTTGCTTATAAATGTCACGGCTAAAGGTCGGTGTGAAATCGAGTTTGTGTCCCGGACTCCCGGGACTTTGGCATGTCTCGACATCGAGACATAATTTGAAATACGTGAGAGTGCAATGTAGGCGCGTGTCACTGCCGTCAAAGGACCCGCCACAGAGGCGTCTTTTGAAGCAGTGCGAGTTACCGCCGCCACGCCCTGCCTGCACCGCCGCTCCGCCCGTCATTTGATCATGCATTCACTGTGCACGCGTACGGACTAGTCAGTAATTTTAGCGTTATTTTGCGGTTTTCGAACTCATAACTTTTACTTTGGGTTAAAACGAATTGAGGTCAGTAACAACATTCCTTTATTTATCTTAATAAATCGCACAATATAATTTTTTTAAGTAAGTAGGTAAGCAATATTAGTATTTTACACCTACTTGAATATTTTTCATGTTACTTTTTGACTTGGTTTGGAACTAATATTCAAGGCAGTTATTTATCTTACTAATATTATAAAAGTATGATAGCTTGTTACTCAATCACGCTCTGAAAAATGAACGGATTTAGCTGAAATTTGGCATACATTAAAACTTACTGTTGTAACTTTTTACTATGGTAACGCGTTAAAAATTTACAATGAAGTCCACGCGGACGAAGACGAATGAGGTCGCTAGTTCAGTACCTAATATATCTACGCGCTTGCTGGCCCTAAAAGAATGGGTTACATTATTAGGCCCCCCACTCGGTGGACCGATGACCTGGTAAAGGCCGTGGGAAGCCGCTGCATGCGGGCAGCGCAGAACTGGTCGTCATGGAAATCTTTGAGTGAGGCCTATGTCCAGCAGTGGATGTCCGTCGGCTGATATGATGATGATGACATTATATTAATAAATCCTATCAAGCACCCTTCATTTCGGATGACTACATTACAGTATGTATGTACAGTAAATCAATTACCTTACTTGCCAATTTCCGTGATTGGTTAGGTTAGATGTAATTAACATTCACCATATAGGTACCTATTTTGTAAAAAATGTATCATGAAAAACGTCAATATTATTGTTTGCTTTATGTCTCGAATGTCTCGAAAGTCCCGGGAAATTTAGCTCGAAACATCTCGAGGCCTGAGACTTTCAAAACCTCGAGACTTGACAAACCCTAGAACATAAATTTAAGATTAGCCGGCTAAAGTTTTTTGGGTAAAGTCCGATTATTAGTAGGTATTCGGCGTTTAACCGTACAAAACAAGATCTACCCAACACTTGCTGGGTAATGTTTTTTGGGTTGGTAAGCGAGCGTAGCGAGCGATATTAGGTTCAGTCAGGTTTGATTGATTTTACAGCCGAAGAGCCTAGCCTGGGTGAAGTTAAGCCGGCTTATCTTAACTTTATCCGGCTAATCTTAAGTTTATGTTCACACCCACCTTTAGCCGTAACATATATAAGCAAGTAACAGAATTGTAGTTTGTGGATAGATTACATTAAAAAAAATGTATTATAAAAAAATGTTTTCAATTAAAATGAAAGGTGTTAAAGTCAACGATTTTTGTGTGTTGGTTTCATGCAACATTAACTATTTATTATCGAGAAATTATGCAATTATGTGGTAATATTTTATTGTTTTCAATTAAATCGATTTTCTATTACTTTAAGTATATTTTTCCATAAAAATTTAATTTTGTGATTTGACCCATCTTAAGGCCTAAAGTGTTTTATGATAAACTAGTGGGTGCTCGCGGCTTCGCCCGCGCAATTCCCGTTTTTTGGTGTTCCCGTGGGAATTTCCCGAAATCCTTTCTTAGCGGATGCCTACGTCATAACATCTACCTGCATGCCAAATTTCAGCCCGATCCGTCCAGTGGTTTGGGCTGTGCGTTGATAGATCACTATGTCAGTCAGTCAGTCAGTCACCTTTGAGTTATATATATTTAGATTGTCTAAGGATTTCTAAGCAGCTTCTGCCTGGGTTGCCATTTAAAGGTAGCTTAAAAATGAAAAATACAAACTATTTGGCAAGTACCTATGTAATAATTAATGTATTAATGTATTTATTTATTTAAGTAAATTTACAGCATAACAGTACAAACCAAAGCGCTGTAAATATAATGGTTATTAAATATTTTAGATTTAAAAAAAATACATTTAACAACAATTAACTTACTATAGGTATCCGTATCAATACCCGTCGTCATTACATTATATCATTTAATTGTATCACATAGAATTTACTAAAATAATTTATTTTTCACTTACATTTTTATAATTATATCAAGTAACAGCTACTTAATGGATGTCAAATTGTTTAACCTAAGGTCCCAATAATTCATGCACATTCTCTTAATCGTCCTCCATTCATCTGCATATACATCGTATTGAGGGAAGGAGTTGACAAGGTTATTTAGTGCTCGCAGAGCGCGGTTCGCGGGAGACTCTGCGCGCCACGGTGCGTGCGGCCGGCACCGCAAACAGATGTAGGGATGCGATTCAGAAACGCGTGCGGTTGTCTGGTACATACAGTCGGCACATCTCATTATGCAAGTAGGGACAGTCAATGCGATTGGTAAGCAAACTACAGAAAAAGGTCATTTGAAAGTACAATCTGCGCGCTTCCAATGAATTATAACCCAAAGTACCCTGTAATTATGCGGTGGGGTATAAAAAGGGGTAGTAGTTGTACGTTTTCTTAAACAGGGACCGCAAGAATCGCTTCTGCACCTTTTCGATTAATAGATTGTACAACTTTTCGTGGGGACTCCAAACACATGCTCCATATTCAAGTTTGGATCGCACTAAAGCTGCATAGACCATCTTCAGTGTGTTAGTGTTGGTGAAATCTTTGCAGTTCCTAGTAACAAAGCCCAACCTCTTAAAACAGTCCACAGTGATGGACTGTATGTGCTCACGAAAGTTAAGATTGGGGGTAAAAATTGTAGTTGTACTATTATTATTGCCTATTGTGGCAGCATACCCCCATGAATTGGTAATTTTAGATTACAATTA
Source organism: Coleophora flavipennella (assembly GCA_947284805.1). Classification (NCBI taxonomy): domain Eukaryota; kingdom Metazoa; phylum Arthropoda; class Insecta; order Lepidoptera; family Coleophoridae; genus Coleophora; species Coleophora flavipennella. The sequence goes on from OX369307.1 coordinate 2,410,637, forward strand.
TTTTTATTATTCAATCTGCTTCTTAAAATTTGTCCGATTCTTAGTATTTTGGATATCTACTTCATGTTTTAATCATTTTGACGTGCTGTTGACTGTTCGTTTTCGCTAGAAAGTATGTCCAGTATGTACAACTTATTTAAATAATAAATTAACACCAAGCAAAGTTAATTTACTGGTCCGGAGGGGTCTTGTGACCTCGCAAGGTGATAGGTGACTATCATCAGAGATCATAATTTTCTTGTTTGAATACAATACGCTATACAAATATTACACAAGGCGTTTATAGTCAGTGTGCAAATATGTATTGAAATAATGAAGATTGTTGATTTTTAACGATGATATCGACAGTAGCATAGTTGAATAGGTAAGTACATAAAATATCTAACTTTTCATTGTGTTTTGGATAAAGTTGACCTAATTATTTATCAGAGTCGGAAAAATTAAGTAAATAAATAAGTAAATTTTTATATAAGAAAAGAAAGATTTACAGAGAACTATGAACCTTAACTTCTAAACTAGGTAGAAACCTTTATTTCAGGAGTTGATGACTCCCCCTGCTGTGCTGAACAATATTTAACGATCTATTGTAATTATACAGGGTGTAACAAAATTTGTGTAGGTCCCGTTAACTGGGGCAAAGAATAAAGACTATTTACTACGTAAAAGAAGGTTAACTCCGCAAAATCATTTTAATGAATAGCGGCACAGATTACTAAATAGTTACTTCGTATAGCGGCTCTTGCGACGACACAATAAAGTGCAAATTCAGGTCGCACAGCGCTAATTACCTACAGTTATATTCACCTACAAGTTGCCTCTCTTTCTATCGCGTAACTCTTATCTCTTCTGACTACAGAATTTGCACCTAGCCAAGGGACCTCGCGGCTTGGCGCGGCGGGCGTAGAGCGCGGCGTAGGTACATTTTTAACATTGTCATACCTACAGCGCAGAGTGCGACAGGCCTGACTGGGGCTTCTGCTCATTCATTACACTAAACAACTTAAGTTTTATGACTGCTGAAATCTCAATTTTTTTACTCTCCATACAAATCGATCAGGTGATCGCCCAATTTTGTGATTTTTTGTATGGAGGATCCAAAAGTTTTTTTGACAATTGACTATGGGTTTCTTGGGGAAAGTTGTTAAGTGTGATGAGTAAACCCCCAGTTAACGGGTCCTACACCAATATACGTACCTACATCCCCTGTATAATGTAGGTACATACTCGATAATGTTTTTTTTACTTTCGAGCGACTGAGGAGCAATTCACAAAATAATTTTGGCCTCGTCACACTGAATTGATCAGCTTATAGCGAAGTTTGTATTGCAAGACCAATTTTTTTACTAATTCGGTAAAGAGGTTCCTTGGGGGGAAAGTTGTTCAATTTCACGAGCTGAACCGCGCCCTAAATTATTTTCAGGTATTTTCAAAGGATCCTTGTATATGTAAACTTGGACTCAATATGCCATTTATTAAAATTTAGGGTTGCCTCCCATACATGTGAATGTGTCGTTGAATAAGAGTCATAGAAAGGTTTCTTCAAATACTTTTGAAGAAACATTAAACTCAAAAGTGACAATTAAGGTCTTCTAACTTTAGGACTATGGTCCGTAGTTAAAATTCTGTAAAAAAATATATACTAGACTTCACTAAAACAATAACCAGCCTTAATCAGCCTTCCACTGCTTCTGTAATGATTTTCACGAGGCTCGGTCCTGCGCTGCCCGCATTCAGCGGCTTCCTGCGACCTTCCCGCCTATGCCCTTTTAAATGTTAAACGCAACATTTTCCGCACTCCATTGCCCTATTTTTTTCAGCGCACCCCTAGTGCCAGTGTTCTCTTTCGGCGAGACAGACGTGTTCCGTCCATTCAACAACCCCGACGACAGCCTGCTGCGGCGGTTCCAGGAAACTGTGCGCAAATGGACCGGCATCTCGCCCATGTTCCCCATCGGGCGCGGCATGTTCCAGTACAGCTTCGGTGTGGTGCCGCTGCGATCGCCCGTCACTACTGTCAGTAAGTATAGTTCAAGTGTCAGTACAATTCAACGCACGTAAAAAGAGCTCCGAGCGACCTACCTGCGCAGTGAATGAATTGCGGGCCAAATTGGTGGTAAGGGGTGAGGCGCGACGGGGGAAACACGCGTCTCTCTTGTTTGCTGTCGCGTGACGGCGTGATTGGTTCGCCAGTTGTCATTTGTTTCCCGCCTGCGCAAACACATTCCCACCACTTGACCACTGGAGCTCTTTTTACGTGCGTTGAATTGTAAGCGTAGTTCGTCTGTCAGTGAGTAGGTTATACTGTTAAAACAGATTTTATTTTTTATTTTTTTATTTACAATTGGTAAGCCCTTGGCATCATCTCACCTGATGGTAAGTGACGATGATGCCGAAGATGGAAGCGGGCTTACCAAGATTCCTCAACGCAATGGAGAACTGGCTATTTTATCTTCAAGCCGGAACACATTAATGTTATTATTATGTTGGCTGGAAGAGATCTCTTATAGAGATAAGTCCACCTTTGTACATGTCCTCTCTAAGTTCTTGTCATTTAAATGTTTGTGTACAATAAAGGATATATATATTAACACTGATGTTTGGCGGCAAGACTTAGATAAGATGGTGATAGCTATCCAGGCGGGCTTAGAAAATGCCCTACCACCAACCAAACCGAGTCTTACAAATTGACCTCGCCGGGAATCGAACCCGCGACCTCCTAGTGTGAAGCGAATGGACTAACCATTACGCCACGGAGGCGGTTAAAATTGTAAAAGTCTAGCTCAAGGTACAGTCCGATTCTATGGACCGACGAATCTCGTTTTGAAAGGACTGGAGTATTTAACATTCATAACTATAACAGCTGAGCCAATGAAAATCCACTGCTAGCAAGAACATCAAATTTTCAACATCGCTACAGCGTAAACATGTGGTCGGGAATCGTAAATGGTGAACTAATTGGCCCTTTCGAGCTTCCTTATAGGTTGAATGGAGAAACCTACTTGAACTTTATGCAGAATGACCTGTATGAATTGCTGGAAGGTGTGAATTTAGACATAAGAAGAAAAATTATTTTCCAAAATGACGGTGCTCCTTGCCATTACGCAGGACAAGTGAGGCAGTACCTCAATGAAACTTTCCCGGATAGATGGATTGGACGTGGCGGCCCAATCGGATTGTCTGCACGTTGACCGGACTTTTATTTGGGGATATTACAAGGAAATAATATACGCTCGGGAGACTAACTCCGAAGCAGAACTCAGACAAAAATTTACAGAAGTCAGAGAAAATTCAAGCGCTTTCCGTACGGTGTGGAAGTTCAAGGACGTAATGGACGTAACCTTCTGTAATAAATTAATGAAACTTGTGTCTTATTGTTTTGTTGCCCGAATATTAAAGCAATAAAACTGTATTCAGTATTAATAAATAAAACGGTTTTAATGTAAAACACTTTAGTTTTTTTAATTGATTACTTTTAGGTCATCATAATTATGCATAACAAAAAATGAGGCAAAATAATTGTTTTACAGTTTTTTTTAATGTGTCACTGATCGTCAATTTTAGATTATTTAAATGCTTATGACGATGCCTTACTATTATTTAGTATGGCATTAATAGACATCAAGGACGACTTCTTTTACTAAGCTGTTACTAAAGAATAAATAATAAATAAATAAATATTCTGGGACAAATCACACATGGTCATCTGGCCCCAAAGTAGGATTCCCTGTGTTAATGGGTTACCAGAGACTGATATACATACATGAATCAAAGAAATATTAAAATTAAAAAAGAAGAAATTAATCATTTCAAAAATGCGGTACGTTTACTGATCTTACAATTCGACGCTCATACGTTAACTACTTCAATACAGGTCTGCGGTCAATATACACTAGACCTCAAAGTCAAAATTATTGACAAAACGAAACTATTTCATTTCAGTTGGTAGCCCGATGGAAGTCCAGAGGAACCTGGACCCGTCTGATGCTGAAGTGGAAACAATCCACGCGGAGTTCATCAAGCGGCTCATCGAACTGTTCGAGAAGGAAAAGAGCAAGTATCTTAAGAACCACGAGGGTGTCCATCTGATTGTCACGTGACCGATTTAGAAGCCTCAAGATATGATGTAAGCATTTTTTGCAGCATGAGAATCGTTAATTATTGTTTATGTTATAAGCCTACCGATTAAATTTTACGTTGAATTAGTAGTAGTTAGGGATGTAAGCTTTTGAAGGCTGTCAATGGTACAATAATTTTTTTCTCAAAATTCGTAGAGCATGCTTAGATTTTTTTAAATAAATATTACGAACTGTTAGTTCCTGATATTATAAGCATTTTTTATCCCCATTCTAGAGTACAAAGCATGAGAATGGATGAACGCCAATTTTTATAAAGTGGTCAGTATCAGAACCATAGTATCAAAAAATTTGAGTAAAACAAGAAAATATACATTTTTAATAACTTTGTTCTATGAAATGTAGCTAATAATGTTAAATACTATAGGGAAACGGGTCACATAGAAGTAACCACGATAAAAGGTTTGTTATATGTTTAAAAGTACTTTTTCACGAAATAAATTGTTTTGTACTTTCTAAAAAAGCATTTCTTTTATCTTAGCACAAAACATAACAGTGCGATTAAGGATTATAGACAATAGACAGATTATCATTTGACATAAAAACACACCGATACAAGATATAATTAAAAATTATAAAAACCCCCGGTAAAAAAAACCGCTTAAAAGTAGAAAATAATATGTCTTGGCCTTTTAAGTTGAATATGAGTTGTTATATTCTGATTTAAGAGTCGTCACGTAGGGGGACCGCTAAATTATGAAATTATTAGTAATTAGCTATATTAAGTAATACAGGTTTATTATGTTTTTATTTTATTAACTGAGCGGTCCCCCTACGCGACGACTCTTTGATTAGGATATAATAACTTATAATAAACTTTAAGGGCCTCCTGTATCCTGTAGATTCGCAACGGCAAGAGCCGCTACCTCCTATCTGGGAAGTCGTGGTTCGAGTCCTACCACGTACCAATGTGTTTTCGAATTTCGATCACATATGTACGTTTATCCGACGCTCTTACAGTGAAGGAAAACATCGTGAGGAAACCTGCACACGCCTTCGAGGAAACTCGAAGGTTTTGTGTGAAGTTGACCAACCCGCACTGGTCCCGCGTGGTCGAACAAGGCCCGATCGCCCTTATTCAGGGTAGGCTTGAGCCCCTTTGGTGGGGACGTATATATGAGCTGATGTGGTGGCTGCAGCATCTGGTCAAGGTTACCATGTTCTATCTAACACCTTATACATTGAGACAATTTCAATGAGCCCAATTACGATGACTCTGCTGTAAGTTGGTAAGGAGTTGGATATACTGCAGATTCCAAGAGATGCTGCAGCATCAGGTCAAGGTTACCATGGTTTTGCAATATCATTACAGTAACAGGGCACCAAATTTTGTATCGGTCAGACCTCTACAAGTTGCCCACATGCCTCCATCACATAGATAAGAGTTCACACATCTTCATAAATTATAACTAAGAACTATTTGACCACGTCTGCTTTCAAACAAAGTGTTGTCGATGAAGAATATTTGGAAAACACCCTTAGAGCTCTTTTTTTCTTTTTTCTTTTTAGGGTTTTTCTTTTTTTATTAAAAATTGGAATAAATATAATGTAACTGCATAATAAACATTCAGTCCGCAAAATAACTACTTGAGCGGCAAGATTTCATGATTGAGCGGCAGAAAAACATGTCTATAAGCAGCAACTCAACACTGTAGGAAGAGTGTGGTACGGGGAGTTCTAAATGGAAGCGGGAGCGAGCGAAGCGAGCTCGGACTTGCGGAGCACCCCGACTCGGATCCGTTAGGTTCGGAGACTGTGCGGGGAGGCGAGCTAAGCTCGCCTCCCCGCCCAGTCGTAGTGTTAGGTTTAACATGAGAACACAGAAGTAGGAGCCCCGAAGGGGCTCCGTCGACCACTCAACACTGTAGGAAGAGTGTAGTACGGGGATGTTTAAAATAATTACAGCCATCCAGAATGACATAAATTGCTGATTGATTTTGAAATGTTTGCTGACCATGAGTTGCTGACCAATTAGCTATTTCTGCTCACCGATTATATTTTTCTGCTCACAGAAATAACAATACTATGCTAACCATTTAATTGACACCCTTAAAAATTTGAGTGCGTTTGACTATATCTCACCTGATGGTAAGTGACGATGTAGTCGAGGATGGTACACGCAAACTCAAATAACGCCTATTCACTCTCGCCTTGTCCTCAAATTGTAGGAGTCGGGAAACACAGACGCAGGCAAGGAGTTCCACTCCATCGCTGTCCGCGTAATAAAAGAGATAGCGTAACGCTTCGTGCGTATAGGCTGAATATCAACAACAAAGGGGTGGAACCTCCCCCTGCGTCTCGTTGACCGAAGCAAGGTGGAATGGAGCTGGGGGAATGAGGTCGTGAAGTTCTTGAGCACACTGTCCGAAATGAATTCGATAGAAAACCGATACCCAACGTGTGACCAACGGAATTGCTAAGCCTCCGCTGTCTGTCTGTCTGTCTGTCCGTCCGTCAGCGGGCTGTATTTCGTGAACCGTAATAGATAGACAGTGAAATTTTCACAGAATGTGTATTTCTGATGCCGATATACCAACAAATACTAAAAATTAGAAAAACTAATAAAAGGGGGTCTCCATACAAAAAAACGTGTTTTTTTATAGGTTATCAGAAGGATATTTTTATTTAGTTTTATCGTAAAAGCGGTAATTCATACTGACGTGAAACTTGGTGTGCTTATAGTACTAATACTGAAGTAAAACAAAAAATAATAAAAATCGGCCAAGTGTGAGTCGTACTCGCGCTAAGGAGTCCGAACTGAATGACAAAAAAAGCATATTTTTTGTTTTTAATGTGAATAGGTATCATTGTCCTTATGTTATGTAGTTGTGTGGAGATGTGTGGTGGTACGGAACCCTCGGAGCGTTAGTCCGACTCGCACTTGGCCGATTTTATTTTGTATGGGAGAGGTACTCTCCATATTTTCAAAGTGAATGATTTTCGAAAAACCTAAAAGTTTTTAGGCACAAGCTTTTTACCATCAAAGTACTCGTCAATACGAATAAACTAGCTCAAACTCGATGAGGTTGTGTCGTTTCATTGGGAAGTTCCTATGTCCACCTTCCAGCTCCATCATCAGATCGGCACCATATCATCATAATATTGTATTGTCACGCGATTTACACTTGTATGCAAAATTTCAGCTTAATCGGTAACCGGGAAGTGGAACAAATTTAATTTGCACGATTTGATGACAAACATCGGGACAGGTAAAACTAAAAAAAGCTTGTAATAAAAATTCTAAAATGTACCCCTGGCAAATAAATTTAAATATCTATGTTTGGCACATTTAATCAAAAATGGTCCGTTTTTCTGTAAATTGATACGGATATACACACACACACACACACATTTTTTAACAACACTTCTTTTGTAGGTAAGTTTATACAGGGTGTAAAAATAGTGGAAAATGATACGGTTTTTTTGAAGTGAAAACTTCTTTAGGCGCGTTGGGCATTTTTGAGAGAGGAAAAAACCATTAACTCGCGACACTGTAATGTAAAGTAACCGACTGCGTACCAGGAACACTCGAAGGGTCAAACTTATTAAATTTCATGATTGAGCGGCAGAAAAACATGTCTATAAGCAGCAACTCAACACTGTAGGAAGAGTGTGGTACGGGGAGTTCTAAATGGAAGCGGGAGCGAGCGAAGCGAGCTCGGACTTGCGGAGCACCCCGACTCGGATCCGTTAGGTTCGGAGACTGTGCGGGGAGGCGAGCTAAGCTCGCCTCCCCGCCCAGTCGTAGTGTTAGGTTTAACATGAGAACACAGAAGTAGGAGCCCCGAAGGGGCTCCGTCGACCACTCAACACTGTAGGAAGAGTGTAGTACGGGGATGTTTAAAATAATTACAGCCATCCAGAATGACATAAATTGCTGATTGATTTTGAAATGTTTGCTGACCATGAGTTGCTGACCAATTAGCTATTTCTGCTCACCGATTATATTTTTCTGCTCACAGAAATAACAATACTATGCTAACCATTTAATTGACACCCTTAAAAATTTGAGTGCGTTTGACTATATCTCACCTGATGGTAAGTGACGATGTAGTCGAGGATGGTACACGCAAACTCAAATAACGCCTATTCACTCTCGCCTTGTCCTCAAATTGTAGGAGTCGGGAAACACAGACGCAGGCAAGGAGTTCCACTCCATCGCTGTCCGCGTAATAAAAGAGATAGCGTAACGCTTCGTGCGTATAGGCTGAATATCAACAACAAAGGGGTGGAACCTCCCCCTGCGTCTCGTTGACCGAAGCAAGGTGGAATGGAGCTGGGGGAATGAGGTCGTGAAGTTCTTGAGCACACTGTCCGAAATGAATTCGATAGAAAACCGATACCCAACGTGTGACCAACGGAATTGCTAAGCCTCCGCTGTCTGTCTGTCTGTCTGTCCGTCCGTCAGCGGGCTGTATTTCGTGAACCGTAATAGATAGACAGTGAAATTTTCACAGAATGTGTATTTCTGATGCCGATATACCAACAAATACTAAAAATTAGAAAAACTAATAAAAGGGGGTCTCCATACAAAAAAACGTGTTTTTTTATAGGTTATCAGAAGGATATTTTTATTTAGTTTTATCGTAAAAGCGGTAATTCATACTGACGTGAAACTTGGTGTGCTTATAGTACTAATACTGAAGTAAAACAAAAAATAATAAAAATCGGCCAAGTGTGAGTCGTACTCGCGCTAAGGAGTCCGAACTGAATGACAAAAAAAGCATATTTTTTGTTTTTAATGTGAATAGGTATCATTGTCCTTATGTTATGTAGTTGTGTGGAGATGTGTGGTGGTACGGAACCCTCGGAGCGTTAGTCCGACTCGCACTTGGCCGATTTTATTTTGTATGGGAGAGGTACTCTCCATATTTTCAAAGTGAATGATTTTCGAAAAACCTAAAAGTTTTTAGGCACAAGCTTTTTACCATCAAAGTACTCGTCAATACGAATAAACTAGCTCAAACTCGATGAGGTTGTGTCGTTTCATTGGGAAGTTCCTATGTCCACCTTCCAGCTCCATCATCAGATCGGCACCATATCATCATAATATTGTATTGTCACGCGATTTACACTTGTATGCAAAATTTCAGCTTAATCGGTAACCGGGAAGTGGAACAAATTTAATTTGCACGATTTGATGACAAACATCGGGACAGGTAAAACTAAAAAAAGCTTGTAATAAAAATTCTAAAATGTACCCCTGGCAAATAAATTTAAATATCTATGTTTGGCACATTTAATCAAAAATGGTCCGTTTTTCTGTAAATTGATACGGATATACACACACACACACACACATTTTTTAACAACACTTCTTTTGTAGGTAAGTTTATACAGGGTGTAAAAATAGTGGAAAATGATACGGTTTTTTTGAAGTGAAAACTTCTTTAGGCGCGTTGGGCATTTTTGAGAGAGGAAAAAACCATTAACTCGCGACACTGTAATGTAAAGTAACCGACTGCGTACCAGGAACACTCGAAGGGTCAAACTTATTAAAAAAAAATGAGATGGGAAAAAACATTTAACTCGTGACACTGTAATGTAACGTAACCGACTGCGTACCAGGAACACTCGGAGGGTCAAAACTTAAAAAACTGTAAAAAAATCACTTCTGTCGGCAATCCCGCAGACTGCAACAACTTTCCCCAAGCAACCCATAATTAATTAAAAAAAAAATTTAACTCTCCATACAAAAATGCACAAAATTTGTCAATCAGCTGATCATTTTGTATAAAGAGTTAAAAAACTTTTTACGATTTCAGCAATTTTTTAGAACAAAAATTGTTCAGTTTGATGAGTAGAAGCCCCAGCTAACGGGACCAACACCAATTTTGTTACACATTTTATAAGTGATATAAAGAGCATTTTTCAAAATCTCGTAGTCAGATTTTCGAACTAATCACATAGGTAGCATCCTTTTTACTCCTTCGTCGCTCGAAGGTAAAAATAAAAGGCGTAAATTTATTTTACTATTTTTATTTACTTTATTATTTACATTTTATTTACAACGTAACTACTAGCGCTTAGCCATTGGCGCGGCGGCCGGCGACCCATTGAGCATTATTTTATTTGTATTCGTATTGGCGTTATTTTCGCTTACCGTTACATTAATAAAGGTATCATTACAATTATACACAAGTTACACGAGCGGGAATGATACAGAATATGGCATGGTACCACGATAATTTATGACCTCACTAAAAAGAAAAAAAAGTAATAATAACCTTAATAATATCCTGAAAAACATACGACTATAGCAAAATCATTAGATTTCCTTCTCATTCGATAAACACATAGAAGATAGTATAGAATAAATTTAGCTCAGAAATAATTGGTATTATTTCTGTAAATTATAGGTACCTAGAATAAATTGACCTTAGGCATAATTGGTATTATTTCTGTAAGTTGTAGGTACCTAGAATAAATTGACCTTAGGCATAATTGGTATTATTTCTGTAAGTTGTAGGTACCTTGAATAAATTGACCTTAGGCATAATTGGTATTATTTCTGTAAATTGTAGGTACCTAGATTAAATTGACCTTAGACATAATTGGTATTATTTCTGTAATAATACCAAATGTATAATACCAGTGTTTTGTCAATGTGGAAAAAGGTCCGGAATCAGATTTTATGTTTAATATACCATAGCTATATCAGCTGTAAGTTACTCGCCCATCATCATCATCATCATCTCAGCGGGAAGACGTCCACTGTTGAACATAGGCCGGAGACCTCGACTCAGCACCGTTTCGAGCCACATGCATCCAGCGATGTCCCGTAAGCCTTACCAGATCGTTACAATCATCGATTTATCTTGGTTACATACATACATATGTAACAAATAATGAATCTAGAAGTTTGGGAAAAAAGGACAGTAAAACTATCGAAGTACCATGCGGGCGTCAGTCCAGATCCCGCCCAGCGGACAGTCACTCACTGGAGCTCGAGGACTAAAACACCCCTCTATCGACAAATAATTTACTTGTAACTAACTTTTAACCAAATACTAAAAACAATTTTGACGAAGCAAAAGTGTTATAGAAGCAATTATACAGATGTATGTTGTACCTGGCTCCAAAACTGAAGTGAACTAATCCTAGAGCTCCTAACATAAACAAAAACTTAAGACTAAAAAGTAAAAAAAAGCACAGGAATAAAAAGTATAGGTAGGGCTATAGAAGAATTAATACTATGAAAGGCTATTGAAAGATTTAACACTTAAAAGGTCGGCGCAATAACCCGTCCGAAAGAAGATATAAATAGTATCGAATATAATAAGGTAAAGATTACAATGGAAATTGGCACTTCTTACACTGTAGATAGAGTGTGCGAAATTTACTACCGAGTAGAAGATATTCCAGTCTTAAAAAAGATAATAGTAAAAATTTAAAATGCCATATGTAAGTATACAAATGAAGATCTACATGCGTAGTCTCATTATTAGTAGTAGAGAAGAAGTAAAATTCACGAGCAGGCAAGTATATCAAACATTATCCTATAAGTACTTACAAAATACAACAATCCACAATGGTTGTTTGTAGTTAGCTGAAGGTTTACAAGAAAGTTTGGTTTTCCTCATTAAAACGAGGCATTAACTTTCAAAAAAATCTATTAAATATAAAGAGTTTGATCCCAAGATGAAGTTAACGCGTGATACAATCCCTGGTCTACTCAATCTCCACTTAAAATCCGTTTTAAGCCATAGGACCTATCATGGACTTATAAAGTCAGAGTATTTGCATTATCACTCAGTGACGTGCTAGTCACAATCCATGAGACAGCTTCTTATGTTTGAGAATACATCACGCTTGCTTCGGGTGAGGCGCGGGCGCCGGCGGTGCGGGCTTAAAGCATTGTAACAAGAACGCGGTGTATAAAACAAACGCTATTGAAAGCGCTATCAATGCGTACATGAAGATATTTAGCTCTGGTTGTCTAAACCTGTTCTTTCGTAGCCACTCTAATACTTCCTCTTCCGACATTAGGTCACCTGAAACCATTTAATGCTTTCAATTAGGTATTTAATCACCAGTCTATGTAGTTTTTTAAACTTCAATATTCAGGGATCAAATACACACGGTCATCGAGCCCTTAACTAGGATTCCTTGTACTTTGGGAACCAGAGATTGATATATTATATATTTTTTTCGTATGCTTTATATTACACTGCCTTTATTAGTTGCACATGCACCCACCCGCTATCTTTACTTCTCCATTCACCAAAGGCCGCCTTTGCATATCGTTTGTATGTTTTGCTAGTTCTGTATTTAATTTCTGTGTATTTGGTGTGCAATAAAGAATATTTACTTATCATATATATGGATATTTCACCCAGACACAGAACAAACAAACCTGTTTATCACACGAATGTTAGTCCTGAGTGGGGATCGAACCCACGTCTCTCGGAATAGGCAGGAGCACTGGACCACCGAGTCAGTCAATAGGTAGTCAAGGACTAGTTCTTACTGTTTAAAAATATTGTTACCTCGATATATGCTGGGGAACCTTTTTCTGAAGTAAACAATCGCCGGCAGTTTCGTCACGCCCCATTTTCGGGCATAACGTGGATCTTGCATCTTCACAAATGTGATGTCCAAATTATCAGTCTCACTGTCTATGTTCTCTAGTTTATCTAAAACTGCACGACTCTCTGGGGACTTTTCATCTGAAACACATTGGAATAGGTATATGTTTAATAACACAATTTGGATCAATAACATCTTAGCGGGGTTATAATGGTGTCTGCTATTACCTAATCTGTGGTATCGGTACTTACAAAAATAAACAGCCAAGAATTCGTTTTCCTCTAATAACTTGTCCAGCATTTTACGATTAACTTCCTCAATTTCATTTTTGATCTCAAAAATGTCCTGAGATGTCAACCATTGCAGGACTCTATCGACTTGATGCAAGTCTCCATCATACAACATTGGCACTTGCTTCCTGAAGTAAACGAGGCTTGGTATGTTGATGACGTTGTATTTAGCCGCAGCCTCAGGACTGCTGATTTTGACAAAGTCTATACCAAACTGATCAACTTCACCATCAATCTGTTCCAATTCTTCAAGTATCTCTTCACATTCGGGACAGTCTTCATCATCATCTGTAAAAAATAAACATTCGTTATATCATGAATTCATGACCAATTGACCCAACATTAATTTTACTCTTAAATATCATAACGTCACTGCTAATAAATATGTGTACTCACAGAAGAATACAACTAGCAGATTGGATTCCTGCAACAGTCGTTCCAACATTCTTTCATTGACAGACTCGATCTCGTCAGCAAGTTCTCTGTTATCATCGTCTATGAGCCACTCTAAAATTGACTCTTCATTTTGTAAGTCTCCTTCAAACAGTAATGGATTACCGTTTCTGCAATTTATACAAAGTATATTAACATTGATTTTTAAAAACAAATAAAACTATTTTTGTAATTATTTTTTTAACTTTTACCTGAAGTAGACCATAGCTGGAAATGTTTTAATAGAATATCGTTTAGCTAATTGTGGATCTTGTATTTTCACCATGTGAATACCATAAACGTCACATTCATCATCAATTTGTTCCAAGCCTTCCAATATATGATCGCATATGTGACAATTTAGTTTATCTGCAAAAAAATACAGTATTACCCTATCTGTAATATTTCTTATTAAGATTATCATTGTTATCTCTACTTACAGAAATAAACGGCTAAGTATTGCGTCTCTTCAACCATCTTTTCTAACATAACCCTTGTTATAAGCTCTATACGATCTTCAGTTTTTTGTGTGATCAACCATTGTAATACTTCCTCTTCTTCTTCTAATGATCCCTCGTATACATTTGGGATGTTGTGCTCAAAGTAAACCAACACTGGGAAATCTGTTACTCCATAGGATTCAGCAATTGAATAGTCTTGTGTTTTGACAAATTTAATTTCATGTCTGTCGCAATCGTCATCTATATTTTCTAGTTCCTCTAATATTCCCGCACACTGTTCACAATCGGGTCCGTCTGAAACATCCAAGTCTATTGCCAGTTAGGTTGTTATGATGTTTTGTGAGTAACTCTCTCTGCACTAAAATTTGTTCTCGTATTCACAATAGGAGTATTTAATCTACACTAAACTTAAACTTTATATTACACCATGACTAAATGGATTTAAAGAAAACAAAAATGATAATAAATGTCAACATACGCAGTAAAAAGGAAATCTAAAGGAACTTATTTAGTTTAATTCAGTCGTTATCAATTTTTTTTTAAGGGTTACAGTATGCTACGGATGATATAAAAAATTGATACGAAAGAAAATCAAAATACAATCAACTTCTGCGGAATTCCTGAAACAATTACAAGGGTCATAAAGAAGAATACAGAAAAAACATGCGTCATGCAAAGTTGTAAAAATGATAACACAGGGCACAAAATCCGTTCTCTGGTGCCAATCTACTGGAGGTAATTGCGAAAGTATTATATACCCTCCGTTTCTTGCCCCTCTTCATCCTCGTGCTCTTTTTCCTTCTTTTTCATAGTCTTTCTCATTGATTTCGTATTGCAAATGTCACATAACGTTTTGTTCCCTAGTAAAAGTAAAATTGTTAACGTTTTATAGGTAAATATGACATTAACATTATTATTGTTATTACTTTTCTTTAAATACTTAACTGTGTGTATTTGATTCTGTAATTCTATAAATACACAAATTTTGGTAATCACAATCACTGGTGACTTGTTAAAAGCTTATTCTAAAAGTATTTTTTAATACAGTTGCTCGAAAAGTGGCATTTTTTATGCTAGTTTACTGTGCGCAAAATGTATTTTACCACACAAGTGCTTTTTACTTTGCTTTTTTTAATTTATAGCTCGGAGGAAGAAGACATTTCTAGCAAATAGAAAATATACTAACCATAATACAGAATCTTCTTTAAAACTTTTGAAAAGAGACAAGTTGTTCATATTGCTAGTTGGTTAGATTCTCTTTGGGTTATATCTTTGTGAAGCAGAGAATTAATATAAATGAAGCGCATAGGTTACACCAAGGAATAGGTCATCTTTTCCAAGGAGGTTTAATGCTTACAATAATATTATCCCAAGCCTCATTATAATCTAAAATAATAGTAATCTTTTTAAGAAAATTAAAAAAAAATTGCGCATGAGTGCGTGTATATCTAAAATGTGGCGCAATTTTCGTAAAACTTAACTAAGTTGTTTTAGTTGTGAATACCATTTTAATAATAAATAGTTATTGTATGTGTGATAAAAAAAAATGACTTATGTGTATGCCTAAAAAAAACAATAATCACAAAACAATGTGAGATTACTCCCCCAGACATTTAAAATGAGCCACAAGTCGGGTAAAATTAACTTTGGTTGCCGAAACCTTGGTATGTATATGTACCCATGTATTTTGTTTTTCTATTACGTTGTTTTTTTTTACCTGTTTTCTCACAACTGTATTGAAAAACGTCGCATGATACACGGGTGTAAAAGGTAAATAACGAACTCGTGACGATGGTAAACCCTCGCTTGCGGCTCGGGCTTACAAATGACACTCGTGTGTTATTTACCATTTTACCACCCTTGTATCATAAATAAATATTACGCTAAAACAATAATTATACCAAATAATAAGCGTAGTAAATCTGTTAGGGTAATAACAAGAATTCATTAAAAGATTATTCATATTTAGTAACAAGTGTAACAACAAAAGTTTATGCTGTTTAACAAAATATTGCATTCATGGCAGCGTTCAAAGATTCCCCGTAGTATGACATGAATAATCTTTTTATTTGCAAACCACTACAGTAACTTGTGTCATATGAAAATTGTAGTGTTAAAAATTTTTGTGTCACCACTGTCATTTTACTTACAGAAGTAAACCGCTAAAGAACCAGATTCTTCAATCAGTTTAATCAAATCTTCTCCTTCTAAGGCTTCTATTACATCACCTGCTGGGTTCTTTTGAGTTAATAGCCAATTCAATAACTGTTGTTCATCGTAGAGATCACCTAAAAATATTTCAATCATCAAAAGCATAATAAAATGATACTAATATTTGGTTACCTCCAAGAATTATTGTAGCTGTATGTATGCACTACGAGCTGTTGTACGCGGATTTGTCCACCCACGGTGCGCGAGCCGATCAGTGGTTTCGGTATGTAAGCATGCACAATTAGAAACTTTACCTCTTTATATTATAATAGATAGAAATGTGAATATGTTATTATCTTACCAGCATAAATGACGGGATCTTTTGAGCCCATTTTGAAGAATAAAACAGCTGGAAGTGCAAACACTCCATATTCCTTGGCCATCTGTCTGTCGTCTATCTTGACGAAGTTGATACCCGCACCGTCAGCATCGTCGTCAATGTGTTCGATCTCTGACAGCACTCTGGGGCACTGTTTGCAGTCATTACTGTCTAAAACATGTCATATGTGCAAAACGATTGATAGCACAGATATAAAACCATTATATTAGTCAAAAACAAATAAAACGGAAACTCACAAAAGAAAACAGCTACGTAATCGGACGTTTGCCTTATCTTCTGAAACATTTTTCTGTTGACCTTCTCAATGTGATCTGTCAATTCCATATTTTCGGGGTTGGTCAACCAATCCAGTATTTCTTCTTCGTCGTCGATATCTCCGTCGTAGTTGATATATTTGCCTTTCCTAAAGTAAGTGATACCAGGCGGGTTGCGGAATCCGTATTTCTTTGCCATAAGTCTGTCAGAACACTTGACTATTTTGATCCCGTATTCGGCAGCCTCATCATCTATTAGTTCAACGTGCCGTAATATTCTTGGACTCTCTGGGTCTTCCTCTTTAACTGAAACATTTAAATTATACATATTTTTATTAGTAAGTATATTATATGTCCTAACTATTGTATGTTTTAATGTAAGTAACTTACAAAATACAACAGCCAAAAATTCTTTAGTCTCAATATACTTGAATAGTTTTTCCCTGTCGATCTCTTCTATGCTTTCGTCTTCCTTTTGTTTGACCATCCAATCTAGTACTTCAGACTCGTCCAATAGATTACCTAAAATATTTTTCTAGTTACATCAATACTGAAAAGCCTAAAAAATTATAAACAGTAAAGAAACCACATCCATTTTTATTTGAGAAACTCACCAGTTTACATCCATTTAACGACATGCTCGAATACAACTACAGCAATACCATGCTGACATCATTCGTGTGTAATGTGTTTTGAGAGAAATCATTTAACATTTGATAGAAAAATGTATTTATTTAACAAAAAAATATTGACCCAGCGCTGACTCAATTTTTAACGTAACAAATAAATAAATTAAAACATCCATGCGAATTTCCGCCAAACATTACAACTTACATATCGACAATAATACCTCTTACATTGTCACACAAGCCAGCTTAGATCTAGCAGTAACAATGTATGGTACAGTGATACTACCATACCATACATCAAGTGTGCCGGGGATGGTATCTCGGCAACTCACGAATCATATGATAAAAAGTTAAAGATGGTAAAGTGAGCTCGTCTGATATTTCATAAAACCCGCTTATTGCCGAAAACATTGATTAAAATCGATATAATGTCATTATAACTAATTAAATTGAAAATGATAAATTGATGATGACACCGCCGGTACCTGGCATTTATTTGTGAAATTCAATAGTTGATACAATAAAAATTTATATTATGATTTTAAATTCTAGACATAAATAAATTATCAAATGTAATAATATAATTAATGAGATTTCATGAAGACTAGAAAACTATATGAACATGAAATCCTTACAACAATAAGTCTTTCAAGATAGCGTGGCAAAATACAATTAAAAATGCCTTAACGTTGTAATGTATTATTTTTCTCACCATTAATTTCTAAATATTGGAATCAATTTACAACCAAAATAACGATTTATACATCAGTTTATTATGACACTAATGTTCCCAATATTTAGTCACCACAATGTTCTCTAACTCATAGAACAGAACCTTTGAAAAGATTAATAAAATAGAAGTATCTGAGTTCATATTAAAATAAGTTGCAGTATCCCATATTGATGACCAATTCATGATTTTCATTACCTACTGTAGTGTTGCTATTGGATAACAATTGTATGTTTAAAACAGATCATGTGCAACATGGATCACAACATCAACCCTGTTAAATGCTTGCAAGGGATCAAGGGACACGAGGTTATTAAGCTAGTAATTTAGTAGTAATGTTAATGTGCCATATCAATGGATGCATAGTTAGAAAAAACTAATTGATAAATCTTAAACGGAGGTGAAACCGTACTGAAAGGAGCTAATTTTTGTGTCCACTTGATGCCTCACATGCACGAATCGACTTGCTCTGGTATCATCTCGATAGCAAAGCAAGTGGGATTCTACAATCGTTTACCACCACCAAATATTTTCAGAGTCGAATAAACCTTTTTTCCCTTTGCTGCCTTTTTCTGGTTTTCGTGCCAACGCCTTGTTTTTGCTCTTGGTCGGCTTCTCTGGCTGGGCCTTCACTTTTTCCTTTTCTAGTTTCTTGGCAGGCAACTTGGTTGGGGTCGCCTTGGCTACTTTTGTTGGACTCTGTACTTTAGTGGGACAGCACTGGTACGGTTCGTAAGTCATTTTTGGGACAGCCGGTTTCGCCCCCAATCCAATGTAGAAACAGCGATCGCCTGCAGTCAGTAAAAACCTTGTTTTATAACCCGTATATGAAAAGTTAAAAAGAGTTAAACTGCGAGTTAATCTGCACATAATCAGTTTATGCGCCTATGTTATGCGCGCTATTAATTCTAAAATAATATGTTAGTAAATAGAAAACATTTAAGTTGGAAAGCTTCGCGAATGACTGCAGGCGACAGCTAGAAAATGGGTCCCATGCGGGCTCCTTAATTTGACCATGCAGTGGTGTGTCTGGGGTATATACTATGTGTCCGTGCCTCCGTGCAGGTTCACTTTTGGGGTACAACTATTCATTACCTGTAAACATTCTCATTATTCTAGTAAAGAAACTAACATCTCCATCATCGTCGTCTTCATCATCATCATCAACGTCGTCTTCATCATCATCATCATCATCAACGTCGTCTTCGTCATCATCATCGTTTTTTTTGTAGAGTTGTTTTTTTCGGCTCATATAGGAGTTTTTATGGTTTCTCAGTTTCTTAATAGCCTTATTATCGTAATTGTTGTCCTTATCGTCATTACGGCGCAATCTCATATAATTTTTAGGTTTATTTTGCCTCTTCATATCGTCATCGTCATCTTTGTCATCATCGTCGTCCTCATCGTCATCCTTATTATCATTCTCCTCGTCGATGTTATCGTCTTCGCTGTCGTCGTCGTCATCATCTTCATCGTCGTCTTCGTCGTCATCGTCGTCGTCGTCGTCGTCATCTTCATCGTCGTCTTCGTCGTCATCGTCGTCTTCGTCGTCATCGTCGTCGTCGTCGTCGTCGTCGACGTCGTCGTCGTCGTCGTCATCATCGTTGTCGTCATCGTCATCATCGTCGTCGTCATCATCTTCGTCGTTTTGGTCGCCGTCGTCGTCATCATCGTCATTATTGTCGTCGTCATCGTCATCATCGTCTTTGTCGTCATCATTATCATAATCATCATCTTCGTCGTCGTCATTATATTCATGTTTAATAGAACTTTTGCCAAATTTTGAATTAGGTATACGTATTTTCATTTTTCCTACTTTTTTCCAGATCGCTTGATTTTTTGAACTGTCAAATTTTAGTATGTTTTTTATTTTTGACAATTTTGACCGTTTCATTCTGTCATCTTCGTCATCGTCATCGTCATCATCATTGTCATCATCGTCGTCATTATCATTGCCGTTATTGTCTTTGCTTTTCTTATTTTCGTTACTACGAATACTCCGCTTATTCTCGCTTGCTTCACTGCTTCCTGGAAACCTTATTTTTAGTGACCCCATTGTTTTCCATTCAGCGAGTTTTGAAAGTTTAGAAGAGATCTTTTCAGCAGAGACTACTTTTTCAAACCCCTTAGATTTTCTATCACCATCTGCATCGGCCTTCTTTTTAGTATTAGCTTTAGTTTTTTGTTGGTGGCTATCTTCACCTGCAGGCATTAGTAACTGTCATGCGAAATGACATAGCTCAAACAACCAGCATTTATAAGGCGTAAAGAATAAATTTTGTATAGAAATATCAAGAATGATGTCATGCACGTAATCATTTGTAATTCAGTAAATAATAGTTCAATCAATTATAACTTTGAAAATAAAAGGTTTTTTACGTTTTCAATTACCATAAAGTTATGAAATGGATGTGGATTCTTACTTTTTTGATCTATAAGCCACTGCAGAACCTTTCTTTCGTTCTTTAAGTCACCTATAATGGGATAAATAAATATGTTAGATGGCTATTTTTCATAGGATTTGCTCCAAGACAATATACTCGTAGGTGGGTTCATTTAACCTTTATGTTATCTTAAGAAGTACCATAGGTTCGTAGTTCCCATTGTTTAGATAATTTAATATATTGATAAAAAATATGAAACGATATTCTTTTTTTTTTACTTTGCGAGTAAATAAGAATAATTAAACTTACCGTCGTACATAATAGGTACCCCTGTTTCGTAATACACCAAAGCTGGGAAGCTGAAGATGCCAAGATCGGAGGCCAATTTTGCATCTTTTGACTTAACGAATTGGATTTCATATTTATCTGTATCGTCATCAATGGTTTCCAGTTCTTCCAAAACTTCGTCACATGTATCACAATCATCATTATCTGTGGAAAAATCATGAAAATAAGTACTCACAATCTATATTTTGTAATTTACTGACGTAACAAACGGATTTAAGGAACGTACAAAAGAATACTGCTAGGTGCTCGACATCTTCAATAAGGTCCTTTAAAGTTTTCCTGTCGACACTTTCGATGACGTCTGGTTGGGAGTCATGAAGTTCTAACACCCATTTAAGAATTGCCTCTTCGTGCATCAAATCGCCTTCGTAGATAGTTCTGAACTTATGTCTGTAGAAAGCTAAAGCTGGTAACTCAGGCAAGTCGTACTCTTTTTCAATTCCTTCATCAGATGTTTTAATGAAATCGATGTTTTTCTCTTCACATTCATCGTCGATGTTCTCTAATTCACTTAATATTTTTTGTGATTTCTTATCGCCTTCCACATCTGTAATAAAATGTAGAATAAATATCTACATCTAAGACACTTATATTAATTGCCCTCAGCTTCACCCGCGTGGACTACAATAAGTTAACCATTTTAAACGACCTTGTTAGTGTAGTGGCTAGTACTAAGGTTAGGTCAGTCTGTTTCATTCCACCGGATTTTTTTTTATCCACAATTGGTAAGCCCTTTGCATCATCTCACCTAATGACAAGCTACGATGATGCCGAAGATGGAAGCGGGCTCCTAACGCAATGGGAAACTGGTTGTCTTATCTTCAAGCCGCAAACCTCAATGCTGTTAACATTGATGATTGGTGGCAAGACTTAAATAGTGGTAGCTAGCCAGGCGGGCTTACAAAACCCCTTTCCACTCAAACCGAGTCTTACAAAGTTATTCTTCGCCGGGAATCGAAACTGCGACCTCCTAATGTGAAGCGAGTGAACTAAGCACTAGGCCACAGAGGCGGTTATTTTAATGTTTGAAACCTGAAGCACAGATGAGATACTAGTTACTTCCTAAATTGTCTTTGAATATAATCTATATACAAGATGCAACAAAATTGGAGAAGGACGCGTGAACTAGGGCTCTGGCGCTTCTACTCATCAATACATCATACTGAACTACTTTTATCAGGGAACCCAGTCAATTTCCAAGAAAAAAATTCTACGCTCGGTACAAAAATGCACAAAATGTTCAATCAGCTGATAAATTTTTTATGAAAAGTTATTTTTTATTTTTGTGATTTGACTATGAGTCTCTTTGGATAAGTTTTTCAGTATAAGAGTAGTAGCTCCACTTTATTAACAATGGTGAGCCTTTGGCGTCATCATATCAGCCGAAAGATGTCCACTGCTGGACAAAGGCCTCCCCCAAGGATTTCTACGGCCACTGCCCGCATCCAGCGGCTTTCCGCGACCTTCATCAGGTCGTCGGTCCACCGTGTGGGACGTACGCTACGTCTTCTGGTGCGAGGTCGCCACTCGAGAACTTTACTGCCCCAACGGCCATCTGTTCTACGAGTTATGTGCACTGCCCACTGTGCCATCAATTCATCATCATTATATCAGCCGAAAGACGAAAGACGTCCACTGCTGGACAAAGGCCTCCCCTAAGGATTTCTATGGCCACTGCCGCTTCCTGCGACCTTCACCAGGTCGTCGGTCCACCGTATGGAACGTACGCTACGTCTTCTGGTGCGCACTCGCCACTCGAGAACTTTAATGCCCTAACGGCCATCTGTTCTACGAGCTATGTGCCCTGCCCACTGTGACATCATATCATCATCATATCAGCCGAAAGACGTCCACGGCTGGACAAAGGCCTCCCCTAAGGATTTCTACGGCCACTGCAGGCATCCAGCGGCTCCCACGACCTTTACGAGGACGTCGGTCTACCGTGTGGGACGTACGCTACGTACATCTTCTGGTGCGCGGTTGCCACTCGAGAACTTTACTGCCCCAATGGCCATTTGTTCTACGAGCTATGTGCCCTTCCCACTGCCACTTAAGTTTAGCAATTTTTTTGTGATTCTTTTTGTGGCAACATCTCACCTCCAATTTAGTAACACGTGTATACGTATAAAAAAAGTCCCGAACCCGATTCACTGGCTCACTGACTGACTCATCAAGGCCCAGCGCAAACCCTAGAAAGCTGAAATTTTGCACAGACGGTTCCTTTATGATGTGAACAAAAAAAAAACATTTTTTTCCAATCATGGGGAAGGAATTCAGACTAACTCATCAACGCCCAGCTCGAAACTCTTAAACGTAGAAAGCTGAAATTTTGCACAGATGTTTCCTTTATGATGTAAACAGGAAAAAAAAACAAATTTTACAATCATGGGATAGGGAAAAGAAGGAATTCAGACTAACTCATCAACGCCCAGCTCAAACTCTTAAACGTAGAAAGCTGAAATTTTGCACAGAGGTTTTCTTTTATGATGTAAATAACAAAGCCCATTTTTTTAAATTCCACGTGATAAGGAATAAAGCAGGTACGAAGTTGTGGGCAAAAACGATGTCCACGTGGGTGAAGCTGTGGGCAAAAGCTAGTTTTTTAGATGCAGCAAGCTATATAACCTGTCAGTCGCGTTCCTATTCCGGAAAGAATTTTTCCCGCGACTCCGTTGACCGTGGACCATTTATCGTAAAGTTGACCATTTTAAACTAACTCCTTAGTGTAGGGTGACTATAGTACCTACTAAGGAGGTCCCGAGCTACTAAAAGGCGAAAACCACATCAAAATCCGTTCAGAAATATTTGCGTGATGCGCGCACAAACAGACAAGACCCCAAAAAACGATTATTTGGCCATGGTTACGTCCGACTGGTTTTTAATGTACAGACACGGCTTTTTACAGTTTTACAATAGTAAATATAAATATTTTAAATAATTAAAACCGGCCAAGTGCGACTTGGGATCACATAAACGTGGTTTCGCACCAAATAAATATATAAGATTCTCACAAGCCCTTTCATTTGACATGTCATGTCCCCATGTTTAAAATTAATATATTTACTTTACACGTCCGTCTTTGGTTAACTCAATCGGTCTAGTAGTTTCGGAAAAAATTGGCGGTGACAGACGGACGGACGGACAGACACATGATTGATCCTATAATGGTTCAGTTTTTATCTTTTGAGGTACAGAACCCTAAAAATGACTGAACTAGAAGAATACTTACAGAAGAACACCACGACGTGGTCGTTCTCCTCCAAGATTTTGTCCAGCATCTTTGAGTTGACTTCTTCTATTTTTCCAGGAATTTCTAAAGTATCTTCATCAGTCAGCCAGGATAGAACTTCATCTTCATCCTCGATGTCACCTGAAAGTACAATGAGATAGAATTACACGCTCTCTCTTTCACTTGAGTTTAAGTCACTTTATGAACTGTGATACTATCCTAAGAGATAGATAGAATGACAGTCTTATGGGGGACATAAAGATCGTCAGTTTATGCATTTTGACGTCCAACCCTATCTTAAGCCAGAACAGTTGTCACTGTCCATAAAGGAAATTAAGGGTTTTGTCTTGTCGAAACTCACCTTTATAAATAAGAGGGTCTTTATTTCTGAAGAATACTAGGGTAGGGAAGTTCTTTATGCCATACTTTTTAGCAAGAGATACATCTTCTGTGGTTACAAAGATGATACCAGTTTCGTCCAGCTCGTCGTCGATATTTTCTAGCTCGTCCAAGATGTTGTCGCATTCTTCGCCTTCTTCACATTTTCCACCTTAAATGTGAATAAAAATAAATTCTTGATTTTTTCTTAAATTATAACATTTACAGATAAGTGGCTAAAATTAAACTTACTGAAATAGACGACTACGTATTCGTGCTCTTCTATGAGGTCTGTTAAGATTTCATCAGTGACTTCTTCGATGGTAGCACTATTTTTCTGTTCAATTAGCCAAGCTAAAACTTCTTCCTCATTCATAAGATCTCCTTCGTAAATAGCTGGAATATTCTCTTCAAAGTATACTAGAGTCGGGAGATGGTCGATACCAAACTCCTTAGCCTCGGCTGCGTTGTCCATTCTGACGATAACTATACCTTCCTTTTCCAACTCGTCGTCAATATTCTCTAATTCGTTGAGGATTCTTATGTCTTGTTTATCTTCTTTGTCATCTAGAAGTAAAGGTTTATAAATTATTATTTGATTAATTTTTCAAATGAAAATAACGTTTACAAGTACTATTCTGTGTAAAAAGTACCAGAAATTCATAAATTACAGAACGTGCGGTAAACATATCGACCTATTTTTTTTTTATAAGTTGGTAGCACTGTACTGAGTTACCGCGCGAATTTTGAGCGCTATATGCACTCAGTGTAATTACAGATGCCGTTTTTGTATTTCATTGTTTTAGGTGTGCTGCGATTTTACTATAATAATTTGATGAACTTTTTTTTTATTCAAAATTGATAAGCCCTTGGCATCATCTCACCTGGTGGTAAGTTACGATGATGCCGAAGATGAAAGCGGGCTCACCAAGATTTCCCAAAGGAATGGGTATCTGGCTATCTCATCTTTATGCCGGAGCACATCAATGCTGTTAACACTGATGTTTGGCGGCAAGACTTAGATAAGATGGTGGTAGCTAGCCAGGCGGGCTATGAAAATGCCCTACCACCAACCAAACCGAGTCTTACTGGAACCCGCGACCTCATGGTGTGAAGTGAATGGACTAACCATTAGGCCACGGAGGAAAACAGAACAAAAAGTTTGCCTTAAGTTTTGCGTATCAAACGAAATTTCCTGTGCCGAGTCACTAAAAATGTTACAGAATGAATGGTATAAAGTATTTAAAGAAGGCCGACAAATGGTAGTTGATTTGTCTCGTTCTGGTCGACCCCCAACCGCTGCGAATGACGAAAACATCAATCTAATCAAGAGTCTGGTACTTGGAAATCGTCGTATGAGTCTTAGAGATTTAGCTCTAGAGGTAAACGTATATTTTCAATCCGTTCATAATATTCTGACTGACATTTTGGGCATGGAACGCGTCGACTCACGATTAGTTCCAAAAGAGCTCAACTTTATCCAAAAAGAGGATCGAAAGCAGGTTGCTGAAAACATGATTTCCCGAGCTGCTACGGACTCTACTTTCCTGAATCGCATAATAACGGGCGACGAGATGTGGGTTTATGAGTGCGATATGCAAACAAGTCAACAACGAAACCCAAAAAACCGCGTCAAAGCCGCTTGAAAATCAAAGTTATGCAGATAGTTTTCTTCGATTGCCGCGGTGGTGCACAATGAATTTCTTCCAGAGGGACAAAACGGGTTATAAAGAATACTATTGAGGCGTTTGCGAGAGAATATCCGCCAAAAACAGCAAGATTTATGGAACGGCAATTCATGGATTTTACACCATGATAATGCACCATCGTACAAAGCTATCATTTTGCAAGAGTTTTTTATCCAAAAACTCAACGAATGTCTTCTACCAAGCGCCGTACTCTCCTTATATGGCTCCGCCTATTTTTTTCCTATTCCCGAGACTAAAATTACCACTTCGAGGAAGGCGTTTCGACTCGATTGAATCTACAAAAGAAAATTCGCTGAAGGAGTTCAAGACCATACCTCAGTCAACTTACAAAAAATGTATGGAGGACTGGGTCAAGCGGTGGAGTAGCTGTATTGCAAGTGAAGGGGCCTACTTTTAAATTTGACGCATAAATTACATTTTGTTTTTATTGAACAATTCCCGGTAGTTTTACACAGAATGTATTTTGAAATTTCAGATTAATATACTTACAGAATATGACAGCTAAAAATTCTGTGTTTTCAATCAGTTTATCCATCATCTCATCAGTAACTTCAGGTATTTCACTATGACGCTTTTGATGGAGCAGCCACCCCAAAAGGTCGTCTTCCTTCATCAGATCTCCTTCATAAATGTGGGGGATTCCCCTCTCGAAGAACACCATGGTAGGTATGGTCTCAATACCATATTCCTTCGCCTCCTTATCATCATCAATTTTGACAAACGCTATGTCATTTTGGTCACACTCGTCGTCGATGTTTTCTAATTCAGCTAAGACCTTTTGACTTTTTTTCTGGTCCTTGTCGTCTGAAATTAAGGCGAAGAACTGTATTTCATTTATATGTCAGTTCTTGACAGTGCAATATAAAGTAAAATTATAGTGATTTTTATAGGACAATTAATTAATTAATGCGTCATATCATGAAGCCAAGGAATTAGCGAGAGACAGTAAGGGATGGCACTTACTACACCTACAAAAGCCTTGCTCATAAAAAAGGAAACCTGGCATTAATTTAAGCAAATGTTACGTCATCAAATGGTAAGGCCCTAAGATGATGCAAAAAATACTTACAGAACAGTACGGCGACGTACTGCATTTTATCAATAATGAGGTCTAGCATTTCATCAGTGATGTCTTCTATTTCGTCGCTCTCTGTTTGATATTTAAGCCACGCTAATACTTTTTCTTCCTCTTCTAGATTTCCTTCGTAGTAAGTTGGAATTCCCTTTTCAAAGTACAAGAGCGTAGGCAATTTCTCAATACCGTATTCTTTAGCTTCCTCATCATTGTCGATTTTTACAAATGCAATGCCAAGTTGATCACATTCATCATCAATGTTCTCTAGTTCATTTAATACTCTTTGAGATTTACGGTCATTGTTGTCATCTGCAAATTGGATTTAAATTAGCGCCCATGTAAAATAAATCTAGCATATTCAATATGTCATCATCACCATATCAGCTCATATACGTCCCCACCGAGGTTTTCGAGCCTGAATAAGGGCGATCGGGCCTTAATCGAGCACGCGGGCCCAGTGCGGGTTGGTCTACTTCACACACAACCTTCGAGTTTCTTCGCAGGTGTGTGCAAGTTTCCTCGCGATGTTTTCCTTCACCGTAAGCGTCGGATAAACGTACATAAGAAAACGAAATTCGAAAACACATTGGTACGTGGCAGGGTTCGAACCTCGACGTCCTGGACAGGAGGTAGTGGCCCTTGCCATTACGCCACCGACGCATTCAATATGTACGAGTAGATTATGTAAATTTAAAACTTACAAAACAAAACCGCAATGGTCTTCCCATCCTTAATAAGACGGTCCAGCATCTCGTCGGTGACATCTTCAATTTCGTCTTTCTCCAGCTGACCGACAAGCCATTCCAGGATTTCTTCCTCATTTTCAAGATCACCTGTAAATCACACGTTAACTAATTTTATACCATTGTAGGTACACGATTTACGATTGTCATTGTTCAAAAAAGTTAAAGTTTTTTTTTCATCTTTTTAATGAGCATATAGACTACTTTAAAGACCTCATTTTAATCCCTTTTAATCACTGGTTTTTTATGGTTCTTCATATTTTAAAAAGTGATGATGTCACAGGCCCAGTATACTAATTTCAAACGATAATTATAAAATGCACTTAATTTATTTATTGTTATTAAATTCCTTTTATACAGCATAAATCCGTTGTATCTCCAAATATATTTTTTTAATTTACATGTTATGTAAAACTAAACAATGCCAATTATGTTGCGAATATGACCTATTTCTCTCTTTTTTAAATCCATTATTTTTACGATTGTCTGCTATTAATTTCAACATGTCTGTTTCTTTTATTATTACAATCAATTAAAGTTAAATTAGATGATGCTTAGCTTAGAGCTCTGAACAATGCCAATTATGTTGGGTATGTGACCTATTTCTCTCTTTTTTAAATTCATTATTTTTACGATTGTCTGCTATTAATTTCAATATGCCTATTTCTTTTATTATTACAATCAATTAAAGTTAAATTAGATGATGCTTAGCTTAGAGCTCTGAACAATGCCAATTATGTTGCGTATGTGACCTATTGCTCTCTTTTTTAAATCCATTACTTTTACGATTGTCTGCTATTAATTTTCATCATGCCGGTTTCTTTTATTATCACAATCAATTATAGTACAGTTAAATCTTCATATCATCATCATATAGCCAAAAGACGTCCACTGCTGATAAGCCCCCACCCAAGGATTTCCATTGCGACCGGTCCTGCGATGCCCGCACCCAGCGGCTTCCCGCAACCTTCACCAGGTCGTTGGCCCACCGAGTAGGAGGCCTTCCCACGACGTTACGTTTTCTGGTGTGCGGTGGCCACTTGATAACTTTAATGTCCCAACGGCCGTCTGTTCTACGAGCTATGTGCCCCGCCCACTGCCACTTAAGGCTGTTGAATAACCTAACATATTTAATTAAAAATTAAAAACCCAAATAATAACAAAACCCTCGTTTTTTGGGCAGTTGGATACATATGTATCATATGTCACTTAGGCAGAGGATCAAGACGAATCTAATGACACCTCGCACTCCAAAATCCATCAAACCGTTTAGGCTACAGGCTAAGTCGAAGAAACGGAAAACCTACATAGCAGTTGGGTAAAAACACTCTCATATCGTAGAATTTGAATTACCTACAAACTTCAAAACGAGTTTATATTGACATGCTTTAAGGAACAACATTGCGAATTTAAAAAAATACTTATCTAATCCACTGCCAAGAAATGAGAGTCATTGTAACATGAGTGCTAGTTTGTGCCACGAAGCGATGCTGAGTGGCACAATAGACATCATGAGTGTTACAAAGGCTAATTGCGTGCAGTGGCATACAATACTTTTTCTACGACCATGACATAATTATAAGAAAATTTTAAACCTTTAAAAATCATCCATACAGCCTAATCACACGCGATGTTTAGCCATGGCGCAGGTACGCCCGCTTTTTTAAATGGCCTTGGCATCTTGCACAAAATACATTGCAATTATGTCATAATCTTGTATTGAATTTTTGAGCCAAAGCCATAAAAAATATTTAAAAGGTTTCATTATAGTTACACTTGTCTCGTTTTGAAATGATCAATCGTAAAACGCCTTGTAGGAATGAATACTTTTGTGATATGATTTGAGGTTATGTATTAAGCAAATTACCCAATGGGAGTAGAAAAACTACTATTATATAACAAGACTTACCGTCGTACACATTTGGTATCTGCTTCTCGAAGTAAACGATAGCGGGCACGTCGTCGATGCCGAACGCCGCGGCCGCCTTGTCGTCGTCGATCTTGACAAACTGGATGCCATGGCGGTCACAGTCGTCGTCGATTTTCTCAAGCTCTGCCAGCACCGTCATGGATTCGTCGTCGCCGTGATCGTCTGGGAACATGATGAGGGGCAAAAGTTAAAAGCAGTCTGGTCAAAAACTATTTATCTACTTGTAGAATAATAATTATAAAATAGAATAATTTTAGATCGGAAAGTCTGGTATCTTCACCTGTCAAATCATATCATAACAGAAGTTGTAGCGTGTTGCGCCATTTAATTTACTTCTTCATTTCTTTCATGCTTTTCTTTCTGTCGCCATCTTTAAATGTTGTACATTCCAATTATAAACGATGATTCGTAATTCCATTTAAGTCCTATGTCTGATTATCTTTTTTAAGACCCAGAAATGTCCCCACTGCTGGGGCATAGATCTCTAAGCCGCTTATAGAGTATTGGACATGGCTCAATGATTGCCATCTAGTGGTAGCAACCAGAACCAACGGCTTAGAGTGTGCCTTCGAAACACAGAAACGTTCGAGAAAAATGCCGCTAACCGTCAAACCCATCTACGTAATCACCGTGCATTAGGTTAGTTAACCTGCGTGATAGGCCCAACTATGCAAGTCATACTGAACTATGTACGATCGCTTCATTGCACAAATTAAATTACTCATACTCTTTCTCTCTCATCGTGTAGCACATAGTCTTTCTCTCTCATCGTGTAGCACAATCATCCGTGCTATCCAACGGATACACGGGGGTTGCCTGGTGTTGCACTTAGCATCACCCACGGTCAAGTGTAGAGCATTTAGATTTACACCTACGGACGTGTGTAACACAACCTTCATACACATCTGGAATAAGATGTGCAGGTTTCCTAACAATGTATTCCTTCACCTTTAAAGCAATCGGTAAGTAAATGTACGAAGTTTCGAAAAACTCATTGGTACATTGGCCGTCCGGATTTGAAGCTAGGACCTCTGGTTAGGTTTTCTTGTTATCGGTTGAGTTGCCGACGCATTGATGTAATACTTACAAAATAGCACTACAAGGTTATCGATGTTTCCGATGAGTGTGTTGAGCGTCTTTGCAGTGACGTCCTCGATAACATCTTCTTCATCGCCGGTGGACTTGTTGGCGATCAGCCATTCGAGGACATCCTCTTCTTTGCTCAGCTCGCCTGAAATTTTTGGCAAATTCCGAGTATGAATGAACTATATCTTACTATAAAGGGTGTTTAGTAAAAATGAGCTTATTTTTATAGGTGTTTGTACTCATGAAACTGAACAACTTATGCACTATGACTTTGCTGAAATTTCAAAAAACCTTGGTTTTCTCACTTGTTTGGTAAGCCTCTTTTTTACGATTTCTGCAAAGTTACAAAACAGTAGTTATTTGTCATGGAAGGCTGCAAAGTTCTTATTTGGTGCAATTTACCAGCAAACCTGAGCACGCGAAGAAGTTTAAAAGGTAAGACACGCAAAATAACTTTGCTTCCGAGCAAAACACACAACTTTTCACCTCACTACAGCGAGGAAAACCATTAGGTGCAAGAAAAACAGCTTATTGGTTCTAATTTTTTTTTTTTTTCACTATAAACGAAATTTTGCGCTCTAAAATGGAATGACAAACAAAACCTTTCGGAGCGTGTGAGGTGAGAATTTTGTTTAATTTCATGAGTCGTCAAAAACCAGATCCAAAGCCTTGAGCATAACCGCAAAGTCGCCTGTCTATCGGTATCCTATCGAATTCATTTCAGAGAGTGTGCGCAAGAATCATCACATTAGCTCATATATACGTAGGCTCGAGCCTACCCTGAATTAGGGCGATCGGGCCTTAGTCGACCACACGGGCCCAGTGCGGGTTGGCCAACTCACACACAACCTTCGACTTCCTTCGCAGATGTGTGCAGGTTTCCTTACGATGTTTTCCTTTCCCGTAAGAGCGTCGAATACAGATACGGAACATACGTAAGAGACCGAAATGCGAAAACACATTGGCCCGTGGCAGGACTCGAACCACGACCTTCCGACGCTCTCTAAGAAGAATACGCAAGAATACACGATCTCATTTCTGCAACTCAATTCCACCATCGGTCAACGAAACGTAGGGATGGTTTTCATCCCTTTGTTGTCAATATTCCACGTATTCGCTCGATGCCTAACCTTTCTTCATTTATTCTGCGAACAGCGAAGGAGTGGAGATCCTTACCTACCATTCTTAAAATGGGCTTTCAAAGCGAGAGTAAACAAGTGTTATTCGAGTCTACGTGTAACATCCTCGATTGAATCGTCACTTCCCGTCATGTGAGATACAATCTAAGTATTATCTAACGCACTCAATTTTCAATATTAAAAATTGTAGAAGCTCCCCTTAACAAATGTCTTCTATTTTGTCCAACACCCTGTATTGTTGGCTCGGGTATTTTTGCCGTTACAGATATTTTGAGTTGTCTCTAACTACATTCTTTGCCAGGAAATTAAAAATAGAAGAAATTATTTCTGTTCAAATTGATAATAGTTTTCACGTGTAAAGTCATCTACGTTTCAAAAATTGAGCTTAATACATTTGTCGCTGACTTTCTATGTCTGGACCATTTATTTCAACCAAAGCATAGGTACTTTATGAATGAACATGGTTCATCATAACAAGTTTACCTAATATATATCATACCTATTTAAATTTCGTAACACATACGTCAGAAACCGTATGATATGAGTCACAAACCTTCATAGATAATAGGTATTTCGTGCCTGTAGTAGACTAGTCTTGGCAGCTCTCCAAGACTGTACTCCTCGGCGAGTTCCTCATCGTGGATCTTGACGAACCCAATCCCAAGTTGGTCAGCTTCATCATCGATGTTTTCCAACTCTTGAAGCGCTTTAGCACATCGCTTACATTCAGGCTTGTCTGAAACACGGGAAGTTATCAGAATTCTAAAAGGGTTTATTACCAAATTTTACTTGATTCATGCTTCGTTTTTCTCTGTGAAGCAATGCAGTTATATGCGTTTTAGAAACTTGGAGTATCCGGTGTGTGTTAAGTAGCAAGTGTGCAGGTAAGCTGTTTGCGTTTCCTTACTTGTTGTAAATTGTTTGAATTGTTACCACTAAATCTTATATGTATATTTTAAAAACTACTCTATTCAGGTTCTAAAGAAAAGGATATCCACATCAAAAACTATTTGGATTCTCTTACACAATCTGCAAAAACTAACAATAATTAAATCGCGAAAATCGTTCTGACTATTATTCGAGAGGGATCATCTTCATCTTGCGTTATATCGACTACTACTAGGGATAATATTGTTACAACATGGTTACAACAGCTATATTACGTATGTTCTAATCTAAACACAATTCAATACAGTTGCTCGAAAAGTGGTACTTTATTATGCTAGTTTACTGTGCGCAAAATTTATTTTGCCGTACACGTACTTTGCAACTTTTTTTTCTAGCTCGGAGGAACAAGACATTTCTAGCTAATAAAAAAATATAATAACCAAAGATACAAAATCTTCTTTAAAACTTTTGAAAGGAAAATTTTAAAAGAGATAAGTTGTTCCGAAATATTATAGTACATAACGGTAGCTGATTTAATTCTCTTTGGGTTATATCTTTGTGAAGAAAGAAAAAAAATATGAATGAAGCGTTACACATCTTTTCCAAGCAGGTTTTAATGCTTACAATAATATTATCCCAAGCCTTATTATAATCTATTTATAGTAATACTAGTGGGTGCCCGCGGCTCCGCCCGCGCGGTTCCTGTTTTTTGCCGCTCCTGTGTAAATTTTCCAAAATCCTTTCTTAGCGAATGCCTACGTCCTAATTGCGATCTGGATTACAAATTTCAGCGAAATCCGTTCAGTGGTTTCGGCTGTGCGTTGATATACCAGTCAGTCACCTTCACCTTTTCCTTTTACAATAATACAGATTTAAAAAAAACGCATGCGTACGTGTGCCTAGATAAAATATAGTACAATTTTCGTAAAACTGAATTGAGTTGCTTTAGTTGTAAATTAATAAAATAGTGAATATGAGTTTTAAAAAATAAACCTATATGTATTTATAGGAAAAACTAAAGTAAGATTACTCCTCCGGACATTAAAAATGAGCCACAAGTCGCGTAAAATGACCTTTGGTTGCCAAAACCTAGATAGGTATGTACCCATGTATTTTATTTTTCTGTTACGGTCGTTTATTAATTTTACCTGTTTTCTCACAACTGTATTGAATAACGTCGTATGATACATGGGTGTAAAAGGCAAATGAAAAACTCGTGACGATGGTAAACCCTCGCCTGCGGCTGAGGCTTACAAATGTCACTCGTTTGTTATTTACCTTTTTACCACCCTTGTATCATAAATAACTATTTGTTTCCTTTAAAAATAAGTTCCTACGTATCTTTCCATGTTTTTTGTGATCGATACCTATTCAAATAAACGTAGCTTAGGTGTAGAGTCCAGATAGTAAAAATAGATTGACTTTCAAATGACGTCGATGAATACGACAGCACTGCATGCTAAAAAAATACTGACTTCCATTACGAAATGTGGGTCAAGGTCATCTAAAATTTAACTTTTGAAACATACGTTTTCAACACCTCACCGTAGAATTTTACAGCAGCCATAAAATGTTATGTTATATTTATTTAACTACCACACGACTAGCTTTTTACAAGTCTTTTGTGTGTGAAATTAATTTAGACAATGTATAGGTAGGTACAGTTGACGCGACAGTTGCGTGACGTGATAGATCGGTCAGTCAATCCGAGCTTGCTGGCTGCTCGAAAATAGCGTGCCCGAAATAACACCTCACGGACCGATAATGCAAACACGATTTTTGTTACTGGATTTCCCTTGAACCAGACAGACGATGATGATGATACAGATGATGCTAGTTCGACATAAGAATTGTAAAGGCCGTCTCAAATGTTTTAGTGATAGGGTTGAAGAAAAGTTGACAAATAACTTTGCAGACTCGGACATCATTGAGAAATAATATCAATACGTGATGTACGGTGAGTTACTAAAAGCCTTTTATTTTTACTGCCCTGGGTCAGATTGAGTACAACAGTAAGAGTTAGTATTCCGTATTCAGTGTTCATCGTAGGTAAATTGTTACCACTAAATCAAGTATGTATATTTTTAAACTACTCTATTCAGGTTCTAAAGAAAGGGATATCCACATCTAAAACTATTCGGATTCTCTTACACAATCTGCAAAAACTAACAATAATTAAATCGCGAAAGATGTTCTGGCAAACCCGGGCACAGATTACCCTGGGTCGATCTGAGTCATGCTACAGTGACAGTTAGTATTCTGTATTCAAGTAACAGTATTCATCGTAGGATACTCGTTTAATAATTAGATTTGAACGCTCATTATGCAATTGTCAATTACTCGAGACAGTATTTTCTTCGGTGACATATAAATATATCGTTACTCGCGCAGCGGATAGATATCAGATTCTGTACGTCAGGAACACAGCAGATACAGATAGACAACCAATGTTTTGTTCTATTCTACAAAGCGAGAACAGTAATAGCCACACCGACATTTAGAGGAGGCATGCGCTACCCAAAACTCATACTTACTGTTTGAAGATCCGCAAGTTTTGTGATCGGGACCTACGTCAAAAACACAATCAAACACATAGCCAACACAATTTACAGAGACAGCAATAAGTACACCTTCTAAAAGTTGCTAATGACTCATAAAGAAGGCGAAAGAATAGTTTGTCTACATTATTTACTTCTACCAAATTTACATTGCGTCTTGTCGTACGTAAATACTTATTGTTAGTTGAAAAAATTGCTTGTGTTTACCACGATAGCTGATGAAATCGACGATGACAAAAATGTGAATGGTCCGAAGCGAATATGTACTTACAAAATAGCACAGCAACATACTCCGTGTCCTCTATAATTTTCGAAAGGATCTTTGCATTGACTTCTTCTATCCGGTCTGGACGGTCCATTGACTCTAAACTCGTCAAGAAATCCAGGACGCTCTCTTCGTCCATGAGATCTCCTGCAATGAAATAACTGGAATCAACAACTTTTTTATTGTTCACAATTGGCATCATCTCACCTGATGGCAAGTGATTGATGCCGAATATGAAAGCGGGCTTACGAAGTATCCCCAAATGTTATCTGGCTATCTTCAAGCCGGAACACATCAATGTAGTTAACATTGATGGTTGGCGGCAACACTGCGATGAATTGGCGGTAGTTAGCCAGGCATCTTATTGTGCATGTTTCATGGTACTGTAAATGTCCGTTATAGAAATTTTGAAGCACCCGACTCGGATGGTTTAGATTCAGAAGGCTATATGAATTATGATGCACCTACATAAGAAGTGAGCCTCTGTCAAAGGAAAACAAATTTTTCAAGAAATTATTGTCCACTTTGTCGGCGTGATTAATATGTACCCATGCCAAATATAATAATAATAATAATAATAAATAAATTTATTTCACAAAAAGTTTACAAGTTAGAAAAACAAGGTCTTAATTCTAGTTGTACATCTTAACTTTAGATAATGGAACTCTGGCTACTAAACTAGGCTAGAGAAAGCCTGTACCTTAGCAGTCAGCGAGCAGAGATAGGAACAAAATATGCGATGTCAACCGACAACTTTAAGTGAGAATTTAACTAAATAAAAGTCAACAAAATGCATGTGCAATGTGTGTTAGTGTGTTTGTGTGTGTGTGTGTGTGTGTGTGTGTGTGTCAGTCTGTGTGTGTATGTGTGTGTGTGTGTGTGTGTGTGAATGGTGATGTGTGTATGTGTAGATGGTTAGTACAATAAATAAATAAATTGTATGCCGCAATTAAGTAACAGGTAGAAGTAACTGTTCAGTTTCTTGATAGTTAAGGTTTTGGATCCAACAATGAACTATCTTTTTTAATTTATGTCTGCTTAGTAGACCTATATTTAAATGTTTATGTACTTTATTGTAAAGTCTGGAGCTAAGAACTTTATAGTGTTTGCTAGCTAGGGTAGTTCTGTGTTTTACAACAGGGTGTATAGGGGTGTTACGGCGTTTGTTTAGAACAGTTTTAATCGGGGGATCAGAATGTTTTCGCAGAATAGTTCTTAGGATGTAAAGCTGTCTAACCGTTGGAACTTTACAGTCACGATAAAGTTGATCAGTAGGATACCTAAAGGGTCTAAAAGACATGACTTTCAAAATTGCTCTCTGAGCTCTTTCTATTTTCATAAAAACTGTTTTGGACGCGCCACCCCAAACTGTGATACAGTAGGTAAGAAGTGTCTGGCACAGTGAAATATAAATATTTTTTAATGTGATGCGATCCACAGAATGACGCAGGTTTTTAAAAACATATATGAGCCTTCTAATCCTAGAACTCAAGATATCTAACTGAGCATTCCATTTTAGATGTTGGTCAATATATACACCAAGGTATTTCATGGTAGACGCGCGTGACAACGATAAGCACTGACAATTTGGTGACTGCTTATTACAGAAGTGTGATTTAATTTCAAAGTTTAAAGGAGGTTGTGAATTTGACTTCATTGAAAAAGGAACGTACATGGTTTTCGTTAAATTTAAAGTCAGAAGATTTTTTTGTAGCCATTTCATCACAGTTTCAAAAGAAGTTTCTGCATGGTTTTTAACATCAGCCCAGTTAGACCCACTGACTAGGAGTGCTGTGTCATCTGCATAAACAAAAATTTCACAGTTTGTAGGCTTTAAGTAACAGAGATCATTTATGTAAATTTGGAAAAGAGTTGGTCCCAAGATACTTCCCTGTGGTACACCATACTCCAGGATTTGTTCATCACTAAGATAATTTCCAATCTTGACTTGCTGCGTTCGTCCTGTCAAATAATCTTTAAATATGTTAAGGACCATTCCACGAATACCAATGGCTTCAAGTTTTGAAAATAGAACTGGTATGCAAACCGTGTCGAAAGCCTTAGATAAATCAAGGAAGATCCCTATGCACTTCTTTTTATCATCAAGATTAGTGACGATAGAATTAACTAAGTCGGAAACAGCATCCTCAGTTGATACCGCTGCTTTAAAGCCATACTGATTTTTGGCAATTACATTATGATGATCAAGAAATTTAATGAGACGGTTATTAAGCACTCTTTCAAGAATTTTGGATAAGGATGTTAAAACCGAAATCGGGCGATAATTAGTGACACTTGTTTTTTCTCCTGTTTTATATATTGGATGAACAATAGCTTTTTTAAAGGCTACTGGAAAAATTCCGGTGCTGAGCGACAAATTCACAATGTGTGTAATCGGAGGAACAAGCACTTTCCGGCATTTGTTTATCAACATAGAAGATATACCATCCCAACCAGTAGCACAGTCTTGTCGGAGATGTATGATAATATTTTCTATTTCGGATTCGTCGACCTCAAATATTGCCATAGAACTAAAATTACCTGTTGAAAAATGATTGTGCAGAGGTTGTGTATTTGTACGTATTTTGGAAGCTAGATCTTTTCCTACATTGGCAAAAAATGAATTAACATCATTAACAGATGAAATCGGATCAGCAGATATTTTTAAAAGTTCATTGGGTGTGGAAGTGACTTTTTGAGTGTTTGTAATTTGTTTTATAATTTTCCATAGCGCTTTAGGATTATTTTTTGATTTTTCAACTTCCGATTTTTCGTAAGCTCTTTTGACCTTACGCAGTAAGTTGGTACAGAAATTTCTGTATCTGGTATATGTTTGCTGTAGTACTATATTGTTAGGGTGTCTCTTTAGATTTTTATGCATCTTGTCCCGGTTCCTTATACACCTTAACAAGCCTGGAGTTATCCAGGGTTTTATGTTTCTGTTTTTCTTGGGAGGTTTGATACAGACTGTGTTTTTAAGAATAAGATTAGACATGACTGATATGAGCTCATTAACAGCTGAATTCGGATCAATTATGTTAAAGATATGGGCAAAGCTAGTAAGATTCAGTTCATTTATCAGGTTTTCATACTTTATTCGGCCAGAAAGATATGTCTGTTTATATGGAATTTGTTTTAGATCTATACTGAAAGCTAAAGGAGAATGATCTGTTAATGAGGATTCAATAATAAGAGTGAGCGAAGGTAATTTAGACTTTAATAGGACATGATCAAGACACTTTTTGTCTCTCGTTGGAAGTTGATGAGTAGGTATTAAACCATGAAATGCGTTTAATACTAAATATTCTTCAGAATAACTTTTGTTATTACCAATAATTATATCTATGTTTATATCGCCAATTAAAGCTATATTATTAAAAGATTTAAGACAGGTGAACTGATCATTTAAGCTGTTTATAAAGTTATCATGATTCTCTCTAGTCTTGTAAGATGGGGATCTGTATATTGCCAAAATAGCTAACTGATTACCTATAGTGCATACTAGGCAATTTGCGTCCTTAAAAGAGGGTTCAAATACTAGACATTCAAGGTCGGATTTTGTGTAAATAACAACTCCTTCATTTTGATTGTGTATGTTTTGTGTACTGTTAAAATTATAGCCATGCAGTATGGGGGGGTTAACTACTTTGCTCAACCAGCATTCTGTCAGAATAATAAGGTCAAAATTTGTTTTAAGAGTAGATAGTAGAGCAAGTAGGCCATCGAAGTTTTTATTTATACTGCGAATGTTTAAATGTAATATTCGAAGGGATTTGTCAGACAGTCCTATTTCATTAAAACAGTTTTCCGGCTCACAACAACGTCTTAAATGTAGGCATGAGTCTAGCTCATGATAAATATCATCTATATTACCCATTGTTAAAGTAATAAACAATCAAAAAAATGAAATTCACAGTAAATAAAAAGCAATCAGAGTTTTGTGTGAGCTCATTATTTTGACGAAAGGCCATTGGGGTAGCAAAGCTCTCAAGTGGTGACCGCGCACCGGGAAACGCAACGTAAGGAGGTTTTCCCAGTCGACGGACTGACGACCGGGTCGCGGCAAACCGCGCGATGTGGGCAGCGCAGCACTGCTCGCTGTTGAGATCCTTGGGGGCGGGGCCCATCCAGCAATGTTCGTCCATTGGCCGATATAATGATGATAACTTAAATTTGAATTCCTGACAAATCATATTAAAAACAAAAGACATTGAAAATTGCATGCAGACGCTATGGAAAAAGGGTTCAGCTATATATTTAGAGTTGAACACCCAGTAGTTTGAACATGGAATGCGTAGTATTATGTGTGTGTGTAGTGGAGTTAAAAAATTGTTAGTGTATTTCTGAACAGTGTGATATTGTAGGTACATTAGAATTAAAGCATGCATACAAAGGTGAAAGACAGTGTTACAGTAAAGATATGTATTACCTATAATTAGCTATGACTATAACTACGATAATAGCTGTGCCAGAGTGTTTCATTGCACTAAACAAACAAAAGGATTACATTTTTCCCGAGCGAGAGCGCCCAGTCCTTATTACCTTTATTTATTAATAAAAGTTTATTTACTTCTAAAAATAAATCTCCTACACATTATAATAGGCGTTTAGTTCTCATTTCCTCGCGCTGCGAAATAAGGTCGCTTGCTAGGTAGGTAGGTAGGTACCTACCAACTATAAAATATTTCCATCCCTGTCTATAGATATAACGAGCCTCTCGCCACGCTGCTGGCTAGCCGTACCCCACAGCAGTACCTACAATCTCGGTACATTACATACATAATAGAAAAAATACAAGTAGGTAGGATTAAAATAAAATATTAGTAAATTACAGCTTTCCAGTACTAATAGTCTCTGAGCTAAGCCGCAAACAGACAGACGTGGCGAAACTATAAGGGTTTCCTGTTGACTTCGAAACCCTGAAGAGAAAGGAGACTGTTTAACAAATAAAATCTAGGTAGTCTTCCCACGAACCTTCGTAAATGATCGGCTCCCGTTCACGGAAGTACGTGAGCGCGGGAAATTTCGTGATGCCATACTGCTTCGCGAGCCGCTTGTCGTTGATCTTCACGAAGTCGACGCCGAAGCTGTCGGTGTCGTCGTCAATCTTCTCTAACTCTTCAAGTACTTTGTCGCACGTCACACAACTTCGGGCATCTGCATAAAAACAATAAATTGATTATTTATCCATTATTATTATCTTCGACCAAATGTAATGCACCCACCCCCCACCCCCCATCCATATAAGCTCATAATAATTGAAAACGCTAAACACGTTAAAAAACCGACTTCCATCGCAACAACTTAGTACATTTTTGCATTATTATTTTTGGTTTTTGTTAATTTTCTAATAAAGTACTACACTTTTTGGTTTTTGTTAATTTTCTAATAAAGTACTACACCGATTTTGATAAAAAAA
Organism: Coleophora flavipennella; assembly: GCA_947284805.1. Lineage (NCBI taxonomy): Eukaryota > Metazoa > Arthropoda > Insecta > Lepidoptera > Coleophoridae > Coleophora > Coleophora flavipennella. The sequence goes on from OX369307.1 coordinate 2,451,797, forward strand.
TTATATAGGACTACACGGGAAGCACTATCTTACAAATAAAAAAGAATCATTACAATCGGTTCACCCCGTCAAAAGTTCTGAGGTAACACACATAAAAAAACATACAGATGAATTGAGAACCTCCTCCTTTTTGGAAGTCGCTTGAAAAATGAGTCAAATACAACTACACGAAAACACACACTCACACCGCTATGGTCAACCGAATCTCGTTCAAATATAGAAAATGACAAGAATATATAGACGTACTCGGAATGTAGCACAAATGAGATAGCAAATTTTGCTCACTTCGGCCTTGAACCGATTTGGGGATTACTAATCTACTAAGACGAAATGAGAGAATGCGCTTATTCTGTAGGCACCAAACCGCTGTTCGCGTAGGCCGGTCCATAGCTGTTACATTGGTCGAAGATGATTACCATAACATCAAACGTACGATGGCGTTCAGTTCAACATAATCCTGAGGCGATCGTCCAACCGTCCGTGGCGAACGCGTCCGTGGCGACCGCGCACCGGAAAACGTAGCGTAGGCAGGCCTCCCACGCAGTAGACCGACGACCTGGTGTAGATCGCGGGAAGCCGGTGGATGCTGGCAGCGCAGGACCGGTCGTCGTGGAAATATTTGGGGGAGGCCTTTGTCCAGCAATGGACGTTTTTGATAATGATGATGATGAATCGTGCAAGCAAAGGTAGGCGATTGTACTATCTATTTGTTTGTTGAAAGATATAATAATAGTATCAAACGTTGCTGCGTTTTGCAGCCCGTATTCGCCACTTGAAACTCTTTCTTCCTACTGGTTCCAGGCACTTCACTATTTAGTAATCTGTGCTGGTTCTGCGAGCTACATATCAATATTCTTCATAATTATAAGTTGAGTATAGTATGTGGTTTGGTGCCCCCCTAGCGTCGGTGGCTCAACCGGTAACGACTCGGTCTTCCTAACCAGAGGTCCCGGGTTCAAATCCGGACGGCCAATGCACCAATGAGTTTTTCGAAACTTACGTATATATATACTCACCGATAATGCTTTAACGGTGAAGGAAAACATCGTGAGGAAACCTGCACACACCTGCGAAGAAACTCGAAGGTTGTGTGTGAAGTCGACCAACTGCACTGGGCCCGCATGGTCGACTAAGGCCCGATCGCCCTAATTCAGGGTAGGCTCGAGCCCCTCATTGGGGACGTATATGAGCTGATATGATGATTGGTGGCTCTACAATAGCACCACTTTATCTCTTTCCGAGGGTGACGTAAGAGGCGACTAAGGGATCAAAGACTGGAGGATGGAAGCAGCGTCCTTTACGTGTACTGTACCATAACACTGCACACTGTGATGGCCAACCCGCCTGCCAAATATGGGGATTACGGCAAAACCCTCACAGCTCGAGGGAGGCCTATGTCCAGCAGTGGACATCTTTTGGCTAATGTGCTCATAGTCATCATCATCATTATATTATGCCAAACCAGGCTGATTATCGAAAGGTTAAATATCCAGGAATAACCTCACTAATTTCACACTCCTCACCAAACCCCGACTGCATAAACACATCCCTCTTTTTGGGCCGTCAGGTAAAAATTTACCTGCCCCAATGACTTCTATATTACTACTGCCCTATGTCACTCCCGCGGTATCAAGCTTTGCAGGCTACAGGCTCAGATAAAGAAACAGACAAACATACTTTCACACGAAAAAAATTGCCCTCCTTTTTGATTAAAAACTAGTTGTGCCCGCGACTTCGTCCGCGTGAAGGTTTTGAATTTTCCCATGGGAACTATTGAATTTTCCGGGATAAAAAGTATATTCTATGTTAACCCGGGCTATAAGGAACCACAATACAAAATTTCATCAAAATTGGCCTGGTAGTTTTTGCGTGATGCGCGAACATACAGACAGACAAAAATTTCAAAAGTTTTGTCCTCTATATCGTTAGTAATTTCCACTGCAGTTATTATTTTCCAAAAAAGATTTCATGTACAGACACGACCCCGTTACAGTTTTGTTATATCCAGTAAGTATACCCCTCTTATTTTGGTAAATCGTTATAAAAATACCGAATATCACTTTCGGGGTCAAGATAAATCCAACGACACCTCGCTCTCCAAAATCCATCAAGCCGTTTAAACAGACATCCTACTAAAATTATAAACGCGAAAGTTTGGATGTTTGTTTCTCTTTCACGCAAAAACTACTGAACGGATCAGGCTGAAATTTGGTAGGTAGACAGATAGGACCTGGTTTAACACATAGGCACTGCGGACCCTCGAAAGGTCATAGAAACGTCCATGCGGGTGAAGCCGCGGGAAACAGCTAGTACATACATACACTCGAAAAACATTAACAGCCTTTTCGGGCACACGGGTAAAAATCCACACGATGTGATTACGCTCGATATTTGCTTGTGACATATTTAGAACACTAGTCAAAAACCAATGACCTTGTGTATAAAAAAGGTCATTGTCAAAAAACAATGACCTTGTGTACAAAAGGTCATAGTCAAAAACCAATGACCTTGTGTTAGGAGGTCATTGTCAAAAACTTTCCAATTCTACGGTCTTGCTTTGTTCTCACCGTCGTTTATTAACCGATTTTGATGAATTATTTTTTTTGGAAAGGAGATATTTCAGGTATGATAAGGAAACCAGGATCTGATGATGGCATCCCAGAGAAATCGAGGGGAACCTTAGTTAAAAGTCGTTTTTTTTGTCCAAAATTATATGATTTATACATGGTCATTAATTAACCCAAAAATCTCATAAGGAGGAGCTGAACAATTTTTGTTCTACAACTTTGCTGAAATTGCAAAATAAATTTGACTTTTCACACGAATTTGATTGCTCAGATGATCGATTTGCTCATTTATAAGAAGCTGATATTTTGTACACATATTTCTGATTCTGATCAACTTTCCCGAAAGAACATTGGGTCATTCGCAAAAAAAATTTTGGCTTCCCATAAAGCAGCTTCCCATACATTTCATACACGAAAAACACCTGTGTGTCACGTCACGTGGTAGTGACAAATTCCGGTGGTCCAAAGACCACCGTTGTGTAATAGTTTGGGGTTAGTGCAGTATGGCGTAGGTACAAGAAAAATTTAGAAGCTGCGACTAGAATGCTCCAGGACATCCAGAGGGAGAATCATGAAATGAGTGATACATCACAGTTTTCTTTAACGGTTACTACGTGTTGCGGGCAATAGCTAGTACAAGAAAATTTGTATTTATTCAATAATTAACTAGATGCGTAATTACGTATATCATACCGTGCGCTGGACACTACACAATTATTTATTAAGATAGCCAGACGGGCGTAGAAAATGTTCTTCCACCAACCAAACCGAGTCACATAAAGTTAGAATCTGCCGGAAATCTAACCCGCGACCCGCTGATCTAGAGCTAACGAACTTAACCATTACTCCATGGAGGCGGTCAAGAAACACACTTAATTTTTTTTTGTTTTCTGAAAGTGAGTCGCAGATAAAATGTGCTGCCTTTACTCTGCATTATTTGAACAAAAGAGCGGAATGTAAAAAAAAATATTCGAAAAGACTAAAAACTTGTAGGTACAAGCATTAATTTGAATGTCACTTAGCTAATTAATCATGCACGTTGGACAACAGTCCAAACTTAACGTGTATGCAAAATTTCAGCTTAGTTCTAATTCAGTTTCCAAGATTTGTCCCAAACTAACTAACACGGGAAGCTAATATAAAATACTTGTAAAATAGTGAAATAGTGTTATGCCATTATTATAGCGGTCATCGTAGAACGGCCGCACCTATACCGATCTATACTTAGTCCTCTAAAAACCATTTGTGTTGGACTTTGCGGTCGTTAATTCTTTTAATGCATTTTGCCAGTATACTAGAGTTTCAGTTACTTATAAAACTAACTAACACGGGAAGCTATTATAAAATACTTGTAAAATAGTGAAATAGTGTTATGCCATTATTATAGCGGTCATCATAGAACGGCCGCACCTATACCGACCTTAGTCCTTTAAAATGTACACGTCCGGCCGTCGTCGTGTGCGGACGTGTACATAAAAATTAACTGCATTTTAATAAAATTAATTTAAGCCTGACAGGCAATTCTGAACTTTAGTGACAAAGTGATAACGTCTCCTATTGCACAGCTGTCATAATTGCTCTTGTTGCATTCTGTGCCGTGTTTTCGTGGAACTGTGCTGTGATACCTGTGACACTCGCTCTTCACCCCCGCGGGTAAAGGAAACCTGCTCTGATTTTGCTTCTCGCTCTCCGGCTCCCCGGCTGTCGCGTAAAATGAGTTTGTTGGACCGTTCACCGCCAAACTCCGGCAAAAATTCTCCCTACGGTGGTTCGTTAACCGATCTGACAAAAGAGAGACCTGATAGGAAACGAAAAAATCCGGATGACAGTATCACCAGAAGTGATTTTACCGATTTCCGCACAGAAATGATGAACTTTCTTAGGGAGGCCAATAGCTCTCAGAAGGAGGACTTCAATACCTTAAAAAGTGATATTACTCAAATTAAAACACAATTACACTCACTTACATGTGTCACTGAAAAAATAAATGAAGAACACGAGCAATTTAAAATAGAGTTGTCAGAAGTCAAGGAGTCACTCAACTTTCAGTCCTCAGCACACACATCACTGAAATCTCGTGTGGACACCCTAAGTACTTCCATTGCCAAAATCAACTCCTTGGAAAAGGATCTATCGAATCTCCGTCAAAGGCACGATACCCTTGAATACGATCACAACCTTCTACAGCAACGGGACCGCATCATGAATTTAGAGATCTCAGGAATTCCTGAAAATCAAAATGAAAATGTGTGCAATTATGTGATTGTCATAGCGAATTATGCCGGCGTCGAGTTAACCCGTGAAGACATTAACCATGCACATCGCGTCCAACCCCGTATCCACGATCCTAAGAAGCCTAAAAACATTGTAGTGCAGCTGAAGTCTACTATACTGAAAGACAGCATTATTTCCGGGATACGGCGAAAAAAAGGTATCACTACAACAGATATGAATATTGCTGGACCCTCACGCAATATTTACGTGAACGAACATCTTACTCCAGTCTACAAACAGCTGCTCAAGCAAACGAAAGAAGCTGCCAAATCCACCAGCCCAAAGTATGAGCATGTGTGGGTCCGTAACTGTAAGATATTCGCCCGGAAAGATGAGACATCGCCGAAAATCTATATAAAAACCGCTAACGACCTTAAAAGACTAAAGTGACTGTGTTTTTTGATAATGCTTGCAGGGTTTGCTTTTGTACTTCAGGAGTTTTGTTTTGTTTATCCTTTTAATGAGGCTGCCAGCTCTTTAGAACTATCTATAAATATGGTATATTATTTATGTATATTTTTAATTTTTATCGTTTGTAATTTAATAATTTATCTATTTATTTTATGTAATTCTTTTGTATATTTACATATAAACAATAATATTTTTATTTATCTTGTAATACAAATGCATTCTTACGAATATTTAAAATTAGTTTACCCTCATTTAAAAAATAAAATTACTATGAGCGCTACTACCTACAAATCACATCTGGTTAGGTATAATTCACGTTTATCAAAAGTAGTTATGATGGGTCTTTTGTTTACGAGTCTATTCAATATGTGCCTATCAATGAACACGTGTGGATATAGCCTACACTTTTTATGCTACATATATTATAAAGTTGTCTGTTGTTATTGTTACGATAAACGTTTAAATGGCTAACATTAATAATGAAATGAATTCCCTGAGTATGTACTACCAGAATGTACGTGGGCTCCGCACTAAATGTTTTCAATTATACAATAATATTTTGTCTCATAATTTTGACCTAATATTCTTATCTGAAACATGGTTACAAAATGATATAATGAACACGGAATTATGTGATCTTAGGTATGACTTGTTTCGATGCGATCGTAATTTAGCTATGACTCATAAATCGACTGGTGGAGGTGTGATGATTTGCGCTCGCCGCGAGCTCGGCGCGACGTTGACTACCAGCTGGTCATGTACTTCCTGCGAATCTGTGTGCATAACTATACCTTCCCGAGCGCTTCACTCCTCAGTAGACCTACATTTGGTGATAGTTTATGTACCGCCCGACCCAAATAAATTGTGCGACCGGTTGAAGGATATTAAAAATAATATCTCACGGTTTATAGATCTTTTACCATCAGATAATTTTTTACTCTTGGGGGATTTTAACCTACCTGATTTAAAATGGGATGCTAATGAGCAAGTGGCGCACATTGAAGGCGCATCCATGAGACAGAACCTGGCTATTACTTTTGTAGATGACTTGGGATACTTGGGACTAAAACAATACAATTATATAGTAAACAGTAAAAATAAAATTTTGGACTTATGTTTTAGTACTCTCCCCCTCAACGTAACTATGTCATATTCTCCACTTATTAGAGAAGATGTTTATCATCCAGCCTTAAGTATCGATATTCTAGACATCAACATAAAACCGTTCCAGGAGTTACGTCATTCGAGGTTTAACTTTAACAATTGTGATTATGCTAAAATTAACGCCTATTTATATAAAATCGACTGGAAAAATATTTTAAAACATAATGATGTTAATATGGCAGTTGAGACATTCTATGAAGAATTACACAAATGTTTTATTCTACACATTCCCCTATCTAGTCATTCCAGTAAGCATAGTCATTATCCCATTTGGTATTCCTCAGCATTAATAAAAATTATTCTAGAAAAATCACGTATGCATCGAAAGTGGAAAAGGTTTGGTAATCCAAGAGATTATGACGAATTCTCCCTGCTAAGATCGCGGCAACGTCGTATTCAATCACAATGTTTTGAATCTTTTACTAAAAATACTGAAAATTTCATAAGGCATTCCCCTAAACATTTTTGGAAATATGTTAAAGCTAAAAAGGGAGGATCCAGTTATCCCAAAAACTTCAAATTCGGAAACAATAACTTTGATGATGGTCAAGGCATTTGTAAGGCTTTCAGTGAATTTTTTGATAGTGTGTTCGTAAGATCCTCCCATATTTCTCATCTCTCTAATAGTAACGTTAACCAGGACTTCAATCACCAAGGCAATGACTCCTTGTCCCTTATTGACGTTTCCGAAGACGTCGTGGTAAAATTTTTAAAATCTCTAGACATCTCGAAAGGAGCGGGCTGTGACGGTATTCCACCGATTTTTCTTTCATCTTGCGCCGAGAGCTTAGCATTGCCAATTACGATTTTATTTCGTCACTCATTAAAAGAATGTGTTTTTCCTGACTTGTGGAAGAAAGCTAATATTATCCCAGTCCATAAAAAAGGGTCCAGATCTAATATAGAAAACTACCGTCCCATCTCAATTCTAAATACCATTAGCAAGGTTTTTGAAAAAATTGTATATAATGTTATATATCCTGTCATTGTTAATGGTATACCAGGTACTCAGCATGGGTTTTTGCGGGGCCGCTCCACCGTATCTAACCTGTCATTATTTTCGGACTTTGTACTTCGTAATATGGAAAATGGAGGACAGGTGGATGTCATTTACACAGACTTTGAAAAAGCATTTGACCGTGTGGATCATGACCTCCTACTGCGGAAGCTCTGTAGCCTTGGGATTCACGGGGATCTACTGCGTTGGGTTCGTTCGTATTTATATAATCGTTGTCAGGCGGTGGTACTGGGAGGATATAGATCTGATTATATAACTATACCTTCAGGCGTTCCACAGGGTTCACACCTTGGTCCTCTCTTCTACAATGCTTACATCTACGACATTTACAAAGTTTTTTCATATGCATCTCACCTGTTATATGCCGATGACAAAAAAGTTTTCTTAAAAGTGCGTTTTGATGCTGACTGTGAGCTCTTACAATGTGATCTAAACAGTCTTTTTGATTATTATGTTCACAACAATATCACTGTAAGTATAAGCAAATGTCAATGTATAAGCTTCACTCGTAAAAAGAAACCGATTATATATCCCTATCACTTTAATAATGTCGAGATTGAGAGAGTTGATAAAGTACGTGACCTTGGTGTTCACTTTGACTCAAAAATGCTTCTCACAACTCATTACAATAAGATAGTTGATCGCTCTTTCCGTAACCTTGGATTCGTTCTCCGCACCTGCCAACCTTTCACGTCTCCTCTGAGTTTAAAAATCGTATACTATGCATACGTGCGTAGTATTTTAGAGTATGCGAGTCCAGTATGGTCTCCCTCGTACGCTATTCACAAAAATCGTATCGAACGTATCCAAAAAAAGTTTCTGAAGCACCTCAATTTCAGATGTTTTAAATTTGCCGACAACTACATCGAAAACTGTCATTTACACAATTTACTCACACTCGATGAACGTCGCACCATGTTGGACATGGGTTTGTTGTACGATATATTGAGTGGACGTCTGGATTGCCCCGATCTTCTCTCTCGCATCTCTTTTAATGTTCCCACCCGTCGCACAAGACATACCTCGCTATTTCACGTTCCCTTCTGCTCGACCAATTACGGCAAAAATGCTGTCCTCACAAGAATACTGCGCACATATAATATCATATTCTCTAATATTGACCCATTCATAACTACCTCTAAACAATCATTTAAATCAAAAACCAAAAATGTTTTGCTGGAATTAAGTATCTAGTGCTCCGATCATAAGTCCTCAACTATTGTACTTATTTTATTTTTAAGCTTATCGACCAACAAATATTATATTCCTACGTTATAATATACAAATACATCTTTAGTATGAAGGTTTTTAATTATAGTATTTATATATTATTATTATATATTATTTTTACATGTACATATTATATTTATGTATTTATTTTATTTGGTATTTTTCGCTTATCTATTAGTTTTATATAATCATATTTTTAATTATTTACTACTTTGAGCTTCGACACCTCACGTCTGCACGTTTATGTAATACAGTGGATGACTTTTATTAGCCCAATAAGAAATTGTTATGTACCTAAACATGTTTAATGTACAGTGTTGGCTGTTGTTATCCCTAATAAATAAAAAAAAAAAAAAAAAAAAAAAAACCATTTGTGTTGGACTGTGCGGTCGTTAATTCTTTTAATGCATTTTGCTAGTATACTAGAGTTTCAGTTACTTATAGTCGTCTTTCCACAGTGATAAACAGAGCCAAGTATTGTAATAGGTCGGTACCTACCACATTTTACGAGTTATTTCATGGCTCAGTAAGTACGTAGGTAAGTTATTTAGTAGTAGTCTATTTGCGGTGAAGTTGCTTTTGATTTGGTAGGGTTATTCGGTTTTCCAATAAAATTAAAAAGTAAAAGTTATTCGGTTTAAAATGTGTAAACCGGAATAAATGACCTCTTTTCATACAAATTGATCAACTGATTAGCGATCTTTGTATGGGAAGTTTTTTTTTAGCGATTTTATGAAAGTTTATTACACAAGCATATACTTATCATTTATATGTCTAATTCTATTTCTATAGACCATATCGCGATTCATATACAGGGTGTAACAAAATTGGTGTAGGTCCCGTTAACTGGGGCTTTTGATCATCATACTCAATAACTTTTGTTTTAGTCTTAGGACTTTGCTGAAAACGCAAATAAAAAATTGAACTCTTCATACAGATCAATCAGCTGAACGAACAATTTTGTGCATTTTAGTATGGAGGGCTCAAATATTTTTTTTGAGAATTGATTATGGAAAGTTGTTCAGTATGAAGAGTAGAACCCCCAGTTAACGGGCCCTACACCAATGTTACACCTGTATTATTTCAGTTTCTGTGGTTAAAACACTCTTAACGGACTTGTTTAACATTTCTTCCAATGCCTACAACGTTCCCCCAAGCAAAGTATATTATATATTAGTACTAACCTACAGCATGGACACTCCCAGCCGCTCTCTAGATTCTTACCTCACCCCCTCGACACACAGATTGGTTTTAGTTTGGTGCTCGGACGTATGGGATTTCGTCATGATTTTGTTTGCCCCAAGACTTAGCTACCTCCGATGCTACCTCCGATCTACTTCGGGTCTTTTAGAGAGTATCAAGGTATTAAATAATTATTTTAAAAAACGCCAAACACGTTAAAAACTACTTCCATCGCAACAGCTTTTCGTTAATTTTCCAATAAAGTACTACACCGATTTTATTAAAATTTATATGGGACTGCACGGAAAGCACTAAAAAAAGAATCATGAAAATCGGTTCACCCAGCCAAAAGTTCTGAGGTAACACACATAAAAAAGCATACAGTCGAATCGAGTACCTCCTCCTTTTTGGAAGTCGGTTAAAAACAATATGTTTGGTAGTGAAATTTTTTTGAAAGATAGCAAAATCAATGGGGTTTGAATCACATGTGTTAGTGCATGCGTAAAAGAACAAATAGATAAAATGAAAAAAAGGTCGAATGAAGAATGTTATTTAACAGCGCCACCGCGTTACAAGTTTTAACTACATATTTCACTGGCATTTTATTGAAACATCTGACTGTTCATTCAAAGTTTTACTTTGCTCATCCACAAAAACGTAAAGCTTATTCAAATACTTCAAGTCGTTATAATTTTCTCGCACCTAGGACTGCTGCGTTTCGCTGGTGACAGATTTATTTTTGTTATATTTTCGTATTGTTTATATTACGTGGGCTGCATAGGTTGTTCGGATTTTCCAGAGCACGGTTGAATAATTATTTTATGTGTTTTAATGTTATTTTTTGCGTGGATTTGTATACGGTATGTGTGCTTGTGCACCGTTCAATACTACGAGCACAACTCAGGGTGTACCGAGTTTTAGGGTTTTGTAGGTCCCTTCTTATGCAATTTTTATACAAATACATCGTACACAATGACTTTCATATTACTGACGATGGCGTAATCTTTCATCGTTCTGTCCATCCCTTCTGTCATAGATTCATAAATTTTACTTTTATTAACCGAATAAGTTTTCTTAAAAAAAACGTTCTTACGTGTTGACTTTTTTTAATTCACTATTGATAAGCCCTTGGCATCATCTCACCTAGTAAGTGACGATGATGGAAGCGGGCTTACCAAGATTCCCCAACGCAATGGGGAACTGGCTATCTTGTATTTAGGCCGGAACACATCAATGTTGTTAGCATTGATGTATGGCGGCAAGACTTAGATAAGATGGTGATCAGAAAAAACTATGAGCCCTAATGTTAGACATTAGTAATTTTTCTTGATAATTTAATTTTACTGATATTAATTGGCACTTTCTAGAGAATAACCACCTCCGTGGCGTAATGGTTAAATCCATCAGCTTCACATCAGGAGGTCGCGGATTCGATTCCCGGCGGAGTCTAACTTTGTAAGAATTCGTTTGGTTGGTGAAAAGCTATTCAATATTTTCGAATTCTCACGAGAAGATCCGCAGGAGAACCAAAGTAACCGACACAGCTCACAGAATCGCTAAATTGAAGTGGCAGTGGGCAGGGCACATAGCTCGTAGAACAGATGGCCGATGGGGTAGTAAAGTTCTCGAGTGGCGACCGCAACAAACACATTTTCTCATTTTTAATATTAGTAAGGGTACTTAATTAGATTGCGACATTGTTTTCCGGTCGTAGGTCAGTGCAACTTGTGTGGTCGCGTCGATTACGCAGGTTAACTGACCGTAAGCACAGTGATAACCTGGATGGGTTTAACTATTAGTAGCATTTATCTCAACGGTTTCCGTGCTTCGCAACCCACGTAAAGCCGCCGGTGCCTGTTGCTGTTACAAGATGCAGTCGTTAAGAGGGAAGATTAGTACACACTCTCCGTACGAAAAGAGAAAACCTTTTTCCACCTCTGAATATTATAATATTATCCTATCATAATGATTATTCAATATGTTATTGACACAATAAAAGCTAGGTATTAAGGTTTCATTTTTTAAATTATTGATTAAAACTAACCAATAATAGCCAAAATTAGTTTTGTACGAAAACACTGAACGAAAAATAAAATTGAACGTATTATTTGTACGAAGGTTGTTAGCCACACAATCTCTTTTTTCCTGAAACTATTTTGAATTGACGGCTAATTTCAATATAAATCTCCTTGGTGAAAATCAGGGTTCGACAAAATAATTATCACTATAATTATCCGCGTTAATAACAAATGGATAATTATCGACTGATAATAAAAAAAGATTGCGTTCGTGAAAGTGAACTATATTCGAACATGTATTTCCGTACTTGCGTCTATCCGAATTCCGAACGCACGAAGTGTCAACGTGCCGCACCGTAGGGATACCCCTTACAAAAAAAAAAAACAGTTCGGATTACGAGATTATGCAAAGTTGAGTGAACTTGAGTGTCATTGGTTTTTTAAGTTAAATATTGTTTATTGAGTTGAATTTGAAAAATGCCTCGTGAGAAAGATCCAATATGGTCATACTTTATTTGCATGAAGACAAAAAATACTGGTCTATGGGCTCGGTGCAAAGAATTTAGCAAAGAGATTCAAGGTATAATAAATAGAAATTATAAACTATTAATTTTTTTTTTTTTTAGAATAGCCTAAATTATAATGAATTTGTTATGAAACAATATAACAAATGAATTTCTTTCACTGGTGATAATGCTAATCTGATTATTATCAAGAAGCGTAATTATCTTGATTTTTTCGAACCCTGGTGAAAATCATTGGTCACCTATGTGCATTAGTAGTAATTCAATGCCTATGTGTAGTTCTTTTTCAAAATATTTTTAAAGATTATCTGTCACTCTTCTTTTGTTTGCAACAATGGACGTCTCGCGGGAGCTTTTTGTGCTATGATTTTCTATGATTAAAAACGAGGGTTAACCTTCAAGGAATCTCACAAAATTTACAAAGTGCTTTTCGGGATTCTGCTCCTGAGCTGCGTTAGCAACAGTTACTTTGGTTTGTTGGTTTCGTGAATTTAAACGTGGTTGAGAGAACCTAAACGATGACCCCAGACCCGGCCGACCACCATCTGCAGTAACTCATGAAAATGTCATCAGGGTAGAGTGGCTATTGCGGGAAAATAGACACATTGATAAATTAATACGATAAATCTTCGGAAACTAGGCTTTTATTAGGTTAGAGATGTAAACTTATCTTTCTTCATAACATATCTATATACTTATGTAAATAAATAGACATATGACATATGCTTATGACATGGCAGGCCTGTGGTGACACTTGTCACATCGTACATTTTAACCAAAGAGAATACATATACAAATACATTACAAGGTACCGTCTATAGTTTCTTCGCCAAGAATGAAGTCGGTTCTTTGAGTCCTTGTCGACCTTCGAAATGGAGGGTCGTGAAGTGAACTTACTGGAGGTTCTAAATGTTTTCCATTATTTGGCAGTTGAAAAGGCACTGTTATAGTGTTGTATTATACACGTAATTAAATTTATACCAAAGCTAAACAGTCAAACAGAAAGCACGACAGTAAAATAACGCGGCTTACTGTGGCAACAACGACTGAGTTTACACGCGTCAGTTATTTTGAGGTTGCGCCCTTCGCTGGTTCATAGAGTTTTCCTTCTGGAAAGGTCAAACACAATCTTTTTGTTTATAACTATAAACTGCGTCTGCATTTTTAAAATTTTTAAACACACTTCAAAAAAGGAGGAGTTTCTATGTTCTTTTTTATGATTTTTTATTCAAAAGAGTTTACCGAGGTGTTCCTATTGTCACCAAGTCATTATCTGATGATGGGATCCCAGGGAAATCGAGTGCAACCCTAAAATTTAATAGGCACGTATTACGTGTCTTATGTATTCTGTAAAGATGTTCAAGTATTTGCGTCTGGTATTCATCCTCTCATGTTGATGATCTGATGATGGAATGTACAACTCCTTAACGGTAAGAAGTTGGAAGATAATTCTTTAAATATTATATGTAGGTACGTTCAGACCGAAAGTTGTATTCTTTCAGGTTATTCAATTAAGGTTATGCAGGTAAGCTGATGATGGAAGGTACAACTCTTGAATGGTTACGAGTTGGAGGATAATTCTTTAAATATTACACGTAGATACGTAGGTACGTATAGACCGAAAGTTGTATTCTTTCAGGTTATTCAATTAAACTGAAAATGAAAAGTTTCATTCCTTAACTTTCTTGCTACTGAGATGATGATGGAAGCCACAGGATTCTGTATCAGATAATGAAACACATGCATTATGATTTGATGATTCCTAATGGCGAGTAAGTTATTGGGTTTAACGTTGTTAGATAAATAGCATTATCACTTAAAATTTAAAAATAAAAGATAAAAAACCGACTGCAAAAAGAAATTCACTCAAAAGTTTGAAATAATATTTTTATAATACACGAAGTCAACCAAAAATAACGAAACCAAAGGCAGGTAGGGACGAATCAAATTAAGTTAACTCCGAAAAATCATTTAAATAAATGGCGACTCTTGCCACGACACATCATCATCATATCAGCCGAAAGACGTCCATAGCTGGACAAAGGCCTCCCCAAGAATTTCCACGACGACCGGTTCTGCGCTACCCGCATCCAGCGGCTTCCCGCGACCTTCACCGGGTCATCGGTCCACCGAGCGGGAGGCCGGCCTACGGTACGTTTTCCGGTGCGCGGTCGCCACTCGAGAACTTTACTGCCCCAACGGCCATCCGTTTTACGAGCTATGTGCCCGAGTCCTACTCGCACTTGGCCGGTTTTTATGACTGCATTTGAGGGTGAGTGTTGTAGCTCGCGAGCTGGACATGAGTTTTGTCTAGATATGTAAACTAAACTACTTATATTGTACATAAAATAGACTGTGATCATGACCCACACTTCGTGAATGCCAAATTTTGCTAAGATTGGTTGAGGAGTTGAAGCGTGAAGAGGTAACAAACAAACAAACACATTTTCTCATTTACCATATTAGTAAGGATTTTTCCTTTATTCTATGCAAGATACAGAGTAAGTCCTAAGAATGTCACTCGTTATTTTTTTAACACCCTGTATATTTATGTATTGTACTAGCTTTGGACATAGTTTTTATGACTGTGTTTGAAAGTGTGTGGTGGCCGAGTCGCAAGCGGCTTGCGAGTGTGGTAATGAGTTTTCGATCCCTCGGGAACTATTATGAACACTGCTACTGCTAAACTAAGAAAGCTTACCTAAGATTCTTTCACACACACAGTTTGCGTGCGGTAGAGCGTCTAATCTAAGCGAGCCTCTTACTTATGTTGTTTTTAATACAAAATTTAATTCCCAGGATCCCGGTGTTATGTTCCCGGGATCTTGAACGGCAGTATTCCCGAGATTTCTCGTTCCCGGGAACCCGGGACCTAAACCCTAATTTTGGAGTGCGAGGTGTCGTTAGATTCGACTTGATCCCATGAGAAGTAACTAATATCTCATTTGTGACATAAAACACATTTTTACTCGACTGCCCAAAAAAGATGGGTAATGTCTTTATGCAGTCGGGTTTTAAATCCTTAAATTGGTAAGGTTATTTGGGATTTTAATTAATTTGTAGTAAAAAAGCTGTTGAATTTCATGAGTAGAATCACTTTATGATTAACTAGCTTTTGCCCGCGGCTTCACTCGCGTGGACATCGCTTTCATGACTGTCTTCGGGGGTGAGTGTTGCGCAAGCCGCAAGCGGCTCGCGAGCGTAGACTGGAGATTCCTCCACATCCCTCGGGAACTATATAGTTATTAACTGGCTATTCTGATCAGCAGTCTATGTCACTTCCCACCCCCCGAACTTTTTCTTTGCATAAAACTAACATCAATCCGTTGCTCCATTGCCACGCCGACGTGCGCGAGCCTGGAAATAAATTTTCCCTATATCCCTCGGGAACTTTCTCAGGCTATGCTAATTAGTAGTCTATATCATTTCCCACCCCCTCAATAGTCTCTGAGAAAAAAATCACAACAAACCGTTGCTCCATTACGATGGGTAAAAAATCAGCCAAAAAATATGTATTTTTAGTTCCCTCAGGAACTGCATCCGACTATGCTATTTTCACGGGATGAAAAGTAGCCTACGTCCTTCCCCGTCACATAGGCTACCTCCGTGCAAACTTTCTTCAAGATTGGTTGAGTTGTTGAAGCGTGAAAAGGTAACAAACAAACAAAGAAACATATTTTCACATTTTATAATATTACTAGCTTTTGACCTAGAGGGTGCGCGGTGCGCGAGCCGCAAGCAGCTCGCGAGGGTGGACATGAATTTTCTCCAGATCCCTCGGGGGAACTATGTCAGGATATGCTTATTAGTAAATCGTGTCATTTCCCACCTCTCAACCATCTCGGTGCAAAAAATCACACAATCCATTGTTCCGTTGCGATGTTAATTAACCAAAAAAGAGTATATTTTCAGTTCCCTCGGGAATTGCATCGGGCTATGCTATTTTCACGGGATAAAAAGTAGCCTATGTCCTTCCTTGTGACACAGGCTACCTGCATGCCAAATTTCATTAAGATTGGTCAAGGCGTTGAAGCGTGAAAAGGTAACAAACAAACACATTTATAATATTAGTAAGGATAGTAATGATAAGGATTACAATTGTCCGTATGGGTTTCGGCTAAGAATAGGACCATCCCATCTCTTCCAAACGGGTCGTAAGAGTCGGCTTAGGGACTTAAAACCGGAGGATGGGCAGCAGCGTCCTTTCCGTGCATTGCGACACACCTGCAATCACACTGCGATCGCCAATCCGCCTGCCAAGAGTGGCGATTACGGCAAAACCCCCCTATGAAATCCACACTCAGAAAACGGCCCCTCGTCCCCGGCGGCCCCGCTATTCATTGTAGCAGTCATGGTAACGGCGGGGTGGGGAGTGTGAAGAATCCCTGGCAGATGCCAGGCTACCAAACCCAACGACCTTTGGCCCTAGCAACTTACAACACGCGTACACTGCGGACTGACGAGAAACTTACAGAACTCGCACAAGTATTGAGCAGGTTACGGTGGGATATCGTCGGTTTATGTGAAGTCCGAAGAGAGGGAGAGGACACCATGATCCTTAAATCCGGAAACCTGCTCTATTTCCGGAAAGACGACCAACAGTCCCAGGGTGGTGTCGGGTTTCTCGTCCACAAGTTTCGTCAATTTACATAAGTATGCTTTTCGACAAGGGTAGCATACCTTATACTCAGAAACGGTATTTGATGAAGGTCATACAACTCATACAGGTATACGTGCCGACTACGGAACACTCCGACGACGAGGTAGTGACTATGTATGAGGACATCTCTACAGCCTTACATAGCACCAAGACCCATTATACCGTTGATATGGGGGACTAACGCGAAACTGGGCAAACGAAGCGATGGTGAGCTGAGAGTAGGGCAATTTGGATATGGAGTAAGAAATGCACGTGGCCAGATGCTGGCCGACTTTATAGAGAAGGAGAGCCTCTTTATGATGAACTCCTTCTTCAAAAAGTCAAAACAGCGGAAGTGGACATGGTTGCATCCCAATGGCGTAACGAAGAACGAGATAGACTTCATCTTGTCGACAAGGAGGCAAATATTCAATGATGTCTCCGTGATCAATTCAGTCAAAACAGGAAGCGATCACCGGATGGTCAGAAGCACATTGAATCTAAAGACCAAGCTAGAAAGATGTCGACTGATGAAGTCTGCGCTCCGACCGGCGCCCATCCAGCTCCAAAACCCCAAGAGCTTTCAGCTCGAGTTGCACAATCGTTTCGAATGCCTAGGAGACTGCGAGAATGTGGACGATTATAATGACAGGTTCGCGGAAATTGTCCAAACGGTCGGGTCTAAGATTTTTAAAACTCGCCGTTCAAACAGAACCAAAAAAATCTCCGACTTCACCCGAAACCTCATGGAAGAAAGACGCAGATTGGTTTTGCAGTCCTCTGAAGACGCTACTAAGTATCGGCAACTAAACAGGCAGATCTCTAATTCCCTGACTCACGATTTACGCCAATATAATACAAATTGTATTAAAGAGGCGATTGAGCACAACAAAGGCTCAAAAGTGTTCGCGAGAGATCTGTCTGTTGGACAAAGCTAACGGACCAAGCTGAAGACTGAGGATGGCAGGACCATATCGTCTAAGACTGAGTTGCTGGAAGAAGTTGAGAAGTTCTATGGACAATTGTACAAGACCACAGGTTTGCCTGTCAGCGATCTGGCTGAAAACCCAAGAGCCAGACTAACCCGACACTATACCGAAGATATCCTGCACGTCAGCCTGCACGAGATTAGAATGGCTCTCAAACAGCTCAAGAACAACAAGGCATCGGGTGATGATGGAATTACGGCTGAACTTCTGAAAGCAGGTGGATCTCCGGTAGCAGCTTTTAGCTCTTCGGAAGTTATTTAATTCCGTTATACTCGAGGGACAAACGCCAAAGGCATGACACAAAAGTGTGGTCGTGCTTTCCTTAAAAAAAGGGTGACAACACCCTGCTGAAGAACTACAGACCCATCTCACTTCTGAGCCATGTCTACAAGCTGTTTTCGAGAGTCATTACGAATCGTCTCGCATGCAGGTTTGACGACTTCCAGCCTCCCGAACAAGCCGGTTTCCGAAAAGGCTTAAGTACCATAGACCACATACATACGCTGCGGCAGATTATACAGAAGACCGAAGAGTACAATCAGCCACTATGCTTGGCGTTTGTGGACTATGAGAAGGCCTTTGATTCAGTCGAAACCTGGGCTGTGCTACAGTCTCTCCAGCGGTGCCAAATTGACCATCGATACATCGTGGTGTTGAAGTGTCTGTATGAAAACGTCACCATGTCAGTTCGCCTCCAGGATCAGAACTCGAAACCTATCCAGTTGCAGCGAGGGGTGAGACAGGGAGACGTTATATCTCCGAAACTGTTCACCGCCGCCCTGGAAGATTTTTTAAGCTTCTGGACTGGCGTGGACTTGGCATCAATATCAACGGCGAGTACATATCCTACCTCCGATTCGCTGGCGATATCGTGGTCATGGCTGAGACTATGGAAGACCTAAGCACAATGCTCGATGGCCTCAGTAAAGTCTCTCAACAAGTGGGTCTTAAAATGAACATGGACAAGACGAAAATAATGTTAAATGTCCGTGTCGCACCCACCTCTCTATATGTTGGAGACTCTACACTGGAAGTTGTTGACGAATATGTATACCTGGGACAAACAGTCCAGCTAGGCAGGTCCAACTTCAAGAAAGAGGTCAATCGACGAATCCAACTCGCCTGGGCAGCGTTAGGGAAGCTTCGCAATATCTTCACGTCCCAAATACCGCAGTGTCTCAAGACTAAGGTCTTTGACCAGTGTGTGTTGCCAGTGATGACTTACGGAACTGAGACATGGTCGCTTACTATGGGCCTCTTAAGAAGGCTCAAGCTCACCCAAAGGGCAATGGAGCGTGTTATGCTCGGAGTTTCTCTGCGTGATCAAATCAGAAACGAGGAGATCCGCAGGAGAACTAAAGTAACCGACATAGCTCACAGAATCGCTAAACTGAAGTGGCAGTGGGCAGGGCACATAGCTCGTAGAACAGATGGCCGATGGGGCAGTAAAGTTCTCGAGTGGCGACCGCGCACCTAAAAACGTAGCGTAGGCAGGCCTCCCACGCGGTGGACAGCCGACCTGGTGAAGATCGCGGGAAGCCGATGTATGATGATATTGATGATGATGAAGGATTACAAATAATGTTGTAAACTGTAACTTTTGTAAGTATATTGTGCGTTCCATAGACAAATGCCCTCATAAAAATAAAAATAAAATAATTGTGTAGAGTGTGAACTGTAAAAGGCACTATGATAACATTTCCAGACTTGAGTCATTCATTACACTAATCAATCAGTGATAAATGGTTATAAAACTGTTTTGATTTTTCAATATAATTAGCACAAGATAACGACCTTTTTTAATTATCACAATAAGTACTTATTGATATTACACAGGGAATTCTACTTTGGGGCCAGATGACCATGTGTGATTTGTCCTAGATTTTTTTTTTATTTTATTTATTTATATTAATTTATTTTAGGAAAAACTAATTATTGTAATTTGTTATTGTAACCTACTAGTTAGTACTTACTACTAAACTGAAAAGCAAGATATGTACCTAATACCTATATAAATTACCTATATTTTTTGGTATACCAAAAAAAATCCTAGATCCTGCGGCAGAATAAAACAGCTGACTGAATGTAGTGAGAGCCGACACGAGAATGTACGATCTCACTGAGGAGGATTTAGGTATCTCACGCACTGACGGCCACGACCACGGCTGGTGGCCGCAGTGACCAACCTAAACTATATAGAAGCCTGTGCACATTATATCAGCCGGAAGACGTCCACTGCTAGACAAAGGCGTCTCTTGAAGATTTCCACGACGACCAGCCCTGCGCTGCTCTCATCCAGCAGTTTCCCGCGACCTTTACCTCTTTCGCAAAATTCTTTCCTTTTATCATGGCGTCGCGCACTTTGCTGACTAGCCATAGAACGGGTTGCACCGATTATACAATTATTATGGTTATTCTGCAGATACCAGGACATACTGCAGCATCAGGTCAAGGTTACCATGTTCTATCTAAAACCTATTCATTGAGACTATTCCAATGAGCCCAAACACGATACAACTGCTGTAAGTTGGCGAGGAGTTGGGCATCCTGCAAATTCCAGGAGATGCTGCTGCATCAGGCCAAGGCTACTACGTTGTATCTAACACCTATTCATTGAGACTATTCCAATGAGTCCAAACAAGATACCTCTGCTGTAAGTTGGTGAGGAGTTGGGTATCCTGCAGATTCCAGGAGATACTGAAGCATCAGTTCAAGGTTGCCATGTTTTTGCAATATTATAACAGGGCACCAAATTTTGAATCGATTAGACCTTTGTAAGATTTCCACATCCCTTCATCACCTAGATAAGAGCTGATGATCCTCAAACGGCTGAACAGATCTTCTTAAGTTATAGCTAATAAGCACCTCGATCACGTCAGCTTTAAAACATAAAACCAAACATTCCGGGAGAGCCGACAGAAGTGAAAACTTTAACCATTTTTATAAGTTTTGACCCTACACACACACACTCACACACACACAGACACAATGTTCTGTTATATGTTCTTTGTTTATATTATTTTTCTTTAATCTTTTGTTGTTTTCCACTTCTTGTAATAATCACTTAGTTTCTGTTAAGTTGCTTGGCCCCCACCTGTTAAATTTGTTTTATGTTGATGTTCTTTTGACCGCCACGAGACAGGCCTTCCTAGCCTAGTGTGGGTCACAGTTAACTTGTACTTATTAGATAAGATAACTTCGTAAATAAATTTTTTATGTCTTTTATGTCTTATGTCTTGAGTGTTCCTCGTAAGGTGTTGGTGATGGTGTCGCGAGTTGAATGGTTTTTTCCCCATATCAAATTACAGTTTTGACCCTGCGAGTGCTCCTGGTAAGGTGTTGGTGACAACTGACGGTGTCGGTGACGGTGTCGCGAGTTCAATAGTTTTTCCCATCTCAAAAACGCGTCTAAAGAAGTCTTCACTTTAAAAAACCACATCAAAATAGGTCCATTTTAAGAACTACGATTCCACAGACAGATACACAAATACACAGGTTAAACTTATGGCATGGTAGATATTTTATACTAGGTAGCAAAAAATACGGCTTTCAATAAATGTAGGTATAATTCTAAATTAAATAAAATACTTTTTACTTCGAGTTTAATCATAGCACAGGCACAGTAGAATGTAGATTATAGTACTTACTTTAGTCTATTGTGGCACAGGGCGAGACAACACTATGTAGATTGTAGAAGAAAAAGAAAAGCCGGTAAAGTGCGAGTCAGAACCGCGCACAAAGGGTTTCGAACTATCATACTAGATGGCGCTAGTTTCTTCACGTTTAAAAACACGTTTTTTGTGTGGAGACTTTCACTTTTTCAAATTTTTAGTATTTGTTTTTATAGCGGCAACAGAAATACATCATCTGTGAAAATTTCAACTGTCTAGCTATCACGGTTCATGAAATACAGCCTGGTGACGGACGGACAGATAGACAGACGTACGGACAGCGGAGTCTTAGTAATAGGGTTCCTTTATTACCCTTTGGGTACGGAACCCTAAAAAGCAGAAGGGAAATGCCGCTATTTTCATTAATCCGTAACAATGTTGATTGATAACATGCGCCATTTTGGAAGATATCCAAGGGAAACAGATGCACGAAAGGACGTTTGCGTTATGTATTTCTTCACAAAAATACATAGCAACAAGATGACAAGAATTTATAATAATAGGTCAGTCAGAATACCTAATATTTAGCGGATTCTTGTCTAAATAAACTTAGTTGCATAGAGTCTTTAGGGCTGGCACAGGACAATTGAGGCCAAAATTTTAACAAAATTATTACATCATCATATCAGCCGAAAAAAGTCCACTGCTTGATAAAGGCTTCCCCCAAAGGTTTCCAACACGACCGGTCCTGCGCTGCCCGCATCCATCGGCTTCCCGCGATCTTTACCAGGTCGTCGGTGCACCGCGTGCGAGGCCTGCCTGCGCTACGTTTTCCGGTGCGCGGTCGCCACTCGAGAACTTTACCGCCCCAACGGCCATCTGTTTTACGAGCTATGTGCCCTGCCCACTGCCACTTCAGTTTTTTTTTTTTACAATTGGTAAGCCCTAGTTTGTCGGTTACTTTGGACATGGAGCAAATAGACTATACTTTAGTCTATTTGCTCCATGCTTTGGATCTCCTGCGGGTCTCCTCATTTCTGATTCGATCGATTAGGGGAATTCCGAGCATAGCTCTCTCCATTGCCCTTTGGCAATTGTTACATCATCTAATTTGAATTTTCACTTAGCCAATCTGTAATTCGTCGAATATATAGTTTTAGAATCCTGTTCCCTAATCATTTTTAAACGACTTTCAAAAGGGAGGAGGTTCTCAATTCGACTGTATGTTTGTCACGCGATATCTTAGCAGACTAGGAAACGATATTCATGATTCCTTTTTTATTCGATAGGGTTGTATGTATGGTTATCACGCGATATCTTAGCAGACTCCGAACCGATTCACCATCATCATCATCATATCAGCTCATATACGTCCCCACCGAGGGGCTGGAGCCTACCCCGAATCAACCAACCGATTATCATTATTATTTTTCTATTCGATAAGTTAGTATAGTTGTCACGCAATATCTTAGCAGACTCCGAACCGATTTTCGTTATTCTTTTTTTATTCGATAGGGTAGTATGGTTGTCACGTGATGTGTTAGTAGACTGGGAACCGATTTTCATTATTCTTTTTTTATTCTATAGGGTAGTATGGTTGTCACGCGAAATCTTAGCAGACTGGAAACCGATTTTCATTATTCTTTTTTTATTCGATAGGGTAGTATGGTTGTTACGCGATATCTTAGCAGACTCCGAACCGATTTCCATTATTCTTTTCATATTCGATAGGGTATGCCGCCAGTATGGACCGATATAAATTTTTAGAAAATTAACAAAAATTAAATTGTACTAAGTTGTTGCGATTGAAATCGGTTTTCAACGTGTTTAGCTTTTCCAATTGTACTTTCTACTGTTTCTGGGCAAGATCATCATTATCAGCCCGTTCCACTGCTCCACCTGGGCCTCCTCAATACTCGCCAGTTATACCGATCTTCGGCCCAGCGCATCCAGCTGTCACCAGCAACCTTGCACAAATCATCACTTCACATAGCCGCGGGAGCGTCGCACTCTACATTCGCATAAACGCAGTCTCCAAAATCGGTCTAGGCAAAATAATAAACTAGAAATCCATAGTTTTGTCATGTCCGTCTGTCTACCTGTATGTCTACATGTCATGCCCATTATATACCTATAATAAAAGTTTTGCAAGGTCTTACAAATTTTTGACATCCTAAGTATATAGTTAAAGGATACAAATTTATGAAAACCATTTTTAGGCTAACCCGGGTAGTCATGTAAATTGGGGTGTTTTTTTTAATTCGATATAAGTAACATTTTCTTGATAAATGATTAGTTTACGAAACATATGAATAATTCGTATGCGTACTTCAAAACTGTGATTTCACGTGAACGGGACTCCATATGAAAATTTCAATTATCAAATGAAAGATAAAATAATAAAAATTTTCTTCGTTCGGTTTGCTTGCACATGAAGTTTGCAACTTCCAATCTATCCAACGTAATGTTTTCCATTCATACTAACTCGAGGCAAAGTATATTCATTAGTATCTATCATAAAGTATGGACTCTCCCTGCCGCTTTCTAGATTCCGACCTCACCCCCTCTGTCTTCCTGTATGTCTGCATGTCATGCCCGTTATTATATACCTACAACAAAAACTTTGCAAGTTCATACAAATTTTTGACACCCTAAGTATAGAGTTAAGAGATAAAAATTTATGGAAACCATTTTTACCATATTTTTTAAATTTTTTTGATTGATACAGATTGGTTATAGTTTGGTTCTCGAACGTATAGGATTTCACCGTGATTTTGTTTGCTCCGTCATTTGTTTTTAGAAATGTCATTTCACGACCGTTGTATGCAGTGTGCGGGGTGTGCTCGAGGCTCGCCCTCGATATTGCACTAGGATTGTGCAGGCGGCTCGCGGAGAATCTTACGCCTATAAAGCTTCCTCATGAAAGTCAACTTCTATGTTCACACCTAGCTTCCCTTCAACTCAAGTAATTTAAGTGAGCAATAGCTCAAATTAAAGAGCTCAAAGCGAGTGTTCTTAAACCAAAACGAACCGACTCAGTTAGAACCGGAGATACAGATAAAGAAAGCTATGAAAATCGCGTTTGCGTATAACTTGATAAGGGTGTTCTATCTTGTCTAAGGCTAAATGTTAGAGTTGATTTCTAATGTTTGGTGAAAAATCTGTGCATCAATAAACAGCAAAAAAATAAATGGGTTGGTTAAAACGGCCCGACGGACTCGCAATAGATTTCATATTTTTTTAAGGCGACGCATTGGAAACTTTGGTCACAGGGATCTCGTTTTTTTTCAGCAATTACAAAACACATAAAAGTGATATTTTGTAACCTGTTTCTTCATTTCAATGACTTCATTTTGTCAGTTGCAGAAACACAATTCGTTAACTTTTTTACCAGAAAAAAATGTATCAAAAAATCTCTTAAACAGAGATTAGCATTCTACAGGCAAACCCAAACGTTTTAGTACCTGTACATTTTCTAAGTCTTTTCGTCTAAACACACACTACAATATACCAGTTGGATTTTCTAAAATTAATTGTAGTTTTTAAATGAAACGAAAAACATTTAAAAAGTGCAAAATGTGGTCATGTTCTTTACTCTTTACACGTAAAGAAAAAGACAAGTAACAACTGTTCCAATTAATGCCTCGCTTTATGCTTTAATGTACAGATTTTAAGAGGAGTGTATCCGTAGCACGCACCAGCTCCATAATATAAACGAAGTTTGCTTCTCATTTGAAAAGTTATTGAAATTTAGTAAATACGTTTCATAAACTAATATCTGAGTTTGTTGGTTTGTCAGATTTCAGTAATATGTTTGTGTTTTTTTATTTAATTTAAATTTTGAGTGCGTTTGAGTACCCACATCTCACCTGATGGCAAGTGACGATGTAGTCGAGGATGGCATGTACACGCAAATTCAAATAATAGTAATTCTAGTAATTCCAAAGTGGTAGCAAAAAAGAAGATTAGTAGTGATTATAATTATCTTTATGTTAAAATTTAGATGTAGAATCATTTAGTTGTGAAATTAAAGTCACTCCGATTGAAATATTTAGAAGCTAAAAACTATCTTTCTGTTGATATTTACAATGCCATGCTCCAGTCGTGAGGTGTAGATTTACGTACCTACGTTCAATTGATACTGGTGTGGCTACGAGGAAAAAAAATCCCCTTGGACATACTAGTGTGACAAATCGGTGTGAACACGAGTCCGACGCAAATCATACGTTGCGTTGTTAAGCAGACTTTACTAATAAATAAAAGCAAAGAATACTAAATGTGTATGAGTTAGGATGTTAGCACAGAAAATTTTGGTTGCTTTTGTTTAACAACCCGTAACGTTCCCCCCACTGTTGAGGTCCCAAACTCGCAAAGTCTAGGCCATTATATGTACTCCAAAGTATGCTTAGACAAGACGTTACAGGCCGGTATTTCTACCGACAGCTGACAGTGATTAATCGCATGTTATATGTCTCTCGCCTGCTGCATCCTTCGGATGACTCGAAGATGCAATTAGAATTGTAATAAGAACTGCAGTGAACTCTACCTAGCTAGGTTGTCCACAGCGATGACTCAAAACATGATCCCACCACACAAATTACATGCACATTTCTCGATACACGATCTTAGTTGAACAGGCGAACAGAATAGGTACATCGATCTCATGACAATTGGCGACAAACTGAAATAGTTGGAATGCCAATAGCACGTAATGTAGGTAAGTCTATTTCAGCGGCTCAAGCGGCACACCACACTAGTTTTAGCCGAGCTCCGAGCGTAGGCGCCTGCCGAGTGCCGACCTTGGTGAAGCAGCATTAGTGGAAACGAGACTCGCGGCCATTTTCGGTCGCGACGCAGACGTCGGCGGCCGGGTCAAGTTTTATTGTCTCCGTGATTCAGTTGCATAATGACCGAGCAGCGGGATGAGCCGCTCGGATATGGCATGCGCCTGCGCTCCGAGCTCGGCGGGCTGCCGCTCGGGCCGCTCGAAGATCATTAACTCGCCGATAACCCATTTGGATGGGCGCCGCCGCAGACGTTTCGACACGCGGCCGCCCCCGCCCTGGCCGGCGGCCAGCTTTCGAAAGCTTGCAAAATTAGCGGAGACGCGCGCCGGTCGGCGGGCGGCGGGCGAGTGAGACGCGCGCGCACTTACACCAGTACACCGCGACGAAGTCCTTTTCTGCAAGCACGCGCTCCAACTGTTTGGAGGTGACCTCTTCGATCTGGGGCTCGTTTTTTGAGGGTGCCGATTTGCGCGCGGTCGCGGCGGCGGCCAGCAGCAGCACGGCCGTGAGGGCCTTCAGCCACCGAGCCATGGCGAGGGCGCGCGCGGACTGGCGCGGGCGCCGTCTGCGCGCGCGCCGCCCGCCCGCCGCCCGCCCTGCGCATGCGCGCCCCCATCCCCGATCGCCCGCCGCCCTGGCTCAGCCTGACCTCCTCGCCGCCACGGCTGATATCAAACGACAGCTTTGTTTACATCCCATCTGTCAGCATATTTTGTAAATTATCTACCCCACCTATCTAATCGACTGTATTAATGTAATGGATGAAATTTATCGCGGAAATATGTACCAACCTATTATATACTTAATGTAACGTAAATTGTAATCAATAATATTTACAGATTTACCATTGGATAAGTAACATATCAATTGATATCAGCCGGAAGACGTGCACTGCTGGACAAAGTCCTCCCCCAAGGATTTCCACCGAGTCGGAGGCCTTCCTACGCTACGTCTTCTGGTGCGCGATTGCCACTCGAGAACTTTACTCTCCTAACGACCATTTGGTTTACGAGCTATGTGCCCTACGCACTGCCACTTAAGTTAAGCAATTCTGAGAGCTATGTCAGTAACTTTGGTTCTCCTACGGATCCCCTCGTTTCTGATTCGATCTTTTCGATTTGAATTCAGAGACAAACAGGAATAAAAAGTTCCTGCCTGTCACCGAATTTAATATGAAAATGTCACATTATTCGTATTGTTTGTTCATAAATTATTATTTTAATATATTTAAATATTAGAGAAATTTGAATAAAAAGCAAGAAAGAAAAGCAAACACACACTCGTTTTGTTGACAACTGAAGCAAATTATCATATATATGTCATGTTTTAGTTATCACAACTCTTCTGTACAAGTTATATTTTTTACTCTTTGTCTGTAGTAATTCAGTCTTCACTTAGTCAAACATTTTTTTTTAAGTCTAAATGACAATTAAATAAAATAAAAAGATATGAAAATAAAAGCCAAAATGAACAATGACAAAACTTCTTTAGGTGCGTTAGTGCATTTTTTGAGATGAGAAAAAAACCATTGAACTGGCGACTCCGTGATCGACACCAACACCATACCAGGAACACCCAGAGGGTCAAACTTATTAAACTGTAATAGAGATGGGAAGAAACCATTGAACTCGTGACACCGTGATTGACAACGACACCTTACCAGGAACACTCGGAGGGTCAAAACTTATAAAACTGTAAAAAGTTTTCACTTCTGTCGACACTCCTGGAATGGTTAGGTTTTCTTATTTTACAGATTTTATTCCATAGCTTTGTAGGGGTTACAGTTTTGTATAATCATACCAAATTTCACCTTCATAGCTGTGACATACCGATGGACAAGCATGGACAAAGTGACTACGCAACGCGTCGGTGGCTCAACGGTAACGACTTGGCCCCGAGTCCTTGGGCTCGCATCCGAACGGCCAATGTACCCCACCTTTATTCATTCACCGTTTAACAAAAAAAACTGACTAGATACCCGGGGGTAATAGGGCTTGTCGGGTAATAAGGCCTAAGTGACAAAAATAATATTTAAAAATAGCTGCCGTTATTGAAGGCTATATTTATTTAAACAAAATGCATATAAATAATCGTTGCGCTACAAGTTTACGAAGTCACAGAAGTTTCTCGCCTCTAGGTGTTGCATCTTTTTCGCAATATTACGCCTGATTATTTAAAATCAGTATTTTCATTTCCATAATTATCTACTTTGATGGTCTAAACGATTTCGAAAACATATGGTGGTCCAAATTTTTGTTATTTTTTGTGATGTAATATACAATGGTTAGAGGTTAGCAAAGCCTACTAAGTTTAGCCATAGGCCTTATTATTCCTACTTAGTATATGAAAAGTTGTTTAATTTTATAATGTATTTTATATTATTTTAATGACTAAGATAATATAAATTAATAAATTATATATAGTATCAATATCGGTGAACCGATGACCTGATGAAGGTCGCGGGAAGCCGCTGGATGCGGGCAGCGCAGAACCGGTCCTAATGGAAATCCTTGGGGGAGGCCTATGTCCAGCAGTGGACGTCCGTCGGCTGATATGATTATGATGATATATTTTTTTTTATTCACAATTGGTAAACCCTTGACAACATCTCACCTGGTGGTAAGTGACGATGTTGCCGAAGATGGAAGCGGGCTTACCAAGATTCCCCAACGCAATGGGGAACTGGCTATCTTATCTTCATGCCGGAACACACCAATGATATCACCATTGATATTTGGCGGCAAGACTTAGATGGTATAGAGGTATGGTATAGATATTAGATATTATCAATTATCAACTATAATTAGTTTAAGAAATAACTGACATAACTTTATTCTATTGGTAATTCAATGATTATTGTTTAGTAGATTTTTGAGATATCTATCGCATTGGTTCTCATGTCGGAATTTATTTAAATTTTTGTGAGAATATCTCCTAAATAGACTAGTAAGGCTCAAAAATAGCATTGGTGAAAAAAAAATGCATAATAGTCGAATTAGCTTCTAAAATACTACCAAAATCTATCTAAATACTATAAAATCTACCTTCTATCTCGCTTTTCTCCATTAACTTTATCCAGAAGCTGGCATGAGACAATGTATTAATAAATGCAGCAAGTAGTATCAGTAGGCTTGTGTTGTTTTAACAGTGGATAATAATGATAATGTAAAAAAGAAAAGTAATTTAGTTTTATAATAACTTTCAAAACTGTATTATTGCTAGGCTCAGATGATTATTGATCTCAATATCAATCATATTAAAAGTAATTTATTTTTTTACTTATGTTGGAGCTTAGGCCTTATTATATTATCCTACCATAGTATAAATCAGGCTTATTTGTAGGGTTTTTAAAAATTCTTGATATTGTGTTTGTTTGCTATTAAAGTCATCATTTATATTTTATAAAACATATTTTTAAATAACAATTAGCATTAAAGCTAGATAAAAAACTAAGGTATTTTTCATTTTATTTAAAATATCTCTTGTAAGTCTTATTACCCGCAGGTACCTCACTTAAATCGAACAAAGGCTCAACAGTGTTCGCGAGAGATCTGTTGGAAAAAGCCAACAAGCTGAAGATTGAGGATGGCAGGGTCATATTATCGTCTAAGACCGAGTTGCTAGAAGAAGTTGAGAAGTTCTAGAGACAATTGTACAAGACCACACGTCTGCCTGTCAGCGATCTGTCTAAAGACCCAAGAGCCAGACTAACCCGACAATATACCGAAGATATCCCGGGCGTCAGCCTGTACGATGGCTCTCAAACAGCACAAAAACAACAAGGCACCGGGGGCTGATAGAATTACGGCTGAACTTCTGAAAGCAGGTGGATTACCGGTACTAGGTAAAAGCACTTCCGAAGTTATTCAATTCAAGGGCTCAGAAGTGAGGTCGTTCTTTTCTTCAAAAAAAGTGATAACACCCTGCTGAAGAACTACAGACCCACCTCACTTGCGAGCCATTATGTCTAAAAGCTGTTTTCGAGAGTGATTACGAATCATCTCGCACGCAGGTTTGACGACTTCCAGCCTCCCGAACAAGCCGGATTTCGTAAAGGCTTTAGTACTGTAGAGATCGTATATCTCTACGTTTCCGCAACATACTTTACGTAATTTAGAGCTCTTATACAGCCTATGGCTATGTCGCTAGGGGAGCTTAGTTTTAGCCACAGGCTGTCTAAGAGCTCTGAATTGGAGTTTATTCCCCAGGTGCTTGGCTACAGATCATGCTGCAAAATTTATTTAAGCCTAATACATTGATGTCGGGCGGATCTCAGTTGGTTTGTTATAAATTGAAGACCACGCGCCAGGGCAGAGATCGCTATTAATCTATTTTATGGCAAGAAAGTATTTTCAATAGTTTCGTATAAAGAATTAATAATCAGTCAGCTGACAGAACTATCATCGATTTTTACGTATTAAATAATTATATCAATTCAACGATATTTAATACGTACTTTGGTGTTTCTTTTATAACATTAATCTGCCGAGCTACCAACCCCCACGGCGTTACGTAGACGACGTTGCAGTACCATAGTAGACCATATACATATTACATACGCTGCGGCAGAAAGACTGAAGAGTACAATCAGCCACTATGATTGGCGTTTGTGGACTATGAAAATGCCTTTGATTTAGTCGAAACCTGGGCTGTGCTACAGTGTCTCCAGCGATGCCAAAATGACTAACGATGCATCGAGGTGTTGAAGTGTCTGTATGAAAACGCCACCATGTCGGTTCGCCTCCAAGACCAGAACTCGAAACTTATCCAGTTGCAACAAGGGGTGAGACAGGGTGACGTTATATCTCCGAAACTGTTCACCGCGCCCTGGAAGATGTTTTCAAGCTTCTGGACTGGGGGACTCGGCATCATATCAACGGCGAGTACATAAACCACCTGCAGTAGGCAGATTTTTTAATTTGGCGCCTCGGAAGAATAATTCTCCGAGCTCGGATTTTGGCGCCCCTTTGGGATAGACTCGAAACTTTTTAAATCTTAGGGCGAAAACATTTTTTTTTTAATCTTGTGGCGAAAACAAAATTTCAGAACGAAAGCAGATACCTTGACAGCTGTCATATATTGGTCATCTCTAGAGATGTGAAAAACTTGTAAGTTGTCTAAGAACGACACTTTGACAGTTTTCGATACAATTTACGTCACAGAAAAAAATATTTATTAAATATAAATCAGATTGGTTTCTTGCTGAAAAGTGAATATATAACTAAATATTCTGTAAATATTTCAAGCGTCTACCTGTTGCCGTTATCAATATCGAGCAAAAACGAGGAAAATAAATCACATTTGTTATATGGGGGGCCCCCTTAATATTAATTTTACTCTGTTTTTTTTTAGTATTTGTTGTTATAGCGGCAACAGAAAAACATCATCTGAAAAAATTTCAACTGTCTAGCTATCACGGTTCATGAAATACAGCCTTGTGACTGTCGCGCGCTACGTACAAGGGTGTGGAGTGCGTTGGAGATAATTAAAAGTTCGTCAAATATAGTACGATAACTGTATAATAAAGATCTCAGTACATGTGAGAAAACGTCCGAGCTATACCGTGGTTTGATGCTGACTCCGTAACGAACGTAGCTACACAATAATCGCAGCTAGCTAACGGTTTTCATCGGACGCTTTCTAAACGGGACATACACACAAAAGGATATTATACAAACAGAAAAATAGTGACAACATAACAATTAAAATTTACGCGAAATTAGAAAGCCGACGAAATACAAAAGCAAGGGTTACATTCGTTACGGCCAAAGAAGTTATATTAGACAATGCCTGTTGTTCTTTGAGAAACATATATATTGCACAATACCAATTATTACTAAAGGATCTAAATAACGGTTGTCGACAGAATACCTAATGGTTATTTAGAAATGACAAATATCGTAAAACTATACTGTTAAAAATATTTCTATTGACACAAAAGTTAGGTTCGCAACAAAAGAAAACATTCATTTACAATTTACAGTTAGGTGCATACTAGAGAAAAAACATTACAAGATTAGCTATTTTATGACAGGCGTATGTGAGACAAAGTCACCACAGTATCCCCTCTCCAGTGGTTTAGACCATGAAAAAAACAAAAACAAACAAAGATACAGATTATTTAATACACACAATGGTCTAAATCACGAAAAAAAAATTAATAATAATA
Organism: Coleophora flavipennella; assembly: GCA_947284805.1. Lineage (NCBI taxonomy): Eukaryota > Metazoa > Arthropoda > Insecta > Lepidoptera > Coleophoridae > Coleophora > Coleophora flavipennella. Next base: position 2,484,380 of record OX369307.1, read on the forward strand.
ACGCCATGATATAAATCACGCAAAACCAGCTTGGTAAAAATCTGGAAAGCGGACACACCTGTTTGTGCGTCGAGGAATATTTGACTGGCTAACATCTGTTGAATCTGGCGTGGCGCTTGGCGTGTGCGTCTCAAAAGCACCGCTTCCATTGTTCCCATTAATACCCTGTTGGGGATGCCTATTGTACCGTATTAAGGTGTCTTCAGAGTCGCTTAAGCTATTCTCAGGGTGATGTGCCGTTTCCCTTAACACGTAAGCTGGCTTTAGCCTATCGACTGAAACCGCGATCTCGCGACCGCGCATGTCTAAGACAAACGTTTTTTCTTTTCGGCTAACCACCCTAAAAGGTCCGTTATATGGTTGTTGAAGACCTGCTCTGATTGTGTCATCTCGAACAAAGACATGACTAGTCGTAGCTAAGTCTTTATAGATAAAGGTACTTTTCTGGCCGTGGCTCGCTCCAGCTATGGGTTTAAGCTGTCTGAAGTTATTACATAGTTCTTTAACGAATTCACTTTGCGACGGTCTAGGTATTGTATCGGTTCCTAAGAACTGTCCTGGAAGACGTAAGCTCTGTCCATAAACTAATTCTGCGGAAGTAGCTTGGAGGTCATCCTTCCATGCGGTTCTAACGCCTAGCAAAACAGTCGGTAATATTCGCGTCCAACTGGTACTGTTAGATCCGTGACACATTATAGCGCTTTTTAGCTGTCGGTGAAAACGCTCTACCATACCGTTTGCAGCTGGGTGATAGGCAGTAGTCTTAAAGTGTTGCGTACCTATTAGGGCATTTAGATCTCTAAATAGGTGTGACTCGAATTGCCGTCCTTTGTCTGTCGTTATGTTAAGCGGAACACCAAAACGAGCTATCCAATTAAAATAAAATGCGCGTGCGACTGTCTCCGCCTCTTGATTCATTATCGGAATGGCTTCAGGCCATCTTGAAAACCGATCTACGCAAGTTAGGCAATATCTGTATCCCTCGCTAACGGGCATAATAATTATATCCAGATGTATGTGTTCAAAACGAGATGATGGCAGCGCGAATGTGCCAGGTGCAGTTACGACGTGTCTATTTATTTTTGACCTTTGACAGTCTATGCACGCTTTTACCCATTGTTTGCAGTCTGAGTTCATAGAAGGCCAGACAAAACGTTTGGAAACAAGCTTGCTCGTGGCTCGCGCACCCGGATGTGAATTCCGGTGTAAAGTATCAAACGCGATTTTTCTGAACGGTTCTGTTAGGTAGGGTCTCGCAGTTCGCGTAGAGACATCGCAATAAACTGGCTGGTCGCTATCGGGCAGGTAGATAAGTTGTAACTGCAACGAAGAGCTGTTGTTTTCGATTAATGACTTTAATTGTGAGTCATTCTTTTGTGAAGTCGCGAGTGATTCCCAGTCTATGCCCTTCCGTATCGACTCAATTCGTGACAATGTGTCAGCTGGAATATTATGTTCCCCGCTGATATGTTTAATGTCAGTCGAAAATTGGCCTATAAAATCTAAATAACGGAACTGTCTAGGCGAGCATTGTTGGTCTTTCTTACTAAACGCGTAGGTAATTGGTTTATGATCAGTAAATATGACAAAAGGACGCGCTTCTAAGTAATGCCGAAAGTATTTTATTGCAGCGTAGATAGCAAGTAGCTCGCGATCGTATGTCGAATACTTTTGTTCGGTGGGCGTTAATTTCTTTGAAAAGAACCCAATCGGCTCCCAGCCGTTATCTGTCCTTTGTTGCAAGGCGGCGCCCATTGTATTATCCGAGGCGTCGCAAAATAGAGCTACTTCAGAATTGACACCTGGGTGGGCTAATAATGTCGCTTGTGCTAAACTATTTTTACATAAACAAAAATCATTTTTTGTTTCTTCAGTCCACGTGACTGGCGTTTTGCCTTTTTTATCGCCCAGAAGCTTATTAAGGCTAGCTTGGCTGGCGGCGGCATTAGGTATGAACCTCCTATAAAAGTTTAGCATACCTAAAAACCGTCTGAGGCCCTTAGCGGTTTCGGGTAATGGGTACATACGCAGAGCTTCGACCCTCTCAGGTAGCGGGCGGGTACCGTCGGCCGATACTGAATAGCCGAGAAAGTCGATTTCGGTTCGGCCGAATACACATTTTGACGGGTTAATTACTACACCGTATTGTCTTAATCTATTGAATACTATCTCTAGGTGTTTTAAATGTTCGGTTTCATCATTTGATGCGATTAATATATCGTCAATAAAACAGTAACAAAACTCTAACTCACTGAGCACTTCATCCATAAACCGTTGGAAGGTTTGCGCTGCGTTGCGCAAACCAAACGTCATAAATTTAAATTCGAATAACCCGAACGGTGTTATTATCGCCGTCTTCGGAATGTCTTCTTCGGCTGTAGGTATTTGATTGAAGGCGCGGATTAAATCAATTTTTGAAAACACTTTTTTACCGTTTAGACACTGTGAAAAGTCGTGTATATGACGCACTGGATATTTATCAGGAACAGTTCTATTATTTAACCCGCGATAATCTCCACAGGCACGATGCTTCACGGTTTGTTGTTCCCCGGTTTCCGGCCCGGTGAAAGGTGAAAGGTTTTCCGGCTTTTCTCCATTTGTGGGTTTCTGTACCATAACTAGTGGTGCGGCCCAAGGGCTTTTTGATGGCTGGGCAATTCCTAGCTTTACCATAGTTTCGAATTCTTTTTTAGCCGCTATGAGTCGATCTGGAGCTAAGCGGCGTGGTTTTTGTGCCACTGGCGGTCCCGGTGTGGTCAGTATGTGGTGCCTCGTATTATGTTTGACCTCTTTCACGACTCCATCTGGGCGCGTGATATCTATAAACTTAGCCAGGAGGTCGTGATACGGTGAAGTACCGGTCACGGTTTTTACCGTAAACTGCTCACACCGTGTTGTCTGTCCGTTGGACTTGAGACCAGTGGTCGCGTCTACCAGGCTTTTATTTTTTGCATCGACCATCAGGTTATAATGTGCTAAAAAATCCATACCGATGATCGGTTTCTCAACATCAGCCACAACAAAAATCCATGGGAAGTCTCGCCTTAAACCTAGGTTAAGTGTTAGAGCGACTGTACCATATGTAGGAATTGGGGTTCCGTTGGCCGCGACTAGCTCATAGGCAGACATGTTGCGAGCCGTATGAACTAGCGCTTTCGGGTACACGCAAAGATCTGCGCCCGTATCTATCAGAAACCTCACCTTGCTGTCCACGTCTGTAAGAAAAATGCGGCGTGATGCTGTGTGGGAGTTGACCTCATCCGCCGTTAATGGCTCCCGCTGGCATTTCCCGGCGGCGGTTTGTACCCGCACGGCTGTACACAGGTGTTGGCCTTTGATCCAAATTTGTAGTGGTACCAACATAACCAATTTTCCGGTCGGAACCTTGACGAAGAGCGTTGCCTCGAGTGACCGCGCGAGTGGGATTGTGTACGTGGCCTCGCGTCCCTTACCGCGTTAGAAGCTTGCAACTGACCTGACATATTTCGTAACAATCCTTTTATTTCAGCTATTTCGCCTTCCAACTGCTGGATGCGATCGTGGGCGGAGTCTGCATGGGTAACGGCTGCTACTGTCGGCGATGGCTTCACGCATCGGAGCCTTGTATTCTCCGCAACGAGGTCGGCAATCTCCGCAAGCGTCTCTAGCGGCGTGTCTCGTTTCGCCACCACTGCCGCTTGCATTTCGTTTGGTAGGCCCTTTGTCCATATGACACGTAGCACGTCGTCTGACATAGCACTGCCCGCCAAGGATTTTAAATGTCTCAGGAACTGAGATGGGGTGCGGTCACCTATCTCTTCTCCTTCTAAAAGCCGCTGTGTTTTCACCGTCTGCGACTCTCCAAACCTTTTCACGATTTTTCCTTTAAGTTGTTCGTATTGGTCTAACGTCAGCACTGATAAGTCGGCGATTAGATCGCTCACCTCTCTGAGCGCAGGGGAATCCATTTTGCTTATAATGAACAGGCATTTTTCGGTGGGGTCCGTCACCTGAGACATGCGTAAAAAGCTCTCAGCACACTTCATCCAGGTCTCAGGGTCCGCCGTATTAAATTGAGCCATCCGCGGCCACAAAACATGCTTCGCGGGGCCATTGACGCCTTCTACAGGGTGATTTTCGTTAGGCATTTTTACGGCACTAAAAAGTTCACTTAATAAGTCACAAAATGTCACACAGGTTCGTTAACACACGACGCGTATACAATTAAAACTTCACACACACCTTAGGCGCACGATAACCGAATGGATCACGTCGGGGTCACCACTGTCGCGCGCTACGTACAAGGGTGTGGAGTGCGTTGGAGATAATTAAAAGTTCGTCAAATATAGTACGATAACTGTATAATAAAGATCTCAGTACATGTGAGAAAACGTCCGAGCTATACCGTGGTTTGATGCTGACTCCGTAACGAACGTAGCTACACAATAATCGCAGCTAGCTAACGGTTTTCATCGGACGCTTTCTAAACGGGACATACACACAAAAGGATATTATACAAACAGAAAAATAGTGACAACATAACAATTAAAATTTACGCGAAATTAGAAAGCCGACGAAATACAAAAGCAAGGGTTACATTCGTTACGGCCAAAGAAGTTATATTAGACAATGCCTGTTGTTCTTTGAGAAACATATATATTGCACAATACCAATTATTACTAAAGGATCTAAATAACGGTTGTCGACAGAATACCTAATGGTTATTTAGAAATGACAAATATCGTAAAACTATACTGTTAAAAATATTTCTATTGACACAAAAGTTAGGTTCGCAACAAAAGAAAACATTCATTTACAATTTACAGTTAGGTGCATACTAGAGAAAAAACATTACAAGATTAGCTATTTTATGACAGGCGTATGTGAGACAAAGTCACCACATGACAGATGGGACGGACGGACATCGAAGCCTCAGTAATAGGGTCTTAAAAGTATTCTGAGACGGTACGACATTAGGAAACAACTTCTGTCTTTTATAATGTGGCACAATAAACATAATCTCGTTGTCTGAAGAGAAACTTGTCTTAGCCTAAACTAAATAAATAACCTATATTCTTTAATACACGTGAATATAATTGAACACGACGATAATATGTTTGAATTTTTTTTTTATGCACCATTGGTAAACCCTTGACAACATCTCACTATTTAAGTTTAAAATGTACATTTTATTAAGTCTCTTTAATGACAAATATAGACAACTATACCTTTAGAGTAGGATAGCATGAGAAAAACTGTAGGAATACTTATTCGTTATGTAAATATGTTAATAACCTTTAGGGCTAATAAGCTAGGGTGTTTTAATTTTCCCAGAAGAAAATAGGCTGAGTTAGGCTTCTTTTAAAGCTAAAACGAATAAGAAGGCCCAGATAGTTTAGGAGTTATTAATGTTACAGATTTAAAGTTTAAAGCTAGTTTTCTCGTAGTAGGTTTACTGAAATCTCTAAATAAAGTTGCTTATTTTGTAGATATTACAAACTAGAATAAGATTTAGGCACTAAAAATAGGTACAAATCTAGGGATCTAGGTGTTTAGCTCACAAAAGTCGCAGACCAATTGAAAGGCTCTCCGCTTAGGGCGACATATTTATACACCTGAGGCGCTCGGGTCTTCTCTTGTCGCCTCACGGCGACCGAGGAATCCGGTTCGGGACCAGGTCCCCTGCCGGAGGGGTCTTCCGCGGCTCGCGACTACGAGCCGGCATCTGTGGTGGGCCTAGGCCCCGTTCCGTCGCTCCCTGCTGGCTGCATGCATGGTGCCTCCTGCGGTGCGTCCTGGATTTGGTGTCGGTCGGCTAGCTCCCGGGGGAGCGCTCTTCTTTCCAGCGGCTTTGCTTGGGCCGGTGCCAAGTCCCTGATGTGCTCGAAGCCAGAGAGGTCGGCACGGTGGAACATTTGATACGCCAGGCGGGCGACGAACGACTCTATCGTCTCTACCCGGAGGTCTCGTCTGAGAACCTCGTTCCTGACGTATCTGTGGGCGTCCGCTGCCCATCTGAGGGAGATGTTCTGCTGGGCTTCGAGCTTCTTCTTGCTTGGGGAAGATATCAGCTGGTACCAAGCTGGGGCTGCGTAGGTGAAAATCGGGCGCAAGTAGGTTTTGTAGATCCCCAGCTTGACGCGCAGTGGAAGCGAGGACTTGGCAACCGGCTTCAGGAGTGCTCTGGCTGCCCTTGTCTTGGACACAACGGACTTGACGTGTTGGGCCAGGTTCATCCTCCGGTCGATGATGACGCCGAGGTATTTCACCGTCGGCGCCCACTCGATGTCCTGGCCGAGGAGTCGAAGTTTTTTTGGCAGAGGTGATGCGCCCATGACGATCGCTTGTGTCTTCGTTGACCGCTAAGCGCTACTTGGACAGCCACGCGGGGAGCTCGTCAAGTGTACGCTGCATCTTCACGGCTGCATGTCTTGCGTTCAGGAAGGATGTGATGTAGGCCGCGTCGTCGGCGTACAACGCGAGCGTGGCCTCTCCTGGTGCTGGGATGTCGTCCGTGAAAGCAGCGTAGCACAGCGGCGACAGACAGCTGCCCTGCGGGACGCCGGCCAGGATGGGTCTCCTGGAGGAGAGGGTGCCTTCCACTCTCACTCGGAAGCACCTGTCCGCGAGGAAGCTCCGGATGATTTGCAGCAGTTGGTGGGGCAGGAGAGCAGCGAGCTTGAAGAGGAGCCCCTCGTGCCACACCCTGTCGAAGGCCTTCTCCATGTCGAGGAAGGTGGCGACGGAGACTCTCTTCTTGTTAAAGTTGGTGGCGGCCAGGTGGAGCATCCGGGCAAGCTGGAGCGTGGTGCTGTGCTCCGACCTGAAGCCGAACTGCTCGGGCCGTGGGGTGATATGTGGTGTCATGTGTCGCAGGATGAGCACCTCGAAGAGCTTCGATATTGCTGGCAGCAGTGTGATGGGGCGGTAGCTCTCCGGTAGCAAAACATTCTTCCCCTGTTTGGGCAGCAGGATGACGACGCCCTCCTCAGGTGTTCGGGAAGTGACCCGTACGCAGGATGCCATTGAACAACCTGGTGATGGAGACAATGGCGCGTTTGGGGGCGTGTCGCAGGGCTTGGTTTGTCACGCCGTCTGCGCCTGGGGCCTTCTTCAGTTTCAGGCGGCGGATCGCCCTCTCAACCTGGACCGGCGAGAGGAAGATGGAGAAGGTTTCGTGGAGCTCTTCTGGGATGGGTCGCACGAAGACTTCCGCCAGCCTTTCACTGACTAGGCGTTCGTGGTCCGGGGCCGTGGCTGGGTTGGGCGTGAACTGGCGCTGGAGAGAGTCTGCGAAGATCTCGGCTCTGTCATCCGCTCTGTAGCGCATGGAGCCATCAGCGTGTTTCAGCGGGCGGATCGGGGGTGGCTTCCCCTTCAGCTGTCGACAGAGGCGGTGGATGGAGTTCCAGTCCCCTTCGACACTGGCGAGGTGGCTCTCCCAGCCTTGGGTGCGGTGCTCCTCCAGGGCGGACTTGACGCGCGCAGTGTAAGCGTTAAGCTCCTGCTTGCGCCGAGGGCATCTGCTGAGTTGGTAGATGATCCGGAGCTTCCTCTTCTCGATGAGCATGAGGCGAATCTTCGGTGGCAGTGGCTTCATCGTTGTGCTGCCAGAGGAGGTGGAGGTGGCTTGTTCTGCGGCGAGTTGAAAGGCTTTAGAGATGTCCTGCGCCAGCTCTTCCACTTCGAGGTGAGAGTGGACTGGGTAGGTGGGGATGGTCGAGTCCAGGGTTCTCTCGAACAGACTCCAGTCGATCCTCTTCCTCGAAGACGGTGGAGGTGGCGCGCCCCGGGTGTTCGTTAGCACGGCCAGCACCGGTTGATGGTCTGATTGGACCTCATCGTCCATCACCTCCAGAGTGATGGGGGACTCGATGTTGGAGACGACCAGGTCCAGGACGTCTGGGGTTTGGTCCATCCCAGGTGGAGGGTATCTTGTTGGGGCCTCTGGTCCGAGCACGTCATAGCCGTGGGCCTCTGCGTCGTCGAAGAGCCTCTGACCGTTGGGGCAGGTCTTGGTAGAGTTCCAGGCCGGGTTCTTGCAGTTCCAGTCTCCTGCCAGGATGGTCGAGCAGGGACTGGAGTTGAGCAGCTCTCTGACCTCCTGGACGTCGATTCTGCTCGTCGGAGGCTTGTAGATGGAGAAGAAGTGGACTGGAGCGCCTTCCGTGCCGATCTCTACCCCAAAGGCGTCGAAGCTCTTCGTATCCGGGAGCGGGAGCGGTTGGTGTGCGATGGAGCTCTTGATCGCTATCATGAGGCCTCTGTATGCCCTGGTTCCGGCTCTTTGGGTGCGGTGGTAGGTGTGATACCCGGGGACCTTGAAGCGGGTGTTCTCCGGAAGCATGGTCTCACAGACCAGTAGTACGGAGACATCCTGGTCCGTGAGGATGGGCTTCAGGAGCAACATCTTCTTCCTCAGGTCCCCCTGCGCGTTCCAGAAGAGGAATCTAATTGGCTTGGCCGAGGTGCTGACGGAGGAGTTGGAGGAGCGGCTCCTCGAGTTGCTTGAGCAGTCGGGCGGCGGCTGCATCCGACTTGGCCGGCTTGGGCTTAGAGGCCTCTGCTGCACTCTTCCGGGCTGCGGGTTTCCCTGCGCTTGCGGTAGGGGCTGCGGTGGCTGAGGTGGCTGCAGTTGCTGCGGGGACAGCTGGAGGGGCCGCGGCAGGAGGTTGGTCGCTTCTCTTCCGTTTTTTGCTGCGCCTGGTTTTCCTCTTACGTGCAGAGGAGGAGTCTGTGCTGGCGGGATCAGCTGCGGTGGTGAAGGCGAGGGTGCCCGCTCTCTTGTTCCTCGCCTCTCGCCGAAATGTCGGGCAGGAGCGGTGGTTGGCTGGATGGGGGCCGCTGCAGTTGGCGCACGTGGGCAGGTCTTCCCGGGGGCGAGGGCATTCGCCGGCGAAGTGCGCTTCTCCGCAGCGGACGCACGCAGGTGGGCGGTGGCAGTTTTGACTCGAGTGCCTGAAGCCCTGGCACCTGTGGCACTGGGAGGGTCCTTTCTTGGAACGCCATGCTTCCACTGTGATGCCAGGGATGCACAGGAGCTCCTGGATTCCATAGATCGCCGGGATGGTGTTCGGAGTGGGCCGCAGTTCGACGAAGAAGATGCAGCCCGGTCTGCCCTTGCGACCGTTGATGTGGCGGGCGTATGTCGGCTCGAACCCGTGGGTGGTCAACTCCTCCACGATGTCCTGCGGGTCCGTGTCGGCCGGGAGTCCCCTCACCGCCACCTTCACATTGCGCTCGGTGGGCAGGGAGTATAAAAACCAAACTAGGTTTTCAGTGGTTTCCAAAGTAGTCAGGTAGCGCTGGATCACCCGGAACTCGTCCTCGTCCTCGGGCGAAAAACGGAGGCCTTGTCCGTAGGGACGGGCGTTTGGTGCGCGGCCGAGCGTCTCCTTCAGCTGGCGCAGATGAATCTTCCAATTTGGGAAGGTCTCCACTACCAGCGGGGGGAGCCTCGGCTTCTTGGCTTCCGCGGCTGCAGCTGCGGGCGCGGAGGTGGTGGCGGCGGTGGCGGGGCGCGCAGGTTGCTGGGAGCGCGTGGTGGAGCGCGGTGTTGTGCGCTGGGGTAGCGCGCTCGCGGGTGGCGGGACGCGCGCGGCAGCGTGGGCGTACAGGGGCGCGGCTTGGGTCGCGGCAGGCGGGGGCTGCGCGGTGGTCGCAGCGGCGCTCGCGTACGAGGGCGCGGCGAGGGGCGCGGCGGGGGGCGCGGCGCGGGGCGCGGCGCGGGGCGTGGCGGGGGGCGCGGCGGCGGGCGCAGCGGCTGGCGCGGCGGGGGGCGCAGCGGCTGGCGCGGCGGGGGGCGCTACTAGCCCGGTAGGCGCGCTGAACGTGGCGGGCGCGGCCAGTGGGAAGCGCGCGGCAGGCAGGTCGCTCACGGCAGGCTGGTCGTTCATGGCGGGCGTGGCGGCGGTAGGCTGCAGCTGCTGGTAGGCTGCTGAGCTCAGCCTCGGGTCCCTCGGCTCGCCTGGAGGTGGTAGTTGCGGAGCTGGCATCTCGCCGCTCACGCGCGTGTTCCGCCGCTTCAGGTCGCTCTCCGGCTCGGAGTCCGTCCCGGGGCTGAACAGCCGCCGCTTCGGGGCCATAGTGAAACCTGGAAGCGCCTCCCTGACGGCCGCTTCACAGAGTTCCGGGTTCGCCTCGATAGACTGGAGCTTCGAGTCCGCGGCCCAGATGCACGAGGCGGCGAAGCTCTCCTCGGCGAAGGATGCAGGTGTGGTTGCGTTGCGGCGGCTCTCCCTCTCCATGATGTTGGCCGCCATCGCCTGCAGCAGCTCCCCCGACCCTATCCGCGATTTGCACATTCGTGCTAAAATCACGGTATCCGCATCCAATGCGGACCGGGGGGAGGGGGGCTGCTGCTGGTGAGTCTTGCCCTCCGGAGTGGTGAAGTCGTCCTTTACGCGGGCAGCGGGGTTGGCTTCGGTTGTTTTATCCGGGGTTGTTGTTGTGGATCCGCTCACGGAGCTGGAGCTTTCGGAGCTTGTACAGGATATGATCTTGTACAGGAATGCAATGTCAATGTGTCAGTGAGTGTCCTAGAGGTGGTCCCAAATAAAATACAATGGTCTTGTCAGATGGGTCTCTAATTGAACACTGATTTAAATACTAATAAAATTATGCTACGTTGTCGTGTCAATGCACTCTTAACTGGGTCGCGGGCAAAGTACACAGTAGAAGCGCGACTGCTTCCAAATCTTAACAAAATAATATAAAAATAAATTACATGTACGTATGTAATTCGTACATATTGCCATCTCAAACAAAGAAATTATCAAGTCATTTACGCCATAATAAAAAAATGTAAAATTAAACCACTATTACTTATATAACATAATAAAAATAATGTAAAATTGCTTATTGTCCCTAGATCTAACTCTAGCACACTTCACTGTGTTTTTGATTGTCAAATGTCACCACACTTGATGTCGGTAGTGTCCTTTTACTTTCACTATACACTTTTGTCACGTGTTTTTTGATTTCACTGTAGCCATCATCGATTTCTTCTTCATCTAGGCTTCTCTCTGGTCTAGATCTTGCGCCGCCACGGCGTTTACCGTCTGTACCTTTTCGTTTCCTTGTCATCTTTCGCCAGTAGCAGACAGATGTGACAAACAGTGCAATGCTAATTCCTAAGACTATGTAAATCATGGTATAATGATGCCAATCATGTGAGGTTAATGTTTTTAAGCTCGACTGTTCCTTGATGGTGTCTATTTCAGCTTTGATTTTTTGTAATTTTTCTTCGTGTGTCTCAATTTGCAATGACGTATTTTTTAAAGATGTATTTATTATATTATTTATGGGTGATATTTTCGGAATTGAAATAATATTTGGGTTCGGATCGATGACTGTGATTTGACTAGAATACTCGTTATTTGCATGTAACATGAACGTGTCACCTCTTAGGACGCATCCCCGTCCGAGTGTTATGAGTCCCGTGTGACGTAGCGTCTCTGACGTCACGCCAGCTGGGCACATAGTGTGGATCAAGCATTCTTCACAACAGTAGTACAGCCAGGAGTTTTGTTTTTGTAATTTGATCCATTTATCGGTGCACGTTCTTATTTCTGAGTGGCAGTAAAAGTCATATTTTTCAATGTTGTTTACTAATAGTGTATCACATATAGACTGGGTTCGGATATTCATGTTATATACAGGATGATTAAATTTACACATTAGTTTTTGATCTTGTATTTTTTGGCATTCGGCCATGTCCAATTGATTCAAAGGTATGAACGAGTATTGGTTTACATTGAATGCAATTAAATCTGACGTAGGAATGACATACCTGACTCGTTTTTTATCTATGCGTTGAGGAATACTCATGAGTTTGTTTATTTCGTACATTTCGTCACTTATTAATGGTACCTTTATTTCCATAATCAAAAAGTGACGTGCCACTCGTGCGTGAATACGGAACAGCCTGTATATCTCTCGCACGTTATCTTTTATGTCAGGCAGTGCCAGGTGATGTGGTAAATGCCGTGCTATTTTATTTAATTCGTTTAGTAGTTGATTTGGAGAAATTAAATGCATGTCAATGTGGCCTTGGTACATATTAGTCAAAGTATTTATGAGAGTATGTTGAATATATTTCAAATTTTGGATCATAGCTTCTGCTGCTATGGTGGATGTCATTATATAAAATGCATTTTCTATTTCGACCTTTCGTTGTTCTGTCTCGTTCTGTAGAGCGTATAGTTGTTCATTTATCAAGTTAAAATGTTTCACCATAGTAGCCTCGTTTCTTTGTAAAATGTTATGTTCGGCTTCTAGGATACTTGTCTGATTTTTTAATAGCTGTAATAAATGATCATCGTTCTGTTGTAAAGTTTTTATGTCATTTTCATATTTGTCAGCAAATCTTTGGTCTAAGACTCCAAACAGTGTGTTTGCAGCATAGCCGATCCCATCGAATAGGCCTCTTTTGTATCTTTTTTGTGTTAGGTGGTGTGTTTTTAACAGCTGATTGTAAAAAATTAGTTCGTTTGTGTTCTGTTCCAATTGATTAATAAAAATATGAAATTGCATTGCCCAACCTTCTCTTTGAAAACCTTTGAGATGAGTAACGTATTTTTGTAACGCTTCAACATTTTGCCAATAATTTGTCATATTGTAATAAAATATTAACTTCCATTCATCTTTTATCTCATAAGCTTCTGCAAGCTTGTCAAAATAAATTGTCTGATTTTGTGTAAAGGTTGTAATTTTTATGCCTTTTTCGGTTTGTTGTACAGATGGAGTTATCATTGTCATTAGTAATAATAAAGAATACCCAAATAAACTTTTCCATGTCATTTTGCCCGTTCTATTTCTTTTTCTGTCACCATTGTCATTTTTTTCATTTATTAATTTTTTGTCGGCCTCGACTAGGGGGACTAGTTTTATCATAGGTCTTTTTATTTCTCATTTTTTCGTTTTTAAGGTGACTACTCTCGTATGTCCGTCTTTACCTGGATGTAAGGAAACTACACGTCCTAATGCCCACCTTCCTGCTCGTAAATTATCGTCCTTGATGCACACAATGTCATTTATTTGAGGGTCTTTGTTCTGTCTTGTCCATTTTTGTCTAGTCTGTAGTTGTTGAAGATATTCTTGGGACCATCGCTTCCAAAAATCCTTGCCCATTTTTTGCACAATCTGCCATCGTTTTCTTAGGTCATAGCTATCAGTGTCAGGTTCTGGAACTGTCAAGATAGATGTGCCAGTGAGAAAGTGACCTGGTGTTAAACAGTTTGTCAATGTCAATTTCGGCCCGCCATGTAGTGTTTGGTGATGAGCTCGCCAAATGAGCAGGTTAGTCAGTTTATTGTTTTGTGGCATAATCATAGGATTCTTTGCGCTCTTCTCCAGATTGGGGTAATTTAATGTCCCTCCAACGTGCATGATGTCATTTTTTGATAGCCATGGATTTAATGTCAGTAATTTACTCTTTTTTCCAAGAGATTTGTCAGTTTTTAATTTTGAGATGTCCTCCTTAAAAACATGTGCTTGTATGGTTTTCACAATAATTTTTTCAGCGCTTGTCAATTCTGCAGATGTTAAGTAGTTGTTACATAACTTCGTTTTTGTCCTAGTATTTTTAATAAAACGCAAGACCCACGCAAGGATTCGTGCAATGTGAGTCATGTCGCTATACCTATCTAGCAGCTCTATGATGATAGATGACGGTTCTGACTGTACAGCGCATATTTGTTTTTGTTTTGCTTCCAGCTGTGTTTGTATTATTTCCGGTTTCTGTACAGTGTTTTTGTCAAAAAAAATTATCCATTCTGGGCCCTGCCACCATAAGGGATGTTTTAGTAGTTGAGAACAGGATAGTCCTCGTGTGGCACAGTCGGCGGCGTTCTCCTCTGATTTCACGTAGCTCCAGTGATCTTTCGGTATGACGTCAGTTATTTTTTGCACCCTGTTACTCACAAACGTTTTCCATCTTGATACATCACCATGTAACCAACCTAGAACGATCATAGAGTCGGTCCACGCGTAGGTATTTTTGCTTACTGTTTCCCACTTAAATGCCTTCAGGACCTGTTTCATGAGTGTTGCAAGTAACAATGCTCCACATAGCTCTAGACGGGGAAATGTCAATTTTTTATTTATAGGAGCTAATCTTGATCTTCTTTTTTAATTTTTGCACATAGTAATGTGCTCGTTGTTGTCATTCAAGGTACGTAAGTAGATTGCACATGAGTAAATCTTTTCTGATGAATCGCAGAATCCATGAATTTGTACCGGTTTCGTTGTGTCTCCGATCCACCTAGGTATGTCAATGTCAGTTATGTTTTGCAAATCATTTCTTATTCTTCTCCAGTTTTCTTGAATGTCTTCCGGTAAGCTGTCATCCCATCCACATTGAGATAGCCAAATATTCTGAAACAGTAACTTCGCCCTAACTGTGAGTGGTGTGAGCCATCCCAGCGGGTCAAAGATTTTTGATATTTCTGAAAGTAATATTCTTTTCGTGTAAATCTTGCAATCTGTTTTTATTGTATTATTAAACTTAAAGTTGTCATTTTGTGGGTTCCATTGTAACCCAAGCGCTTTAGTAACACCTTCGTTTTTGAAATGTAGGGTTGTTTGGTTGAGTTCAGATGTTGTCAAAGTTTCCAGTAGAGATGGGTCATTACTGTTCCACTTTCTCAGGGTTAATCCGGCGCCTTGCAACATGATAATTAATTGTTTTTGAATGTGTTTCGCTTCTTCCAGGTTGTTACTGCCACTCAACACGTCATCGACATACATTTCGTGGTTTAACACTTTGGCTGCCAATGGGTACTTTTCGGCTTCATCTTGTGCCAACTGTTTTAATGTACGCAGTGCAAGAAATGGTGCAGATTTTGTTCCATATGTTAATGTGCAGAGCTGGTATTCCTGAAATGGGCTATCTTTCGTTTCCCGCCAAACAATTTTTTGTAGCTGCTGATCTTCTTCTTGAACCAAAATCATTCTGTACATTTTTTCACAGTCAGCTGTGAAAACGTATTTATAGAAACGCCATCCTATCAGTAAAGTTAACAGATCTTGATGCAACTTAGGACCGCACTCCATCAAACTATTTAAGCTAAAGCCAGTGTCAGTTTTTTGTGAAGCGTTAAAAACCACTCGTAGTTTAGTTGTCAAGGAATCTTGTTTTAAAACTCCATGGTGTGGCAGATAACAGAAGGGTTCAATGTCATTTTTACATTTCTTCATATGTTGCATATCTATGTATTCTTGCATGAATTGGGTATAACTAGTAGACAATAGTGTATTTTTGTATAATTTCCTCTCTAGTTGCATAAATTGGGCGATCGCGCGTGGTTTAGATTTTCCTAAAAACTCAGCAAAGTTCGGTTTCATTGGCAATCGAACTGCGTACCTGCCGTCGTCTAAACGTTTCGTTGTTGCTACGTAAAAATCCTCGCAGTACTGCTCCTGTGACGTCATATGTTTTGATTCACCGCTGATGTCTTCGACCTCCCAATACCTTGCTAAGTCCTCAAGATTATTCGTTACTACATGACAGTTGTAGGTCTTGACATTGCCTGACAGTATCCAGCCCAGCTGGGTCTGTTGAGCCATAGGTTGGTGACCTTCACCTTTAATTAGACCGCTCATTAATATTTCAGAATAGACATGTGCATCAAAAAGTATATC